>CM057380.1:34432500-36832500 GCA_030015415.1 Cynopterus sphinx
AATATCACTTTGATTCTGCTACTTCCCAGTTGGCAGGTCTCCAAAGGCTCTTCAGCTCCTCACACTGAATAGCCAAACCACCTGCATTTATAACCATTATAATGCACCCTTATTTCTCTTTTGTGTCTCTCCTACGGTCTCTCTCCACATCACTTCTGGCTCTGGAGTTCCTGAGTAGCACGATCTACCTCCAAAAAAGTTATTTGAAACTCTAGCAGTGTTGTTTGCAAAAGTATATTCAGTATTATAATGCATTTTGTCTTTCGGGAGAAAACACTATCATTTTCAGAATACTGACTACAGAACATAAAACTTTACAAAATTTTATTTTGGCTGGTAGGAATAAACAGAAGAGCAAGAGGCAAACTCTTTACATTTTTGTAGTTATTATTGGGAAGGAGGCATACCAGAATCTCTAACCATGAAAGAAATTTGTTATCAAAAGGAGGAAAAAGTTGGGAAGCAGTTTCTGTTCACTGGACGTGCCCAGTTCATCCATTCATTCCTTCACCCATACTCTCCTTCATTCACCCTTCATTTGTAAGACTGTAAACTCCATAAGAACAGGATCTGTGTCTCTTTTATTAAACACCATGTTCTCAGGGCCTGGTGCAAAGTATATATGTTTAATAAATGAATGAACAAATACTTCCTGAGCTAACACAGTGCACAGTACTATGCTACATCTTGTGTATACAAAGATGAAAAGGATACAATGCTGATCCTCAAATAGCTCACAAGGTATTAGGGAAAACAAGCATGATAGGAATAATTAAAAATCAATATAAGTGCTATAATAAAGATGTGTACAGAATTCGATGGTCTCATAGCCTTTCCCCTGAAGTGTTTCATATTGAACTTGCAGACAAATAAAACTGCCAAGTCTCTTCCACATAACCTTATTTTCATTTGCAATCTTCAGAGTCCAGCTCTAATCTATAAAACTTCCTTCTGTGCTTTCTTTCAGGTTGCATTCCTTTTTAATGGGGGAGTGGGCAGGGAGGATGGAGGGGAATATTTATATTTCTGTATATATATTTCACTTTTTATCTTAAGTTGTAAATTTCTTCAAAGCAACTATTTGTTATAATTTGTATCCCTGGAGGCATGTTGAAGAGAATCTCGCTCATAGTAGGTATTTGATCATTGCTTTCTAATTGATCAATGCAGTAAAATCCATAAGTTGCAAAATATTAAGTGTTGTATTTAAAGAACTTGGATATTATAAAGGTACTAATAAATACTTTATAACTCTTAACAGAATATTTCTGGATTGGGGGCTACATGTTCTAATTGAGAAATTTCAAAAACTTTAGTAGTCTAGTTGATTTCAGAGAGTAGAGTATTGGATAAGTATCAGAAAAATGGGTTCTGATTTTGGTTCAGATTACAAATCTGTAGTGTAGCATATGCTATGCCACTAGTGTCTTCTCAAATGTGCTTCTCATACAAGTCTTTAATATTCGGACATTTATAATGGTGTAGTTAAAGGTTATGAATGCTGCTGCTTCCCCATAGACATGGCTAGTTAACTCCGTTAGTTAAAGCATAGAGTTAATAAGGCCAGGGTCAAAAGATTAATACTCTTTGCTGTCCAGTTACCTTTTATTGTATTTCTGGCCAGAGACTAAACACCAAATTCTAGCCTGCTCACTCTCAGAGGCATACTTTGGCTGAGGGAGATTGGCTGGGAATATATTGATGGATCAGCAGAAATTAATCTTACTAGGGAAACGCAGTTCAAAGCACATATTTCGCTAGCACTATCTTAAATGATCCATTTATGAATCCATTCAAAATTTGTGGAGCTCCTATCTTGGATACAACTCTCTATTAGACCCTGGGGATATAAAGATGAGTGTGACACTATATCTGCCCTGGAAGAACTCTCATTTATTTTCAGGGCCGTGTCTTAGTGCATTCACAGTGCTATAACAGAATGTCACAATCTGGGTAGCTTATAAACTATAGAAATTTTTTTTCACAGTCCTGGAGGCTAGAAATCTGGCATCAGAGTGCCAGCATAGTTGGGAGAGACCCCTCTTCCAAGGTTGCAGATCTCTTTTTGTATCCTCCTATGGTGAAAGGGGCTGGGGAGCTTGTGGTGTCGCTTTTACAAGAGCACTAATCCTATTCCTGAGGGCTTCTCTTCATGACCTAGGAACCTCTCAGAGACCTCACATGCTAATGCTATCACATTGATCATTAGGGTTTCAACATGTAAATTTTGGGGGAATACAAACATTTAGACCATAAAAAACTTCAAATTTCCTAGAGCTGCTTTTTTGAGAGGAGGATTACTTAGAAGATATTTATACTTAAGCCACTATTTTTATCTGAAAGTCTTCAAATACATCTTCGCACTATCAAAATACTTTCCAGACCCAAATAAATAAATAACATTTAATTATTTATATAAATATTCTGTATGATCTTTGTAAATTTCCTGAAGCATCAAAGAGCCAATAATATGGTAAATGTACTACTATCTATAAACAAGTAAAATACTTGGCTATGTGCTCACAAATATTAAAAACAATAATCAGCAGAGGTATTATTTTGAATTTCTTCCATGTATATCAGATTGAACACTAGAAATATACTGAATACAAATATAGTTTCCTAACTTTAAGTAATATCCAAGTTAGCACTCAAGTCACAAAGTTGTATCTATTCAGAATAAACAATTTATACAAAAACTATCAGAGATTTTTAGAATTTCAAACATATTAGACTTTCATTGATTGTGGTATTTAAAATCATATTTAAATTCATGCCTCATTCTTTCTGAAAATTTTGGGGGATGTCTCATAAAAAGCATTTATAAAATAAGAGTAAAGAAACAAGAGGAAGAGAAACTAGTGAAAAATGATATGAATTTTATAACAGACATATCATTTCTGTGGTGAGAAACTAATCAGATATGGAGCTTCCTGCCAGCCATGAGAAGATAGAAACATCATCGGCTACGGAGCTTTCATTATCAGAAAGTAAAACACTTATCAATTTCTTATTTTTTTTTCTGGCACAAAACTCTAGATATAATTTAGACCTTATCATTAAGAGATGCTGAATGACATAATAGTCTTTGTGAACTAAAATAAGTTTATAACAAATGTGTCTGTTTCTTGGCATCAGTGATAAAAATGAAATTTCATGTTAGAATGCAAGATAATGGATGTAATTCAACAAGAGACCAAGCTACTACTGTGAACAGAATATGGCAATTTCTGAGATTACAACTTTATTGAGGAATATAACTCAGATTTCTTACATGTGTGTTTGGGTTCTATATCCCTTGCTTTTTCTTCTAAATATAGTTTATCTTAGCCAGTCATTGATAGGGGTTGGTAGTGAAATGTTAGTTATGAAATGTTTACCTTGTAAAGGTAATAGTTTGGAGGCTATACAATTCGATGGGCCTACGAGATAGCTGTGAAGAGATTCTTTAATGTCAAAAAACACTTGTTTCCACCATTTTTAGTCACATTCATGTAAGCTATGTTCTTCCCTCCTTCAATTTATTTCCCTATACAAACATGAGAATAATAATGCAAGCTTTCTGTCATATGTTTTAAGTTGAAGATATGTATGTGTATATGTTTATAAACCACACTCTATTTTAAAATTTACTATTACTTATAATAAATATAATTTATCTATATTATAAAAATTAAATATACATATATTTATTTGGCAAATTATTGTTAAACTGGTCTAAATCTATGTTAAAATTCTGACTGCCCAAGTACTCTAAGATGTCTGTCAATATGTAGTTGTAAAAATCTGTTTGTGTTTTGTAAGTCAAAAGCTCAATAATAGAAAGGAAAGTAGCAAAAAAAAAAAAAAAAGATAGACAAAGAGACAATAAATAGCATCAAAGAGTGGACTTCTAAAATACAAAATACCAAAATGGATACTTTTTGTGTATTAATCTGAAATAGGACATGACTGATCAATGAGTGATACCTTGAAGAGAAAATGCAAAATTGTTATATTTTCTGTACAGTGAGTAAATTTTATTAGAAGTCAAAGGTAAGAAGGGATGTGAAAAATGAAATGGCTTATAGGTACAAATTTTCACTTTTTTCAGAGTATTGTATATATAATAATGGAAAAGGATTAAACTTTATAAAAATCTAAGATTTTCTCCAGTAGTCTAAGAGAACATGATAGTGGAGCGAAAAAGAGCAGAAATCTACTTTTGCAGTTTTACTTTTTAATAAGCTGAAGACAAGTTGATAAAATTACATCACTCTCACAGAGAGTAGCAGCTTTCAGTCATCAGAGCGACATACATTTTGGAGAAGTGAGTGATGTAATGGAGTTGCTGAGATTCTAAGTGATACACAGCACGAAGGTAGATGAGTCTGAGGGTGGTATTGCCACCCACGCCAGGCATACAAATAACATTTCATGTATAAAAGTGTTTATTAGGTATCAAAATGAGAGAAAATGAGGATGTCTAAAAGCATCTGTCACCATTTGAGATGATTAAGTTATATAACTAAAATGCTGCATTTTAAAAACTGCATTTGTATCAAATTTTCACTATTTCACTTTGGTTCGTAGTAATGGTTGCTTTTGATTCTAGATATTCAAACTATTTTTGTGGTTCATTTTTTAAATTGTGTTAGAGTATCTCCAATGAAGGATAGCAAAATGTGTACCCTCAAATCTAGCTTATGATGGGGATTTTAATGTCCACAGTGGAGCAGGCAAATGAAAAATGTTTTCATGTGTATGTATTTTATCTTGTCAGTGTTGGGTGAGATTGGTCAGCTCTACCCACTGAAAACCTATTAAATGAGACAGGATAATGGATGGTTGAGAGAATCACTTTTTAGTTCAAACATGCACAAATTCTCGCTAGCTATCCAAACCATGTGATCTTTGCCAAATTACACAACCTCTCTGATTCTATTTCCTCATCAGTAAGAAAAAGATAATAACATGTACCCCAGAGGTTCATTGTATGTATTAAATGAAGTGTTTTAAATGTATAATTTTGGCAATTGTTGTTATTAGGTATAAAAATGGAAAATTTCTGAGGGCTTTTTAACTGTATATTTCCAAATGTCATGAGAAATTTTTAAAGAAAGGAATTATACATGTAGAGTGTATAAGATTTCAAAAAAATTTGAATAGAAAATACTAGAAACATTTATTTTAATAGGGAAAATATAGAATCTGAAATGATTGGGGGAAAATTCAAGTCTGCATTTACCCCCATCTTGATTTTACCTCCCTTTAGCCATTCTAACAAATAAATTGTCAGCAATAAAATAAACTTTTTCTCTACTGAAGGAAAACTTGATTCTGCAGAATAAATGAGCTTATAAAGTTCCAGGGAATATTGATGAGAAAATTCACATCTCTCGGTATATTCTGTTATATTCTCAAACACTTTGGAGGCCAATGAATTTTTTGAACAATGGACAAGAGATAAATATTTGCATGCAAGTGGGAAGGAGGCCAGAAAGTATATATATCCAGAAAGTTCAAATTGCTGACCCAGTGGGAAGTAGTAGTTTCATGTTAAAGAAGAAAAAGTATCTGTGTTTTAAGTAACAGGAAAGACTGTCTAGCAGAGGTACTAAACCCCAGTGTCTTTAGGTGCAAGATGGCTCAAATAGGAAATGGGGCTGAATATACTACAATTAGGAGTAGGTACTGCTATGGTGCTGGGGAGCACATCTAAAGAGATTACAGTTCATTCTGTCGAATACCTCTGAGTCTGCCTAAGAAGCATTTCTGCAGGTTGATTTCAGCCATTAGTCCTCCCTCTGTCTTTTTCTTATAGATTCCATTATATATGGCAACAATCATAGCAGGAAGCTCCACTCCTCAGCATTACCTCCACCAGCTATTTCAGTGAAGGATGAACAGGTGGATTTGAAGAGTTTGTGTATTCTTTATTTCCTCAAGTACTGCCTACACTTGGAAAGAATGTGAACATTTGCCACCCCCTCATACATATACACATGTTGTGTGCATGTGCATGCATGCACTCACATATCAATCCATGAAACAAAAGTTCCATTAGTTCATTTTAATGTGTGTTGCCTTTGATTATTGCAGGTGCCAATATATTTAATATGAAATTAAAATTAGTGCCAATGGATGAAAGATGAAATTATTTTCGGCACTTTCTTAAATGTTCCCAGATCTAAAGCAGCACAGGTGAAGAAATCCTGTATGAAATGCAAAATTACTTCTATTACAACTGCAAATACATCTCCCTACAAATGTTTTACCCAACTAGAATCATTAAGGAAAATAAAAACAATGTATGTTTTTATGTAATATAATCAATTTGGTTGGAAAAGCCTATTTGACCAAATGCTTTAATGAAACTAAAAAATTATCTTTGATAACACTGAGACCATGTTAATTCCAACTTAGAATAACTTGAGCATCCAATATGATCTCCAAATTCTTTGGCTTTACAATTTCTCAATTTCATTAATGGAAATTTCATTAATTTCTTAATTTCATTAATAGACATATGCTGTTGAAAGTGTTCAGAGTCTTAATATAGTTTGTTTTCTAGCCCTCCCCCCACCCTAAATGAAACAGTTACTAACAAGGTAGGCAATAATTTTCTTGTCATTACCTAGAATTTACTGTTTCTGGCCATGACCCAAGCTCATGTACAACACCTTGAAATGGCAAATGGTTGCTTTTTAAGTTTTCAGGTCAGAGCAGGCATTTATTTTGAACATCCAGCTAAAGAAAAGTGAATTCTATTTGTTTGTTTTTAAACCCGTTATCTTTATCTAGATGGAACTGACCTAAAACTATCTGGAGTTATTCACCTGTAAAAAGGCAATACAAGTCAATACAAACAAGGACATTTTAGCTCAAAGCTGAACTTAATCTTCAGAAATTTTGCATCTCAGATATGAGCTGCTCCATATCAGCAAGTAGAGCAGCTATCACTTAACAGAGTAAAAGGTTTCCTCTGCCAATCAAAAGTAAACAAGGCGAGGTGATCCTCATCCTTTTACTTGATGTGTTCCAGTCACTGATTCCTTCTGCCTCAACACACCAAAACACTTTTAAAAGCATCTTTTACTCTGAGAAGTTGGTCTGAAACATGTACCACACAGGAGAAACACTTATATCAAAAACAGCAGAGATGCTGCTATGATTTAATAATGTCCCTCTTTTTTTTATTATATTTTTACTCACTTTAAAATGTGAAAATCTCTAGATACATGCCTAAGTATAATTTTTACACTTTGATATAGAATCAAAATAAGGATTAAGATTTGGAACCTGTCCATGACAGAACTGGATTTCGAAGCTCCTTTTGCACCATTTTCTCACAGTCAAAAGTAATTGTAGGAGATACATTAAATCAAACAACTGTTTCAGACATTTTACATGAATAAATAAATAAATATTATTAAAGATCTTCATGAAAATTCTATTCTTAGAAGTTCAGTGTTTTTCTATTATCTAAAATATATACATATACATTTAAATCAGTATGTTGGTAGAATCTCCTAAATAGTATTAAAACTTTTAATTATAAAAGCATGTATATTTAGAATCTAATAATTGAATATTATACTTAACTATTATGTACTTAACTATTCCAATTTTTAATATCTTTTTTCAGACAAAATTTAGAAAATAAAAACGTAATACTGTTATTTGCAAATTAAATTAAAAATCTTGATTGAGTCAAATGAATCTCTCACTTTAATGTGTTGCTATGTTTTCCACTTATAAATGAATACTTTGGGATATAAGAAGTCCCACGGACTGTATGTTTTCATGGTTGAAATTGTGGAATTATAGATTCCTTTAAGGGGTAGATGAATATTATACATTCTTCCCAGAAAAATAGACATATGTATATAAAAATCAAAATTTCCCTGTAATTTCAAACTGCCCTCATTTTGTGAATTCTACCAATGGCCACAAACCCATGATTGAGAATTTTTATGAAGGATGACAGATGTCTAGTGGAAGAGCTGCTAATAGAAAGCTTTAAAATTCTTGTTTTGATAGTTCAGCCTTCCTGGCTCCATAGCTCACAGTTTTGTCTCATTCCCCATGTCTCTCTCCTTTGGCCAACCATTTCCCTTATCAGTCTTCATTCAGGTAAAGCTAAAATTCCCACTAGAACTTAATCTCTTAAACATATCATTTTAATTTTAAAATTTGGGATACTAAATTTGATCCTGAGTGAGACTTCTGGTTTTTAGTCAAAGGTTGTACCAATGCAAGGTTTAGTAAAAACGCACATCTAAGTGTCTCTGTGGTTTATTAGGAATCTTATAGGTAGAAGAAAAACTGGGATGTGCAGATGTTAACAGAGCCAACACTTCATTTGCAAACATATTTAAACAAACTGAAAGATAGAAAAATGTCATCCTAGTAAAAAGCAGGAAAAATGTAATGTAATAAAATAACACCAACTTATATAAGTATAAATTTATAATTTAAAATGATGAATATGACCTTATTAAAAAGTGAAATAAATATAACTTGAAATATCTTTTGATAAAATGATTATAAGTAAGGGGAAGGAAATTTAAACTCATTAAACTGCTCTGATGTTTCCTTATGCTACAATTGCCACAAAAATTATTCTCATTATAAAATAAGATATATTTTTTTTGTTTTCCCCCAAGAAGAAAAATACACAAAGAACTTTTGAGTGAGCTTTCCAAAGGTTTCTTTAGCATCTTGAAATAGGTGTTTTAAACACTTATTTTTATGAAGTACTTTTTTGTCAGGCAATATATATGTTAGAAATTAGCAGTTCTTCCAGTTGTAAAACCTTGACATTGACTATAATTGAGGAGGTTAGTGTCGTCGTGTTCATAAGTATTACCTGTCATTTGAAATATGACAGTGCTATAACTGTAAGACCTTGGGGATGCTTGTGTGTTGGCACTGCCATCTGACTGCCTTAGAAACTGCCAGACAGTCTTCTTAATGCCTCTGACCCTGAGATAATTAACATGGCCCTAGAGGCTTCTGCCTTTTGCATTTGCACACTTGTTTAATAAGATGTTTGCTGCTAGCTGTGCTTTCCTCTGATTTAAAAAAATATCTTTAAAGAACGATACATCAGTCCATTAAGTTTCTCTTATAGGTATGACCTTTGCGTGCAAGTTGCATACATACAAATTTTGTTGCTTTCCTGAAAATTAAAAAAATATACCAATATTATATTTTTAATCTTGCATTTGATTCCTATAAATGCACTTCACAATGAGACAGACAACTGATCTGAAATATAGGCACTAACTTTGACAGCTGTGTATTATGTAGACTAGCAAATGGTAAAATAGGAGCCAAAGATAAAAGCAAGTTTAAAAGGCTTCAGGGCCTTTAATAAGATTTGTAGTTTCTTTATTCCCAAGGGCAAAGTAAAGAGTTAAAACAACCTTTTACTTCTTGTAAGATAAGAATTATTGATTTGCAATTAACACTGTGTAGAATTTCCAAAATTAGTAAATTCTAAATAACTTTGTTAATGAGGTTTAAGAAACTTAAGGGAAATTATAAGTGTAGAATTATAAATCTTTAATGTAAGAAAGCATAAAATTGCTGAGTTCACTATTAGCAAGTTGCTGTACTTATTGAAAGTATTTAGTTATGCCAAAGTAGTAATGATTGTATATGAATAGTTAATGGAATTGGGAATGTGTGTGTATTTCTTTCCCCCAATTACAGAAGTAATACAAGTTTATTATAGTAAATTTGAAAAATATTGAAATGTGTAAAGAAGAAAATACAAGATTTCCTAGGTTCTCAGGCTGTAGATATAGTCATTGCTAGTCATTGCTATGTTTTCCACTCTCTTTTCTTCACTTACAGTTTTCTGTCATAATTTTTCAATAAATATTAATATTTTCATATTTATATACTTTAAATATGCCATTTTAATGACTTGAACATATTCCATCAAATTAACATTATGGTTTTAAATCATTAAAAGTTACATATCTTAAACTTTATAATGCTTGAGAACAAAATTAATTAAAACTTTAAATGAGGTATCATTTTCTATTGAGGATATTAACATATCTATAATTCTTTGTTATAGTCTGTAAAATTAATTTCTTACAAATACTTTGCTAGCAGTATACATGTGGTGAGTGTTCTATTGAATTGGGTAAATTTGGTGGTTTCTGATTCTTATACCAAGCATTTTATTGCTCATTTTTTATGAATGTCTATAGTATACCAAACGTTCACTATACAAACATTCCTACCTTATAGTATCAGGATACAGGCATCACCCATGTGGGACATATCACAGACACAAATATGATATAATTTAATCAGTCAACCAAAATCCAAAATTTTTTAATTTAAATTTTATTTCTGGGTCTTTGCCCCTTTACCAGGGATGCTTTTTATTCCCCCCAGATGTTTGCATGTTTTACTCCCTCATGATATTCAAATGACTTTGCTCAAAGTTCTCTTCTTTCAAGGTTTTCCTGACTACAGAATTGAAAAATGGTGCCCCCAATCTAGTCATTTTCTAATCCAATGTTTTCATCATAGCAATTTCCCTACCAGGAATTTTATTGCAAAAGTATTCATTTAATTGTGTCATCGAGTTATTTAGGCGTGTTAACTCATTTCAGTAAAAACTAGATGAAGGTTTAATTTTTCTATTGCTGCTTTTAACTCTATTTCCTCTAACAGCTCCTTAAAAGAGATTCCATAACATTCTTGTCACTTCAGTTGGTTAACACACTCTCAGTGTTTAAGACTTTTATGCCTCTTCCTAATCAGCACAGGCTAAGGCTGTTCCCCACAGTTTTTAAAGGAAAAAATGATGATGCAGTCATTCTGTATGACACTTCCTTCTGTCCTCTAGGGATGAAGTTAGGGAGGAGGGATAGATGAGGAAGTAGAGAGGTGACAAGGAGGGGTCCACGGTCTGGCTCCATTGCATGCAGTGGCTAGGATGATACAGCGGTTGCCATGAATGTGTTCTTAATAGTTTTAGCTAAGTTTCCTCATTTCCTGAGTAACATACAACTATCACTTGAAAATTCTTTAACTTCAGCAGTGATATTTAATCTCTACCTTTTAAAATGGTTGATTGACCCTTTACTCAATCTAATAGACACCTGGACAGCTCCTTTTCTAACCCCATGCTCTTTAGAATGTGGAGCCACAGAACCACTTCTACACTCACAGAAGAAGAATGGGAGTACTTTTGGCCTGGATTCCTTTAATCCAATTATTTCAAGCCCTAAGACATTTCTGGACTAGAAATGGGTGCTGTTGTCTTCATTTATGCTCACCACATTTCAAGAACTGCTCTTTGTCACCACAGTTGGGGGGAATGAACAGAAAACGATAATGTGCCATTTTTCTGTGCAGTTGGATTATTCTGAAAACACCCTCAAAATGCTCTACCCTGGTGGTAATTTGGTGGGTACCACATTTTTATGAGGCAGTAATCACCTGCTAAGGACAAGCTGTTAATATTTCCTTCATGTCAAAATTTCTAGTCATCTTGAGCGACTCTCTTGGAACACTCTTCAGTTTACTTTGGGGAAAGGAAAGCAGAGAAAAGGACAATTTTTCTTTCTACAATCCTTCTCCTTACAATTACTTTACTCCCTACATATTCCAGGACCCTCTATCTCTCTCTGTAATCTTATATTTTCACTGAGGGGTAGATGGTAGAGTGGGCTGTTGATTGGTGGTGTGGGGACTGGCTCTTTTATTTATAATGCATAAATATAATTGTCATGGGATAGTAAAAGCTTTCTGAAAATTTTAGCTGTTTTCTTTTCCTCACCAATATAAACTACTTCTCAGTCTGCCCTAACCAGCCCTTTCTCCTACTAATCTGTTGAGAACCACTCTACTTATTATTCTTCCTCCCTAGCAGTCAAGTTTTGATGTTTTCTATTTTGTTTTTGCGTACAGATTGCCACTCACTTAAAAAAGCACAACTTCCCTGTATACATCTTAGGCAACTTAGAAGAATTCAATCCCGGTGCATCAGTGAAAATCTTGTCAAGGTCATTAGTTATTTTCAGGTTGCCAGATACTAGTCATGTCTCAGTCTTCATGTAATTTGACCTATTAGCAGCATTTGACACAACTGATCTTTTTCTGTTCTTGAAACACTTTCTTCAGCTAATAGCCTGGATACCACATTTTCACTGTCTATTCTGTCTTTTTCTAACCTCTAAACATTGGACTATCACAGAGCTAACTTCTTGGAACTCTCCTCTCTTTACATACAACATTACTTGGCATCAGAAAGCATTCAATAGTGTTGGTTATACTAACATGTATTTTTACTGATTTTGATATATTTCTTTAATGTCTGTCTTCTCATCAGAATATAATCTACTTGGGTGTTTTGTTTATTATATTCTCTGTACACAGAAACATTCCTGGCATGTTATAGGTGTTCAAGAGAGAATTGTTAAATAATTGAATGAATAAATGATAAAGTCAATAAATGAATGGTATGAGGGATATATAACTTGCCCCATGGCCAACCCCACACCATGCTACCCCGGGCCCAACAGGACCCATTGGTGTCATCTTGAGCACATAAATTCTGCATGACCTAGGCGTATTCCAAAAGTTGATATTAAACACAATAGAGCTCAGATATAGAAGAAATTGGTTTGAGTTGGTAGGTAGGCAAGTTTTCAGAAGTAGCTCTGAAGTAGCTTTAGGTTAGGGTGAACTTTGATATATGTGTGGGGAGGGGAAGAATGAAGAAAATTGAAAGTGGAGAAATATTGGTCATGTGCAAGGCCACTCCAAGGTGAGCCAGTGAGCAGGTCAGGATGCCTTCAATGGGGCAGTAATTTAGGGTAAGACCAGACGTGGAGAATCTGGGACAGGGGATAAAGGGTCTGACTTTATGTCAGAAAAGTGGGCCTTCCTTTCTTCCTGCCTCGATAATCTAGAAGGGTACATTATTTCCCTGTTTGTAAAGGGAGATCAGAAAGGATCAAGACTCGAGGAGAGGCACATGCAGTATATAAATTCCCCCAGGATGTTATTTTTATTTGGCAAAAAATAAATAGAATTATAAATGGGGTTGTTCTTAACTGAATATAGCAATGAATATATCAGAGTGTGAAGAAACTAGCAAATGTGCTGGTTAAAATTATATGGTTTCAAGAAATTTAGACATTTGGTTAAACAAAAGGTGTAAAATTATATATATGTTAAATTAAGGTTTTCCTGTTCATTAAAATCTTTTAGTTACCTCTTGGTATCCATGGATAATTTGTTCCAGAAACCCCTGCAGATACCAAAATCTGCAGATACTTAAGTCCCTCAGTTGGTGCCCAGGATCCACAGATACAGAACCCATAGATGTGAAGGGCCAACTGTATGTTCCCCAGACCTCAGGTATCAGAATCATTTGGAATGCTTATTGAAAATGTAGATCTCTACGTCCTACTGCAGACTGACCCATTCTGAATTTCCAAGATACAGGTCAAGCCAGGCATCTGCATTTTAAAAAGTGACTTCATCTCTTCCAGTATACACTTTGCTTACTAAAATCCAAGAATGGATGCCTTTGACTTGTTTAGAAGCAGGTAGCCCTATGTAAAGGGGAAGCTAATTAAGAATTGAAGGGATATTCAATGATTTCACTAGGTCAGTAATTTGAAAAGCATATCAATTCTTTTATTTTTCACTTCACTTATGGTAAAATGCAGATATGTAAGTAAATGTTAAAAATCCTCATTAGAATATGCCATTAAATTAGCTTTCAACATTTTGTTTAAATATTACCTTGTTTGTTATGCCCTGCTCAGTGTCTTCTGTTCATTTTTAAATATTTATTTATAGTTATTTCTTTTAAACTTATTTATTCGATGTTTATTTTTTTTCTAATTATAAAGTTAACTATGGTTATTTTGGACAGTATAAAATATTTTTTTTTAAAAGGAAAAAAGGAATAACTCTGATCTGTGGTATTTGTTCCATTTTACAAAACTGGGATCACACAGGATATAGGATTTTGTAACCTGTGTTTTTTTCATTTATTATATTTAAAAATATTTTCTTGTTATAATAAATATTTTCTTAATGTTCCTCCTGATTTCACAGCTTGTTCTTTTTAAGCTTTCCTTTACTTGCTGCTATTCAACAAAAAAGAGAAAAATAATAACGTAAATGCCCTCCAAAAACATCTATTTTCTCCTGGATTTAAGTCATGGTGTCTCCTTACATCACTTTCTAAATGGGATTCACTCACACTCACTCCCTCATACCCATCTTTCTCTCATTTATTTGGAGCTACAAGTACACCTGCAGGCAGTAGTTCCTGAGACCTAACAACAGGGGCCCTGCCCTTGGACCCTGCTCTGGCCTCCTCTAGACACACTTCTCATTCACAGACTTTATAAAGCTAAAAGACTCAGCCAATTAAGAAACAACAAGCTCTTTTTAGATGCACACAGCTCATTACTTACACAGAGAACAAAAGCAAGATGTACCAAAGTGCAAATCTCTTCTTGCCTTGCTCTTCAGGAAGACACAAATCAAATGTTCCAGGTGAGGTGATGGCACTATGTTATTGCTGAGATGCTGCTTCCATGCTGCAACTGAGCAGTTTATAGCCTGCAGCTCTATACTGTGTGGAGGGGGTAGAGGGAGAGAAAGCTACAAAGTTCAGGAGAACCCAGGAAATAATGGGGTATTGTCTCATGAAAGTATACTTGGAAGATAGGAAGATGGGAAGGAAATCGCCTTTGTAGCATCTCCTCAGAAGCCTTGTACTCCTAAGTTGCCAGAGAATCACAGGGTGTTCACCCAAGACTTAACCAGCTAAATGGAGTTAAGCCTTTTCTCCATGGCCTATACAAGAATGTGCTAGACTACCAGTATTCTATGGCCAAGTGATTCCTCTACATTGGGCACTTGGATTTCAGTTTCCCTACCCCAAGACCAAGCTCTATGAGTACCTGAACCTGAGATTTTCTACCCAAATGGCTGAATGCTTGCTCCTTCATCCTGTTGGAGGCTCTTTCATTGGTCTTTCATTCCAAGGTAGACTTCATGTTGGTATGCATACCCTAGTCCTAAGGGGTGACAAAGCAGTGGTGTTTATGTGGGTCTGCAAAGAGTTTTATTAAGCAAGCCAAGGTAATTGCATATGTGCCTACAAGACCCCTTGGAATGCTAGACAGAGTGACCAAATCAGAATCAGATTTTAGGAATAAATGAAGCTTCTGCTGCCTGAGAGGAAAAACCTAAGGATGGAAGAGAGGATGAAAAGTCAAAGCCTTTCCTGGTGTACCCTTTTAACCCTGGATTACTAATTCATGGAGTATATAGATTTTCATTACAGGAAATTGGCTCCTCTTTGATGAAGAGAAAGTTGGCAAGGGGTTTTGATTGTCAGGGCAGTTCAAAATCTTGAACCTAGAGTTTTGTTTAGAGCAAAAATTCAATACATATTACAATAAAATCTTTAAATGAAAACACTAAGTGGACTATTTAACTATTTTTAAGAGTTAGAAGTATATTGAATGAAACTTACATATATATATGTGTGTGTATATATATATATATATATATACACACACACACACACACACACATATATATATATATATATATATATATATATATATATATATATATGAAACTTACAAAACAATCCTTTAAATAGAAAAAGAATAATGTTTGTCTGGGTTTATTTTAATAATCAGCCTCTCTATTGAGAAAATAAGTAAAATAAGAAAAAGTGAGTTTACTGAATTTTAGGTAAGACTTGACTCACCTAAGACCTAAGTTTATTGTTTGAATCACATTATTATGACCAACACTCACCGAAATGAAAGTGTGATATTAACTGTTTTGGGACAAGAGGTGTAAACTGGGATTGTCCAACCAGAACATAGGCCATTCTTCCCACAGGTGATTACAACACGTTACCTAGTCAAAGCAAACAAATTTCTGTTAGTTGAATTCGTCACATGGTGAGATCTCAGGCACTTATGGACCAGGAATAGCCCTTTTTCTGGCCAAGGGAAATACTGAACATTCCTTTTAAAGAAAGAAAAAGACCTGCTTTTCTTCACACCGATATCGTATATTACTTATACATTTTGAAAGGAATTACGTAGAATTCTTAGCTATTTTGTTTTCAATGGGGCATATTTTTCATGCGGAACTTTAGAGTTGAGTGTATTCAGCCATAAAAAATAGGTAACATGCTGTTCTTTGAATTCTTTGTGCTGAAGTATTTTGACCATTTACCATTTTGCTAGTTTTAAACTTATTGGAGAGGTGAAGCAGAATAAAAGAGCTTATTGTGCACTAAACTATAGGAAGTTCTATCTGTAACGTGTTTACTGAGTACCAAGTGTTTAATGTAGAGCAGGAGAGCTATATTCCGTTTTCCCATACCACTTTAATCTAAATAAACCTGGCTTTGACAAATATGCATACCTTCTTGTTCTTTCTTTCATATGTTCACATATTCTTTCATTCATATATTCATGTATTCTTTCATTCTTTTAGTTTTACAATTGCATAAATTTGTGCAAGATTATACCTAACACTCTCTACTAACAGACTTTTTAGTTTTGCTTAATGAAGCTATAGAGATCTTACACTTATAAAAAGATGAATACTTGTGAACACACACACACACACACACACACACACACACAGTTTCATCCTCGTTCTCTTTTACGAACTTTAGATCTATATCAATCTGCTTATTTAACATCTCTATTTGTACATTTCAAAGACTCTTATATAAACATGTTCAAACTTCAATTTATAATCATTTCTTACCAAACCGTTTCTCTTTCAGTGTACTGTTTTTGAATAATTGGCTGCATTGTCCATTCAGATACCCAAAACCTCAAAAAACCCATTAATTAGTGTCATATTAGAATAATGGCATTGCTGTTTCTCTCCCAATTAGTCTGCAACCTTCATAAGAACATGACCATGATTTTTGTGTGGTTTTTGCTCATTATATTTCTAGCATTTAGCAGAGTGCTTGATATAAAATAGGCACTCAGTATTTGTAGAATAAGGCACTAGACATGTAATTTCACTTATCTTAAAATATGTCTAGCCTTATGGTTGTGTACTTACACAGCTTCATTTTCTCAATTGTAAAGACAAATGCTCCAGTTTAGAAGTCTGTAAAGACAAATGCTCCAGTTTAGAAGTCAGAAGACCTTTGCTTTTCTCTATCAACCCCCATTTCAATCTTAACTTAGTAGCATTTTTTTCTATCATTTTATATCTCTACAACAGCAACAATCTCCTTTTGTCTACTATAGTTTGTTATTTTAAGGATCAATTATGATTACAAATTTAGAAGTATTTTGTAAACGTGGAATATTATATAAAATGCTGTTTATTTATAAAATCCTTTATTATACTTTTAGAGGCAAGTCCACAATATATTATTCAGTCTCAGTATAGAGTTGATTCTTCTGTTTTTTTTTTTCAAGATATACAATATTCTGCACTAAGATATGTAGAATCCCATATTACAATATATGCATCAACTCAGGGGCCATAAAATGTTCATGCCTAGGCACACACAAAGTAACTGTAGACACAGTGTCTGCATGTCACTGCATATTTACGATACATTTTTATTCATTCTCTCTTTCCTGCCTTAATTTTTCTGTCAGCCTGAAAAGTTACTTTTTATTCATGTCATGGCCTTATTTTCTGCAACTGCCTCTCAGAATATATTATTACAGATATTTTGCATATCATGGATATAGCACTTTTAGTCTGAAAATTCACTTTTCATGCTGATTCCATGTTTTCTAGGTCTAGTTTAAGGAATACGTTATTATTAACAACATTTTGGAGTCTACTGTCTTTCATTTAGTACTTCTTATCCTCAAGATTCTTCAAAATACATTCAGTATAATTAATACTTTGGGCACCTCTAAGATATTGGTCTAAGAATATCTACATTTTATATCTAGAGATTGAGGAAACCACGTTCAAAGTTTGCTCTTTTTAGGAATTATGTTTGTAGAATGACTTGAGTTTTCCTCAAAGCAGCCTTTCTATTCTTCTCTAAATAATCTCTGAATAGTCATCTATTACACAAAGTTTTGAGAGTTTTGGAATTTTAGGATTGTTGGAAGATCATGTAAAGGCCAGAGTTGTATCTCATTTATCTAGTGAATTTCAATAATCCTTTGCTTATGGTTGACACTCAGGCAAGCATCCTTCTAAATACAAAGAAATGAATACCCTTGGAACTTTGGTTTCTATGTATTTTCTTAACATGTTTACGCAAAAACACTGAAGCCTTGGTTAGGTACTTTCTTCATTTCTTCTCACTTTTAGGACAGGTGTAGGGTACAGAGGTATGTGTGAATTGGTGGTAAGAAATGCACTATCTTTGTATAGTTCCTTCAAAATGAATTTTTATTTCTATTCATTTTAGACTCAATATGAGATCTTGAATAGGAATCAAATGTTAGAGATGAGAAGAATGAGTAGAATGCAATCTCTCTCTCTTCGGTAGTCTGAGACCATCCTGCCATTTTGATGTTTGTTTGCCTCTGTTCTCACATCATATTTGATCAGATATTTAGACCATACATTTACTTATTTATCTCATTACCTATCTTGTGTTTTTGTGAGGAGACACTGTAACTGCTATCTTCGTGGTAATTCATTAATCATGAGTTTTGATCTACGACACACACATAAAATAATTAAAATATTTAATGACATTCATGTGACCTTTAAACTTAAAAAATGATTTGTATGTGTTTGTCATTGTTAACTTTTAGAACATAAAATCTTATATTTCTGAAGGGATGGAATTTTAGTTTAAGTTCCTGATTGTGTTTGAAGTGACAAGTAGATTATTTCCAGTTTTAAAGGAACTTCTCTATTGTATGATAGCTTTAGATATTTTCTTTCATTTCTAAAAATGCCCTGATATTAAATTAGAGATGGCATACTTCTATAATTTTAGACATTTTTATAAGTACAATGTATAGGCTGGGTGTTAAACTATTAAAAACTAATAAAGAGACTTTACAATACAATGTTTATGTAATTATAGAACCGTGTAGGACCAAGTAGGTTGATTGGATCTGTAAAAAATATTGATAGAAGGAGAATCTTAAAAGTATCAAAGTATCAAAGTCAAGCATGCTTTAACTTCTTTCTAAAATCTTTCACTTCTTATTCAAATGTTACTGCTTCCTATAGCCTAAATTTTTCTGTTATAGTTCATTTTACTTTGGTGGAGTTTATACTTGAGTGATTCTGGTTACATAAAGTCAGAGGTCAAGCTTTCTAATTTATTATTTTTAGTGTTTGGAAATTATTTTCCCTTTATAATAAGCTGCTGTTTAGATTGTTATATAGAATTTTCAGTTTCTACTTTATTTATCCCATTGAACACCAACCCCGAAGGTATTATCTTCTAACAAAACTTTGTTGATAAGGTCTTTGAGTGTTTTTTGGTTCTTGTTCCTTTGTAGAAAACCTGTTTTTCTGTTAAAGCCTTTAGAATATTCTCTGTTTCTCTATGCTGAAATTTCTCAGCCATGTAAATGTGTCTTATTTTTCATAACTGCATAGCACTTTTCATGCATACTTCATCCTAAGACATGAATGCCCCTTTCAAGAAATTTTCTTTTTGTATTAAGTTGTTTTCTTCTTTCCTCCATAGTCCTTGTTATCTCCTGGTATTTCTATCGTATCTTTGAAATCTCTTTTACCTTTCCTTTATATAGTTTTATATTTTCTTTAAAATATATGTATTTCTCATGACATAGCAGTTAGCATGAGCATTGATATATTTGTTTTAGTACCCTTGCTTCTAAATCCTGAAGGATGACTGCTCAAACACTGTAAGAGAGATAGCCTGAGCTTAGAGAACTGGAATCTTTTAACATGGGTGTGAAGCATGCCTACAGTCTGTTCCAGAGGTAAACACCATCCTCTCTTCCAAGACTATAAGCAAACTTGCCCTTTGCTCTGGAGGAAAAACTGTAACTGTTTTCCAAGGCTTCTTACTATTTAAATATCTTTGAAGATAGCCCAAAAGTTAAGGTAATCAGTGCATGCTACACAAGATGTGCAGAAATATGAGAAACTCAAGTCTCTCTCGTCCATCATTTTATTTATTTTTTTTGTTTTGGAAATATATATATGTGTGTGTGTGTGTGTGTGTGTATTTAATTTTCAGAATCTAATGGTCGTTCTTTGCTTCATTTATTCGTACAATTCTGCTTTTTTGAGGGGTGGGAAAATGTGATATTATCTGAAAACACTTTAAGGTAGTTTTTTTTAGTGGTCTTCTGTTCTCTGTGCCAGTGCTTCTTCAAGTTTCTTGCACATAAGTCATCTAGGAATCTATTTAAATGCTAACTGATTATAAAGATGTGAGGTAAGG
This sequence comes from Cynopterus sphinx, assembly GCA_030015415.1. Classification (NCBI taxonomy): domain Eukaryota; kingdom Metazoa; phylum Chordata; class Mammalia; order Chiroptera; family Pteropodidae; genus Cynopterus; species Cynopterus sphinx. The sequence continues at coordinate 34,452,893 of CM057380.1, forward strand.
CTTGAGATTCTAAATTCTTAACAAAATCCTGGTGATTCCCTGCTGTTGGTTATTGGGAAGCTTTTTGACTATCAGGGATCTGTTATTCTTGTTCCCTCAGATGTCACTGTGTTTGTTTACCTTAGTTTAGCTTGTCATGCTTCTAATTTTCTTCACAAATATGAGGTTATTTACATTTATATCTAGGTCTCAAATGAATAGTAGCTATCTGAGCACCAGTTAAGACCTTTTCCTCAAAGCTTCTCCTTCTGAGGGCTGACTTTTGATTTCTTCTCAGAAAGAAAAGCTTCCTGGAGGGAAACAGTGGAGTCAGGACCTCCAAAATTGTGTTTCTCCATGAGAACTACAAGAACAATAATAAAAGTGTCAAAGTCAACTTTTTGAAAACCCTGAAACTATCTAAAGGCTTAAGACAACCCAAGGAACATTTATTAAAAATATATATATATATATACAGCCAAATTTCAGTAACAATAGCAAGTTTTGTGGCAATTTATTTGGCCTATTTTTATCCTCTTCATCCCAGGACTGTAGTATTCTTCAAAATCATCAAAATCATCACCCTGCAAACACAGTGAAAGCTGGCAGCCTAGCAGTCACTGGTGGGGAAAGACTCCATTGTGAGAGAATTGTCATCATATGATATTTCTGGCCATCCCTGGAAATCTGCATTACCAGGGCCTACCTTTATTTAAGTGCAGTCAGAGCTTACACAGTGTGGATATTGTTCAGAAACAATCAGTGGAAATTGTTTAATATCAAAGCTGCCTGAGGAAGCAATAAGGGTTAGAGAAGCAAGAGACTGATTAAAAGAATTAAGAGAAAAATATGGGAATGAGATTGGGAGCTCTGGGAAGCTCTGATATATTTCTAGGAATTTATATGCACGTGTAGAACTGTGCGCATGTCTAGGGAAGACCTAAGGAAAACCATGCTTTCACCTCTGGGTGATTGAGTTTCTATGTAAGCAAGAAGTGAAGGTAAAGGCAGCTTTGTAAACTGCCGGCCTGCGTGTTAAAGCTGTGATCTGACATGTACGCATCACCCCTTTGCTAAATCTGGGGAACTTCTCTCTGTTCCAGGCCTTTAAGAAAATATCTTTATAACTATTAGATGACCACTAAGCTAACCAAGCAGAAACTTCAGTGGCCAAACATGACAAAGAATATAGACTTTATAAATTCAGGAAAGTCTCTAAGCAAACGGCAACAGCAACAAACCTAGTTTTCCAAAATTGCCACATTATATGATTTAAAATATCCTGTTTTCAACAAAAGATTACAAAGCATGCACAGAAAAGATTTAGATCATTGTAAGGTATAAAGAATTAGCATAAAATTATGCAGCCATGTCCCAGCTTTTTCTTGAGAGCATGCTTTCCTAATATTAAATTTCTTAATTTTAGATTTTTTTTTTTGCAAACCAAATAGATTGATAATTTTTCAAATCAAGGCATGTTTCCTTTTAGTTAAAATTTATTTTCTCTTGTGTTTTATTAGAAGCACAAGCAGAATGCAAAACACACTTTTAATACTTTGCTTGAAAATCTAAGATTGAAGGAAAATAGAATTTTTAGATCTTTGAGGGGCTGTTATTCTGCCTAACACACTCATTGCCACAAAGAAAACAGTAATAGAAGAACAGAGAAACCAAAGACATAAGATATGTATAAAACAAATGGCAAAATGGCACACAAATCATACTTTTTCAGTAATTTCAAGATTACATTAAGTGTAAATAGTTTTAACTCTCAAATCATAAGGTAAAAATTGACAAAATAAAGATTTAAAGAATTAACCAGTTTTAATTTCAAAGACATACAAAGTTGTAAGTAAAAAGATAGAAAATATATTCTATATAAACAATAACCAAAAGTCATAGAACATATAGTAACAGATAAATATACATTAAAAAAAATATATTGCTTGAAACAAAGAAGGATATTTTATAATGATAAAAGGGTCAATTCAATAAGAAAATGCAATGTTTTGTCCTCTGTTAGCCTAATCAGATCTGGTTTTCTGTAAGATTTCAGACCCATAAATGCTATTATTTCTTACTTACCATTACCATCCCAGTTTCTTATTTTGTAGTTACTATTTCTTCAGTGTTTTCTCTCATTTCACTAGAATTTTAAGAACAAAAGAGTATAGGAGTATATATTCAGTCTGCTGTCTTTACTCAAAAGTCTTCTATGATTTTTAAAATTGTGTTTGATTAAAGTAAAACAGAATTGGACATACATTTTGTTTTCATTTCTTGGTTTACTAGAGAGATTGAATACTTCACATGTAGGTCTTCTAATTGTATTTGTTTTGTGAATTGTCTGAATGAAATGTCTATTATACTTGTGAGTTTTATTAAGATTTTATAAAAGTTCTTAATATAAGATGATAATCTGGTTCATCAACTTCACTATGAATATTTTATCTAATCCTGTCAGACTTTTAATATTGCTTACCTTTTTTTGGCATGTAGACAATTTTTAATTTACCAAATCTCTCCATTTTAAATGTTTTTGTTCTCTATATCTTCTAGTCTCTCTATAAATATTTATTTTATATATTTTGTTCTCTTGTGGGTTATTATTAATTTAAAATTAATTTCCATAATATTATATACAAAACTTTAATCTACTTGGGGTTTATGTTCATGATTATCATAAATTAAGTATTTAAGATGACTATTTTTTATGTTTCTGATATTACAAGTTTTCCAGCTTTTACATATTTTGTAGACCTTATTTTCAAGTATTAAAATATTGCCTTTATTATATTATTATCACAAATTTTTTCTTTGGCCATATTTTTATAGTTTCATGCTACTAGATTAAATACAAACTACGAATTTGTTGTAATGTCCTAATCTACCCATGGTAAACTTTATGAAAATAAAAAAAAAAAAAGTGTATGTGTTCTTTAGCAGTGTGACAATGGTAGTTTTTAGGTAGTGACTTTGATGAGTAAAATTTCTGTTTTTCCTTCTCTGGTTGATGGGTCTGTAATAATTTTATTCTTCAAGTTTATTACTTAAATTAATAAAGTCACACTGGGGAGATTTCCTGATATTAAGAACTTACTTTCTAAAAATATGTCTTTTAAAAGTTGTGATATACATTTAACTTCCCCCTGAAAAATCTCAACTAAAAAATTAAATTGTCTAAACAAACTCACTTTCAAATTTGAGTGCATCAGAGGTTTTAGATAAAATTTTATTAGAACCTTCAGTATAATTTTCTCTTTAATAGTTTGATAAAATGATAGAGATCAAATAATAAAATTAACTGACACATTTTTTATGATTAAAGCATAGGCAAAATGCTCTGGTGTTTTATAAACATTCTATCCTAATTTCTATACCTAATATTCACCTTTCATATATTCACAACTGGCAAATGCCTAGTTTTAAATAACACATTTGTGTGTGACCTTTTAAGAAAATTACCAATGTCTTTGTTTAGAGTGCAGAGGGCATGGATTTCACAGAGCATTTCCCACTAAATGGAGTATATTACTCCAGTATCATGGCCATGTTGTCAGGAAGTGGCACTTCATTAAGATAATGTGACCTTTAGAATATTCTTCCAACCTTTTAATATGTCTTTGGTAGTGGAATTTGTACTTTAATTTCTGTAACTTTTTGATAGGTTGGAAATAAAAAGTAATCGAAGGCTATATTCTTTATTTCTCTTCAGCTATACATTGTATATGTATGTGTATGTGTATGTGTATGTGTGTGTGTGTTTCTAAAATGTCCCCCCAAAAATGTCAGGTAAAGGATATTTGTTCAAACTGGGAATAATCAGCCAGAAAAAAAAAATGTCTTTTAGAGTTAAATTGGTGAGTTTATACTTATTGTGTGAAGTAAATAAGAGAGAAAATGTCTATGTAGAAAAAAGAAAAAATTGTTTTTTTGCTACTACATTTTCAAAAAAGTTGAGAAGGACCCCAAAAGCCTTTTTCATGATGACAGATAATATTTTTTTCATTGCGCTTGGTACGGTGACTTAAAACTGTTTGTTAGTTCAAAGCCATCATTAAAAGTAGAAATTTAACTTCTAAAGCCACTTTTATAGAAGAATCAATGTAGGCAATTTAATGAAAAGAGAAAAAAAGATGACAGTTCAGATTAGGCCCCAAGTGGTATTTCTTAGGAACCATTTATGTGTCACTTGATTTATTTATAGAATTAAATTTTATGATTATAATTGAATGTTTCACTTGATACTTGAGTATTTTGAAATATATCTATGGCCAAGTATTTTCTTTTTATTTTTATTTGTAGACATTTAGGTGGTGCCAGAAGATGTATTTCTTAATCATATCTTTAACAGTTGTAACATTGAGATTGTCTTTTTGATGTATTTGAAATGAGGCATTAATTTTATACCCTCACAATGGCAGCATTATTTAAAATGACAGAACCAAATGGTGGCAAGAAAGGTGCATAGGGAATTTTGGGTTCTTCTACTCTCTATGTGGCCTTTGACATACCATTTAGCTTCCCAAGCTTTAGTTTCTGTATTAGAAAAATAACATTGTATGGTAGGAATATATTTAGTTGCAAGTAACAGAAAACCTACCTATGGTGCTTTTAAAAATAGTCATTGGTTCTTCTCAAATAACCAGAAGACAGGACTTAGATAGTCCAGGGCAGTTGTACCTACTTAATGCTCTTATAGGGGACTTCATTATTTCTATATTTCTTCTTCATTTGTGATTGTGGCACCATTGTCACAAGAGAGCTGCTAAACTTCAAGTCTACAGGATAAAAAAAAGCCAATGTCCCACCTCGAAGGTCATCAGGCAGGAAGAATTCTTTTGTACTTGGGGCAAGGTCAGCCTTTTCGTTTTCTTCAGGCTTTCAATTGATTTGATAAGACTTACTACTCATATTAGGCAGGGCAATCTCCTTTACACAGTCTACCTATTTAAGTATTAATCTCACTCCAAATCTCTCCCCCTCCCCGTCTCTCTCCCCCCCCTCCTTCCCTCCCTTCTTCTCTCTCTCTCTCTCTCTCTCTCTCTCTCTCTCTCTCTGTCTCTCTCACCCAGAATAAGATTTGACCAAATATCTCAGCACCCTATAGCTCAGTCAAGTTGACACATAAAATTAACCATCACAAGGCCTGAAGTTGATACTTTTTCAATGGAATATTATTTTTACGTTGCTGTCCAACATCTTACCACAAACTTTTTGGCTTAAAACACTACAAATTTAATATCTCAGTTTTCATGGATCAGGAGTTCTGGCAAAAAAGCAGAGTCCACTGCTTTGGGTTTCAAGATTAGCCAGGCTGTATTTTTTTTTGGAATTTGTAGTCCTCTAGAGGTGGTTATTGAAATAATTCATTTCCTTGTGGTTATAGAACTGAGACCCTCACCATCTAGAGGTCACCTGTAGTTCCCTGCCCTGTGTCCTCTCCATAGAAGGTCAATATCACACAGCAGCTTGCTTCTTCATGATCAGCAGGAGAGATTTTCACTATTGTCACTGATAGTCTGTGTAGCATAATCTAATCCTGGGAAAGATATCCTTTGTCTTAGTTCATTATTTAGAAGCTAGTCACATGAATGTAAACAAGATTGAACAAAGTTATGGACACCCAGAGATGAAAATTACTGGAATAACTCTAAAACTGTCTACTATAGATGATTCTTGGAATTAACTTTTGAAGTACTTAAAAGGTTAAATTTGACTGTGGCATTCAAATCTTAAGAACAAATGAAGCAAAGAGAAGCTTGACAAAAGCAGAAAGGATGTTTTCATTCCTAATTGTAGTTAATAAAGGTTGCTTTGATACTGACTACGTTGGAATGGTGAGGACCCAACTTTACAGAAATGGGAGATTATTTTTTGTCAAAATATTACACATTCAAAAATGACCTAATAAGGCAAAAGCTCTCATGCTCTAGGTTCCATCCATTGTGAATAGTGAAAAGGCAAAAAATAATAAATCTAAACTACAAACTTAGTAGGGCGTTAGCTTTAATAATGTTGTCATTTTTTATAGCCATTATCAACCTGGCTAAATTGCCTGAAATAACCATCCCAATATTCTATTTACTGTAAAGTGATGTCCATTTGAAAACCAAAGTGACTTGATATATTTCTACAACTCACAGTAAATAAAATATGCTAGTACTTTTTGTATCTATGCCTTGGCTGCCAAATTTCCACATACTTTTATGGTGGAGCTAGTATCTCAGAAAGTTCCAGTAATATGAGTCTTTCTGTATTTTTCCTGTCTTTCTTCACTACTCTTACCCTATTGACAATTTATAACCTCTGCACCATCTGGGGAACAGACTGCTGGCTGCCAAGTAGACTCATTAACATTCCCCTCCAGGAACTCTTGCTGTTTAATTAGGCTGTCTGCTGGATTCAGGCACTGAGATCCTTAGGTGGCTGTGTAACAAATCCATGACTCCATGCATTTTAGATGTCAAGGTCACTAAGATTCCCACTTATACTTAATATAAGAAAGGGACTGCAGATCTTTGGCTGCCCAATCCGAATTATCAATGACTTTAAAGGGAACTTTCTGCAGTTAATAGATACAGTAAGTTATCATCCACTGAATGCACAGCTTTTGCCACTGTGTTGTTTGACAACATTCTAAACCTTAGGTCATCAGGACTGGCCTTCAGGTCAACCTTCTTGTCAAAAGTAGTCAACAGTGTTTGTAAGTACTATCCAAATCCAATACTGAGATTACTATATGTGCCATAATTAAATGAATCCAATTAATTAAATTCTCTGAAGACAGATTGTTGAAAGTATTAGCATTCCAGACGTATTTAAGTAGAACAAATGGTATTTTTTTCAAATGCTAAATTGAGGGAGTTCTTTTTTTTTTTTAAATACTTCTCAATGGAATGATTTGTTTAATGTTGAATAAATATTTTCTAACCATCACTTGTTTGAAGAAAAGTGAAAACAGTCATTATGTAAAACATGTCAAGTCATGGTTTTCCAGGTTTAGGGATGGAACCACTACAAGTATGTGTCAACCAACTCTGGTTCTTTTTGGCTGAGTTAGGTATTTATAAATGTGATTCATTTTCTTGTCAAATATTTATTGATCATTCACCTTTGGCCAGGTCCTGGGCTAGATGCTATGAATATAATGGTGACTCAAAATAAACAAAGAAGAGGTCTCCATTCTAGTTGGAGCCGGGGGCAGTTATTCATCAAATAACCATGACAACAAAATGCAATCACAATGATAAGTAAACATACCTACTTTCATGTGGTCTCATAATTCAGAGCGTTGACTGAATCTGGTAAACAGGGAAGTATTTTGAACGGATCTTTGAACTGATGAGATAGAAATGATAAACTGGTATTATCAAGGTAACATTTAGGAGCCTTCAAAAGAGAAAAAGCACATTCTGGTGCCCTGTATTAGGGGAGCAGAAACATCTGAAAGAAGGGTGGTTTTCAGAAAGGAGGGGCAATTACAATGTGATCTAAGAAAAGGCTTCCTGAGTCTACTTAGATTGTTCATCTTAAACTATTTTATCTACTGCAGCTAGAGAATCGCCCTCCAGAAGTATCCTTAACATTAGGACCTGTGCTGTTTAACTCTGGCTGTCTCAGCCTAACCCTGCCTCTCATTAAAAGAAAAAGGAGTAACTAAATTAGTGGGCTCAGTTTTGCTTCTCTCCATAACTACCAGTCTTGACTAATAAAGAATATGATGAATTTTTATAATTCTCACAGCAAATTTAGAATTGTCAGTGGCATTGCTGTAAAATGTGTCTTTTCTGACAGTGTTTCAAGATGCTTGGGCTAAGAAATAATTATTTGGTATTAACCTTTAAATAAAATAGCAATATCTTGTATGAAGCTTTTCAGAGCTATTTTACCTGTTGGTGCATTTACTTAATTTTTTTTCTTCAAACATTTTGCCTTTTTTTACCCCCAATTATGCTGAGGAAATGAAATATTCTATTTTCTCTGTATAATTATTTTTTCATGGTGATTACATATATCAATTGTAGATTCTTTTCAGGAGAGACAGAAGCTCATTGGCTACAAGGAAAATCATATTCAAGAGTTAATATATAAAACTCACCTACCCTCCAGTTATTTTGTTTATAAAGATATCTGTAGGGAGAAAGGGAAGAAAATTTTGTACATGCTAATAAAATTTCACCTACTTGTTCTCAAAATGCTGTGATATGATCTCTGTTTTGTAGACTTTACTTACCAAAAAGGGTTAAAATGTATGATCAATCTGCCAAATACCCCACAACTGGAATCTGACACATGGCATTCTTTTGAAGGTTTTCAATTAATCTTTTGTTCTGGATATTTCTTTGAAATTAGTCAATTTAATTTATAATGACCTCTGTTCAATAATATTTAATATTGCTTATATGTAATTTAACTAAAAATGATACACATATACACATATAAACAAAAATGATTTTTAAAATATGAGCATTAGAGATAATAGCTTTATTATACCAACTATTATATTAATTACAAGGTATATATAGTAGAATAAGATCTGGAAGTCAAGACAGGCTACAAGCTATCTGTGTGAATTTATGAAGAATACTATAAAAAGCATAATATTTCTGAAATTTTATAGTCATGCAGTAATCATATATTTTTTCTTTATTTTAAATTTAGGAATATGAGGTATTTAAGAAAAGAACAGCAAAGGGCAATTGCACTCATTAAAATGTCAGAAAATATTACCAATGGGAAAAGCCTAAATGAATTGGAATTAGTTCACATGCAGATGTAAAAGCTAATGGTCTTTTCATAAGTCAATAATAATTTTAAACAGCAGGGAAAGTGTTTTATGATCAGTATTGTAATCAGCTGGTTTTAATATTCAGTGAAAATAAAGTATGGGAAAACAAATCTAAACAGGAATTTTAAACTGAAATATTCTGTCTACTAGAGATGTTTATTGCTGTTATATATGTTTTTCTATTTAAAGACTTCATTTATAAGCATCTCAAATGCACAGCCTTATATTTTTTAGGGCTCCCTACAGTGGTGGCAAAAGGAATTAGGTACTCTAGATTGTTCTAAATATGGGGTAAGAGAATATAAGAAAAAAGGAGGATATGGCAGTACTCACATTTGAATCACGACATATCTAAACTTCAGACCTTATGAAATTTACATGATGTTTCTTATCTTCCATTCATTTCTCATAGGTATGAAATAAGCAATTCAGTTTAATCTGGCTCGTTGTGGGAAAATATTTTTTAAGCCACAAAATTATATAGTTTAGTAAATCCATGAGCTAGTGCCCATGCAATTTTGCCTGTTTTGGCCATTCCTAAATTGTTCTAATGAAAGCCTTGCATTAATGGAGATATATAGATGCACTTGGGTAAATTTAGAAGTCTCCAACTGTATTCAAACAGATGGGATTTAACCACAACTCATACATTCATCACAATAGCAGGGGAGCGAGCTCCAGTACAGGTGCAAGAGAGACAAGACGTTTCTTGGTAAGCTTAAGGAAAAAAGGGGGAAAGAAGTCTTACTCTTTTTCTATTTAACATTTTAAAATTTAATTATTCTCGGAACAAAAGAAGGTGGTGCTGTGTTAGCTTTGAATGAAAAGAGGATTAAAGTCTAATGTTTTGAATCTCTTCTAATTTAGCTTAACTTTTGGATGAGGTGATAGAAATAGCAACTTTCTCTGTAATGAAACCCTAAGGAGCTTGTTTTGGTTACAAAATGTACTTTTGCCACCCTGAAAGGATTATAGATGGAAAGAGAAACTCAAGGTCATAGGCCTTGATGTTTTGCTCATTCTATGGTAATCTTATTTCTGGAGATTGTTGGCTCAGCTAGTTCTTACCTAGATGCTGGGAAGATAAATTTAAATTTAGGCTTGTGACACCACTTAACTCATAATAATGATTGTTATCAGTTTCTCATTGTCCTGTTTGGAGGGCAGGAAATTTGGCTGTGTGTGTGTGAGTGCATGATTGTGTATGTGTGTGTGGGGTTCCAACTGTGAATGACAAAATGCCTAGTTATTTCTTCTAAACTGGTGGCTAGGAATTGCTCTAATAGAACTATAAACATGTTTTTATTATTTAGGGTATGAGAATGCTTATCAAACCATTTCTCTACATTGGGGCTAATTTTATATTTTCATAGGCTTAATCTTAACCAATCATTTGCAAAATCTATTTAGCTGTCACTTTTTTCTTTTTAATTTACAGAACTCACTTTATTTACTAAAGAACTTTTTTTTTTATTAAAAAATATATTTTAAATGATTTTGTTCTACCTACATTTTTTTGTGAAATTTGGCAGGCTATGGCTTATGTTTGTTGAAGCAGTATAAATGTACAATATTGAATAAGTCAAACTAATAGGTAACAATTCAGATAAAGGAGATAATGGAGTAATAATGTTAAGATAAACAGTTTATTTCTAAAGAAATTATTCCTCAAGCTTTTCAGCAGTTTAAAACAACTCTAAAATAAGATCATCTATATTAAGACACTATAATCAAATTTATCCAAATTAGTACATTTTATAATGATACCATTAGAAAAAAACTTTTAACTAATGAATGATTCAAATGTTTTCAAAACCCTCAGTTTAGCCGAGATACTCTGTAATATCTCAATAGCTCAGCTGTCATTTAATAGTAAAAGTTTCTTGAGTTTTAAAGCAGCATGAAAGTCAGAAATTTCATGTACCCAGGAACCAGGATCACCCCAGGAATTCCCCTAGGGTCTTTTTTTACCCTGAAATTGCCTGAATGTTAAATGGACTTTTTCTGAAGACAGGAATTCACAACAAATCAGGTTATGGAGTTGTGTTGCAATGGTAGCATTGTTGTTGGGTTTAGGATAGTGATTTGCCATGAGCAAAATAGTTATGCTTGGAGAAAATGAAAATAAAAAAAAAAAAACAATCTCAAACAATGTTGTTTCTGTTCCATAAAATACTAAGAAATTAAAAGATGATGCTAATCACATTTATTTCTCTAAGGTCCACATACAGAACATGCTATTTATTTTCAACAGTATTAATCAGAAAACATAGAGGTAAAGATGTAGGCAGATTTAGGGATAGTGATCCAGGGCTAACAGGAGGGGAGACTGTACTGTCCTTTGCCTAGAGGGCAAGGGGTAGCTGGTAGTGGTCAGAAAGGGGAGGGCTGTATAGAGGATGTTATTGAAGGAATGGCCTTCAGTCAAAGGGCTGTGCCAACCTTCTGTGACCTGGCAGGGTAGAAGCTGAGGAATAAATATCTAATTTCACTCTTTTTCTGTCCAATGATCCCCTGTACTTGGTTTCCATTGGCCAAAACTAAAAGAAGTAAAAGGAGATTATAGCTCATACAGGTCAGCTTCTCTGGGCACACAGTAGGATGGTAAAGGTCAGAGTGTCAATCTTGAAGGCCAATATAAATGTTGCATGTACACTTTTTATGGGATAGCTGTGTTTATAAAACTCAAACTAAATTGGCTCAGCTTTAAGTGTATGGGAAGCTTTTGTTAATTTGAGAATATGATTTATAACACACAGTGTAAAAAATTACTTCAGCTAATTGTTTACTGGTTTAAAGATTCCTGTTCAAAAGTTATAATATATAATAATATATGTTGTAGTTAGAAGTGAGGATAAAATTATAAATCTTCTAACCAGAATTTAACAGGAAGGGAAAGCCATTAGGAAGGAAGGTAGGAAGCTTGGAAAATCAAGTGATTTTGATATCAGAGCTGAGTTTGTATCCTGACTGGGCATTGTTCCTGAGACCTTATATAATTAACCATAAGACACTGTGCTGCCTAAGGGATTCACATGCAGCAAGTGCTGACAAACCTAGTACTATTACCCTTATGAGGACTCCTTTGCTATGAATCACGGAGAAGGTTAACAATACCAATTTTAGTATATATTTAGCCTTGTAATCTTGCTTTAAAAGTATTAATGCCTGACTGATTCTACATAGAATTTACAAGTGGATGTACTTCTGTAACATTTTTATGATCTGATTCACTGAGATTCATTAAAACATTTCAAAATGACACACAAGGTATAGGTAATCCTAGTTCAAATGGATGACTGTCTACCAAATCCATCCTCTGCCCCGGCTGGCGGGGCAGGACAACGCGGGTCGAAGAGGATCCTGTGGAGGATGGGGGGAGGGGAGAGACAGGAGATACGAAGAAATGGAGGCAAGACAAAGTTCTGATCAAGCCTCAACTTTTTTATTTTAGAGCTGGTATATTTATACAGAAGAACAAAGGGGGGCAGGACTGACTAGGCAGGGGGATACTTGTTACAATTTCATTGGTCCTTGGTTGATAGGGTTAGGGGATACAAAGGTTAGAAGTGAAAAGAGGAACAAGGAGGAGAGGGGCTCCTTGGGCAGGTCAACAGCCATTCAGTAGGTCTTTCCTTATCCGGTGGGTATGTTAATACATTCTGTGGTTAACTATTCCCTGGAGCATTGTCTGCTCCTGCATTCTTTAGATTGTATACAGGTTTGTTAACGGCCAGGTTCTATGCCAGGGGCTGGGCGGTCAGGATGAAGGCCTTTTGGCTCCCAACAATCCTCGTCACTAGTAATGAGAACCAAGACTGTGCAATTTAAATAATTTCAGACACATGTTCATGTTCAAAACAAGGAATGTAAGAGCAGGTGTCAGAATAGTGTTTTCAACATATGGTAAGCTCTTCGATGCAGCTGGCTGCAATCCTTGTCAAAGGTCATAGAGGCAAAAAGACATAAAGTCAGAAGTGGTTAGGTATTTCAAAAGTACATTCGGGAAACAGCACCATTACAAACCATATTCCTTGAACTAGAGAAAAATTACCCCCTTTATCAAGAATGTGAAGTGATTTGAAAGCTGAGTCTGAATTTAGTTATGTAAGCTTGTTTCCATGTATTGGAGAGCAACAAAGAAATAGATGAATTGAGAAGTCAGAATGACATTTATAGCCGAGAAGAGTGTAACAACAGAATGGGCTTTGAGATTCAATTGCAGTTAGCTTCTTGAGCTTCTATATTGACTACATTCCAGAGAACAAGTGGAAATTCTGAAATGTGGCCATCTTTGAATGGCTAAACCAGAGTGACTATTCAATCACTCTGCAGCACTGTGTGCAAGGAAGGAGACGTTGACTAGAACAGGGGTCTATAACCCCAGGCCATGGACCAGGACCTGTCTGTGGCCTGTTAGGAACCAGGCTGCATGGCAGGAGGTGAGCGGTAGGCTGGAGGAGTGAAGCTTCATCTGTATTTGTAGCTTCTCCCCAGTGCTGGTGTCACTGCCACAGTTCTACCACAGATCATTAAGCATTAAATTCTCGTAGAAGCACTGGTCCCTGCTCCCAAAAATGTTGTGGACCACTGGAGAGGATGTCCACATTATAAGAAAAGAGTTTTCAATGAGAGAGAGTTACATTGCAGCCACCATGAAGAGAATAGTGTGATTAACTGTCCCCTTCTCTAAAGAGTCTTTCCTGATCCTCTAAACTTCTGTTAAATTGTTCTCCTGAGTACTCTCACACCTCCCTGCACTGCCATATTACTGTCATGCTGTGCTGTGTGTAGTTATCTACCTCAGTTTTGCACCAGTTTGGTAGTTCCACGAGGGCAGGATTGTCTGTCTCTTCAGTGTTCTATTTAATGCCTTGCATTGACAAAGTAAATGTTTAGGACAAGTTTGCTGGGCAGTAGAAACAAAAAAGTGCTTACAACTGGAAAAGAGAGAAAACTAACTGGAGCTGTGTGGCATTGTGATTTATAATAAGGAATATATATTTGCTCTTTATCCGCTGTTTCTGAGACAGAGTTTCTGAAACCCTTAGAATACCCTAAACTATGAAGATGTCTTTTGCTATGTTAATGAGGTGATGAGAGGATCTCACCTAAGGAGGGGAGCTGGTTGCTTAGAGATCCAATGGTGTGTTTAGAGGGTGAGAATTTTCATTCTTATCTCCTTGAACTCTGGGAGGGGAAAGGGGCTGGAGATTGAATTCAATCTACCAACAGCCAATGATTTAATCAATTCTTCCTACTGTAAGTAATGAAGCCTCCATAAAAACAGAAAAGGATGGGGTTTGGAGAACATTAGGGTGAGTGAACACATGGAGATATATAGGGAGTGGAACACACTGGAGAGGGCATGGAAGCTCCAAGTTTTTAACCTTGCTCTATGTGTTTTGTCCATCTAGCTGTTCTTGAGTTACATCCTTTTAAACCAGTAATCTAGTAAGTAAAATATTTCTCTGAGATCTTTGGGCTGCTCTAGTAAATTAATAAAGCCCAAGGAGGAGGTCCTTGGAACCTACAGTCTTTTGCCAATCTATAGAAGCACAGGTGACAACCTGGACTTGTAATTGAAATCTGAAGTGAGGGGGTAGTCTTGTAGAATCTGAGACTATTTTCAGATAGATAGTGTCAGAATTAAGTTAAGTTGTTGGACACCCAACTGTTTTCTGAGAATTGCTTGGTGGTGAGGAAAAAAACAAACAAACATATGCTGGAATTGATGGCCAGAATCATAGGCTGATATGACTATCCTTTTTACCCTGATTGGTTTTTGGTGAGGCAGACTTGTTCCTTGGTTAGTTTGGACTTGCTTTCTGGAAAAAATTGTTAACAAATGCTTGTTTAGAGAACAGACCCTTGAGTTTGGAGTTTATTCTGACAGGAAAGAAGTATATCTACTTAAGTTTATTTTTAATGCATACCCCTAGTAAAGACCTAGTCAGGCTTTTTAGTAACTGGTTGCAATCTTTCAAGAACATGAGAGTACATCTATAGTCCTAGTCTTGTACCACAACAGAGACAAGAGACCTCCTGCAGCCTGTGTTGTCATATAACAAAGAATCAAAGAATCAAAAGCAACTTGGCTAGGATCCTATAAACCTTTGTGACTATTGAGGCCTATCTGATATATTTCTCTTTGATTTTCTAACTGATAAGCTAAGCAACATTTGACGCTGAATCCTCAGTTTGCTAAAAGAATGTTGCTGACTGCTATTTTGGGTGGAGAAAGATCCTGATAGAAATGTGCTGACAGATCTCGATAAAAATGTGCTGACATTTTTTATCTGGTAAAATGCATGCTTTTACTCCTAACTTCTCAAAGCAACAGATGATTTAAAAAAGTTTTCTATGGACACTATTTTAAATATGTAAAAAAATGTATAGAAATAAAAGAGGGAGTGATACCATAATAAAAGAAACCTTAAAACTTTAAAAAAGTAGTATTCAAAACCATAAGGGAAGTAAAAACCAAGCATTAAAGACAGTGGTAGATGTTTCACAATGCAGATATTTGTATAGGTTGTGAGAGACTGAGAGATTCTTCCATTAGTATAACCTCTGTTAAATCTGGAAGGAGGGTTCTCAGGGGTTTTCTGTGACTGAGGGCAGATTCACAGTTTACTTCAGTGCTTGTTATCAAGTCCACTTGGTAATGAAGTGAAAAAGTTAGTACCAAAGGGCATAGTTCTAGTACTTGAACTGAAAGGGAAAACTTATGAAAAAAATAGTCCTGGAGAAAGAGTTATGATCCTTGGTTTGTAAACATTAGCTTAGTTATATTTTGGCACATTAAATAAACTTCCAGTGGGTACAAAAAAAATGCCATCAGAATGCCTTTAGAAAAGTATGCACTTGGTATCTTTCATGTAAAATTACACTGGTAGCATGGGCTACTCTAAAATGTGTCAGCCTTAGAGAAAATTGCAAGGAAATTTTTGTTAACTAAATTTGCCATATACCACATACATTTTAATTACTTGTAGTAGAGCACTATCAAGAATTTGATGAATAAATGTCTTAAATCTGTGTTTTGAAAATATTATCTTAAACATTTTATATAATTCTGCCCAAATGTATAAATTTTCATTAGTACTTGAACATAAATTATTCGACCTTTGTGAAGATTAGGTAAAATGGGGAATTTTAAAACATTATTAGGTTAGCTTTATTACACATAATGAGAATCTCCCAGATGGTGTAGAAATCATTAAAAATTAATTTTACAGCCACTGGACTTGTCTTAAAGTGTCATGAACTGATAAGCCTTCATAATCTTCTAGCGTTGTTTCAGTTCATTGATGAAGTTAAATGGCTGTTTTTTTTTAATTGATAATTTTATTATAATTATTAAAGAGTGGTGTATTCATTTTGCCTCAGGTATTTAAAGTGAGATCCAACCCCCGAAGAAAATTATCCTTTAGTAAGGTGAGTCTCAAATATTTTAAGTATGAAGACACTTTTTAACATAAACCATTTTATTATAGACCTATATTATTATAGTTGCCCTTTTATTATTTGTTGATTGAGAAAGTGCATGATAAAAAATATGAATTCAGAATTGATTTAAGGTAAATATCTATTTATTAATCCAAATAGTGCTTACATATTGGAAAAGTGAGTATGTACTGTATATACTAATAGTATACAATTTATTATGTGTGTGATTAAATAATTCTTGCACTAGCTCTGCTACCCTGTTAGGCATTTGTGATTAATGCTGAGCCATTGCTCTAGACCTTATTTAAGAAGATATACGATGTCAGTGTCATGAAACAAAGGGCATCAAAGAAGATTGCTCCTTCGGTGTGTCAAAATGTGTCTAACATCTGAACCATGCCTGTGCTGAGGACTTAACTGGCTTCTTCTGATGTCACAATAATTCTAGGAAGGAGACTCCTCTTGGGTCACTGGGGTGCCATGTAGTGCACTGCAGGGACAAATACACTAATATACAATCTCTATTCTAAGTAAGTGCCTCCTAAAGTAATGCCACAGAGCGAATCTGATTTGTTTTAATGTAAATAATGTTTCCAACTCTATTTTTAATTCTGTGAATTGGGTTAAAACCTTATAAACACATGCCATTGTATATCATAAAATCTTTTACATTTGTTTTTGGAAATATCTTATAATTTTTTTTATAAAAGTTATTTTGCTAATGTTGTCTCTATCTGTGTCTAATTATTCACTAATAAGGAAATAATCTTTTCTCTTTTTGTATCTGTCATTTGTATGTATGATATTTATATTTACACATATTACATATACATGTACATATGTATTCATATTTGTACATTTACATATATTGTAATTATCTACCTCTAGGGGAGAGTAATACATTTATTACTCCCATATAAAATGATTAAAATATTTAAACTATTTTTCATGCCATACTGACTTCTCAGGTTTGGTTTGTGGGTATATACATGCATTAATTAATTGGTTGTGTCCATTGACTAAAGAATGTTGTCATTATGCCAAATGTACACAGCCATCAATTCCTGATAGCAACATTTTAGTAAGGGCACATATTTGAAGGAAATGAGATTTGTAAAACAGATGGGAGAAAAAGGAGAGAAATAGAAACAAAAGAGTAATAAAAAGGATAGGAAAATTTGAACAATGTAGAATATGAAAAGAGATGAAATAACTAGTTATTCAAGTCCCAGCTAATTTCTTGCGTCTGTTCCTCACAGTGTTTTAACAATTAATTTCTGATATTTTTTTATATAAACTGCTACATTTTCAATGGTATCATATAATAGTTGTATATTCTGTCTTTTCTAGGTTGAGTTCCACTTTATATACTTTTGTTCCTTTAAGAATACTTGAACTCATTAGATCATGTAGGCATGTTTTTTTGATTCAGAAAATATGGTTACAGTGTAAAAGCCACAACATCAAAATAGACTATAGCGTTTGCCATGGAGAATTTATTTCAACTGCCTTTCAAGAATACTGACAGAGTTCTAGAGCTTTTACACCAATCATGATGGCGTAGTATAGTGGTTAGGAACCGGAGAATAATGTGTCCTGAATTTGCATTTCATCCAGCTATTTAGTAACTATAATCACAGGCAAGTGACCTAACTTTTCAATGTATTAGTTTTCTCATCTGAAAATAAGGATAACTAACGAACACATTTCAAAGGGTTTTGATGAGACTAAGGGCACTAAGTAAACTTTTAACAAATGCTAACTGTTGTTTTTTTTATAGTTAATTTTATTTGACAGTGAAGAATTGGATATCACTTGAGGCTATGTCAAATTATCCAGGCATGTCTAAAACAAAATGTTCATGTTGAAAATCTTTGGAAAGAAATTTCTTCTTTTGATTCTATATTATTTTCTGAATTTGCTCTCTGATTTACAAAGAAGGACAGTTTATCTTTCTTGGACAAATACCACTACTGCAGTACTCATTGTCACATGTATCATGACAAGGTTCCCAACTGCCTTTCTTGCTACAAATTAAAATTGTAGTATAGGTTAGTTGTTGAAAATTAAAGGGGTAAATAGAGGTTTACAAAAAAAAGGAGAAAAAAACACATCCTACTTCTTCATAAATAATTGCAATGACAGTTTTTATGCATTTCTTTTTGTTCTATTTCCTTTTAATTTCTCAGGCTAGATTATAGGAAGTGGAGTATGGATATAAATATTTTAAAACCTTTGATAGATCTTAAATTGTTTTCCAAAAGCATTGTGCTTATTCATACTACTATCAGCAGTGTTTTGAGACTGCCAGTCTCTTCACAACCTTGTTGGCACTCTGATTTTTTTTTTAATACTATTAAAGACTTTTCGAGGCCAAACTTGTAAATTGCATAGCATAACTGCCTTAGGTCCTCAGTTATTAGTGAGATACTATTTGGTTAGTAATTATTTTTTTTTCTAAAGCTAAAATTAATTTTGTTTTATATTTGAAAGAGTTACACAAGATCAAGTTTATCATGTTTATTATTAGAGTTCCCTTGAAAAAGGCTTATTTGGTTCTGTAGCAAAGAAGTGATTGCAAGAGTGGTGATTCTATAGCTTTGAGGATGGTCATACAGCTCTAAATTTCTCTTCTAAATAATTACCCTAAGTTATGTCAAAGGTAAGTCATACAGACAGTATAATTCAATAGCTTTAAAAAGAGGTCACCACGGTCTCCTGGAGCATCACACAGGAAACTTCTTCCTATGCTCATTGTGCTAATACAATTTCTTGTCCGAATTGAAGTGAAAATGTTTGAAGGCTATATTTTAACTGTATTAGTGGCATGAATTATATTTTTATGTATTCTGGAGCATTGTATGGGATGTCTTTAAAATAAGTTCTATTGTTTTATAGTGAATAAATCCTAAATGTCCTGCTTGACCCACAGCTGAATTTCAGTGTTTATGTTCATGTTACTCAAGAGGAGAACTGAATGAAGACTAATGGTTAATATGCCTCTGAATACTTGCTATTAGTAGGTATTTTCCTCATATAAGATGGCAGTTAGAATGTAATAATAGATATGAAAAGAAAACCTCATTTAAGACTGATGACCTATTTAAAGCCACAGGCCCTCCCTTCTCATCTACAGCTCTACTTCCTATTTCTTTTTAGGGTTGTTTTCTCTTTATTCACCATCTCACATACAGTATGTATGTATGTATGTATGTGTATTTTTTGATCACTTATTGTTTCTTTCACCCCACTAGAAGTACGTTCCATGAGGGTAGTGATTTTTGCTGTATTTTTGATTGCTTAATCCCCTGTGTCTAGAAGAATACCTGGCAGTACACAGTAGATGTTCAATAACTATTTATTAAACTAATTAATGAAACTATCCAAAATTATATTTTTTAAAAAATGCAATGAAAACAATGAAATAGATGTAGCTATTTTTTTAAATAAATGCAAAATTGTGATTAAACTTTGACTCATCTCTCTCAAATTTTGACTCATATCTCAAAGACATAGCAGTCTAACATAATATTAACAAAAAACTTTAAAATATAAAAGTATATGTGGTGATATGTAAGGTATTTTAGGTAAGATTTTCTTTACTTAACATAAATATTTCCATGACAGATTTGCAGTACTTATTAAATACCACCCATTATCATTCGCTAAAGTTGGGGAAATCTGGTATTTAGGGTAATGTTATTATTTTTTCCTCTTTTCACTCATTTTCAATCTTGTTTATTGAAAATATTTTTGTGAACTAAATACATTGACTTTTCAGCTTTTGTAACTGGAGTACCTCAAGTAAAATTCATTAAAAAATATTTGTGATTTAGACACTTCCTAGATATTTGATAATACTAGGGAATTAATATAAGTTATTTTAGCTAGATAATGATATTGTAGTTATGTGAAAATAGTTCTTATTTAGAATTAGATATTAAAATAATTACATGTAAAATAATATGTCTGAGTTTTTGTTTTGTTTCCAAAACAATATGAGTGAGAATGGACGGAAATGTGGATGGGGGTAGATTGATAGTCAATGGAGCTGATTTACAGGGGTTGATGGTTGATATATGATTTTTTCTACTTCTGTATATATTAAGCATTCTCCATAATAGAAGAAAAACAAGAAAAAGAAAAAGAGGAGGAGAAGGAGGAGAAGTAAGGGAATGTGAGAACGCAAAGATATAGAAGAAGGAATAGAATGGAGACATAGAAGTTATTTATAAAATAATTATAAGACAGAGGTAGATAACATTATTGAACACATTTATATGTCAAGCACTCTTATAAATCTTTTAATACTCATAATAACCATATGAACTGAGTTCTAATCCCCAATTTTCAGATGAGGAAATTGGAATTCAGAGTAGTTAAGAAAATCATACAAAATATAAATGATGAAGCTATATAACATCTCATTGAATTATTCTAAGATACACTATTTTTGTATCTCTAAGAAAAATTTAGAATTTTTATTTTAAACTTATTGAAAGAACACTTTATAATTCTTTACATAAATATCTTTTTTATTTTGTCATAAACAAAATAAAATATAAACAAAATATACTCTTAATATATTTTTAATTTAGAGGATGACTCATTCAAATCTCTCTTGACTCACAGTTATTGATAGCTGTGTTTCTCCATGCAGTATCACCCTTTTTGCCTTTAAAAGAAGTAGTAATGGAGTATTCATTAAAAGAATGCTTCATTATTGTCTGAAACTTCATTTCAAGCCAGAGACACCCATTATTAGACTTTTGATGCTAGGATTTTCCAGAACTTACTAAAATATATTGATAGAGTGTTTTTAGTAATGGCTAGGATTTTAGATTTTTCTAAAATGGTCCTTAAATGGCTTAATAATGTGAAACCTGGAGGGAATGTACTTGTCTGGTTAGGTCCAGAATAATAACCAAGTTAGCACTTGCACAAACAAGTGAAAACACATGAAAAGCATCAACCCAATTAGGGTGATTGTAAAGACTCATTATGAATTTAGAGATTTAAAATTTTGGGAAAAAGTAAATGTTTCAGAATAGGTAAAATAAAGATTTTTTAGCTGAGTAATGGTTGCATAATTGCTCATTATGTATATATAAAATATAACTGCTGGAGGAGGCTATTTTGAAGACTTGACTACCAATTGTCCTTCCATTAGAAGCTCCTCATCCCCTCCCCTGTCCTTGAAATGCATGTTTGCTCATTATTCTCTCAGTGGCACCCATTTTCGAGGATGCAGTCTTGAGAGAGTGATATATTATTGAGACCATCTGCATGGCATACGTGACTGAAACCAGTTAAGACCTCTGAATAAACAAATAAGAGGTGGGTGTGGAGATCTATTTATCTTGCAGCTGCTCAAAATAAGCCTACTATGTTAGTTCCTTTGCTTATTACACCTGACATCCACCAATCTGGAGTGGTCAGCCTCTTTCTCTGGTCTCTCCTTGCTCTCCATGTATAGGGGCCAATGCACAAACCAAGAATGTTTTAACAAAAGATTCAGTGAGACATGAAAGGTAGGTTGGGATGTGCATATGCTGAATTTTATATTTCATGCTAAAGAGATTTTTGCTTTATTTTAGATAGAAAGTATGCAAAGAAAGTTCTTAATAAGGGCAGAGAGAAACCAAATATTCTTAATTTCAAAAGATAGCTCAAATAACAATGTGAAATATAGACTAATTATTGCTTGGAGCAGAATTAAGGACTGAGAAACAGAGGACAAACAGCACAGGTGAATTTAGGTTACTGTCAAAAGTAGGACAGGAAACTGGGTGCTGACATAAATCCTCTAAAAGTTCATGAATTAATACCAGGCATATTCTGAATTGTCATTTGCCTCATCTTTTAAAAAGTCAAATATTAAAGTAAATATTAAATTATTAAATAAAATATTAAAATAAATGACTTTAGACTTGATGTTTTGATGTCTAAATGTAATAAATTTGTTTTATTTAGAAGTTCTGATTATAAGTTGGAACATAGTCTAATATCTAGGCATAACTAGAGAACAATTTATGCTGTCTTAACACAATATTTAGTTTTGAAACCTATACAATCGGTGTCTCAAATGCAAAAAGCTTTTAAAAGTACTGTTTATTTTCAAAGATATTGTTCAGATGTAGATCTATAATAAAAGGGAGATGCGTGTGGTAATTATCAGTATCTATTAAAGTCCCATGATAATTGGCATATGGTGTTATATAACAGTGCATAATAACATATGATGACTGTAATTAAGTGCATTGACTTAAGACTTTCTCTTTTAACTACCCTCAGTGGGTACCGAATGAAGGTAAATTAAAGGTTCATTAAGTTGTGTTCAGAAGAAAAAAAAATGTTTTTAAATGGCAGATGTACTGTAAAGTTAAATGGATTTATTAAAATCTGCTCTTCAGTGTTTTCTCAAGTGACAAGTCTAGACTAAATTCTTTGAAGTGTTTTAAGGAATTAAAAAGGAGTATTTATTTTCACAGTTTATTTAACATTTTGCGCCTTAAATGTGAAAAACAATTTGGGAGAACATTGGAAATTTGGCTGTTTCTACATCAATGTAACCTTTAGTGTGTTTTTTTGTTTAATGTTATGTTGTCTGAACGGAAAAGCAAAGAAGAAAGGAAAACAACAATAACGTATTCAGTGGAAGTACACAAAACAGCTGCAGCACCCATCGTTTTCCCATTTATTTTAGCCAGCATTTACATTTCTGAAATAAAAACATTGTCTTTTAAAGTCTGAAGAGGAAGTCAGAGAAAATTACAGAAGGGAAATTTTTAACTTTGATTTCTATTCCTAAAGGTGTCATGAAGGCATTTAAAATATTAAAATATAAAGAATTTGAGGTCTCCCTTATATTTATCATTCTATTAGCATTATTAAACATGTGGATAAGGATTGCCCTTTAGCAGTATTATTAAAAATGTAATTTTAGCAATCCAATTCTCTGCCACAGAATATTTACTAATAGAGGCGGCTGCTCTTTAAAAAGAAAAACGCCACTGAGTCTAATGTCCTATGTATGAAGAGGCTTTAGTTTTCACAAACACCAGTATGTTTTTGTTTGTTTGTTTGTTTGTTTGTTTATGAACAAACAGTACGTGGGTAGGAAAGGGAGGAATCATTAACTTTACCAATGGACAATAGATTCTAAAGGTAAACATTTTTCCACTTGCAAGTTTCCCTGGAATGAGTCTAGAATATGTGATTTCTTCTGTGTACATTTCACCAACTTTTTGCCTACAGCCTTTATAGACTAGCATTCTTACTGGGAACAAATGAAAAATGAGGAGATTTTGGCTGGGTTTTGGGAAAGGAAGTTATAGCAAAGGCAGAGGAAGAATAACAAAAGTTTGCAATAAATATTTTTTATAAACAATTTCATTGAAATATAAATTGTATACCATAAAATTCTCCCATATGAAATGTGGAATTTAATGGTCTTTATAACACCTTCAGGTTCTATAACTGTCAATATAATCAAATCAATTTTAAAACATTTTCATCTCTCCAGAAGTAAATCTCCCATTTTTTAGTCATGTGATTACTTCCCTTTTCCTCCAATGTTTTTGCACCAGCCTCTATAATCACTAATCAGCTTTCTGTCCTTATAAATTTGCCTATTCTGGACCTTTGGTATAAATAGAATCGTTCAATATGTGGTCTTTTGTGATTGCCTTCTTTCACTTAGCATAATATTTTCAGAAGTCATCCATGTTGTAGTAGGTATCAGTACATAATTTTTACTGTTGAATAATATTCCATTATACAGATATAATACATTTTCCTTATTTTTTCATCATTTAATGTGTTGTTTCCCCTATGTGGTTATTATGAATAATGCTTCTTTGAAACATTTGTGTTCAAATCTTTGTATAGATATATTTTTATTTCTCTTGATTATGTAACCAGAAGTAGAATTGCTAGATTATATAGTAACTTAACATGTAACATTTTGAGGAACTACCAGAATGCTTTCCAAAGCAGTTGTACCATTTTACAGTCCCACTAGTAATAGAGGACTGTTCTAATTTATCCAGATCTTCAACACTTTTTAGTATTTTTTTTATTATAGCTGCCCCAATGAGGGTGAAATCTTTTATTGCTAATTGATCCGTATTTCCCTAATTAAATTCAGCATTTTCATGTGTTTATTAGCAAATTTGTATATCTTCCTTTGAAAAATGTCTACTAAGAACCTTTGTCCATTTTCAAGTTGTTGTCTTTTTATTATCAAATTGTAAGTGTTTTTTATATATGCTAGGTAAAGTCTCTTATCAGATAAGATTTGCAAACATTT
Source organism: Cynopterus sphinx (assembly GCA_030015415.1). Classification (NCBI taxonomy): domain Eukaryota; kingdom Metazoa; phylum Chordata; class Mammalia; order Chiroptera; family Pteropodidae; genus Cynopterus; species Cynopterus sphinx. Next base: position 34,477,426 of record CM057380.1, read on the forward strand.
CCTTTCATTCTGTGGGTTGTCTTTTCACTTTATTGTCAGTGTTGTTTAAAATACAAAAGTGATGTTGATGAAGTGCAATTTACCTTTTTTTTTCTCCTTCAGAAAAACTTCTGTTTTTTGGAGTCATCTATTCAAACACAGAAATATCAAGAGAAAGTAAACTGGGCTTTAATAAGCATATTTAAAAACAAGTTTTCTAAATTGTTTTTGCACACAAGCATTCAAATTTTTCTAAATATCTGGGTCTAAAGTGGGAGATGGGATATTGAAGTAAACAGCTCTAAGTCAGAGAATAGAAGGGTTTGAATCTTTGAAAAAGGAAGAGGCCTGGGAAAATGACTTTTTATATACATATTTTCTGGAACAAAGTAAGATGAATATACAAACTTCTTTCTGAAACTCTAGGGGAGGGATCCCTGAAGAAACAAAGGATGCAAAAGAGCCGACATCGAAATAACTATTATTCATTTAAATTGTGTAGCGTATTCTTAGTTGAGTTTGCTATCTTTAATAATTTATTTTTAGTGATTATAAGATCTGTTATATGCAGAAGGGAATGTTTTAACATGTTTTAGAAATAGACTGTTTTTATAATAACTATTAAGGGGTTATTTCTGTAGATATAATAGCTTAACCCTGTTTTTATTTTTAAGGTCTTAAATTCTTAAACTGGAAATGTGCTATCAAAGTAGTTTTCAGGTTTCTATATTTACCTTAATTTAAGCCTAATTGTTCAAGTTGGTGAGGGTCTGCCATACCAGTAAGGTGACTGGAGTATGTCTTTATAAAGTATCTGCTCTCTCAAAGCTGGTAGCATTTACTTAGCTGATTCTTAAACAAAGAACTGCGCAGATCTGATTATACATAGATTTTTTCCCCAATAAATACGTATAGTACTGTAAATGTATTTTCTTTCCCTTATGATTTTCTTAACTTTTCTCCAGCTCACTTTATTCTAAGAACACAATATGTAATAGATACAGAATGCAAGATCTGTGTTAATTGACTATTTATTATTAATAAACTTCTAGTCAAAAATAGGCTATTAAGTTTTTAGGGAGTCAAATTATATGCAGAATTTTGACTGTGAAGACGGGAGTGCCACTACCCACAGTGTTGTTCAGGGTCCACTATATATCACAATACAGGCATGATTATGGCTACCCGGGTTTATAGTTTTTGAAGACAAGGCATTGAAATCTAAGGTATTCTTGGTTATAGGAAACCTGAATGTTTGTTTTCGTAATTAGGAGTTCATTTTAACACAGAGAAACATTTGGATTATTGCTTCTCAGGGTAGAAAGAAATTAAAATGAGATTTAACACCTTGAAAATTTTAATATGTTTAACCAAGTCTTGTCTTGGTCTAATGCCTAGTAAATATTTTCTATGCATTAAACTCTAATAAAACTTTTGTCATTGGGACTTAAAAAAATTATAAAGAATCTCAACCCTACTTTGAAATTTTTAATAGGAGGAAATATAAGATTGAATTATACCTTCAGAATGATCTCTTCTTTGTTGGAATAGGTTTCAGTAGTCCTTACCATTCAAGACATGAAGTGAGATATGTAAAGACAATGGAAGTGTCGTAAACAGGTTGATAACCCTTAGCCAGTCCCTGTGTCCACTGCTGTTGGTGAGAAGTGGGACATCAGCCAATAGCAAATCCCTGTTTCTGCAGGGATCAGAGCAATATATTACCTCCTTTCTTTCCAACCATTTTGCTAGTAAAAATTTTGTTAACAGATGAGTGATTAAGAATATGAATGTGGAAAATACATTGCTGTCATCATTTCATTTAACACACAAGGCAAAGTTCATATATACATATAATATATATATTAAATATGATTATTAGATAAACAATTCAGGTATAAAATTAATTGGTTGTATATAAAATATTTAGTATAAGTGTGTATTAAATATAACACTGCACATTATAAATATAGCATGGTCTAATTATAAATAATCATAAAATTATTAAGCCAAGTGTATACACTTTGAATTCTAAATAACCCAACTTTGGTAAAACACATCATTGTTTAGTATAAATGATTTCAATCTTCACTTTTATTTATCTGTATATCTCTCTGGGTTATCTGGTTACCCTGCTTCATGGCAATAATGTTCTATCTTTTCTTGCTCTGTATCATTTTATGAAACGCAACTTTCATGGTGTTTTTGTTCTGGAAGATTCTGCAATAATCGCCTTTTACATATGTAGACACCTTCCTATCTCATCAATCTAAACTTGTGTTCTACCAGGCCCTGGTATATTCGTTTCTTCATTTAAGATAGTACATGCTTTGACTCCTACATTCAGATGCGCATTCCCGATTTCTTGCTTGAGTTTATTATTTATTTCAGTGACTTCTTCATTCTTAATCCCTATCCATTTTTCAAGACACAGATTTAGTTCTTGTTTAAATACTCCATAATTTCACCATTCCTAAATTCTTATTTTAGACCCTACAGTTACTTCTATGTTTGCCTCATCTTTGCAGACAGATTGTAATTTACTTGAACTGATCTCTTATATACTTTGGTTTATATTTGATAGCTTCAATACTTACACATATTGTTGTTGCTTAATTAATTTTAAAGATGATGATTGGCAGCGATTTATAGAATGCTTACTCTGTCTTAAGAATTAAACTAAGTTCCTGAAATTTATCCTTTAAATTCTCCCAGTGACCTTATAGTTACAGTCATTCTGTGTTGTATGCATGTATGTATCTACAGACTCGGAGAAGGAATCTTGGAAAAATCAAGTTCTTGTCCTAAAGTCACACAGTAAGTGGCAGTACTGGGATTTGTACCCATTTCTATTTTTAACCCAAGTATGATCTTTACTGTATCATACTGCAAAATTGTTATTTTCTACTATTATGAAATCTTTAATTCATCTATTACAAAGGTTTTTAAAAGGTGTCCTGATTTTAACTGGAATGGAAGACTTTGTTTTTGATTATTAGAGTCTGAATGTTAGATATGTAGTTTAGCATCCTCCTGAGTTCATAAAGTACATTATGCAATTTAATTTGAATATCATAAAAATTCATCCTATTCCAAGAATATCTGATTGCAACTTTATCAAAATATGTTTCATTTTAGCTTGAACTTATTTCTTAGAGATGATAAATGAAACTTGATGAACAACATCAATATTATTTATGGCAATTTTGATTGCAATTTAGGAAGAAGGCAGAGAGGAAAGGAAAAAGCACTTTGTTTTAAGAACAGATGATTTGCTAACTATAATTTTGTTGCATTAAAAATGTCAAAATTGATTTAGTTTTTTCTACCCTTCTTATTTTTAAAGAATAAATAAAAATATTTTCTATTCTTTGGAACAATTTGTTCATGCTTTAGGAGCCATTTAATTAAATTATTACCTGCTGGAGCACCATCTGTTTTTGTCCTAGAAATAAGAAGCATGACTTTCTTTTGCATACACTTGGTAAATATGTAGAAGGTGCCAAAAAGCAATAAATATCATCAACAGATGGACTGAAGCACTTCAATCTCTACACAGTCAGTCATGATCATTCTGTGCCTAGTTAAATGGATTTTGCTGGATAGATTCCTGTTAAAATGTAGTATGTGCAGGAGGAGAGTTGAATTAATCTTCTCCCATAGATCTCTTTACATTCTGGTCCTTAAGATATAGGACTTGATTTTGTTTTTACCTCCAGGTGTGCCCACTTTATAGACATCACTTATGAATGTAAATAACTTTATAGTAGTCTAAGTCAGCGATCCCCAAAATTTCTGGCAGCAGGGACCAATGGTACTATGAGAATCTAATGCCTGATAAACTTTGTTGGGGCTGAGGCCGTGATGCTAGCGCTGGGGAGCTGGCTGCAAATACAGAGGAAGCTTCACTCACTTGCCAGCCACTTACCTCCTGCTGTGTGACCTGGTTCCCAACCGGCCACAGACCTGTACCAGTCTGTGACCCGGGAGTTGGGGAACCCTGGTCTAAGGAACTTGAAATCAGTAATTCTGGGATGGATTTCCAGTAGCCACCTTTCAGAGGTTGCTTCCTTCTTCTTTCTGCTCCTGTGTCCCCCATTCCCCTGGGTACAATCTTTGTACCTGATAGTAGCCCAAAAGTCTCCCGTTTCATCTCTTTGTTCCAAGCATTGTGTCCTGTTCAGGAATAAGAGAAAGACAATCATTTGTGGTGCAAATTCACTTGTGGTTTTCCCTTTTTGAGTCGGTAACATTCAGAGATTGGGATAGCTGGGTGTGGTGTATATGTGAATGATTTATTTAATTATATTAACCAAGTTCTATTTATCATTAGCAATCGTTCATATATTATATAATATTATAAATAATACTTAAAGCATATATTTATAAATTATCTCATTTTTTTTTTACATACACAAATTTAGTTTTACCTATAAAGAAAAGTGATTTGCCCTGTGGTTCATAGCTAGTGATTGGGAATCTAGAATTCAAATCTAGCTCTCTTGATTCCTAATAGTTTATAATTTTGAAAGAATAGCAATTATATTGGATTTTACAGTTTATCAACTGCTTTTAGTTACAGTATTTAACCTTATTCATCAATTAACTTTTAGAATTACATAGAATAAGCATTAAATCTTTTAAAGGTTGAATGAACTGAAGTAATTGCTATAAGACACATTGCTGGTAAAATAGCAATTACCTTACTGAAATTCTGTACTTTTCAAATGGCATGCCTATTTGGAGCCTATTATTTATTGAGCAGCTACAAGATTTCAAATACTATGCTAGGCTACAAAGATAAAAGGTAACCAGACAAATTAACTACATTCAAGACTCTGAAACTGAGGATAAACCAGGCAGAGGATGAGCATGTGCAGTGTGTGTTGGACAGCAGGAAGTAGAAGGAATCAGAATGGAAGTTTAGGCTCGGCTTAAAGGTCTTATAGCCTTGGAAAGGAGATGTCTTCTTAGTGCAAAAAGAACACTTCGTAGGCTTTTAATGTTAATCTGTCAAGTGACATGGTCAGATTTGTATTTTGGAAAAATAGCTTTACCGGTATTCTGGTTATTTATTGCTGAGTATCCTCAAATTTTGTGGCTTTGAACAACAACTATTTTATTATGTTTCATTATTTGATCAGGAAAATGGACAGGTCTCAGCTGGTCAGTTCTTTTGTTGCACAAGCTTTGGAAATCGCCTAGTGGCTGGTCTGATCTCATGTGATTGGCATTTTGGTTTAGATGCGTTGGCTCAGTTTCTTTCCATATGGTCTCATTGCCTCACTATATATGATTTCTCCAAAAGGATAGTTAGAATTCTTGGTGTTCAGGGCTCCAAGGATTCCTTCTCTATGAAAGTTATTCATGACTTAACTACAGTTCTCTTAAGATACTTTAGCAAATAAATATTACATTATTGTTCCACCTGTTTAAGAGCTGTCAATTTTAATTTAAACAATTGCTTTTAAGATATATATGTATTCTTGAAATAACATAGATATAAGTATGAGGAGATTGTTAATTATTCAGGGGTTGTCAAAATTATGAATTTATGTAAGTAGAGGGTACCTAGTCATACATATATGTGTTATTTTTTCTAATACTGTACTCATCAGCATAATCAAACTAGTCAAGGCCATCTATTTACAACTTATATTACAATGTATGTTTCTATTTTCTGAATTTAATTCTGATTTCCATATCCATAAAGATTATGCTCCTTTTTAGGGAGAAACTATATTTCCATCACGTCAGGCTCTCAATTATTTAAAGTTACTCAGAGAATGATTAGAGACCTTAACCCTTATAGGATTTTAAAAAAAAGAAAAGAAAAGAAAAAGAATGCTTTGGTCCTTAAGATATGATTGTGATTAGAGAGTCATTTGGGTGTTATATACAGGTTATAGTTATGGAGGATGATAAGAATGAGAAATCCCACATCACAATAGCTGAATGGACTCCATGTAAAAGTGTTAGGAAGATGGGTCTTTAGGTCTTTCCAGAGAGTGTCAGAGAATAGAACTCCCAAGCAGCAGATTAAGAATAAGTTGAGTTTTACTTTTATTTTGAAGGCTTAAGATTCACTGCATTTGGAATGGTAGAGCAAAACATCATCTTTGGTTTGGTCATCAGATCATCATTCCAAATTTTTAAAAATCCACTGATATCTTTATAGTTCATGATACAGTATTATATAAAAGAAGAAATGAATTATTTTTGGTCAATTTTATTTTTCAGTGAGATTTTGAGATATCGGTGGTGAAGTAAGTAAGAATGAAAAGTAAAAATGAAATAATGGGAAGGGCTGATGGGAGGCAAAATATAAAGAAAAACAAAAAGGATGTATTATAGAGAGAAAATCAGTGAGAAAAGAAGCTAAAATTCATATTGGTAAAGTAATAATAGTTAACATTAAAACTTGAAGTGTTGGGTGAATTTTAAAATTTTGCGTACATTGTTATAAACTGTCCAATGGTATCAATTACATAAAGGTTCCGTTAAATGTTTTACATTTAATGTCTTTGTGAATATTGTATTTTTATGACTTTTGCCTGACATTTACTTTCATATCATCATTACTTTTATGTGCCATTGGAGGTCTTTCATTTTTTATAATATTCCTGTTCATAAATTAAATATAAATGACAGAAGCAATGCCTAATGCAAGTTTTAGAGAATTGTTTAGTTGTTTTAATTTACCCATTACTGTTAGTATGCATATATGTAAATGTATAATAATAGTTAACTTCTTAATGCCAAATTGTCATATAGGGTATTATATTGCTATAGTATTTGTTATCCTGTCCTATTTTTTTCCAATTTAATGTCTTCTCTTTTATTGAAAAGGTTAACAGTTACTAGTGTTATCTTACTTAAAGAAAGGTCACTTATAGAAAGAACTTGAATTTTCTACCTTAAAGTAACTTTGTCACCTTTTTTTCAGATAAAATTTCATTTTTGTATCAGTGGAGGGCCTAGAAGAAAATTTAGTAAAATATATTCTTGTTTAGCTTCAGATATATGTATGTTTATGAATATGACACTTTAGAAGTAAGAAAGAATAGCAAAATCTTGGGCAATTTATTTCTCTTTTCACATGTTGCTTGAGATAATTCTTCAAAAGCATTTCAATATTGATTCTGTCTTCAGTTGTCAATTGAGGCTTCACCTTTCTTAGTTTTCTTACCACTAATGCATTCCTACTACTTAGAAAAACATAATGCATTCCTACTACTTAGAAAAACATAAACTAATTTTTAGCCTTAAAATTAAGTTAATTGATATACATGATCTTTGTCTTCTAAGGACCATATCATTCTGTTAACCAATGAAATCTTATTATATTTTTGGTTAAATTACCAATTTTAATTTTCTTTAAGTCACAATCTAACAGTTTGAAAGCTGAATGCTAAATTTTAAATTTAGATTTTACTCTTGGGTTTGCCCAGTATAGATTAAGGATGGTTCATATGATACATGTTTTTCATTAACTGAATTTTAAGTGAACTTAAATATACTATACTAAAGTGTTTTCCTGGGATACTTCCTTTCTCATCAGTTAATCACAATATCATGACATATTGACATTTTTTCATAATAACACCCCAAAGTAATAAGTAAGAAAAGGACAATTTCAGTAAATAAAAAGCATAGATTCTGGGTACATTTGTTGGATTACCACTGCACCTCAAATAGCCTTTCTGTGTTATGATTTGAGGAAACATAGCCATGCCAATTTTAGAATAAAGCACTTCTTGTAGAAACCTGTTGATTCTATTTGAAGAATAAAGAGATTTTAAAAGTAAACCAATAAATTACTTTTGAAAACTAGAGTGCCTAGTGGCCTCATGGACATAAAAGCTTCGTCTTTTCCTAGAAATCCAAAAGCCATAGTCAAAAAGCAGCAATTTAAGATCATTCACACTGGCTGAAAGGATAAAAAATTGCTATGTTCTCTACCAAGCTAAGAGGCTTCTCCTGGCAATAGTGCTCAAAGAGCCAAGTGGTGATTGTAGTGATGTTTTAACTCTTGACACCCTCAAAGCCCTCTCAGACCATTGGAAACCAGACATAGTAGGGAGTAGGACAGGATGGGCCAAAGGGTTTTAATAGCTGAAAACAGGTCAGGAGCAGGTTGAATGTGAACTGTAGTTTTCAAGTTCTAAGCAGAGTTGTTCCTTTGTCCCTTAGTGGCAGGAGAAATGAGAAATGTTGAAAGCATTGCTAAGAAGAGATCATAAAGTAGAGGTTGTGGTCTTTCTTCGGAGCTATGTACTTGGAAGCAGTTCTCCCTTATTCAAAACCACAGTGCTGGAAAACATTGATGCCTGCCAGGGTGCTGTGGAGAGCAAACAATGGAGATCTTTTAGGTCCTGGAGTCAGAGCAGCTCTTACAGATCTAAGGATGGAGACAGAACCAATTGAGAATGAATGACCGTGGAGACTCCATAACCAGGGATGAATAAACCAACAAGATCTCTGAATTTATTAACATCCTACCAGCTTTGGGGGCTTGTAGGAAGTCTGAATGTTGCAATTTTTATAAGAATAGCTTTTAGAATTGGACAGGCCAGGTGTGATACTCCAGCTGCTTGCATTTACTAGCTGTGAGAACTTGGGGAGATGACTTGAGTGGCAAATCTAAAATATTTCATCTGTAAAATGGAAATAATAGTACTTATTATTTGATTATATGAATAATGTAAGTAAAACTCAAATCTTATAGTATGTTCTGGCTCATTTTAAGGTTCAATAATTTATCTCTTAGCACATTATTTTGGATAACATGTTAGTATTATCACTTCTATTTATCAAAATCTAAGTGTAAGAGATAATAAGGAGACTCAAATTTCTCTGGCTAGATAGAGAAAAGTATCTTCCCTACATAGAAACCTACAAGTACAAAAAGAGATAACTTAGATGAAATAAAATTAAAAACAAACTTCCTGCCAAGACCGATGGCCTTACACGTTAGAAAGTGAGATTAGGAGAAGGCTCCGCAGATACCCTTCTTTGCCCTGACTGTGGTGAAACTCTGAACTACATCAAAACTCAATTATAACTGAATTCTTCAATTCTTCAATTATAACTCAAAACTCAATTCTTCAGCTAGACTATTAAAATTTCTTCTCCAATCTTCTTTATTTTATATTTTTGTGGTTTCATTTATCTTGCCTGTGTGCATTTTTAATGTAAGCCACTTCTAATACTCTCAAGGTGTAAAGAATGTACATGCTGTGGAAGTAAATAAATACTTCTAGAGATTTTACTGTAAATGGAAATACACACACACACACACACACACACACACACACACACACTCTCTCTCTCTCTAGTATCTAGGTAGAATTGGACACCAAAATGGACCAGGAAAAGAGTCCATGCAGGAGTCACAGGAACACATCCTAAAATAGAAAGAGTTTTGTGATGTTAGTGAGAATTAAACTCCCATGATAGATAGTCTAAAAATATTAAATGTTTAAACTACCTGTACAGGAAAAACATGCATCTCTGTAGCATTTTTAGTTCATTTAAATTAATTCTTCTGTTTGCCAAATTGTACATTAAATTATATCATTCTAATATTGAAAAACATTACCATAAATACAGAAACTCAGGTGGGCTCAACTAACCATTCAGTTAGAATGTGTTACACACAGTAATTTTGATTACACACAGGTACCTAAAGAAAGGCCAGCCCGCTCAGGGAACTGACCAGGTGGTCATACATATGCAAGCTGTATAAAACAAATTTACACAAACTTGCTGGATTTGATCAAATAATTTTTCCTCGAATGGTTGTGATTGAATTTTGCAATTTATAGTTCATTAATTTGGCATCCTATAAGCATGCTTTTTACATATCATTTAACATCAGTGTAACTCAGGCCTCAGAATAAAGTGAGTTTTACACGTTCCAGCTAGACTATTTGCTAAATTCAATGTGCTATTATCCATTTCAGAGTAAACTTTGATTTTTTTTCCCTAAGAATGAAGCACAGGTAATAGTTTCCTCTTATTTTATATATACTCTATTCAATTAGTGAAACATGGACAACAAATAATTATTGTCATTTCTTATATGCAGTTGACATGCAAAATTGCAATTAAATAAGAAATTCTTACTGCATTTACAGACACTATAGCAATTGCCAGGACTATTTTACCAAACCAGACAGAAAAAAAATCTCATTATACCGGAAAATTAAGTCAGGGAACAGAGTCTTTTAAATTACTGTTTTTATAGTTTTATCTTTTGCCCTGGCTCTCAAACTGAAGCCATTAAAGCTATCAACAACAAAAATGTATTCCACAAATATGGGCTTTATTTGTGTGAACAAACTAGGTTAGTACTGAAAAATGTATGTCAACTGTTTTTAGCCTATTAGGAATATTGTTAAATTTTAAAATTCCTCTGGACACTCATATAGTTCACCAGTACAGCATCAAAAGTAATACTGCATGAAGGTACATAATGAATGTCTTTTGATGATGCACTGACATTTCTAAGAAATGCCTTTACCTCAAATCAATTCACTCAAACCAGCAAATGAGTTGATGTTCAAAGCTTCGGGAAATGCTATATGAATATTTTTTCCCCATTGTATAATAAAGATTCAATCATAGACGTGTCATAGGAAATCGAGATGATGTTTTATATTTTAAAGTTAATCTACCAGATCCATTCATTTACCTTACTTGAAAAATACATTTTAGAAGTAGGAAAGTCTTTATGTTTTCCTAATTCTAATAATATCTATAATATTTTATACAAAGTTATATACTATTGGTATCATCATAGTCAATGGGTCAAGTCAACCACCTATGACAAACATGTTTTTCTACAACAGACATATATAACTCCTGTTCATGACTAATTATTACTAATTTTTGAAACTACTAAACAACTCTTCAGTGTTATGGAAAAGCTCTGTTGTTCTTTTTATAAACAGACTAAAAAGAAACAACTCTGCAGTAACAAGATATAGAATTGGTAGTTGTAAGTCAAATGTAATCATAACTTTTATATAATCATTAGCCACACTTCCCTCTTATCTATCAGAATCATAGCTAATAATTAGCAAATGCTTCCTATTCTCAAAAGTACTTGAGTAGATCCCTGCATTTCCCACTGGTTCTTATTATTGAAATTTAAGGCTTCTGGTTATAATTTAAGTTAATCAAGACTGTACCATAAAGGATCACTCCAGGAAATTCTTAAACTCTATAGAATTTTTCCAGTGATCCTTTGTTAGTGGATTGCTTATAATGGAACTTGTTATAAGCACCTTTAGTAATTTATCTCATTTACTTGTAATGCTGCAGATGCAGCACCATTATTGTTTTCATTTTATAAATGTGGAATCTAAGCATAAAGATATTTAGTAACTGGTCTAAATACATGTCAGTGCTAGGTTTTGAACCACTTAGTTTGATTATGGAATCTACTAAGTTAGAGATTATGAAAGTCAGGCATTCATGTCATAAATTTCCTTATTTTGATTGTTGAGAAATAAAGTAACAGTGCTGTGATTATATTTCTAAGTGGCATTAGTAATATATAACTTATTAAATGAAACTTTTATTAACATGTATTTATCATTTTAAATATTCATCATCCATTGTGCTAGGCTACATCTGCAGCCACAGAGATTGTATTTTACAAACTAATATTTCAGCCTTTTTCTGTGTTCATCTTTTATTTCTATATAATTTGCTTAGTTTCAGTCACTAAAAATATGTGAAATAAAGCATTTAGAAGTATTAATTTATTTTTAAACTAATTGTGTGCTCAGTAAGAATACAAATTTGTTTATTGATCTAAACTTGTCATAGTCTAGAGAAAAAAATACCTTTTTATTTCAACTTTCATCTTTTTTTTCCCCTTATAAAGGTATAAATGTAAATTAGTCCTCCTTTATCCATGGTTTTGCTTCTCACAGTGTCACAGTGTCAGTTACCTGCAGTCAGTTGTGGTCTGAAAATATTAAGTGAAAAATTTGAGAAATAGACAATTTGTAAGTTTTAAATTGTGTTACCTTCTGAATAGCATAATGAAATCTCCTGCTGTCTGTTTTGTCGTGCCCAGAACGCGACTCAACCCTTTGTCCAACATCTCCACCATTAGTCATTTAGTAGCCATCTTCGTTATCAGATCTACTGTCTTGATCTCACATGGCTGGGATTCAAGCAAGCCTTATTTCACTTAAAAATGGCCACAGTGCAAGAGTGATGATGCTGTCAATTCAGATATGCCAAAGAGAAGCTGCAACATGCTTCTTTTCAGTGAAAAGGTGAATGTTCTAAATGAGGAAAGAGAAAGAATATAAATTCTGTGCTTGCTAAAATTTATGGTAAGAATAAATTTTCTGTTTGTAAAATTGTGAAGAAATGTGTGTGCTGTTTTTTCTGTAGCACCTCAAAACTGCAAAATTTACAACCACAATGCATGATAATGCTTAGTTACAATGGAAAAGACACTAACTTTGTGAGTAAAAGTTTTTCAAAAATTAAACTTTTGAGAGACAGACAATATTCACATAACTTTTTGATAGTATATTGTTGTAATCTATTTTGTTAATCTCTTACTATGCCAAATTTATAAATTTAACCATCATAAATATCTATAGGAAAAAAGAGTCTATGTAGGGTATTATACTATCTGGAGTTTCAGGCACATAGTATATCTGTTGAAGGTCTTGAAACATATCCTTTATGGTTAAAAAAGAACTACTTACTATAAAAATATTTTAGTATATTGAATTTTAAAAACAGTTTAGCTTCTGGTGTGCGCCTGGGCAAGAAGGAACCTCACTTAAATAAATAAGGTAAGTTGAAAATATGGAGAATATTTTCTACTTTTCATAAAAATTTCATTTTATAAAAAGACCAAGTGGCACAACATAGAATATAAGGATGTTACAGATTTTTTTATTTGAATAAATGTCACAAGTTTCTGTGACCCAGTCTACATTAAAGTGCATCTCTTTTAGAGAAAGATTTATGTGGTAGATTCTAAAATCTGCTACGTGTATTTTTGAAATTACCCACATAGAGTAGCTGTAAAGTGATATGACAGTATAAATTAAATGAACCTTGTGTACCAGTAATAGAAGATATATGAAATTTGAATGGTATAATTATATGATACATGCTGAGTTTGCAGAAGATTTTTTTCTTTAATATAACATTTTCATTGCACTTGGAAATTGAAACATTCTGTTAAAAGAAATGTGATATGTCCTTTATTTGTCTCATAGGGCATAGGTATTTTAAAGAAAACTACATTATTTGTGGGACTCACGAAATAATTTGTGCTGACTCAAAATTGAATATGTTATTAAACTTTTATTTACTTAGTAGTTTATTACTCAGTTTTATTTTTGAGGAGTTTATTTTAGATAGGTTAAGTAAAACAAAACTGTTAAAGCAGAGATTTATCTTACATTTTTGCAAAAGCTATGCTATTTCCTTAAGGTGAGATAATTTTAAAGAAATTGATATGCACACATACTAATATGTGGTTAAATTCTTCATTCTATATGTTATCGCATGTTTTTCTTGATAATTTTTCCAAAATACTTTGGATTTTGTAACACCCAATGGATCTATCTGCCTTTGACCCAAATATTGCTCTCCTAGAAGATAAAATTTAGTGAAAATTTATAAATGTGTATTAGTACAAAGTCGTAGTAAGGGTGAATTTAGTGAAAATTTATAACTGTATGATGAGTCCAAAGTCGTCGTGAGGGTGTCAGGCAGATATCCATCATGATGAGGAGTTAATATCTGTATCTGCATTACATTCTAATTGATGGTTCTGTCTGATATTTGAAAAGCGTTAAATTGCTGATGTCCATGTGATGGAATGACTATTGTCAAACTGGAAATGGAAACTCTGCCTCATCACTGCAGTGGATTTTAAGCGATTTGCAGAGAAATGACTTTGAATGTTTGTATTAGAGGTCAGAAATAGCGATCTCACATTTTTATAGCAACTCCTATGTGCCAAGTATTCCTTTAGTACAAACCATGTTCTACAATCTATTAAAAAAAAAAAAAAACTGTTAGAAAGGGAGACTCTGACTCATTTAAATGAGAAGGAAAATTGAGAAAACCACATTGGGACAATATTAAGTGAATTAATCAATAATACATAAACTGAATAGTTAAAGAAGTAAATATAGTATCATGTAAAGATAGCAGGAATGTATTGATGTTTAAACCAAACAAGAAAAACATTGACTAGTGCTAAGAATTTGCAATATTTTATAATGTATATTAAAATAAATTGAATTGTGAAGCATTTAACATTAGTTTACTGCCAACTTTCAGTCTTATTTCTTTATAAAACCACAGTCACCTTAAGAAGTGTGTACGCAAACAGCACTTTCTCAGTCTTAATGGAGTTATTCAGTTTTGGATCTCAGTTTCTACTTCTGTAATATGAGAGATTTAGAACCATGGATTTTAAAGATTCTTTATTTCTACTTGCCTCAGGTTTTTTTTTTTCTGCCCTCTAGTATTCTTTTATGTTATTTAACCAAGTGTAATTTAGATACTTTATCAGTTAATCACCCCCAACCAATCTGAATAATTATTACTAAATAAATTTGTTACTCATTACACTTTTTCTCTGCTTGTCTAGATGTGACCAAAGACAGAATTCAAATACTGCACTTTCTGGAATCATTTAGGAAATGAGGACAAGCAGAAGGGAGGGAGGGCATGAAAGGGGGAAGTCAAAAGAAAGAGTCCACAGAATTATCCCTGGAGCTGTTTTGACATACATAGTACCATATAAATACCTGCATGATAACAGCTGGCATGTCATGAGTGCTTTGAAAAAGTTATAGTCTCTTTATATATAGACTAAATGTTAAAAAAAAATCAAACAAATCAATAAGTATCATATGTATGTACATGGATATCAAGCAACCTCCGCTCCTTCACAATATCTTGCAGAATTATATAATTTCTTTTGCTTTGTTGAACTGACCTTATTTCTCCCAACAATCTTTGACATCCTCTCTCTTCTATTACCAGGAATGTCTTTCTAACCCATGCAATATTCAATGGATGTGTTAGGTTTAACCTACAGCACTGTGGGGTTTACATTATTATTGTATCCACTTCACAGATGAAGACCCTGGGTTGCATATAAGTTAAGCCTTTTGCCCAAGAAGGTTATCAACTTTCTAGATCTTTCTCTGGCCCATGTGTTCCGCCTTCTGCCAAAATATACTAATCTGGTTTTCCAGCTGATCCACATACCATATATTTGCATTCTTCTGTGCGCTTGTAGATTTTCCCTTGCCTAGACACCTTCCTCTCACATCATTGGTCTACCCTAGTTAACTCCATCTCTCTTGTCAAAATGCCTAAGAGGTCACTTGGGAAGTCTTTTCCCATATTCTCTGGTAGAATCAATCACCCTTGAGTCTCCTTTGCACTTTGCATATTTTATTTGACTTACTTGTTTATACTTTTGTTTCTCTGAATTGCTCCCTACTTGAGAAATATGGACCCATTTATCTTTGTCTTCCTTACTTATCACACTACTGACAGGGACTAGATACTCATTCATTGAGTCAATGCTGGGTAAGAACAAATCCTAGTTTATAGTGTAGCAGATGAGAAATCTGGTGAGAATTAAAATTTTTAATTTGTAAAGTTTAAAATTAATTATATTTTAACTTTCTTATTTTAAATTAAACTTTTTAGGGTGGCATCAGTTAATAACATTATATGTTTCAAGTGTAAATTCTATAATACATCATCTATATATTGAATTGCGTGCTCACCTCCCAAAGTCTAGTCTCCCTCAGTAGCCAAATATGTGACCCCCTTTACCCTCTTCATCCTTCCTCCACCTTTCTTCCCCTTTGGTAACCACTATACTGTTGTCTGTGTCTATGAATTTGTTTTGTTTGTTCCTTCATTGCTTTCTATTTTCTATGCCACATATAAGTGAAATCATATGGTTCTTGTCCTTTTATGTCTGATTTATCTCACTTAGCGTGATACTCTCAAGACACGTCCATGTTGTTGCAATGGAGATATTTCATTCTTTTTATGGCTGAGTAGTATTCCATTGTATTTACGTAGCACATTTTCTTTATCCAGTCATACATCTAAGGACACTTAGGTTGTTTCCATGTCTTTGTTACCATGAATAATGCCGCAATGAACATAGGGGTACACATATCTTTATGAACAAATGTTTGTAAGTTATTCAGGTAGGTATCCAGAAGATGGATTACTGGGTCACATGATAGCTCTATTCTTAATTTTTTGAGGAAACTTCCTACTGACTGTAACAATCTACATTACCCCTACTGACTGTACCAATTTACATTTCCTCCAGCAGTGTGCATGGGTTCTTTTTTCCCCATAACCTATTCAACACTTGTTATTTCTCCTCTTATTGATGATAACCATTCTAATATGTGTGAGGCAGTATCCCATTATGGTTTTGATTTACATTTTCCTTATAGCTACTGAGCATGTTTTTATATATTTGTTGGCCCTCCGTAAGTCTTCCTGGGAAAGTTTCTGTTGATGTCCTCTGCCCATTTTTTAATTGGAATGTTTTTTTTGTTGTTGTTGTTGAATTGTCTGAGTTTTTAATATATTTTGTATATTAGTCTCTTATTAGAAGTATTACTTGCAAATATCTTTTCCCATTTGGTTGGTTGGATTTTTGTTTTGTTGATGGTTTCTTTTGCTGTGCAGAAGCTTTTTTAATTTGATGGAGTTTCATTCATTATTTTTGCTTTTACTTCCAGTCTTTATGAGATCAAGTTTATGAGACCCTCTTTGAAATCAAGGTCCATAAGTTTAGTTCCTGTGTTTTCTTCTGTGTATTTTATTGTTGCAGGTTTTGTATTTGTTTTTAATCCATTTTGAGTTAATTTTTGTGTATGCTGCTGGATAGCAGTCTAATTTAATGCCTTTGCCTGTGGCTTTCCAATTTTCCTAGCACCTTTTTTATATGAAAAATCTTTCTTTTCTGCATTGTATGGTTTTGGCTCTTTTGTCAAATTAGTTACCTATATTTTAACTTTCTAAAACATTCATAACATTTTAATTTATATGGGCTTCTACCAGCAAGGATTGGGGCTGTGCATACCCACAATTCTGTGCATAATGTCACTCCCTTTCATGAAGTTCTCATTTGTTTCTTTTTTATTGGCATTCACTAGTCAACCACTGGCCCTTAGGTAGTTGGCTAGTCAGTTGTCAGGTGAGCTCTGTGTTTTGCTCGCAGTGGGGCACATAGAAAAATTATAAAATGTAGTGACGGACCTTAGAGTCCAGCTGAAGTGACATATCTAATACACAGGATATTTAATTATAAATACTCTTAATCTGCAACTATAGCACACTAGTGGGTTACTGAATACAGACCGAAGACCACTTGTAGTTGATTAGCCTAGTTATCCTAATACCACTCTGCAGGATACAACGAACTGTCATCCAAAACTATGTAGGGAGAAAAACCTCCATCTGTCACTTCTGTAGCAAGGTTATGAAACCAAACTCTCCTAGCCTAGCAAAAGGCATCCTTGTCTGGACAAATGCCCTCCTAGACTTGTATTTAAAGTTCAGTGCATCAGGATAATTCGTGTCAATAATTCCATGGAACATCCTGGTCTTGTGTGGTAGCCTCAAATTTTTCCAGTCCTTTTGATTACTTATGACTGTGTAATGTACCAGATTTTGCTGCTTGTATATCTATAGATCTACTACTTCATTTGTTGTTCTGCCTTTCTTATCCTAAATTTGTGTTTTTAAAATTGGTTCTGGTAATGTAAATTATCCTAGTGTCTTTAATTCCCGCCTTAACTTATCAAATAGCAGTTTTATTGTTTTGTCCTTAGTTTTTTCTTAAAAGTGATTTTGAAAACATATAAGCTTAAATTTTGCCTTTATTGTAATATGTGCATTTGTGACTGTAGTTTTTTTCCTGAGCTTCAAAGGTTAATAGTATATGTGTATATATGTGAGTATATTTTGTTCTCTCATAAGCTATTTCACTAAATACCTTCTACTTTTTTTTGTATTTTTTTTCTTCTAGGAACATGAATACTAAAACATAAATAACTAATATATGATATTTCTATAGGGGCAATGAATTTCTGCTGATTGTAATCATGAAAATTTTATGGACACATAATATAGTTTACTGTTGTTTTCATCTTGGGTGTTTTCTTTATTATTTATTTTAAGAAACTATACTTCCCTATTTTCACAGGTAAAAAGATGGCCTATCAAAAGGTCAGTGCAGATCAGAGAGCTTCAGGACATTCACAGTACTTAGACAATGACGACCTTCAAGCCACTGCCCTTGACTTAGAGTGGGACATGGAAAAGGAACTGGAAGAACCTGGCTTTGACCAGTTCCAGCTAGATAGTGCTGAGAATCAGAACCTGGAGAACTCAGAGACTGTGGACCTCAATCTTGATTCCATTCAACCAGCAACTTCACCCAAAGGCAGGTTTCAGCGACTTCAGGAAGAGTCTGACTATGCTACCCATTATACGAGATCTGCACCAAAGAGTAACCACTGCAATTTTTGCCGCCTTTTAAAAATACTTTGTACAGCCATCATTTTATTTATTTTTGGAATTTTGATAGGCTTTTATGCACATGAAAATTGCTCTTCAAATGCTACATCTTCAGGAACACTTGATCTTCAGCTATACCAAGAGATTCTCAAGACAATCCAAGCAGAAGACATTAAGAAGTCTTTCAGGTAGGTCTCAAAGAAATGGATGTTGGTGGGATGCATTTTCTGGGAAAGGTGTTTCACAGAGAGCAGTGAACTGGTGATCATAGTTTAAGGTTAATCCTGCAAGCTGATAAACATAACTTATCAGCATGTTCTTCATAGAGGGGGTACACATTTTCAGATGTATGATACTGTGATACAAATTTATGGTGCTGTTTTATTAATTGATAATAAAAGCTATAGCTACTATGGAGACTAAAAGACTTGAGTCAGTACATTTTCTCCCTCTTGAGAAGCCCAGGTAGGATAATGTGAAATTCAAAGACTGTTGGATGTACATGTAATAAAAACTAAGGCATTAACCATATGATTGCATTTTTAATGACCTCAGAGTAAAGAAAACCTACTTTATGGGCAGACGTAATTATCTCTTATGGTCAGGATCTAAGACAAGCACTGGTAAAATTTGGTCCCCTGCATCCCTGAGCATCCTTATGAGCACTTTTTTTATTGAAACACATTGGGTTTTATATATATCAGGCAATTCTAAAAACTGACCTCTCTTTTTAAGGTAAGTTTGCACATGACTTGTCTAGCTAGAACCTGTTGATTTTTAATAAGAAACTGTTCTTTATCAGGTCTTAATTATGAGTTCTTGAGAAAAACTTCACTGATGTCATATAACCAATGGGTAACTTGAAAATTTTGTTGTTTGTTCATTGTCATACATGTTCTTCTAAAGTGTTCCCCAGTTTACATGTTCAATTAAGTGAAGAACTGTAAAGAGAAAATTAGATATTAACTTTTACATATATTTTTCACATTTGTTGAGAAAAGATAGTCATAGATGAATCATATGAGTATTGTTTGTAGGTAAAGGAGAGGATGCCACTTTTCCAGTGCATTCTTCCTGTATTATATTGACTTATCATACCCAAGATGTAGGCATGTGTTTATTTCTAGGGATCTACTAAGGAAAATACCTACTGAAAATGGACTGTTTAATCTGTGCACTAAAATATCACATGTATTGATGTTGATGAATTATTATTCTCTTCCTGATTATCATATTGCAATGACTAATTGGAATTTGTGTCTGCTCTTCTGTGTCTGCTATTCACCGTTGCATAAGCATCCCCAAATATTCAATATGCAGATAACACTTTCTATGGTATTTCCCAATGTAAAATTGTTTATACTGAATTGACCTGAAAGATATCCATTGTAGAATAATGAGTTATTGTATCAGTCAGTATCTAACCAAGACAATATAAAACTAAATATTTAAAGCAGAGAAATTCTATCTGTGATGAAAAACTGAGAATTTAATCTGGAGACACTGAGGCAGTCCAGAAATTAACACAAAATGAAACCATTACTGAACCTAGGCTGGAGAAACAAAGGGAGTTGGGAATAACTTGGTAGAAGTTGGAACTTTCTGCATACACAAATGTGTGTGTGGCGGGGGGCGGGGTGTCTCAGCCAGAGACACAACTGAAGACAGAGAGTAAAAAGTACCACAGTTTCTTTCATCCTCCTGCCTTGCAGTGTTTTACCATTGGCTGATCCCAGCAGAAAGACTATTGACTCAGAGCCTGGGGTACCCATCCTGAGGGCTTTACCTCTCTGGAGTCTGTTGAAATAGATATAACTGACACAGAATGTTGTTAAAAGGGAGAAAGAGGGGGAGAGGAAGAGGGAGAGGAAGGCAGAGAGGGAGGAGAAAAAAAATAAAAGAACTTTATAAAACCATATCTACTGTAACTTTATTGTGGACATTTATTGTACTACAAAAGTATTTTCTAGAAAAGTATTTTCTAGGAAAGGATCCATGAGTTTAATTTCTTCTTCATATTAAAAATAATTATGTTCTTTCCTGAGCAACTGCTTAATTTTTCATTTGTGGACACAGTGACTCTCATAACCAAGCCTGCTTCTCTTTTACTTTGGTATTGTAAGTTCAGAGTCAAATTTGTATTGAAATTATAAGGAACTTAATGGCATGCATTTTGTGTTCTAACTAGCCTACACATTTATTTTCTCTCCTTATATCCCTTCATTTTCTTTGTCTTATTTTTTTCAGCACTGCAGACATCTTTAAAGACTGATGTATTTCCTCTTTTCAAATAGGCAGCTAGTTCTAAAATTTTAAATATATAATTAAATAAAAAGTATATTTATTACTTTCCTTGGACTAGGATTTACATGACAATAAAGCTTATATTCTCCTCTTAAACTTGAACATCAACAAAATATATATTTCAAAGCTAGCTACAAAACTATAACCACCAGAAATTTTACTTCTAGGAGTATTCAGTGGATGAACATAGATTCACAATTATTCTCTGTCAAATAACAGTTTTTTTTAATTGAAATAGATTTTGTCTTTAAAAACATTTTTGTTACAAATACATTTATGGTAACTTTCTCCAAACAAAAGATCTCTTCATCCAAAGACAGTCATTCTCCAATAGTCATGCTAACAATGTGTCTTACTAAGAATTTCTGTGTTAACAAAGTCATTGTAAATTTAACTCTGTACATCACAGGTTCCTACTGTTATTATTTTTTTTTTTAATTTATCATCAGTGATGGTCTCTCACTGGCCTATTTTGCTATCTCTCTATTGGGCCTTCATTTCTGCCTATTCTCTAAAACTATGTCAGTTCTTGCCACACATTCTAACAGTTATGAAATATAAAACATATTTTTTATAGTAGATTAGACTACAGATTCCATGAGGGAATGGACCAAATTTGCTTTCCCATCATTAGACTCCTATTGTCTAGCAGGTATTAAGTATTTTACTAAGAGAAAAAGAAATGCGTAAATAAGCAAGAAACAGTTCTCTGTTTAATTGATCAATTATATATTTTGAATTACCATTTATATTGTTCATATAATTATATTCAAAACATTATGAATATAATTTTA
The DNA here is from genome assembly GCA_030015415.1 of Cynopterus sphinx. Lineage (NCBI taxonomy): Eukaryota > Metazoa > Chordata > Mammalia > Chiroptera > Pteropodidae > Cynopterus > Cynopterus sphinx. Next base: position 34,499,076 of record CM057380.1, read on the forward strand.
TTTGTAATATAATTGTAAAATACTACTATAATATGTTATAATTAATCAGATAATATGCTATGTTCTATTCTTAAATAAGTGAAAACTGTAAAACTGGATACTGTAGAAATGTTAAAGTATCACTATTGATATCTCAGTTTCAGTTGAAGCTTGAAGATAGTTGATATTAATTTCTAATTAGCATCAGCATGCAGAACTTGAATTAAAAGAAAAAGAAAGATATATCAAATTCTGAGATGATCCTAAGAATGACTGAAGAAGCTAAGAAATAGAGTAAAAAAAGAAGGTTTTGGAGAGATCTGCTAGTGGTAGTACAAGTCCTAACCTCTTCTCAAGGAGGAGGTCTAAAGTCCAGTGAAGAAAAGGGTTTAATAGAACTACTTGGAAAAACTTGATACATGCCTCACACAGAGAGTCTGACTTCTACCTGAGATATCTAAGTGAAAGGACATGGACTGGCTATTTGCTGATACATGTGTAGAAGGAAGAGGTGACTTTTTGAGTGGCCTATGGCAAAGTTTACTTCTATGAGCTCTGTGGGGAGGGGAGAGGGGAAATAGGGTGAGACCAAAAAACTCACAAAGCGGGAACAGGGGGAGATTCAGCTGCCAACTCTTGCTAGATTCAGAGAGTACCAAGCCAGTTCATAAAAGTGTCAAGTGAGAACCTTTTGCTACCACTTTATTCTCACTTGCTGTGTTTCATCTTGGAGGTATGTCAGGAGGTCTGAGGGTGGAGGTATAGAAACACAAAGAGAAGAAGCTGATTACACTCTCTTCTTTGACTGCAAGGTTTCCAATCTGGAGATGGTTATAAAAAGTAGGTAACAGTTCAAAGTTCTGACTATTAAGTGACATTAAACACTTTAATTGCTCACTGAAGGGATTCGAATCACTTAACAGTGAACAGTATTACTGGAGTTTATTATCCAGGAACAGGGCAAAAACTAGACCCAACAAATAATTGCGAGTAGGAAGAAAAAAAAAAACACATTATGATTACATTCTCTAAGTCGTGCTTGCTCAATATAGAGGTTACGCATGTGTTATTTTTATGTGTAATATTTTAGAAAAGAGCATATTTGAATAATACATTGATTCATAGAGAATCATTGGTAGACAGATTGACTGTATATCTCAGTTTGAGAACCTAGTTACCCTTGATAAAGCTGTATGACAGGTTAATGTAAGCAAGTACTTGGTATCATATTGACCAAATTAAAGAATATCAATGAGAGGTTTAATTACACTTGATCACATTTTGTAGGCATGATCAAGATTAGCTTAGGAATGAAGACCATATAGTATATGTGTAAATGTGTGTGTGTACATGTGTGTGTGAATCAGTCTTCTAATAAGATTCTCTTGATCACTTCTACCTATGCTTATCTTGTTACTATTTGAAAAATACATTCACTCTTTTGCATCATTGGTTTATTGTTCCCATGCATCTTCTGAGTAAGCAGAGTATATAATACTCAGATATATATCAGATATATTCAGATACATCAGATTCAAAATAAGCCATTAAAAGTGCCTTAATGTATGCTTTTGGTGCCTTGGAACAGTAACTTCTAAATAATTTAAATTTATTGTAAAATTTAAAACAGGAAGATGGGCTTACACAGTAATCTATGAATGACAATAATCTATTTGACTGGGCCTTCAGACATGGAATCTGGATGCAATTAGCTCCAGTGGCCTCAGTTATCATAGTCCTCTGATTTTCACTGAAGTGTTGAGCCACTCAAGTTACTTCACTCCCTTTTCATCTCTACTACTTTTTGTTTGCCTTCTTGTTTTTTTTTTTCCCAGCACCAACTGCTACATGTATTTCCGAAATATTATTCTTCACATTTTTTTTCTCCAGAATGAAATATGTTTATTATTTTTTTGGAGGCCCAGGGACATTTGTGACTCTATGTCAAGTGCTAATCCCCAGTCTAATCAGCTTTGGCCATTTGGGATGCTGGTCACCTTATGTAAAACATGCTTAACTAGGGCTATTAAGAGACCTCTTTAACTTAGAAGTTAAATGTGACAGATACAATGTTATTTTTTTCTATTCTACAATAAAATCATCAAGCCTTTATCATATATATTGTTGAATGAATGATGTATATGTGTATATGTGTATGTTTATATATTAAAGATCATAAACTCATTGCTGAACAATGTTGAAAACTTCAAAATTTGTTAGCAAATATAACAAAATATTTTGAAGTGGATGAACCAATGATGCTAAGTATATTTTTGAATGAAGGAATATGTTGCCAATTGACAGCTATAGATGCTGTGAAATGGTGAGAAGGCTAAAATGTGTTATACCCTAATTATGACTAATATGGTATCTTTTTTATTGGAAGGATATTATTGTTTCTCTTACCTAAAAGTACAGTATAAACAGAAAGTTATAAAGAATAAAGTCAAACCACTGATAATCTTAGTATCTTTTATCATTTTTTTCTTTTTATATTTTCCTATTAATCGACACAATTATATTATGCCATGTATATTCTTTTGATATCTGCTTTAGAATTTTTTCACTTACAATAGAGTTAGAACCATTGTTTCAAGCCAAAAACATAGAGTTAAATAATTATATAAACATACTGCTGGCATTCCATTATATAGATGTCATGGCTTTATTTAACTTATTTCTTATAAATAGGTATCTCTAGGTTCTTTTGATTGTATCTACAAATATCTTGTATGTAAATCTTTGAGTGCTTATTTAATTATTCCTTTATGATAGATTCTTGGAAGCAAATCACATATTCAGGGCATTTAAATTTGTTTAGCTATTTTAATTTGTGTTACCATAATGCCTTGCAGGGCCATCAGCCTTCTAGGTCCTCATTACTTTTCATTTGTTTTGATAGGCCATAATTAGTGTTGAAAACGTTTATATCTTTAATTAACCATTTGTAGTTATTTTTTTTTGTATTTATTAACTACTTTTTAAATCATTTCCTTCATGTTTTTTATTGTTTCTTTTCTATGGCCTTTTCAATTTCAGTAAAAAAATTATTGTAATAGTAAAATTGTCTACTACTTTATGTTTGGTATCTCATCTTTCTGACTTTATTTAGTAGACACATTTATTTGTTAATTTAACAAATGAAATGATCAACAAATTAACATCTCTAGAGATTTATCTATATTTAAATTTCTGCATTATTTAGACAAGGATGATGTTTTTCATCATTGGTTTGGTACAAGTAATTAAGTGCGAGTTAAGTTATATTGTGAAATGATCTTTATAAACATTAGTAAAATATCATATTTTCTTAACTGGCAATTAAATCTCAAATATTACTAATTATTTTCAATAATACTTCAATGAATGAGACCTCAATTGGAAACCTAGATAACATTCAATATTGTTTCAGATATAGGCATATTTAAGTATTTACTTAATATAATAAACTTAAATTAATTCCCAAGTCAAATTTTATTTCTCTTTTTTTGAAATATATTTTTAAAGATGATCTCCTTCTTGTCCTCTTTATTTTTCCTCTTCTTTTTTCTTCACTTCATTTTTGCAATGATAGTATGTGTGTAACTCAAGTGATACATTTTTTAGTACCAATAAAACCTTGCCGTTGACACTGTTTGGTTAGGTTACCTGGCTTAATGACATTAAAGGAATGATAACTTTGCCCATATATTATGCTACATCCTGTTTTATACCCCTTTATGTGCCTATAATAATCATAGAGCTCTTTTTCATTGTTCTCAGACCTTGCCTCAGAATCCTTCTCAACTAAGCAGTTACTGACCCTTATTAATTGATCTGAGGTGCATAAGAGTATTTGCCATTCTTGTCCTGTTATCTCTAGAGTGAATCACATCATCAGACTTAGTTTCATTTGAATTGTAGGCATGGATTTTTCTCCTCTGTGAAGGAAAAGTTAACGAATTTATCAGGCTAACTGCAGAAAGAGCCTTAGACTAGACTAATGGTAGTCCTAAACTGCCAAGGAGCCCAATATCTTAAAGCCCTTCTTGTTAATGTTTACTATATTTTTATGATCTTTCTTAAACTAATTTGATCATCTTAAAGAAGGATGTCTCTGTTCAAACTATCTGTAATTAAAATCTATAATTTTCTCTAAGTATAATTTTACCTAAATCTTTGCTTACCTACCATAATTTACCTTGACACAGAAGCAGTGATGTTGCTTCTCTGCCTCTTCTTTGAACTCAGTGTATTTGTTTTCTTGTTATAGTATTTTTGTCTATTTTGTGTTCAGTCTCTTCATTCCTCTCATTTGTTTAATTTTTTTAAATATTTTGATAATTTCAAATTTATAAAAGTTGCAATAATATACCATTTACTTGAATTCCCCAATTGCTTACATTTTGCCTCATTTGCTTTATCATTCTTTCTCTCAATCTATCTTTCTATCTATCTCTGTGTGTGTGTGTGTGTGTGTGTGTGTGCAGTTTGTTTGTTCTTATTTCTTTTCCTGAAACTGAGAGTAAATTGGTGACAACAAGCCCCTTTACCAAACACTTCGGTGTATGTTTTCTAAGGACACAGACATTCTCTTACATAACCACAGTATAACAATCACAATCAGGAAATCTAACAAAAATATAATGCGGTTTTTTAATCCACATTCCGTGCTCACATTCCTCTCATTCTTCCCTTTCCACATCTATCACTCATGCTTACTTCCTTCTATTCAATAACTGCTACTCTGTTTTCCAAGGAATGTACATTTGGTCTAGTTTCTTGTTCACAGAAGCTGACAACTGCACATTCCCTCCAGTCTTAAATGAGAGAAGCAAGTTAGACCTTGACTAAAGAAAAGTTAGCTGTGGAATCCATGGAGAACCATGGACTGTTTTACTATTATTAGAGCACTAAAAAGGCTCCTTTCAAATCAGTGATTTCTTTTCTCCTTTGTTACTACAGAAATATGTTTTTACTCTTCTGCTTTTGTACAAATGCAAGGCTTGATGATGGTGATGTCATTAGACACTGTTTTCCTCTAGTCTAGTCTTACTTTGCAACCATCTTTCTGTTGCTCCTCTGTTTTGTGTATTTTTATTTTATCTCTGTTCTCTATCCTTCATTCTCCAATTTCATTATTAGAGGGAAGGAGAGGAAAAATGAAGAAGGCAATAAAGCAACTGGCATTTTAATTGAAGAAAAAGATGTAAATGTATAGCAAAAGTACATATAATTCAATTTATGCAAATGATAACAGAATAAATTTAACAGTAATAGAGTGATGGTTTCTAGAGGAAGTAATTTGCTATTCTGTCATTGATCTCTCCAGATAACAAATGTACATTGTCTTAAATTTAATCACAAAAGGAATGTAAATTATAAGATTTATTTAATTATGCATACTATTTTATTGCTCTAAACTTTAGATAAAAGTAACTGCTTCACTCAGTGCTATGCAGAATGACATTAATTCTCTTAACTGACTGGATCAACTCAAAGATAATAATTTATGCTCATCAAAATCATTAGGAATTTGGCCAGAGCAAGAGCAGCACCCACCAATGAGATGAATGAGAATTGTTGACAAAGGAGCCTTTGACTGCAATGACCTTTTCAATCTTCACCTATTCTAATACTATTTAATCTCTGAGGTCTGGCTCAGGTGCCCATTCCTCTATGATACTCTTTTTGATCTTCCACCACGTAAGTTTTCTCATTTTTTCCTTGTAACTCACTGTACTATATTTTCTCTCTTTTTCTTGGCATAAATCACTTTCTACTTTGCAATGGAGAAAGACCTATGAGTCTGACACATTGCTTGAATGGTAGTCCACAGACATTCAGTAAATCTTTACTGTGGGAGAAAATGAAACCAGAATACAGACCTTCTTGTATGCCATGTGGATTATCAATTATTCTTAAAAAAGAATGTGTGGATAGTCCCTGACTTAAAATGTTTCAACTTATATTTTTTGTTTTTATGGTGGTGTGAAAGTGATATGCATTCAGTAGAAACAAATCTTCAAAATTTGAATTTTAATCTTTCCCCAGGCTACCAATATGTGGTATGAAACTCTCTCTCATGATACTGGGCAGTGCCGTGAGATGATTGTGCCCAATTGTAGGATAATATAAGTGTTCTTAGTACATTTATGATAGATAAAACTAAGCTATGATGTTTTTTAGGTTAAATGTATCAAATGTACTTTTGACATAATATTTTCAACTTATAATGGGTTTATTAGGACATAACTCCATTGTAAGTCAAGGAGCATCTGTATACTACTAGTTATTTGTGTATACTATTAAAATTTGAAATTAAAATTATATATATCAGACCTTTGATTTTTGAATATGTTTTATGTACATTCTCATAGCCTGTGCTAAATGTTGATTTTGAAAGCAGAGGATTTTCTTTTCCTCATGTAAACATGTGCTGAATGGCTACTATATTCTAGATACTCTGGCAGTCAGTCTTCAGTATTTAATGCTATTATGTTTATATGGCATTTTCTTTCTATAAAGAAGATAAGAAAATAAAAATTTCACAGATAGGTATTTTCATAAGGTTTATGAAAGTAGATCTCACAAGTCTTTTTATGCCTTGCCAGTTTTAGGAATGGATTGTCACAATCTAGGGCCAGCTCTGCTTGAAGGATTGCTTGCTTCTCATAATTAAGTAAATTCAAAAAATTTTCTTTGTCTCTTTGTCTCTTTCTCTCATTTTCTGATTCTCTCCCTCCCTACCTCCTTCTCTCCCCTCCTAACCCCTGCATTCATACACATACAAGTTATTTTATCCTGAAGATTATATACTAAGATTAGATTACATGCTTTTCTAATTAGCAAATTTTATTTCTAAAACCATTTTCACAGAATCTATTTGATGTAAAACATCGAGACTAAGTTGTTAAGGATAGAAATGCAGGAATCCTTAATTTTCAAATTTGGTTTTTGTTACATTCTTAGTAGGAGGAATATATTTTACAAATTAGATGAGTCTTTTTCAGTGAATATGTTCTATGGTCAATGAAATATTTCCATCAGATAGAGCAACATCATCTGTGCTTAAAGCTTGTCACATTTTTCTTATATCTTTTGCTGTACTGACTATAATATGTGTTTTCATCCATTTAGGAACAAGATCAGTTAGATGTAGTACAGGGGAAAAACAAACCTTTTCAGTTGAGGATTACATGTGTCAGTATCCTTTGGATTCACTTGACTTCCCAACACTCTTATAATAGAAAAATTGTTAATGATAGTATTTTGGAGAGTAAAGTGTAAGTTAAACATGGAAAAGTTGGGAACCGATTACATGCTTATCTCTTTCATGCTCCTTTCAATGTCACTGAAATCAAGATTTCAATAACAGGCATGACCTTTTGAGGTTTTCAATTTGAATATTTCAATTCATGCCTTAGAAATTAAGCAAGATATTTGAATATTGCAGCTGAAACTATTAATTCCATCGTTTACAGGAGAAATTTAAAATATATGTGGAAATAGATTATTTATGCAGTATTTATCAAATCAAATTAAGTACTTTATTATTCACTTGAAATGGATGTTTCTAGCTGATAGGAAAGTTAAATTGGATGGCAATTCAGATACCTAAAGATGGATGATGAATGTTTGCTCCCACTGCCCTCATCCTGGGAAACTATCATAGAATAGATAATTTCAAATTTTACAAGCTTATGTAACCACAACGTGATAGTGAATTTTATGTATCAACCTGGCTAGGCCAGAGTCCACAGATGTTTGGTTGAACATTATTCTAGATGTTTCTCTTAAGGTATTTTAAAAACGGGCAGATTTGATCTAATCACTTAAAGCCTAAATAGAAAAAGATTGATCTTTCAAGAAAAAGAAGGAATTTTTACCAGCAGACTGCATTTGAATTTAAATTTCAACTCTTCCTTGAGTCTCCAGTTTCTTAGTCTACCCCACAGATTTTTGGGCTTGCCAAGACTCTACAATTGTGTAAGCCAATTCCTTAAAATAAATCTCTCTGTCTCTATATATGTATGTCCTGTTTTGTTTCTCTGGAGAACCCTAATTAAAAATTCATGTTGATTTAGAGAACTTAAACCAATATAATTCGGCTGTTTTTTTTTTTATTGTAGAATAATTTATTCAGATGTTAGGATTAAACTTTATAATATGAAAAATTAATACTGAAATTTTTTAAAAAGCCAATGTCCATCTTTAACATATTATTAATACATTTCAGTATTTATTTTAATGTAGTTAAATATATGGAAGGATATGCTTTGAAATGATATTCTGTGTGTCTAACAAGTATTTGAACATTTTATTAAAGATGCTTAATCATTTTTTTCAACTTATTAGATCATGGCATTAAAATGTAGTCAACTCCCCAAGCAAAAATGTACTTTCTAAATTTTGCAAAATGTCATTCTTATGGAAAAAAATTACATTGAAGTTCCCTTTCCTTTCATTATAACTGGAGCAAATAAATTTTATATGCTTGATTTGGGAAATCAGTTTCTGTCTTCAATAACTGATTGTGTGTTAGAGTTAGGTCCTTTACAAATGAAATTCATTTCTATTGCTTAAAAATTGCTTTCCTGTGCAACATGATGTAGTTATGAATTAAATCCAAATGAGCCTTATATTCACAATGTCATAATATGTAACTCGTTCCCTGTGGAACTTTTTTATTATCTAATACAAGGCAAGCTAATGTCTTCCTCTCATGGCTCACTTCTCAGAAGGGTATGCAGCTTTCAGTATTAGAAATAAAGAAAGAAAACTATGATTTGAGATCAAATTACCTTTTTAGAAACTCTCTAAATCACAGAGAGCACCTTAACATGTCCCAAAATATGTAAAAATATTCTGCTAGAACAAGAAACAAAAGAAGTAGTTCCAGTTCTATGGAGTACATTTCTATCTGTGAGAGAAAAAATGAAACTGAACATTTTTCTTTGAACAGAAATATGTGCAGGTGGTTTTTACTTTCAATAAAAATAAAAGAAGTGTGGGTGTTTTCTCTATTTCTTCACTTGGTTTCATCATATTAACTCTATTCTGTAGGGAACAACTTGTAAGATCAGCTTGTACCAATATTGTAGTTCAAGCTGCTGTATAGATTTAAAAACTCTAATTTATTAGCTTGATAATTTTTGTAATTCGACAAAACACATCAGATATTCCCTTACTTTAGCTATCTTAGTCATGTCTGGGTGGCATATTTAACTAAGTATTTCAAAATGTGTCTTGCTATTTTATGTGGGCAAAGAGCAAAGGGAGAAAATGTTTATTTTATTCCCGTGGAGCAGCCAAGATAAATGTATCAGATTTTCATAGACTGCTGCTACCTGTGGCTTCGTGTATGTTTTCCTTTTGATGGAGGCCTTTGCAGAGCTTTTCTTCATCTTTCTCTTGCACACCACAGCTGTATCTGAATCAGTTGCTGCTTGGTATAACTCATGATCCAGATCAAAGCCTTCTTTCTTATTTTAAGTAGAGATCCTAATTCCTATAAGACCTATTTCCTCTGGTTTAATTTTTTAAATTATATTTCAATCAAATTATTACATAAACAAAAATAAGCATATTATCTGCATAGAAAAGTACTAGAGAGTTAGAGGAGATGCCATAGCTATCTATATACTGTTAACAGGTAAAGGAGACATCTCAATTTTCCAGTATAAGGGTTTGTGTTATTCTCAATCAAATTTATACTCCAATTTGAAAAGAACACTGATAGCTTCCATCACAACACTAATTCAAGGTGCCTTTTAAAACCAGAGCATTTTTTCAAGCATGTATTTATTTAACAAATATTTATTGTAGGGCTATTGACTGAGTATCGAGCTAGAGACAAGCAATGAACAAGATATGCAAGATACTCGTGTTTATGGTGTTTATGTTCTTCCTGGCCAGACAGAGGCAATGGGAACACACTTGTTTATGTAAACAAATTATAATGACACAAAATATACACATTGTAGTAAGTAGGAAGAAGGCAGGGAAAGAGCATGAGAGAGAGAGAGAGAGAGAGAGAGAGAGAGAGAGAGAGAGAGAGAGAGATATTATAGAGAGAGAAAGAGAAAGAAAGAGAGAGGGAGATTGACTACAATTTGCAAAGGTCTCTAGGGATTGATTTTGGATTAAGCAGTTCATTCAATTTCAAATGGACACTTACTATGTTCTGGAGGGTAGACCAGTCCCTCTTCCCCAGGCTGCCTGTGGACCTGTAGGATTGCTCAGCAGCTGTTAGGCACAGCTGCCTCAGCTCCCCTTGCTCTGGGGACTTCCACAGACCTTTTTCCCTACTAATTTATTTGCTTTTTATACAAACAAATAAACAAACAAACCCCTTCTGAGGAGTGAGTTCAATAGGCAGGAAGTGATGGTGAGCTCTGATTTCTCTCAGATTTCCATTCATTTGCAATATTTAATATGGAATTAAACTCTTCACATTAAGAAACATGGTGATCCATTGCTGCTTCTCTTTAAAATTATTGAAGGTAAAGTAGTTTATTTAAAGTTCAGCTTTTCTTCTCAAAAAAGCCTAATTTCTGAGGATTGCCTCATCACTCTGAGTGTTTTGTTTTTGCTTTCATAAATTTCACATTAGATACAGAACTGACATTGTACAAGTAATAAGAGAAAAAATTTTCTTATAGCTCAGTTTTATTCTGAAATGACCATTTAAAACATATGTTAATCCTGAATTCTTGAGTTCTTAGTTTTTGTTTAATCTGTTGTAATCTCTTGAAAGAGTTGCAGTTTGCTAAAATATGCAATTATGTCTGACACCCAGTGGTGTTTGTTATCTTTTTAAGACTGCAGGCAATATCAGTAAGAATTGTTGCTTGACAGACATAAAAATTTCACAATTTTGTTAACATCTACTTATACTACAGTTTCAAACCTTCAAGTGGATAGGGACCAGGCATTGGTAGCCCTTTTCAGTTAACTTTTTGGCATGAAATGTCCAAAGTGGAAAGAAGTTGGGACCAGAGGATTGGATAAGACTCAAAAAGTAAGTTCTTCCAATTGAGAAAATAATATCTCTGTGGGAATCATGAAGGCAGAAAAGATAGTGATTGTGCTAGCCGTTCTCATTCCAGAAATAGAAGTCTATACCTATACTAGGAATAGTGGCAAACTGAATGACAGTATTGATATGAAATATTGCTACAATAATTTGTAAGCAAGAAAAAGAAATTTGGACGTTGTGGGAAATGCCACTTAGAAAATAATTTGCTGATTGGTTGGAGAAGATAGCTGTAAAAATGACACAGGATAACAAAAATGGTTTTAAAAAAGTAAAGCGGGTGATATTTTGGGGTGAGTGAAATGATGAGAATCACAGAATGAATTCAGTTTTCCTTCTGCCTGGTGATTCAAGAGAGTTTCTGGATTAGAAACCTGGGTTAGAATGCAATCCAGAAATGCAATGCCACTGTGAGATTCTAGTCTAGAAAATTTTTAAAAGACAAGAAAGTCATCGACAGCATAAGCTAGTGGGAGAGAGAGTCAACAGGGGCAATGGAGGAATGACAACTCAGCTGTTGAGATCTGAAAGTTCTCCTTCCCATATCTTCTGTGGGCTGTGTACAAGCACTTGGAAGAAGGTTATTATTTTCCCTAGGGAATATTTATCCAGTCTGAGTCTGAAGGTGAAATAAGCATGTGAAGAGGAAACCAGAGAAAGCTGCAGTTCCTAGAAAACCAAATGCACTTCTAGGTCTCACTTGACCTTGGAAAGTTGCCCAGGACTTTCCGGAATCTTTGTCACATCTGCACACTCAACATTTGATAGAGGTAACACAGCATTTTTCTGTGGATTAAACTATTTAATATAATTTGGTAATAGTAGTATTTAGGTCTAGTGTTTTTATATTCCCCAGAGTTCTGGGAAACTGAAATATGTACCTGGAGCTATTATCAAAGTTACATTCCAACTCAGGTTTTACAGTAGTAATCTAGGTATCAACCTCTGATCCTTTGTAGGTAGCTATTAATAGTATATTGGGAACATAAAATAATTAAAGACTTGGTTTTCATCAATTCCTGAGTTAGTTTCACCCGGAAGCTATTGCTAACAACTCAACTATGGTCCCCAGATAACAGTAACACAATTCATTTCCTAGAACATTTAGACTCATTCTTTCTCACGATTCAGTGCTACAGCCTTCTCTAGTCAGGTAGGTGGAAAAGGTTAAATTAGGTTCATTACACACATATTATTTTCTGCAGTGCCAGTAGCACATTTCTGTCTGGGAATATCATGTTCTTTGGAAGATTTGAAGTCAGGAAAATTTATATCATAGCAACACAATGGATTTAGAAACACACTTAGGATTGGTGTGCCTGAGATCAAATCCCAGTCCACTATATTCAGCTGTATAATCTTGAGCAATTTCCTAAACTTTCTTAAAATAATAGTTTTTCCTTCATATAAATGCACAGATACATAAAAAATTACTTGAATAAGGGCCTAACATGCAGGAAATAATATCATCTGCTAGTTGTAATTATTTTTATAAGTAAAAAGGTCTCTAGCCATTCTTTATTGACAATTTCTCATTTTTCACTATCCTTCATAGGCTGGCTTCTTGGAATGTAGAATGCCTGGCCCATTGCTTCTCTGTCTCTCTCCTCCCCTCTCTACTTAACTCTCCTTTTCCTAAATTTATGGTATTTTTTTCTTGTCTTTTTTCAAGTCATATTATTTGAGTCTCAACTTCTATATTCTAAATCCTGAAAGTGTTATCTAACAATTTTGATGTCAGCTAAATAATTCTATTTTTTGTACCAATTACATGATTGTATTTATAAAGTATAAAGTAAATTTTATTCTACCTTCCAGATGAAATAAAATACCTTAGGTCTCAACACATGCTGAGGCAAACTTCAGCCTTCCAACTATAAGTTACTCTCTTCCTTCATAATATAGTGTAATAGTAGACAGATAAGAAGTTGAAGTTTAATTTCTTAAGTCATACTGTAAAAGCATATTAATATCTAGAGGTTACCTATAGATGGCATTTCTGGTTATGGAATTATAAATAATTTGGTTTAATTAAATATGTATTTTATACCTACTCTATGTATGGCATTTTGTTAAATATAAAACATAGATGATACAAGGATGAATAGACCCTTTAGAAATATACACACTTACAGGGGAGAGTTATATGTATGCATGTATAAGTAACTGTAGTATGAGGCACAATAATATGGATATAAATGATGCAAAGGCTGTTGGGGAGGAGAAATTAATTCGGAAGGTATCATGTCTTTTGGGATCTCAGAAAAATAGGTACTGAGGGCTGGAGAGGGTTTAGATAAATTCATATGTGGGTATAAGATGTGACCTCCAGAAAGCTTGAACTAAAGTGTGGGGGTAAGTAAACACAAAGAGATAAGTTAGAATAACTAGGGAGTATGTATTGTTGACAAAGATTAGTTTGTAAAAGATAAAACTCTAGAAGTAATTAGGATAATTTTATGGAAAGCTTTGGAACAAAGTTGATAGCACTTGTTCTAATATAATGAGAAATCATCAAAGGATTATGAATAGGAGAATTTCAAGACCAGACATGCTTCACTGCCGTTCACTCTCTGAAGGATAGATTAGAGACGTGGAGATGCAGAGTATAGGATGGTTACAGGTGTCACTTTAATAGTAGGCATTCAATGATTGTCAAATATGAAGTGAGTGAGGTACGTGCTAATGGAGCATCAGTGATGAGGTGTACATACAAAGACAAATGCTAAAGTGAAATGCATAATACACAACATCGATTTTATATCTTCTGCCCAGTTTTGATTAAAGCTAAAATTCTCAGGCCTTAGGACTACAGTATGTATAACAGTCATTCTTGACAAGAAAGTGCCAATATCATTAAATGGTCTAAGATTTCAGTGAGCTACCAAGCTAACAAGTTAGTCTGTCATGGTTTTATGGATACTTGCAAAAGATATGAGATTCCTGGGTCAAAGATGAAACAGATCTTTTACAACACAGCAAGCAGCATTAAGCCTCATTTTTGCATGAGTTTCCTGAGCCTCACTTCCTACAGGGTGATGAAAAGAGGACTTATTGACACCTGACCTTGCAGTAGTTATTTTAGAGAAGAGGAACTTTGAACCTAGAGATCCAAAATTTTTTATACTGGACAGTAAGCATGCTTGTGTATTGTTCCTGAGGAAGATACTGCATTCATCTTTTCAAGGCTGTAAATAAACCTGACCTTGTCCCTGGAGGACACACCATCTCAGTCTTCCATGGCTGTTTGCTATATATACATACTTGAAAAATTATTTAGAGCAAAGGCAGTCTGAGTCTCTGCTCCCAAGATGTGCAGAATATAACAGAGTTTCATGAAGAATCAGGTTTTATCTTTGGCTCAAATTTGTCAGGTCTTTGCAAATCACTTAAATATGTTAAGCCCCTGCTTAGTGTAGTAGGTATGTACTAGGAATGGAGTTCTCAGAGATGTATAGCATAGTCTCTGCTGTCAAAGAGCATAAAGTCTTTGTGAAGGAGAGAGAAATTTGTCCCAGTAGAAGTTAATATCATATTAGTAGTAATACGGACATTGACATAGTGCCATCCAGAGAAAGAAGGATTTTCATTAGAGGAATATTAAATCACATGGGTTTGGCAGTAGTGCTTTCCAACTTGGATTTAGCTTCACAGAAAAAAAATAAAGTGATAAGTCAAACCAATCCTGAGAAAAAACCTGGGACTATTTGGAAAAAAAAAGGAATGCTAATAGTCGGAAATAGGATCCTGACACAGAGTACCCTCTTTAGTTGATGGGCTACATGATGTTAGTCCAAAGTGAATCAAATTTATCTTTTATTATTCTCAATACATATTTACTTTTGAAATGTATACTACACATATAGGTGTTATACTCTTACTTTTCTTAGACTTACTTCAGGCACTGAAAACCTAAGCAGCTATGCTTTATGATACTCTGATGAGACATCACTAATTACCACGTGGCAGTTAAAAACAGTCAGGATGTTGGAACTAGATATTCTAGGATACGCTCTAAAACTTAAACCTTTTAGGCATGGTTGGAATGTCACATTAATGCACTGGGATTTAGATAGTCTTAGAATGAAAAATGATGCTTATATTTTGAAAAGATTGAAATGTTATTCACTATGCAGTGTTTGTTTTGTGGTGTGGGAGGCTTAGACCAATTGTAATATATAAGCAATGAGAAAATTTCTAAGGTACAATGTGTTGGCCATAGTCATTCATTTTAGCTTATTCAAATCAGAGAAAACTTTCATAGATGCACTGTCTTTTTAACAATTAGTTTGCCATTTTAACTGATATGTTTTCCTTCCCAAATTTTTATTTTAAACTGAAATGAAAATTTGAAACTAAAGTATCTATAAACTTGGTTTTAAATGAAAAAACAAATGTTAAAAAGTCATTGACTAAATAGAAAAATATTTCTATTTCTCTCAATTTTCTTAACCTGTCATTATTATATATTAGAATTATATTTTTAAAAATAAATACCTATTTTTTATTAATTTTTTGAAATTAACTCTGCTTCCTAGATATGGAGTTTAAATTCTTGACAGGAACATTTGCCTGATAGCTCATAGCCCTAGCAAACCAACAAGCAAAAACTTGTTTAGTGCTTGCATTCCATATGTTACATTTTTTTCTTCTTATTTTCAGTCAGGCTTTATCACAGATGTTCCAAGGGTTAGCTATATTTCTGAACATATCAGCACCAAAATCTCTTCAAGGCACCTGATGATTAGCATATAAACTTGGCTTTATTTTTATTTGTTCAAATAAAAGATACTAATAAAATATTTTTATAAGTTATATGTAAAACTCTGAATGTTTGCAAATAGTAGATAACATGCTTGTCCTAATAATACTTTCATATCAAATCTGCAAATATAATGTTACATAAAAGAACACTTTTAAGCAGCAAGTGTAAATTTCTTTTGTATTATGATGGATTGAAAAATAAGCCACTTAGAAAGTATTCACTGGCATATGGTTATGAGACTCTCAAGGTCTTTAAGTGTTAGAAAGATAAAGAATGATATTACTGCTTCAACAAGATATTTGTTTATTTTGCTTCTCTAAGTTGTATGTAAGAATTTTAACATTCTGAATAGCTCAAAATGTCTTCCCAAATTTCACTAGTGGCTATAGAAAGATTACAGAATTAAAACAAGTTGCTTGTGTTGTGTATCAATGAGCATGCTAATGGAGCTTGGATCATTGAAAATATAATTTTATAAAACTTAAAAACAATAAAAACTTGGGGAACAACAATGAATTATCAGTTTGTAATTACCAAATGACACACTTTAATGACAAAAGCAGGCAGGAAGTGTTAAATGGCCCAAGTTGTAAACAGACCAGTCAGTGCAGGACATAGTGGTGCTACACACAAGAGAACCATGACTTATTTGTATTCAATACTCTGTAATTTCTAAATCAAAGTTTCTAATGCATTTTAAAAACTGTAAGTGATAAAAATCTTCAATAGGGTTCTGGATCAGTGAGCGCTGTCAGGATAGATTATAGTCCTGTACAATCTCTGTTGTAACAATATGATGATGGATGGAGAATGACAGCAGTTGCCTATTGATCTCCTAAGATCACTACTTTGATGATATTAATTCTTCCTGTGGCTTAGCCTAAAGATTATACCTCAAGTACCGAGACATAATCAGTTTTGTAAAAGTATGTTCTTAACATGGTCCACTTTTTACCTCCTTCGCTAAGATGTTCTGGTTAATAGCCATCAAGAAATAAAATCATTGCTTATTATAACGTTTGAGGATTTTCATAATTAAAATATTTATTTTGTATCATTTAAATAATAAACCCAAATTCTTATATTTACACATTTATTTAGTGGACATTATTAAGTATGTTTTCCTAAGGTGAGAGATATTGGGGCACAAAAAGTTTAGAAATACATACATAACTTGAGAGTCCTGGTTTCAAAAAGCTCAGATTACTAGGTGGTAGGAGATAAAAATGTTTGATGAAATGGTATAATTTTAATAAAGTTTGATATCACCAGGCATTATGGAAATACCAACATCAGAACTAAAAACAAGGTTTTAAATAATAGGATTAGCCTCACAGAGGAGTGATTATAATTGGAATGAATTTTAAAGGAATTTTCGAGGCAGAGAAAGAGTCAAAGGGTATTCTAGGTATAAGATAGAAAGGTCCAGAGCTATATGGAATATTTGGAGAAGACCTATGTGTTTGGAATGTAGGATATGTGAATGTAAGATGATTTGAAAAGGAGGGGAGAGAAGATGTGGGGAAGAGGAGGAAAAGAAGAGAGGTGGGTAAGAGGGAGACGGGGAGGGAGGGTGGAGAGAGAAAGAGAGAGATATGGGTTGCAGTCAAATTAAGATGGCCTTGTATGTCACCTTAAAATGTTTTTGATTTGTTCTGCTTTATTTTTAACTTGACAATTGAGGAGTCAATGAGATATGAATTTTAAAACAAGAGCAGGAAATAATGTTGAGGATGTAGATTATAAAAATTGGGGTGAGGAGGTAAAGAGACTGTCACAATAATTCAAATTATTGCTTGCATTTCTATGGAAGGTTGAATTAAAGCAAAACACATGAAAATTGAAACAAAAGAATAGATTTAATTGACATTTTAGAGGTAGCATCAAAATAGTTTGCTGCTTTAGCAATTGACAAAGAAATAAGCAGCTTGGTTCTTTCAGATTATACTTTGCTGACTCAGAGGAAAAAATGATTTTAGTTTAGATAATACTTGTTTTCTAATTTTTCCTTGCAATCATTTAACAACCATTTCCTGGGTGCCTATGTTAAACAAAGCCCAATGCTATGGACTATAATGTAATTACTAGCCCTGTTTAATGTGCAAATTTCTGTGACATTAAAAACATAAAGTATTATCAAAGCAAATCCTCTAAAAGATATGGATTTCTAATCAGTGTTTATAGAAGCATCTGGTCTTCTGTATTTAGCAGTTTATTCGTTTGAGGCCTGTTATTACAGTAGAGAGCTTAATCTCATAAAAAAAGAACTATGTGTTGTTCCACTAAGCCAGTGTTCATGCAGTTCTAACTGAAATGACAAGAGTGAAGACCATTAAAAAGTAATGCTTGAAATCGATCAAAGATAATGAAATTGCATTGGCCCAAGTATTAATCAATTTTAATAATTATATGTTACAATGGTCTTACAATAAAAGGGCTGTTATTTTCAATTCAGATTACTCAAGCTATGTCTACATGATTGTAACACAGCTGGTTCAAAAGTACAGCCATTTTCAGCACCTGAGCTATAATCTGATTGTTGAGCTTTTTTTTCTTTTTGCAAATTCCAAACAAAGACCAAGATAGCTAATTGGTTGTTCAAACCAACATTAGTTTGTTGTCATATAGCTATAACCTTAAAACATTAGTGTTCAAATAAAACGAGACTAATCTGGCCTAATTTAAAAAAAAAACCAGTAGTTCAGCAAATAGTGTCTTGATTCATGTCGTAAAACTACAAATTAATTTATTAAAATAATTATTGATGGAGTTATAGACAGCTTTTCTTGTTTTTCTGATAGTCCCCTTGTTTGAGTCAACTTTTTATGTGGTATCCACCATTTTCGTGGTTATTAAGAATTACTTCCTCCCATTTCAGGTCCCAAATAAAGACAAGTTATACGGTTGAACCTGTTCACATAGCATAAGGAAGGGAGATTTGCTAAGGCAGATCTTAAGGATTTGGCTCAATGCGCACATGAATATGCAGCTGTGTTAGGGTTGCTGTGTTACCCTGGTTACACACCGTGGTTAACTTTCTTATGTTCTTCAGTCCTGGACTTTAACAAAGAATGGAAGTGTATACAACTTTTGATTAAACCTCAAGCTTACTTCACTGCTGTCCCTGGTTTCCTTTTGGCCTACAAAATGAAGACTAGGGAGATTCATATCCAGAGCTTTGGTTGGATAGAGGGAAAGCAGAAACTTATCTTACCTAGCTCTTCTAGCCAGGGAAGAGACAATACTTTCATTAGTGGACTCCAGTCATTGCAGCCATACCTACCTGCAGTGTATCAGGAGAACCAGAATGCTAAGGGACACCTTCTTTTGAGATTTTGTGGAAAAAACTTGTTGCTCTTTGGGAAGACTCCAGGTGGGTTCCAACATCCAGTAAAATTCAACCTTACCTTTTTATCAACATTAAAATTTTTTTTTTCCAATTCGGAGCTAACAAGCTTTTACCATTATAGTTAGTAACCTGGGCACCCTCTCTGTGCAAGTCCTTCTACCATACAGCATTGAGCCAGGGCAAGCCCAGACTCAAGATGGGCTTATCCAGCCTCTCCCTCTGGCCACAGGTTGGTTTGACCCTTCATCTTAACTAGAATGTACTCTTTTTCTTGCTGTTCTTCAGAATACAGGCCAGCATTTGGGAGAAGCTCTTAGGCTACGTAAAAGACAGACAAGTTAAGCACCTGCTACTTTTCACTGGTTTTATTCTCTTGTCTGTAATCTTTGTATTTCTTTTTTTCTTGTTCTTTCCTCACCATTGCAATGATAAAGCACTGAAATAATTGAAAGAAAATAAGAATAAAAAATAATTATGGTGTCCTGAATTGATAGTTGATTAAACTCAACTTTGTATTCTTAGTGGAATTACTGAAGAGGTGGAGCACACCGTGTGAATCCATTTTTACAAAGAGTTTTCTTTTGCTTTTTTTTTTTTTGTCACGTATAAGCCCTTAACTATACTCATAAAAACTTGTGTTCATGATTGACTCAGGATAGAAACTCATGCCTATTCTGTACCCTAGTTGATTACTACTTGGCCACTGCAATCAACAGTGATAAGGATGTGTGATGGGTGATTTATGCAGTGGAAAAATTTGATTGCATGGATACCAGATGAGACTCCTGGATTCCACTTGACTGTGAACCAAGCATTGACTTTTTCTTTTTCTTTTGGCATAGGTTTTATTTGTCTTTAAATGCTTCTGAAAGGTGTGGTAAGACATCAAAATATTAAGTATACCCTTCAAAATGCTTTTGAATAGGTGTAGAGAGACATAAAATATTACATGCCTTTAAAGTTTGGTTTGAAGAAGGCTGGCATACCATAGACAAGAAAAAAGAGCCTTTAACACCACTACCTGAGAACTGTTAGAAATTGTAGTCTGGTAATAATTTAGTTATAAATTGGAAGTTTAATTTGGCTTGCTTCCCTTTAGGGGTTTAGCATAGAGCATATCCTCTTTATTATTCTCATCCTCAATGAGCCTGACCACTCTCTGACACACCCTACCACCCATACCACACACATACTTTTTGCATTATATACATGTAGAGAAAAATGTGTATGGGCCTCATTAGAAATTGGTTTTTAAATGTTTAAAATAAGGAAAAAAAATATTTGAAAAAGCCCTTAAACTAAGAGATAGAATCTAGAATGTGAAGATGTTTGTTGATTATGAGATGCTCAGATTTCTGAATTGTGGCAATGACTACTTCAGTTCAGGACACATATTAAAGCTTATGGATGATGGTGCTAATAGATAGTCCCAAGTCTCAATTTCTGTCGTAGGAATTTTTTAGGTTCCTAGTGCTTAGCACAGTGCCTATCCAAACTAGTGCTTAGGTGATCTGCCCAAATAATAGTTCTTGACAATATTCTTGATAATATTATTGTTTCTTGTTGCTTACAGAGACGTATCCAAATTCTTGATCATCACTTTAGATAGAGTATGACCTGTATTTTTTTTTTCTGTTTCTTACTTTCTCTTTCTCCTGTGCCTCACATGTGGGCTACCTGCAGTTCTCCAAATGCACCCTACTATTTACCATCCCTGTATCTTTGGTTCAAGCTGCTGCCTCTGCCTCAAATGCCCTTGTCTGTATGCCTGATGAATATTTTCTCATCTTTCAAAAGTCAGCTCAGGCATTTGCTCCTCTGCAAATCTTTTCCAACCCTTACCAATCTTCTATTAAACAGCATTGAATGTATTTTAATTTTGTGCTTTTACAGTGTAATAGTACTAAGCACTTAAACATCCTTTGTTATTGGTTTTGTTTTTTTCTACCAGATTGCAAGTTTCTTAAGAGTAAGGACTATATATTCAATTTTTGTTTGCTTGTTTTTTATCTAATAGTGCAATATTCTTTTTCATATAAGAATAACATTTCCTCTCAAAGAAAGCAAAAATTACATGAGAGTAACCATCTAGGTCAGATTGCAGGTGCCTGTGTTTTTTTTTTGCCCGTCTCTTGTTCTTAGTGTATCTGTGTCTGTGTGTTTAGATGGACTACCCATCTCAGTCCCATTCAGTTTAAATATTTGACTTCTTTCTTTGTGCAGGGGTCTCTGCCTTGTTCAATAAAAATACAAAAATAATTAGGGCTTAATTAAATTGCATATTCTATACATTAGGTAGTTCTAATTCTGGCTTTAAGTGACAGAAAATTCAGTTAACAGCAGCTTAAGCAAACAAAACAAGATGTTTGGAGACAGGTGGCTGCTGTTGGTTTAGCTGCTCAGTGATGATGATATCCAGAGCCCAAGCATTATAACATTCTGTTTGCCAACCTCAACATCTTGGCTTTTTTTCTTCTCATGACTTCATAGTTACAGAAAAGCCTCCGCATGTCTAGTCACCTATGCAGAGATAAGGGAAGAAAGGCAGCACTAGCCACATCAATCACATTTATCAGGGAGAGAAATACTTTCCCAGAACCCTTCAGCAAGTCTTCATGATTGCCAGGTTTCTATCACATGCTTCCCCTATTCCCCCACCCCACCTCCAGCTGCGAGAGAGGTTTTTCCAGTCTCTTTCTAAAAATGGGCAAGAAAAAAAAGAGACGTGTTAATCAGGAGTGTACACAACATATTAGTAGGGGATTGAGACAGGTGTTTAAATGATTATCATACACTGGACACTAAGAATGTGTCATATGACATTCAAACTAAGCAATATAGGTGTTCTAAAAATGAAGAAATTATAACTATTTGGTAGAAGATGTATTCAGGAGCAGTTTTATGAAATGGTATCTGATACTGAACTTAAAGATAATAAAATTTCAACAGGGACAAACTGTAATAGACAATATACTGAAGTAAGGAGAGGGGCAGTGAAGCTTTGCATTTACAGATCCATCAGCTTAGAGATCTATGTGCATCTTGCAGAGTTGGGTTTAGTGAATCAATGAGATAATGAACAGTAGCAGGTTATGTAGAGCAGCACTGTCCAGTAGAACTCTCTGTGGTGATGGAAATATTTTATATCTGTTCTTCAGTATGGTAGCCTCTAGCAACATGTCTGTTGAATACTTGAAATATGCTATTTATTCAGTCTCAATTTAAGTTTAAATAGCTGTTTACTGTCCATTTAACATACTGGACAGTATAAGATAGAGCACTGTAGGCCACTATCAGTTAAATATGGTTTTTGCTATGAGAAATTTGGAGATGCCCTTAGAGGATCTTAAGCAAAGGAGTGGCATGATTTAAATTATGACAGGATTACTCTAATACTTTGTTAAAAATGGTTCAAAGTAGGGAAGGGCAATAGCCTATTGCACTAATCCAGGTGGTAAGTGGTAGTGGCTTGTATTAGTATGGCATAAGTGGAAGTGGTTTGAAGAGGCTGGATTCTGCATATTTTTGAAAGTCAAATCAACAGAATTCTTTGATGAATTAGTTATGGGATGTGAGAAAAAATAAGTAATAGAGAATTAGTCTACCTTTTTTGCTTTAAGTGGCTAGAAAAAGGCAAATTTTATTAACTGAGATCAGAAAGACCGAAGAAGGCACAGATATTGCAGAAGAGCAGAAGCCTGCATCTGGAACCTGGCAAGTTTGAGATGCCTACTAGATATCCAAGAACATATGTTAAATGTATAATTCAGCAGAGTCTAGTTTCAAGATAAAAATTTTAAAGTTGTCTGCATGCCAGTGCTACTGAAGTAGGAGGAAATCTAGAGTGTTGAGAATTTTAGAATTCGGGAGGGTGAAATGTTCCTATGTCAAAATGTCTACTGTCCATTAAAAAAAAATGTGGTCTGGTGACTGAATATTGGATTTAGCAATGTAGGTGTGTGTGTACAGAGAGTGGAGGGTAGGTAGGTGAATGTTATTGATGACTGCAATGAGCATAGTTTCTGAAGAGTGGGGATGCAAAAACCTGATTAGAATGGATCCAAGAGAAACTGGAAGAAAGAAATTAGTGATAGTGAGGATAGATAAAAGGGATGATTGATTTAGAAATAAAATTATAAATTCTAATAAATTCTGTTTGAGAAGGATATGGGCTTAATTTGGCAGAGGTAGAGGGAAAAAATGGTATATTTTAAAACAGGCATAATTCCTTTTGTTGGTTCTTGTATCAGCTGAGCTGTCTCACTGCATACAATATTGACAATTTCAGTGATTTAGAGCTATCTTATAATCAGCCTCTCAAACTGACATTATAAAAGTAACTAATTCCATTTTTTAAATTTAATCTTAATTCAAAGACATGTTAAAGGAAAGTACTTTATTTCAAATTAAGTATTGTAGCTAATTTTCTGAGGAAAAGTAAATAATTATATATCATAATGGAGAGTTTTATTGCAATTAGACAAAAACCAGTTTTCCCTCAGGTGTTAGGCAGAGTAATTCATCAAGGAAAATGTGTTTACTACATAAATTCATTAAGTTTTATAAATTTTACAGATAGAAACATAAATGTTTGCAACTGAAATCTCATAGATAGTATAGACTTATCAAAAACTATAAAAGATTAAATAATTTGCCCAAGGACATTCTATTTATTTAAAGAACACTTATTTGTTTATTTTTTGAGTGAGTGTCCTGAAAATTGTATGTGAGCTGTTGGTCTGGTTAAAATATCATGGCTAATATTGTGAACATCTAAAGAAGACTAGTTTTCAGTTAAAGGAAGAAGAAAGCATACATAGGTGAAATTGCTGAAAGCAGCCTGAGGAGTCCTAGGGCTATTATTTTTACCTTGGCCTCTCTTGAATTAAATTTCCAGAAATGTCTGTTGGACTCTGCTTAGGTACAATGTCTTACCCATATTGTGTTTATAGGTGTTTCACTGTGCAAATACCTTCCTGGATATCATAGTATGTTGTTTAGGAAAGGTAAATATAAATAATTTTACTTTCACTTAATTTCTGCCCTACTCTCAAAAAACACTTTGATTGAGATCATAGATTTCATCCCAGGCAGTGGTATCTTAAAATGAGATAGCACTGCCCTAGGAGCTTGTCCTTCTCCTATAAAGTATCACTGTGGTAATTTTCAAATATTCATGAAGTTTACACAGTAAGTTTGTGAATAGTAGATTTGTCTTCAAGACTGACATGAGATTTCTTTGAGCATTATATATGGTGTTCCTTTGGTCTATGCAGATGTGCCATTGTATTTTTGACCATAGCATTAATAGAATCTGAAGAGGAAGAATATAATTTGCATTTCTTTCAGGTAGACTGTATTCTTAATTGGACTTTTCAGTGACTCTTATTTGAAATATTACTATTCAGCATCATTTACATTGTTGTATTTATGCTAATTACACTCACTACAGTCAATAATTTGAGTTATCATTATGTAAATTTTTTCATACTATGTTTATACCATAAAATAAATAACATGAAAGATAGTCAAATAAAAACAGAATATTAATAATAAAGTGGTATGATATAATTATAGGTAATCAGTTTAATTTTTCCTACTTTTATGTGTTTTTCCTTTTTATGCAGTAAATTTATATTTATAATCACAAAACACATGAATGGAAATAGATTTTATGTGGGGTGCATGCATCTATGACTATAATCATCTTTCTGCTAGGTAATATAAAATGTTGTCAGGATTACTCTCCTGGATGATGATCTTACATTATTGTTGGAGAGCAAAACATAAACACAGGAATGTCTTGGAGAATTTATTAGAAAATTAATATATTAACTATATTATTTTTAAAAGATATTTTAATTGGAAAGAAAGTGCTTTCTCATGAAACTAATTTTATTCTTTCTTTAGAAGGAAAAGTATAGGGTTAACTTAAAGGCTTCCATGTTCATGTTCTTAGATATATTATGAGAATGGTTGTCTAGTTTTTCAGCCTTTGGAAAATTATCATGCTAAGCAAAATAAGTCAGACAAAAAAAGTTGAGAACCATATGATTTTACTCATATTTGGGATATAAAACTGAAAGCAACAAATGAACAAGACAAATAAACAAAAACCCATAGACACACAGTTTAGTGGCTACCAGAGGAAAAGGAGAAAGGGGGAAAGTAGATTTGGGTAAAGGGGTCAGATACATGGTGACAGAATAAAATTTAACTTTGGATGGTGAACACACAATGCAATATACATATGACATTATTGAATTGTACACTTGAAACCTATATAATTTTATTAACCAATGTCACCTTAAAAATTTATTAATTTTTTTAATAAAAATTTAAAATTTTCAGTTAGTTGACATACAATATTATACTAGTTTCAGGAATATAACATAGTGATTGGGCATTTATATACCTTACAAAGTGATTACCACAATAAGTCTAATACCCACCTGACACCATCCATAATTATTAAAAATAATTATATTTTCTATGCTCTACTTTACATTCCTGTAAATAAAAACATCTTTTTCCTAAAAGAAAAAAAAATAAGATAGAACAGTCAACAGTTAAAGATTGGCTACTTTCAAGAATCAGGATTATTTGATTAGTATCATTTCCCAAATTTACCCTTTTTTCTCTCTTTTGTTTTTAGTAGGAAATTCTAATACCTGCCAAGGTTTAATCACTTAGATTTTATTCTGTATTTTCTTCATTGCAAGAAAATTTGAAAAATGTCCTATTATATTGTTTCTGTTCATTTGGAAATTGAACAGGTATAAGGGAATACAGGGAGAAATGAAATTTCAATGTCAAGATTTAGATATGAATAAATTTTATAAAAAAATGTAACAGATTGACATTCTTTTCTTTACTTATACTTCTGGTTAATATCTTCCTTCCTTCCTTCCTTCCTTCCTTCCTTCCTTCCTTCCTTCCTTCCTTCCCCTTTCCTTTCCTTTCCTTTCCTTTCCTTTCCTTTCCTTCCCTTCCCTTCCCTTCCCTTCCCTTCCCTTCCCTTCCCTTCCCTTCCCTTCCCTTCCCTTCCCTTCCCTTCTTTTCTTTTTTTCGCTCCTGTTGGGTTTTTCTTTTATTCTTATCATTATTGTTATGAAACTCCATCACATGTCATTTTGAGAGATCTTTTTCTTTTCAGTGGACCACTAGCTTTAGAAATCCAGTGTATTCCTTTCAGTTTGAATTCTTTTTTATTTCTGTAGGTTCATAGTATCATAGATGTTAGAACTAGAAAATATTTTAAATGCCATCAAATCTTTAACAAGAATGATGATTACATAGGTTTGAACCTATTAGAGTTCAAATCCTAAGACAAAATATAAGCACATAGAAAAAAAATATATTCTATATTAACCCATGGTTGCTCTTCCCCTTTATCTTTTTCTTTTCTTTTTATATCATTCAGAAATAATTGTTTCCTTTTGTTATGTGTATCTCTTTAATTAACAAATATATGGCTTCTGTCCTACTACTAATGCAAATAATCAGTTTTATTCAATAAATAATATCCCTCAAAAGTTTAAATTCCTATGATTAACAATCACTATACATGTTCTAGAGAACTGATTTTCCCATTGGATGAATGAGTTAATTCTCAGTTAATGAGAATACTAATAAAGTATTATCATTACCTTTGAGAGGTTTGTTTCAAAATCATTTACCATACTTGCCAAGAAAATTAATAATCCATTGCGTTGGGAAGATGAATGAGGATATATATTTCTTTACTAATGGGAAAATTCTTGAATTTTCTTTGCTAATATCCCTAGATTCTTCTCAAAAAAAAAAAAAAAAAAAAGATATGCACACCAGCATATATAAACACAGATCAGTATAGTTAGCATAAAGTAAATAATACTATAAACCTGATGGTAGGATTTTTGCAGGCATATGATAAACAGCAATCATTTTAACTAAATAAAGTTATTAAAATTGCAAGTAAAAACAATTAGTGAAAAAGAAAGTTGTCTCTCAATACCAAAATTTAGCTGGAAACAAGAAGTAGTCCATAGCAATAAGGTTCAAAACCTTGAGATAATAATGTCTCTCAGAGCAGAGCAGCAAATTTCGGAAGGTCTTATGAACAGTAACTGGAAGATAGAGCTCATGTCAGGAAAGGTAGATGCCTTAATAAAAAACAAAATTAGGGTCAAGAAAATAAGTACATACTTAGGGAATAAATACCAGAAAAATTTGACAGTCTGAGAGAACAATTGTAGAAACCTGACAGGAATTCAGTCTGGGAGAAAAATGTTAAGAATTTAAGTCCTGAGAAGCTCATTACAGGAGTGTATTAAATATAGGAACCAGAACACCGACATAGGAGAATATGCTGAAAACTATTTGCAAACCCCAAGTTCAAGTGTTATGGGGGGAAGGAATGGGAGTACTGAGCAAAAGCAAGGCAGCTAAAAACGTTATCTTTTAGGTTGGTAACCAATGTGAACCCACTCCCCAGTAAGGGGACAGGGAAGATAAAGTGAGGTGGAGAGTTAGTTCTGAGGGGCTGGAGCTCCTGGGTTCAGAAGGAGCCGAAATAAGGCCATTTTAGTTTAAAAGGAAAGAAAGGCTGAAAAGAATGTAAACACAAAGGTGTGAGGCCAAGAGTTTGGAGTCGACCTGATGGGAGGCAGGCAGCTCTGAGATTGTAATAGTTGTAATATTTGTAATATTTGTAATTATTATAATTATTGTAATATTTGTAATAATTATTGTCATAAAATTGTAAAATAGTTGTAATATTTGTAATTATTGTAATAATTGCAATTATTACAATCTTGAGGGTATTTGGTGTGTGAATGAGTCTAGCTCAAACGGTCGTTGGACCCCTTTCTACAAGATGGATAAAGCTCAACCACCCCAGTGCTTCAAACTTCTTGCAAGAACAATGAGTGTGTTAGGGCAGCACCGAGGTTTCAGGTGGCAGGGAAGTACATAGATTGTAATCAGGTACATAGATTGAAGAACTGATTAGGGGACCTAAATCCAGGCAGACAGGTGAAAGAGGATAAAAGAAAACTTCTTTATCTGTGTGCTCCTCTTTAAGCCATCTATTATTGCAGACACTGGATGCACATTTTTATAAGCATGTCTGAAGAGAAAAATCAAAATCCATTTTTTTTTTTGTCTGTAGATGCTAAATGAGATTTTCACAGTAATGAGGCTGTTCTTCAAAACTGACCTCATACTTTAAAATCTGCTACCAATTAAAGGCTTGATTGATGTAGGGCAACACTATTTAGCAGATTTCTACTTTCTAAAGAGTCTGGTGTGACTACCAGCTTTGGCAGTTAAGAGGTCACAGTGACCTTGTGTTTGCATAAGTCAATAAAAAGTATGATGATTATCTGAAATGACTCATCAGATAAGGCTTTGTTTTTAAAAATAACTCTTGGCAAGCTAATATTATTTTTCTTAAATGTAGCTACACTATTGGTGGGCAACATTCATAAATTCCCAATTAAGCTTTTGTCCTGGGAACAAAACCATATTATCAGATTTAACCCCTTGCAAAAGATCGACATTATTAAACTTAGTAATATTAAGCATGTCTTTTTTATATTGAAGAAAAATATTTTTCATTACACAATAATATTCTCCCATTATAGTAAAATTGAGAATGCATAAATATAGAAAATAAAAGATGTCTTCATCAGTCTCATCACAATTAGCATATTGATGTTTCCTTTGCACAATTATGCATACTTCAGTAAAAAAAGTCCATCTATATCATGTATTATTTTACCCAGTTTATTTAACCTAACTTTATATCATTATATTTTTATAACACATTCTTTCAAATTTTGTTTTTAAGTTTGGTAATTATAATAGTCATACACTGTAAGGTGACATGCCATAATTTATTTAGCCCCTTTTTATTGTACATGCAAATATCTCTATTTTTAACTGTATAAATAATACTTCTCTAAAGAACCTTTTGTATAAAATATATTTCATATTTAGAATTCTTTAGATTCCCACAAGTGGGATTAGCATAATAAAAGGTTGACCCAATTTTTAAATCTCTTGATAAAAATAATGTCAAATATTATCTTTCTGAAAGAGCATTTTACCACTTTATTAATTTTATTCAATTAGAAAAAATTTGTTTTCTTTCTCAAATGTCTATTCATGGGGGTAGAGGACCATGCCTCAAGGATTAAGTTGGCTGGAACTAATGAAGGGAGTCTCAAGTCAGAGGATGGAGTAAGGAGCAAATGCCAGGAAAAAAACGTAAATCTTAAAGAAATTGGAACACAGATTCAAGAAGTCAAAAAGAGATTCCAGCAGATCATCACAGGGCTTATCTTAGAAGACAGTATACAGAGATATGGAGACTAAGAAAATCAACTAGACAGCACACTGATGCTGAGAAGAGCTATCATGGGTCATGGGCAGTGTCACTCAGAGGTACAGAGCCACAATTTCTCGTTTTAAATTCAGGTATTTTGGGATTTTTAGATTTTTTTTTATATTTAAATAGTATACTAATACAGTATATAGCATTTCCACAGGGTTTTAAGTGGCACAAGTAATAAAACATTAATATTCTCGCAGCCAGTTAACTCTTGGTGGAATACTGTAAGATTTATACTAGCCTAATATTAGTAAAGATGAGGTTTTGCCACCAAATGAGTTTGCTGCAAAGTTACAAGAAATGGCTTTGGTTTTCAGAGCATTTTGCATTTAGGAAACATGTAAAGATTGTGAATATGTGTTGCTTTTAGCAGTTAGCTTTTCGAGTTGTGGTGCATAAGTAGGTAAACTACACTTTAGAGTCCAGATAAGATTTCTTTTAAAGAAATAATGGTCGTTTTATTTTTTTAAATTATTTTTAACAATTTTTTTAAAGCTCATAAAAATTAAGTATTTTGAGTGTGTTTTCTCATAAGAATTGAAATATTTTTCTCTCTCTGAATTTTCCTATTCAATGAGATAGTAAAACAAATAAAATCTTACCTTTCAGTAATCAATGATAGTTTGTCTGAAATGTCTCCTAGTGGAAATTAGATTTACTGATTAAATAAATGAATTATATACATTTTAATACTTAGGAAAAAGATAGGCTTGCCCTCCGGTTTATTCATTTTTGTGAAAATTACTGTTTTAATTTTTTAAAAAATATATCCCTGTTATAATAAACAAAATATAAAAGGCGGCATTGGATATTTGTGTAATACCTGAAAAAAGTGACAAGAGAAAGAAGTTTGGATTCCTTTCTGGTCTATAATTTATGTTGTAGAAGTGTTATCTTTTTTCCTTCTTTATACATACAACTTGATCTTTCTTAGAAATACAAAAGTCATTATTATCAGGTAAGAAGGATGGGAACATAGAACCATAACCCAGAAGAGGTAATTTATTACCTAGGTCTCTTCTGTTCAAATAGATAGTTTGGTATTTATATTACTTCAAATGCTACATAGTTTTGATTCATATACCTTTCTTTGGCATCATATTCTTATTTTATTATTCATATTTATTGAATTTTGTTCTACTTCTAACCTAAATCATTCTTTCTGTAATTCAAATTCATTACCTCTAACCCTATTTTCATTTGCAACCCAGAGTAGGTGCTTATCACAAAATTATATATTCTCTCATGTTTGAAGATTGCATTAGTCTTCAACTTTCATTTCTCCACAGTAGAAAACATTTCTTTAAAATATTATGCATTGCAAATTACTTTATGCTCCTTGTAGTTAGGTCAAAAGCAAAACACGTAAACCTAATAAAGAGGTAAAAATGAAAAAAATAGTAGTAATTTACCACTATTTACAACTAGTATTTATCTAGGGTAATTTGGTGATAAAACCTAGTGTGGTAATGAATAAAATAATAAATTAAATAACATGAATTGATCTGACATGTGTTTGTCCCCTGTTGGTTTATCGTGTAGTCGATGAGATAATATGGTTAAACAAAGGAATTTTAATTTAGACAAACCTGAATTTGAATATTAACTCCATCTCTTATCTGCATTAGAATTTTTGGCACCAGATCATAGTCCTCAGTGCCTCGTTTCTGAATGATAATTGTAAAAAATCTAGTGACATCCTTGTGAAGATTAAATGAGAATACATTTCAGTTGCCTAGCTTAGTTTGGGCCCTCAGTATCATGAACGTATTATAAAACTATTCATTGATTGAAAGAAATATTAAGTGCCTGTTAGGTATCAGGTATTTGCATGAGACTGGAAGTTGAACTAAACATGCAATCCTACCCTGTCTTCAGAGAGCTTACAGTCTCCTGGAACATGCAACTACTCCTTATTGTGATAAGCATATGGCAGAAGCAAGACAGAGAGTGCTATAGATGCAGATAAAAGAGATGCCTAACACCATCTTGAGAGGGGGCAGGCTTAACTGTCTGACAAATTGACTGAGATCCAAAAACTAATTTGGAATTAATGAAATAAAGAAAGCAGATGAAGAATGTTCAGCTCAGAAGAAAAAAAAAATATGCCAAAGGGAGATAGGAGGTAGATATTCAATAGCATAATATTTTCTGGGATTTAAAGCATAATCTTGATGGAAGCATGAGCATAAAAAAAAAGGAGTGATATGAAGGAAGAAGGAGAATTAAATAGGAGCCTGATCAGAAAGTGTGGTGCCAGCCATGGGAAGAAATTTGGCTTGTACTGAAAATCAGTAGACAGTTATTAAAGTGTTTTACAGAAGAAAACAGAGGGACGAGACGAAGTGAGATTGGACATGTATTTAGGTGTGGTGGCACAAGTCGAGAAAGTGCCTGTCTGTTATCTTACATTTTCTCTTTGTAGTAAATTATTTGCTGAAGATGGGGCGGAAGGAAGACAAGGAACCATGGGGTAGGTAGGTTTCAGAAGAGTGCAGAATTTTTCTGAACAGCTGCAGTGGCCTTTGAATTGATTATGAGATTCTAAAAAGGATTTCATGTAATCATGGAGGATGATGTTGAAATTAAAACCCATAACATGTGGTATGGTGGATATGGAGGAATACCTACTCAGATTCTCATTCAGTGAAGGGTCACTGCCCAGCTAAGGGGAATGTGTTCAGCAAATGGCTTCTAGTCATTAGCTCTCTAAGTCTGCTTCAGCTGCAGAAATCTACCTCCCTAAAAACCATCTTTATTCTCCTTACTACCAGAGAAGCCATGCTGTAAACTACTGTGATATCAACCTGAGAATTTGTGTGACACTTTTTCCCAGCAGTTTTTAACTGGTCACATTCAGATATACATTAGGTTTACCTGTGCAATCTAGGGTCCAGGGATCTATTAAGCAGGTGCAGCATAGAAACAATTGAGAAGATAGGCAAGTGATGAATATGTAGTCTCCTTGGGCGTAGAAAAGAATGTGATGATAGGAGATGTCTGAGAGCAAGAAAGCTAGGAAAGGAGAGATGTCTGAGAGCAAGAAAGCTAGGAAAGGAGAGGGAGAGGTAGGCTGTGTAGGGGAAGAAAGAGAGGGAGGGAGAGAACAAGAGAAGGTCCAGGTGAGTCTATAGAAGTAGCAGTGAAAGTAACATGAACTATTGTGTGTGTGTATATGTGAATGCACACGTATATAATTATTTAATTCTTGCTATGATCTTTCAAGATAAGTATTACACTTTTGTGGGAAGAAACTGAAACAAGTACTTTGCCTGAAGGCACATATCTGTGTCCATTGTCCCATTGGACACAAATCTGGGTCCAGATATCACATTGAGGATATCTAACATGAACTATTCTAAGAAATATTTCACATTTATTGTAATGTAGAAATCTATATATTTCATAAGAAAGTATAGACAGGTCTGCTACAGTGTTTAAAGATAGGTATTTTCAGGTTGGGTAATAAATGTGATTATGAATACTGATCTGATACTACAATATGGGGAATATTCATCCTGTTTTTTCTCCACTCATAATTGTTAGAGCCTAGCCAAGCAATTAAATGAACGAATTTTGAGCTAAGCATTTAATGGTTTAATGTGCTCTGCTTCCAGAGAGCGTTTATCATATAATAGGGAACTTTACTTTTTAGTCGAAGGAGTAAGTCATTTTAGGCACCGACAGAAGCATATGAGGACGCAATTTAAGGGTTACGAGAACCTTCAACATACCTCAGAGACAATCTGTTGTTATTTCTCTGAAGAATTAAAATTATGGTATCAATGAACAATACAATATGTGTTTGCATTCTTGTCTTCAGTCTTAGTGGATGAGTTCCTGGAATCTTGTTTATTCTTAGACCACCTCTCTCCAGTGCCCAGCACAATACATAGCATATATTAGCTTCTCAATATGTGCTTGAAAAATCAATTTTTGTCGCTATAGCAATATATTTAGTCTAGTACTATACTTGTCCTCTCTGAATAAATTTAATCTTTTCTCATTTGCACATTTAAGTCTGAAAAAATTTCTAAAGTAGATTAAACAAAATAGCAATTACCATTGTTAAATCTAAGATGTTATAGATTCATATATCATTTATGATGATGTGTAGCTTTTAAAGCAATCACGTATTCTAAAATATTATGTGTGCTTATATATAGACATACTACACTTTTAATACTGAGATCTTGCTGTGTACCTTATATATATTTTAGTAGCATTATTTTAAATAACCTTATATTGGTAGCATTATTTTCTTTCCTTTAAAAATTGAGAAACTGAGGTGCATGGCTGTTAAGTAATTTGCTTAAAGCTCTTAGTAAGGAGCAGAACCTGAATTTAAACCCAGGAATCTGGGTCCAGAGCCAACATTTTTTTTTCTACTGTGCTCTTTAGCCTCAATTCTTTTTTCAAAATACTGTTTGAATAATTTCTCATAGAACTACGACCTATGCCGAATAACATTTTCAGTTATCTATCTCATTCAGTATTTTAAAGAGACAAGTTGGTTCTCTGTATAGGTCTTCATTCAATGAGGATGATAAATGTTCTGTTAATATTTGATTCTCACATGATTTTGGCTATTTAAAAGGTATTTTAACTTGTCAAAATCTATTGGAAGAGAGATATGAATACCTGTCATTAATATATCTTTTCATCTGTGCCATAGAATATTTTTGTACTTTATTTCACATTTTCGCTTTTAGTAATATATGATTATGTATATACTGAAAAGTCCTTGTTTAAAAATATATATCTTTAAATTGGATAATTTTATTCTTTCTAGAGGAAATGATACAGGCCTTGGAGCCTGGGAGATTTGCCTACAAAAGTCTAAAAATGAACACAAATATATGACTTTAGGCAAAGTACTTGCTTCAGTTTCTTCCCACAAAAGTGTAATACTTATCTTGAAAGATCATAGCAAGAAATGAATAATTATATACTTGTGCACTCACATATATACACACACACACTCTTTTGTGTGTACACATGTATAGAATTATTCAATTGTGTGAATACACACACACACACACACACAACTGAATAAGTGTCCATCCTGCAGTAGGTGGTCAATAAGTGTTCTCAGCATTTTAGTGCACTTAAATATTCAGTTATGTTAATTCATGTAAAAATAAATGTCAACGAAACATATTAGGCAATAGCAGTGGTTATTCTCTTTGACTCTAAAAATCAATTATTTCCACTAAAAATGTT
Source organism: Cynopterus sphinx (assembly GCA_030015415.1). Taxonomy (NCBI): domain Eukaryota; kingdom Metazoa; phylum Chordata; class Mammalia; order Chiroptera; family Pteropodidae; genus Cynopterus; species Cynopterus sphinx. Next base: position 34,533,784 of record CM057380.1, read on the forward strand.
TTAATCTGGGTATGTTCTTTACACTTGCTGAAAATAAACCAGTTGCAGAACTGCTCACTCTGCCCTATGCCAATTATAAGCAATTGACAAAAACTGCATGACCTAGTTTGGCATCTCAGTACAAATCAAATGTTAAAAGTTCCAGTTTTAACTTGATTTAATTGTTAATGTTAGGAAAAAGAAAGAGAATATAATAATCTAGCATTCACATTTAGAAATCACTTTTGTAGAGATGCTAGTATTGAATAAGGGAGCCACTTTTAAACTTGGCAAATACACTTTATAGAAAATAATTAATTAAATCCCTAAGTACCTGTAGATAGAACAGTATATGGCACATGGAAGGCACTCCTTGAGATTTGGGGAATAAGTGTAGTTAGGTTGTTTTTGTTTGTTTATTTGTTTGTTTGTTTTAATGATGTGGAAGCTACACTCAGACTGATTATCTCCTTGACTGATGACATACACTTAGTAATAGTGGAGCAGAGATTTGACCTCAGAGCTACACAATATATACAATACATTATTGTAGAAACAATATTGATTTTTTTTTGTCTTCATGAAAAATTGAGTTAAAAAAAAAACAGATCTGTGCTATTACCAGGTAAATTCTAAATTTTAGCTTAATAGGATTTTAAAGTATACAGAGTCAAAAGGGAGAAGTAGAGCCTAGGTTAATTTAGCTTTATTCTGTCAATTTAAAGGTAGATTTACAAGTCTTCAGTATAAGACTAATCAGACAGCAGGGACTGAATATTATCAATAGATACACTTAAATATATATATATATCTATATATAACTTGAGCCTGTGTGTTTGCTTTTAGTTCCAACACTAAAAGTAGTATATGCTAGCTGTAAAAAAAACTTTTTATATTGAGGAAATATAAAGAATAAGAGTAAAACCCTCTCATGATTACACAATCCAGAGATAGACCCTGTTAGCTCCTTTGACTTTTTCTGCTTATTCTTAATGAATGTAATCCCCACATGCAGAATCATGCTATACACAGAATTAAACATGCTGCTTGTTTCACTCAGTTTTTCCCCCTCTGTGTTTTTGAAGAGCTCCTCAGATTTGTTCTTTAAATCTCTGATTTGATTTTTCTCAGAGACAGCTCTGGTATTTTATGCCTCAAATGCTGATTTTAATTTTCCCATTGTATTTTAGATTTCTAATAATGTTTACTCATTTTAAGAAGCATTCTTTGAATCTCAGACTGGTGCCTGATCTCATACAAAACTACATGATTTCAGAGACCTTATAATCTTGTATGTTTTAATACAGTAGTTTTCAAAATTTTTCACTTAAGTGGTATCAAATATTTTTTTCTTATCAAAAACATTCCCTTTCTTTACTTACCACCATACTCTCTTCCTTAATTTACTGCATTTTTTAAGACATATCCAGTTCTATCTATTAATTCATCCTTAATTAGGAAAAGATTTTGGAGGATGTAGTATTTGCCCGCATGCAAAATAATTTGTCTCGAACTTCTTACTCTTCACTAAGTGGTGGCAAAATTTCTATAGTCAAAGCATATCACGTTTTGATGATTCTTGTGAATCTGCATTCATTCACTGCACCCCTACCGTAACAGTTATTAGCTCTACCCATTAACATATTAACTCTCTATTTAGCTATCTGGATTTTTTATTTTCTAAGTTATTTTTATCTCTCCAGTTAGAAATTTCTATATCCCAGAGTATCTTCTTACTGATGACAGTTAACAAAATAAACCCACTAACTGGTCTAGATGTTAAGGACTGTGAACTGGATACCTTCAGGATTAACAGAGTTTGTTTTATCATTTTTTGTGAGTTTGGAGAGCAATGGATAAAACTTACAAGAAATAAAATGGTATTGTCATTTTTTTTCCATGTTACCTTTCTTGAACCTAGATTAACAAATCTGGGTTCAAGGATAATGCTGTTTATACACAGTACTGAACTAAAGGACTTACTTTCTTGGCTAATTTAGTGATAAACTAAGCATAAATTTTAGTAATTACTGTTTTGAAACTCCTCTGTAGTTTTTTACCTGAATTATTGCTATTGAAAAAATGCATATTCCCTACTAATTTTGAAAAAAAAATTAACAATAATGAATTACAGTTCCTTATAATATAGTATCTAAAGTTTTTTAAAAGATGTTCTAGAATAATCCTCTCTACCATTTCAAAGAATATTGAATTTTTTTGAAGGGTACCCTCTTTTTTGACAAATTTAGTAAAGTTGCTGTTAAATCTCTTTTTTATCATTTCAGACATATAGCTAGAATCAAGTACCGACTGACTCCTGTGGATGTGGAAATTGTTTTATGTTTTTGTAGCCTACAGATTAGATTAATATAATTCTGTTTTCATCTTTGTGAGAATTCTTACTGTATAAAACATGACACATACTGTATTTGGTAATAAGTATGATTTGTGGTTCCTGCAGGATAGTGAAAAAACTCACCAACTGAAGTCTCCCTATTCTATTGGCTTATTATTGTGAACTGCCTTGAATTTAAATTTGGTTCATGCATGTCTGATGACTCTTAAATAATCTTCTTCATGCAAAATAAACTAGTTTCATTACAATTTATTTTAGATAAGCATTAGATACTAAAAAGAGTCTCTGGCCTATCCAGAGACAAGAAAAAGACGTATGAAAAACAATGTAAAATGGTCTCAGATATGCCTCCCACAGCTTTGATAGGAAAATAAATAAATATCAGTGTTGTGCTCATTTGAGTATTTAGTCTGAGCTTTCCCCTGTCTGCCCTCTGGTGGGACTACTGATAAAGTAACTGACAAGCTAAAATAGTGAGAGAATGCAAAAGAAAACTATAAAGTGAGATTCAGAGTTTTACTTTACAAAATAGAGCATGCTACATATACTCCTAATGGCATGTTGCATGACGTAGATTGTGAAGAATGAATGGCTTCGATCGCATGCACTAAATAGAAAAGAAAATAATGAAAAAGACTCAAAGTTACTATTTTCTTTCACTATAGGTGTTTGTGTGTATGTGTGTTCTTCGTGACTACCTGATGACAAAATAGTAATAGGAAAACCAGTCATTTAACAGTTTTGCTTTCTGTATGCCAAGTGCTAGTTCAATTATTCCCTTTTTCAAAAAGAAAAATTTTATTTTCCTTTTTATTTTACTAAATTAAATTATGATGAATTGGCATCATGTAGATATATATTCTTTCAAAATCTGAAGTGATCTGTTATTTATTTATAAAAACTCACATCAAGTAAGTGGCTTCATTTAATATAGTTCCCAATTTATCTGCCTTTGAGCGGATCTTGTTAAGTAGAAGCATTGATTTTGACTATGACATTCTTTTTGGAAAATGTCAACTAATATCTTCTAAAGTACATTTGGAGTTAAAATCAACCTTGTCTTTGTATCTAATGAAACAGATATTTTACATATAATTACTGCAAATATTTTATGGTTATCATCTTTTAATTTACTCAAGTAAAGAAAAAAAATGAAACTATGACCTACTACCACTATTTCATAAATTGAAGACTATTTTAAATAAAAAAGAACAATATTAAATTTTAAAAATTGCATCTAATTTTATAAAATACTTTATTAAAACTCACTACAACTCCCAATCAACATTTTAATGTCTTCCTAGCACTGATTGCATTATGAAACTAACATTTCAGAGCATACCTAAAACATTAACTTTGCATCTTTTTCTAAAAAATATATTTTTCTAGTTGCCATGTAGGCAAAATATTATTTGAGGAAAAATTGGTGGAATATTTTGGTTTATAATTTTTATTAATGATATTAAATATTTGAGGGTTTTTTTTTTTCTTTTATTTAAAAAATACTATAAAACTGTCAGTCGGACTAAAGTAGTATCTTGAACTCCAACAGATCAACCCATCATTAGAGAAAACCATGTCTTCCTTACAGAATTAGATTGGTATGGTACAGTAATTAAAATCTTAGATTCCAGAAAGCTACCTGCTTCTGCTGAGGTATTCAGACAAAGACTCTTGAAAGCTGGCCAGGTTTGTACAATGCGCAAACCCATTGCTTACCTGTTTGACAGTAACATCTGGTAGCACAGATGCTGAATTCTGGTGAGCCATAATTATTTTGAGATAAGGGAGAAGTTGTCTTACACAGTTACTATCATGCTCCTACCACAGGTATTGGAAAGAGGCAATCATTTTGTAACTAACCTGCCAGCATATGCTTTCTCAGTTTGGGAGATGAATTTCTAGATCATGTACAATATTGAGATTAAGAACCATTATGTATTTTCAAGCAATAGAAAGGTTTCAAAAGAGCATAAAAGATGTGATGAAAATGTGTTGTTGTCTCCAAGTGCCTATTCAAAAGCCATTGAGCTAGGTGCCCAAAATTCATAGGCTGGCCTATTCAAAGAAAAGTTGATGACAGTAACCTCTTTTGGTTTTACAGTCTATCCTGGAGCCATTCATAAATAAGACTGTCAGATTTTGTACTGATGAAAGGCATTTGTCTTAGCTTTGTTTAGCCCAGCTGTTAAGAATTCCCTTTTCCCATTTTTTTCCTCTCTTAGACAGATTATTATTAAAAAGTATATGACAGGTGCCAGGGCATCTATATATTGTTTGTCTTTTAAAAGCAATATCTTACATGCACAGTGCATCCACAAAAACAATGGTCTGGAATCTCTTCTTAACCTTCACCTCCAGGACTCAGAAACTGAGATTTGAAATTTGGTAGCATAACCCCTTTAGATAGCCTGCCTTACTTTACATCTATTTGCTGGTATTAATGGGAACAAATAATAGGTGATCATTTTTAAGAAATGTAAAGATGATTAGGGTGAGCATGTACACATTTTACTTCTGTGCTGCTCATTCTGAAAATCTGAATATGTCATTTATCAATGTATACATTCTTTGTTCATCAAATATTAATAATGGTCTACTATGTGTAAAGCATTCTGGTAGGTGCCAAATACACATTAGTGGATGAAACCGACATAACCCCTGCCTTCCTGTAGTTTACAGATTAGTCACAGGAGTTATAAATTCAAATGCCTTCAGGGACAAACATAATGAAAATGAGTGAAGCATTGAATGAGCCTATAATTAGAAGTGGAGGCTGCGGCTAAAGAGGAGTGAATATTCTACTGGACAGAATTTGAATTCAAAATTTATTTAAACAATGAATCATAAAACACACACCCGGAGTCTACTCTGTGGTTATGTGGCTCTCTGCTCATGAGTCTGAGCTTCAGTAGTGAATCAAATTCCTTATTGTTCCAGCACCTGTGAGAATTGTGTCTGCTTTTGTGAGCTGGTTCTCTCATTTACCATTTATCATGTAACCAGCTATCTGTAGTTAGGAGCCTGAGAGAAATCAACTACAGTAACCAAGATAAATTTTCAAGTTGCTGTTGTCAGAGCAATTGCGTTTTACCTAACTGAATAGGCAGCTACTTTAGGAACTTCTGGCCTACCACTGACTGGTGCCCCACGTTGGTCAGGCTGGACTGCTGTCTCCTCTGATAAGATTCAGCACTTCTAGCCATTGTGCAGCTTTGCTTTACTGGCAGTGACTTTTCTGCCATCGACATCCTATTTATCATCCTATAAACTGGAAATGATCTTTTTATTTAGAGTAAATAATTTATTTGTTTTCTAAAGGGTGAAATATCATGAGATTAATGTGAATATAACTCAGACTACCTGTAGGGCAGAAATTACCATATTTTTGAGTATTATAGAAAAAAATAAAAAATATGTATAAATAAGGACACAGGTAGTAATGATTTGGCCATAAATCCTATATATACTTATATCACTCTACCATCATACATTGTGTGAAATATAAAATCTATGCAAACAACGTAAATTTTTACAGGAAGTAATGTCCTAATATTATGTTTGCACATTTTAAAAGATTGTCATCCATAAGCAATACATCAAAGGCTAAAAGATAAATAATTATAACAACAATAAAATAGCAAATATTAACATTTATTGAGTGTTTATTACCTTCTAGAAACAGTTAACATCAGAGAAATGAAGTAATTACCAAATTTATCTTCTGCCTTATTTTAGTATAAAATAAAATTGTTCATGTCTAATCTATTACTGCCATACTTTTTTGTCATTATATTAAAAGTAATGTTCTTCTTAGAGTTTGTATTTATTTTTAATAGCTGTTGTCAATTGGGTAATGCCTTATTAGCCTCCTAGTATAGCTGAAATTTCTTTGAGTTTGGAAGCCTGGCTATATTGTAGAAAGTGAGCAGCAGTAATCCCCAAAAGTTTTAACAGGAAAATTGGCATAAATAACATGATAAAGAGATCTAGGTTTCTATAATACACATAACAACCTTAATCTACATTTCTAAGGTCATGGAGCTAAAAATAACTCCATAATAGGCCATTCAAAGATAAATTTAACCAAATACAAGTGTGTTCCATAATTTAAGCTATCAAAATACTGTGAATAAAAAATGAAAAAGTTTTTGATGATTTTCTTCTGCGATGGACTCTAATACTCATAGGGTACATAATTCTCAGGGAAGATCGAAGAAAACTGATATATCAAATGTATATAGAAGTAACACAAGGATTTGCTGGTGATGGGAAAATAATATGCATATTCAAAAACTGCTACATTATGTACAATTCTAATACACCTAAATAGGTTCCCAATAATGTCTCTTTGAGAAGAAATTTTCAAAGATACTCAAAGGGACCATGAGATTTTATTATAAAATAGAAATTACACATTCATGAGCACAAGTTTTCCTTCAAGCTTGAGGTTCAAATACATGAATTGCTCTTATTTTTTCAGGTTTTTTGTTTGAGAACTTGCATGTCCTATTAATAGAAGGATTTCACTTGCCTCTTAAAAAAGCTTGTTCCAGGTAAATTTCTCCAAACCTTATAAGTTTCTACAATTTAGAGGGTGTCTAGCTTTTCATCAAAATAGGGAGAGAAATAGAAGCCTGATCTGCCATTCTCCAGCTGTCATTGCTTTTCTGCACTATGTTATATCCATGTTGATGACCGGGCTGCCCTTCCAACAACTGATGTTCTCTGATGTAATGTCTTTCTTCACCTAGAACCATTTAACACCACCTTGATTCCACAAAATATTGACTGTACCTTCTTAGTCTAATGGCAGAAATTTCCCTGTACCCAGATCTTCAGTGTAGACCTATATTCACAGATAGATTTTTTGTTTCACATACAAAGGTTTGTCCATGGATGTCACTCTACCATAAAGGGCACTGTTAGCACTGTATCTAACTTGTCCTATATTAAAGACCTAGAATTACTGTCCTAGGGTTCAAGTAGCATTATATTTTAAACATTTAAAACAAAAACAATCAGATCCTCTATTGAAAAAGGTGATCAGCACTCAGTGTCTGAAACAAAAAATAAAGTAAGGGAGAATTCTGCTGGTGAGGCCAAGTCTTACTAAACAAGGCAAGCTTCTGGTCTCATTTAGATCACTGACATGTGGATTACAGATACGGGAGTGGGTTAAATTGGCTTTAGAAGCTTTTCCACTGGAATGAGTGGATGACTTTAAGAGTGAGGCCAACATTGATTGGCTGGCTTTCAGAGGGTCTTCACTGAAGTGAATTGTCATTGATTGATTAAAATTTTAAAACCAGTTCTGAAGCTATAAAAATCAGACTTCTTCTAGAAATGTGGAAATTTTTTGATGCTTATTTCTCCTCAAATAAGGGAACTTCCCACCCTATTTATACCAACTCTTCTGAAGAGATTTGCCTGAGTTTACTGAGAATAACTTTTTTTTGGAAGAAACCTCTGAAGTGGCTTACTTTTCTAATGAATAATTCCTAGGCAATTCCAACATCATATACTTATATTTCTGAGAGGACCAGAGGATGCCTTCAGTGATTTCAAGTGATTTTCTGGTAACTTAATTACTAGAAAAAATACTGTAAAACATAAATTCTGTTTCTGTTACGTTATCCCACTAGACTATGAAGATTGAATCCATTAATTATAAGCATAATAATATGGTAAGACATCTCTCTACTCTAGGAAAGTAAATATAATTCTCATTGAGAGATAATAACATTGTAGTTAAGAACATAGAATTTAAAGGACAGATTGTCTCCTACCTACCTGATAAATGACCTTGAAAAAACTTACTTAGCTTATCTATGCCTCTCTTATCTGTAAAGTGGAGGTGAACTATTACCTTTATTACTGGGTTGTTATTAGGATTAAATTAATATATGAAAAGTATAACAGTCTTTGTACATAGTGCTATATAATAATAGCATGTGTGTGCATTTGCTTTCATAATTATTAATAACATAGGCTAAAAATAAAACTATTTTGCATCTGAGTAGTTGAGAAGAAAGGGAAAATTTGCAATTTGTCATCACGTTTACTATATTTTTCTCACTTCTGAGGAACAATGTAGGGTAACTTTGACACCTAATCTGTGAAGAAATTAAAATGAGGATAAATTAAACAAAATATGACAAAAAAATCAAAGTTCGAATATTTATTTACCTCTGATGAAAGCCACTCCCTGAGTTAGAGAATTCATAGCAAATCAACATACTCTCCTAACCTCAAATCTCTGTTTTTTTACAGAGTTAAGATAATTTCAAAACTAGTATGAGCAAACTTCAAGTAACTATAAAGAGAAGGAATGTCAGAAAGGGCAGTTGAAGGTGTATGAGGAAGTGAGGAGTTCCTCAGATTTTGTTAACATAGGGATATATTACGAATTGGCCCATTCATGTGACCTTTAGATTTTTCAAACCCGTCTGAGCCAGTAGTTCTCCACTCTGGCTACAGATAGTAAATCCTTGGAGATGTTTTAAAACATAAGTTGCCTGAGCCCCACCTCAGATCTCTGAGGCAGTAGGGTCTGAATATCAGCAGTTTTTCAAAACTCCCCAGAAAATATAGAATGCAATCAGGACAGAAAATTGCTGAAGTGTTTTATGTGTTTCTTGGCTAGGGGTGCCTGGGTTTTGCAACAACTGCTGCAGCTACCGCTCCTTTGACATGTGCTACCTTAGGTATCAACCTGCTTCTCTGAAGTTTAGCATCTGATGCTGTAGGACTCAAAGTGAAAGAAACAAATACAGACAGAAGCTGCAGAGCCTTGACTACAGCAAAAGTAGTTCAGGAAGCTTCTGGTAATTAGGAAAGAGGAGAGTAAACTTAATAACAATCTTCATATTGTTATTAAATTAAATTGGGAATTAAATTAGTTTGTGGTACTTTACGTCAGGAGTTCCCAACCCCCAGGCCACAGACTGGTACTGGTCCATGGCCTGTTAGGAACCAGGCAGCACAACAGGAGGTGAGCAGTGGGTGTGTGAGCTTCATCTGTATTTGCAGCCACTCTCCAGCATTAGTATCACCATCTCAGCTCCACCTCAGATCATCAGGCATTAGATTCTTATAGGAGCACCAGTCCCTAGTGCCGCTACAGATTGGGGACCACTGCTTTATGTGTATCATAGGTTTTTCTTTTATCTTCCTTGTTTTAATATCTTTTTCTATTTTATCTGGGTCTTAAAAATAGCTATGTCATGAGTGATTATTATTCATATTGATATCTTAATAAATAATTTATATTTCTTTAGATATTTATACTTATTTCACTTAGAAAATCTAGGCAGTGTTTCCTCATGGTTGTGCATTAGAATCACCTGAGGCGCTTTTAAGAGATACAGATTCCTTGGCCTCATCTGAGACCAATTGAATCAAAATCGTTGGGAGGTGGGACACAGACATTGAAATTGTTTTAAAAATTTTCCAAAATAACAATGTGACCAAAGTTTAAGAACCATTTATTTAAGAGATGTAGATAAAATAATAAATGTGGAAAACAATGATATGTATGCTAAGAGAAAATAAAACAAAACAATTTAAAATTTGGCAAAAACTTTGTGGAAATAAAGTAGAATTTGTTCTTGTAGAAAAATTCTAGACTCTCTCAGAAGTGATTATTAATAAAGTAGTGAATTAAATTTAGATCTGTTCAAGGAAGCAGAATAAATAATCCTTTGTGGTTGCTGTTAGAGTAAGGGTTCTTGTTTTTAGATTAAATTGTCAAGAGTGAGTATTTATTCTTCGATAATTTGACATTAGCCCAACACCTGAGTAAAATACTGAAGTGAATAATTGATTTGAAATTAGACTATAATCATTTGAGTGCATGTTAGACTCTATGTTCTTTATTTTTAGACAAATCTTTAAATAGCTCTACTACCTCAGTGAAGACAGTAGTAATCATTTCCTGCATGAAGTTTATTATTTGAAAACGAAATATGTTATCAGTGTATATTAAATTATATATAATATAATTAATTATTGATTATCCTTATTTCTACATTGCTTTTTTATTTGAACACTATTGAAATCACACTCCTCACTGCTTTTGAAAGGTCTAAAAAAGAGAGGGATGCTAAAATTTTGTGTGATGAATTGTTTGGGGTATCCTTTGTTGGTTTTTGTTGCCTTAAAATGTTATTCAATGAGGAGATATTAAGTTACCAAATCTTATTCTTTATTAAGTTACTAAATTTGTAGTAGAAGAATTAGTAGATTATCTATTCTTCCAAAGTACTGGCTAGAGAACTTCTGAACTAGCTTTCACTTAACTTTAACAATTTAGAACTTCTCATGTGACCATAAGTATGACATACTTAGTTGAGTACAGTCGACCTACAGAACTACTGTGTTCAAGTTAAAAAATAAAAATGTTTTAAATTAGTCGACCTGTTATATCTCACTCTATTAGGGTTCTGAGAAACAAAAACAACAGGCTATACACACACACTCACACACACAAACACATATATTTATAGTTATACATATTTCTACATATATACACATATAGATGTGTGTTGTATATGTGTATACATATACGTATATGTGTGTGTGTGTGTGTGTGTGTGTGTGTGTGTGTGTGGATTGACAAGAGAGATCAATTTATTATAAGAAATCAACTCATCATGTAATTATAGAGGCTGAGAAGTCCCACATCTTCTGTCTGCAAGCTAGAGGCCCAGAAAGCTGGAGGTAGTTCTAGTCCACACTTTGAAGGTGTGAGGTCTGGAAAAGCTGATGGTGTAATCTGAGTTTCAATCTGAGCAGACTATTAACATCCTAGCTCAGTCAGTCAGACAGAGAGTGAATTCTTTCTTCCTCTGCCTTTTCCTTCTCTTTAAGCCCTCCTGAGTAGATTGGATGAGGCCCACCCTCACAGACACACAGAGAAATAATGGTTAGACAAAATTCATAGCACACCCTGGTCAAGTTGACACATAAACACTTAAAATTAACCATCATATTCACCTACAATTGTGTTAATTAAGTCAGGTCTGAGTCCTTTCCTTAACACTATAATGAAAGTCTTTCCCTAACAAAGCCACTGCTAGTAAGTGTTGGAGTTAGCCTCTCTCCTCATTATTTATATGTGTCTGTTATTAAAAAGAAGACAAAGAAAGAAACCTGGAAATTGTCAAAGTACTTGTCTTCTGTTACCATTCTAGAAAATTTGGAGAGTTTTAGTATCCGATGAGTTTGAAAAGTCAATCAAATAATTTTTAAAATCAAAATCATGAAAAAGAAAGACATTACCTTTGGAATTACCCACCTCCAATTGCTACACTTCAATTGATAAATTTGCTCCAGTTTCCAACATCAGTGAATTATATTGCCAGATGATAAAAGATACCCTATATCTAGGTAATATACAGCATAAAGTGCAGAAGGCAATATTGTATAGTGGTAGAAGCTGGAATTTTGAGCTATATCTTGGTTCAAATCTAGGATCAAGTGTTCGTATTCTACAAATCTTTCAATTCTCTAAGGCTCAGTTTTATCATCTGTAAAATTAAAAGAATACTACTTATTAGATTTTTTATGATTAAATAATATAATACTTGCAAATAAGCTGACACACATAAGACCATGAATGATAAATGAGTTTTATTAATGTTTTCCTATTATATGTATATGGAAAGCTAACTAATAAACATTTCTGAATTAGTCTCTTTATTAGAGGCTTAAAGGCTCTAAGTTTGATCTGGACACCTATTATTTCAACCATATTTATATCACAAGATCAGCTTGTTGTCACTTAGCAATTGTCTTTCCACAATAAGCTAGCTAAAAATGAGGAAGAGCAGGGAATCATGTCTTAAGTAGGATTCTCAAAAATGACTGCAATCTCCTTATATTTAAGTGAAAGGTTTTCTCATATCTTAGTTTCCATTCTTTAGGGTGGATGTAATTTTATGCAATTCCGGGTGATAATTAACAGTTTTCTAAACAACTCATACGTCTGCATATAGAACCCATTCTTTCCCAAGTTGTGAGTGTGCTATTAATTTAATGAATTAAAATCCAATTTTCCCAAAAATGAAACTTTATAGTTCTACCTAATAGTCACCGCAATAGCCAAAAAGTTGTAGAAGAGGCTTATAATTTTCTTTTGTGAATTTTTTTCCTACTACTTTGTGGAAGCAAACAGTATCTTTTACATAAATCTCTTAGTTTTGGAGATATCTTTAGCTATAGAACCAACATTTAGGTCGAATCATTTATTTCTTTAGTCATTAAATATTTTTTTGCATGCCTATTATATACAAGGCACATTCAGCTATTAGCTTCATCATCATCTTTAACTTTCCATAGCCTAATGCTTTAAAGCTCATGTCAATAAGGTTACTAATTTTGTGGCCTAATGAGATGAGAAGGAAAGTTATTCCTCTCAAAATAAAGGCAGTTTTCACCTCCAGCAGAAGCAGCAAGAATTCAAACTCCAATTACCTTTCATTGTGGTTTATCAAATTCATTTAGCACAAATGTTACACTACTCAGAACTGGTACTTCAACAGGTGAAACAATCATTAGAGTCTGGGAGTTTGGTGGTACTGTGTATTTATGAGCTAGAAAGATGTGTTAGACCTGTGTGAGAATTGGAAAATAGAATTTCTGGATTCCATGTGTAATGGTTAATTCTATATATCAATTTGAATGGGCCTCAGGGTGCCCATACACTTGGGAAAACATTATTCTGGGTGTTGCTGTTGGGATGTTTCTGAATGACTTTTATAATTGAGTCAATAGGCTGAGTAAAGTGGGATTGCCCTCTCTAATGTGGCTGGGCATCATCCAGTCTAATGAAGATATGAGTGAATAAAGCAAAAAGGCTGAAGGAGAGAGAATTCCTCCCGCCTGATTGTTGTGATCCGACATCAGTCATGTGAGCCAATTGGCTGCAGTCACATGAGCAAATTCCTTCTAATATATCACATAATATTGCTCCTGTTTCTCTGGACTAATACCAAGTTTACTCCAAAATCTTGGGAGAGTTGTTTTGTTTTCAGAACATCAGAAGAAGGAAATAAAGGTTGTAGAAATAGAGGTGATATCTTTGGCTTTATCAAAGCAAATAATTTGAATTGAGAGAGAATCAAGTCACTAATTGAGCAATGAGAAGAAGTAAAGGCTGCTTTCACCTTAAGCCCTGTTTTGAGTAAGACCCTGGTTAACCGCTCTAACACTGCCTCTTAATAACTGACTCCAGAAAACTTTACATTCCTTCAAGTGTGTTTTCTCAACTATAAAATGAATGTTTGGGAATACATAATTGGTTCTCAACCTGCTAATATCACTTGGGGAACTATTTAAGAATACTGATTTCTGAATCAATTACCAGAGATTTTGATGTAATTGGGCTGGTATGGAGATGAAGCATCAGCATTTATCTTGATCTCCAAGTGATTCTGTACTGCAGCTAGGCTTCAGAACTATTGTTTCAGATCTTGAGTTTTTTTTATTTAAGGACAGTGTTAGTATTAGCATGAAGTTAGTACTGGAAGAAGATTAGAGATGAGGTAGTATACACTGAATTCAATTCAAATAATATGATTTTTAAATTGTTAAATACTTTCTTTGTAAACTGTTAAAAATGTTATAATTGAATTTTTCCTGTGGCAATGTAAAAATTGTATATTTTGTATCTAAAAGAAAAAATTATTTTATTTTCAACTAACAATTATTTTACTATTTTATTATTTATACTTGCCCAGTATGCAAATTCTTGGCATACATGAAATATTGTGATTACATCTTTATTTGGTTGGTTTTGCATTGCTTAGCTCACAAATTGTTTGCCCTCTTTATGCCATGTACTATTTTTTTTAAGGCGACTGAAAAAAAAGAATATAAAATATATGCTTCTATTATTAATTGTTGTCACTGAAAAAAGTCTAAGCTAAATCACATTTTCAATAGTAGGATGCATATAGCAACAATATTCTCAATATTTTCAGTATCCAGCCATCAATATAACTATAGAGAAAATTCTGATCACTGTTTTAAATTCATAAAAACAAATGAAATATACCTAAATGGTTTTAAAAAATTGCATATCATATTATTTTAAAGAACCTTTCTCCTCAGAACCCTAATGTTTAAAATAACAGATTTAGCAGAGAAGATTATTCTACCAAGAAGAGGAAACAAAGGGAGTTTCTAAACACGAAAAATAAAGTTCTTGAAATGGTCAGAAACTATAAATAAAATTAGTTTGAAATCATTGCAATTTCTTTGTGAATTGCCATCTTGTAACAATAATACTTTATATGCTTTATCAAAACAGGTTTAAAAAAATGTATTGGAATTTCACTATTACTAATATTCTGCTTTTTGCAATATGTCAGTAATAACATGGGATGAAATTATTTCATCTTTAATTTTTTTAAAATATTTTTTGTCTTGGAAATTAAATTAAAAGAAAAAATAAAAATTGTATTACTTTAAAGGACCAATATGGATGCCAACAAAAGCATATAAATTCAAACAATAAAGATGGATACCTAAACATTTTTAGATTAATACATTTTCAACTTTATTTGCAAACAAGCAATTAGCTGCAAGTGCAATGAAAAATATGCCATCTACATCTGTAAAATTCTCTCAAAAATGAAAAAAAAAATTTGAAAGGAAGTATTTCCCTGATATTGAGAATAAAACAAGGACTGACTTAACCATGGATACAGAAGCACATCTGCAACTAAAATAACTGATTTAAGTAGTGTTTGTGTCTAGGCTTATAAAGATTCCAGAACAGGAGATGGAATTTTATTACAGCTGCAGCAAAGTTTAAGAAGAAAGGGCAAAGAGTTCTGTTTTACACACGCATGCGTGCGCACGTGCACACACACACACACACACACACACACATCTTTAATTTGATCCTTAATGAGATATTTTATGGAAAGTGAAAGAATTTGAAATCTCTCTAATATGCCTATCCTATGTAGGGCCCAATTCACGTATTGTACCTGGGATAACATTGGCTATTTTTCAGAACTTCTATAGGCAGTTCAAAACCATGACATAATGGAAATTCTTTGGGCTTGGCTGTATGGGACTACAAATGTAATCATGAATTAGTAGCAACACCTAAGCAGTTTCTAGAGATTACTGAAATAATGGAGGATATAGCATCTCATTAATAAATGATTATTCACTTTCACATAGGTCATTAGAAAAGTGGAAGATGTGATTATCTCATAATGATTACTAAAATTAGCTACCAATTTTGAATATCTTTTATTAGAAGCTAAATATTGCAATAATTCTTTGTAAAAGGCTTACAAATTACATGTATGTGTGTATATATCCTTTGTGTTCACAAAAGTATGAGCAGAATTTAATTATAATTGCTATAAGCAATAGTTTTATAATTGTTATAATTGCTGTTATAATTGCCATAAGCAATATCCCTTATCATCTGAAAAAAGTAATGGTTAATTTAGAAATATTTGTAATGAGAAGAAAGAATTATTACCATGAAAAATCTCTAAAAGTTTTAATATTGAAAACCAAGAGAAGAAAAATTTTGGAAAAGAGTTCATACCAATTTGGAAATTAATTTTTTCTGTATTTCACTAGTGTCCATGAAATTATTATTTATTTTTAAGTATTAATTCTCAATTAGGAAATTCATATTTGCATTTTTAGGGAAATAGCTACAGTAAAACAACATATTTTGGAACTGCTATTTTGGTGGGCTACTTGCATTAGAAAAAATAATATTCAGGATACTTTTTCAAGAATTATAAGGCAGATTTTATTTAGGGTGAGTATCAGTAGTTATAGGAATCACTGCAGTATGCTTTTGCAGGGCAGGGAGAAAGATTGGGTTCATCTCTGAATACAAGAAAAAGTGGGAATTTATAGCCAAAGACCAGGATGGGGATCAGTGAAAGGAATAAAGTAATTTTTTTAATTGATATATATTTTTTTATTCTTCAGTTATAGTTGGCACACAATACTATATTAGTTTCAAGTATACAACATAGTAATTAGATCTCTATATAACTCACCATCTTATCACCCCCCCAAAAAAGTCTAGTGCCCCTCTGACACCATACATTGTTATCAAAATAGTATTATCTATATTTCTTCTATTATACTTTCTATCTCCATGGCTGTTTTATAACTACCAATTTGTATTTCTTATTCCCTTCTTCCTTCTTCACTGACTTCCCCAGCCCTCTTCCCATCCTGTAATTCTCATAATGTACTATGAGTTTGTTTCTGTTTTTTGTTTATTTTGTTCTTTAAATTTCACATATGCATGCAATCATCTGGCATTTTTCTTCTTCCATCTTCCTAAAAAAAGTCGCTCCAACATTTCCTGTAACACTGGCTTGGTGATGATGAATTCCTTTAGCTTTCTCTTGTCTAGAAAGCTCTTTATCTGTCTTTCGATTCTAAATAATAACTTTGATGGGTAAAGTAATCTTGTTGTAGGTCCTAGGTTTTTATCACTTTTATTATTTTATGCCAAGCCCTTCTGGCCTGTAAAGTTTCTGTTGAGAAATCAGTTAACAGCCTTCTGAGCACTTTCTTGTATGTAACTTATTGCTTTTCTCTTGCTGCTTTTAAGAGTCTCTCTTTGATTTAAGCTTTGGCGTTTTAATAATGCTGTGTCTTGGTGTAGGCCTCTTTGGGTTCACCTTGTTTGGAACTCTCTGAACTTCCGGGGATTGATGACTATTTCCCTCACCAAATTAGGGAAGTTATCCATCATTATTTCTTCAAGTAGGTTTTCAACACCTTGTGCTCTCTTCTCCTTCTGATAACCTTCTGATGAGAAAGCTGTATGCTTGATGTTGTCAAGGAGAATTCTTAAGCTATCTTTATTATCATTAATTTTTGGATTCCTTTTTTCTCACTGATGTTATGATTGGGTGTCTTCTGGTACCCCATGTTCTATGTTGCTGATTCAATCCTTCATTTCATCCACTCTATTGATTCTCTCTAATATACTCTTCATCTCCGATATTGTATTCTTCATTTCTGACTGACTCCCTATTGTGTTTTCCATCTCCATTCTTTTATCTCTTTGTTAAAGTTCTCACTGAGTTCATCTATTCTTTCCCTAAAATCCTTGAGCATCTTTATAACCAATGTTTTGAACTCTGTATCTGATATATTGCTGGTCTCCATTTTGTTTAGTTTTTTGTTTGTTTGTTTGTTTGTTTGTTTGTTTGTTTTTGTTTTTTTCTGGAGCTTTGCTCTCTTCTTTCATGTGGGACATGTTTCTTTATTTCCCCATTTTGGCTGCCTCCCTGTGTCTGTCACTATGTATGAGGTAGGGCATCTAATTCTCTTGCTCTTCGTAGAGTGGCTTTATGTAACAGGTGTGCTGTTGGTCCCATGGCACAGATCTGGGAGGGGTTCAGCTGCAGGCCAAGTTCAGTGGCAGTCTGTGTACTTTCAGGACCAGCTGGTAATAGTCACCAAGCAATCCACATATGGCTGCCATTTGTGCTGGGCTTATAGGTGTCATGAAGGGCCAAGTCAGAAACTGAGGCCAGCTGCAGGGCTTGAGATTGCTCAGCAAGAGGTACAGGGCATGCTGAGGCCAGATGCTGGGTTTTATGAGCCTTTGAGGGATTTTATGAAAATTCTCAGCAGGAGCCAAGACAGCCCATTTATGTGGAATAAATCACTGGAAGCAGCTTGGGTCGACCCACAGGTTAGGAGAGGTGGTATCTTGGAATCACCTGGGTGGAGGGGATCTGTGTTATTCAGGTTGATGGCACCTGTGTCTGCAGGCTGGAACAGGGGAGGGCTCAAGAAAGAAACAATGGCTTCTACCTGAACCTCTGTCTGGGAGCCAGCTGCCCTTTAACCTTATCCCTGAAGCTCACCTCAGCACCTCACCATGTGTCCATGGTGCCTCTCGAGCAGCAACCCCAGTGCTGGAGCTCGGAGAGCGAGTCTGTCAGTGAATAAGGCCTGGTGTGGCATGGGCCCTTTAAGAGAAACGTTTCTGCTTCCCACAACTCCCATCTCAGCCACAATCTCCACTGGTTTTCACAGCCAGAGTTTGCAAGGACTTCTCTTTCTGGCACTGGAACCCTGGGCTGGGGAGCCCAAGGAGGTCCCTGGATTCCTTGCTCCACAGATGGAGGAGGTGGCTCTGCAACTAACATAACCCTCCTGATTCTTCATTGTCACATGTGGCTGTGGGATGGGACTGTCTCGCGTCTCCACCCCTCCTACCATTTGGAGGTGACTTGTTAGTTCAAGTGACCTAGTTGTAGGGCTTCTGTTCAGTCAGACCACTGGCAACTCCATGTACTGATTGCTCTGTAGTTTTATGGTAATTTTGGTGTGGTTGCTAGAGGACACGTGCACAGCCTCTACCTGCAACACCATCTTGAAGGGAATACAGAAATTTCTTGCTGGCCTTGGGGGTTTGGTTCCAGGACCCTTATATAATATTCTGTAGTATTTTTATAAAACCTATGCACATTTTCCCATATACTTTAAACCATCTCTATATTATAATATGTAATATGATGTAAATGTTATATAAATAATTATTCTACTGTTTTTAGGAAATAATGACAAGAAAAAAATATGTACATGTTAAGTATAGACACAATTATCCTAAGCCTAACTACAGTCATGTTTGCTTAAAAATGGGATGTACTCTGAGAAATGTATTAATAAGTGATATCATGGTTGTGTGAATATCAGAGTACGCTTACACAAGTCTAGATGGTATAGCTACTACACACCTAGGTTGTATGGTATAGCCTATGCCTCCTAGGCTACAAGCCTGTATAGCATGTTACTATACTAAGAAACACAAGATTAAATCAAGTACAAGAAAAATGATGCAACTAAGAGACATGGTAAACACAAGATATATGAAGCTGCTGCCCATGTAACACAGCTACTGTTTTATAGCAAAATTTTTTTAAGTAGAGATGTAGCCTCTAAAATAATAAAGTTTATAGTATAAAAAATATACACACCAGTAATAGTCATTTATTATTACTACTAAGTATTGCATACTGTACATATTATATGTGCTGTGCTATTATATGACTGAAACGCAGTAGGTTTGTTTACACCAGCATCAGCATCACCACAAACGTGAGTGATATGTGCAGTGCAATGTTTACAATGGCTATGATGTCACTAGGTGATAGGAATTTTTTAGTTCCGCAACCTTGTAGGACCACTGTGTTATATGTGGTCCATCATTAACCAATATGTGGTTATGCAGCACATGATTAAACATAGTACACGTCAATAACAGTGTAACTTTGTTTGGAATATTTCCCATATGGTTGGTCATTTTCAAAGATATGAAATCTGGGGATACAAAGGATAGACTGTATTGTTAAGTGAACACCTCAATGGTTAAAGATACATAAGAGGATTCTTCTGAAGGTAGGCCAAAGTGGTCAATGATAGTGGAGTATAAAGAACCTGATTAGATATTGAGGGTGGTGAGATAGGTGGAGTATTCAGTTAAATTGATTTCACAGAATTTTTGCTAAAATTAGGCAATGCAGAGAGGAATGCAGAAGCCTAAAAGTCAAGGCCTCATTGAGAAAGAGCTCAGAGATGCCTGAGTTTAGCTTGTTCAAGGAGAGAATCTTTGTTACTTGTTAAATTCATCAAGACTAAATATGTGCAGGATTTCAAAAAAATGCAAATAGAAGCACAGAACTTTAAATATCCCAAAACTATCAAAAGGTTAATGTGAATATTTATTGCAAGGTCCTAATGTTCAAACAGATTTGGTATAAAGTGTAAACTGAGTTTTGGGCAAAAGAATAAATTTCCCTTTTTCTCTGCTTTATACACAGGGATTAGTACCATATTGCCTATACATTAAATTAAAATACCTAACCTTCCATAAATAAAGAGACCACATTTTATTTATCCAAAGTGTCTTGTGCCTTCTCTTCCTACTCCAGCATGTTGCAGATTTACACTATACTGAGTTGTGTGGTCTGCATAGATATCCACAATAATGTAAATAAACTGCAAATTAAAATCACATCTTAATATTAAATGGACAGTGGCGGGGGAGGATATTTTTCCATGTTTATGAAGGAATACCAGAGCTTTCTATTTTCTCCAGCTTTAATTGATTGCATCTCTTTCTCTTACATAGCTAATTCAAATTATTTGTGCCACTTGAGTATGTAATATGAGCCAAAAGTTGCACTACACCCTAATACTGTTTGCAAACTCTCTAAGTGATTCTTGCCAGGAACCAGCACTCAAGGGGAAAGTTAATATTCCAGGATATTCAAATACCTTGATTTGATTTAATTTTGAAAGAAATCTTTGTCAAGCTGAAGGTATAAGAGAGGCATATCTTGAAATTTTTTGTTCATATTAATTGGCATGTTTCTTTGTTGTCTTTTCTCTTTTTAGGCAGACTGAGATACCTGTATAATATTTAAATATTAGAACATTTCCTGACTATATATATATGTGTGTGTGTGTGTGTGTGTGTGTGTACATATATACATACATACATATATATACATATATACATATATATACACACATATATATGTATGTATGTATATATGTACACACACACACACACACACATATATATATATATATATATATACACAAGATATTAGTCTTCAAGGATGCACATGATATTTACATGTGAAGAAAGCCTAAATGAAATTATTTAGCCTGGAATTGACCACTTTCTTCTTTTCTCGGGGTTTGGGAAAGGATATCTATTACAAATAATCTCTGATTTAATAATGATGACATATATTGTTTCTGAAAAGTATGTGAAATGAACTACTCTGTTCATTTAGTTCAACAGGCTAGCAAATCTTGGTGTTATGCTTGAGATGTACATAAAATGAAACTGATATTACAAGTCTAGTGATAGATATAGCATAGTCAGTTTGAATGACTGACAAAAATTCGCTAGTTTTCTTCTTTAAAAAGTTTATCCATGATGCACAATGTTTAGAATAACCGTGTGTTCTTTCTACCTCCAGACTATATAAACATATTGGAAAGTATCTATTCTTTTCAAATGATGAATGGCACATTATTCTGAGACATTTAGATGAAAGTTATGAAGGAGAGCAGGTACTCAGATGACTTGGTTTCATTCAAGGTAGTTTTATTATAATGTTGATAAGATGCCTTAAAAATTAAATCTTGTTTGTGTCAATTAGCCTCTAGTTAAAGTTGCAATATCTATTGGCAACCTTCAGGACTTAATGTAGTTCTTTGTGAATGTAGTTGCTGATTTTTTTTTCCCACAGCTTCTTTTTGTGTGATATCCTCTTAAATTGGAATGAGAGTGGATGTATTAAGACATTTAAGTAGCTTACATGGTTAGCAAATTTAACATGAGCTGATATTTATATAACCAAACAAAAACAATAAATTTGAGAATGAGAGAGAGCCAGGAATAAGGCTAAGAGTGCACACCATAATGTAATATTCTACCCACATATTGAGAGTGGGGGAGATGAATGACTTTTAATTTCTTCATTTGCTTATTACCATAACAATAATCTATATTTAACTCATAAAGTCCATAGCACTGATATTTTTCCACTTCCTATTATATTGTAAATTGATTTATTTTCAAAACATCTATTCGGGCTCATGTTGTAGTGTTACATAGTTTTTTTCTGTACCTTTTTGTACTTTTTAGTTTGTTGAAGCCTTGGGTAAGTACCAGAGGGGTAGCAGCTCACACTCTGGAGAAGAAATTCAGTGATTCATGAATGTACACAGAAATGAACAAAAGCTGTTTGTTCTCAAGGATAGTACAAAGATTCCACTCTCAGTGTTCTAGCTATTTGAAAGTGAAATGGGTTCTTATTTTGGCATTTTGCCATAAATCTCTAGTTTTATTGAAGTTCATAAAGCCAATACTATGTATATATTCATGTGCTTTATGTGAGAAGTTAAAAGACCTAAAAAAGTGATTGCATAGCTTACCATGTGTGGTGGCATTTTCTTTTTAAATCTAGTCAATTTTAAGAACAAATATTAAGTCCAGTTTCAAACATTATTTTAAAAATAACCTTGTGTTTTTTTCTATTTAACAGCAAATGCATGTGCATTAAAGAAAATTTAGATAATACAGCCATGCTAGAAGAAAATGAAAGAAGTGATAGTTCAATTTCTTATTCCACATTAAAAATGATATATATGTAATTATATGTCATATATACATATACATAGATTTTTAAAAGACATTATATGTAACACATGTAATGCATATATGACATGTAATAAATATATAACATAATATATAACATAATAAATATATGATATGTAAACTTTTTAATCAACCATAATAGCATGGACATCTTTATGGCTATAGTTTCATCAATATTCTCTTCCTCTTTTTTCCCCTCAAATAATAATAATAAAAGCATAAAACAAAAAAAGCTGGGAAACTGGTTTGCAATAATAGTTTAATTTCTTCTAAAGACAAAAGTATTGATTTTACTGTTATAAATTTTAAGCATTTTTCTGATTTGTAAAAATAAATGCTTCATAAGAGATAACCAAGTATATATTGAAAACTGGCTGGTGTAAATATGAGGTTTAATAATATCTGTTTAAATAGAAAGATATTAACTAGCAAGAGCTGTGTGCTTAATGGGAGAAGTGAGAGTATATTGTAAAATATTAAAATGTGTGTATTGAAAAAAAAATCATGCCGACCTATTTTTCTATGATAACCATAAGAGCTAACAGGGTTTAGGGGCATTCCTTAGGAAGAACTTTGAAAATCATAATAAACATTATCTAATATATATCTCAAGTCTGTGCATCTACTCTTATATCATAAACACTCTGAAGTCCATCCAAATGTAACAGAAAAAAAAAGAACATTGAAAGCAGATAAATTGTAGAAGGTAAACAGACATGCTATGTCTTTTAATATTCTGTACCCTTTAATTAAAATTATTCTGCCACACACTCTTGCTATGCATGCATTTAGCAAGTATTTATTTCATGCCCCTCCAGGCCAAGAAGTTCTGTAGAAATGGTATAAATATTAGAAATAACAGTGTCTGTCCTCGTGGAGCTTATATTTGATTCCTAATTTATTATTTAATTTCACATATTACTTTCTTTGTGAAGCATTTTCCAAAACCCAAACTGAGATAATATCTCCGCATGCTTCCATAGTTCTTCAAAGAATTATCAATTGTCACCCTTATAATGTGCAATGTTTTAAAATCAGTCTTGTTCACTATACCGTGAGCTCCTTGGCAGCAAGTTTGTGGGATTATTCTTTAAATCTCCAGTGGCTCACAAAGTGCATGGTCCAAAATAAATTCTTGATAAATGCTTATACAGTCAATGGGTGAATCAATCAATGAATAAATGATAAATGAATCTACAGAGTATCTTCAGCAGAATAAACTAAAACAAATTAAATTTATATTCTAAAATTTAAGGTTTAAAGTAGTTATAATTAAAAGTTTATTAAATAATGAAGGTGCACTTGTATTTGTATACTAATTCCTGGAATGTGGAAATAAAATATAATGTTGTAACAGTAATATAGCCCACTTTTGTAAAATTAGTAAGAAAAGGTTTAGATTTCCCTCTAAAAGTATTACTTGAAATTAATGAACTTTGGAGGCGATGCTAAGGTTGTTCAGTATAATCTATTTTACTTGTTAAATTGTTTATCATGTAAGGTCCTACACATCTCTCTCTGTGAAATACACATCACTTACCATTCCTGCATCGCTCTCTCTGGTGGATATTCTTCCCACACACAGAGACACCTCAGATTTAAGAGGTGTGCTTAGTACTCTTACTGCCCTTTACTCTGATCAAGCCACTCTTTTTTTCTCTCTTTTTATTGCTATTTACCGATATTTTTCTGTTTGCTCTTCATTGAACAACACGTGGACTTACGTCACTACTAGCTTCACAGTCTTTCTCCTACTAACATTATCTAGCTCTTTTAATATTGTGCATCTTCAACATTGGACTCTGCTTTTCCTTTTTTTACTCTTCTGAAGTTTATTTTTTATTATGTATATTAAATACACATTTGCATTGTCACATACAGGGATTTTTAAGCACAATTGCATCCAAAGTCATGACTTGGAGTGTCTTACTCCTTGAACGTAACTTGCTCAGTTTTCCTCCCTTTCCCCATTCAGGTGCACAGAAACTTGTTCTATAAACACAAACGCATTCACACAAAGAAAATAAAATTATTTTATTCTCCCTTGTCCTTCCAGTTTTTATCCATTTTTCTGCCTCCTCAAATGTTCCCAGGATTTTCCTTTCCACTCTGCCTTTATTGTTTCCCATTTATTCTTGATTTCTTCCCTTTTTCTTCTACTTCTATTAGAGTGGTAGAACAGTTGTAAATATTACTATGACTTCCTAGAAGAGAATCCAGTGAACACCTCTCTGTCTTTAGCCCACACTGTCTCTCAGTAGATTTAGAACTCTTGTCAGTTCCTTCCTTATAAAGAAACTCTGTTCCTGTTGATTTCTAAGACATCATACTTTGTTTTTACATTACTGTTGTCCTTTCCCTAGATGGTCACATCCATTCTCATGGATCTCTCTGCTGACTACTCCAGTATTTACATGTCTGCCTTTGTTCTGCTCAGAATTCAGGCTCTATTGCCATGACTATAACTCTCTCTCACACAGCATTTCAAACTTCACTTACATGAAATAGAATTCTTAATTTCCCTTCACAATCCCATAATGCTTGTCCAGTATTACCTATGTTAATAATAACATCAAATTCCGCCCTGCTGCTTGACTTCCAACTCACATCCAATGAATCTCTTAATCACTTCATTAAGCCTATTAAATATGTCTTAAATCTACTGCCATATATCAATATCTCCTTCCACTTCTTGACTGGGGATACCTAAAATCTCTTAGTGCTAAAGCTTTCCATCATATCATACTGCCCCCATTTTTGTACCTTTCTAATCCAGCTGTCAGCCAGCTTTTCCTATAAATGAACAAATCATAAACAATTAGGATAAATATTCTTCTTTATGGTCTCTCTGTTGCAACTGCTCAATTCTGCCTTTGTACGTGAAACAGTCATAGACAATATAAAAAAAAATGGGTATGATTGTGTTCTAATAAAACTTCATTTAAAAATGAATGGTAAGCCCCTACCATACTGTAGCTAGAGTGAATGCATAAATGCAAATATTATCTTGTCACTCCCTTGCTGAACATGTATGTTTAATGATTTCTTACTACATTCAAAATAAAATCCAAATTTTTTATGTGGCTTTCAAAGTACTATAGGACTTGGCCCTTTCTTGCCTTTCTTCTTTATCTGAGGTCATATCCTCCTTAATCACCATTTTTATTTAAATTCTTGAGCATAGTCACCATTCAGGACCAGCTATATAATTTGTGAGACTCAGTGAAAAATTAAAGTGCAGGGCCCTCATTCAAAAATTAAGAATTACAAAATGTAACAGCATTAAACAAAGCATACACTCTTCTGAGCATAAGGTCATTTGCAGCTATACAAATAGCACATCTGGAGCCTTGAACTGTACACTCCATTCCTTCCTGCCTCACCACCACTGCTGCTCTTTCTTATCTTTAATTTCAATTTAAAAACGATGTTTCCTCAGACAGACCTTTCTAACCACTTCAGCTAAAGTAGAGCCTTCCCCCATAACCACATCATATATGTTTTTTATTTCCTATCAAAGTATGATTTTAATTTATTTTACAGCAATTGCCATTATTTAAAATGTTGTATTTGTTATTTGAACTATAGAGTGAATTATGATATGATAATAATCATTGAATCTTGTACCAGTGACCCATAATAAATAATCATTAATGTATAATAAAAACCAGCTACTAAGAAAAATGAAAATAAAATGGGGCGATAGCTAAATTTTTTATGAAACTATATTTCTATCATTATTTTGGTGCTATATGGAATAAACATGTCTTAGATACTAAATAAGTCAATTATACTCCATAATGAGAGACCTTGGACAAGTAAATTAAAATAATAAATTCTTTTGTATTAATTATTCTTACAAGTATCTATCAAAGTGCTAAAATGAAAACAAACATTTTTTAAAGATACACTCAAAACAATGAATTTTCAGAAAATGAAAAGTCAATGTTTTAGAAACTAAATTTAGACCATTTATAATAAATGCAAAATTTTACATATATAGATAACCTAGATGATACAGATGTATGTCTAATAACAGGAAGCATATATATTTTCTTGTAGAATTTGTTTATCCTGCAAAGGCAGCAAGAGATATTTTCATAATTTATTAAGACATATTGTAGCTTCCTGGAGTATACATTATGATATAGCAAAGAGTATCTTTAGTTTGAAGTTTAAAAACAATTAAAAATTATAGTTAGTATAAAATATTTCCATTTTAATAATATAAATTTTGAAAATATATTAAATATATTTTTTATATTTGGAATTATTTATAAATTTTACATAAAGAGCTGAGATAGTTAAATCAGCTTTTAATTTTCTTTAATGATTCAGATTAGAAATGGAGATCTAGAAAACAGATTCAGTTCCAATAGATTCTTCTCTCTAACATAAGCTTATAGATATTTATTACTTATTAAATAATTAGTAATATATACTATGGATATCAGATTCATGAAAAGTTTTGGTATTTTTTATCAACATTTATGAGCTGGAATTTTAATATTGTTCTAACATGCAATTAAGCATTTTGATATGCTCAGGAAAAACAGACATTTTTAGATGAAGAGCACTACAGGACTTTTTGTAGCTCTATGGGTATTTTTAAAGTATGCATCATCCAAATTAATTTTACTGTTTAAATTTGTTACCACCAAAACTAACACCTTAAAATCCCATAGAAGAACTGAGTTGGAATTTTGACTGATTTTAAATTGAATCAGCTATTAAACACTTTTTTAAATTATATAATCCTAAATAAAAAAATTTGTTTTTGAGTAAAAAAGAGAGATAAACTTTCTCCAAATGCTTGACTAAAACATAAACTTTTCAGTGATTTTGCTACCAATTTACTTTTTACTTTTGAAGTATTTGCACCTACTTTTATTGTTTTGTTTTGTTTTGTTTTGTTTTGGAAATTAGCATATAAAGGCATAATTACTGGAGTTAGGGCAGCTGGGTTTGAGTTCTGGTTCTACTATCAACTAGCTATCACCATGGCCAAGTTATTTAGTTTCTATAAATTTCAGTTTTCTGTGTGCAACAGCCCTAGAAGTTTATGGCTGGGTAACTGAGAAGGTGGTTGTAAGAAACACATAAGGTAATATACATATAATCTCCTGACTTACACAAATGATATTGCTAATGTTAGTGTCATGCCTAATGATTTTGTAAGACTCTGGAATCATGACTGAACAGTATCGTTTTTGGTTCAACGTAATATGCTCATTCTGTAGGTTTTTTTTTTTTTTTTCAATTCTCGATTTTTATTCCTTTTATTTGCTTATTGCTTTTTGCATCCTGTTCATGATGGATCCCTTGTCATTTTCTGTACTGCCAGTTAGGAAATATCACAGAGTATATCATTATGTAGGTTCAACCAGACTTTGATGATAGCTATTTTGTTGGATGAGGGCCATTCCGTTGATTTGTTACATGTTGCATAGGAATAGATACCTGGAGACACATATTTGTTAACTTACTGATATAGCTTGCAGTTGCAGGTGATGGTTTACACAGTTTAACATCATTTTCAACTCTCTGGTTGAGAATATTTCAAATCACTTCCTTGATATGAGTAAGTTTTACATTTTTTATTTCCTTACATTTAACTTTTTGCAACCTAGCTGGGTTTCACTTAACAGAGGTGTTCTAATTAGCCTACTCTGTTGAAAACTTTTAACTCCATTTCGATCTCATATCTATATTGCTCTGTTTTTATTAAATAACCAATAGGCAATTTTGTAATATAATGTACTTGAAATGGATTTCTATTCCCAAATTACATTTCTTCTTTCCTCTCAAACCAAAAAAAAAAGTAATAATAGCAAAATTATATTGTTTTCCTGTTAATTTTTTATATTTCTATAATAGCATTGAAAATAAATTGGTGATTTGCAAAAGGATCTTCTGTTGAAATCATTAAAGATAAATTAAATTGTGTCATTCACACACAATATTTGCCTAGAAAAGAGATGAAGGTTGCCCTTACTTCTCACTTCAGTAGTAAATAATCCATACTCTTTGACTATATAAGTAGTATTTTATAAATTCTAAGAAAGTTATCAAGAATTCACATGGAGATTCACGTACAAAGATATTCATTGGAATATTATTTATAATAGAGGTAAATTGGAAATAAAATAGTCTATATTGAACAAACACTTGATTAAATTATGAAACAGTCATATTCCTTAATATAATATTGTCATTAAAGCATGTATTTATTGATACACTTTTAGAATATAGGATAAAGGCTATACAGAATTATATATTCAGTGTGATTCAGATATAAAAATATAATGTAAATGAGACTAGTTGGGAATAAAACAAAATACTAGTAACAGATACCATCAGAGTGTGATAATACAGATGATTTAAAATTTTCCTTAATTTATATTTTTCCCTACTTTCTTAAATTTGTAATGAATATATGAAAGTTCAAAAAAGGACCGTTATCATTAATTAAAATACAATGTGTATTCAAAATAGGTTTATTCCTCTTGTATGTTATATTTTTTCAAAGACAAAAATTTCTACATGAAAATAAAGAATAGTCCCTTCATATGCTATGGTACCTTTTTTTCAGAGGCAAAATTATAATTAGGTTAGGTGCTATAATTTTACATTTCTATTATATACATTATGTCATAAATATATGTCACAGTAGCAGTAGTAGGAATAGCAGTGTGTTCTAAAACCAAAAGACTAGGCAATTTGAGACTACAGAATAGAGCAGTAATTAAATAAGTCACCATAATAAAGATTATAAGTCACCATAATCTTTATAGTCAGTCACACATTGCTATCCAAAAATGGTTGAGATGTCCCATGACATATAACAAGTGAGTAGCAGAATTAAGCCTTTTGATATTCAGATTAGAATGATTTCGCATTACCTTCCAAATGCAGTTGTATGAATAATACATCAACTGTACTTTAGTCATATTAGACAAAATGTTCAGTTAGAAATACTACAGTACCAATAGGAGACATTTGGTGTATGTTAAGTTGCATATTTGTTCATTTAGACTTTTATTCTTCTAAGAAACATGTATTGGTAATCATCTGCCCTAGTTACTATGCTGTCCACATAAAGAAGTGTTCTTATTTCTTCTGACTACACTGAACCTTTTCGTTATTTTACTAATCTATCAAAATATTTCTCTTGTTTTATTTTTCTCATATTCCATGTGTAATTGATTTAGTATAGATGTTATTGTCATAATTTTATTTTTAAACAAGATAAGATAACCACATCTATTTAATTTGTAAATGATTTTTCAGTTATTTTTTTTTTATTTTAAGATATTTTAAACAGAAATTCCATCTGATACTGAAAACATTATATTCACAGACATTCAGCTATGCTACTATACTTTTTTCATTTATTTAACATTTATTTATTGAGAAACAGTTATGTGTCTGGCACTATCATAGATGCTGAATAGTGTGTAAAATAAAAGTTATTTCTCTTCTCAAGGGTCTTTATAGTCTAGTGGGAGAAAGGACATGCATCTGTTAATGCAATTTATAGTGCCATATTTGTTTCCCTTTGGATAATTACCTTTAAACATATTTTATATTCACTTTAGTGAGAAACTGATCTCATTTTTGGGGTCAAAAGAAAAAATGTAGGATGTTTCTATACATGTCTAGAAATGGATTCTTACAAAACAAATTTAGCTTGTGGAAGACCACTATATTTCAAGACAGTATATGCTAACTGAAATATAAAAGGTCAGTATTTGGGTCTTGAGTAAGTAGATAGACACATGAAATTTATCTTTTTAAATACAAGACAAAATACTAAAAAGAGGCTGTAATCTCCACTATAGTGAATATTCTGGGTAAAAAATAGTATATATGTGGTACTTCTAGATGTTGGGAACTATCACTACACATTGAATGCTGAAAATTCATTGTGTTTAGTGAGGGAGAGGCACATCCACTTAACATTTTAACAAAAATGCAGACTGTTATTTTGATAACTACTCTAGAAGACTAAAAATTCACTTTTTATTCCTGGCTTTTTAGTCCTCTATGAAT
Source organism: Cynopterus sphinx (assembly GCA_030015415.1). NCBI lineage: Eukaryota > Metazoa > Chordata > Mammalia > Chiroptera > Pteropodidae > Cynopterus > Cynopterus sphinx. The sequence goes on from CM057380.1 coordinate 34,564,368, forward strand.
AATTAAGGGATTGATCAATTATATGCCACATAGCCATAGAGCTGGGGAAAAAAAATTAATAAAGCTCTCAAGCGTATCTCTTCTGAAAAAAATACAAAACTCAATTTGTTGTGTATTCTAGACCCTCGGTACTTAGTTCAAGTACAGAAAAAAGTATACTTATGCCAAGTACAGCAAAGGGTTCAATGTTTTAAATTTCAAAACAAAAAAAGCAAAAATGTATATTCTCTCTTTTTCATGATTTTTCTTTTAAGAACTCCAATTTTCTAATTTGATTAAAAAATTAAATAATTTATATTGATAATCTAATAATATCCTGCACTGACTTGGTTAGTCAAACCATTAGAAAGTTTAATCAAGATCTAACAATGGCTTTGATTATTGGATTATCTTTGTAGTCAATGATCCTAAAAAATTAGATTTATTTGTAGTTAAAATGTACATAGATCCTTGGTTAGATAATCATTTTGCTAACTTTCAGTCAATATCCAAGTGATAACGCAATGCTTCAAGGCTTAGTATCCTATATAAGTGTTCAAAAATAGTATAAATATTTAACTTTAGTAATATAATAGTTATACACTTTTACTATTCCCCAGCATTTTGTAAAGAACTATTGATATTTGAGGAATTGAAAATAGTCCTAACCACTGAGAAGCATTCATCCTTGCAGGAAAATAAAAGATTACAAATAAAGTAGCATATGATGTCTAATACTAGATTATAACATTGTGAATGTAGGAAATGAAAAATTCAAAATGCTAAAGGAATTTAGTTGAAGGAATAAGGCAGTGAGTTCAAACTTGCATTTAGGATGTGGGTTATTGAAAAGGAGGTAGGAAACATTTGAATTTTTCAATAACTCGATACTGATCATTTTCACTTAGGAATCTTGCTTCAGATTCAGATTTATTTTTTTTTGATATTGTATATAGAAGTAATTAGAAATTTTTAAGCAAAAGAAACAAAATTGTTTTACAGTTCTCTATTGTTTTTCAGTACTCTTTCAAATATAGCCATTCCACACTGGCAGGTTTTAAAACTATTCCAATGAGAATTTTGAAAAGTTTGAGAGAAACCAGGGTGCTTTTTATCTGGTCTTAACCTTTATTTATTCACCATATCAGGTTTGATACACATGTTTTCTAACTTTCTGGTTCATTTATTGATCTATTCTAGCTAAAAAATAATTAGTAACACTTCTTCATTTTTATACTCCTTATTCTTTTTTACTTTCCTCTTCTTCAGTTCATTCAAGCTTCCAAGCTGCAAGCATGTTAATCAATGGTAGCTGTATCCATCTTTCTGTCTTCTATGTTCTCAGCAGAGTGTGTTGTATAAAGTAGTACATAATATATAGTATCAACAAATATGTTGAATTAGACTACTGTAATGGTATCAAATAGATTTTTAAAAAGTTTTCTTTGATTTTGACTCATCTAAGAATAATTGCCAATACCTTAATAACAGACTTGTCAAATATATTGTAATTTTGAGGACAATTCTCCATTTTATTTTATTTTATTCACCTCTGGCCCTCCAGTTGCATATACTTAAAATTTTCTAAAGGAAATGATATGTCACTGTACTCTTAGACATTTTAAAACACTATTTAGAACATAATACATTTTAGAAAGATTTATAATAGTAGCAAACCCCTAATCCCACATATGTATATAACATAAAAAGTACTATAAAATGTGGACACATTAAAATATACTAATTTATTTTGTGCTTAGTGACCAATCTATACAACAAGTGCTTTTAAACTTTTTTTTATTACAAGTTAAGCAGTGTGTAACAGGCCTCAACCAGCACTTGTACTCATTATCATACATGTAGCCATCTGCAGAGCTTTTGTATGCCCAATTTGCTGTTTCAAACAAACATTTTTAGCTATTGCATGTTGGCATATCTTGATAGATGACAGTTAAGTTTTTGCAGCATTTCCATCTTATTTAAAAAGCAATGTCTGTGCAATTATTTGACCAATTGCATTTTTTATTGCCCTCGATATTTTATATTAGAAAGTGAAAATTGAAAATATATTTTGCTGACACAAGTAATAAAGAGCAATTTTCTTGTACTTAGTAAAATAGGACAAAGATTAAAATAATTAAGAATGCCAAGGATGACTTATTTTTAGGCTCAGTTAGATACTTATTAGACTTACTACACAAATGATAGGTATTTTTAACCATGAAGAAAAACTTAAGGTCATACATAAAAATCTGGTAATATATTAGTAGGTTATATTTAAAAATTGAGGTGGATCCTGGGAGTTTATATATATAAATATAAATATATATGGCTTATAGAGAGATTTATATTTATATATAATTTTATATTTTATATATATGTAGAACACAAACAGAATGTTCACATTTTGTTAATTTTTTTGTACAATATTTTGAAGATATTGCAGAGTTAAGCATCTGAAAATTCAATGAAGGTAATTTTAAAAGCACTGAATTCTATTTTTAAAATGTATAGTTTTTTCTTTTCTGTTTTTCACTTATTGCAAATTTTATTATCTGTCATTACGGAAATCACTTTTATAAAATTTATAAAAATTCCAAGAAAGGTCTTGGTTTCAAACAGAATATTTTTTAATTCTCCAAATTAAAAATTTAAGTCACTGACAATTAAATATGTATTTTAAATATGTAAACATCTTTACCATTGTCAATGATTACATTCTACTCTTCCAACTTTTGAAAATAAATTTTTAAATAATTTCATTCTTTGTATTTAGCTGTATTTCTTATTCTTATTCTTTAATACCTGATATTTTAAGTGCTTTGTTTTTTTAAATTAGTTTCACAACACCTTGATCATCTAAATTTTTTAAAATTTTGTGTTTACTTTGTTAATTTTATGTCCTTCACATGACACCACATTGCAGGTACATGTATGTGGGTTTAAAAATTTATTGTTTTCATGTAAGCCCTCCTTGCTTTTTTTACACTTAGTCAAGTGATATGGAATAAGTGAGCTAGCCTTTGTTTTTCTACTTCAATTCAATATTTTAATTATCTTTTCTGATTTTCAGTCAATGATGTAGTTTGTTTGAATGCTCATTCAATCTGTATTGTTAGATCCACTCAATAGTGGATCTAACAATAGATTTTAAATAGGAGTTATATTAATGTTCAGATATCATACTGGGAAGAGATACATATAGATACAAAATTAGATGCAGCAATGAATCATAAAATACCTTATTTGTTTGTATCATAGTTCAAATTTTATCTACGCTTGCCATCTTTTATATTTAGGCAGTTATTTATATACTAGCAAATATACATTAGATATGCTATTCATCTGGAATTAGTTTTTAAAAGACAACACTTTTTAATGTAAAAAATAATTTTTATAAGCCCATTTTCATTATGGACTGATTTATTTGAATCTGTGTTTTTCATACTGAAGAATTTTTATGTTTTCATGAGTAAAATAATTATAAATAGATTTTCTGTGTCCATAAAGTTTCTGTAACTCTTTGTTCCCTGCTGCCTTGTAAAATACAAAAAAAAAATTTCTTTGCATTTTAATAAATCATTTCTTATCAGTTAAATGCATAGTAATCAGTTATTATCAGTGCAACATGTGGGTATAATAAATAGAACAGAAATACTATGCATAAGCTTGACTAATAGTTCTTTGAATCTTGGCACACTCTTACAAAATTACATCTTTTAGCTCCTACCCCCCCTGGGAGATTTGCTCTTAAAACAGGCATTGTTTGAGAAATATTAGAACTCAATTCACAATCAAAACAAAAGACTGTGCTCCTCCACCCCAAAGATGGCCACATTCTAATCCCTGAAACCTTTGAATATGCTATATTACATGGCAAGGTGGACTTTGTAAATGCAATTGAGTTTTTGAGATGAAGAGATTATTCAGATAAGTTGAGTTCACTTAATATAATCAGAGTTCTTATAAGAGAAAGAGGAAAGCAAAGAGAAAAGGAAATGTGATGATAGAAACAGGTCACAGACAGAGAAAAAATGAATTTGAAGATGCTACAATTCTGACTTTGAAAGTGCTGTAAGAGGCCATGATCTAAGCACTGCATAGGCATCTTGTAGAAACTAGAAAAATCAAGGGAATGGACTTTCCCGTAGACCCTCCAGAAGAAACACAGCGCTGTAGACACCTTGATTTTGGCTTTTGCCCTGTAAAAACCCATTTTGATCTCTGACCTCTACAGCTGTAAAATTAGAAATTTGTGCTGTTTTTAAACCACTCTTTGTGGCCATTTGTTACTATAGCAATAGGAAATTGATGTACTCATTCATATACAGGAGAATGAACTATAGGAAAAAAAGGCCAGCCAGAGTTTAATGATAAAGTAGACAAAGTTCATTCTTGGGTATCTCCCTTCCTCTGTTGGATATTGTCTAATGAGAGATGAACTATATCTCTAGGCCTTTCCTCAATGCCTCGACACAAACATCTTGTCCAAATCACCCAATCCCTTCTTACCCAGCATCCCTTATCTTTTTTTCTTTAATACCTTACTGTTCCCCAGCCATCTCCATTATACCTCTCCCCAACCCCCATCTCCATAACTTTATATTTACTCTCTGTGCCTGCAACTTATAAAGTAGTTATCCGATTTTTTTTCATGAGATTGTGTCTGTTGCTATTAATTTCTTCATATCTATTCTCTAATACTAAGATAGTTCAAACCTTCTCATGGAGATTATAAATAAAACCTATATATGCAGAGGATTCTAATTCGTACTTACTTATAGAAAGGGTGTTTAAGGTAAGCAGACCTTTCTGACCTACTTAATATCACTCAGTTTGCCACTAATGTGAAATTATTAGAACTAATTTAAGAAAGAATTGGGAAGACTAGCAGTAGTTGGCTGTTTGAAGTAACTGATTAAAAACTTTTAAAGGAGTAATTGAAATATAAAAAATATTGGTGCAAACCCTAAAAAATAAAATATACAAGAAGCATGTTGTATAATGTACTCTGAACTTTTATTTCAGAAAACAATAAAAACAATAATAGGGCCTAGTATATCCTAAGTACTATTCTAAATAATTTACTTATGCGCACTTAATTAATGCTTGCAACAGCTCTCCCCCAACTCAATACAAAAGGAAACTGAAGGAGGAAAGAAGTGAGGTGATTTTTACAAGGTTATACAATGGGCAAGCTGCAGAGTTGGCTAAGTGTATGTGTTTCTTGCACCATGTGCATTCATGCGTGTACTATATATAGTCACAAAATAATCTATAGTGAATAACATTATTTACTAGTACTCTGAGGTATCCTTTGACAGATTGCTAATATAATTATAAATAGTATCAAACATATCTCTTACACTGGTTGCAGTATAATTTGGAGCATAACTTGGGAGCCAGGCTGTCTGTATTCAGTTTCAAGCTTTCATTGCTCAATTTTAAAGTGTATCTTTTAACCATATGTGCTTCTGTTGCTTGGGATGATAAAGTGAGTTTCACAGTTGTTAGGAGGATTCGAAGAGATAATCTATGTAAAGTTTTTTGGAACAAGTTAAGTACTGTGTCAGTTTTAGCTATTATAATTATTATTTTAATTTAAGTAAAATTATCTAACATACATATATAGTTTAATAATATATATACTTCTAAAAAATCATTTATTTATTTCATTTGTCCCAAATATACATTTTGGTTCTCATCATCAGTGTCAAATAAAATAATCTTAGATAACCTAATCTGCACAATTATGTAATTATGTGCAACAAATGAGGTTGTTTCAAAGTAGAAATGATGAAATCAGATTTTTGTAGAGTGGAGTTTTCCTTCCTTCTGAAGGTAGTCAAGAGACTCATACAAGAAATGAACATATTGGACGTGGTTCCATAGTGTTGTGGTTAGCATGTCTGCTTTACATGCAGAAGGTCTTGGATTCGTGCCCCAGTGGAACCACGGGCCATGGTTTATGGCTGTACCACCCTGAACAAGCCCAATCCCTTCTGATATCAGAAGCTAAGCAAGGTCGGGCCTGGTTAGTACTTAGATAGGAGATTACCTAGGAAGACCAGGTGCTGTAGGCATAAATAATGAATAATTTAAAAAAGAGAGAAATGAACATGTTAATGATGGAATAAACAATGCTTTAAATCAGTGATTCTTAAACTTTAAAGTATATCAGAATGATCTAGAGGTATTGTTAAAACACAGAATGCTGGTCTGCATCCACACGGCATCTTAGTCAGTAGGTCTAGGGAGGGGCCTGATAATCTGCATTTATAAAAGAGCCAAGCAATGATACTGTTGGCCGAAGGGTTATACTTTGAGAAACACTGCTTTAAATCTTTAAACCATATCAGAACCAATTCTGCGAAAAACAATTAAAAAAAAATCTTTTTTCTGGCTTTCATTTTAAATAACCCTAGGTTAGATTAATACCGCATTAAGTTAGAAGATTTTGACATACTAACACCTATCAGAATATGAAGATTATAAATTTAAAAGATTTTCTATTGCAAGAAATTAAAGGGTACTTTTAAATGTCACTTGATTAAGTGATATTGAAAATAAAAAGAGTTATGAGTTTTTATTAGGTATTCTTTACCAGTAGCCACTAAGCTATTTCTTTGTCTAGAAATATCTACCTTCCCTGATCTGGTAGCTAAACTCACGTAAAAATTATTTTTAATATTACTTTTTTTCTAAGGTGCCTTCTCTGATACACAAGAAATTGGTCTCCTTTTCTAACTTGTAACACATAAAATATACTTCAATTGATGCACTGACCAACTTGTTATTTAATTTGTTAATTTGTACATTTTATTCCCCTTTATAGAATGTGAGCTCTTATTTGTCTTTATAATTCTAGCAAGGAGATCAGTGCCCCCAATATGACAGGCACTAAATACACGTTAGATGAATATTTAAGTAAATAAATGATACCTAGTGAGTTGTGATAACTTTTGACACCTGTTAAAGAAGATAAATAATATATATCTTTATAGAGATTATATATATAAATAGATAATATAGAGAAAATTAAATAGATTATGTATATACAATAGCTTACATATATAAAATAAATAGAAATTATAAATAAGTACATAAAATTTAGAGAGAGAGATTATATTGTATGTGTCTGTACCAATTTGCAGTCCCACCAGCAGTATACAAGGGTTCCTATTTCTTGGCATCCTCTCCAACATTTTTATTGTTATGTTAATCATGGCTAATTCAGTTGCATTTAGGCTACTTTATCAGCTACTTTACCTTGATTTAGGTTGGGCCTTAGAAACTATGTCTGACAATCAGTATATTGACACATACTGGGTAAACACATATTTTTGTTTGTGTTCAAACACATTTACTAACTAACCTAGATTTTAGACACATTTTAATTTCTACAGTTGGGTTGAATATTCCAATCAGCTTTTTGAGGCTCATTTAGTAGGCCTTAAGGTGTTTGTAAGTAGGTGCTGATGGGGAAACTAGGAAAAGGTAGTTGTAACTAACAAAATGAAAATATTTAGCCTGTACTTAACATGCACTGAAAATATTAGAATCCTGTTAACTCTTGAACAATATGGGGATTAGGGGTACAATGCTCTTCCCACACAAAATCCATATAACTTTTGACTTCCCCAAACTTAAGTTGTCCCTTTGTTCCTCAGTATCCACAAGGGATAACCTTACAAATAACAAAATCTGTAGATGTTCAAGTCCTTTATATAAAATTGCATAGAACATGTACATAGTCTGTTTCTATATCCAGGGATTCCCGAATGCACACCAAAAATAGTATATTCTGTCTGAGGTTGGTTGCATCCCAGATGCAAACCAGGGGATACAGAGTACTGCCTATTTATTTTTTTTAAATCTACCTAGAAGTGGACCAGCACAGTTCAAAACCAAGTTCAAGGGTCAACTTTACTGAATTTTGCTGAATTATAATTATGCTCTGAGTATGTGTCTCTGTCAGCTTGGGCTCTCTTACAAAGTGTCACAGACCAGGTGGCTTAAACATCTAACATTTGTTCTCAAGGTTCTGGGGGGTGGGAAGTCTAAGATGGAGATGATGGCAGATTCGATTATGTTTGAGGGTTAGAGCTTCAGTCCATAACAGTATGTACTGAGAACTAATTATTTAGATAAAGCGTGAAAAGAACATCAAATGTTCTTCTCTTGACATATGAAAATGTTTAATATAATTATACATCAATGTGTTGTAAGAGAGTTATCCTTATTTTGAGTATTCTTCCACACAACCTTTTCATTCTATATATTATTTGGAAATCCATTGTTATTAGATAAGCCCAATAGAAATGAACAGAAGGCAGTGTCCCCTGTGACATGTTCAGTGCTATCTATATGTGTTCTTAGAAAAATCCTTTGATTCTCTTTGCCTGTAGTTAACTTTATGCCCTATTTAAAATTATATATATATATATATATATATATATATATATATATATATATATATATATATATATAATCTGTAGGACTGATGCCATCTGGCAGAATAGAGTTTGCATGAGAATGACTTTTAACTCTGTTAGATGAATCTGTTTGAGTCTCAGAATTTTAACATTAAGCAAGGTTTAATATGCTGCTTGAGCAGTTGAATTATCTAAGTAAATGTGAGAGAAGGATGTTACAAATAAGTTAAATTCAAATGTAATGACCCAAACTTATTTTAATTTATCTCTTACACTCTGCTACAGCTTTTAGCAGTGCCATGATTATTTAGTATAATTGACTAAGTTTATGTTATTTTATTTAATAATTCCCTTCTCTTCTGAGGAGTACTGAAATTTTACTACCAAAATATAAAACAACAACAGGCAGTTGGAGAAAGTCCATGTGTGCCTACAATAGTCCCTAAATAAGTAAAGTTAATTAAAGCTACTTGCTCTTCACAGTGGTTAATAGCGCTGTTGTAGGAAATGCTTTGAGTTTTAACCTGCAGCATACTGCTAGAGTGTAGTAGAAAAAGCCCTTGCTTTGGAGCTTGACTAATTTAGTCAAATGCTGACTGTCATTTACTAGCTATGTTGTCTTGGGCAAATAACTGAACTTCTAATTCACTTCTGATTTTTTTTTTTTTTTACAAAACAAAGATAATAACACCTATATCTCCAGCCCTATCTAAGGACTGGATAAGATAATGCAGATTAGGTACCTGCTACTGTGCTTAGCAAATGTTTGCTTTATGGTAAATAAAAGCTTTTATTGACATTTTAACTAGTGTATGGCAGCTTATATTATTTTGGTTCTTGTTTAGAACTCTTGTTCCTTTTGCCTCTGAGCGTTTTTGGATGAGTGGTAAGAAAATTCTGTGTTTCTTGACATTAGGGAGTAATGTTAAATTTTTAAAGCATTGGATTATTACTGATCATGTGTCATGCTGGGAAGAGGCTCTGAGACAAAGAATGAGAATCTATAAAACAATTGAAATACATAAAGACCTACTAAATTGACTAAATAATAAAAAAACTATATACTGAAGGATGCATGCAGCATGATGTATTTATATATTTTAATATATCAAGGCAATGTTACATAGATATAAATTATAAATATGTTCACATATGTGTAAAAGCATAAATTCATGCATGAAAATAATTAATATCAAACTCAGTAGTTTTCTTTGGGGAGGCAGGAGTGTGATCATGGAACTGGAAATAGCTTATTTCTTAAGCTAGTATTATGTAGTTCTTTTAAGCCTTTGTATATCTAAAATATTTAATAAAATAATGTAGTACAATATATCAGTTATAAATTATGGTAAAAAATAAGCCCTTGTAATTTGCTAATTGTTTGTTCTTTATTTTGCTGTCATTTTCTTAAACATATACCTTCAAAATGTATCGTTTTTATTTTGAAAATTTAAAAATACTATTTTGTATTTATCAGGTGAGATTTCAGTATCGAATTTTAAAAGTCATCCAATTTTCACTTTTAGTAACTTATCTCTGTATTTCTTTCAACCTAATTATTAAACAGCTGGAGGTGTCAGCCTGGGATATTGAATGGCATAACTTAATAAGGCAGGAGTTTAAATAGTTGACCATTTGAGTGATGTCTGACATATTGTAGATGTTGAAGAGATGAACTTAAAGAACTAAAATGATGAACATTAATTTTAGTGTCAGTCTTAATTATACAGTAATCTTGCATGTAACCATTTTATAAATTTTCTTCCTGGTGTGGCATTCCAGCTGCAACTTTGACCTTCTATTGTCATAGCACTTGTAGGCATCAGTCAAGAACTAATTGTAAGACCTTTATCAGATGCCCCTACTCTTTCTTACTACTTTTCCTTTGACTTAAAAACAATTATTGTTTGGCTCAAAAATAAAAACATCTAAGTATCCTCTTTGTTTAAATCTTTTTAAAAATAACCACATTGAAGAATATAAAACATTGAAGTCTCATTATTTTTAAAATGTTACCTTACATAGACAAATTAAAAACTAATGTGTTAAGCTGTTTCTTTATTAAACATAACTTGTTTTTCCTTTATTCCCTCTGAGCTTTAGCACCAAATACAGAGGGCTTCTGGCAAGATGTGCTTAACCCTTTGATTACCTCAGGGTCAAATTTCTTAAAATGCTTATCCCTGAAGAATTGGTAGTCTTTCCCATCTCTCTACCAGAGATGTTTCATTTTATAATATGTAGAATTTAAATTCACACTACTTGGTAACATCTAAGAGTTAATGCTTCTGGTGTGTCACCCTGGCTGCTGCAGTTGATAAGGCCTTGATGGCTGGATTACCACTCACCTAAGAGATGTCTTTTTACATTCACTAACAACTATTCATTATTTAGGCATGCATGTATTTGGTCATTCATTTCATAAACATCTTTGAACATCTGCTGTATGTCTTGTAATTGTTGCCTTGTAGAAACTAGCAGGGATGGAAATAAACATGGATATAAACAGTTTTTAACAATAGCGCATGCTGTAACAGAAACACTGATACAATTGTATGCAGACTCGGACTTGTTTATGATTAATCCAGCATTTACATTTTTTACATAGCTTTTCAATTTTTAATGCGTTCTTACTTTTCTTTTACTCCTCAAATATTGTAAGCTTTAGGTTTGAATCTCTGTTTTCTTCTATCTTTTTAAAAATGTTCCTATGACTCTTTGATCAGGCCCAGAATGCTGCAGATTATACAATAAATTATACCAAATTATTATTTTATTATGTATGTTTATATCACCTCAATTATATAAAGATTAAAATTTTTACTAATTTATTTATGTATTTTTTTAGTGTATCAGGCAACCATGAGTTATTAATCCTGGTACAGCTATCCCATGAGAATATATGAGAATGATCTGATCAGTTGTATATGTGTCCAATCAATAAGCATTGATTGCCATTCATATTAGGTGCTAAGTATTATTCTGGACCCTGAGTGGAGCTGAGGAGAATGTAGAGATGTTTACTACACAGTCCTTGCCCTCCAGAAGGAGATAAATACATAAACAGTGTTAGTGGGAAGTCTAAGTGCTTTAATTGCACATAGCCACTTTCAGGGCTAACTCATTCCTTCTCCATTTGTCTTTTTAATATATTTCTTAGCTAATATGTATTTTTTCTGTGTTCTGAGAGTATCCAATGCTCTTACCCAATTTGGGTTAATGTATCAAACTGAACTGCTGATTCTAGGTCAGCAAGAATTAATGCTCCACATATCAAAAGCTCTCATTATTTTGCAATACATGTGTTGACTCTATTATGAACTCTCTTTCTGTTAGTAATTTTGTACTCTGGTAGACAATTTTGACCTATAATACCTGACTGCAATAATACAAATGATGCTGCTGGACCTACCACAAAGAAACAAAGGAAATATATTAGGCATGATATTAAAACGCAGATTTTACAGCCACATTCAAATAGTTGAGGCAAGAAAGAGTGAATATAATCAGTAATTGTGAGTGGGGAGTCTTTTGGCTTTATGGAGGTTATCATAATTTTAGTGCAGCTCAGAGCTTTATCAGTAATTATATGAATGGTGTACTAGGACATGCAGGTCATGGAAATGCTTAGATTTAGGGAATTTTAAAGAAACAGAGGATGAGTTGTCAAAGATAATGTCACAGGTTCATTTCAATGGGACACAGAATAATAATATGAGAAATCATGCCTTGAATGAAACGATATGTGTGTATGGATGAAGTGCTCTAAAGGTACAGAAAGAAGAGTCCTAAGTGGGAAAAGTAAGAAAAGGCTTCACTGCAGAGTAAAGTTTTGGATGAGTCCCCAGTATATCGCTATAGTCTATGTGTTTTGATTTTACTTTAGAGCAAGCATGATTTCAGGAGATGCTGTATAAAGTTCAACCTTTTAAGTAACAAGTATTCTCATTGATTTATTGAAATAGATGAAAAATATAAGGCTATTTCGATCTCTACTTTCAGAATCTGCTTGAAGTAAGATAGTTCTTATCCATTTTTAGTAAAAGGTGGGCACTCCGATAGAAAATTTCTTCCTTAACACTGTAATTGAGATGTTGTGCACTCAGTGACCTACCAAATAAATACATTTGTTTCCACCAAAATGAAATCATTTAAAAATCTGTTTTAAAAATAAAGACTGAAAGTCTAGTTCTATAATCAATTAATTCATTTGGTAATAAATCTCACTTAGCTTTTTCCTGTTTTAAAGTCTCATATTATCCCTTAAGATAGACAAAACACATATTGCTAATATATTAGGCTTTACTATATTTATTTTGTTATATTAACAGAAGGTTGGTTTTTACCTTGCCACATTTGAATAACTTAGGTCTGCTTATATATTTTGTCATCATGTCCTAGATTAGCAGCTAAAATTTGATTTATAATAAGTATAAAACATTCCCTAATTAGCTTCCTGAGTTACAAATGAATTATCCATCAAAGAAGATAAATAATTATTTTTTCCAAGTTAAAGTAATCATCACATTTATTTTAATTATGACAAAGTCACTACTTTTTTTTTTTTTTTTTTACCTGAATCATGGCTAACATTGATATTAGTCAGCCATTTTTAACACAATTTCTATTGGCTCCTATCAGGTGTATAGTTCCCAACTTTGTTTGTTTTTTTTTTTTTACTAAAACAATGCTCATATCAACATATCAATAACATTTACCATTCTCTAAGGCAATTAGGAATTGTTCCCGTTGATATCAATCAGTTTAAGATTTTAGTTATAAGCAAAATAGATTTAAAAATGTATACATTTTAAAGCTGGAAGAGATCTTGAAGATTACGTAGTTTACATCTTTTACTTTTAGGTAAAATACGGTTCAAAAAGGCCAAGAGAGATTTTTAAAGTCATATATATATCACTGAATTTGAAATAACAAGAAAATACTACCTACTTAGATTTTTTTTTTGAAAATCACCTGCCTTTTGTGAACTTTATATTTTCCGTCTACAAAATGTCAGGGATGCATGTTTATGCGCATGTAGTAGAACAACAGTGGATTAAATGTCAGAAGCCCTAGGTAGATTCAGGCTCTAGCACTTATTAATATGTCCCTTGTCAAATATTTATTTATTCTCTCTGAGCCTTGGTTTCCTTCTTGTAAAATGGGAGACATATAAGCTCACAGAACTACTTTAAGTACAGATGTAATGATAGATGCAAAAGTATTTGCTTTAGAGGTTACACACACACACACACACACACACACAAATGACAGTAGCGCTATTCCTCTATATGGGCCTTTATGCTTATGTAATGGCCAGACAATGTGGAAAAGCATTAGCCATACCTTCAGGCTCAAAAGGGCCTCTGTGAATATCTTACATAGACATGGGCTCATTCTATGTCCTTTGAGTCTCCCTCCTCTGGCATAGGGAGTAGGTAAGAAGCAATCTTGCCATTATCTCTCTCCTCTCTTCTCTTTCAGTATCTAGCTCGCCCCTGTCTTTACCTCCTTTCACACCACACCACCTATTTCAAGTATGAAGGCAAAATTTTCAAAAGTGTTTCATGAAAAAAAAAAAAATTCCATTGGCCCCAGCTTGGTTTGGGAAGAGTTTTGAATTCTTCTGCTATTTTGTCAGTGTGCTGCTTTGAATTGAAAATTTGATCTGCCATTTCTTGCTCGTTTTTTTTAGATATCAAGTCACAGGGACATTGACAAAATTTTCATAGAAAATATTAAGAAATATTAAATAAAAACATTGATAACTATTTTATATGAACCAAAAGTGGTAAACATGATACCATTAGGAATTTTTAAAAGACAAAAATCCTTAATTCGTGTATAAAAGCTAATAGCTCTTTCTTCATTCGTATATATTATATGTATATCCTCATGCACAATATATTCTATACATGCATTCCTCTTTGTGTATATAAACTGAAGTGAAGAGGAAGGTCATTGTAAAGAACTTTGTTAAAATATTGAGCAAAAACTTTATTATACCATTTTAGAAGCAGATGTTATTTTTTTTTAATGATATTTTAAAACTACGACTTTTAATTAAATGATTCTTGCATTGGAACCAAAGTTAACAGGTTGAATGAAATTTTGCTTATGGCATCTGTTGCCATTTTTAGTAGGTGATTAGTCACTTTCTTTTTCCTGCAAGTATCTGACAGAAACTCAAACAGAAATGAATCATAGTTTCAAGCTGTTGCTCACCTCATCCCCACCAAAAATGAGCTTCTTAAAATCATCCCAAAAAATCCAAGAACTAAATTCCAAAAATGCCTTAAGGAGCTTGACAGAAGTATTTAGCAATTTGAAACTTACAGCAATCTGTCATATCAACTTTTAATGAAAGGTAGTCTACAGGAACTTAGAAATGATGTATGGCAAGAAAAAATCCAAGTGTAAGTTTACTTTTGAATACTTTAAAACACATTTGTCCACATAAATATTGATTTTTAATTGGGTGAACTTTTTTAAAGTTTGACTCACTTCTCAGAAATTCCTACACAGATTAGATGAGTTTTTTTAAAAAGCCAGTGTTAATAATTATGATTCAATCCGTGTGTAGTGACAATATTATTATTGTATATGCATTCAAAAGTCTTGTTTAGTCTATATTTCTATTTAAGGGGCCACATCTTTGGAGCTCTTATATAGCAATATCTAAATCTGTGTTTCACCCTGTCTCCTTTTCCTTTTTCACTTCCCAACACCTGTTTAACCAATTCCTTTATTAATTCTCTGTGTCGAAATACAATAAGTCCTTAACATCATTGTTAGGTTCTGCAACTTTAAGCAAACAACATATAACAAAACCCACTTCCCCACAGGCTAACTGATATAAACAGGGGTTACATTCCTTCGGCGTCTCATCAACGTCGTAAGAAACGATGCTCTGCGAGGACCTGCTGTTCCTACAGTGCTTTTTGTTTTCCTGGACAGAAGTGGGTCCCCATTACTATTCACAGAATCTCAATTTCCCAGATGGCATTTATGGCCATACCAATTTCCTCTCTGTTTATATCATCAACCCCATTTTAAGTCAAAATTATAGTCATAATATTGAGTACAAAATCATTTAATAATGAAGTTTTTCCCTTAACCATGTTAATATAAGCAATAGGTTTAAATTTGACAAAGTTGCTGTTGTGCAAGAGTAAAGTTAAGCTGGAGTCACCATGGAAACAATATAGTATTATTTTTTTAATGCTTGAGGTAAATAAAACTTTGGGTTTTAATTTATTCCCTCCCACCCTCCCTCTACTTCTGTCTCCATCTCTCCAAGACTATGTAATTCCCCAGCATAAATGATCATGCACTATTCTTTAAAAGTTCACCTTTACTATAAAGTCACAATATATATGTAAACAGGTTAATGCTTCATGGGAAACTGATTTATGCCAGTAATGGTAGTTTATTTGGGTAATAACTGCTGGAGAAAGAGAGTTAGATAGTATCTCCTCTTGACTCTTTTATTTATTCATTTAAATATATATATTTGGGGGAATTTACTGTATGGCAGGCACTATTCTAAAAGGGACAGTAAATAAAATGATTTCTTAGCACTTACATTACAGTAGGAGAAGATACAATGAACAAATAAAGGCATAAATATATCATGTCAGATGGTGCAAAGTATGGAAAAATAATAAGTAATAAAAAAATTCAAGCAGTCATTTGGGGCAGATGATGTGCTAAGGACAGGGTGTGGAAAAATTTTTCCTGTAAGACAACATATGAAGGTATTTTCGATAGGGAATCTTTGAACATAGAGTGAATAATAACTAAGGAATATTTTAAGCAACACCCCAAGATGAGAGCATACTTGTGTTTAAAGAATGGAGAGAGGGTATGAGTGACTTGTTGCATGAGTATAAAAGTGATGAATTCAAAAGAGTGAAGAGAAAGACAGAAAATTATGATGAACAAACATGATGAGGGAGAATAAAATGTAAAAAAAGGACTTCACAGCTCTCTAGACTGAATCGTTTTATTGAACTGACAGGAAACTTACCTGTAACCTAGAGTATTTCCCATATTTGTTTGTCTGTCTGTCTGTTTGTTTGTTTGTTTTTACATTTTAAGGGCCAACACTTTTTTTTCTCTGAACTCTAGGGATTTTCATAATAGCACCATCATTTTTTTTATGTAATAAATGTAGTGAGCCTTAGAAATCAGGTAGTGTTCAGATGTAAGCTTTAGGTACATCGATTCATGCATCTCAAAAATAGTGTCTATTTATTTTATTATCGGGAGCTCAGAACTGAGATTACCGATTATTCAGTGCCTATTTTCATCTAGACATTCTAGACTTAACATTTTAAGGACTCTCAACAAATGGTTTTATGTTAAGCATCCTGTTAGATGCTACACAATCAATTTGCCTTTGAAAAGGGGATTGGGTCAGTCAGCAGGACAGCCTGATATGTGTTTTTATAAGTCTAAAGATAAAATTGGAGGTGCCTGCTGCCAAGAGCACAGTTTTCTTTTAGCTCTCTTTGAATGACGTTGAAAGTGGAATGGTTCCCAGCCCTAGTGCAGCTTTTCTCTATGGGTTTATGCTTCACCTAGCAGGAGACAAGTTGAACTGTAGTTAGACATGTCTGAAGGTAGAAAGCAGGTTGTATGCTCAACATCTTGTTTCTTTACTGTCTTTAGGAATCACATATAACTCTTGCTGGATATTCTGATCCCAGTCTTATATTTAAATATAAATGTGAGGTAAGTATTTTTTGTGTGGAGGGGACTTTGCAGTGAAGGAAAAGAAATTACTCCTATAACAGAGCAACGTTTAAGAAAAATAACATATCTTAATTGGCTAATATCTGCAGAAGTTTGCATTTTGAATAGAGTTTCTGTTTTTCTTTGATAAAATTGTTCAATAGTCTTTTCTTTTTTAATTTTTTAATGGAAAACCTCCATTGCTATTCTATGTCAATGTAAAATCTCAGAAGCTTGAATATTTGTTCTCCAATTTTTGATTTTTCTCAAATATTTTCTATTTTTATCATCTGTTATCTGATATTTTTATCTAAAATGTATTTTAAGATGTAGCATGTGCTCATTGCCAAAAATTTAGAAATTAAAAAATAAATGTTATAATAACATGATCCATTAGATTAGCCAACCCCAAAGTAACAGTATGAAGCATTTCCACTTATCTTTCTATATAAATCACATGTGTTATACACATGCATAAACTCATCCATAAAGGAGACATAGTTAAGTAATTTTTCACTTAACATTTTATTGTTTTTCTGTATTCAGTGTTTTTCTATGTGTTACAAATGTTGTACACATCAAATCTATGATGTATGTTTCCATTATTTAATTATCTCCTTATTGTTGGATATTTTTGTTTGCTATATTAACTATAACTCCACAACGAATATCCTTTGTCTACTTTCCACGTTTTAGAATAGAAATGTAACAGCTGGATCAAGGGGCATAGATATTTTTATTTCACTTGATGGATAAAGTAAAATTGCTGTCAGTATATATTACATCTATAGTATATGAGGTTCCCAGTTCCACAAATTATTTTTAAATAACTTTATAAGAGACATATCCTTCCACCCCATGTTTGGAGTGCTTTCAAATTTCATGCATTTTATGCTTACAATGTTCTTGCAAGGTGGATATTTCTCATATTTTATCTTAAATATATATTTCCAAGATAATCTGTGCATTTATGCTGTATCTTCCAACAATTTTTATTCTTTCTGATTACCATCCTATACTTTCTTTGCTTTCTCTTGGGCATGGTTCTTTTAGGTATTAGGAAGAAAATACTGCATAATAATATTTATTTTGAGAGTATCTATATTATCATCTTCCATCTTTTTTATTTTTCTCACACTCTAAATTTAACAAATCTTGGAGTAGTATGATGGGTATGCTGCCAGTACAGCCTAATACCACATTTTACTCCTATCTTAATTTTTCATAGTGTGCTATGTTGGAGTGTTTGCTTTACATATAATGTATAGGCAATGTTTGAAAGCTCTCGAAGTCAAGGTATTGTTCACTATTATAATAAATTCCATCTACTTGTGCAGTTCCAAGCACACTGTTAGCATTTAGTAGGTATCGGTTAAGTGAATGATGAATTAATAAATACATGTTTAGTAAAGGCTACCCCATACATGCATAGATTAGCAATCATAGATGGCCTGATGCTTTACTAGGCTTATAGCTTAACTCTCAATTTCTTTAGGAACTGTATTTCCTAGTTCTCTGGCCAAGGTAACTGATGGACTCACTGCTTTATGACTATAGACTCTAGATCTCTTTCTCTGTGTGAAAAAAAAAACAAAAAACAAAAAACAAAAAACAAACAAACTTTTCTCCTTAGTCCACCTGAAACAAGTTTGCTATTCTCAGGAGACCATGGGAAAATAACACAGGTTAAGCCAAAATCAAACATGGAAGTGGATAAGATTTTGTATCACTGCTTTCCAAAGTCCAGGTGCACACTGTCTTAGAGTGTGTGCCCCTGTCCCTCTTGATGGCTCTTTATTTCCTACCTTTCCTTCCCCAAACCTTATCACCATCAATTTCCTTGAAATTACCTACATCAAACTGGTTTTAATTTTGCTTAAACTTAGCTTCTTCATTTATTATTTTAAATAATTCAGCGGGCTTCAAATGTTTGAAAAAATTATGCCTCTAGTGTGCCATGACTGTGAAGTTGATTTTAGCCTGCAGAATTCTACTCATTCCCAATTTCAGAACCATGATGAATGACATAGCATGAGTCCAATAAGATGACATTTTTTTTCAGTTAATATCTCTTTTTTCTTTAAACCATTTTATTCTCTCTTCAACTGAAAAATGAGGAAAATAATATAAACAGCATATCAATAATTAGATATAGAATAACAGAAAGATTATTTCCATATAATTTATGAGTGAATTTTCTTCATAAATTTTAAGAGAATAAAATGCAACGCACTGCCTAATACTGCATATTTCAAACATATATATCAAAAATATCTTCTTAGATGTTTCATGCTTATCTCTAAAATCTATCTCTGAAGCCCTAGATGCAATCTTTTTCTTCTTTTCTACATCCTCAAGTTGCGGCTAGAATAATCACACTCCCAGTAACTGAGGCCAGAAAACTAGGTGTAAACTCAACCCACATTCAGTGAGTTACCATATCTTGACTTTGATTGCCTCAGTGTATTCCATTGTATTTTTTTCTACCAATCTGCTTTGTTATTTTCCTAATTCAGGACTTCAGCATCTCATATCCAAATTGCTAAAGTGAAACTTTTCCTTCAAATTTATTGCCAAACAGTTCCTTTCTGAAGTACAAAACTAGTCATCACTTTGAAATGTGCCCATCACCTTTAAAATTACAAACTTAAATTTTAAATGATTTAATATGACCTTGTCAGTCTGATTTCTCACTAGATCCCTTTACCCTCACCCAAATTACATCATCCTAATACTTTGCCCTTGACTCTTGTTGGCTTCTAATATTTTTCTTCATGGTCTTTCCCAGGGTAACTTCTACTAATGCTTTAAAACATAGCTCAGATATCCCCTCCTTTGGAATTTGCTTCTCAAATTTGGAAAATGCTCCTCAAACTTCTCATTTATTCAGAATTAGGTAAACCTTTCCTATGCTCCTATAGCAGTCTGTTCTATTAATTTCTAGTAACACACCTATTTTGATTTATTTTGTGACTGTCTAGAATATAGACTCCTTGTGGGCTGGGACCACACTTTTAATCTATAGTTTACTAGTGCCTATTGCTTGGCACCCCAGGATGTATGTGCTTCTAAACAACATTGATTGAATAATAACAACAAAAACAGATGGCCGAGGAATAACACATCATAATTGATAAAAATAAAATAATAAATTGATAAAAATATCAGTGTACATATCATATTATAGTGTATGTTTTAAAAATATGGTACACAATTTACCATTGATCTGATGATTCCATTTCTTTTACAAACAAATAAATGAAATGTAAACTAGAAGGGAATGCTCCAGCCAAAGAGAGTGAAAAACTGTGCCTAAAATAAACAAAAGAAATATGAAACTAAAAGTGAGGAATAGAGGTAAACCCAGTTTTCTCTGTAACTTCTCCATGGTGGTGGGATGGGGAGGAATTTTCACAGTTTACTGATCTAGTAGGATTTTATTCAATGATTCATATATTGAGCAACATCTAGCTGAGCAGATAGGAGCTCTGAAGAGCTATATAGATAAGAGATTTTTATAGACTAAAGTGATCTCTACCTAATTTTTTCTAATTATTCTTTAACTCATCATAATCTTTTAACCTTGTTCACTGTTTTTTTGGTATGCTTTCTACCATCTTTTGTGTGCCTCTTTCTTATGTGATCACCATTGCTTTGCCTAGCTAGCTAGTTATTAAATTGAAGGTACTTATTTAAAAATACATTTATAAAATAATTGCTAGAGGGAATGGCAAAAAGATTTAGAGGAATAGGAGGATAAGCAGAAAGATGTATTAATTTGCTCATAAAGGATGTACTTGATCTTGTTGTATTTATTCTCCTTATTTATCACTTACATGTTTTAAACACTTACAAATACTAACTTATTTAATATTCATAACAGTTCTAACAATATCAGTACCAAGATATTATTATTCCCATTTTTTAAATAAAACGGAGACTCAGAAAGTTACAGTAGTTTCTGGTAGCTTACTTTTTTAGAGCTATTTTAAACATGACCGATCTGACTTCAAATCACACTTAATCTCTCTGCCATAATGCTACTTTATGGAAGCTGAATTCTCCATAAGTAAGCAAGGTTTGCAGCTAACTAGCTCCATTGCTAAGCAGGAGTTGTCTTGTCAGAACCAGGTTTCATTGCCAAGTGATAGTGGTGATTGTGGTCATCTCCAGCCATGGCAGTCATGTTGTACTTGCTTTAGCCGCTTCCTCCCTTCCCCTGGAAAGAGAGTGTTCTGTATAACATAAGCCCTGATAAGTCCGTTTTCCATCCTCCCTGACCCATGCATCTCTTCCTTTAGTTTAAGAACAAGTTTGGATATGCAGTGGCTATTTAATGTTGGGTAGATGAGTGACTTCAGGTATACCTGATATTCTGCATTGAAATGATGAAGAATCATCCCAACCAAGGTGCCAATGGCTTTATCATTGATTCAAGGAAAAGGAATTTTAGCATATGTGGCTAACTGGACTCAGAGGGAGTAGAGAGAACCACCACATATTTGGCAGATGTCATTGACAGTAGAGTAAAGGGTTAGGATTACTGTCACTCCCTTAACTTAGGTGTGCTAACCCTTCCAGCATATTTAGAGGTGGAGTAACCCAGTTCAATCACTTTCTTTTTAATACTTAGTAAACCTTCACAGGTCTTTAAATATTCAGTTTATGATTAAAAAGAGGAAAGATGAGAAAATGAGAAGAAATGGTGGATGAAAAAGTAAACAAACAAGCAAATAAAGACTGGATACACTCACACTCACAAAGACAAATATACACATATTGTTACAGGTAAACCCTGTTATCAAAAGTTTTACACCCCTTTATTTTTGCAAACAACCTACATTATTAACAGTTTTTGCTAACAACAACAACAAAAAAACCAAAACAAGGTTTTTACTTTTATTTAAAAAGGCAGATAAGCAAAATTAGCTTCTAGCTGTTTTGTAGCAAGCCCTTATAGAGGTAGCACACATCCCCAGCAAAAGTGAGCACCCCCAGCTCCTTCCCTGGGAACTACACTAAGCATCTGAGCTTCAAGCCGCTTTAACTTTGAACTGTCTCTTGAGCATCTGTGCTTTATCTTGATTTATGTTGTGCATTAATTAGGAAGATGTGTCACAAGGTATCAGAAAAACCTAAGAGAGCTTGTGAGGGTATTATATTGTGTGTAAAACAATGTATTTAAGTACATTTGTTATAACTTGGTAGGTTATTTTTTATTTTTAGAGTCTGTAAATGCTGAAATTACTTTCTATATATATTAGTGGTAATTGCTTTTTTGCTTTATGCCATTTCAGCTTAGGAAAGTTTTTATAGAAACTCCATACTTTTTGATAGCGGGGGAAACCTGTATTACAATTATACTTATATGTATTACACAATATTTGGAATTGAAAGCAGGTAAATCTCACAGGTGGGTAAAGATATAAAATATATAACTGGAATTTTGATCACAAGTGACTTTTTAAATTAAAACAAACAAACAAACAAAAACAGACATGGAGGATAATGCCAAACATCATATTACAAGGTGGCTCTAGTCTCCAAAGATAAGTGCTGTATTTTTGAAAGGCTTTAATTTCTTTTCAATATACATTAATAGCTTCCCATATCTGGTTTTCAGGAGTAAATATCCATAAAGTAAAACACCCTATTTGTATATTTTTGTTGGCAATTCAGGCACATTAGAACACAAGGTCGCTGGTGTGGGTGGGCATCTGTTAACTTAACTGTAATTCCTCAACATATGTATCATCTAGTTGCTTATTCACACATTTTTTTTTCCTCTTCTGTTTTCTTTTGATTATTCCTTCATTTAATACTTCAATAATGGGAGTTGGAGGTAAATTAAGCTGATTGACACTTATTAAATCTTCCCTTTATCTAATGTTTAGATTTAAGTGCTTAAACACATCTGAAAATTGGGTGGGGTGTACCCTAAGAAGATCCAGAATCAAATGTACTGGCAGCAGTTTTATTTTGTTCCTCATTTGACAAATGAAAGGATGGACTTGGCTCCAGAGAAGAGGAAAGTGTGCCTTGGAATATATATATATTTGAAACCATAGAATCAATGGCTTGAGCAGAAAATTTACTTAAGGAAATATAAACTGAACAAGAACACAAAAACTTTTATTGGAAAGAAATATAAAGTGTTCCAATAGCTAAATGAAGAAAAAAGAGACAACATATCTCTTGGGAAACAGAATATCCATTTTTTCGTTTGTTCATTGTCTTCCATTTGATTGTTTTTGGAGAATCACAAGTATTCAACCTATCCTCAACTTCAGTAAAACTAATCTCCTTATCTTACCAATGCTTATTTCCATCTGTCGCAAACTGTTTATTGTATTCTTTCTACTAACCTCTGTTCATTTCTCACCCTTCTTACACCAATTTGGCTATGTTAATTCTTTAGAATCTAGGTGAATATTTTTTTTTTCTAAGTAAAATTTTTTCTTCCTCATCCATTTTAGGTTATTGGCTGGGGCCCTGAAAATTGTACTGACAACAAAACAATAAGGGATAACAAACAGAAGTTTATTAACACTTGCATCATGGATACAAGTCGGAGTACTCGGTGATGAGTAACTGAAAGGAGTGGTTAGAATTTGGATTTATTCAACATTTTAACAACAAAAGAACAATAATTTTGTAGAGAAATGGGAAAACAAAGGAAAATGATTTTGAGTTTCTAGGGATGGAAAATTACAGAAAGGCAAATATATAGTATAGGGACACTAATGGTAGATAAGGGCTAGTTTAACAAGGTTTGTTACGTAGATTTCTCTGTTACCAGTCTTTGGGTTGATAAGGTTCTAGAGTTGTCTCCAGCGGTTAACTTCTGACCTTCCTGGTAGAGAAGGGAGGGGGGACACTTTTAGAATTTATGTCTGCTTTTATGCAAATAGTAGGAGGGCAGAGAGCTTTTTTTGTATCTGCTTCTCAATTTCCTTCACCTCAAAATAATCCTATGCCAAAGTGGTATATTTTGGGGTGGCATATTCTGCTACCTTTCACAGGCATCTGAAAGTCTGTAATCTAGTAGTATACATAGTCTTCTGTTTTGACTTCTCTGAATGTGCTTTCTTTTGTACTTCCATTCGAAATATGAATAGCCTCTAAAAATGTTTTTATTCTCTCTGTGTTTTGTAACCACCATTGCCTCTGTCGTTGGCACTAGAAAGTCAGTCTGTATGTGCTTAATGAATCAACTCTGTAATGATGTGAAATGATAACAGTCAATCCTGTTGACTTTGATAAAACGTAGATGAATGTAATGATTTTGTTTTACTTTCTAAAGATGTGACTTATATTACATTCTCCCAGTAATGTGTTTTCTCACTAGGCACACGACTTGATAGTGTTGAAATTTAAAACTCAATTTAGATAGAAAGGAAATAAATAATTTGGAAAATGGGAAAGTATGTTAATGTCAGATTAAGATGAACAGATCATATTTGAAAAACAGCTGTGAATCATTTTTTTTATATTAGGAATAAATTTTTGTTCTTTGAGGATTATAAGGGTCAGTCCTGGCATAAATTGAATTAGCTGGGTTGCATTTTATGTTTTTCATTCTCAGTTATAGACAAATCATATGATGTTTTTAAATTTGTTTTTTTAATCTGTTTCCTTTTCAATGGCCACAGAATTATATTTGTAACAAAAGGACTTCTGGTCTGACATTTAAAAGCAAAGATTTGTATAATTGAAAACGAGGCCTTTATTTTGTTGAATATTTAGTCTCTTTTCTCTACTTTTACTGCATCTTATATAGAAGTTGTAGTAGGGAACAGAACATTAAAGAAAGCATGTCTGTTTCTAAATCAACTTAAAATGGTAAATAAAAAAAATGGTTTTCTGCTTTTACAAGATAGTATGCATAGATGTACTACATTTGTCCATAACTATTAAATTGTTGATAAAAGCATTTAGTTCAATTCAGAGAGTCTGGAAGTGATGCTATCTTCTTTCTATCCAATTACTACCAAATTAGTCAGGGAGAAGTTTATTTCCTTAAAGAGCAGACACAGAACTAATACATAGTTATATTACAGTATTAATAAATATTCTTGAAAAAGACAAAATTTGTCTTGAAAGTTGCTGCTTGTCTTCTAAAATGTTTATGGTAATTGTGCCATTTATGTAATGAAGAATAACAGTGCTTTGGTACAAACATTTAAACTTCAAAAAATCTACCATAGGAAAAGTTGTTAATGTTTTATGCAGGTCAGTATATCATATGATATAAAACAAAAGTTTAGGCACACTTAAGTACATAGTAAATAAAATGCCAATTTTCAGTGCCATGTTGCTAACTTATACACTACTTATTTGGATATACATACTTGGTGACTATCTATGAATAGCACAAGGTCCTCATAAATTATGGTAATGACTACATATGCTGTAGAACCCAAGCAAACTTTTTCACTTTTATTCAAAGTCCTTGAGCACCTATAAATATCATGCATGTGAACATCTTACTTACTGCTTAATTCTTTTGCTCAATCATTTTTGCTGGACCTTCGATAGACAATGGAAGAATAGAAAATAACATGATGTTCCCTCTCTTCTGCAAGTTCAGTGTGCACCTGATAGGAAAGTTAGAAAAACTTTTATAATATCATGTGAAAAATATCATCATGGATGCTTAGGCTGTGTGCTGTAATAGTGATACTTGCATATTCATTGGTCTGAGATAAGTTCATTTGTGGAACTGTTAACCTGTCATCTTGTCAGGTTTAGCACTTATCTTGAACCTATCTATCATCTATCTATCTATCTATCTATCTATCATCTATCTATCTATCATCTATCATCATCTATCTTCTATCTATCTATCATCCATCCATCTATCTATATCTATCTATCTATCTATCTATCATCTATCTATCTATCTATCTATCTATCTATCTATCTATCTATCTATCTATCTATCTATCATCCATCCATCCATCTATATCTATCTATCTATCTATCTATCTATCTATCTATCTATCTATCTATCTATCATCTATCATCTATCTATCATCATCATCTATCATCTATCTATCCATCCATCCAATCAATTATCCATCATCTTTCTCTCTATATTTATTTCTTTTTCTTTCTTTCCTTCCTTCCTTTCCTCCCTTCCTCCCTCTCTCTCTCTCCCTCCTTCTGGCCTGCCTTCCTTCAATCTTTTCTTTAATAATATATGATCAACAGTTACACTGAAACAACTTTCCACCTTTATATAGAGTCACATAAAGTGGCTAACATGGAATTGCATTTCTTAACCCCATTTAGATCCAAGTTAACCTGAACTGTGCCATGAGATAAGGGACAGCTGGATCCAATTCCCAGAGATAGTGAGAGAAAGATCCTAAGCTGCTGCCTTCTCTGGCCAAGGCTTGTGAAATGCACACAACAAGTAGGCTTCCATTGAACAGAATTGGGGGAAAAGAAATTTAGGTAATTATAGATTAAGTTTATCTGTAATAAGTGGGGATAATATGGCTGAGCTGCCACTCTCTGAAGCATGTAGAATAAAAAGATAACTTTTGATTCAATAGTTTTATAGACCTATAACTATTAATTTATTGTTTAGTAATGTTCTTTTTCTGATTTTGCAATAAACTTTTTGGAAACAAGAAGTTAAAAATGAAGATACATACTTAATGGAAAATTTAGCACTAACTTTTCAGTTTTGAAAGTTGATTTAAAAGATGATTATGTAACTTGCATGACATCCTTGTTGACATTTACCTTCTAGAGCTCTGATGCCTTAGTATTAGGATAAAAACCACAGGTCACAAATCTACAAAAGAAACATCAGTATTTACTTTAAAAGTTAGTACTTATTTTAAGAAGAATGATGGACTTTAACACAGTGCTAAGTGTCTTGACCTATCACTGTCATTATTTCCTTTAAATAAAATGACAGTTCTTTGAAATTAAAAGTACTCATTTTTAATTTTAAGTTTTTGTGTGTGTGTATATTTTATGAAAAGTGAAGCAATAGCTGTTAACTATTGAGTTCTTCATCCTCAGATGTTAAGTGGGAACTGATGCCATTTTGATACTGGAGCTATCTGAAGTTTTAAGAGAAATTCAATTAATTCCAATAATGCTTCTGTTTTTACATTCACTTCATGAAATAAAAATTAAGTCCTTATAGCTCTAATCTGGCCAAGTCAAAACCTCAAACATTGTTAATGCTATTCAATGTTCAGTTAAAAATATGAACATTATTGAAACCTTTATCTGTGATAATACTATGAATATAAATTTTGGTGGCACATGTTATGTAAAATCAATGTTCATATAAAATAAAGAAATATTTGAAGCAAAATTGTATATATAGACACATATACATGCATATATATGTATGTGTATATATGTCTTGATATGATCAAAGAAATAGAAGAGTAAAGTAGAATTTATAGATTGACAAATGAAGGAGAAAGTAGCCATCAGAGGAATGGAATAGCACTTTCAAATTTTTAGATTAACAATGACATAAACTTGAAACCTATCAATATAGCAATAAAATACATAAAGAGAGTATAACTTGATAATAACGGTAGTGGGATATTTTGTTTAAACTATCTAAAGAATTTTACCATTCACAACTATTAAAAAAAAGAAAAACAATGCTCATAGATCATTTAAAAAATCAATCATATTTTGGGCCACCAAAGATAACTTGCCTTTATTTTAGAGAGATATTTTATTCAAACATCACATTTTAATGTTTGTTTATCTAATCATAATATATTTAATAATTAAAAACATTAGAAGTAAATGTTAAAAATTGAATCTCCCCCTAATTTATACTTTATAAATAACATTTTCTGCAAAATGGAAACTGACACTAAAGTTACAGTTATCTAGAAAAAAATAAAAGGGAAAGTATCATTTATGGAAAACTTTAAGACGTAGCAAAAGCTGAACTCAAGGGACAATCAGTTTCTAATGCCTTCATTATTAAAAAAGAATATAAATAAGTGAATCCATTGCTCACCTAATTAAAAGTAAATATCAAAATAAGCTACAATAAGCTAAGCAGATGAATTAATGAAGAAAAATAAAATAAATGAAGTAGGAAAAAATAGTCTATATATAACTACATTCAAATGCTGATTTTTTGAAAAAACTCAATAAATTAGACTGAACTCAGAAATCAATTTAGAAAAAGGAAAGAAAGCTAAGAGTACAACTACAAAAGAAGATATAACCTCAGATACAAAAAAAATTAAAAAACAAATTGTAACACACAACATTTAACTAAGGTAAAAAATTTTTTAATCTAGTGACATATTTTTTTAAAAATAAATATTACCAAATTATTAAAAAATATAATTAGTTAATTGTCCTGAAAAAGTTCAAAAATATGTTTAGAAATCTTCTTCTACATAAAAGGCCCCAACCAGACACATATTTACAGCTGAATTAGATCAAAGACTTGAACGGTAATTTCAATGTTGTTTAAATTTTTCTAGAACATGGAAAAAAAAAACCTTTCCCATTTGTTTTCTATATCCAGCATATAATATCAGCACCTGATAAACATAGTACAAAAAGTAACACTGTAATTAAGTCTTACTTGTGAATACAGATAGAGAAATTCTAAATAAAATGACAGATGACAACCAGCAGTGTATAAAAATTGAATCTGCTGTATCAGGCAGAGCTCACTCCAGAATAAGAAAAACTAACATCAAGATTCATTAAATTAGGCAGTTGAAGAAGATAAATCAGGATGGTCACATCAAAAGTCACTGAAAAGATATTGGATAATAATGTGGTAGCTACTCTTCATAAAAATTTTAAGATAAATAAGAACAGGAGACTGCTTAAATATAATAAGACTTTAATATATAAGAAGCAAATTTATTTTAAAACAAAATTTTAAAATTAAAAACTAAGAACTACAAAAGTTAAAGACAGGAGAAATAATCATTTAAACATTAAAAATGGTAAATAAAAATGCCTTTTTGTGTTCGTGAAAATAACACATAATAAGAAAATCTAAATGATTCTTAAAAATAGAATGCTTAATGAAGTAGCTGAATACATGATAAATAGAGAAAAACTGGTTTTATTTCTCCACACAAGCAATTAATACCAAGAATTGCGATAATACTTAATTTTTAATAGTAACAAAACCTACTAGACTAGCTAATAATTTTAATAAAAAGTGGCATATTTATTTCTTAAAAACTATAAATCCTCTGAAGAATAAAACTAACTTTTAGTCCAATGGAAAAACATTTTAATTTGTGAGAACATTTAATATTAAACAGATATAAATTTTTCCAAAATCAATATAATAATTTAATGTGGTTTTAGTTAGAATACTAATACTTTTTCATTTGAAAAAAATTTTCTGAACTTTATATGGAAGAATAAATACCTAAAGGAAATTATGAAGCAGGATGACAATATTGAAGGTTTGCCTTACGGATAAACATTATAAAAACTGCATGGAAATGAATCTACATAAAAATAGTACATCATTAGATTAAAAAAAAAAAACAACTATGGAACAGAATAAAAATTCCAGTATAAAATAGTTATAGAAAATTTTAGAAAATAAATCTGCATTCTTCACTCAGTATAGCAATTTGGGAAAGAGACAACCTATGAGGAAAACCCAGAAACCAGAAAAAAAAATTATAGCACAATTCTATAAAT
This sequence comes from Cynopterus sphinx, assembly GCA_030015415.1. NCBI lineage: Eukaryota > Metazoa > Chordata > Mammalia > Chiroptera > Pteropodidae > Cynopterus > Cynopterus sphinx. The sequence continues at coordinate 34,594,202 of CM057380.1, forward strand.
GTATAATAACATATATTAAAATTGTCATAAAATATAGTAAAATATATTAGAAATTGTAATACTAATTACAGAGATAGGGTGAATATCTACAATGTACAGAGAGATGTTTCAAATTTACAAAAAAAAGAACAGCAAACAAGTCAAAAGAAAAATTAGCCTAGGATTGACTAAGGGCACTCTCAAATATTAATGACCAAAGAAAATGTGAAAAGATTCTTCTTAAATTCTGTAGTTGTTAGAAAAATGCAAGGGTAAATACATACTCAGAAATCCTACTTTAGGAAATGTGTGTAAAATAAAAGAATTACAAATGCATAAAAATATGATTATAAACATGTTAATTTCATAATTGTGGAAACAAAAACTGAAGTTAATCAGTATCAATGGAAGAATGATTTATTGGTTATGGCATGCCATAAAGTGTAAAATATTAATTTTGCAATCAGTAAATAAAAATAATTAGAAACATTTCAGATGGCTTGGAGGAATTACCAAGAGATGAAATTGGATATAAGCAGGTTTTAGAAAAACGTGCCCATTTTGATTTCACCTCTTTTGTTATGAAACTGTTCTACATAGGTTTACATATGTGTATGTATATATGTGTGTTCTAGGAAAAATACTAAAGAATGCATAATAACATGTGTTTAATTATATATTCATATTACATATGAAGAATACATAGGTTATTAATATGGGATAGTGTGATGTGAGTGAACAGGAGAAAGACAAACTAACAAAATGGAAAGAAGAAAAAAGATGAGAAAAATGGGAAACATAAAAAAGCCTGATAAATTATGACTAATTTTACATGATTATGTACATATATAAAATTAAGTTAGGTGGAAAATAAAGTATTAGCTCCTACGTCTATGGTTACTAATTCAGTGTTTTATTATGCCATATCACCTTTATCATTTTTAAATATCTTTAATTTCCAACAGTCGAGATATTGAAATATTTATTTTGCAACTTATCTACCTTTAATATTACTCTAATTATAGAGGCTGAGCCGGATTTATGTATTTACTGGCATTTTCAATAATTATCATATTTGACTGCTGTTTCAATAATAAGACCTAATGCTTTTCATGTTGTAAAATTTTATTCTCAGTAAATTAAATCTAACATTTTAAACAAGAAGGCCATTAACTCTGAATATCCTTTACATTTAAACCAGGATAGAAATCCCTTAATTAGGCCAAAGGATTAAAAGTTTAAAATAAAGCACTTTACTTTAGTAAAGCTGAGGGTGGGAAAGAGTGCTTTAATCTAAAGCGATACACATTTAATTTAGTATATTGAAACTGCCTTGGAAAAATACCAAATAAATACAGATACTCAAGTGTCTTTATTATGTTTTATGCACATGCTCTAAAATGCTCTTGGGGAATAGGAACTTGAATAATAGGTGGAATTGAATAGTGCAAATTTGGGGGAAGGCAAACCAGATGGAAATAAATAATAAATCCAAGGTGAAGTAGCTCAATGATTATTTTTGATCTAAGGCTGGCATCACCTATAGAATCTAATACATTCTATTTAAAGATATTTTATTTGCCTTATTTTTAGAATTATGCCTATGTTTTATAGCAGAATAACTGTGTTTAAAACATTTACATATTACTTTTATTACAAAATAATGTGTGTCATACATCCCCTGAAATGACAGTATCATTAAAGTAGATCCTGGAATGTATTTGCTTCATGCTTTCTGATGCCAAGTGAATCCACTGTGTATAAATCTGTGAGAGTTGTTTGACTGACAATTAAAAGCAAAATTATCACATTTTGATATGCAGTTATATTTCTTAGTTGAGAATATATGCACAAGAATGCACTTTGAGTTTTCAGGGTTTTTTCGTATAATGATGTGTCCACTTACAAAATATTTGCCTAATGCAAGAATAGCTGTTCATCTCATTTTGTGATGCCAGACATAATTATGCAAAGGGAAAATTCACTCACTCACCAAAACGTTTTGTTTAAACAATGAAATAGCCACCTGTTGGCTATTTTTTATCAGGATAATTGACATCATTCAGATATATCTGTAGGATAACTATTTCAAAGTTCTTTTTCTTCTCTCAAGAGAGTAATTTAAAGAATATTTTATTACTCCCCCCTTAAAATAGCAGAAGGAGAAGATGAAATACATTAATCTAGAACTGTTCCTATTACTTTCAGTAGTAAGATACCTACATGGTGTCTATTCCCATTAAGAAAGCAAATGCATGCTAATCTATTTTCAGTGTGTTTTGTAGAACAACTATGTACACACTAGGGAACCACCAATTGACAATTGCATTGCTTTACAAGAGCTAATTAACTAAGCCCTAGTAAAATGAAAAAAAAATTATATTCTATTAATGTGTAGCATAAATGAAAACAAAGCTAAAAGTGTCCATTAGGTTTAGATCTTGTTACAGTTTTGATTCTAGAACAAAGTCAAATCTTCTGAAAATATGCGAAGTCTTCTTTTGGGGAAATCTTAGGGAAAATAGTAAATATTTCCAGTTATAAATAATGATACACATAAGGAATCATGAAAAAAACATGCGTTGTAATTTCTTCCTTTCTTCTTCCCTCTTTCTCTCTTCCCCGTCTTCCTCCCCTTTTTCCTCTTTCTCTCCCTTCTTTTCCTCCCCTTCCCTTCTTTGCTGTCTCCCTTAACTTAGCATTGATTTATTGATTACCAACCAGGAGAATAATTTTAAGTCAGCTTTCCAAGAAATGCGTTGCTGTAAAAAAAAAATTTTAAAGCCTATTTGTTTCTACACTTATGGAAATAACAAAAGAACTGCTGACTTTAAAAGTTACCTTAAGTATTTAAATGACCATCGAGGTCTCTGTAATGATTTACAAGCCAGATGCCAAGTGTTTGAAAGACAGATTGCATAGATGGCTGGCCTGTGCAGCATTGGCTTCCTGAAACAGGTGAGGGGAGCAGGTAGTGGTGGTAATGAGTGTGGCGAGCTCAGGTGATGGGCAGGCCTGGCAAAAGTAAGTGCAGGCTCAGAGTAGAAACTACTTATTGGTGCTCATTGTATGCCTGCATTGTGCTAAGAAGTTTATAAATATCATTTTTGATTTTAATAACAGCTCATTGAAGTAGGAATCATCATGAGATATCTGAGGTTCCAAAAGGTTAAGTAACTTGTCCAAAGTCTCAGATACAGATCTGGACAGTAGGAGAACCTATGCTAGGCTGACTCCCATTCCCAAATCTTAAATACCTGTCATGCTGCCTCTGAATCATCCAACAGGTAGGAGTCTTTCAATAGACCAGATTAGAAAGTAGGGACAAGCCTGTGACCAAATCTAAATATGAAAAAATAAGTTTGGAATTTTGTCATATAGACATTAAAGGAGATTATATACATATGTCATTACAGAGGAAAACATGTCAGCCAGACAAAATACCTACTTCCTATTTCTGGAGTCTTTCCTCAGTTCACAAAGGTTATAGGGGTCAGGTTACAAAAAGAGGTAATGCTATCTGCTAGTCAATAATTAGATATTCAAAAGAAACTAATTGATAATATCATAACCAAATAATTACCCACAGCTATTGAAGGCAAGGACACCTATGCATGATACATATCTAATCTTTACCTGGGCAAGAACATTCGAGATAAATACTATGCATTTCTGTAGTTTAGTTGGTACAGAAGATAGTGTGATGGATTAAGCAGTGGGTGGGAATTGAGTAGTCACTGAACTAATTTCTTTATAGAGATTACCATATTTAATCATAACTTTTAATAATGTATGTACTATTATTATTACCCTTATTTTCCACTGAAACAACTGAAACTTAAAGAGTTTTAATAACCTGCTCAAGGTCATTTAATTATTAAGCAGCATTCTAGAGATTTGAACATGTTTTGTTTTCAGAAACACATTTTTAATTCCATCACTGCATTCCTCCTGTATTCTCCTTTCTTATCTGAAGTGAAGTATCTCATTTATTTTACAACTCTATACCTATGGACTGCAAGAGGAAACTCTTAAGGTTAAATCAAAATACAGTGCCTCTTAATGGTATTATAAAAGTAGTGGGAAAAAAGTCTTGTGAAAATTTGAAAATTGAACATCATTACTGAATTTTAAAAGAAATATGTACCCAATATGAGCCAATGTGTCTTTTATATAAATGCTGAAATTATTTTTTAAAACAAATATCAAGATATTTTGTGAAGGAACACTGCTATTGCACTTATGTATAAAGGTTATGTTTATATTGTCATATATCTGACAGCATTTTTGCCTAATAAATCAATATATTGAATTTATAATTTACATAAAAATCATAAAACATTACACAGACTTTTTGGAAACCAGTCATTGCCATTGTGTTGGCTTTCACAGCAGTGCTGGAAATTGTTGTCTTTCAGGTGAAATATTCTTTTAGTAAGGGATGGCTTCCTGACAGTTATTTATCTTGAGAGGCTATAAACCTTTGGATTAATTGCATGTTTTGTACAAATGTCAGTTACTGATTTAGTTTTGATAAATCTATTCATGTCCTTGCCAGAGCTTTAGGTGAGTGAAGGTATTGTTTATCATCAGTCTTCTTTGGCTGACCTCTGAAAAGTAAAAATCAGATGTCATGAGAAAACCATTTATTTCTTATCGAGTTTTCAAGAGACAACAAACATATTCTTGTGCTGTTTGATAGAGCTGTGAAGGGAGTATAAATATTAAAAATAAAAATTGAACCAGTTTGTTCATTTTTACTAATCTGGCAATTTTATATAGATATCAAAATTAGTGTAATTATTAAGTATAAAATCTCTTTTTGCACACATTTCTTATTAATTTAAGCCCTAACCATTGAGACATGTAATTCAGCAGTATAGGTGTTATTGTGCATTACTTTAGATATGAATACATAAATGTTTGGTGTCACTGTGGTGGTAACTTCACAATGCACAAATAATGCAATGTATTTCTGCGGGTTAATGGGGTTTATTAATTTTTTACATATTTCATTGTACTTAAGATAATGCAAATTGCTTTTCTGAATATCAGCTGATTTAGTGGTTTCCAATGACCACAGTTCTCTTATTTCCCAATTGAAATTACTGGACATCTGCATGTAGTCAAATCACCATCATAGCCTCTGAGATTACCTATTACTAAAATGAGATAGAAAAGTCATTAGCTAACTCAATCTTTCTAAACCTGTTCCTTCATCTCTAATGTTTCAGTCCAAATAATTTTCAGGGTTGATATGCATGTTGATAAATCATTATTATTATTAGTGCTAGTTCATCAATAACAGAGCAGTATCTCCAAGAAAATTCTGCTTTGCTCCCATGTTAGCATAATTTTTCTTTTCCTCTAATAAGATACCAGTTCTTGAATCACAGTCCTGATTCATTTCTCATGGCACTTTGCCTTGCATTTCTTTTCCTTCTCTGCCCAATATCTGATGATCTGCCCCAGAATTACAAATCCGTGCAGGAGTCTTGCTTACCTGTTACCTAATAGTCTGACAATTGACTGCTTACCTGCAATTTTGCACATTGTTCAGTTTTGGGTTTCTCATCACCATGGTATCACCACCTCTCAGGCCACTTCTATGGCTTCTTGAATGTCTCTGAGAATCCTGGTCTCAGAAATTCTACAAGTGGTGTGCCTAACCACTTGGTCAAAAGTCATTTTAGTGGCCCACCTCCCTCATTTTTGGAGGTGCTATGGTTGTCTCCACACACCTAATTCATTAATTCAGCTCTTGATTCTTGCTGTATGGGACAGTTCACACTCATTTCACTGAAAAATTTTAAAACAATCTATCAATTCAGAAACCGACTCTTTTTATAAATAAAATAATTGTTTTGGCTGAAGAAGGAAATAAGTCTCTAAGGATTGGTCTAGTCAGGCAGAGACAGTCTCGGTAGTCATAAACATATTCCTAGAAAAAAAAATGTAGGACAAAATAGAATTATTTCTAAATAGAGTGATTTCTTTTCTAGTAATGTCTATGACATGATATGTCAGTAGATCCTTAATGGATGGATAATTTTAGTGCCACTTTTTAATCATCCTTTCTAAAGATAAATATATTTTCTAGCCTGCCAATAATCTGTCACAAGTGTGCTGACTGGCTTCTTGTTTGATTTTTAAAATTCTTTTTTGACTTTTCATATGACAAGAAATAGTATAAAAGCAGTCATACAGAAAAAGATGACCAATATTACATACCCTGATTCCCTATTCTCTCATCTCTTCACATATACCAGTGTCATTAATATTAAAACATAATTAAATTTTGCTGTGGTTGTTTTCTTTAGCATAATTCTTAGTTCCATTAGCTTTTAGGAAATAAATTGAATTACCTCAAGCTTAATGAGGCCTCAAGGGAGTATAAAAATACTCTTTATTTAAAAATAGATGCACACAGTTGTAGTAGATTCATGGAAAAGTAGATAATCATTTAAAATTTCTAACTTTCTAGAGTATATATTGTAAGAACAGAGATAAAAAAAAACTAAAAAGTCTTCTCAGATCAGCTAGATAATATAAAATAAAGTGAGTTAAGTGCTAGACTATTGGAGATTAAGGTATGAACTGCAGAACAGAGCTAATGCCTGTCTAAAATAGCCAAGTACTCTCTGATGCTAGCAGATTGTTGGAAAGCAAGAATTCCAGACCAGTATTATCAGATCCTTAAATTTAAAAATGAGACCAGAAAAGAAAAGGGGAGCTGGGGTGGGGAGGAAGAACCAGAAATTCTAGATTTAAAAACTCTCAATTTTAAATGGTGGTAAAACAGGGGATATGGTAATAATAAACTTACTTTGAAGGAAAGAAGTCTTTTTTCTCTGGAATATATCTAAAATGTTGATTCACATATGCTTTAGGTGTTTTATATATTATAGTTTTAAGATTATGTTTATAGCAATCAAATTCAGAGAAAATCAAAACAATTTGTTTTTTCATTCATCCCTGGGTATATATGTGCTAACTACACCCCACCTAAGCACATATATACTCAAAACCTACAGAGGGAGGAAAGAAGAACATAAAATTAAGAGCATTTAGTTCTTTAAGAGATATTTTGGGAAAGCCCACCCAGCAAGAACTTGTGCTCATTTCCAGTTTGCAGTCCACAAAGAAGAATTTTTGCAGTCCCCCACCCCAAATAACAAGCAAAAAAAGCAACTCTGCTTTGCACCATCTTGCTTAAGACTCAAATTAAATATTTTTCTATTAATTTCACATGGATCAAAAATGAGTTTAACTATTTCCAAACAGCATGTCTTAATTTGAAAATATATGTGTATATTTTTAAAGTCTAAAAATAATCTGCTGGCTATCCAAGAAATGTAACACTTAAGGTGGCAATTAACAGAACTAACTTAGTTTGTGCTTATTTCTCACAGTTAGCTTAATAGAGTTCAATACAATGATGTAACATTATTATGAATATGAAAAGAGCAGTGACTGACTATAAGAAAAACCAGAATCAGAGTTCTAGTCTTAACTATGTACCAACTTACGCATTAGTGTCCGTAAGCAACCATGAACTCGGGACTTGAATATTTTTTTCACAAAAACTTCACATTATTTTCCTAAAGTTCTACTTCCTTATTTTTCAGAAATGTCTCCAAAGTACCAGAGTCTGATCTATAATCATTTATCCCTACTATTTCCAGTAAAAATGGTGTTTCATAAAAAGAAATACTAGATCAGTTTACAACTCATACAAGTGCTTTTTTTGGAAGCTATTACTCTTTAGTATGCAGCAGAAGTGTTTTATGTATGTACACTTCTCATTTCATAACAAAGATTATTAAAAAGACGTATTCAAGTTTGAGATTTAATAAAAATAGTGTTACAGATCCATCAGTGTTGAATAAAACTGACTTTTTTTTTTTCCTGAAAATAGTTGATAGTGGAAAGTTCAATAACTATTAGTTAAGTTTGCTACCACTGCATTTATTTCTGCCAAAAGGCCAGCAGTTTTATTCAGTATTCCTTTTTTACCATCAGTTCATATTTCAGTGAAAAAGGCAATAATGTCCTAGTATTTATACAAAAATAATTGTGATGATCACATAGATCCCTGAAGGGGCTGCTGGGACTCCTTAGGGGTTTTCTGACCACATTTGGAGAACTACTGTGGTAGAAAGTCATTTCATGAGGTTCAACTGTTTGGCTTGGATCAGAGCAGAAAGGCAAGTTTCTAAATTTCCTTTCCTAAATTCTGTGAATTATTATAATTCTTTTCTAGGCTCATCTTAATCTAATTTTAAATTTCGTGTGCAGAATTTGAGTTTATGAGTACAAACCACCTAAGACGATTGCTACCACAGGCAGACACTCCGAAAATGTTGGTAATGGTAACAGCTTAAGCAGTGGTAACTGTGATGGATATTTACTTTCAAAAGCATTTGAATTATAAATTCAATTTTGCCACTGATAATACAGTTCTTTGATTAGCAGGAGGGCATTTTCCTATTGAGATAATTTTATTAAATTATTTAGTTTAACTTTTTGCTTATCTGTCTTTTCTATTTTTCTTCAGTAAATATAATTACAAAGTAAGAAAAATAAAAATTTTAAAAGGATGCTTTTAATTTTTCTATGAATAATAAATAACCAATAATTTTAGACCCTTACTCTGAAACAACTTTCCCACTGTGCTCCTGTCTTTAATTGTTAATGGCTTATAAGAAGGAAAGAAAATATATAAAAATTAGAATCCACTGTTTAGAATTCAAATGTGATGTGTCTATACATTCAGATGTCATGAATTATTTCAAAAGAAAGGAAGGGAAGAATTCATTATTTGGAACAAACCATTTAGGAAAGAGAAAGAATGCTAGCATTTATTAGTTGTCAGAAAGTTCTAGAGACTGTACTAAACATTTTACATATGATATTTTATTTAATGCTTTTTTCAAAAAAAGAAAAACATAATACATATAAATGAGGCTTGACATACACAAGGACATCTAGCTTGTATGGGAGAACCAGAATTTAAGCTCTCTTTTGCTGAATCCAAAATTCAGCATCTTTTTACTTTCTTTTCTATTTCTCCCAAAGCTCCCATTTCTCCTCATGGTAGCCCCCTAACTCCTGCCAATTTTTTGTTGTCAGTTAGCTCTCCTAGTATCCTGGATTATTCATTAAATTTAGGTTTAAATTTAGATTAGGTTCTGGCCCACCAGGAATCATATATGTCAGAAATACACCAACATCAATGCTGCCATTTCTTGTCTAGCAACAAGACTTTTTCTTTATGTGTACAATAGAGATGAAGCACTTGAATGACAGTTTGTTCAAATATCAGTTTGTCAAATATGCTTTTCCTTGTCCAAACTCTGTTTTCTATCCTTTTAGCATTTAGAATTTTCATTTTTGTTTTTATACCGTCATGACTTACAAAGTCCAGGCATTTCTACAGATTACTTTTGATATATTTCATAAAATGGGGTTTATTAACTATTGGTTTTCTTATGATTTATGCACTTCTCATATAATGAGTATGACTTAATAGAGAAAATTTCAGTCTTGAGTGCTGTAATGAGTCTGTCCATGAAGAAAGGTAGTCTTGATTAATAAGTGATAATTTACATTTAAATTCTTACTGACGTTTGTTATTGTCCTGACATAGGTATTACTATTCATTGTTCTGAAAACAACCTTAACCTTTTTGCGGCATCACAGAAAAATATGTAAAAATATATAGTTATGTTCATTATTTTAGCCAAACTTATAGTACCATTGATGATTTAATGTATTACATTGGAAAATTAACTATGAATTATACTTTCATATAGTGTCAAAGGTATATTTATCTACTGAAACATATTTACTGAATATTTGTTATGTTATCATTTGCAATGTACAGGGCACTGTAGTTGAAGTTTCAAGATGTGTTAAATGGATAAGACTCACTACTTGTCCTTACAAAGTTTATTTTTTTAATTAGTAAAGTAATAATTTTCTATTAATACCAAGATAAAGGAATTCTTAGTAAATATGCTTATTCTAAAGAATGATGATCAGTCATTTTTGTTACCATTTTATTGAAATAAAAATGCTTCTCTCAATATTTTCAGTAATCTTTTAATTACCTGGAGGAACATTGGATCATGAAGTAGTGACTCTTTAAATCAAAAGTTCTTATAAGTTTTGGTACCATTCAAGTTTATGTCATTGCATTAGAGAACCAAGCCAATGAAATTGAAGACTTCTCATATCTTACAGATTGGATTAATTTGTCTCTTTTTTGAATATACTTTTAGATTTAGTTTAGACAAATTAAAGTACTTTGATCTGAAAATGGCATTTAACAGTTATTCATGAAAAAAAAAAGATAGAGTCTCAAAAGTAAGACATTATTAACAGTAAGTATAGTATTCTTGTGTAGTGTTGGTACATTCTGTAAAATCTTATTTGCCTTCATGCTTTGGATAGCCTTTGTTTTGTTCAGTCACGTTTCTTCTTTCTAAAATGTTTTTCTTTTTTTTCAATGCTTCATTATGAGATACTACTGTTTTTTTCTTGCAATTCTAATATGCAATTCTAATATTACCAGAGATGAAATTATCTCCTATACAAATACGTGCAAATGTGACGATATAGTGTTATGCCACTGGACTCTTTTTTTCCCTGATTTAGGTAGTAAGAGATGTGTTGGCAATTAATTTTATTTCTTTGTGTCCTGGTTTTAATCAAGCTTACTTTACTATTTGTGCAACATTGGTTGAAAGAAATATCAAATTAATTAAACACGTGTTTATTGAGCTTTATTCTGGGGGCTTAGCTGGGGTCACCAAATCCATTAGCAGTGGCAAAGCAGACAGCTATTTACCATGTTGGCATTAATCGCAAGGGGTGTTAAGTTCTCTTTCAGATAATCTCTTTCTGTGCTAGTTTTGAAAAAATTAAATATACCAGAATCAATTATTTTTCTTGTACAGATGGTTCCCAAATGTTGAAATGTGGGCTATTGTATTCTTGAAATAGTTACTTTGATTTCTCTCTGTCATAGGTTCTCAGGAGCTTAAGTATTTTTTTCCTTCAACCTCATACCATTTGACTTTCAATTATTTTACCCCAATACTTGGCTTTCAACACTCAACATTTGTATTGCTTTTGGGAAGCACCTAAGTTTGCAAAACTATCTGTTCTGACTAAACAGTAGTGTATTATAGTAGAAATCTGAAATACAATGTAGTATAGTAGAAATATGACCTATTTAATCTGGGGCATTTTAAATCTTGATTATATTACCTGACCTTCAATTTCCTTATTTGTAAAATGATGACAACAGCTATATGAAGTTTTTTTTTTTTGTATGTGATGATTATGCACAGTGTTTTCAGTCTCTATAGTAGCCTGTCAATATAGAATTTACAGTTATTATGTTATTTTAGAAAGTAAGAGGTAATTATCATATTTCTATTTAATGTGTCTTTAATAGTTGGCTGACGGGGAAGGTGAAGGTATGCTGCCTTTTCCTCCTGACCATTTAATTTTTCGCTATTACATGTGATACCATTTTACTATGTATAATAGACAATATTTCAAAAGTTGAATTCAGACATAAAGTCAGTTCATGCTTTTAATTATTTCAAGAGTCCTTAAGTTCACTGTACACATAAAGAACATTATTTGTAGAATTTTACTACATTGGCTACCAAGGCAAAGAACAAAATTAAAGAAACATTTTTTAAATATGTAAGAAATATTAACTGCTACAGTATGAGTGTGTATGTATATGTTACTGTATACACACATAAGAAACTCTTAGTGAACATTAATAAATGTGCTATTTTTTTTCTATGTAATGATATTAAATTTCTTTAGATGTGTTATTTTCCTATTCATTTACAGCATAATTTTGGCACTCTTCCTGGAAGTAGGAATACTACATGCATCACATCCTTTAGTTCTAACACTTGTGTTGCTCCACGGCTTATTCAGTAGCAGGTGCTGAACATTGATATAAACCGAGTTTTGTCTACCAAAGCCAAAAATCCTCCCATTTCCAGTCTCCACTGGCCAAAGGAACACTAATGCCAAACTTAGTTTCACATTCAAGTCTCATGCCTCCTGCCAAAACTACTGGCCCATGGCAACTCTGATTTTAAAAATGAATACAGAATAAATGTTTTGTCAAAAAGATACTTTGTGATTTTAGGTGACATACATCTAGCTTTGCAGCTTTCTCTGAAATTAGTAAATTGAGATTACATGGAAGCTAATTACTTAATAACATTTCTTTTTGAATATAGCAAACTGCTAATTAGAACAGAACTGTTCACCATAAAATCTCAAAGTATTTATGTGGTGGAAAAAATGTTCAGAAAACTGGAAAATCTCAACAAATTTTAGATATTTGAACATTCTAAGTGATTTAAAATGATTAATGAATAGATTTCTTTGACCAAATTATTAGTATCAATAAGATTTTATTTTTTTTTAGTTTTTAATAACTTTATTTTAATGACTATTGATTTAAATGATTTAGATTTAAAGGTTATGTAATTTCAGAACATAGGACACATATGGTCTCTTTAACCCATTTCTCATTTAGGAAAAACATTCAGTTTGCTGCTAGCATTAATTTAATTTTATAAACACACTCTTTGAGGCTGAAGTAAATCCGACTGATTTTCAGTGTGCAAATAAAATATAAAAACTGTTCTTAGACTTATTTCTAAACAGAACTTGTCTCTAATCCTAATATAACAGAAATGTATACATAAATCTTGAATCTTCAGCTAACTATTCAAGAACAATGTTAACTTTACACGTAGGAATGCTCTGTTTTCTAGGATTTGGAATTTTCAGAAATCGAGAATTACTATATTTTGTAAATGGAAATACTACTACTTAAAACATAGTGCTCTAAATAGAATGATATAATTTGTTTCCAAAGACTATCAATATACTAGAGTGATGTGAAAATAATAATAAAAGCTAGACATTTCATGGCAAATTTTGGGGGTATTGTTAAGACTCTAATCTACAAGTTATCTCAGGGTAAATTCTTTGGCCACAAGAGCCAATAATGAGTTTGGTGTAAAGAATTTGATAAATTTAAAATAGTGTTTAATGGCAGCAGAATTAAAAATTAATCTTAATAAGACTGGACTTGAACAGATATTTGTTAACTTACTAATTATTTAGAATGTTAGGCAGTGCTTATTAAGAAAAAATGTTTATCATTATTTTAGAGACTACTATTTTTATATCCATGCATACATCAAACTTTAACATCTTTAGGATGCAGTTTTATATTGATAATAGTGGCACTCTTCAGATTACTATAAAGGGATTCTCATATACCTTTAAATCCAGTCAATCACATAATATACAAGATTTGTGTAATCTCTTATCAGGTAGCAATAATGTGAAAATAATATATCAATAAATTTTGAACAAAATACTTTATAATAAGTCTGTGGAAGATGCAATAACTTGGATCATAATTCTTAGCTGCTTTTTCACAGTTTTGCTTTTTGGATATGGTGAGAACAATTAGTACTTACAAAGAAAACGTTTCTTACACAGGAGTTAGGTGCTCAAGTCAGTGCATTTCTGTTTTGGATATTATTTTTAAAACAGATATTCTGAAAAATACCTAGATGTATTCATTATAATAAACTTCCTTTAAAATACCATTGTTCTGAGCTAATAGGATAGTAGGAGAAACCAAAATTTAGGAAAGAAAGTATTATCTCATGTGATGAAACCAGAAACCTTGAAATTTCCGGATTAATAGCAGGTGGCACAGGGAGCAATAAAAGAGCTGTGATTCAAAGAAGAAATAATAAAATTCTCGTGGCATTAAAACTTTGAATCAGCAGTTCATAGTTCTTTCATAATAAAAACACATTTTTTTAGTTCAAGAATAATTTCTATCTTTAAAAAATTATAATAGTCAAGCTGTCCCAGAGAACAGACCAAGAGAGGGAACACTCTATCTCATTTTATGAGGTTTTTATAACTTCAGACTAAAATCAGACTGAAATGATACCTGAAAGAAACTTTGCATATCAACTTTATTTATAAAAATAGACATGAAAATTATAAACAAAATTTTGGCAATATAAATCACTTAATAGCTAAAATCATGATGTTACATTGCAAAGATTGAAGTTCCAGTAACACACCTTTAGGTCCTTATTACTGATGAAGAAATAAATTTCACTTAGTGAATTATGAGAAATATCCATTTACTAAACTCATATTAATGAGGTAGAAGGAGGATCAAGCCTAAACCTGGCTAGACATGTAGAAATGAGGATACATATGGTGGTGGGAGATGGGTCACAGCGAGGGAAGATAGAAAGCTGTAACCCCAGGGAAGGGAGAGGTCTGTGTTATATTTAGGGCCATTATAGGTCGTTATAAAAGCCTTCTTCGGTGATTAATAAGTGAGGTCATTTTTGCTGATACTTGGCTGCTATATAACTCTTTGTCTATATGCAAGTGCATACCTAGAATTCAGTCTGTTATAATTAGATTCATGAACTTCGGGGCATAAATATAGTATTATAATGACGGTATAATGAAGCTTAGATTGTGGGCAAATTAGGGTAGCACCTTCTGTGCAGGCCTCTGTGGCCAGATTAAACCAGCTAAGATTATGGCCATCCTGTCCTTTATCTCTGGAGATGCAAATAGGATTCTCTAACTCACAATAGGTTGTTTTTTAGACAGTCTCTAGGCTGGACTTCTACTTCTTTGTTCTTTTATTGCTCATGTCTGACTTACTACTTAAAAATAACACATTCTACTCAGTAGAGTTAACTTTAAGAATGCAAGTTTGAGTGAATGTGAAAAAAATCAATTAATGTAATCTACCATATTAAAAGGATAATATGATTGTCTTAATAAATGCATTAGAATGTCTGATAAAATTAAATAAGTACACATTCATAGAATATCCCTTATCAATATAAGAAAAGAGGAAGATCTTTAACCTGATATTTACAATACAACATGGATGTCACTATCACACTTTATAAAATAATCTGAAAACTGGAGGAATCTCAGAAACCTAATACTGAGTGAAAGAAGCAAATCACAAAAGAATACATATACTAATTATAATTACTATGATGAAAGTTGCTAAGAGAATAGGTCTTAAATATTCTCACTACATATACACACACAAAAAGATAGTTATGTGATGTGTTGTAGTAGTTATTAGCTAATGCTATGGTCATAATCATTTTGCAACATATAAATGTTGACTTGGTTATGTCAATGCATTGTACAGCTTAAACTTAAACAATGTTATATGTCAAATATATATCAATAAAGCTGAAAAAATAGAATGCATATATGTAAGTGTAGTGTAAACCCTGGCAATTGGCTTTTCCTTTTGTAATGTAGGTATCTGATTTAAGCTTTGATTATGGAGGAGTGCACTTAACAGAGCCTTCTGTTTCAAAGAAGGTTGTTTCTAATAAACACATTGCCAGCCACACAGTAAAGAGTCGGGCAGCTTCTGTCTAATGAGGCTTATTCATTTTAGAGATCTTGGTTAATTTTAATAACTGACCACTTGGGCTACTTTTTTTTTTTCTGCATATGCTTTAAATTCCTGCTGTTATGATTTAAATTCAGCAATAAAGAGTGAATCAGTGAACCCTGGGCCCCTACCCTCAACTCCAATAAAAGCAGGCCCCCAGGCCCATTTATGCTTCCTTTCTCTACTCATGACCTCACTGTGTACCCTACTGATTGTGCCTTATATACTTAAGGGCCTGTAAGTAACAAACTTTTTTTTTCTTCAGTGTTTCAATTTGTTATTTCTGAAAGGTATCTTGCAATCATAATAAGAACCACAAGGGTTGTTCTGTCATAACTTTAGTTTGGAAAGGGGAGATACTGTGAGAACTAACCGGGGCCCAGGTGAATGCCCCCAAACATTTTCCTATGGTTATCATTGTTATCCATAGACTGAGACCAGCACAATACAATAATTTATCAATTATGTAGAGAGAAAAAAAATCATGCTTAGGAATGAATTTTTAAGAGCATAAACATAAAAAATATTAAATCTGTAAAAAGAAGGAAGTGGCACCAGGCACGAAGAGGGATCCCCTAAACAACAACATCCTCTCTGAGAAAAAAAAATATGTGTATATATATGTGTGTGTGTATATATATATTTCATATATATATTTCATATATATGTGATTCATATATATATATAATTCATATATATATATGTATGTATGTATGTATGTATGTATGTATGTATGTATGTATGTCCTAAGCAGACTTAGCAACCAAAGATCTTGTTGGTGCTGGGAAACAGTCCCTTTACCTCTTTAGCTCTTTTGTTTGGTTAAATAATTTAAACAAAATACAGTAGATTAACAGGAGAAAATAAAAATTTCAATATGTGCATACGGGCAATTGACATAAGCATTAAACTTCCAGAGACAGTGAGGCAACATTGAATATATAGTACATTTTGGACAAAGAAAAAAAAGGAGAAATTGGATATTAGAATTCAGAAGTGAGAATGCATGATTTACAGGTAGTTTAGAAAGAGCAAAACACGCTCAGCAGGCAAATTAATGGTAAGCACCTCAGAAATAATGGGACGTGGAGTATAGCTAGGATAACATGTTTGTAGTCTACCTAATACTAGAGCAAAAATTCTTAAGGTGATTGTGCCATGTTTCCCTTTCTAAAGCAGGTTTTTCTAAATTTCTTTAAGTGGGAAGTAAAAAACTCTTTTTGAGTTTGCTGGGCTTTAACTGATTTCAGTTTGAAATAATTTGCATGTCAGAGTGGCTCATTTCAGGGACACTTGTTCCAGAACCCACAATCCTAAAAGCCCTCACCAGTACTTTCTATACCCACAGTTTTGGTCTCTAAGGACCCCTGCAATCTTATATAAGACAACAGACATGTTAAAAAATTGTAAGGAGGCAAAACAACCACCACTACATACTTTTAAAAGGGTCAATTCATCAAAAGGATATATTGATTGTAAATATATATGCACCCAACATTAGAACCTCTATAATGAACAAATATTAACAAATCTGAAGGCAGAAATAAATATCAATGAAATAACAGTAGGGAACTTTAGTATCCTACTTTAAACAATAGATCTATAATCCAGACAGAAAATCAATAAGGAAATATTGGTGAACTATACTTTAGAGGACGTAAATCTAACAGACATACACAGAACATTCTGATCAACAGTGGCAGAATACACATTTTTCTCAAGCATGCACAAAACATCCCCAAGATAAATCATAGGACACAAAACAAGTTATAACAAATATCTTTTCTGACTAAGATGTTATGAAACTAGAAGTCAATAGTAGGAAGAAAGCTGGAAATTAAAGAATATGTAGAACTTAAACAACATACTCCTGAACAAACACTGTGTCATGGGAGAAATCTAAAGGTAAATCAAAAAATATCTTGAGACAAACAAAAATGAAAACAGAACATCCCCAAATTTATGAAATGCAGCAAAAACACTTCTTAGATGATGTTTATAAATAAAATTCCTACATTAAAAAAATTAATCTCACATAAGCAACTTAACTTTGCACTTCAAAGAACTAGAAAAAGAACAACAACAACAAAATAGCCTGAAGTTACCAGCAGGACTCAAACAACAAAAATCAGAGTAGAAATGAAAAAGAGACTAGAAAAACAATAAAAAAGATTAATGAAACTAAGAGCTGTTGTTTTTCTTTTGAAAAGATACAACTGACAAACCTTTGGCTAGATTAACTAAGAAGAGAGAAGAGTCAAAATCAGAAATCAAGCAGAAGACCTTACAACAAATGCCATAGAAATAAAAAGGAACATAAGAGACTGCTATGAACAATTATATGCCTACTAATCGAATACCCTAGAAGAAATTGAGAAATTCTTAGAAACATTGAATCATGAGAAAATTAAAAATTAAAAATTAGAATAGGACTACAACTAGAAAGAAGATTGAATCAATAATCAGAAACTTCCCAACAAAGAAAACCCAGGACCAGCTGGCTTTTCTATTGAATTGTAGTAAGCATTTAAAGGAAAATTAATGCCAGTCCTTCTCTAAGTCTTCTGAAAAAATTAAAATGTGTTTTGTGAGCCCAGCATTTCCCTTATATGATAGAAGACAAGAATAATACAAGAAAAAAAAGTTACAGGCCAATATTTCTAATAAACCTAGATGTAAAAAATCCTTGATGAAATACTAGCAAACAGAATTCTGCATTTTATTAAAATAATCATATGCTATAATCAAATATAATTTATCCCTGAGGTGCAAGAATGCTTAAAAATATGCAAATCAGTAAATTTGATATACCAATTTAACAGAATAAAGGATAAAAATTATATGATTGTCTCAATAGGTACAGAAAAAAAAAACATGACAAAATTCAGCATCCTTCATAATAAAAACTTTCAACAAATTAAATAGAAAAGAAATGTACCTTAACATAATAAATACCAGCTATGACAAGTCCACACCTCATATCATACTTAATGATGAAGAGCTAAAAGCTTTTCCTGTGAGATCTAGAACAAGACAGATACTTACTCTCTTCACTTCCATCAATGTATTACCAGAAGTCCTACCAGAACAATTAGGCAAGAAAAAGAAATAAAAGTGATTCATATTAGACAGGAAGAAGTAAAATTGTCTGTGTTTGCATATGACATAATCTTTATACAGAAAACTTTAAAGCTTTCACTAAAAAATTATTAGAACAAAGAAACAAATTTTATCAAGTTGCAGGATACAAAACTGACATAAAAATTAGTTGTTTTTACAAACAATAAATTATATTTTTAAAAATTTAAGAACAAATAATATATGTGATACCAAAGCAAACACACAATAAAATACTAGGAATAAACTTAGCTAATGAAGTGAAAGACTTGTACATGGAAAACTATAAACATTGATGAAAAAAAACTGAAAAGATAGAAATAAATGGGGAGGAAATCTCATGTTCTTGGATTAGAAGAATAAATATTGTTAAAATGTCTATACTGTTCAAAATGATCTACAGAATTAATAAAATTTCTATCAAAATTCCAATGATATTTTTCACAAAAATAGAACAAACATCCTAAAAATTGTATTGAACTACAGAAGACCCTGAATAACCAAAGCAATCTTCAGTATGAACAACAAAGGTGTGGGCACCGAACTTCTTGATTTCAAATTATTAAAGACTATAGTAATTAAAACATTGTAGTATTGGCATAAAAACAGATCAATGATCTGTTCAATTGAAAATGATCAGTGAAACATCCAAAAATCAAAACTAGATCAATGAAACAGAATAGAAAATCCAGAAATGAACCCATGTATGTATGGTCAATTAACTTTTGACAAAGGATCCAAGAACATACAACTGGTAAAGAATAGTCTCTTCAATAATTTTTGGGGGGAAAACTAGATATTCTCATTGCAGAATATAATATTAGACTGCTGCCTTCTCTCTCTCTCTCTCTCTCTCTCTCTCTTTCTCTCTCTCTCTCTCTCTCTCTCATGCATGTTCACACACACACACACACACACACAAACAGAGATGAATTAAAAATTCAAATATAAAATCTGATACTGAAATATTTCTAGGGAAAAACAAAGGCTACTTCTTAATATTGGTCTTAATATTTTTTTGGATATGACAACAAAAGTAAAGACAAGTGGGACTACACTAAAGTAAAAGCTTCTGTACAGCAAAGGAAACAATCAACAAAGTAAAAAGGCAACCTATAAAATGAGAGAATATATTTATACATATATTTGATGATGGCTTAATATGTAAAATATATAAGGAACTCATACAATTCAACAGCAAAAAAAAAAATCACAAATAGTGCAACTGAAAATGCGCAAAGGATCTGCATAGACATTTCTCCAAAGAAGATATGTAATTAATCAACATTACTGATCACCAGGGAATACAAAACAAAACCACAATAAGATGTTACCTCACACCCAATTAGGCTGTCTATTATCAAAAAGCAGGAGATAACAAGTGCCAGTGAGGATATGAAGGAGAGCAAATCTGAGTGCACTGTTGTTAGGAATGTAAACTGGTACAGCCATTAAGAAAAACAAATGGAGTTTCCTCAAAAAATTAAAAATAAAACTATATGTTCCAGAAATACCACTTCTGGGTATATATCCAGAGAAAATGAAATAAGTATCTAGGAGAGGTAGCTGCACTCACATGTTTATTGCAGCATTCTCAATAGCCAAAATATGAAAACCACTTAAGTGTTCAAAGAAGGATGAATGGATAAAGAAAAGTAATATATATGTACAATGAAATGTTATTCAGCCTTAAAAAAAAAAAAGGTCATACTATTTGCAACAACATAGGTAGACTTTCAAGATATTGCATAGTATCTCTTATGTGTAATCTAAAACAAAGAAAAAAGAAAAAGTCAAACTCATAGAAACAGAGTAGAATCAAAGTTGCCAGGAGTTTGGTGCTGGAGGAAACAAGGAGATATTTGTCAGAGTACAAGCCTTCAGTTATAAGATGAATACGTTCTGAGGGTCTAATGTACAGCACAACGACTGTAGTTAATATACTGCATCATATATTTGAAATTTGCTAAGAGAATAGATGTAAGTGTTCTCAACCCACAAAAACATACTCAGGCAACTGTGCGAGGTACCGGATGTGCTAATTTGACTGTGATAATTATTTTACAATATACATGTATATGAATTATCATGTCATATGCTTTAAATATATACAATTTCATTTGTCAGTTATCCTCTCCCCACAAAAGATAAATAAATAAAAAGCATAAAGTCAACCTATCAGTCTTATTCAGAATAAAAAATAGAATTATTTAATATGATCTTCCATAAACTTATATAGCACTGATGATTGGTCAAACTGGATATTTAAAAAATAATAACAGAAATCACCTTAAAATATAAAACAACTGGAACATTTTTTATTATTTCATCTTTCTTTTAAACTGTGTCAACCTTGTGATCTACCTTTTGTTTCCAGTAATGCCTTTCTATACCATTGTAATTTTATCCATTTTTATCCATTGTGTGTATTTTGGGGGGGAGGGGGATTTGTTTCACTTTGGGTTTCTTGAACAGACAGTACTAAAAGAAAAAGTATATATGAGAAAAGAAATATATTGAGCAAAACTAACAGTAATATTAAAATATCTACTTAGGTAATAGTTTAGATAGTGAAAATTTTTATAATAATATATGTTTTTGCAAAAAAAAGAAGCTGGCCATTTTGTACTGCAGCCACGGACAACACATAACTTTATTTGATTATTATTTTTTGAATTTTCCATGTCTGAATCTATGCTAGGTTCTATACACAATGTTTTTACAAATTTTTCTGGCTTCTATATCATAAACAAAAGTAATGTCACTATGGATTATGAAACAGGTATAGGAATAAATATATAGACTTCAGCAAGCTCACACAGAAATTAATTTCATATTGGTTTGATGATCTGTGGTTGGTTCTACCATGATTTACTGATTTTATTACATATCATTGTGGTCATAGCATCATGTGTTTTGGCATGTAATTTGTATCAAAAGTTCTGTCTGTATCATTTTAAATAGCAATAGCTGTGTATTAATCACATAGATTATATGGAATAATTGTAATTATAATACAGAGCTGTCTCAACCAACAGGACTCTTGTCTTTGGAACTGAGTTTTAAATGGATTGTATTGATGTCAATAGAAGGATCAAAACTAATAAAAGAACTAGTTGGCATTAATCACTGTCTTCTCTGCAGTCCAGTAGTGCTTTTTAAGTTCTTAATTTAAGAACTTCATTCATGTTTTGGTTTAGTGTAATTTCTGTCCATGTTCATCACCTCTACCCGTGTTTCTTGTGTAGTGTCCTGTCTCACTCATCTTTCATATCCCACAGCTATTAATTGCTCATATATTAAACAGGCATAACTCAAAAGAATAAATATGTTATTTTTTAAGTGTGCTTTTTAAATTTCTTACAGAAATTTGGTACAACTGTACACAAGTGAAGATGACACAGAAATTTCAAAGAAGATTGGGACTCAGTGGACATCTTTGGGCTTAGAAGATGTACAGTTTGTAAATTATTCTGTGCTGCTTAATCTGCCAGGCCCTTCTCCCAGCTCTGTGACTCTGAGCAGCAGTGGCCAATGCTTTCATCCTAATGGCCAGCCTTGCAGTGAAGAAGCCAGAAAACGTAACAGCCAAGATCTGCTCTACTCATACGCAGCCTACTCTGCCAAAGGAACTCTCAAGGTAATATGACCATTTGTCTCTGTCATTTACAGTGAAATGAAATTAGAAAACAACAGCTTTCATCTAAATTGAACTAACTGGCAAGATGCAACACATGAAAGTAACCATTAAATGTTCTCAGTGTAGAGGTGTCAGAAAAGGGAAAAGAAGATTTGGATTGCCTGACCCTTTACTTGTCATATTTTGAAAGTGAAAACACGTTAGAAGAATTTAATTCAAAAGTGTTGAATGTGTGACTGAATCATTCACGTCTTGCTTAGTTCGTTGAGAACATGTTTATTTCATTCTTTGGTTTTGAAGAGGCAAATTTTAGTAGATTGATATAGACAGAAAGAATATAGAGGTGGTTGTGTTTTGAAACTGTGTACGAACACAAAAACTAGAGTGCGAAACTGATGTGATTATTTACAGATTTAAGATTTAAAATACGGTGCTTCTGCTTTTTTAATACACAACACCTGAGCTAGGGGACCAGGTATGAATTACTGCTTTACTGTTTTCTGGGTTAGCAGTGTTTTTGTTTTGTTTTGTTTTGGTGTTTGCATGTGTTTTTTTGTTTTTGTTTTTTTTTTTTTGGCACTTAAGTGTATGGTTTCCAGAACCACGTAAACTAGTGTTTAATCTCAGCTTCCCAATTACCCACTGTTCCTTACACATTAAGAACTAAGTCTGCTCATCTCTGTAATATGAATATAAAATAGCTCTAACATCAAGAGGTTATTGTGAGAATTAAATTAACTAATATATGTAAACCTTAGAGGACAGAGCCTAGCTCATAGTAAGGACAATATACCAGTTAGATTCAATATACAGTTGGTCACTCATTTTCTTAAATAGCAAGTTTTTTGTCTCCATTTAAATTATCAGTTTAATATACAGTTTCAGTCTTTTATAATATTATCAGTAAGTGGTTCCCAATCTTTTTGGCACCAAGAAGTTCTATTACTATGAGAGTCTAATGCCTGCTGATCTGAGGTAGAGCTTAGGCAGTGATGTTAGCGCTGGGGAATGGCTGCAAATACACATAAAACTTCACTCCCTCACTGCCACTCACCTTCGCTCATATTCTGCTATGCAACCCAGTTTCTTACAGGCCATGGACTGACACTGGTCCATGGCCCAGAGGTTGAGGACCCTGCTGTAGATTATCTCATTTAATACAAATGAAATAATGTTTATTTTCTGATGATTGTTAACTATTGGCACAGATTTTTTAAATCTAACTCTGAATAATCTATAAAATATTTAAATCATTTAAAGTCTCTTTTCAGAAATACATACTTATTTCTATATATATATATACATATTTATTATTTTGAATGGTGTGGTTGTGAGAGGCAATTTACTGATGGTTCAGCATTACTTGTGTTCTTTGTCATATTATTCTCTGACTTTTAGCAAAAGGACACATATGAACAGCACCACTTTGAACAGCCAATCACTAATTAAAAGTTAAAATAATACTAAATGTCTGTAGTATTTCTCATATAGAACTCATAAGTTCACTAATATATACTACTTCTGGTAGGCAATAATGGAAATGTACCTCTGTATAAATAAAAATAGAGGGAGGCTACTAGCACTCTTTCTTTAGTTCAGAAGCTTTGATCTTAAGATTCTAAAGTTACCCCACATATTTTTATTAAGATTCTCAACCTTGTATAAGCCACCCACATATACAGTGTTCTTTTATCCCAGTTGACTGAAGTCCAGCACAGCCATCTCCTCTCTTAAACAAAAGCATGTCTGAAACACAAAGCAACAACAACAACAACAAAAAACAAGAATTTGAGTGGGTCCTTGGAACCATCCCCATTTATTTGCTTTTTAGTTTTGCATGGCAAACATTCTTTATTTCTTGACTGAGGTGATATAGAAAAGCCACAACACTACCGCTTGTATCCCTGTTTCATCAATGCAACCCTCTTTAAAAATCCCACTGGATTTTTTTAAATGTTCATATGTGACCATTCCTCTAAAATTTTTTTTACACATTTATCTTTTAGTTATAAATGTTTAAATTTATAGCAGGACCCACTGGATTTTTTTAATGTTTATATGTGACCATTCCTCTAAAATTTTTCTACACATTTATCTTTTAGTTATAAGTGTTTAAATTTTCTTTGTTTTAAATAAAAGAGAACCAAGGTCATTAAAGAATCATGGAATTACCTTAATGTTCATGAAGTCATAAGTCATTTGAGACCCTTGTATCATTTATAAATACTATAAAAACTATTGCTTTAAAAAATAAATGTAGAAAAAAGTATTAAAATGTAGCTATTAAGTGGCAGAAATAAAGTTAACTGTAGATGTAGTAACATACTCGATGTTTGAAATATTTGGCCTAACTATAAGGGTAGCGTTAAAGGAACTAAAGAGCGATCATGGATAAAACAAACCCCGCTATCTGAAGATAATTTGAGAAATTAACCAAGCGAGTTAGATAAAGATACTGACTATAACTATTTTAGAATTATATTAATAATTCAAATCTATTATAGCAATCACATGTTAATTGAAATATTCAATAAAAGATATAATAAGTTATTGATATTGATTTTTTAAACTATGGTAATTTATTATGATTTTTAAAAGCAAAGCAACTTATAGGTGACTATATTATATGCATATAGAATGCTAACATGTATTTTATATACATGTTTTAGACAGAAGTATTGAAACTCACATATATTAATAAATAGGTTACTAGCGATTTTCGGTATCCCTTCAGATTCTTTATTCCCTAATTCAAATCAAGCTTGAGAGGTTGCTGCTGCTGATTCAGGCATACCTAATTTTTGATTTTGAGTACATCGTGTTTGCATAAATTTCTATCAGGCAGAGCCATTAACAAGTTCTTATATTATGCTAGTCTGACTGCCAGCACAATGCCCCACAACTTTTGCTTTTGACAAGGTTATTTGTGGAAGAGGAGTGCCCCTTTTCTTTGAAGAGCTGTCATGTCCATTCATCATATGACCGTTTTGTATAAGCTTCCAATTTTTGCTTTCTGGTAATAGTCTAAACAGAATTTGTGATATCTGGGATCTACTTCAAAAACCTACTTAGTGCCAGCATGATGGATGGTGTACTTTGCAACTTCTTTGTAATTCATTGTTCACTGGAAAGGTGACATTGTTTACCCCATCATAATGACAGGTGGGTCAGTAAAAGTGTCCTAAGGAGAGTTGCCCTGTCAGATGCAAAATACGTATTAAAATGGATACATAAATAATTTAGCATGAGTGAAGTTAGCTTTAGGGAATGACCAGTAATTTTTATTTTTATTAAAAGGTAAATATCAACTATAATGTCATTGCAATGTTAAAGACACTGTTAGTGAGTATTGACTATGTCTAGTCAGTTTTATAAATAGAACATATCGCTTTATGTAATTCCTGTACAATTATTTCTTTGGTCCTTTGTGAAACTCACATAGATGCAGAAAAGCAAAGGGAACAATTAATATTTAATGTAGGTTGGTTAGATTGAGTCAGCCATGTCCTTATTTTTGAACAGGAAATTTGTTTTTATTCCAATACATTTTATGGATTTTGGTATTTTCTTTATGTTAAGCATTGTTTTGTGTTTTAAAGACAAACCAAACAGTACAATTTTATGGAGAAATTTATTTTCACTAACTCATTAAAATATTGTTGTCAACACAGTTATTATCACCCTATTACTCAGAGAGCCCAGACTAGCAACCTTCCTTATCAGTTGCTTGACTGTTGGTTTGATTACTTTAATTCTGTAAGCCTCAGGGTTCTTATTTATATTAGGGGAATAATAAATAGCACCTCCAATGACACTATTTACATGATATAAACCATGTAAAGTGCCTGGCACTTAGAAAGCACTCAGTAAATGTTAGCTATTGTTATTAAAATTTGGTATAGACACATTTGAATGGGAGAAATTAAGAAAATATCAGTGCTATATGTTGTTAGTTTTAGAAATATAATCTTTTACGCTGTTGTCTAAATATAATCTTCCTTTCCTACTTAACATGACAAATTTTAATCATTAGAGAGGGAAATGCCTTGATAATTATAAGTAAAATTATGAGTAAAAATAAACTATATATAAATCCCAGATCACATTTTTAATTGAAAACTGAAAGCCCAAAGAAACTAGAAATGAACTATTTTATTTTTGAATGCAGAATGACGAATTGTGTCAAGTAGGGTCCAAAAAGCATGGTTTGTCTTTGTTTTATAAAAAATCAAGATGTAATTTCATATATAAAATCTGAACTTTGTGTCAAACATTTTGTTAAAAAGTTTTAAAAAGTATAACTACTGCATGGAATCTTTGAATAACTTACAATTGGATGTCTATTTTCTCATTGCTAGGAAAACTTTTTCTCCTTTATTTTTAATGTTCTCAAACAAAAGCAAACTTAATTAGTGTTATGGCAAAAAGGCAGAGCTACATGCATTTGGCTCTGAAGGATTCCAGTTATGGATAAAAATATCAGAAAGTTAAAGGAGTGAAATAAGATTGTATTAATGAAGATGAAGCTACTGTCTCACTAACAGAAATGTGAGCTTGGGGCAGTTTTTCGATGTTGAAATGACTTTGCATTATATTTGTCTCCCCTTTTTTCCATTTTCATCCATCTTTTGATCAATAATGAACAGTTATGAGATAAATGGCTATAAGCACAGTTGTATAAAATTGTTAATTTTTTTTAAATTGTGTAAAATCCCTTTGCCCAATGTGATCTCCTGATTTTATGAGCTCTGGGCACTGAGTTAAAAGAAGAATTTCATAATTTCTGCTTTTTTATTTGAGGATAACATCTATGGGTCTTCCCCACATATTTTCATATATTTAAGGTATATACATTTTCTGTATTTAAAATTTAGATAAAAGCAGTTATAAATAAGTGATGTATCAGAACATATTCTGTAGTTAAATATTTGTGAGAGATGTTATGTCTTCTACCTAGGAAAAAAAACAAAAGCTTATTTTTGTAAAATAAAAGTTTTAAAAGAGAGATAGTTGAATTCAACTAAGTAGTTAAAAAGCAATGGACTATTTCCCCCTTCATTAAAAAAACATGACATTTTTAGTGAGAAAGTGACTACAAACTTCTAATTTGATTGAAGTTATTTGTAAAGTGAATTTTCATAATAATTGTTACTTGACAGGAAATTCTGAGTCAGGGCTTTTATTTTTACTTTTGGTATGCTTTAAAGCATACCACTTATAAAGTTAAGTGGTAATGTGACTTTCTTAGCAGAGTTAATTTATTTTTAATTTCCATAAAATGTCAGTATTTAAATAAATATGTAGTTAACAAATATAATTTACCTCACTTCACAGTTAGATCTGTGCAAAAATTGATCCACAGATTTAGGCACTATTTTGATATACTAATCTAAGTGACTTTAAAAGAAGCAGAATTCTGTCATATTACTTTTACTGCCTCCAAAAATTTTCTTGAATGAATTTGCAACTCCTTCAATATCCTTATCTTAATAAGTTGAGTATCATTTATTTATTTGTTTATTATCTTTTTTTTTCATATTTTAATTTGATACTGAGAGATTAACAGAATAATACAGAATTTAGCGAGCTGGGTGTCATGAATATAGCAAATTATATTCAACATTTAGCAAATGCATGAATAGTGTTTTTTATATGTCAGTCACAAGAGATAAAGTGATTGATAAGAAAGCTTTGGGCACCACCCCTATGTAGCTGGTTGTCAAATAGGAGAAATTGGCAATTAGGTAAGCAATTACAACACTTCATGGCTCAATACTGCTAAATATCCTAAATTTCAGTTTCCTCATCTAAAAAGTGAGCAGAAATATGTACCAAATATAAATGTTCGGAAGAGAGACTGAAAACAATTGATACAATCTTCATAGTAAAATGTTGGGTACAGAGGACAATATTGATTTCTTTTTTCTTTATATAATTTTATAAGTCCTGCCCCACTTACTCCTTATCATAATACACACTTGCACATGTACACGGTCACACACACACGCGCACACACACGCACACACACACACACAAAAGCCCTATATTCAATTTCCAATTTTCTAACACTTGGGATTTTCTGTGACTCTCATTTTCCTTGTATCTTTCTTGCTGTTACCCATCTCTTGCCCTCCACCTCTTCTTAACTTTTCCCACCTTGCTACCGCCTAGGCAAAAGCTTCAACCCATACCTCTAATGCATACCTATTTCTGCTTTCAACCACCTAGCAAAGCCTTAAATAATGTATTGTCCTGCCACTTAAAAAAGGTCAGGCACAAGTGTCCCTGTAGTGTGCTGGATTGGCTCAAGCCAACTTGTTCTGCTAGTGAAAGGTGATTCTGTGATTCTTTCTAATTCTGGTCTGATATTGAAGCCACATACATTTTTCAATGCTACACATCACATTTGTTTTTTATTTGTCCCAGAGATTAGTTTTGCTACCATGCAACTTCTCAGCACTCAACAAGAGACTGGTATGACAATTACGGCATGGTCACAGTATGGAAGTGGAGAGTCTTGGACAGAGCCAAGGGCAAGGAAAATGTTATTGGGCTGAAAGTAAGAGTTCACTCAGATTCCACTTTCAACCCCATAAACCTTTCATGCAAGACCACAGAAGCCACTCAAAAATTAATAGTGTAAGGGGCAGGAAATTTTCTTCGCATTTCTTTCTGAAAGAGAAAATTCTATGATCAGATAGAGTTTACCTTCTAGAAAAAACTTAGGGAAGATCAAGAAGTAAATTCAAGAACTTCTTCAAATTATCTACCAGGTGTATACTTTCCTGATACTTCCACCTCCTGGAACATTTTGCAAAATATCTGCTGAACTTCCATCCTAGCCCGCAAACAACTGGAACTGGTCCATCACTTTCCTGCCTAGACTCTCAAGACAGGGACCCTGTTTGTCCTCCAGCCACACCCAGGAGGGATGATTGAGTCATTTCAGGGTACTTATTCCTGAAGCAATTAACCAGCAACACAGCTGTTAATGATATTTTTAAAATAGTCTTAGTTTTAGTTTACTATAGGAAAAAAGTAAATTTGTTAAACATGGAAAAAGTGATAAAATTACAGAAACTCATAATCTATTTTCACTGATGTTCATGTAAATATAAATGGAGTAGGATTAATCACTTTGACAATAATTTATTTTATTCATTCTAAATTTTTAGAAAGAATACTCTAGATTCAATTTCTCTACACTTCTTTTATTTCTAGGGTTTGTAGATTAATGGGGCTAAGTCTTTTCAATCTATAAACATTCTTCTTTTTGTATAAACAGTCTTTCTGATAAAAGCTGACTAACCAACCAATACATAATCACCTCTCTCACTGTACATCTACCAGCTGTTACTTCCTTTGAGTGCCACATAACTGTTTCTCCTTTCTTTATTGATGTTTCTTGAAATTCCATCCTTATCTAATTCCCATCCCTATAAGAAAAATCAAACTTCTTATTTCAAGATTCAATAGTCATGTTTTACATCTTAACATATTCAATGTCATTGTTTCATTTGTTAGAGGTTTTCATTCTGTGAAGGAGTTAGTTTGTACTTACCTCTATCTAAAAAATTCCCACATCTCCATGGTCAAAACAAGGTACTGCGCATTTAACATGTCATCATTTGTATGTGACTTTCTTAGCAATGCTCTCCCTGACTTTCTTATTAATATAATTCCTCATCAATCTGTATTATGTTACCCCTTTTTTATTGTCTTTAGTTCATAGCATACCTGAAAGTCTTCTGAATTGTTAATGTTTTTATTTACATTTTTTATTGTCAAGCTCTCAGTGAAAGTAAGTACAGTAAGTTTTTTGTAACTCATTTTCTTCTATGCCTTCAGAAACTAAAATATAGCCTGACTCATATTGTTGGAAAAAAATAAATAAATAAAAACTTCTCCCTTTAAAACTCTCTCTTCCTTGGACTTAAATAATTGTGGTTTTTTTCAGGATTTTTTTCCTACTTCTATACATATTTTTATGATCTTTTTTGAAAAATATAGTTTTGGCTTTTAAAATTTCTTTTTTAATATAAATGGCTATCAGAAGGGATACTCTGGCTGATTGTCATTTTTCAAATGTGGGCCAAATAATACAAAAATGTGTAAATATTCTTTTAGGGCCTACTTGCTAAATTTCAGACAACATAAAGATATTTTTCTTCCTGACAATCTGCATTTTCTTAATCTTATATGCAATCTTATTCTAAACTTTAATGATTTTGTCTGTTAATTTTGGAGACTGTAGACATAAAATATAGAAATGCAGTTCTGACAGAACTGTGCTTTACTTTGGTAAAATTTCTATGTTACAATTATTTAAATGTTGTCATTTATAGAGATATGTGTAATAAGTTAGATTATAAAACATTTTGCAAATATGTTCAATAATTTCTACATCCAAGATAAGTAACTACTCTGGCTTATCTTTGTTATATTTTGTATCAAAACATGGTCACTGTGCATTTATCATGTCATTGTAGCCAATATTTTTTTCAGCAAGAAAAGAATGATACAAGCCACTCCTTCATCTGATTGTTTAAACCAAAGACAATAAATAGATTGTGTTTCTCATCCTTAATGCTGAATTCAGATTTGCACACTGCCTGATGCACCTTCTGATAAACTGGGTGTCCATTTTTCTGGATTAACTTGTGCTGTTCCAGTTATTAAATAGCGTAAATAAATTTCAATTTAAATATTAATTATTCTAGTTAATAATTCTTTAATATTAAAATATTAAATATTTTATAGCTCCCCACTTATGCTAATCTCTAATGGGTCTTGATTAGCTAGAATACTCTTTTAAGAAGGAGTTTGAAAAGGCTTGATTGACTAATGACATATACCACAGTAGTGGGAGAAAGCAGCATCCATTTTTATGCTTCAATACATTGTGGTTTTCATAATAATGTCCATGATGATACACCATTGAATGAACTTGAAAAAGAATTACTAATAAAATTCTAACAATCTCTGAATTTTGAATTCTTCATAAATACAGATATATGCTCCTGCTTTTTAGAAAGGACAGAGATAAACAGGGGAGATCATTTTGACTTTACAAGTAGTTAAGCATAAGCATTTTAATTTGAAGAATGTTCAAGAGCTAGATTATATGATAGTAAATTTCTAAAGTAAAACTTTATCAAGATGAATGGTACTTCTAATAATGGATTTTGACAGTATGAGAAATGCTTGGATTTACTATTTCCAATTTTGAGTAGAAAATTACTGTTTTAGTTAAAGTAGGCTTTTCAAACATTCTGTACATTCAAAATCTCTCCTTAGAGAGGAACCAGGAGGATTCAGAGTGATTGATTTGGTTGAAAATGTCAAGACTGAAAAATTGCAAAGCATTTATCATTTCATAAACATGAATGATTTTTGCTCCCTCAAGGTAGAGAGGAACATGGCACTGGATTGTTCCTCAGTGTGGAGACCAGGCCGCCCAAATATGGATGTCCCCAGAGAGTTATCTAACCTAGTTACTTTCAATGATCTATTTATTTTATTTAGCTGACTACAAGAAATAATAATTCTATTCATTTCTGTCTTCTGTTGCTTCTGTTCAGGATATTTCTCCATTTTTGTATATAACCATGGAGCCACTGACAAAATAGAATGTCTCTTTTTAATATTTTGATTTTTAGTCATTGCTAATTGCCTGCTTTATGATTCCTTCTAATCACATATTTCATCACTGGTAGAAGATAAATGTAGTTAAATGTTTAATGTCTGTTTCTAAAGTGTGCAAATCTTCCTCTCAGCTATTTTTCTCTGTGGCCCATGGCCCACCACTCTCTGTTGTCATCCTAATATTTTTTTTTAACAAAGTACAAAATATTTGGTTTTCTTTCTGAATTATTAGTGTTGTTTTAAGTTTTTTTTTGTTGTTGTTCTTAGTTCAAAAATTAACACAGAATTTAAGTAAAAATTAAAATGGGACTTTAAAATATTTCTCTCCAGTAAAAAAGTTTAATATAAAATAGAATTAATTCCATTTTACACTGCACCTTACAGTTTCTCTACCCCATGTGTCAGAGAAGTCCACAGTGAAAAGTTTGACAAGTTCCTAGGTTTCTTCCCATTTGGCATTTCCCAGATGGACTAGTCAGATGTTACTTAATCCTTAGTATTTGGACATAAATTAAACATGGTACTTCAATTAGTTGAGTAGAAAATTTCTAGTGTGACAGAATGCATATAATAAGAAGAGGTTCATTGTATCAACAAGAATGTGTAGAAAAAAATGGCTTGACATTTTATCATACCATTATATATTGATTTGTGTCTAAGAAAAATTCAATGTGCTTTCTTGCAGCTCTGATTTTTAGCTTGCTTGAAGGCAAATAAGAAAGACATTCAGAAAGGACCTGGTTCAGAGGCTTCCTTTAAAGGCAATAGATACATTGTTATTATCACCTGTCAAACCATCAGAACATTGAGACTTCTGTAATTACTGAGTTTTAATGCACAGCCTCAAACTGCCTAAGCCAATAAATTTGTATTATAATGCCTGTGTTGAGGATATTTTTGTGAAGTAAAAGCCACTCTCACATGTTAAAATGCTTTAATCTATTGACATGTACTATTTATAGAAGATGAGTTGAAGGGTACTTTTATTGAAATTTCCATTGTCGATGCAAGTTATTCCTATTTTTCATTCATGTAAATATCATTTACAGAATTGGTATCTTGGTAGCTACCACATCTTTCTGATATGTACGCACAAAAAAGTCACAGCAGGACCTACACCCTTTCAGACCAGAATGATTTTCCCCCAAATGCTCCTAAATATAAAAAATATATTCATTAATATACTCATTTGAGTAATAGCCCTATTTTAAGATACTGTCAGTGATTCACAAATAATTAATAGCTTACAAATTTGGAGTGGAAAGTAGAAATTCTCTCATGTTTTCAATGTGGTCATTAAAGCTGTGTGGTCATTTATTTAATCAGGCCTTTAAAACAATAGATTAACAGATATGTATATGGTAAGGTTTTAGCAAACACAGAAATTGTATTAATAAAGTAGTGATTTAATCACATTTTAACTGAACAAAATTATAATTAAAAACCATTTTACAGAGTGTTTTTAACAATTAGATTTTCTTGGCAAATTCATTTAAAAGTACAACAACTTTTCTGAGATAATTTATGTACTGTAATTATTTTAATTTAAGACAGATAAGCAACAGTATGTGCTGCTGAATGAGAATAGGTACACAGTGGGTCCTTAACTGAGGAAATTGCCCTGTACTAGAAACTGAAATTGGTAGACAGATTATATATATATATATATATATATATATATATATATATATATATATATATATATGGAGATGGGTCCATTGGGGACCCTAAGAGAGCAGAAACCTATCACTCTGGCATTCAAAGTAGAGAGTTACATATAATTGGACAACAGAGAAATACAATTCATTATAGAGATAACATTTGAAATGGGTTTTTCTGTATTAGTAAGGTTTTTACAGATGCAGATGAAAGTAATGGCTAAGGAAACACTTTATGCCAGAAATGCTTTCTTTAAGAGGCCAATCAGTCTCCTGGTGGTATTCACTTGTTCTAGAAACAGAATTCTTCAAATGGGTCTTCTCTGGAAGCCCTTTGTGTAAAACTGGTTGAAGAGCATTAGCTCCAATTGAAAGCAGAGAGATTAGAGATTTCGATCCTCCAATTTCACTCTTTCACTATTTGCTACCACTGACTCTGTATCAACAATTCGATGTATATATGCTATAGATTGAAATGACACAATTTGTATTATAATATAATTTTATCATTGAAAAGCACAACAACATTATATTATATTATTTTAATGATATTATTACATTATATTATTTTAATGATATAAATTATAAATGTAAAAATTAAATATATCATTTTGGCTGATAGGAATATATGTTTTGAGAAAAACTTCAGCATAGTATTTTTCAGGGAGGAAGAAAGGGGCAACTGCATCAGAGGATTCCAATTAGTCTTCAGAAAGGCATGACACTTTTACATTAATAACAGAAATCTTTTAAAACTGAGAAATACAGATGTAGAATACAGGAGTAACAGGACATGTGGCAGAAATAGTAGTAGTGCAGGACAATATTCTAAAGTTTTTTGGATGCCAGACTGGTGCATGTGTTTGTACTGGTTGTATCCTGCAAAACTCAAGGGTTACATTTCAAACTGGATACATGCACAATCTGAAGAGCTGTGCACAAGGACTTTGCATTTAATTTGGATAACAATAGAGAGCTTTCAAATTGTTTTAAAGCCTTAGAATGGTATGATTGTAGTTGAACCTTAAGGAAATTAATCTTGCAGTGTTTTATAAAATTATTCAAATTCCCGACATATAAACGTAGAATATAATGAACTTAGTGGTCTGTTACAGAGATGAACTGATTTTGTAACTTGGCTAGAAGGGAGAGGATAAATAAAAATCATTCAGTCTTTTTCTCAAGTGACCACAAGAATTTTTGTACCTGATAGAAAGAGAAAGGTCACATTTGTAGTGACTGGGGAAAGGTAAGAGGTATAATTAGTTCTCCTTTGACAATTTTAAATTACTACAAATGCTTTTGTCACACCAAATGAACAATTTGCTATCATTCCTCCTACAAGGCTTCATTTTTCTTTGTCTTTTTTCCTCTTTCAGGCTGAAGTCATTGATGTGAGTTATGGAAATGCAGATGATTTAAAGAGGATTAAAAAAATAAAAAATGTAACAAACCAGATTGCACTCCTGAAATTAGGAAAATTGCCACTACTTTATAAGGTTGGTTCGATGGCTAATTTTTGGTGGTGGGGTGAATATTTTGTCTTGCTTTGTTGGAGTTATATACTTCCATGAATATGGAGAGAGAGAGAGAGCAAGAAAGAAAAAGAGGAGGAGGCACAAAGAGGCAGAGAGTACTGCATAAGAGGATGGCTTTTCCAAAATAGCATGTTTTAAATTAAAATCTTTAAGGAAAAAAAAATGATGTCCCTATACTTAAGACAAGAAATACCTTCAGCGAGGTATTGGTGAGTTTGTGGGACCTTGATAAAATTGGCAAACTCTCCTTAATAATACCTATCTAGAATGCTAAAAATGAGAACCACAGTGTTCTCTTCTTATGACATATGTGAAGCTTCTAAACTATTATCAAAACTGACTAATTGCCATGTACTTTATGTTAGACTAGTATCTAGCTGATTTATACTCCTCAGTGATTGATTTTGTCAACTATATAACTTCCTAGTTACTGACTGTGCTCAGGAATTTAATTAAACTATAATATGCTAAGGGGAAGCAGAATTTTGATTTATTTTATTTAAACTGAAGTTTATTAACTCTCATCCACTAGATGCATTTACATGATTAAAACAGTTTGATCTAAGTATCACATTATGTCTCCACAATAGACAGCCATTACCTCTCATTCTTACTTAATTTTTTTCTACCAACAAGAATAGTCAGTATAGTTATGTCACTGGTTTTCTCTGGTTGTGAAGATTATTTGGAATTCTCTTCATCTAACTTTAAATGAGTTTTGCTAATTCCCAGATCCAAAAAAGGTTCCAGAAATCTGTTGGCACACTCTGTAAGGGGACGAGAGAATATCCTGCACCTGTTTTTCATTATCTTCCAAGGATGCCCTTATACTTAAATCAATGTCTCATAGTTGGTAACTGGCCGGAACTTTAAGATAGACTTAAAAATATAATATATAGTGATATCAATTATTTGCAAGATAATTTGTCAACATGTACTAAATGCCTTAAAATTGTCATATTTTGAACCTGTAATTTCAGTTCAATCTATATATTCTTAAGAAGGAAAAAAACAAATAAAATGATGATCATTGATGTGACAAAATATTAAAATTATATATATATTTAGTTAAGTATTGAAAATTATGCTACATTTTTACAGTTAATACTATACAACAATTTCAATATAAAGAATATTTAATGAACCATGGAAATTCTTATAAGTCAAACAAGTTATAAAGAGGACATTTTTAATTATATTATTGTTAATTGTAAAAGGAACATTTTTAGTAATATGAGCTAGGTGTTTTTCTAAGCACTTTTTATATGATATTACATTAATCTTAACAATTCCATTGTTGAGGTAGAGACTACTATTATCTTTTATTTATAGATTAGGTAACTAAGGCAAAAAAAGAAGTGATTAGCTTAAGGATGAACAGCTACTTACATAAAACAATCAGGATTTATACCCAGTCTCATCTCAGATCCTGAGTCTTTAATGTATATGTATATGTGTGTATGAATGTGTGGGTATGGTGTAGTTAGAGCAAATTTATAGACAGACAGACAGACAGAAGATGTTAGTTGGGGATTTTAACTGAGATTCTAATATAAAAAAGTAGATATTTTAAAATGAGCCTCCTACCACCAGTGTTTTAAAGGAAATATTTAAAAACATGTTAGACTATTATTAAACTCCTTACTCACTTATGGGGTATAAAATGTTATTTTTAATTTGTAAATAAATATCATTAGTGAGTGAGGAAGAAAATAAAATAGAGTTCACTCCAACAACAGACCTGATCTTGTAGAGACAAGTTGACATTTTAAGTCAAGTTTAGAGTTTAGATCACGATATAAGAACTAGGCATTCGAAATTTTTACTTATGACAATTAATTCACATTGTACTTTTTATTAATAATCAGAAGAATTCTTTCTTTAGGCCTTATGGAAAAGAATGTACCTCTCTAGATACATTTTAAAAGGACGGTGGAAAACAAAGTAACATTGCTTTGGGTATATTACATGAATCCTGCTTGTTCAACTTTGTGCATGGGGCCAATTACATACATTGGGTAAATGGAATTAAGGATTTCTACTTTATATTTTCCTGAATCTCTAAATATTCTATAATGACTGCATATATATTTTGTAAGCAAAAAAAAAAAAAAAAAAAAAAAAAAAACTTTAAAAATTCAAGTTACGATAAGGCATTTAAAATTTTTCTAATAATACTTAATGGCCAATACTCAAAATTCTTAGCAGTAGATAGTGAATTAAAAGAGAATATTTACATTATGAAACGCTTTGACTATATCAAGAAAGTAGTGAGTTGGTGATTTATCAAGAATAGGATGCATTTATTAAGAAGCTGGTATATTTTTTCCAGCCTTCTTCTTTATAAGTTTATGAATAGATTTAATAGAGTTCTGCGCAGAATCCCCCTCCAGACCGAATCTTGCCATGTATCTGGCATTATCTTCTAGATGGAGGACACAGAACATTCTTTCTTTAACCTTTCAATTACGTTCTATCCATCTTTGTTGCCTGTGTATAGTTCCAGAAGACAGGGGAAATCATTGATATTATTGCTATTAAAGCACATTCACATAGTAAAGAAAAAGGAAGCATGGATTAGACAAGCTCATGCAGCATGATTACAGCCAAGCTTACCTCACCTGTTCATCAAATATATTCTGGGGCTGAAATGTGAAAATGAGGAAGTAATACAGTAAGGTTGAGAAAGGCAGAGGACCAATTGACTTTTATGTGAATTACAACTATTAATCATAATTCTAAATGAGAATCTGAACTGGGAACATGCAACTGAATGAGTAAAAAGAAAAGTTAATATTATTTTAGCTAAGTAGTAGTCAGTAAATCATAGTTCAAAAATGAATTTGGGAGAGAATCTCTGAATCTGAAGTAAGAAGGGCATAAGGAGAGTCATAATGCAATATAAAATTATTTCTTAAATGAGCAGAAAAAGTCTGAAGCCAAGAAGATCTCATTAATTTTATTGTAAATACTATGTACATTCTAATTTAGTCGCCAGGAATGGGACTGATGAGAAAATCTCCACATTGTGTGGCAGGAACTGTGAAAGGCAAATGACTTGTAGATACATGCTGCAGGAAAGAGCCAACCAGGTTCTCAATAGCTAGTTTGTACTAGTTCCCTTAAGCTTAAGCCTTAGAGGAAAGGCTTTATTTTAGCTTTATATTTATAGCAGTTTATTTTATGGGAAGTGCTTTAATTCTTTTAACCTTTAAGACAAAACATTCTCTTATATGTCATCATGGATTTCACTTAGATTTCTTTCAGTGACAGTCTGAAACACAGTAAAGCAGATTCTAAAATCCTCACAAATTCCCATATTGCTGAAGAGCACTCTAGTATGAAATTTATTTTATAAAAACGCAATAAAAGTACTTGCTTTCTTTTTAGGGCCATTTACACAAAAGCAACATTAATAATAAAAAAATACTGTGTACTTCATGACAACTAAACATTGGGAAATACCACTGAAATGTGTAGGTTGCGCCATTGTCTGGGTTCACACCACATATCAGCCCGTGTCTTCCAGGAGTCAAAATTATATGCAGTAAAATTACAACAAATATATATCTTATGCCTTTTCTACATGGTGAAATTGCACACAAAAACCTACAAATACTATTGCTATTTTTTATAAGTGAGGTAACATATGACATATTTTTAGTACCCACTGTTATATAGTAAGATATCAGCAGATAATAGCTGTTTTTTTGCATTTTTCTTGTATACATTTTTATTCCAATTACAATTTTAATGATCCAGAAATCCAAATGATTTTGTAGTTTTCTACAAATTAAAGAATTTTATATTTATTCATTAGATAAAATTTATATTTTATTATCTATTGTGTATTGTTTGGCCAGTATATAACTTAATCAATCACTACTTAAATCCATTAAGGTGAAATCTATTGGAAGAGTATAGAAGAAAATGAGAGGTAGGAAACACTTGTTAGGTATTTATACTTTGAAATAGTTTCCCACAAATTAGGAATGAGTGGTATTATTTAAAGAAAAGTAAAGCCGTGCTATTCAAATTTCAAAACCAAATTAATCCATAAAAATAAGTAAGTTTAAGATATAGAGTTAGGGGTTTAAGAAAGAAATATCTATAGATATCAATGATTTACCAGTCAATACTTGACAAATGGACAATTAGATCAGTAAGAAATCATCTAGTTTCTATAAATGCTGAGAAACACTGTATTTTGAAAATTAACTTTACACAAAGCATTTGCATGCTTTTCGTGTTTGCTGAACTATACTTTAAATTTAATTTACTCTAGTCTCCCTTTTTTTTACAATGACATTTATTGAATACTTATGACAACTGCATTCAAAGAATTATATTTTTCTTTATAGAGAGCAATATTTACTCTATGTGGTAGAAGATTAAAGATGGTAGAACTAAATTTAATTTCTTCCAAAATTGAAATATGATGCATTTAGCTAATAATTAGCATCAAAATTATGCAGTGCCTAGTAAAATAATATAACAATGTATATAAAAGGAATTCAATATTTGTTGGTGATAAAATATTCATATGCATCCTGTAAATTTATGTGGCACTGGTGTAACCTTAAGTATGATGTGGTAGTGAGGTTGGGAAGGTAGAAGAGAAAGACCCCTATCCTATTGAAAATTTAATGCATTGTAATTTTCCCTGTTATTGATGAAGCTGGTAGACCTATTTACATGACAGTCCATAAATATTTCAGATTTTAATAAAGGTTTAATTCAGTATGATTGCATAATGTGTTTAGGTATAGTTTTGTATACCTATAGTTTTGAAGGCAAACTTGCTTCTTTTTTCTTAGGACAATTTTTGAAGGCATTCTAGGAACAACAACAAAAAGGAAACACTATCTTGATACTTGAAAAGGATATGCTTGTTCACTGACTAATTTAATTAGGCATTTCATACCCAGTTCTCAGAAGTAATTAAAAAAGACCAATGTTCTGTATTCTATAATTATAAGACTCCGGAACTGCTCTGTTGGTCACAGAAAACATGGTCAAGACTAGAACACAAAATCAAAAAACAATGGTTTAATGTTTTTAAAAGTTAAATCTGCCGTTGTTTTTTATTTAGAAAGCTTTTCATTTTCCACTTACTGACTTCAATTATTTTCCTAAGTGACTGAAACCAAATATTTCCATATCTACAAAAGGTAAGTAATTTTTATTGAAATACAACTTTAATCAGAAATTGTAATGAAAAATTTAGACTGTCATTCTGCCATTTAGAAATCAAGTTTCAAGAAAGTAAATTTAGAACAAAAATAACTAATTGAATGCTTTAGATCCTATTTGTAATACTAATGTTTTTTTCATGGCTTAAAACCAGATAAGTATATCTACAAATCTTCAAAATTTGTCATGAATAAATTTTATAATTTAAAAGTTATGTCTGTATTTTACCTTCATAATAATATAATTGCATTTACTGGCCATTTAAATAGTATAAAGTCATAACAAGTGACATAATGTATTAGAATGGTTGATTTTTGCATATATCTTATTTTAATATAATTATCATAAACAATCCCCATGTGTTCATGCAAGTTTGGCACCAAAAAAAAAAAAAAAAGTGCCAAGCTTTTTTTTTTTCCTATTTAAATGTTATAGTATAAGTTAAGAAAAGCAAGAAAGAATGAAAGACAGACAGAATATGGAGACAATGAGAGGAAATGTGGGAGAGAGAGAAGGAAGGAGGGAGGGAGGAAAAGGGGTGGGAGAAGGAAGGAAGGAAGAAATTAAGGAGGAAGGAATGAAGGTAGGCAGGCAGACAGGCAGTAGTTGATCCTTTTAGTTCATTCCTAAAATTAAACACATTTCAGAAATTTTTATATATTATATATTACTCTAATATTTGAAAGAGTAAGCTTTAGACATATTTTAACTTTTGGGCAATTATTTGGACATACTAATGTAGATGTCTCAAGGTAGTAATATAGGGTTTTGTGGTAACTCTGAGCAGTCCTTTCACATTTCAGCTTTTCCTTCTCCTTCTATGTCTGGTTGACACTTTTCATTTTCTACTGCTGTAGACAGTTTTTCCAGCCATTCCAATATGCTGTATTTGCTCTGTGTTTAATGGATAACTTGTTTTTAAATAATGAAGCACAACATGGCAGGATGCAAAAGTCTTAAAGACAAGCTCAAGTCCACGCTCTTCAGCTTGATGGTTATGACCTTAGGATAGAATCTCATTGCTGTGAAGTCCCAGAGTTGTTTTTTTTTTTTTCTCTCTTAAGGAAAAAATCTTTACTGTAGTGCTAAAAGTAAATCCAGTTTATAAGATTGTGTGAGCATTAAATCTGAAAATACATGCATAAATTTTTAGTAAATGTTATTAAGCCCTTAAAATATGAGATTCTAAAGAGAAAGAGCATGAAGTTGGTAATGAGGAAATGACAGCTCCCTAAAACCTGCAAAACTGAACTGAACATAATATACTTGTTAGATAAATTAATTACAGAAATACTGTCTTTTGAGGTTATATTTTTGCATTATTTAATAAAAAGAATTATGTTGACACCATGGAGCATAATTTGAATCTCACTTAAACAGAATTAAAGTTGGCTCTTTAATTTGTGTGTGTATGTGTGTATGTGTGTGTATGGAATAAGGCAGATACAAATAAATGGAGAAATGAATGTTAAAAATGAATATAACTTGACAAGGATGAATATAAATAATGACCTAACTGGATAGTACATAGTCTCAATTTTTACATTCTTCAGTATTTATTTTCACGAATAGACATTTTTTGAGGTGATGGAATTATATAATATTAAGAAAATAATATTATTTTAGGAATTAAAATTAAATATCTCATAAAATTTTTAAAATTTATTTTTAAAAATGAGGTATCTCATATGTTTCTAAGAATGTCATGAAATTGTCTGTGTCATAAGGTTGTTGTAGTTATTAATTGAAATAATGCATGTAAGTGCTCAACACATGCCTAACATATTCTAAGCTCTCATTGAAAGTAGGCTAATATTTTATTTAACCACCCTGAAATGTTCTATGAAGTACTGCCTTTCCACTTGTATTTCATTTTCTTAATGGTCACCTGTATGTGGTCAAAATCTAACATTTTATTATCTGCTAAATGACATAATCCTTGCCTTGTTTGTTTAAGTTAAGGCTCAGTACTTTAGTAAAAGGTTTAGATTATTTCAGGAATGATTATGATGTTCAAAATTTTCTTACATATTCAAATTTAGAATGCACAATCCTAAAACTAGTTGAGAGATTTTGCATAGTTTCTTTCACTTCTGCATTGTTATTTCATAGAAATAATGGGTATAAATTTTTTTAATGTAAAAATAAATCAATCCTTGGTTTTATACTACCAGATTATTAAAATAATTTACTTTATGTATAATTATTAATCTCTAGCTATATGGCTCTAAAGTCTCTCTTTTTGTTCTCATTCACTCATGATAAAAATAGATTATCTTTCTCAGGAACACATTAATAGGAAGTCACAGGCAGTAGCTTGAATTTTACTGACCTGTTTTTCCAATAAAATATGTAAGGACAGAGTTAAATTGCTTCTGGAAATAAATATCATTGAAAAATATTTACTATCAGTTTGTGGAGGAAGCACCTATTCCCTAAAATTTATGTAATTAAACTTACAGCTATACAATGTATCTGGTTTTATATTCAATATACTTTCTGTTTTTATAACAAATTAACCATTAACAAGATATAAAAGCTTTAATATAAACAAGCTTAAAATATTCTCACTTGAATTTTGAATATAATACTCAATAAAATATTATTTTAAGAAGCAAGTAATAACATGTTTATTTATTCTCATAAATATTCATTAAATTGCTTTCTAACAAAAATGTGAATTTACTATATTTGTGCAAAGGCTACTAGAAAGGTTTTATAGACTGATATATATTTATTTATTAAAGACTAAAGATTTTGTGGTTTTAATTATGTACAGTTAGAAAAAGGCCTTTCTATTACAGGTAAAAAAGTTACTTTTATTTACTAGATTTTCATTTCTAAATTTCTTTAAATCTTTATATCAATTTTATATATTTTGTCATGTGTTGCATTTTAGATTATGCTTAGTAATTTTATTTAGAATAATAAATATTTTTATTAAAATTAATAATATATTATTTGATTATATAGTCATCTAATATTACAATTTATTTAACTTACAATGCTAGTGAAATAATTTTAATCATTATTGGAATAATTCCATATTTTAAATCAATTTTGTATTGGAAATTTTTTAAAAATTAAAGAATCTCTGTAATCTCAGAAATATATGTAGTATAATAGCAAACTTAAATATGAACTAAAATTGACAATCATGGAAGAAATATCAGCAGATGATTCAAAGAAAATTATGTTTATTCATCAATTTTTACTTGTAATTTTTTGTTTCAATTAAATCAATCTACGAAGGTGTTAAAATTACTATTCCTACCTATTAATAAAGAACATGCTTGTTTTTCATAGTATATAAATTACTCATATTAAACTTTTTTCATAATTTTTATACAAAGAGTTTTTAAACAATTTTAGGATTAATTACATCACATATAAAATGAGTCATTGAATGAAATTTTCAGGAGGAGCTCTTTACAGTTCTAACATGCCAAACTCACTTGACATTGTTTCAATACCCAAATTATGACTGACTGCTATAATATAAATTTTTTGCTTTTAAATAATAACATATCTGAAATTATACAATAGTACAACTGGGTGATGATATTATGGATATTAAAATATCAGTGATATCTAAAATTTATTTTTGGTTCTGTAAGGAAAGGACAGTTTTAACACTGTGCCTTATATTTTGAGTGATATCAAACTCAGCTTTTTAATAAAAACAATTTAAGCCAGAAAGGCTACCCCAAAACATTTTAAATAATGTGAACATGGTTTCATACTCTATTTGTAAACTATCATTTACATGTATGTGTTCCATAAACTTTTCAAACTCAAGGATTCTTTAAGAGGAGAACCGGCAAAAAATAAAAATTGTAATACTTAGATTAAAATGAATTTATCCTCTTTCCCAAGTCACTATTATGTTACAGATAGGCAAGTGGTGTTCTACACAGTTCAAATCCTTCATAACTAAATTTTAATTGACTTCCATAGGAGCATATCTAAACCTTTCACAGATGTGTGAGATGCCTGCATTAAATTTTCATTTTTACTTTAGAATATTAAACAAAATGAAACAAATCGGCCCACATCAGCTCCCTGTGGTATTATATGTGCTGACATACTCTGTATGTTTTATATTTATATTCATTGCTTTTGACGTGTTTTGGCATACAAAAGACTATTTTGAAATAAAACAAAAATATTGGT
The DNA here is from genome assembly GCA_030015415.1 of Cynopterus sphinx. NCBI lineage: Eukaryota > Metazoa > Chordata > Mammalia > Chiroptera > Pteropodidae > Cynopterus > Cynopterus sphinx. Next base: position 34,638,674 of record CM057380.1, read on the forward strand.
ATCTTTGGGATATGGTTCTGAGTGGATCAAAAGATTTATTAATAGAATCACTAATAAATAATTTAATTTCTAAAATTTTCAAATTTTTCTGCAGTATTTTGGGTTCTTTATTGTCTTAGACAACAAAGCTAAATGACAAAGTGTTTAATGCTAAATTAGAATTACAGAAATTTGGAGAAAATAACAGTTTACTATATTGGGAATAATGAAATGAAACTTGGCTACAAATGGCATATTTTATATGATAATTTGTAAAACATATATATAACTATTTTTCTTAGGTTTTAAAAAATTCCTAGTAGACTTACTAAATGTAGTTTTTTTTTTTTTTTCATTTTATTTTGCTGGCTTAATCATCTTGTGCTTTAATTGATTACAAATCCATTTTCAAAATAAGTTATACAGATCAGATTACTGGTAATTTAGAAAATAATTTTGTTTTACAATTAATTTGAGATTATTTTAAATTCTGATAAATTAGGATTTCAGTTCTAACATCTTTTGCCCTTAAACTGGGAAACACATTCATGCAGAGGACAGTTTACAAATAGAGTATGAAACCATGTTCACATTATTTGAGAGATTTTTGGGATAGCCTCAATGACTTAAATTATATTTATTAAATGCTGGAAATTCAAAGGTACTACTTTATGTATTTAATGGGGAATTTGTTAAAATGTCATTATACATAACGTAATTTATAAAGATTTTATTGAAAAGTAATTGATAGGTTAATAACAATTTAATTACCTTGGAATAAGAAATGCATAGGAATCCTGCATCTGAGTGATAGTGCTGTGTTTAGAAGAGGTGGCTAAAGACAGATTTGAATTCATCACAATCTTACCCAAGTGGTTTTTGTGTATGCATTCGCATTGGTTGTTTACTTGTACCTATAATAAGTTTTCTACCTCATGTCCCATGGCTAAAGTATAGAATTTAATCATTTTCATTGGGTTTGAATCCCAGCTCGACCACTTAATTACTTAGTCTTCAAGCATTTTAACCTCCTCGATAAAGACTTAATTTTCTTCCTTATAAAACCAGTATAATAAAAATGTTGTTTTTATATCATCTAGCTTTTAATAAATGCTCAATAAAATGTTCATTATTATTGTTGTATTGTAGCCATGGTAAAAGAACAGCTATCTTCACTGGAGAATTTTAAAACATCGTTACCTGAACAATATCTGTGAAGCACTATAATTTTCTTTCAGATATATTATTTCATATACTCTCATAATCCTCACAAAATTGCTGGTCACTGCTCTGCAGTAAGTCTCTGAATGAGTGTCTTACTCAATGCTGTACATGTATTACACAGGGAAGCTAGAGCTGTTATTGTAAATCTAGTCCACTTTCTGATTCCCCAAGCTCCTTAATTTACCTGTTTATAAAAGAACTTTTACTTTGGATGACTTCTCTCAGATGTTAGCATCACTGTGGCTTCAGTCAGGGTTTTTATAAGTAAACAAGGAGTTTATAAATTATTTTCAAATGGTTCCAAATGAGAAAGATACACATGAAAAATAAAGGAAATGTGGAGGACAGGTGATTAGCAGGCAAGTGTTAATCATACTATATTTTAATTTCTATTAAAATCTTAAAAATAAAAAATTTTGAAATAGTGTGTGGTGTGGATTGGCATTGAAGGTGAGCCTAACCAGGATTCTCAGCAGGTGCCTGAAAATGCCTCTGTCTTAATATTAATCCTCTCTCCTATGGGAGCTGTTTAAGTGGTTACAAGACATGCTTTTCATTTGGACAAGATTTCCCATTAATGTGGAGAGCCTTTCAGTCAGCTTCTGCCTTTAGTCAATCAAACATACTAATCAGAAGATTCAGACTTACCAATTTAGCTGTCCAAAATCTGATTTGATTTAAGAAATAAGAAATATCACTTGATATTTTTCATGCTAAGTATGGTGAAAATCAACCAGTGCGTTTGATATTGTCATTAGGGTTAAATTACTCTTCATTAACTGAATTTTGATATTTTTATTAGATTACTGACAGCCAGATTACTGACATAGCCTTAGGCACCCAGAAAAAGAAAGTCGAACGTGAATTGATGTTAAATTTGTTCCTGAACAGAGTATCAGGTGAAATCATAGGGCACTTATACATCTGAGCTCATTTATTGTTAGAGAAGTGTTCTCATTAACTTCTTCAGGAAAGTCTTGCCATTATATCTTATTTTGAATGAGAAGAATGTGTAACTTGAAAATGTTTATGAATATTTCATAGGAATTATCTTAAAGGTGCATGCTTGTATGTGATAGCCTGGAAAAGGTTGACAGATATAAGGAATGTTGTAATGACTTGATATATGTGTATGGAATGTTTAATGGAAGAGTGAGGTGCCCACTGGGCTGCTATAAACATCTTCCAGTATTGTACTGATTTTTGTCGACTGTTAACGAAATCTTTACAGAAATGAATAGTTTCTAATTAATGAGTTGAAAATGACAGGGTTCTATTATCATACCAGCTAGACTATAAGAAATATATTTAGAAGAAGCCTCAGTGATTTATAATTTTTTTAATGAAAATGCATTTAAAAATACATATCAAAACCAAGTAGATCTTAAAGAGTAGGTACACACTTTTTTAAAAATTTTATGTGGAGATCTAATATGGAAGATAGATAATTGTACTTTTGCTGTCTTAGAATCCCAGAGAAATTTCATAGTTACAAGAGAATAGGTATCATTTGGCCCAAGAATAGCAAAGACCAGGAGATATCAGGGCAATACCATTAAAAACAAATGAACAAAAACTTAATGGGTTAATGTGAGCAAGGGAAAGGTATACAAAATTGGAAAATTAATTTGTCCCAAGCATTGCTAATTAGTAGAATATCAGTTTTGGCTTGATTTGTTTTGTTTTATAATAGATAGAAGAAATTGAGGAATAGATCCAGAAATGATTTGCAAATCAAGAAAATGTGTTAAATTATTTAACCAGAAGTTACTTAATCTGAACAAAAGAGGGTGAGGAACAAAGTTAAAAACAGTTTTTTAAGCTCATGAAGGAATCTTCATGTGTCATAAAATTAACTGCTCTTCTGATTTTTCAGAGGTTAATGATATAAAATGTGGGCTTAAATTGTAGCAGTATACATTTACGTTATGAATAATTCATTAAAAAAATAAAGTTGATTAAATACTAGAAAAGTCTTCCAAAGATGGTTGTCCAAATTGGCTCCCAGAAATTTTAGGATATCTAATGTTTTATATAATGTTTATTACATACATATATAATTTTAATAATTAAAAAATTAATCTTTGACAATTTTCTACAAGGTATAAAGTTGTGTTTAATATATGTTTTATATGCTATCTACCTTTCAGTTCACACCACTTTAGCCAGGGGTAAGAAAACTTAAAAAAAAAAAAAAATGAAGGTCCATAATGTTACCTATGAATGGTTTTACCTAGTAATTTACCTAGTAACAGTTTTGTGACCTAAGAAACTAAGGAATTTGTCCTTTCTGAAAGCAGAAGACATGGCATTTACGAACTCATTTAATTTATTCTAGGAAATGATGATAAGATGTTAAACCTTTCATTCAACTTAGGGCAAATTCTATACTTTTTAATAAGTCTGTCCAAGGAATGTATCAGCTTAACATTTTTTTTTTCAGTTTTAATTAGTGTCAAGTATACAGTGCATTGTTTAGACATCTACATAGTTCGTAAAATGATCCCCGCAATTGCTCCCTCCCTTCCTGGACTCTCCACCTAGCCAGTGTATCAATACTAACTGCATTCCCTATCCTGTGCTCCCCATCTCCTTGACCATCCATCAACTACTAATTTGTACTTTTTAACCTTCACCCCATTCTCCCAGCCCTCCAAACCCCTCTCCTGTTTGCCCATCACCAAATTGTTTACTATATTTGTGAGTCTGTTTTTAATTAGTTTGTTTTTTTTATTCCTTAAATTCTGCATATAAGTGAAATCATATAGTGTTTTCTGACTTAAATATCTTCTAGGTTCATCACAGCAATATCTTTTTCCATTCTCTTTCTTTTCATATGTAGGAATCTTGTTTTCTTATTCTTTCAGCTACTCCATCTCTTGGTTGGAGCACTTCTTTTTTATGTAAGGTACCTATTGATAAAAATGTAGTTGTTACCATTTTTTATTCCTATTTTTGATACATGACATCAATATGGTGACCTCCCAGGAGCAGGGGACCACCAAGTTGCCTAAGGAGGGATGAACCGGCCCAGGTCAGAAATCAAGCAGTTCAAAACTCCCGTGTTGATCAGCTTACCATGTTTTTATTTTTTTTTAAAAAAAAAAGGACCATTTTTTTTGTATTTTGTTAAAAAAATGAGTTAACATTTTTATTTAAGCTGTACAAAGTATTAATCTTTAGTATAAAAAGAGGATTGTGTATAGATGAATTGTTTCCATTTATGAATTTGACCATTGTCTGTGCTACTCTGGCTAAAAAAATCCCAACATGTTTGCACTATGTAGGCATTATGGAAAGACTGCTGCTGTAATCTTAGCATGATCTGCAGAGACCATTTCATTAAGGTACAAAGGTGACTTTCTTTTTCTGTATTTTGTAACTTTACCAGAGTAAAAATTGATCATAATTTTTTTTATGATAACAATTAGTTATTTGATAATTTTATACTTCTGACTGCCTGGAAAGGAACTGGCCTAACTGCAGTTCTATGCAGATTCCCAGAATAGACTTGAAAAATGAGAGAGAGCATTTAATCCCAGTCATCATGGCCCTGTCCATCTCATGTTCACCACATAGCAAATGAAAGACCAAATCATTTGAAATGGACTACTTAAGCTTTATATTATTCCAGTTCCAAGGAATGTTTGTGACACAGCTAAGATTGATTAGCTTATTGGATCTGATTACCATAGACCGTGATTTCTGTTAATAATTGTGTTTATCATCTTAACGTCAAAGTTGCTTCTGGCAATTTATTTGATCACATAAATGTATGATCATTACACCTGCTGGATTTGACATCAGATAAATTTTGAGAGTTGAGAGGCTTACTTCTATTATAACATGTCATCCCTTCTATTGCCCTCTCTATCCCACAAAACAGTTTAAAGATTTTTTTTTTTTTAATGTAGAAAATGTATCTGGGAAGACTTGAAAATCATATTAATATGCATTCCATTTCTCATATCAAATAGGATTATGCCATCTATAATTCTAGGTTCATACAAACCTAATGCTATAAATCATTTAATTAATTTTCTTAGGTTGATTTACCTGTTTTAAAGTAAGACACTAATATTTTACTTTTAAGTATATTCTTTTCTAATGGGGAAAAACTATGGTAAAAAAACTGCAAGAAATGTAAATGTAATTATGGCAATAGAGCAATAATATAATAATAACAGGCAAATAAATTATAGATTAGGATAAAAGGAACAATATTTGATTTATATTTCATCTATACAGTATCCATTTTTCTTAGGTCTACCTCTAAATATTTAATCTATTTAAAATTATGGTTTATGTAATTCAATATTAGATTCCCATACTGATTTAATGTATTTTTCATTTAAATTGCAAAGCATTAGGCTTTATGTTGTTTATATTTTTCCTGAAGGTTCATGAATGTATATGAATATGAATGCTTATTGTGGGTTACAACATAAGTGTTTGATACAATGCTGCAGTTACTGTGTTTTGTGTTCTTATCTTACAATTTATCTCCAAAATTCACCTTCCTTATTCACCAAATTTTAATTTTATATCATATTTACAATTAACTGAGTCAATTTATCTTTCTATAAGTATTTCATTTTAAGGTATTTAATTTTAATGTAATTTGTTTTTCTTTCAACACCAAAGATTTTTAATTGCTACTCTATGTATCTTCCATATTAGAATCCTGTATTTTCCATTTATTTAGGAGAGATTGTTGTTAAAGATTATCTATAATAATTTTTTAATTTTAAAATGATACACAAACAGGATAAGGAACTTCCATAGATCAAACAATTGTTACACAGATCAAAAGGAGACCATTTATTCTCCTTTAAAACCCTAATATGAGTATTTTATAATGAATACTGTGTATGTGTGTGTGTTAAAGAATTTATATTTCCATCAATACATTTGTGTATATATCAATACATCTGTGATAAACAGGCGTTTTTTTTTTATTTTTATTTATACATTTATTAAAAGTAATTTACAATGAGCATGTATTATTATTATATTTTACAGTTTTCAAAAACAAAATAAATATCTTAAATATTTAAAAAAATTTTAAAGATTTTGAATTGTTTGAATACTTTAAACTGGCTATAGATAAATGCAGTTTTGTTTAGTATAAATAAAACTGTTTTCCAAAATATTTAAAGTAGCATAATATTACAACAAAAGAAAGAAAAATAAATATATATTACATAGACAGTATTTTGAATTTCAAATTGATTGCTAATCTACTTTTCAGAGGCTGCCTGGTCACATTTCAGAATATCAGTAAGTTGTGTGAACTCCTTTGTTTTATTTTCACATGGCACAGTTCCCTTCTCTCATTCAAAATTGTGTCACAGAAATAACCAGTGAGTCAGAGGAACTTAGTGCTTAATGGTGTGAGCTCTGGAAGCAGGGCTTAAATCCTGGCTCAACCTATGACATTGAGAAAAATCACTTCACCTATAAGTTCATCTACTCATCTGTAAAATCAATATACTTGCCACAGTGTATTCACTAAGTGTGCTGAAAATAAACTAACTTCAAAATGATACAAACCCATTGTCTCAAGTGAGTATAGGTAAATTGGCTCATAATTTTCACATATTTAGAGTTATATGTTGATTCTTTTAGACATAATTATTCTTTCCATGTTCTCATAGATGATTCAAAAAAGACATTATTCATTTAACAGAGAATATGTGAAAGTGATAAATATAAGAAATAAACCCTAAATTCTAACAGCTAGCTATAACATGAAACATCTGACCCTTTATTTCACTTTATTAACCAAACAGCTTCTCAATGCTCATGTATTTTTATTGTCTATAGATTACCTCCACCTTTTGAAAGTAAAGATATGTTAGCACTGTAGAAGTTTTTCTGGTATTAGAAAGCTGGCAGAGTGCAATGGTAGTAGAAATAGAATGTGAAAATTAAAGGTCACATTCCAATTTCATTATGTGTAAACAGGTGTTTACTGATTAAATCTGTATAAAGAAAAAGCTCAGGCAGCTTCTGAGAATGTCACTCCCAATAGCTTGATATAGAACATATATTCATATAGAAATAGTTTACTTTCTCAATGTTTTTCAGGAAGATCTTAAGATTTTCAAAAATTAAATAGACTTTTTCTTGTGTATTACAAGAAAAACCCCACAAATCTCATGTGGCCTTTCCATTTATACAAAATTGTGGAGTTCTTTTACCAAAACTACTGCATAAAATTGTGCCAGTCATGCAGTTTACATTTTATGGGGCAACGTTCACAACATAGACATGAGGCATTTCTGTGTATTTTACAACTATTTTCTGGCTGACAGCAGTGAAATGTCTACTTTTAACAAAATCAGTATATTATGGCAAATTTTATCCAGATGGAAGTCAAGTGTCTTGAGGACACTTGTCTTATATGTACTTCTACCCATATGGCATCTTTATGCATATTAGTAAGAGTGGAAAATTTAACCAATATAAAATTATGTCATATTCTAATCCTAAAATACAAAGATCAGATAGAGTAAAATGAAAATTCTAAGTACTATGCCTAAGCTTTCAACAAAATATATTAGCATTCTTTTAGTTATCATTATTTAAAATAATACTTATAAGAAAAAGAGTTAAGACTATAATAGTGATAATAAGAAAACTTTAAAGGTCACTTTCTTTTCTAGAATTCATGATTGCAACTCTGGTGTCCACCATAAGTTAGTATGACACTTAGATAATATAAACTATTTCAATGTTTTGTTTTCTTTTCCCATAGTTATAAAGAATGAATTTCAATAAAAAATGTATCCACATGGAAAATTTGCTTTTTTATAAATATCAGACCTTATAAATATTAGTAGTTAATAGATAAATTCTTATGAATAAACATAAGAAACATCAAAAACAGATTTATCATGAAGTACTTTTTATCTATCATTTCAACAATATAAATTTATTGTTGAGCTTATTGAATAAGGTCTCTATTTCTCTTTATAGTATAATTAAAAAATAACTCCTGCTCAAGCAAGGTTTTTGAGAATTCCTTTGTAAGTATATATTTTAAACCCATAGCTTTCGGTCACTTTTGGCAAAAAAGCAGTTTTGGCTAGTCAGGTAAAAATTATTAAACATACGTGGGAAAAATTCAAATAGGATTTTTATAACTAAAGTAGATAAAAATGGAACTCTAAATATAAATGCTGTATATTTGGAGTAATGTGGATATTAAGTTTTCATTACCATGAAGTCCACTTATTTGATCTTCCTACCTCAACAGTGCAATCAAACTAATTTGACTATTCTTATTTACAAACTTACCTCACCTTCCTGTCTCATTCCCATCCTTAATTCCAGAGGCACTAAGTTACAGTAAATACTAGTGGTTGGACTTAATTCTAATTAACAGATGCTGTTTGCATTCTTAGGGCAATTCAGCAAAAAACATTAATAATTGTGCAAAATAGGACTTCCAGGATGCTCAAAATCCAATGTAAAGAACAAATACATCTTCATATCTTTGCCTTGTATTGTACCACAAATTGAAATTTATTTTTGATTTGATTATACCAAATAAGATTTTAACTCTGCTGTGTCAACAAGTACCCATATTTGAATAAAATATCTGACATAGATAATAAATTATATTATATGATGATCATCAGACAAAGTTCCCAATTTATTTTCTCTTTTCTGAAAATCATAAAGTTATGGCAAGGCTATAGATTAACAAACCAATGCAAGAGAATATTGAAGAAATGAAACCAACATACATGATAATCTAGTAAAATGGCCGTATTTTCAGAAATAAACGTATATTTATCTAGTTTTCTTTCTTTTCATTCTGCCCGTTATTCAACAAATTGATCTGTTTTTATACAAACTTGATCAAATTAGTCCATGTTTAAAACTCTCTAAAAGATTCTTATTCACATAAATATATTCTCCACTGACATAAAGACCAAAAATCTTTGTATTACTTATAATCCCTTAATAATCTGACATTTTCATAACTTACCATGTGCAACTTTATTTCTTAACTATTTTTTTTTAGATTATAAAATAAAATTGTTTATTCTCCTCTCAAGCATTAATTCATCCTAGTTTTTTTTTTTAACCTAGATCTTCCTCCTCTTACCCCTTTTTCTACACAAGTTATTTAACCTTTAGATCACATAGTATTACTCTTTTTTTTTTTTTGTCATCATGTTTTTTTTTGTGTGTGTGTGTGTGTGTGTGTGGTAAGCAATTCATAACATAAAATTTACCATTTTAACCATTTCTAAGTAGAGAATTCTGTGGTATTAGTTTTCATGTTTTTTAAAATGTATTATTTTAATTAGTTTCAAATATACAGAACATTGGTTGGACATCTATATAGTTCGTAAAACAATCCCCCCAATTGCTCCCACTTTCCCATGACCCTCCATCTAGCCATTACATTAATGCTAACTGCATTCCCTCTGTAGTGCTTCCCATCCTTGTGACCATCTATCAACTACTAATTTGTACTTCAACAATTCACCCCATTCTCCTAGCCCCCCAACCTTCCCTTCCTCTTAAAGATAATGCTTTTGTGGTCTCAAAGAATATGTCAGGCATTCTAGGTAAATAGCTCCTTCTTAAAAATATGTCTGTTTATAATTTAATGTATTTACATAATAGTATTTAGAATGTGACCTCCGTACTAGATGATAATTTTATAAATTTATTTTTCTCCACTATTTAATCTTCAGGTTTTAATACCATTCCTCATCCTTGATACATGCTAGGTGTTTCTCAAAAATCATGTGTTTAATAAGTGAATGTCTAATGAATGTATCTAGTTAATGTATCAGAGAGAAATTTCAAACCAACTCTATTTTCACTCTAAAACTGTGTCATATTTGCTGGTTAAATTGCTGGGTATAACCATCTTATATTGCTAAGTTTCAAAGGAACAAGAGGAATCTCAGCCAATACACAACGAGGTAAACCCTGACAGAAGAACTTTGAAAATAGAAACATGTATAGTGCACCAACATTTTTGTTGAATTTGCAGCCTTCTACCTCTTCTTTTGCTTAACAGTGTTGTTTTGAAAAGTCCTGTTTAAGTACCTGTTCTGATGAGAAGGTGACTTGCAGTTTAGCTGATGATATTCTTATGTGACTTTATTTAAATTTAATCGTTTCCACAGCCTGCTTTTTAAGGTATTGTATTCACTGTACACACAAGTAAACTGAGGGCCTCAGTGATTAATTATTTTGCAATTATACAGTTTAGTAGGTGTCAAAATTTAGACTGGAGAATTGTAATGCAGAACTAAAGGACCCATGTTCTTTTTCTATTCTAAGTTATAACAATTCCATCTGTATATCCGGGAAGTGTATAAAATATTTATCTACAAGGTAGGAACTGTCATCTTACAATGTAATTTTTCTGAAGGAAAGATTATAGGTGGAGTGAATGTACATTTTCTTCCTCTTGCAAAAGTTCACATTGCGTGTCTTTCATCTCAGAAGAGTTTAACTTTTCAAAGATGAATAAATCGACTAGTTGTAATTAGAGCTTTATTTTACTCATAGAAATAGATAGATCACCAGACACACTCCCTATAAGTAATATGCCTTGACAATGATGAATCATATAAAAAAGGAACTCTCAAACTTACATTCATTTTATAAGGAACCCTAGGGCAAGTGGATATATAATCTAAGCTAACTGCAGAAATTTCTCCTTATCATTGCCAATGTACTCACTGGAATTACTAAAATATTCTAGCAACAGCTCTAGGAAAAGAAAACCCATCCTACCATCTAAAAGAATTTACTGCTCATAATTCTGCCTGAAAGCTACACCTCCTTAATGTGGATTTTAATGTCAGTTTTTATTTTAGATTCAAGTGCTGATGCTTTTGATTGAAAATATATCTATAATTAAAAGCATGATTTTTCTTTTGAAAAATCTTATTTGGTTTAAAACACATAGTAAATCTGTTGCTTGAATATATTCTATGCATAAAATCATATATTATGTCTCTTCAGAACTGCATCTTTAATTTCTAGTTCAAACCATCTGGGCTTTTGTTTATGGCAGAAGATATTACATATTATTATTTCTGGAAATTTGGAGAGAGAAGAATGATCTAGAGTGGTATTGTCAGGAAGGCCAACATAATAAAAAATGGTCCTGAATTTTACAACTATCTCTAAATAAGATCCTCTCTATATTAGTACATGTATGTATTATAAAGAAAGATGGACACTGCAAGCTGCACTCAAATATCAAAACCAAAGTTTATGGAAATTAATCACTGAATGGATAAACACTTTCCTAGAATTTTAGAAACAAAAAGCCATGCAGCTTTGTTAAAGAAAGAAAAAAGTGAAGAAAAGTAACTTTTCTTCTTTGTTGGTGGAATAAACTAGAATGCTGTTTTTGTATTCACTTCTTTTTTTTTTTTTTTTTTTTTTAGGTACTTTTAAAGATCTTTAGAGAGAATCCTGGGAAACATTACTTATAGTCATTTATCTGTTTCTTGGCAGGCATCTGATCTTCCTGGAATTGGGAAGATGAGGAATCTTTTTTCTTCTTACTATTCCACTAGCTATCCAATTTGTTACTCCTTTCTATTTCTTTAATTTTATATTGATTTTTTTCTCCATCTGACCTTGAAAATAATTCTACTTTTTAAAATCTACTTTAAAAAGAACAAGGTGACAGATAATGTCTTCCTCTATCCCTTACCAGAATCCATAAAACCATTAAAGATTTTGTGAAGAAATACATATAATAAGGAAAAAAAAAGTCTGATATTGTTAGTTTGTGATTAACCTCTTAACTCCTCCACATTATGCATTTATGGTAAGCTGAATCTGGAATAAAACCTTATTGCACAATGCTAGGGAATAATAAAAGTTGAGACTAGGCAGATTGTTGCATCTCAGTGAAAGTTATTAGAGATGCTGGTTGAGGTATTTGTTGTAACCACAAAAAATTTATATTACTATTTGCTTAGGAATTTTTCTGTGAAATGGAAATATAACCTCTGAGAGAACCAAATTGGCCTTTCCTATACCTAATACACTTAAGCATCTTTACCACATAAATATAGTGGTATCATCTGGAGTTTAGAGGAGAAAAGAGGACCCTTTTGCACTATTGATGGGAATGTAAATTGATGCCTCCAGTATGTAAAAGAATGTGTTAGAAATAGAACTACCACACGATCCAGCAATTCTCCTTCTGGGTATGAAATGAAAGCAAGGTATCAAAAGAGATATCTATAGTCCCATGTTCATTGCAGCTTTCTTCACAAATGGCTAACACATGGAAACAACCTAAGTGTTTGTCAGTGGATGAATAGATAAAGAAAATAAGAGATACACAAACACATACAGAAATATTATTCAGCCTTAGAAAAGAAGGAAATCCTGCCATTTGTGGCAACAAATGTAATGGATTAGAATGGATGAAATCTTGAGGACACTGCTAAGTGAAATAAGCCAGACAGAGAAAGCTAAATACTGTATGGTATCACTTATATATGGAATCTGAAAAACACAAAACAAAGAAAACAAAAATTAAAAAAGATACATACAAAAACTCACCGAAACAGAGTAGAATGGTGTATGCCAGGGGTTGGGGTGGTGAAGGGGAAATAGGGAAAGGCTGGTGAAAGGGACAAATTTTTAGCTAAAGTTGAATAAAGGTTTGAGGTTCTAAAGTGGAACATGGTGACTCTTGTTGATAACACTGAATTGTATAATTGAAATTTCCTGAATAGAATGTAAATGTTCTCACCAAGAAAGAAAAAAAGATAAATATATGAGGTGATGGATGTGTTAATTAAATAGATGGCAAGAATCTTTTCACAATGCATAAGTGTATCAAATCATCATGATGTACCCTTTAAGTATCTTACAGTTTTAAATGTCAATTATATATCAATAGACCTGAAATTTAAAAAAAATAGTGAAATAATAAATGGATGAGTAGTCCCATAAAACATGGAATTTTTGGTGGGAAGGGAAGGAACAGACTAGATACTTTGCTGAATACAGAGAGCAGCTTACTGCACATTATATGAATAGTCAAGGGAAAAAATAATTTATATCAGAAATTTTTTAAGGAAACTAATTTCATGTATTAGAAGAGAGATGCTTTCCTAATAATTGCTTCATACTCCTCTTTCACAGCTATCTTTGTCTATAAACATCTTTATAAATAAATGCTAAGGGATTTAATTTTTATATAATTTTAGATTTTCTTTAGGTTTATTTAGAAGGAAGTCTTTTTGATTAATTTTATAGACTCTCTTTACTATTTTTGTATTATTTGTCATGATGCCATATTACTATATAGATTTAAATTTAAAAAGCAATTTTAAATAGTTTATAAAACTATGCCCTTGATTGCTCTTTCTTTCCTCTGACTCTCCACCTAGCCATTATATTAATGCTAATTGCATTCTATATGTCGTGCTCCCCATCCCTGTGATTGTCTTTCAACTATTAATTTATACTTCTTTAACCCTTCACCCATTCTCCCAGCTCCCCACCTCCCTTTTCTTTGGCTGTCACCAGATTGTCCTCTACATTTGTGAGTCTGTTTTTGATTAGTTTGTTCTTTTTGTTCCTTAGATTCTGCATATAAACAAAATTATCTTTCTCTATCTGACATATTTATCTTTCTTTGACTTATTTTACTCAACATAATAACCTCTAGGTCCATCCATGTCATTGCAAATGGTAGGATTTCATTTTTTTTAACAGCTGAGTAATATTTCATTGTATACATGAACCATAAATTCATGCCCAATTGTCTGTTGACGGACATTTAGGTTGCTTCCATATCTTGGCTATTGTATATTGTGCTGACATATGAATATTGGGGTACATAGATCTTTACAAATTACCATTTTGGTTTTCTCTGGATAAATACCCAGAAATGCAATTGCTTGGTCAAAAGATATATTCATTTTAATTTTTTTAGGAACCTCCAGACTGTTTTCCATAGTGGCTGTACCACTTTGCAATCCCACAGTGTATGAGGGCTCCCTTTTCTTCACTTCCAATAATTTTTTTTAACAAAAGTTAAATACATAATTTAGTGGATAAATAGTTATTTTGTTTAAATTAGCTCAATAAATTTAGTGGAATTAATTCTAAAACTATTTCCAATTCATAATTCTAACTTTATAAATCCATTTTAAAGGATTGTAGCATGATGTGTGTGTGTATGTATGTATGTGTGTGTGTGTGTGTGTGTGTATATACACACACACACACACATATATATATAATTTTTCTTTAAAAATTCTTAGAATTTGTTATTGCAAATTAAGGTCTATTGCCTCTTCTAGTATCACTTTCCATGTGTAAGGTTCTTAAAGTAGGCTATTTATATTTTTTCAAGGTTCAACTGTTTTATCTCTAATTGATAAATTTGATAAACCTGACATTTAAAAAATATTAAAACTGATTTTAATTAGACAATATAAACATGCTCAAATTTTTTGTGTATCTGTCCAAGTGACTGTCTTTGAGTTAAATACCCTATTTGATCTAGAGCCTTCCGGAATACCAGACTTCACATAATGTGTCTAGTATGTAATTAATCATTTTTTCCTCTTTTTAGAATTTGGGCTTGCAAATTTCTAAATAAGGCTTCATTTATTCTTATGGATATTTCGATTTTGTTTAGAAAAAGAATCCACTTCTCCTGTTTCACAGATATTTTCTTTTTTTTTTTTTGTCATCTGAAATGTTGAACCTCTTATCTGTCACTTTAGATTATTTTAGGTTCCACTTCTTTTGTGAAGCTTTCTCTAACTATTCACACTGACTTTGATTTCTCAGTTAAAGTCTACTGTGACCATGTTGTGTTTGTTGTTTCGTACACATTATTTGTATCCTTACAAGACAAATACAAGGATCATATTTTATTCTTCTTTTATATCTGTTTTTAATCTCTTTTTTGATCCAGCAAAATAAATATATGATTGAGTGATTTTGTAATACAATAAACACTAATACATGTATGTATTTTACAAATGAACAAATAAGTGAAAATATTAAAGCAGTTTTAAAATATATATTAGAAGCCCCAAGACCTGACTTATGTTTCTACAATTACCCAACTCAATCTATGATGAGTATGCCATTACTGAGGTTACTAGAAAATTGTCTTTTACTATTATTTTACTTGATAGAGCTGGTCAGAGAAAAACATCTGGATAAAAATAAATTAACTTTAAACAGTTCTTTAAATCTTCACTTATCTAACCCATCTCCTGTCCCACAAACTTCTGGAAGTCCTAGGCATGTAGGGGTCACCAGAAACATGAATGTGTTTTTCTTATAAGGAAAGTCTGGATAATGTTTATTCCATTTGTTCAGTGACTTAGCAGCTCGTAAGAGTAATTTTATTGGGTAGAGAAGGACGAGGTCATGCTGTAGTTCGAAAGACAATCCTGATTCCTTTTAGTCACTGTCTCAGTGAGTTTATGACTCAATATTTTTTTTGAGGGTGGGGGTGGCGGGGGGGAGTAGGGGTGACTTTACTTTCAAAAGTAAAGTATACAAGTATTATCTCTGGTGTGTCTACATTACTTTTCATTATCCTCCAGTTATTCAGGATTTGTTAATTAGCAGAAATTCTTATTAGAAGTACCAGAATCAGCAATGGCATTGATCAGTAACAAACGCCTTTACTCTTAAAAAAAAGTTCACATTGAGACATTGACTCAAACTTTGTTATAACATTGATAATTAGCTAAGGGAAAGGGACTTGACTAAAAAGTTAAAATTGATAATGCTCTTCTAAGGATTCAGATGAATTCAATATCCATTTGCATATGTGTTAAGGTTTAGTTTACAATATATTAAAAACTGCATGATCACCTTTTTTCTCATGTTTATAGAATTGCTTTCACCTACAAGAAATATGAAGCATAAATGTCAAATAAAATGTGAATGCAGTTTACAATTTCTACCTGCAAGATACTCAGTGTATTAGATGCTATTGTCCAGACTACCTGAAAGTAATAGAATTTGTAGCATTAACTGTTTCTTCAGTATACTTTACAAAGAATTTTTGAATAATCAGACAGGTCTGACATGCGCTTGGTGCTCATTTGATGTTTATTTTCTTCCTTCTGTTGAAGAAATAGAACAATTCTGCCAACAAAAAGAGCCCTTCTTACCAGTGTTAAAGAGAGCATAATCACTCTGAAAGCATTAACTTGTATGTAAATAGCACAAAATCAACTACAAATTAGGACAAAGTCTCACATATTCGATACAGCAAAACAGAAAAAAACAACTTGTCTGTTTGCTTGAGAGACAAGGGTCTGTACCTTGTGCCAGTTTGTTGAACATCTCGTTAGAGACCCCTGTGCTAAACTTGGAGTACGTTTTAATATAGCTAGCAGTTATATGACTGCCACCTTGGAGATAGTTCTACATTGTCCTAGTAGAGAGTAGGCTTAATCTCTAGAGATTTGTCTCTGTTTTACAGGTTCTAATCTTCCTTGAGGAAAGACTGATTCACTGTGTCTCCAAGGAAACACACTAAGGAAAGGAAGAATGGCAAAACAGCTTATGCATGTCCTTTATAAACAAAGAAAATGTTATCTTTCAACTCCCAACATTGTCTAGTCTCACTATCAAACAACTTATATCTGACAGGAAATAAAATGAGTTCTTCCTCTTAAATTAGTTTAATTTTAGAAGAAACCTACTTATAAGTAAATGCAAGTAGAATGTCTTGATAATGTGAAAGAAAATGGTAAAGGATATTTTTTTTTTCTTTTACCTAGGACTTTTGGTTTATTTTTGTTTATGATTTGTTTTAGTTCTAGGGTGCATATATGTGTCAGAGGATGTATGTGTAAGGATGACTTACACTGATTCTCTCAGACCTGCTTCTAGAAGTTGAATATAGATGGAGAATATGGTCATGAAACATTCAACACCTGAAAGCCAAATACTTTCAGGATAGAATGCGGTACTTCTAAATATTTTATTTTGTTATACTATTTCATTCTGTTCTCCATTTTGAAAGAAAAATGTTTTGATATTTCTTATATGCATGAATTAGTATATGACTTAAAAGAAGCAGGAATTCTTTGTGTGGAGACCTGATAAGGGAAGCTAACTTCTTAATTAGTTAGCTTTATCAACAACAAATTGTTTTGTTTTTCTCTTAAAATTTCTATAATGTCTTAGAATTTACAATCATTTGGCACTGCCTGTTCTTGGATGATTTTAAGAGTCATATTCTTCCATCTGATAGAATAAACAATGTTTTTTAGACAAATGGGCATAGAAGCCCCCAAATTAAAATAACAGGAATAGTAAAACCTGTTTTTTATAATGTATAACTGGGTACTAACTCAGTTGTCCTTGTGTTTGATAAAAAAATGTTAAATATGTTTGCTGTCTGGATTTAGGTGTGTGAATAATGCAATGGCCAGGCTGGAAATGTCAAATTCTAAGGATATAACACAAAGAGACCTTATTCTGTGAACACAGAAAAAGTTAGAAATGTCTGTTCTGTCTTGAAACTTTTTCCTCAAGTGTAAGTAATTTCCTTGGATTTTGTTTGTCAGTATTTAAAATAAGCATAAGCCCCTCTACCTGCCTATAAGATCGATAGCACTTAAGAAAAGGCAAAATATCTAATTAGTTAATTCAGAAAGTTGTTTAGACAACTTCAGATTTTTAACTAAACTGACTCATTATTTTGACATCTTATAAATGCTTACATGTTCAGTAGGAAACTTTAGCTAGATTGATAAGTGGAAGCAACCTCAAAAACAGGTTCTGTCTAGGTGGACTCACCTCACACATTTACCTTTTTGTGTGTTTTTGACAACACTTAAGTTCTGCTCTCAACTATAGTCACCATGTTATACATTAGATCCTCAGACCTTGTTCATCCTTTAACTGAAAGTGTATATACCCTTTTAGTAGCCTCTCCCTATTTCTCCCACTCACTAGGCCCTGGCAACCACCACCAGTGTACTTTTTCAATGAGTTTGACCTTTTTTTTTAAGTCTTTATATGTGATGACTTACAGACTTTGTGTTTCTCTCTCTCTGGCTTATTTCACTTAGCATAATGCTCCACAGGTTCATCCATGTTCTTGCAAATGACAGGATTTGCTTCTTTTTTCAGGCTGAATATTTCATAGTATATATTATCCCACATTTCCTTTATCTGATCATCAGACATTTATGTTTCCATGTCTTGGCTACTGTGAATAATGCTGCAGTAAACATGAAAATACAGGTATTTTCAAGATAGTGATTTTGTTTCCTTTGAATATATACCCAGAAGTGGGATTGCTGGGTCATATGGTAGTTCTATTTTAAATTTTTTGAGGAACCACCACACATTTTCCCTAGTGGTTGTACCAATTTACATTCCCACAATGTAGAACTTGCCTTTTCTTCATAGCCTCACCAGTGTTTATCTTTTTGATAGCAGACATCCTAAAAAGTAGAAGATGATATCTCATTGTGGTTTTGGTTTGCATTTTTCTGATATTTAGTGATGAGCATCATTTCTGAAATAGCCCTTTTGTCCTTTTATGTGTCTTCTTTGGAAAAATGTCTATTCAAGTCCTCTGCCCATTTTTTAAACTGGATTATTATTTTTTTTTTTTTGCTTTAAGTTACATGATGTCCGCATATATTTGGGATATCAACTCCTTAGCAGAAGTGTTGTTTTCAAATATTTTTTCCCATTCTGTAAGTTGCCTTTCATTTTGTTGATTGTTTCCTTTGCTGTGCAGAAGCAGTTCAGTTTGATGTATTATTTTATTTATTTATTTTTGCTTGTGTTGCTTTTGCTTTTAGTGTCAAATCCCAAAAAAAATTATTGCTAAGATCAATGTCTGGTTGCTTACCTTCATGTTTTCTTGTAAGAATTTGTGATTTTGGATCTTACATTTAAATCTAAAATCCATTTTTAGTTGATTTTTATGTATGGTGTAAGGTAGGATTCTAGTTTCATTCTTTTGCATGTGGCTGTGCAGCTTTTTCAAAACCATTTATTCAAGAGACTATACTCTGCCCCTTGTATATTTTTGGCTGTTATGTTGAAAATGATTTAAACATATATGTGTAGGTTTATTTCTAGGGTCTCTATTTGGCCCCATTGATTTATATGTCTATTTTTATGACAAAAACGTGTGTTTTGATTACTATAGATGTATAGTGTAATTTGAAATTAGGAAGTGTGATTACCTCAGCATCGTTTTTTCTCAACATTATTTTGGCTATTCAAGGTCTTTTATGGTTCCATGTGAATTTTAGTTTTTTTATTTCTGTGAACAATACGTTCAATCTATAGAATACTTTGAGTAGTATAGACACTTTAACAATATTAATTCTTCTGATCCATGAACATGAGAAATCTTTCCATTTATTTGTTTCTTCTTTATTTTATTAATGTCTTATATTTTCAATGTACAGATTTTTCACCTCCTTGATTAAATTTATTGTCTTTTATCATTTTTTAATGTCTTAGATTTCTAGACATATAATCAAATCATCTCAAAATAATAATTTTGAGATAAATTATTAGATAATTTATTGAGATTAATTATTAGATAAATTATTATCTTTTACTCCCATGACTTATCACATTAATAAAAAAATTCCAAAATGCTACTATATTAAAATAACAAACATAGATATCTACTGCTGCTGCCCCTGAGATGACGGGGACTTCCTATAGAGATCTACTATTGACTGTAAGGATGATAGGTTTATGAAAAGACTATTAATTATATATTAATGGGAAAACCTTCCTTTCCTTTTACTCCTAAGCTTTATTAGAAAATTAGTTGCTCATATTTACATTGTACAATTCAATGAGTTTTTTGATTATAGTTGCCATACAATAATAATATATTAGTCAGTTGTACAGTATAGGGATTAGAGCTCAAGTGATCACCCCACTAAATCTAGTACCCCTCGTCCCCCTTACATATTTATTACAACATTGTTGACTATTTTTATTATGCTACACTTTATATCTCATGACTATTTTGTATCTATCCATTTGTACTTCTTAATCCCTTCGCCCTTTTACACCATCCCACAACATCCCTCCTGTCTAGTAGCCCTAAAAATATTCTCTGTATCTATGAGTTTTTGTTTTCTGTTTTTGTTGTTATTGTTGTTTATTTTGTTCTTTAGATTCTGCATCTACATGAAATCACGTGGTATTTGTCTTTCTCTATCTGACTTGCTTCATTTAGCACAACACCCTCTAGGTCATCAAGGTAATATCTTTTTCCATCCTCTTCCTTTTAGTCTGTGTACATCTTTTAATATGAAGTGAGTCTCTTATAAGCAAGATATGTAGGGATCTTCTTTCCTTATCCATTCTGCTACCCTATCCTTTGGAGCATTTAATTCTTTTCCATTCGAGTTAGTTGTTGATAGATATGTAGTTATTACCATTTTTAATTTGTGATTTGAATGCATAGTTTTTCTTTTTAAAGAAGTCCAACATTTTCTGTAATAGTGGCTTGGTGTTGATGAATTTCTTTAGCTTGTTTTTGTCTAGAATTTCTTAATCTGTCCTTCAACTCTAAATGATAGCTTTGCTGGATGAAGTTTTCTTGGTTGTAGATCTTGGGTTTTCACCACTTTGAATACTTTTTGTCAAGCCCTTCTGTCCTGCATTTTTTTTTTCTTTTTTTTTTGAGAAATCAGCTGCCAGTCTTGTGAGTGTTCTCTGGTAAGTAACTAACTGCTTTTCTCTTACTACTTTTAAGATTCTTTCTTTGTATTTAACCTTTGGCATTTTCATGATCTGTCTTGGTGTGGGCCTCTTTGAGTTCCTCTTTCTTGGGATGCTCTGAGCTTTCTAGGGTTTTTATGTCTATTTCCTGTACCAGAGTAGAGAAGTTTTTCATCATTATTTGTTTAAATAGATTTTCCACTTCTTGTTCTCCTTCTCCTCCTTCAGGTACTTCTATCACATGTATGATTTTTACACTTAATTTTGTCCTAAAGACTCTTTAAATTATCATTATATTCTTGGCTTTTTTTTTTTTTTCCCATTCTGATTTTATGGTTTGATCCTCTTCATCTACTTTGTTAGCTCCCTTTAATATACTCTTCATCTCATATATGTATATATATATATTTAATTTCTGACTGGTTATTTTTTATAATTTTATTTCCATTTTTATGTTTGTTTGTTTTTATCTCTTTGTTAAAGTTCTCACTGAGTTCATCTACTCTTCCACTAAGTTCATTGAGCATCTTTTAAGCGGTGTTTTGAACTCTGCATCTGATTGCTTGACTACATTATTCCTGGAATTCTGTTCTGATCTTTCATATAGTTTCTGCTTCTTTATCTTCCCATATTGGCTGCCTTTATATGTCCGTTTCTATGTACTAAGCAAAGTTCCTAAGTCTCCTCATCTTATTAGGGTGGCTTTTGTGTTGTAGATGTCCAGAGGCAAGTCCTGAAAAGGGTTCAGCTATAGGCCAATTTTAGCCACAGTCTGTATCCCTCTGGGGCCACCTGTTAAGATTTAGTAAGCAATCCACAGATGTTGTGCTCATAGTCGCCTCAAGAAACTATACCAGAAACTGAGGCCAGCTGCCTCCAGTGTGGTTCTTGGAGCTTGCTCAGCAAGTTGCACAGGACTCACCAAGGATACAACTGGATGTGGCTTAGGTAGGACCAGGAGTTGGGGAGGCAGAGTTTCAGGGATATTTCTGGGCTGAGTGACCTCTGTTATCTAGTTTAATGACATCTTGGCTATGGCAGTGCTGGGTCTACACACTGGGATCAGGGAAGACTTAACAGAGAAAATGGATACCGCCGGCACTTCAGGGAGAAAGCCTTACCTCCGGTCCTTGTTCTGACAACTCAATGTCCCCATGTAAGTCCCTGGTGCCCCCTCCACCATAGCAGCCAACAGGGAATTGATGCTCAAAGTGAGAAGGTCCATTACAGTGAAAGTACACTCGTGGACACAGCCCCTTTAAGATGTATCTGAAACTACTAGCTGCCACTCAGCCACTAGGGGCCAGGCAGTTTGTCCCACTCAGTCACTAGTGACTCAGCAGCTTCATGTCCTCACCAGCATTCTACCTCCTCCTGGTGCAGGGTGATTTCTTATTTCTCTCCCTCGGTGTATGACTTGTTCATTTAGACCCCGGGCAACTCAAATTGCTGTTTGTTCCATGTTTCTGTCATGATTTTGATGTGGTCATAAGAGCAGGTGAACCAAGCCTATATCATCTATGCCATTTTTTCAGCTCCCTCCACATTTTTTATCATTTTGATACTATTGCAGAGAGGATTGCTTCTTCATTTCTTTTTCAGATAGTTCATTGTTAGTGTATAGAAATACAACTGATTTTTGCATATTGATTTTATATTCTGAAACGTCACTACATTAATCAGTTCTCATTGCTATATTGTCTTTTATTATACTAATATATACAACGATCTATTTATGCTTGCTTTAGTTGATTGATATTTGGGTTGTTTCTATTTGGGAAGTGTTATAAATGGCGTTATGAGCATTTCTGTACATGTCTTCTGGTGAATTCATATACCAATTTCTGCTGGGTATAACCTTATGAGTGAATTTTTAGAGTTTAGAGTATTCTTATTTATGCAATTACTATACTTTGAATATCAAACTGGACTGTTGCAGTTGGTGGCCATAGTAGCTTCTCAGAGAGTAAGAACAGCATCTAAGTACTGCAAGAATCTCTCATACCCTTATCAGGTTATGAACAAGTAAGATGTTTGAGTTGTAGTCATTGGCATCTTCTAAGACTTAGGAAACTTACCTTCTCAGATTAAAGAGAACTGTAGTGTTCCTCATAGGCAGTTCATATAGAGAAAATGCATCCTCAAAACCATGGTGTCAAGCTAACTCCATTAACTCCAGTAGATACTTTGCCTCTTATATTATCTCTATAGATAATTACAGAATTCTTAATATTCTCTTCATTATTTGAAATATTTCTACTTTCTATATTTTTTATCCTTTATTCTTTCTGGGAAAAAATTAAGATGCATTAACAAGTTTTATAAGAGGTCACAGGTCATATTTTAAAATCATACAAAATGTTTCAGTTGTAGTCTAGTCATGACAAGTCAATGGGTTCATTTGTTTCTAGAAAGGTTGGTTATTTAATTAAAAATAAAGGTATAGTATTTCCTTTACCATGTGATTGGTAAATTGTACACAATGTTTTTAGTTTTAGATTAGGAAAACTTCACATTCTTTCTCAATTTAAAATGGCATTATCAAAACTTTTAAATTTTTAAAAAATAAAAACTGAATACTCATGACATTATTTACTTTCTTGTTTTAAAATAGAAAGCATTCTTAAATAATTAGCCTCTTATTTCTAGGGGGAAATTTGGTGAGCTCCATGGTGGAGAACTAGTATGCACTGATTAGTATTCAGTCTGACAGTATGATTTACTCATGTGGAAGTGTAATGGGAGGAAATTGGCAACCAAAAGCAATAAGTGATGTAATTTACTTTTTTTCTCTTTGTCTTTTGTCTTCAACTTAGTTGTTCTCTTTTAAGGTTGGATGTGCATCTTTGACTTTACAATGAGTATTATATTTAAAGCAATTATATTCTGCCATTTGCAACCATGCTATTTGCATCTATATTTTCAGTAATCATTTATCATAGTATGTTTAAAATGTAAAGAATCAACATGTTGTTTATGTCATCATATTGTGAAATATTTTATATCCTGTGTTAAATCTCTAAAATATAGTCATCATGCCAATGATTTCTACTCCTGAAGATATTTAAATTGATTGAGAAATAAGAGCTATATATTTAGATAACCCATTATACAAAATATATTGTGTCAAAGTGAACTGAAGATTAAAATTGCATGTTTTATTTATAATTTTACTTGTTTCTAAATATGTTTAAAAATGTCTTCAAAAGAATTTTGGGGGATTTGGTCATTGTTTACTTGTTTTATTCAGAAAGAAACTAAGCTAAGATTGTATGAAAACAAACAGCTTTATGGGAAGTAACTGTGAAATGCAGATTATCCATTGAGATTATAAGGAAAGAATAATTTTATTATAAGCATTTTGCTCCAGCAGGTTGCTATGTTAAATGATATAAACTTTAGTTTCAAATGGTAGAAAATTCTATGGAAATAAGACAAATTCAAAGGGAATAATAGTTTGAGGAAGTTGGCAGGGAAATTTTCTATGCAGCTTCTTCATGGGCCTCTTCTGGCCACAGCTGGAAGAGGCAGTTATTTGCAAGTTGTGGTGTGAGCCAAGGCATTGTCAGGCACTTTTTTAAGGATGTGGTATCTACCTAGACAGTGAGAACAGGCTCTATAGCAGATATTCAATGGAACTGGAGCTTTGAAGATTTTTATGTCTCCAAGATTCAGAATAGTGAGCCAGCTTTCCCAGAACTATTTGCTAAATCCATTCTTTTTCCAGTGTTTGTGAGGAAACTCTGTATTGTCTATTAATCTACTTCTGAATTGCTTTTTTCATTTAGTCCCATAGCAGTGCCACACCTTTTATTTCTGTGGCTTTGTAATATATATTTATTCTTGATAATACCATCTTATTTTTTCAATTTATTTTAAATGTACTTTTACAGATATTTTAAATCAATTTTAATTTAATTATAAGTTACTGCACAAAAAATTTCGATGTTAACAATTTTGTCTTATTTCCATACATGATCTTTATGTTTTTTTTATTTACTTAGGCCTTTCTTTAGATCTTTTAATAAAATGTTAACTATTTCTGCATAAAAGTGTTATGCATTATTTATCAAATTAATTCAAATTTACTTTATGGTTTATTTTTTATTGTAAATAGTACTTAATTTTATCTTGCATTTTTCTTTAAAAATTTAAATGAAAAAATATTTCAAGTATTTAGAAAAATACCAAAATGACATCAATGAACCTGTATATCTAGCAAGAGAAAATATTTAGCCACCTCAGATAGGGAAAACTGCAAACATTCTTTTAGTGCTTAATATACACCAGATACTATTACAAATGCTTTTTAATATATATTAACATAATTTAATATTTGTTAACTTAGTAATCCTTGTAACAACATAACAGGGGAAGATAGAATTTTTTCCATTTTATAGTTGAGGGAACTGAAGCAGAGAGAGGTTACATAACTTACCCAGGATACACAAATGAGGACTGTGGGAATTTGAATTAAAGACCTTGCTGTTTGGTTCCAAAGCCTGTGCCCTTACCCATTATTTTATGGGTTTCTAAGTTACTGAATAGTTAAATACAGAGCTAAAGCCTTATCTATAAAGTCTTACAGGTCAGGTAATGCAGGTCTCTATCTTCTGGGATGGACTAGGGGAAGGAGTCTAAACATTTGTCTTTGGTTCCCAAATGACTAGCACAGTGCCTAGGACAGAAAACATTCTCATAATTGTGGTTTGAATAAATTTGTATTTGCCATGGCAAATTAATACAAGAAAGAAGAAAAAATTGGGGCATGTTCTTATAATTTTCCACAGAAATGACCACTGATATCTTTATATTACGAACTCCATTTGTTTCTTTTAATATTATCATTATGTATTTATATTATCAAACAACGTTTCATGATACATCAAAGTTAACCTACTTTAATGTTTAACTCACCAACATTTAAATATAATCACTGTCAATATTTACCAAAATTTTAAGAAAAGAAATAAATGAGATATCTAGAGTTTAATCAAAGTTGTTATCAACTCAAGATCCTCATAATAGTTGTAGGAATCATGTATCTGCCTAAATTCTATACTTCCACCTGGAATATACTATGTTAGTGTTCTTAAAAAAACAGAACCAATTGAGTATGTGTGTATAAATATGTGTATGTGGATATTCATATGTGTATATTCATACACACACACACACACATATACACACATATAAAACACACACACATATGAAGAGATTTATTATAAGAGACTAGCTCACATAACTCCTGAGGCCGACAAGTGCCAAGGTCCTATAATCTGCAAGATGAGTTGGGAAGCTGGAGAGCCAGGAGAACTGATTATATAGTTCTAGTCCCAAAGTCTACAGGTTTGAGACCCAAGAAGTGCCAGTGTTTCCACTGGAGTTCTAAGACAGGAAAATACCATAGTTTAAAAACTTAGTCAGTAGCAATTTTCTTAGTAGGAGGAAGGTCCGCCTTTTTCTTCTGTCCAGGACTTCAACTACCCATGAGGCCAACCAATCAGGGAAGGCAATCTGCTTTACTCATTCTACCCATTTAAATATTAATTTAATCAAAAACTTTCTAACAGAAATATCTGGAATAATGTTTGACCAGATATTGGGGCTCTTTGTAGCCCAGTAAAGTTGACACATAAAATTAAACATTGTAACAACTTATATTAAACATTTGTGGAAAATGTGCATAATTTTTCAATTTATCTCTATTCATCTATGCATCATTTTACTTGCTGCTCCTTATTTAGGGATGTTTCTGCAGATTGATATTCAAGTGGTCACTTCACTCATTCAATATACTCCAGTGCACCTGAGCCAGTTGCTAAGGATCCATTTTGATTGGTCAGTTTCCATTGTGCAAGATAGTTAAGTATTTTTCATAGTACACTTGAAAATAACCCAGGTATAGTCTAGTAGCATAATTCTGTTGCTGCAGGATGCTGAACTATATTTTTGCCAAACTAAATCAGTTACTGACTCCGTTTTCATGAAACATTTGAACTCTGGATGACTTCCAAGAAGTTTTTTCTGTTATTTCATTTTGGTGAAACATTACTTAGGAGGTCAGAAGAGAGAAAACTGATGATTTATAGGTCTCTTGAATGCAAACATGACAAGATAAGAATAGTGTGGAAAACTGAGTAAAAACCGATATGTTTAAAAATTTAGATAATTCTTTTATAGGATTTATGTAAGATTTTTAGCCATCGTCTCTAACATTAAATTATTACATTTGTAATCTCTTATATTGTGTAATTATTAGCAAGAAAATGAATGTTTTTTCCATAAATATCAATTATTATTTTTAAAATACAAATTCCTTTGAAATTTTTAGCTTTTAATGAATAAGTTGTTATTCTATTATGTTTCAAAAAAGTATATAATAAATTGACATAAACAGGTTCAGAATAGTTGCACCACCTGATTTCAAGATTTCTATAAAACTATAAATAATCAAGTTAGTGTGGTATTAGTATGAGGACAGACATATAGGTCAATGGATATAAAGTCCAGAAAAAAAGAAATATTAATCTACAATAAAAAGGAGCAAACTATTGTTATATGTAACAATTCTATCTAAAAAGAGAATATGCTGAAAAAAAGAGACAGATCTGAAAGATTACATACTGTTTTATTTCACTGGAGGAAGGAGCAGAGAAGTTTTCTACACTTATAGGTTCTTTTGTTTAACTTAATAATCATTGACGTGAGATGATAAACAGAAAATAACCAAATTTAATAACATACATATGTATGGAACCCCACATAAGTGAAAGAGTCAGAGTTTCAGAGACAGAAAGGTAAAATGAGATATATATGACATTCTGAGTTTAGAATAAGGTAAGGTGCCTTGGGGCGTCCGAGAGGAGGAGGATCATCTGCAGGATGATAACAGATGTTAAGTAATTAGATGTTTGCTCTGCTCTATAGATAGGTCATAAAAAGTTATCTCTAGTAACAATTCTTATGGGTAAGACCCCCAATTAAAATTTTTGAGGGAGAAGTAAAATTTCTCCTAAGCCTGCAGAATTTCAATTGCCTTTAGCTCAAAATAATCCACATGCCAACGTAGCACTTCTTGGAGAGGTCTATTCTGAACTCATCACATTTATATCAAAATTTAGAAAAAATGTAATCTTTTCAAACAGAGCATAGATCAGTGGTTTCCCATAACTGGTGGTTGGGGTTTGACATCAAAGGAATATAAGAAAAATTTAAGGGGTGATGGAAATGTTCTACACTTTGATAGTGGTAGTGGGTATATGGGAAAAGATATTTTTAAAACTCATAAAAATATACACTTAAAAACTAATAAAGTTTATATTATGGAAATTATACCTCAATAAAATGTATTTAAAATGTAAAATAAAGTGAAGCTCTGCAAGCTTTATTGTGACCGGTGGATATGACATTAAATCACATAGGCTCTTCCAAGATCTCCACATTTTCTTATCTTTTTGGTGAAAGGAAACGTAAATATATGCTTTTAATTCCAAAAGAGAAAAATAGAGCTTTTTCTCTACTATAACTATTTCCTCAAAAATGATAACTTTATTAGATAAAGTACCAGTGTAAATTTCTTTGGGCATACCACTAATGGGTTTATTCTCATGTACATATGCCTTATATATAAGCATATATATATGAATATATATATGTGTATGTGTGTGTGTATGCATATATATATAAAATTGTAATGAAGTATTTTGCCATTTCTTCTCTGCTGATAATGTCCTTTAGATGGAAAGTAGATTCTAAGTATACGTATTTGGTTTATGTGAATGTCTATTGACTAATAACTGAGTAGAAAATAATCTTACAGGAGTTCATTTCAAAGCCAAAAGAAACTACTGATTTGCTCTGAATCCTAAGGTATATAGTCTGCTAAACTTTTAAGTGTTCACTGAATGCTCATAATTTTTTTAAAATACAAGCATATTCTGGCAACAGTTGATTTTATCTAAATTAGACTTTTCCCCATTTACTATGTTTTATTGTTTGTATACATATTTTTTCTAATAAGAATGATAAATTAGTTCATCTTTCAATATTGATTTGCTTAAAGATAAGCTTTGCCAAGAAATTAAACATTGCATGTCTAATTTTGTAAGTGAATGTAAAATATTAAGTGATTGATCAGTTTATTTCAACTCATATATACCTACTCATGCCTGGGGTTACATATATTATTCAAGCTGGAAATGAAACAAAACTAAGTAAATGTTTTACAAAATAACATGTTATATATGAAATATCATAGAAATATGATAATTTTATGCTGATTTGGAAGAGTGACTCATAGAAATGTCATCTCAAGGAATTAAGGTCCTGAGTATTCATAGAAGTTCATGAGATTAGGATATGCAATAATGCAGTGACATTTATTCCATGACATAATGAAGAGAGGAAAGGGAATTCCAAATGAAGGCTGCTACAAACAATCACATTTAAAACATCTAACAGAGTTCCAAAGCTGCAATTACCCAGTGTAGCAAATGAGCCTTAGTGATTAGAAAACAAGGATAATTATTATTTACACGTATTTTAAGAACATATACTAATAATGGCTCATTTACTCATATATAACAGACACAAAAGATTTCTAAATTATTTCTAACTTCTTGTTAATCTCCAGTATACTTTATATATTAACCTTGCAGATAGTTTTGCAAAATTATTCAGAGAGTGCTATTTGTATAGCAGAATTTACATTTTCATCCACACATTGAAATGCTGTGAACTCCCTCTTCTCCATTTAGATACCCTTCTTTTGATGATACCCTTCTTTTTTTTTCACTTTTATAAAAACACGAGGCTTCAGCTTATTGGCTATATGTACTGAGTATGCCACCAGACACAAATTTCTGCATCAGTATAAATAAAAATTAACAAAAATGAAAAACAAATCTCAGCAAATGACTTTTAGGCCTATGAAGAATTTTACCCTAGCTTCTTGCCGAAAGTCTTTGAGGACTACCCTGATTTATAGTTTTAGGTTATGGGAATACAAGTTAGTATTTATCATTGTGGCAGCTTTAAAATATATCTGCACTTTAGATGATAGAAACTCGGTGTGTATGTGTGTGTGTGTGTGTGTGTGTGTGTGTGTGTGTGTGTGTGGGTGTGTGGGTGTGTGTGAGAAAAGAGAGTGATTTTGTGGCCTGTTATTTTTTATCTTGGTAAAGTCTAGCTGAAAAATACTTAACCCTTTGGTTTGGACACTAGATAATTCTTTTCACTGATTGTCACTGTCTGTCAATGACATACAATAAATTGAGCCTCTGCAAATGCATGGTCAGCCATCTGATTGTGAGTTGGAACTTAAATAATCTTTTTGACACCTGTGGGGATTCTAGGAAGATTTATTCTGGAGTCATTCTGATAATGCAGTCATCCATTGAACAAATGTTCATTGGTCATCAATATGGTAGGCTGTGCAAGAGACCAGGGATATAAAAATGAAGAGGACTTGGTTACTGCTATGAATGAATTTAGTATAATTGTGGGTGTGTTCAGTCCAATAAGGGAAGAAAAATCCTTTCAAGACTCCAACCCCAATCAATTTGCTTGTTTCTATAAATTAGGTGAGCATTGCAGAGCAAGAGCTGAATAGTAGATATCAGATAGCCATAGCTCTAAACAGAGCTCTAGATTTCAGTCATGTCTTCTGAATGGAATGCATAATATATATTGCCTCAAATTTATTTTGAGGTTTAAGTAACATATTTAGAATACCTAGCCTACTGTTTGTCACATAGAAAGCAGTTCATAATTAGTAGCTATTGTGATCTCACTATCAATATAGGAAAACAAATGAGAACATTAGCTTTTCTTTTTTTTAATCCTGAGTACATCTAAATTTTTCAGGATGAAAAAATTTCTTGAACAACACAACATGTAGCTTAAGCAGTACACAGAGCTAGACTTGACTGGCCTTTGGTCTTCAGGTCATGAAGCAATAGCAGATCATAAAGAAGATATCTGACATGGCCACATATGAAGGACTCTTAAAATTGAATGATTATGAGCACATTGTCTCCCCTTGAAAAAGTATCTGAAAATATATGCACATTAGTAGTTCTTAAACGTTGTACCCTAGAACCTAGAACAGTGCCTAGCATAGAGGAAGCCTTCAATAAGTATGTGTTAAAAGATAGTTAAGTAAATAAATACTGTATTTTATTTCACAGTTTTTACAAATAAAACTCGAGGGAACAAAGCAGTAAAATACTTATATCTAACTGCAGAATTTTCTGCATTCTCATGTTGGGGTTTAGGTAGATGTCAAAAAACGAACTGCACACTGAATAAAACACAACAGAAAGATAAATTTATTGCAGGGCTTTTGACCTCCAAGCCAGGAAACTCAAGGCTGCAGGAGCAATCAGTACCTAATAGATCACAAACTAAGGGATTTTTATGTGGTAAATGCAGAATTTTTTTTTCAGCTGATTGATTGCCTAGTGGTCTTCTTTCCTATTTGAATGAGGGAAGCTGAGTCAGGAGAATAAGAAAGTCCAGAGATAGCATATACAGACTTGGTGTTTGGAGGCTGGCTCATATCATCTGCTGATTTCTCAGAAGAGCTGTAAATTTCTGTAAAGTTAGGTAAAGTTTCCTCTGTGAATTTACAATGGCATTTTCTATTTTGTCCCTGATATAAGTGGCTTCATTTTAGTTTGGTTCTACATAGGTTTTTAATGATACTCTTACCCATTCAAAATCAACTTGTAGTAAACTACTCTGTGTCTTCATCTTAATAAGCAATGGATGGAATGGACTTGGCAGCTTCTTTTGTAATTTTTTTAGTATAAATTCTTAGGCATGATATTTCTGAGCAAATACTTTTATTTATTTTACTGCTTTGAGCTCAGATTGTTGTGTCTTAGTAATAGCTATGGAAAATACATATCACTCTTCATGAACCTGATAAAATTTAATCAATAGTCTTCTGAAAATTAACTTTCATTAAGATTAAATCAGAAATGCACAAACAGAAAATAAAAAAAAGAAATTCTTATCATTTCTTTCTTCATGTTTCGTGGGTTCATATTGTCTAATCTTAAGTGTGGAAAGCCATTGAATTTTCAAATCTCTCTGCTTGCTCAATTTTCCCCATATACCCCACCCTCAGTTCTACTGGGAAACCCTATTTCTCAGCCAATATTCCTATTTCCTTTCCAAATGCCTGACCTTCAATAAAGTTGAGTCCTTTCTATTACAGATTGTTCATTTCTATACTGGGTTTGTTTAAGAATAAAGCTAAAGCTTTGAATTTATAAAAACAATTTTAAGACTTAAAAAGATCAACTTTATATATGTGAAAAGTATAATTTTTGTGGAATACTTTATATATAAATGAGATGCAAATCACTATTTCTTATCCTATCTTAAATTTTTGTGTTTATCTTAAGCTACTTTTGGGGCTATATATTAGATTTTTTATAAGTGCAAGTAAAATGAAGCAGATTATTATATATTTATTTATCGATTAATTTTTAAGTCGATCCTAACAAAGTCATGATAGTAATATAAACATCAGCAAAGTATGTGGAACAGCTTCAATACTACTACAAAAATGCACACAGCTGTCTTTTCTGCTTTGCATTCTTAAAACATCCTTAATTCCAATTTCTCTATTACACATTTCTGATTCACTGAATATGAAACTCATACTGAAGCACATTTAATTAACTGTGATTTAGACTATTGATGTAATGAGGATGAGTGAAGAAGAGAAAATAGGAAGAAAATAATTACTGAAATATAGAATTTTGGCAGGATTAATAACAGCTGATGTATACCAGAAATAATGTGAATGACGAAGTTCTACTGGAACAAAATAATTCACCTCTATTGTTAAGTGAAAAATAGATCTAGCTTTCAATTATAATACCAGTCACAGTGGATATTCATTGTGGATTACTCAATAATGATGATGCTTTTATAGTATGAGAATCTGAAGCTCTTTGCTTTGACTCTGAATTGAGAGAAAAATACTAGAAAGATGTGCAGATATGGTAAATCTAGTTGCCCTTCCAGTGGGGGATACTGTTAACTGATTAAATCTACTCTTGTGGCTGGCGAGCTGTTAGCCAGAGGCATGATGGATGGTTTAATTTACATTAAGTAGATAAACTATGAAATAAATTTGATCACAAGGATGCAGAAAGCAGTAATCAATCTCAAGGTAAGAGGAAGAAGAAATAATTTCTCATTTTGTAATGTGGGTAATTATTTAAACATTCTGATTTATTCAATCTATAATTCCCCTTTAATTTTTTTTGTGTGGATCCTAATTTATTAACTACTACAATAGTTGAGACAGTATAGTTTGGACTCTATATATTATAAGAATTAAGTAATATTAAAAGAGAAAGAAGTAAATTAATGATTTTTTAAAGTAATTGGGAAATAATGAATCAAAGGCAAGCATTTGTTTTACTGACATATGTATTTCACTTGTATTAACTTTTAGACCATTTTTATTTGCCTACCTTAATTAATAATAGCTTAACTAGGGTTTAAGGGGTTTTAGAATAATAAAATTTTTCAGTAAACTTTTCCTACTATTAGAAATATGTAATATCTAATACACATTTTCTTTAATAAAATAACATAATATGTAAATTAAACCCCAGTTATAGGCTTAGTTAACAGAACATAAATTATAGAAAGGCAAATAAATAATTTCAATATATTAAGTGTATATAAAAATACCTTATACTTTGCTGAGATTTTCTAACCTAGTGTATTAGAAAATAACATGTAGCAGAGAAATTTTTTATAAATACTGGGGCAGTAGTTCTGATACTGAAATTAAATTTAGCTACTATCTCTCTATCTCTATTTCTATCTCTCTATGTAAATATGACTTTCATAGATATTTGTGAGTAAAGTTAACAAATGAAAGGATATAGGATAAAGGAGGGTAAGAGAAAAGAAGAATTATACTTTAAAGATTAATTGAAATAAAATATTAAAAACAATTGGAAAATTAAAGAGAATAAAAGACATTGACAGATACATGAATAACCTAGAGTCATAGCTTTAGGTGGAAATTTTTGGAATACATTTTTTTGAAAAATCTGTGTCATATGGTACGATGGAAAAGACACTGGTTTTGAAGACAAATACAATACTTTTTTCAGTTTCAACACTTTGTGCTAAGAGAATAAAGTTGCTTAAACTTTTGGCTTCACTTTCCCCATTTATAAAATGAAATTAAAGATTCCCATAGTTCTGCACTGTCATGTAGATCCACTTACATAGTACATGTCAGGATATGGGCAAATAATAAATGGTGGTTATTACTTTCTAAGGATAAAATCTAATCACAAATAAATAGGTTTTATAACAATCATGTAGTTTTTAAGGCTGCTAGAACTGGCTTCATACTTTAAGAAACCTTTAAGGTTTGCATAGTAGAGGAAAAACTACCATCAAGAAAAATCTTTCTTATTTTCATATTTTTGATCCTAACCTTTTTTTTTAAGCTCCTAAAATATATAAGTTTCTGTATCAGATAATCTCATGGTCATATGTTACTTACTTTTAAGATTTTGTATAGAAATTGAGTTATCATAATTTTTCTTAAACTACCCCACACAGTGTATCTAGCACAATGATTTGGCCCTCATTCCCATTTTGATGTTTTCTTTTGAGATACTACTGGAGAAGCTAGATAATATCAATAATTCTGATATATTTTCCCTGATTAAACATAAAAATTATAGTTTTCATGAGAACATGTTCAGGTCTGAAATGGTGTAATTTCTCATTCATTTGATTTTATGATATATCTATTCCCTTGCTTTACTCCTTTCTAGATGTTAGTCATGGTGCAGAGAGGATAGCAGTGGATGATAGCTGGCTGTGGTTTAGCATGGAGCTTTTCCTTCTGTTCCTGGAATACTGTAAAATTATATATTAGTAACCCAAAGGAAGTTTTAGTGAATATCCTCACA
Organism: Cynopterus sphinx; assembly: GCA_030015415.1. NCBI lineage: Eukaryota > Metazoa > Chordata > Mammalia > Chiroptera > Pteropodidae > Cynopterus > Cynopterus sphinx. Next base: position 34,673,566 of record CM057380.1, read on the forward strand.
GAATTAGGAATTATTTTCCTACATTTTAATGGGAGAAATATTAGAGATAGTCCTATAAAACCAAATACAGATAGTGATTTTTCTTAGTCTAATTTTACTTATAATAATTTAAGGATGGATATTGAGTTACAAGAACTATAAGTTTGATAAGAAAAAAAATATATTACTATTTGTTCAAGAAGGGACTGGAGAAGTCCAAGAAAAAATGCTGCTCCCTGTGGGTATGACCACCTGTCTGGTTCTTTTTGTGTCAGTGTCAGTCATGAAATCAGGGGTCATGAGCTTCTTGATTTGCAGAAATTAACTTATTAATGAGTAATCTCCTTCTCTTCAACCTTGCAGATACAGAAGAAACTGACCCTTCTTTATTTTTATATTCCATCATCTCCTATATCGAGAGGTTGCAAATATGCAAGGGCATCCAAATGTTTTTGAACTAAACAGTCAACAATTTTAACCCTCTATTAAAGTCCAATAGATTTGACTTTTGTAATTGAGACAAAATGACACATGACTGTACTAATTTCTACATTAATTTAGTATTGTTTCTGCCCATTGTTGGTTTTGTTAAAGGCCCTTCCCCTTGGCAGCCTGTTCTTAGTTTCTGAGTGAAACCAGTGCTCATTTCTACTCACAGGGTGTGCATGGCAGCTGCTGGACCAGATGCTCCACTGCTGGATACTTTGTCTGATTTGAGTCTAGGGACATGGTCAGGCTGCTTTCGAAATATTTAATCTATCCAGATGCCACAGTCTTCAACTTGCTGTCAGTTGTGATGAATTCGTTTCATACTTAAGATTCGCAGATACTATAATGTGCAAATTGTTCTTCAGATCCATACATTAAAAAATTATGTGCTTTTCTCTTTTTATGTTTTCTATTTACATTACATTAAATAATTTACATTAAATAATTTCCTCTTTTTAATTAATTTTGTTTATTTTAATTTATTAGTTTATGTGTAAACTATATTCTGTATATGAACTATATAAATTATAAATTTTAGCTGAACATAAATAAGTTCTACTGTATCCCAAAAGTTTCATTGCTTTTCATTGCATTCCAGTTTCCTTTCAAACGCTCTGTGAATCAAAGTTATTTGTTAAATAATTTTGTTCATGTTTTTATTATTAATCTCTAATTGTTTGGTAAATACTATGTCCAATAAAATTCTCATTTTTTAGAACTCTAAAAACTTTCTTTGTAGCAAATTTATGTAAAATGATTATGGGTGTACTTTGTGAGAAGTGTAATCCTTTTTCTTCAGTTCATTATATAATTTTTTAATTCCTGTATATTCTTACATTTGTTTGGCTTTCAGAATTTGTCTAATTCTGAAAGAAGGAGGTCTCCCATAAAATTTAATTTTTAGAATTTTATCTTACATTTCTAATATATTTTTATTTTTCCATTTTTTTGTTTACAACATTCAGGTTTATGGAATATCTTTTATCATCTTTGATGTTTTCTTCATTCATTAGGATATATTTTTAATCTTCATTGCTTTTAATTTCAGACATTTTATATGAATTTGCCTCCTCTCTTGTTTTATTTTTGTTAGGTGTCTATTTGCTTATTATTTTTTAAAATATTTTTAGAAGGTTTTTTTTAGAAAACAGATTGCTAAGGTTTTATTCCCTTTGATTCAGTTAAAACATCTCTGACTAATGGGATAGTTCATCTATTTTTCAGCGTAAAAATGTATATTATTTTTTATTATTTGCCTTTTTTTTCTGATTTGATATGTTCATCCAACTTTGTTACATACACACTTTTTATTATCTTAATTATTTTTGAGATCTACTAAAGTATATTGCAGGACCAATGAGAACAATACTATTTTACATATGACTTTTTCAAAGAAGTGTTATATATTATCTCATTTGCCTTATTTATTTGACCTGTGCAAAACAAGTACAACTAGAGAAGTGGATTTAGATAAAACTATTACAGCATGAAGTAATGTGAAATCTGGCATTGCCCCAGGGGCATGCAGAGAATCCTTGGTTTTTCCCCATTGACAGTAAAGAATTACAGGTCAGAGAAATTTTTAAAAGTGAGATTTATTGAAAGTACATTTTAAAAGGAGACAGGATGCACTAAGGAATGCTGAAGGAATTTGGAAGGTGAAAAGATAAAAGAGTACACTCCAAGGGAGGAGTGGGTTTTCAGAGAAGAGAGCTGTAACAGCACAGAAGTGGGAAGGTCTGTTTATGTTTGGGTCATGATGGCAGGGTACAAGGGCAGTACTAGATGATCCTCATGTGAGGTCACCTTGACTGACGGTTGGCTGCCATATGACCCTTTGCTTACTGCATGTGTGCTTACCCAGAATTTAGTCTGTTATAATTCGATTCATGAATTTCCTGGCACAGTCATTATATTATAATGATGGTATAACAAGGTTGAGGTTATGGGCAGTTTGGGGCAATACTCTCTGTGCAGGCGTTTGTGGCTGGTTTAGCAAGGTGCTTTTATGTGCTTCGTGCCTTAGGATTTGAGGTAATTGGTGACCATACAATGGATGTTTCTGGGATGTCCATTTATGGTTACAGAGCTGGGCCTTCGCTCCTGTTGCTCACACCTGCCTAACTACCTAACAAAATTTCTACCTAGTTCCTGGGTTATTTTTATAAATTCCTTGACTGGTAGACATTTCTCATGCATAAACTCTATCTTCTTTAGAAGTGTTCAAGTTTATTTCATTGCTGGGCAACTCCAATTATTACAATGCCTGTTCCTGTATGAAAATCCAGAGTTTCATGGAGATACTATTTAGAACTATTGTAGAAGCATTGCTTTTTAATCCAAACTCATATCCAGAGATCATATCTGAAGATTAAGTCAATTCATTTTGAACCTTCTAGACTTAGGTGTGTTAGAACCGCTGTGATCCTAAGTTGAATCTTTATATAAAACAATTGAAGACAAAAAGCAGGGGAGCAAGAAATAATTTGTTCTGCTTTTTTCCCTCAACAATATACTCTAGTTTCCTCTTTATTTTTTTAATTTTTTCTATTATTTTAAAAGCAATGTTCAAATTTTTAGTATTACTAGCTACATAACCATGGAAAAATCACAATACCTCACAGAGCCATAGTTTTCTTACGTTAAAATCAAATACTAAAAAGAAAAACAATAAGTAATCTTAAAAATCTCCTGGGGTGGTTGTGACATTAATGCTAGATATTAAGCATTTGATAAAGTCCTTTTGAAAGTTCCTAATCCAATGTTAATAATAATACAAAATAATAGTTTTATATATATTAAAAATGTTTTAAAAGTTCAAGTGTGTAATTAATGCACTAGTAACATACAGCACTAGTAACATGTATTTAGAAGTTGTGAATGATAAAGGTATTAGGTATGTTCTTAGATCTTCAGATCTAAAAAATATATATGAGATATGAAATAAGCTGCAAATGTTAGAAAACATAATTACAAAAGATTTGGAAGCATGTATTTCTTTAACAATGTAAGCATATTTTTCTTTGTCTATGAGCAACTCAATTATTTTGTTTCTGAAATAAATTAAGTAAAGCTTATTGAGTCTGATCAGCTCTTGTTTTCTAGGGAATTGTAGTTCAATTTCATTTTTAATTAGAATTGAACATTGTGGATTTCTTAGCTCTGGTAAGCAAGATCCGACAATAAAATGTGTACTTTACTTATATTAAGTTTCTAAAATTTAATGCAAAGAGTAAGCAATATGTCTTGTTAATATTTAAACATCTCACAATGTTCTGTTGAAAAATTTCCATTTATAAAAGCCACTGTTCTATAACAAATTACTTTTACTTTCAAATAAACCTGTTATCACAACATGAGCAAAACTTATTCAATTAAACAAGAAAACAAAGTAAAGTAATTATTTACTCCCACTTGATGTGCACAATAGCTTACAAACTTTTTAGAAATGCCTGGGAGAGCTAGATGTGTTGGCTTAAAAAACATTTTTACTTAAATATTATTGTTTTAATAAATATAGGTGTATTCATGTAGGATAGACATTTCCATATAAAAAAACCTTTCTCTCATGAGAAAGTAGAAACTTATTTTCCATTGTGATGAACCCATATGGAATGAAGCCATAAAATATTAGATCAGTTGTTTTAATATTTTTCCTCTTTCAGCTTTTCACATGTTTCTCTTTTGTATCTTGTTTGTTCTTTGGTTCTCTGATGCTATTTATCACATTGGGGCTAGTTGAGAACTGTACATCCAAGGTGTCTTTTTTTTGTTTTTGTACATGCAGGCATTTAACTGGATGTGTTTTCTGCCCAATGTCTTGTCTTAATACAGTACTAGTGGGGAGAGAAAGGAATGAGGTCTATTTACGATGGATGACTCAGTCGCCTGGGATATAGTCCACTAAAATAATACTGTGAACTATGCTCCTAGACACCTATAATGAAAAATGTGGAACATTGATTCAACAGTTAAAATAATGTTCAAAGGGTAGATCAAAGTCAGAAAGGACCTTTGTTACTTTATCTTTTTAAAAAGTATCTAAAATATAAGTGAAAATATGCATATATATTATTCTTCCCCCAAAAGGAAATAGTGATTCTTAAAAAAATCAAAAGCCTTTCTGGACCAGGGAAGTGAGAACTCTGACTATGACAGCAGATGTGTTTGTGATGTAAAAATACCTTATCAATTTCTACCAGACAGAATTGAAAAGACTACAAATGATGATTTATAAACCACATGGACATGATACATACAGTCTGACTCTTGTTTGGCAACTATAAGTCTTTCTAATTAGTTACATTAGAAAGGATGATATGGAAATTATTTCTATTCTGATCAAATCATCTAAGGTGTTTGCATTTGTTCCCTATAAAAAGAAGTGAAAGATAATTCATATCCATGTATGTATAATACTTTAGCCTACCCCGAAGTAAGAACACCTTTTAGCTAGTTATATCTGGTTAATTATCCTATGCCTGGCTAAAATCTCAGGTTTTAGATGATTGAATAAATCAATTTCAGGGAGAGTTGAAAAATTATGTTTCAGTGAAGTAGATTTTTTTTAATAAAGAAAACTCAATAATAAGGTAACAAAAATAGTATTTCCTTGATTGATAAGGAAAATGTAATAATCATTATCCAAATTTTAAAAGACTTAAGCTGATATTTTAAGTAATGGAATTATAAAAATTAAAATGCCTAATGTAGTTTGGGAGGAAAAATTGTGACTTGGAAGATTTTAGGATTTTGATTCATGCTTCTTCCAATCTAACAAAAGCAAATGAAGTATGATATATGACAACAATGGGAGAGTACATTTAAGTTATATGAACATTCACTTGTAAATAAACCCATGAAATTTCATTTTTATATCAAGTTTTTTTTTTTTTTTAGGACAAGTGGGTTGTTATATTTTTCTTCTCTGATGTCACTCTCTACTCCAGATAAATGAAAAAAAAAAAAATACATTCCCTCAATTGTTAACCTGGTTCTCCTCCTTTCTTATCACCACACAAAATAAAGTAAAATAAAATAAAATAAAATAAAATACCTCACACATTATATAACACTTTATGCTTCTCGAAATCCTTCAGACACATATTACCTGTTTTGAGTCTGCTAGTCATTTTGTATAACTGGCAGGGCAAATGTCATCTCTTTTTATAGATGAAAAATTGAACTATAAAGCTTTTTCAGTGGCATGCTCAACTTCCCTTGCTAATGGCTGGTCCAGTTCAAGACCTCTCACTCAGTCCAGTGCTTTTTTATCTTCTATATTGTTTGCAAGTCAAGCTGTAGAAAAACAATTTGATAAATTCAGATGTATTACTAACAGACTGAAACATTATGTAACACTTGCAAGAAGTGCATTGTTTAACATTTTTTCTATGGTGAGATTTTAAAAGTAATTTGACATGTTTTCTTATGTTAATATTTTTTTAATTTTTTCTCACATATTCCCTTTATATTCTACCACGTTACAGAATAGTTATACATAAAAAATTTAGTTAAAAAAATATTACTTCCAAAACTTGATTTATTTCTTTTTAATGTTCATATGATGATTCATGATACTATAAATTAAGAAAACATTACACATCAAATATACATCTAGTCACCAAGGTTTTGTTTTGTTTTAAGTAAAAAAAGCATTGGAAGTCCTGTTTAGTATTTCTGTTACAGAAGCAATTCTGTAGGCAATATAAGTAGAAATATTAAATATTAATTCTTATGAACACTTTGAAAAATCAGAAAATGGCAAAAATGTTAACAATAGCTAATTTGTTGCTACCTCTAGAGATATTTTATTTTATTATTTATTATCCATGGATTTCTCCCCATTCATTATGGCTTTACTTAAATATATTCTTAGTTAAAAATATTGGTAACATATTAAACATTTTTAAATAGTAAATTTTCAAAGACTAAATTATGTGAAGAACACCGTAGTTTTTTCTTTGATCTCATTTATTGAACTAGAAAATTACATAATCCTAGAGAATCATGCATGTGGTTATATGAAACTATGTTCTCTCCATCGCTCACATATGCTTACATATATAAGTAGTAAAAATAGTAAATTGGTGAATTAGAAGCTTGTCTTTTAACTTAATTTCTAAATAATGGTAGTATTTTTTTTTCCTGTTTCTGTTGAACATTTGTTTAGTTTAAAAGCAACAGAATGTCTATAGATAGAAAGAGAAATGCATGTAGTTGGTAATATCAACAATATATTTACTAACAGAAATTGTACATTTTTCCACAATACTGTATATAAGTATTTAATCATGTTAGAGAAATTGTTAAAGATAAATATCATTTAATGTTTTCAATTCATGGGCCACCTTGACAGAGGGAAAGATCCCAGGCTGTTGTGTTTTCTATTCCAATCTCAAATTCCTCTCCCAGAAAATAAAAGGATTTGGGTTAATACTTTCTGATCCCTACTCTATCATTGTATTCTCAACCTAGAACCTAGAATAATGGATCCATACTACTTAGGTGGATCCACCATGGATTAGAAAGAAAAAGAGTACAGAAATAAAATATAAAGTTCTTCGTATTTTGAAGCTGTGGTTAAAAAAAAATAACAGAATATTTTTAAAATTAAGAAAAAGTTAGGCTGCTTCCATGCAGCAAACATTGCAGTTTGTCAAAAATATGAATTAGAAAAAAAAGAACTTTGCAAAATCATATTAATTTTTTTTTTCATTATTTGGAAGCAATATTTAATGGGAAAAATAGAAAAATAAGGTATGAGGACACATTTTAATCATTTTATTTTGTTACTTTTAAATATACAGTATATTGGTTAGACATTTATATCATTTATAAAATAACCTCCTAATTGCTCTTTTACTCCACTGGCTCTCCACCTAACCATTATATTAAAAATGCCTGCTTTGCCTATGCCATGAACCCCATCCCTGTGACCGTCTATCAATAAGTTACTAATTTGTACTTCTTTAACTCTTCACCCCATTCTGCCAGACCCCAGCCCCCTCCCCTCTGACCATCACCAGATTGTCCTTTATATTTGCAAGTCTGTTTTCTTATTAATTTGTTCTTCTTCTTCCTTAGATTCCTCATATAAGTGAAATAATATGGTATTTATCTTTTTCTGTCTGACTTATTTCACTCAGCATAATAACCTCTAGGTCCATCCATGTCATTGCAAATGGTAGGATTTCATTTTTGTAATGGCTAAGTAATAGTCCATTGTATATATGAACCAAACTTCTTTATCCAATTGTCTATTGATGGGCATTTAGGTTGCTTCCATATCTTGGCTATTGTAAATTGTGCTGACATGAACACAAGGGTGCTTATGAATTATTGTTTTGGTTTTCTTTGGATAAATATCTAGAAGTGCATTTGCTGGGTCAAAAGGAAGATCCATTTTCAATTTTTTGAGAAAACTTCAGACTATTTTCCATAGTGTCTGTACCAATTTGCAATCCCACCAACAGTGTATGAAGTTTCCCTTATCTCCACATCTTCTTCAACACTTGTTCTTTGATTTATTGATGATATCCATTCTGACAGGTGTGAACTGATATCTCATTGTGGTTTTAATTTTCATTTCTCTGATGATTAGTGATCATGAGCATCTTTTTGTATGTCTATTGGCCATCTGTATTTCCTCTTGGGAGAAATATCTGTTCAGGTCTTTTACCCGTTTTGTAATTGGATTGTTTGTATTTTTGTTGTTGAGTTGTATGAGTTCTTTATATATTTTGGATATTAACCTCTTATTAGATGTATCATAAACAAATGTTTTCTCTCTATCAGTCAGTTGTCTGTTTTGTTGTTGTTGTTGTTTTGCTGTACAAAACATTTTCAGTTTGTTGTAGTCCTTTTTGTTTATTTTTTCTTGTGTTTCTCTTGTCCAAAGAGATATATCTGAAAAGAAATTACTGTTAGCAGTATCAGAGACTTTGCTGCCTATGTTTTCTTCTAGGAGTTTTTTGGTTTCAGGTCTTACATTAAAGTCTTTAATCTATTTAGAGGTTTTTTTGTTTATTTGTTTGTTTTTATGCCTATATCACCTGGTCTTCTTAGGTGGTCTCCCATCCAAGTACTAACCAGGACCAACCCTGCTTAGCTTCCAATATCAGACGTCAGGCTTGCTCAGGGTGGCATGTCTACAGACTATGGACTGTGGCTACACTGGGGCATGATCCCAGGACCCTTTGTGTGTAAAGCAGACATGCTAACCACTACACTATGGAGCTACATCGAGTCTATTCTTTTATATGGTATAAGAAGGTGGTACAGTTTCTTTTTGTTTGTTTGTTTGCATGTATCTGTCCAATTTTCCCAACACAATTTATTGAGGAGAGTGTCTTTACCCCATTTATATTCTTACCTCCTTTATCATATATTAAGTGACCATGTAGGCATGGATTTATTTCTGGGCTCTCTATTCTGTTCCAGTGATCAATGTATCTGTTTTTATGCTAGTACCATGCTGCTTTGATTACTGTAGCACTGTGGTATTGTTTGATATTAGGTAACGTGATACCTCCAATTTTATTCTTTTTCAAGATTGCTGTGGCTTTTCGGAGTCTTTTATGGTTCCATATAAGTTTAGGATTACTTGTTCTAGATCTCTGAAAAATACCATTGGCATTTTGGTAGGGATTGCTTTGAATCTATTTGGGTAGTGTGACCATTTTAATAATGTTGATTCTTCCTATCCATGAGCATGGTAAAGGCTTCCATTTATTTGTATCTTCTTCAATTTCTTTTTGTCAATGACATAATTTTCTGAGAACAGGTCTTTTACTTCCTTGGTTATTTGATTCCCAGGTATTTTTTTCTTGTATTCAATGCAATTGTAAATGGGATTGGTTTTTAATTTCTCTTTTCTAACTTTCTTTTCTGAAAGTTCATCATTGTATAAAAATGCCACTGACTTCTGAATATTAACTTTGTATCCTGCTACTTTACTGAATCAATTGATCAGTTCTAATCTTTGGGGTTCCCTGTATATAGTATCATGTCATCAACAAATAATGAGAGTTTTACTTCTTCCTTTCCAATTGGATGCCTTTTATTTCTCTTTCTTGACTATTGCTATGACTAAGACTTCCAACACAGCTTTGAAAAGTGTGGTGAAAGTGGGTGTCCTTGTCTTGTTCCTAAATTTAAGAAAAATACTTTTAGCCTTTCCCCATTGAGTAAAATGTTAGCTTTGGTTTGGTTACAAATGGCCTTCTGCTGAGGTATGTTCCTCCTATTCCCACTTTGCTGAAAATTTTTATCATAAATGGATGCTAGATTTTGTTGAATGCTTTTTCTGCATCTATTGATATGATCATATGTTTTTTATCTTTTGATTTTTTAATGTGATATATCACATTATTTACAGATATTGTACCAAAATTGCTTTCCAGAAAAAAATTCAACTTGATCATGGTGTATGATACTTTTAATGTATTGCTGAATTTGGTTTAATATTTTATTGAAGATTTTTGCAACAATGTTCACAAGAGATATTGGCCTATTATTTCCTCTTTTTGTAATGTCTTTTTCTGGTTTTAGAATCAAGGTAATGGTGGCCTCATAAAAGAAGTTAGGGAGGCTTTACTCTTCTTGAATGTATTGGAATAGTTTGAGAAGAATAAGTGTTAATTCTTTTAATGTTTGGTAAAATTCACTTATGAAGCCATCTGGTTAAGGACTTTTATTTTTTGGGAGGTTTTTGATTTTGTTGCTTATAATGAGTTGGTTCAGATTTTCTGTTTCTTCTTGACTCAGTCTCTGGAGATTGTATATTTTTAGGAATGTATCCATTTTTTCCAGATTGTTCAATTTGCTGGTGTATAATTGCTTGTAGTATTTTCTTATAATCCTCTGTATTTTTGTGGAGTCTATTATTACTTTCCTCTTTCACTTCTGATTTTATTTATTTGATTCATCTCTTTTTTTTACCTTCATGAGTCTGGTTAAAGATTTTTATTTATCCTTTCAAAACCAGCTCTTGGTTTTATTAATCTTTTCTATTGGTTTTTCCAGACTCTATTTTGTTTATTTCTACTCTGACTTTTATTATTTTATTCCTTCTATTCACTTTGGGGTTCGTTTGCTGTTTTATTTTTCTTCAATTTTTTTAAGTGTAAGGTTAGATTGTTTATTTGTGCTTTTTCTTATTTCTTGAGGTTGGCTTGTATTGCTATGAATTTCCCTCATAGGACTGTTTGCTGTGTCCCATAGATTTTGAGTCATTGTGTTTTTATTTTCATTTGTCTCTAGGTGTCTTTGATTTCTTTTTAGATCTCATTGATAACCCATTCATTGTTTAGTAGAATATTATTTAGCCTCCATGTGTATTTTCCAGTTGTTTTCTTATAGTTGATTTCTAGTTTAGTATCATTATGATTGGAGAAGATGGTTGATTAGATTTCAATCTTCTTAAATTTGTTGATGCTTGTTTTGTGTACTAACATGTGATCTATCCTGTAAAATGTTCCATGTGCACTTGAGAAGAATTTACATTTTGCTGTTTTTTGGGAAAATGCCCTGAAAATATCTTCTAATCCATCTGGTCTAATGTGTCTTTTAGGCCTATTGTTTTTGCTGAATTTTTGTCTGGAAGACCTGTCCATTTGGTATCAATGGGGCATTAAATTCTCCTACTATGAGTGTGTTACTGTTGATCTCTCCTTCTATGTCAGTCAGTAATTGCTTTATGTATGTAGGTGCTGCTATGTTGGGTTTACTAGAGTTATGTCCTCTTGATTTATTGATCCTTTATCATTAAGTAATGCCCTCTTTGTCTCTTATTATAGACTTATTTTTAAAGCCATTTTATCTGATATAAGTGTTGTTATCCTAGTTCTTTTTTCATTTCCATTTGCATGAAATATATATTTTTTTTATCCCTTTACTTTCAGTCTGTGAGTGTCGTTTGATCTGAAGTGGGTCTCTTGCAGACAGCATGTGTATGGGTCTTGCCTTCCTACCCATTCAGCCACCCTATGTCTTTTGATTGCAATACCTAATCCACTTACATTTAAAACGATTACTGATAGGTACATAATTACTACCATTTTATTATTTGTATTTGGGTATTATTTTTTTTTTTTTACCCCTTCTCTTTTTAAAAAAGTTCCTTGAACATTTCTTCTAATACTGGCTTGTTGGTGATGAATTCTTTTAACTTTTCTCTGTCTTGGAAGCTCTTTATCTCACTCTCCATTTTAATCGAAATCCTTGTTGGGTGGAGTATCCATGGTTGTGTATTCTTGTTTTTCCTAACTTTGAATATTTTTTGACAGTCTCTTCAGGCCTGCAAAGTTTCCATTAAAAAATCAGCAGATATTCTTATAGGAGTACATTGTAAGTAACTAGCTGCCTTTCCCTTGCTGTTTTTAAGATTCTTTGTCTTTGACCTTTGGCATTTACATTTTGATATGTCCTGGTGTGAGTCTGTTTGAATTTCTCTTGTTTGGGACTCTTGAACTTGTATGTCTAATTCCTTTGCCAGATTAGAAAAGTTATCTGTCATTATTTCTTCAAATAAATTCTCAATCCCTTTTTTGCTCCCTTCTCCTTTGGGTACTCCTGTTACACTCCATATTATCCCAGAGGTCCCAAACTATCATCATTTTTTAAAATTCTTTTTTCTTTTTGTTGTTCTAATTGGGTGTATTCTGCTACCTTGTCCTTCAATTTGCTGATTCAATCTTGTGCTTCGTCCAATCGACTGTGGGAATTGGCTGCACCCAAAGGAGAAGTGGGTACTGACCCCACTGAGTGGAATTTGCCCTATCAAGCTTTTGTACTTGTTGCAGCCTACCCTTTTATACCACTTATTAGACTAGTCAGAAGTTCTGCTGTGTTCTAGTGCCAGCCTCCAAGTGTGTTGGTTTTGTGACCCTTTGGAAGGGGCTCTCCAGTAGGCCAAGTCAGCCACTGCCTTTAATTGCTCAGGGCTATTTGGTGGGAGCTACATAGCAATCTGCAGATAGTTATCGCCTATGCTGGATCTATAGGTAAGTGGAGGAGACAACACTGTAGTCAGTGGTCCAGTTATCGCTTGTCTCTGACCTAGGGCAGTTTAGCAGAGGGACCAGTGCTCTTCAAAGCCTGTCAGTTGCCTGTAAGTTTCTGAAACAGGATGAGCCTCTGGGTAATATGTGTGTTGTATGATACAGGGACCCTGGGAGTCTCCTGGATCTACTGAGTGAATTTCCCCTGTCACCGCAGTGTCGGTTTACATGCCAGCACAGTCTCTGTTGCTCCGTGTACAAGTTTCTGATTATAGCAAGGTCACCTACCTCGGGCCCGCAAACACCCAGGCTCTGTTTAAGAATTACTGAAGCTCATGGGCACGGGTTTGTGGCCTGACAGTGAATGCTTCTCTTGGATGAATGGGCTTTGTATGGGCCCCACAAACTGCGTACCATTTGCTGTTGAATTCGTGACTCAAGGAAAGCAGAGAATGGGACTGGGTTGCCTGTGAGCAGGCTTGCCACAGGAAATGTGTGGGTTATGTGGGGCATCATCCCAGTGTGGTATGAGGAAAAGCAGGGTGGGGGTGGCTGCCACTTCTGGGACTGCAGGCTCCCACCAAAGCCAGCTGTCACTGCACAAGCTACTGTCGTCTGTGATAGGCCCACAAAACCCCTGAGATTTGCCAAAGTGATACTATATCTTGTCATGGCAGCAGTGATCTTCCTGTCACTGTATTCTCTGAACTTTACTCACTTCACTGTTTGAGATTTGTTGATTGCCAGGACGTGCCATCCCAGGGCAGGTGCAGCTGCCTGACAACATGTAGTTGGCACTTTGTGTATTGGATGGGGCAGGATCTCAGGGAATCAAGGGCCATCAAGCAATTGCCTCTGTTTTCTGAAATTTCTGCAGTAGTCACAGATCACAGGGAGACAAGTTGCTTTCTGGGGTGGTCCCACAGTCTCCTATAACCCCCTCAAGAGATATTGTAGTTCATATAGGCAGCAATTGCCCACAACTGTTTTCCCTGAAATGTGCTCACTGCACTGGCCAAGCTCTGTTGCCTGTGCAGAATGTGCAACCCCAGAGAAAAGCAGGGTGGGGGTGGCTGCCTGTCAATGGGCTGAAGGCACTTTGTGGCTTGGTGAAGCAGGCTCTCAGGGAGAGAAGGGCTATCAGGCCAATATAGCCTCACTTTTGCTGCAATCTTCTGTGCCCAGGTGTTCCCTCTGTAGTTACAGGTCACAGTGAGACCAGCTGCCATCTGGGGTGGTCCTACAGACCCCTGAGACACCCCAGGTGATATTGCAGCTCTTTCAGGCAGCAGAGATCTGCTTGCAACTGATTTCCCCACAATGCCTGCCCTGTGCTAGCCAAATTTTGTTGCCTTTGTGGATTGTGGCAGAGGGGATAGGGGTGGGAGGTGAGGGGCAGAGCAGCCCACATTGACTATCAAAGAGCTGCCTAGGGCAATTTGTGGGTAGGGTGGGGTAGGGTCTGAAAGAGACAATGGCCATCAAGTCTATACAGCTTCAATCTTGCTGAAACTTCAGTAACTATTCAGGCATGCCCAAAAAAGTCCCAGATCACAATATGACTAGCTGCTGTCTGGGGCTGGCTCACAGATCCCTGAGATCCACCTAAGTTCATGCTGGCAGTACTGATCTACCTGAAACTATCTCTGAAATGAGTGCTCACAGTCCTGGCTGCCAGCTGTGAATGTTTGACCCTGAATTGGTGCAGGGCATGGCAGCTATTCATCAACAAAAGCACCAGGCATTCTGCAGGGTGGGTGGGGTGGGCTGACCTCTTCAGGCCTGCACTTCCTGATGGCCCCGTGGAACTGGTCTGCACAGTGGAGCTGGGGAGGTCTGTAGTTTGCCCAACAGGGGAACCTGACTAAGGCACAATGGTGACTGCCCCTCTAGCCCTAGTTCTGTTGCCAAGTTATTCAGTCTTTCCTAGTGTGAATCCTATGTGAGCCTCTGACCCACTACTGGTGCCCTGGGTGAGTGTCTATAGGTCAGAGAGCCTGCATGTGGCCCCTTCAAAGGGGCATCCAGAGTTTCAGTGTCTTGTCTCATTCAAATGGCCCGATTCCCCTCTGGTTTTTACAGTCAGAGGTTTTGAAAATTCCTCTTCCCTGGGCTGAGACCTTAGTGGAGAGCCTTCAAATGAGTCTAAGACACCCCTCTCCTTCAGGGGAGACTCTTCAGCCTTGTTCTCCCTCTCAGTGATCTTCCACCACCCATGGGTGTGGATCCAGCCGAAATCGTGATTTTGCCCCTCCTACTACCTTTGATGTGGCTCCTTTATATTATTAGACATAGGTATTATGATCAGCTGGACTTCAGGTGATTCTCCACATTGATTATTTTATAATTTGGTTGTGATTTTAGTGCAGACCTGGAAGGAGGCGAACCCTGCTTTTACCTACTCACCATCTTCCTCAAAATCCAGGACATTTTTTTTAGTCTAAAGTCTGCTATTAACTAACTATGCAGGCTTTATCTAGTCATCTTTACATCAAGATTACTTCATTTCTGGAAAAAATAGTAATTCCACAGACCACAATAAGATATTAGTTTAAAGTAGATTTAAAATATGTGTGTGTGTGTGTGTGTGTGTGTACCTTACAAAATAAGAGATTTTCTCTTCTTTTCTTACTTTCTTTAGTCTTTTAAATTGTAATGATAAAAGTTCAGAATTCTTTCTAGAACTCTAGCAATAGGTTTAACTTTCTGAATAACTATTTCTTTCTAAAGCAGAAGGTCATTGCTTCTTAATAATCTCACTAGAATTATTTAAATAACTTTGGATACATCAAGCAAAGCAATTTGAAATCCATGTAAAGGTATTCAATGAAATCAAAATAGAATGCTGTGATTATGCCTTGGATATACTCTATCTGATTACAGTGAATATTCTTCACAATAGTAGTTCTTTAAAAAAAAAAACTAACAAAGAAAAGTGAGCTTATTTATGAAACATATCAAAGTAAACCAGGAGAATCTTGAGACCTTTTTAATGGCACCCTAGCAAAACAATACATACTTAAAGAGCCAGGCATATTGACAGGGAAAACATTTCCAAGAAGAAAGAATAACATAAAATTTGAGCCCTCAGGTAGAAATATCTGCTTGAAAAATGATCACTGGTGGACCTGTGACATGTGGCAGCATGTCTGACTTCAATAAATGATCATGCATTGCATATTCATTTTTGTTATATTTTACATATTTCATAGCTATTTAATAAGAGTGTACTATGAAATGTTAGATTCATGCATTTTAGAACTTTTTGTAAACATTTTCCCATTACTATAGCCATGAATCTTTAAAATGTATACAATCTATTGTTTTAATACATATTAACCTCATGACAGTATTTTGTAAAAATCCATGTTTTTTGGCAGTCTAAATAAAGATACATAAAATTCACACAGTATTGATTCCAGTGACTTCTCAGAAGGCAGATCACAACAAGAAGCATCTGATGTGTTTTATTAATTCACCCTCTAGCCAGTCTAATTGTCTTTGTAAAGGATGGCAGTGTAATTGAAAGGTGTGCTTTAGCTGAAAGATCGCCAGACTTGAATTCAGAAAACTCTTATTTTGTCCCTGCATTACCACTTACTAGATCTCACCTGGATCAAGCTCTTAAGCTTCCTGAACCACAACACCAGCAACTGTAATGGGAAGTGAAATGACTTATGCCAAATGCTCTAAATAAAAATCAACAAATAACTTCTGAAACAGTGTCTAGTAGGTGTGCAACTAGTACTTGATTTGGCTTTAAAATGACTCAGAAGACCTAGATTCTGATCACAATTATTTTCCTAAATCTTTATGTAAGGTTTGGATGATATTTACTTTATGTAGATGTATTAGTTTGCTAGAGCTGCCATAATAAAATACACACACAGGTGGCTTAAACAGAAATGTAGTTTTTCACAGTCTGGAACTTGAAAATTTAAGATCTAGGGTTTGATTCCTCCTGAGGCCTTTTTCTCATCTTGCTGATTGCCACCTTCTTGCTCTGCCCTCACATGATTTTTCTCTATGCACGCACATCTCTAATATCTCTCCCCCTTCTTATAAGGACACAAATATTGAATTAGAGCCTGCCTATGTTACCTCATTAAACCTTAGTTACCTCTTTAAAGGACCTATTTCCAAATGCAGTGACATTCTGAAGTGTGATTGAAGTTAAGACTTAAACATAAATCCTAGGGGGACACAGTTCAGCTCCTAACAATGGACCTTAATTTTATTTGCAAAACTAAGGTCTTCATATGTTATATTTGCTTTTGTTTTCTACATGAAAACTGAGAAAACATTTATAGCAATGGAGGGCAGAGGAGAGTGCAGTGTTAGACTGATGTTTTGATGAAGCTAAATGACAGAGAAAAACACACGCTTCCTACTTTGCTTCTTGATTGCAGGTGGTGGTTCCGGGATCCCATGTGTTGTGGCCAGGGCTAACACGCAATGGATTCAAATGGGTGAACTGATAACTTAGGAGCATCTATAAATGAATTAAAGCCTAGCTGTAGAATTCAACTGATATTTCCTTGCTAGATAATATAAAGAAGTGGGTTGTCCAAATAACAATACTGGTATTCTCTTTCTGGAATAGAAAAGATGTTTTTGTTGAAAAGTAAGAATAGAAATCAATAAGGGGAGAATTTAATTAAGTGAAAGGAATTGGAACACAGCTTTTTCTCTTTTACTCT
Source organism: Cynopterus sphinx (assembly GCA_030015415.1). Taxonomy (NCBI): domain Eukaryota; kingdom Metazoa; phylum Chordata; class Mammalia; order Chiroptera; family Pteropodidae; genus Cynopterus; species Cynopterus sphinx. The sequence goes on from CM057380.1 coordinate 34,690,736, forward strand.
CCTTGGCTTTGATTTTTTTTTTTTTCTAGTGACTTTTTCCCCTGAATATCTCAATATCATGTAGCTACCCAGTGCCCACCCAAGGCAATGGAAATGTAAACCTATAACGGACAATTTTAAAGTACCAGACTACTACCTCTGAGTAATTTAAATTCCCAAGGAGCTTTGAGTTTTGTAAGGTCTGCTCAATAAGACTGCTGTATCCTGCCCATTAATTTGTAGTACCATTTTTTTCAGAAATGATTATTTGGCAACTAATAAGACCTAGGTTTATATATTATAGACAAAGAGAAATGTATTAATATGATTCACAACAGGACATGGTATATACACCTTGAAGTTAGCAAAGATGTTTTATCTGCAAGACCCTAACAACAAGGCAAATTCACATCTCCAAATCCCAGTGGCTAGTCTTTACTATTCTTTGCTCTTAAATAATACATGAAACAAAATAAAACAAAAATCAAAACAAAATAAACCTGTTTTAATTATGTAATTTTATAAAAGTATAATGAGACAGCATACAAAATTTAGTTGAATGTGTTTTTTTAATTTCAGAAATAAACTGGCTTAATATTTATATCACATTCTAATGGATATACATGTATTATGCCATGACAAAATCTATTGAATGAGTTTTTCAGTCAGTGGGTATGAACTGTAGAACAAAATAACATTCACATAATACAGGTGTACTTATATATATTATGTTTATTTATTCATCCAGTCATTTATTGATACATACACTATGTATTGAGTTAATTTATTCATTAACTCGATAACAGAAAAACCATTTGGTGGCAGGCACTATATTAGGCATTAAGAATGTAAAATGAAGCTTTAGGGTTCCTGACTTCAGGCAGGTCACAATCTAATGCTACCAAAGTTACCCACAAAATCTTTTTCAGTTCCTGTGAATAACAAATAAAATTTCACTTTAGGGACTGGGACCACCGTAAAAGCTTTATATGATGTTTTTCTTGTTGTTGATAGAGCCATGACCTAACTTAAAGGAAGTTGGCTAATGGCATATGGAAACAAAAGTGTCTCAGGGTGACTAAAGACAACTATTGTTATGCGTCTAGCAGTTGTCTCAGGTATCTCAGATTCATTGAGATTTTAGCATTCATGAAAACCTGAGCAAGGATAATGTTGGTTCAGCACTGAGTGGTTCTGAGTTGAATAAAAGAGAGTGGGAGGCATTGTGTAAGAGGCTGGTTTAATGATTCCTATTTTTATGGAAATGTAATAAGATTTTTTTTGAGGAGGAATCCTTAGCTATAAGGCATTAGTAATTATAAGTATTATCACTGATGGATGTTTTGAATAAACATATTCAGTAACTTTAAAAAATATTTACCTTCTCTCCTGGAATTAAAATACTGGTTGAAGTACTTAATAGAGTAGAAATATTCCTAATAAAAGCAAAACGCTGATTTAAAATGCTGTATGAAAATAGTATTCATTTAACCTTGCATGATTTATTGCAATTGTCACAGATATGCAACATATTTTAGAGTGTAAGCAGTGTGAAATAGTTCTGAAAGATGAAATTAGCACTTTATAGTATACTATTCAATTATACTTAGTGAGGAAGAAATGATTCAATTACTCAGAAGAGTTTTAATGTATAGAATCTAAGTATTTCAGTTTTCCTTATTTTGTCCCTAATAAGTTTCATACACAATTAAAATATTTACACTATATGTTATAAGAAACCACATCATAAAACTATATGAAATATCTTTCTTAATCAGAAATTGTGTTATTTTTGAAAATTGTGTTGTTGTCCAATAGTTTTAAAGTAAATCTCATATGTGACAATATATTTAAAAGTACCGTAAAAGTCTTCATAACATTTTTAATTATAGCAATGCTTTTTTTTTTTTTTTTTTTTGAATCGGGAAGCATTTTTAAGGGTAATGTTGTTCCATTCTTGAAACCAAAGCTTGGGCAGATTATGTGAGTTGTGACATAGCTATTTAATTGTCGGTGTTGGTACTAAAATCCAGTACTGTCTCCTAGTCTAATGCTTTTTTACTTGTTTTGTTTATGGACTGGTTTATTTGCAAATGACTGAAACACTCCAAAGGGGAGGAAAGCTTCAGTCAGTCCAAGTGAAAGGGGTTCAAATGGACATGGAGTCTATGCATGGTATTCTCTCTCTTGCCCATTCTCATTTCTCTGTTCTCTGAGTTCCTGTTTTTGTCACCAGTTGTTTTTTTCTTTCTTTTTTTTTTTTTTTTAGTAAGCTTCATTGTCTTATGCCTGAAAGCACTAATTTGCAGATGTCAGGGAACTGATTTTCAACAGAGAAGCCACTTGCTCATGTGACACTTTGTGTGAATTAGGAAACAGTGCCCCTCCAAAAGAATATATCCTTGTATGTCATTATACCACACTAGCCAGTGGTCATGGCCAGCCTCTCCATGACCCTACCAAACCTGGGCCCAACATCATCTGCTCGATTCATTTTTATGTCTGCATTCCAATTTCTGACTGGCCCTACTTATGTCAAATGTTGTCTTAGTTTACAAGGTGGTAAACATGACACAGCACCCCAAATTTTTTATGCATATATTTGAGAGAGAAATAGAAGCAAACGATAATTGAAATTTGAGATCTTGGCTTTAAGAATGTAGGTACCCAATATAATTGTCATCCTAAATCTCAAGCTATGAGAGGTCCTGAGCAGGGCTGACAATTTCTACCTGTGAATCCAGAGACATTCCATCACCAGCGAAAGCAGACAGCCCGGTTGACAGATGGCTTCATTGTTTTTGCACTGGTTTGTCTTTGAATGCATTTTCAAAAATATAATCTTGAATGAATAGTGGATTTTCAGGCAACTGCTATCTTACCAAATTCATAATGAAATGCTAACAATGCAGAGAAACACTTTTTACTTGATTTTATATAGGCAGTTTCTTCTATTGCCAACTAAATTGTAAATCCAACATTCAACAATTTCTGAAATTGAGTCACTTAATTAGACTATTTATTTAAGAGTTCTACAGTAGCCAGTGAGCGATAGCACTAATAACCAGAATTAAGGACATTAAAGGGGGGTTCGCCTCAGATCTAACCATGGCAAGTAGAGAACAAAAGGAGGGGGCCAAATCATATATAAGGTTATCTCTTCAGGGCTGTGGGGAGGTAATCAAGTCTGGCCAAAGACAGTACACTATTAAACCACATTGTTTCACTATAGGTTGTGAGGTATAGAAAAATACTGTAATATATGTTGATAATAAAAGGGATCACAACAACATATTACCAAATATAATCAGAAGAAATAAAATCTGCAACTCTAGTATTTTAATTTTGACCAAGTTAAATCCAAATCACTATATTTCATAAACACCAGCTATCGTAATGATCTTTTTAGAAGAGATTTTTGAAAGTATTTTAACTATCCCACTAATGTTAGCAAATTAAAAAAAAAAAGTGAACAATTGCATCCCTGTCTTGTGTCCATGGCAGACATCCCTTATAGAACCATTGACCACTTTCAACTGACCTGAACTTGGCCTCACAATCCTTCTGCAGGCCACTACTCATTGCCTGTTTACTGGGCTTAGCACTCAATGAAAATTCTTCATTCATCCATTGGTAAACTAAACTTCTAAGAGCAGGGACCGCGTCCTACTTATCTCTATAACCCTAAGCCAGTATATTACCTGCACAAAGTGATACTCCGTATATAGTTATGAATGGATAAGTGACTGAGGGATTGTAAAAATAGTTTTTTCCTCAAGCAGGCAATTTTTTAAAAATTATATATATCTATACACACACACACACACACACGCACACACGCACACACACACACATATATATATGTTTACATATATATACATACATATATATACATACATATATATATATTCAAGTGACCAAAATCACAAAAAATAAATTTAACTACTAATTAACAAAAATCATAAAAAATAAAAATACTTTAACCTTTGAGTTCTATCTGTGGAAATATATTTCATGAAAACAGATATTTGTACAATTAATTAGCTATAAAGAAATTTCCTTTAGTATAATAAAAATAAAACAATTAGTAATACCAGCAATCAAGAATTGGTTAAATAACATTTGATGGCTTTTCTATATAGTGTTATTTATATAATTCACATATATGTATAGTATACAGCTATTAAAATTATATAAAAGTGTGCATATCAACATGAACGGATGTTTAGTATGTACTTTTAAATGAAAAAAATTGCAAAATAATATTTTTGATATGTGGTCTTTGTAAGTATGTTTTTGCATAAACTTGAACAAGAGGGTCTAGAAACTCTAACAGGTTAACATTTGCTATCTCTTGATAAATAACATAATAAGGTGGGTTTTTTTTTGGCCTGTATTTCAGTAATAAAAAAAAAGAGTAAATTTTTATATTTAAATAATTGTTTTCTAGAGAAGTTTTTGTTTTTGTTGATATATTTTCTTATAGTGAACAGAACATCCAAAACCATTCCATTGATCATTTTTTTATAAGAGTATTTAAACATCAGACAACTTCCCTAAGGACTTCAGTGTGAACTCTTGGAGAGTCAGTTTTAAATCTGGCCATCTTATTCACATACTTTTTGTTTCTTTCTCTCATTCTTCCTCTCACTAAATTCTTTCCCTGTCTTCTGTAAATACCATTGGGGAAAAATGACAGAAGTCTGATCAGAGTACTTTGTTATAGAAGGCACAACTGAGTCAATTATACTTTACTTAGGTTTTCAGTGTTCAATCTTTTTTTTATTATTATTATTATAAAAATAATCCATACTTGTTTGTTACACCAAAAATTGGAAAGTACAAGGAGTTGAAAAAAATGCCATAATGTGGCATGCTTAAATCAAGTATATTTTTATGTATATACTATTTTCTTTATGTAGTTAAAATCATGTTGTATATGCAATTATATTTTATTCTTTCTAATAGAATTGCATTGTAAATATTTCCTCAATGATCTCTTTTCACGAGTAGTTTCTGTACTAAATCAGCATCTTTCTCATTCATTCTTTTATTTAGTAATATTCTTGAATGCTACCATATGCCTGCTAAGTACATGGTACCAATAATAAAGATGATTAACATGATACCTGCATTTATGGAGTGGTCCAACCAGACATATAAGCTTCTGCCTTGCTTAATCCATTGTTAAATTCAATAAACAACATAAGCAGCAACTGGGAAATGAAATATAAGTGTTAGAGTCACCGAATGAGGTGCAACTGCCTCTATGAAATATGTCCCTTAGTCATAATCTCTATTATTTCCTAATATCTTCTAATTATACTTTCTCATGGAAAATAAATAGAATTACCAATGTGATTATATTTCCTCACATTAGGTAATTCACACTAAGATGAATAAGCTTTTTATCTTCCCCAAAATTAATTTAACGAGTTAGAAAAAAGGGGTGACATCGAGTTCATCCACCAAATCGTAATTGTCTGGTGTGTATTTACTAAAGAAAAGAGGAATATTTGTATTAAAGACTTCTCAAACAAAGGAATCAGGAGATATTTTTGAAATGTTTAAAAACAGAGACAGATTGGGAACTAACCATTCAGAGGGAGGCTCCTTATCTGTTATGTGTATGTATCCCTCAGTCATATAGGGGAGGTCTAGCGGGGCAGCCAGGACAGAGCCCAGAGTAACTAGAATAGTGGGGGCCTTCACAAGGTTCAGGACAGTGGCTATTGGCCAAACAGTGTGAAAGTATTTCAACACTTTAACAACTGGTATGACAGATTAAGGCCTGGATGAAATAAATTAGAATACTGTGGATGATTTCTGCTCTGGGGAAGGACTTCATATAAAGGTTAGAACAACTCTCCTTTTACCAGAGAAAGCTGTCTTTGGTAGATCTCTGTAAATCTCACAAAACTAGAAACTCCAGATCTACTTCACCAATTAAAAAAGAGAGACGAAAAAATTTCAGTTTCAGACAACTGAAACCAAATGTGGACACTATAGAAATGCTGCTTAAATATTGTTGAGATAGAGTAAAAAGGAGAGAAGCTGGAAGAATAACTCTCTGGCTTGGCTTGATAACTGGGAAATCTGAAATGTCCACTTATTAAAAAAAACAAAACTCAGAAATATGAGTTACCTTAGTCACATTCTTGAAATGGTAGTATATGAAGTTTCAATGCATATGATAATATATTTAATAGTTTGTTTTCCTCTTTTAGCTTTCTTTGTTGGAAAAGGCTGGATTTGGAGGTGTTCTTCTATATATCGATCCTTGTGATTTACCAAAGACAGCAAATCTTAGCTATGATACTTTCATGGTGTCACTCAATCCAGGAGGAGACCCTTCTACACCTGGTTATCCAAGTGTAGGTAAGTTCATTGTTGATCTTTATTATTCTTGTAAGCATTGCAAGGTTGTGATTTAAAAGTATGCGATACCTAAATTAATCATGGGGTAGCAGAGTCAAGAAATTTCAAAAAGTGATTATTTTTTATCTCTTCAAACTTTAGAATAATTATTTGTTGAAATAAAACTTTTTAAAAGTCTATAATAGTTTTATTTTTGTCTCAACAAATAGTGTCAGGAACAAAGGTAAAACAATTGTTACATATTATTAGTAATTGAATGATAAGATAAATTAGCACCATGTGTGATGGGCACTTCATGTAGATATGTACAGATACCTAAAAGCATGAAATGACTGCTGCTTTGGGTCAGCTGTAATAACTTTAAGTCCAGAGTCTGGAGGTCCATGCAGTCAAGTTAGGTGACTAAAGTAGTAAAAAATGATGCTTGAAAAGGATGGAGTTAATATGATTGAATTGTCTGGCTCCCTGGGAGAAGTGACCTCACTGGTTTGGCCATTCTGTGGGAGCACAGAAAGGCCTTTGCAACAAACATTCTTCTCTTTCCCAGTAAGTTGTGTTCGTGATTGTGGGTCTCATGTGGCCAAAAGAAGACAACCATGATTTTGGCAGGTGCTCACTGCATCACTGAATTTCTGTCCAATATGTCAGTGATGAGTATACATTTATATAGACTTAACTTAAGAAAAAGCTCTTTGGACTTTCTTCCAGAGTGATACTGACCCATTAACTGTGACACTTCAGTCAGTAATTAAACTAACGTAAAATTTATGTAATTATTCATGTGTTCTGCCAAGTTTTCCTTGTTTCCAACAAAATATCACAGAAGACTTTACTAATTATCTTAAGTCCAGCTGTTCTGGATTTTACCAATCGATCAGTAAATTTCTTCAAGAAAGAAGTAAATTGAGTCAAATATGAATTATAATTTGTGATTTTGCATGGTTCTACTAAACACTGCTTTGCTTTCTAAAATTCCCTATTAGTAATTTATGTAACAATTTTATTTGAAACCTCACTTATCTGTAGTTTGTACAGTCTACTACTGTCTCATAACAATTTTGACATTAAAATTAGGAAGTATTCAGGTAAAATTTTTGAACATCTCTGAAAATATTAGTCCAGCTCTCTTATTTGTAAATATTCTATTTACTTCCTTGGGTTGCCTCAGCTTCAAGAGGTTGCATGTGGCAAATCAATGGGATGCAGTGCTGCCAAAAAGCAGATACTTTCTACTCTGCTTAAATTGGTAAGCTGCAGAGTTGGCAACATTTATTCCTAACACTTTCTGACTCAGATCATTTCACAGGGGAAGAATTCACTCATATCTGGTAAAATGTTAGCTAGTCTTAAGAAAATCTCAGAATATTTTTTCTTTTAAATAATTTCTGCTTTCAAAAAATGTACAATATAGTAAATAATCTGTATATATTTATGCCAGAATCTTTTGTTACTATTTACATAGTATAATACAGTTATCAAAGCCATACAGTTAACATTGATATGTTATTAACTAATTATCAACTACATTCAAATTTCCCCAATTCTTTCACTGCTTTTTTTCCTTCTGCTGCAACATCCAATTCAGAATTCTATGCTGCATTTAATCCTTTCCAATATAGAACAATCTTTCTTTTATTACCTTGACTCTTTGAAGAATACTGACAGTTTATTTCATAGAATGTACCTCAGTTGAGCTTGCCTAATATTTTCTAATCATTAGATTGGGGTTATACATTTTTGGCAGGGATACTGCAGAAGTTGTCCCCTTGTCTGTACATCGTATAAGAATGTACCTATCATAGATATGTCTTATTTTTCATGATGTTAACATTTATCCTGTGATTATGGTGGTGTCTGACAGTTTTCTCAACAATACAGTTACTACTTTTTTCTTTGAAATTAATGAATATATTCTGAAGAGTTATTATGAGACCTTGTAAACATCCTTTCTTATCGTATATTTCTCCATTATCGTTCTTTTTGTTTGTTTGTTTGTTTTTGCTGTAAGAGTAGTCATACTTGCTGTCTGCATTCTCAAACAAAGGAAAATGACCATCTAACCATTTGGGACAAAATTATAAGTCAGAATTTTTAGATTCAATGACAAAATATCAATGCAATAAATGATGTTATCTACTATATTATTCATGTACTTACAGAAGACTCACAAGAAACTTTCTTTTGCAAATATAATGTTAGAGTGAAGGGGGAGGATCTCTTTTTTACATATGAATCTATATACAATACACCAAAAAAAGAAATAATAAAACCCACTGATATTCTTTTTCCCCTGGATGCTAAGAAGCTCAATAACTACAGTGACTTATACCCCTGCTTCTGATTTATTTATCCCTCCTTCCTGACATTGTCTTAAATATCTGTGTCTTATGGTTTTATTCACATTTTATAAAATAATGGATAGTGTTTTGGGGGGAAGAGAGGAGAAGTCAAATTGTGAATTGTAAATAAAAAGTACAAATAATAATTTGTTCAAAATGAACCATAGTATCTGACTTAACACCTTACAATACTGTCAAGTAAATAATTATTAGAAGAGTTAATATAAACATACTTATTTTTTCAGTTTTAAGAACTCTTATTAACTAATCTAAGGATAATTAAGTTCTAAAGAAGTAGTATAGAATAACAAAAATACAAGATCTTTTTGTTAGTATATTTAAAGTAAACAGAATAGTATAATAACTCTATATGCCGTATTCAGCTTCATCAACTTACTACATTCTACCAGATGTTTTGTCTATACATCCCTTATCCCTCACAGCACCACTAGCTATTTTTTCAGATAAAATTTACATATATTGAAATGTACACATCTTAACTGACAAAAGGTAAACCTGTGTAGTCTCCATGCCTATTTAGCTATAAAACATTTCCATCACCTTGAAAATCTGAGTCCTTTCAGAGTCATTCCCCATCTTCAGCCCTAGCTAACCACCAGTCTTACTTTTTCTCATGATACAAAAATTTAGAATGTCAAAAGATAGAAACGTGTAATATGAATCAATCTGTGCCGGTTCTTGTAATCAGAATAATGCCCGCAATGTTGATTCACAGTTGCGTGTATCAGTAGTTCATTCCCTTTTATTGCTGAGAAGTACAGCACAATTTGTGTACTGATTCAAGTAGGTGTTTTTAAAAACAAGAATGCCAATGCACTCTTCCACAATACATGATCCAAATAGATTATCCAAACAAGACACAGGAACTTTCTATAAGGTAGTTCTGCTCAGTAAGCCTCATTGCATATTCAAACAATTCTTGATTGTTATAGAATCAGAGCAAAGGGTAAAAGTTTTTATATAATTTTTGCTTCTATTACACAGAAAAGGATGTCTTATTCTTTTAACAGAAATATTTAGTTTCATTTGGCTTACTAATTATCTTCTCTAAGACTTATTTCTCCACAATAGAAAGGTTACACACACACACACACACACACACACACACACACACACACACACACACACACACGTTTATTTCATAGAATATTAGTAGGAAAATGCAAAACCTTGAGCTCGACCTCAGATATAATAGAAACTCTAAGGGAAGCTTCTAAGTTACAACAGACTTTCCAGTGGATTCTGATACAACTGATTTTGAGAACCACTGAACTTCAGAAATTTATTCTTTAGTTGAATTTGACCATTGGGGCTACTGACCTAAACTTTGTGACCTCATATTACTACTATTCTTTCAGTATCTTATATAGGCACCTTTATTTTGCTGCCTCTATGTCAATCAGGACTGAGAAACATATGTGTTCTGGATCCTCAACCCAATTTGGGGGCTCAGTGGGCTCTCAATAAATATTTGCTGAATGAATAATTTATTCTGTTAAATTTGTTCTGTTATTCTGCTTGTCTGATGATTCTGATCCTGGGCTATACCTTGATTTAAATTAACCCAATCAAAATTCATTTTAAAAAAAGTATATATATGCACTCAACCCTGACAGGTTTCTTTACAAAATACGTGTTTTTCTCCTGAAATGCTTCTGTCAACTTTCTCACATTTTTTCAATCACTCAAAACAGCAGAAATCCATTGATTTAAAGAATTTTAAAATTTCAATTAAAATATTAGGATATCAAAAGTCTAATCTATTCTCAATTCCTTTGATAATTTATCAAATATTTCAAAGATTAAATGTATAAAATATCAAAAACTTTATAAGTGCTTGCGCCAACTTGCTACAAATTTCAACTGCATCAAATTTGACCCAAGCAAATTTTAATTCCTGGAATTAATGTAGGAAGGAGGCAAGAGAATTAAATATTAAATCAAGCTATATTTAGAGACTGCAATGTGCTGATCAGCCCTAAAGCCAGACCACAAGGAAACCCACAGACCAAAGGAAGATTTTTTCAAGGGTTACTAATAAACCATTTACCCGTACTTTGAAGGGAAAACAGGAAAACAGTACAGGAAAATAGTCTTTAAGTCATGCCCTATACAAAATAAACATTCATTCCTTAGCTGAAACCATGGAACCTATGGATCAAAGGCTAGGGAATTGCCAGCAGGTCTTTCACACCGCATATGCTTACTTCACACTGCATACCTGCACCATCAGATGAAAATGAGTAAACAAAGTCTTTAAACTGTACTTTACATAACTAAATGATGCACAAACTGAATTTCTTGAATTCTCAGTGTCACTCTCCCTGTCTTTTTCTCTCTCACTCTCCCATTTTCTCTCTCCTTATCTCTCTCTCTGTCCCTGTGAGTCTCTCTCAGGCTCTCTCACTCTGTCTCTAAAGGGAGACCATACTTTGTCTATGGAGCATTATCCTTTTGTCTAATAAATTTTCCTTTTGACTCTAACTCTGGTGTATGTATACGAATTCTTTCCTGTTCTCAATCAAGAACTCTCTTTGTCTAGGCCATGTCACCCTGAATACGCCCAATCTCATCTGATATCAGAAGCAAGCAGGGTCAGGCCTGGTTAGTACTTGGACAGGAGACCACCTAGGAAGACAGGGTGCTGTAGGCGTTAAACAACAACAACAACAACAACAAAACAAAACTCTCTTATTGAGCTCCCCTCCCCTACTTGGGGAAATTTGCCTTGTTCTATATTAGAAGCAAATAATTTTAAAATTCTGAGTCACAGCACAATTTAAGCTTAGCTAGAAACTCAGGTAAATGAGGCATAAGAACTGACATTTATAGTAACCGGTCATAATTACAACACTGGTGATCAGTTATAATCAAAATGTGCTTAGCCTAAAACTATTAACTGGCTACATAAGCTAAGTTTCAAAATAAAGAGGTAATCAGAAAGCTATGGGGTGAGCATAAAAATAGACAAGTGAGAAATGGATATCTTTAAGAAGTATTTCATTTGCTCTATGTTGAAAAATGGAAAAGTCTCCCAATTTCTAAGCATTAAGATTGTCTGACATCTGAAAGACTAGAAATGGTAATAGGAGTTAGAAATTCTTTTCATATACTTTCTTAAATAATTTATCTTCTGAAACCAGAGCTGATTTTAATTTTAATACCATCTCCAGATAACTGCCTGGCTAATCTATGGACTACTAGTTAATTGAAATCTAATCTAAGACATTTCTTTTATCTTGACTTAGACTTAATTCTTATACACTATCTCCTGAAATTCATCTAATTTAAAGCTTTGTGTTTATGTACCTCTTTCTATTTGTTATAACTGTTTGTTTTTTTGTTTTTTTTGTTTTTTGTTTTTTTTTTTTCTTTGCTTTAAATTCTGGAGAAGAAAGTCATACATTTCAGTGGTTTTTACTCTAGTGAAGTGTATGAAACGACACAGTTTATTTAGTATTCCTAGTGTTCCAATTCAGTGGATCTGTGTGTTATTTCCCTACTGTCTGTTCAACATCACATCTACCAACCAAAACCATTTAAAGAATAAAGAATATCACTGTAATTTGTGAAAAGTCTTCACCAGGTGTTTTTGGTCCAGTTACCTGTGCAAATGTCAGAAGACAGAGTTGAGTTGGTACTAAATCAACTGAAACGATGTTAAACTATTCCTGGACTGGAATGGCAGAAAATATAAATATATGCTATGTTTGCAAAGCACATGTTCGATATTTGCAGCATGAAATGCCTTGTCAATTGGTTGGGGAAAAACAAAGTACCAGTATTTTTATTATTTTACTGCAACTGGTGGTTCTTGTGTGGTCTTGAGGCTTCAATTTATGTAAAATGTTGTTCAATTTGATTCTTTAAATCATTTAAAGAGTTGCTCATGGTTATGCTGTTAGAATTTTTTCAAAAAGTTTAATTCACAACATATTGAAGAGAGATTATTTAAACTCATAGTGCTCCTTTCAAAAATCAAACTTTTGTTTTGAAAAATAATTTTGGCTACATAAGTTTTACTGTTACTAAACAGAGAAATTTCCATTTGACTGAAATGTCTAAGATTATATCCTTTTAGAAAACATATTTGAAGGATTCTTTTTGTGTCATATAGTTTATTAGTCACTCAGAATATTCTTATTGTACTAAGAAGCCTCTATTTTAAATTAAATACATACTCTATCAATAGAGACAATGTGTTTAAGAATCAAAGTTCCCACTGGAGTCTATGGTGATTCTAAGAGGAAGATAAAATCTATTGCTTAAAAAAAGAATAATTCATAGATACATTTTCAGTACAATGAATAAAATGTTAATGAACAAAATTTCTACCAGGTAAATTTAAAGATCTAATTGGCTTTATTGAATGATTCACCAATTTGGCAGTATCCCATCTAGTAAATAGAGAGGTGCTCTGAGAAGTACAAAATGAAAGGTTTTTACAGGCAGAACAAGAAAGTTATTAACAAAAGAGAAGAATGGTTTCTTTCAGGCAAGGTCACCTTTCTTTGTGGGAAGGGAGGCAGTGTTCTTGTTAGGCAGATTACCTCACTAGTGTTGATCAGAAAATCCAGACTGATTGGTTTAAGGTCACATTCCTAGGTGGGGCTGAAACTGCAATTAAGTCTTGGTTTGCTGTCCTAGGGGCAAGCAGCTCCTCCTTAGAACTATTGTTTGCTTTTCTTTTTTAACTATAAGAAGCTAATTAAACAACAATAGAATTATTTTACATTTTTATAGCACCACTTATTCTCATTAGATCTTCCAACAGGACAGCCTTTGCTATCTCATTTTATAGATTAGGAAACTGATCCTTAGAGAAACTGAGCCATTATCAAATGACTTCACTAATATAGCTAACATTTAAATTTCAAGTTGCCTAACTACTAACTTAAAGAGGATTTCACTAATATTGTTTTGACTCCACTATACAACTTAAGTAAATGAGATTCATGAAAATAGGAGTTGCATTTGGTATGGTATCAGTTATTTACATTTAATGCTGAACAAAGTTTAGCTTTAGTTTCATTTGTTTTTCTCCTACATTCGCTATATGCTTGAGGGCAATGTTGAAGGTGAAATATAAGGATAAAATTATAAAGCTTGCCTACAGGTTTAGACTATATCAATATGACATCAGAACAAATTTAGATTGAATCATATGCAATTGCCAATACTCTTCCAGAGTAATATTTTGTGCTCTTACCTATAAAAATAGAAACTGCTTATTACAAAAAAATAAATTGAAAAATTAACTAACCAAAAAAATATGAGAAAAACAAGAACAAAATACTTATTTTTTAAATTACAAAGTTAGGTAGATTATTTTAATTAAATATATTCAAACCTGTCATTTCTCCATCTTTATTAACTTTACTTAATAGCTTTAAACCATATAAAATATAATCAGCTGATATCTTTCACAAAAATTCAAATTATTGTTACAATCACTGGTACAACCCACCTTTTCAAGGAACTGGCAATAGCTGAGCAGAAATATTGGCTGAGATAGCAGAAAAGAATAGGGATAAACCTGAGAAATAATAAATCATACTAATCAACACAATTAGTTCCACTTTTCACAGCCACTTTTCATGCTTTCTTTTCTGCTATGAACAGGACCTATAAACTACAGTATCAGGATATTTTACTGTTTGCAAACTTTTCTTAGAGGAAATATCATTAGTAGAACTAATGTCAAATGCAAACACATAAAAGTCAATATAGTTAGTTTGTACATTCATTATCAAATGATAAAGTAAACAAACATAATAATGATCTTTTTATTTCTCAACTATTATACAAAATGAATTTTCAGTATCTGGCAAATTATACTGCAGAAGTTTCAGAATTCTCATAGCTTTTATACATTGTTTCAATGTCTAAAGAAGTTGATTTCTAAATCAATCCTAGTCAAATCAAAAGAATCCTCTGTTGGTATCTTTCAGAAACTGGGATGTGATTTTCTGACTGTTAATTTTCTTTCTTTTCTTTTTTTTTTTTTTTTTTAGTTAGTAGAAAAAAATAACCTATGTTATGCCAAACATTCTGAAAATTAGTACTTAGCTACATAGTGGCTACAGAAAAATTTTCTGTATCAGCGTTAAACGTGATGCTTTACTTATTGCTTCATTCTCCCTGAATAGGTGGAAGTAATTAAGGCTTTCGTGAACTTCTTTGTACTTTTTTAACTTAAGAAAATGTTTTCAACTTTATTACAATATACTTGAAAAATAAAATTGCAATATAAGTTAAGGTATACAGTATAATGACTTGATATACACATAAATTGTGAAAGATTCTCACTATTAAAATAATTAACACTTGCATCATTGCATGTTTACTTTTTGTTTTGTTTTTTTTGTAAGACCGATTAAGTTCTACTCTCATAGAAAATTTCAACTATACAATACGACTTTGTCAGCTATATTCCATGTTATACATTAGATCCTCAAATCTTATTCTTTTTATATTAGAAGTTTAGATCCCTTTGCCAGACTCTTCATGTTTTTCCAGCCCCAGCCTCTGGGAACCACCATTCTACTCCTTAGTTTCTGTAGGTTCAAATTTGTTTTGTTTTGTTGTTTTGTTTTGTTTTTACATTCCACACATATAAGTGACACCATGCAGTATCTCTCTTCTCTATCTGGTTTATTTCATTTAGCATATCCCCTTCACTTTCATTAATATTGTCATAAATGGAAGGATTTTATTTTTTTTAGGACGAATAATAACCATAGTATATGTATACCACATTTTCTTTATCCATTCATCTGTTGACCAACACATAGGTGGTTTTCATACTTTTGCTTTTGTGAATAATGCTTCAGTGAACATAGGAGTACAGATATTTTTCGAGATAGTGATTTCATTGCTTTTTGGTACATACACAGAGGTGGGTGTGAGGGATCATATGGTAGTTCTATTTTTATTTTGTTGAGGAATCATACTATTTACCATAGTAGCTGCACCAGTTTATATTTTCACTAATAACGTACAAGAATTCCTTTTTTCCCTACATCCTCACCAGCTATTGACTTTTTAATAATATTCTAACAGGTGTAAGGCAATATTTTATTGTGTTTTTTATATGCATTTCCCTGGTGAATTGAGATGTTTCCTCTATACCAAATTTGTTCAGTTTTTACAGTTTTTATCACATAAAGATTTTGAGTCTTGTTAAACATCTTTTCTGTATTTATTGAAATGATCATATGATTTTCATCTTTTATTCTTTTAATGTGGTGAATCACATTGATTTGCATATGTTTCACCATCCTTACATCTCCAGAGTAAATCCCACTACATCGTGATGGTATAGGATCCTTTTAATATACTTCTAAATTCTGTTTGCTACTGTTTTGTTGATGATTTTTACATCTATGTTCACCAGGGGTATTGGCCCATGATATGCGTGTGTGTGTTCATGTGTGTGTGCATGCGTGTGTGTACATGCACTCATGTAGTACTTGTCTGACTTTGGTATCAGGGTATCGTTGACTTAGTAAAATGAGTTTGGAAGTGTTTCCTCCTCTTTTTTTCTTTGTTTGTTTGTTTCTTTCTTTCTTTCTTTTTTTTTTGGAAGGGGGAAAGTTTGAGAAGGGTAGGACAATAGCTATCACTTTTTAAAATGTTTAGTAGAATGAACCAGTGAAGTCATCTGAACTTGAACTTTTTTTTTTTTTTCTGGGAGGTTTATGATTACTGACTTAATTTACTTACTGGTAATTTGTCAGTTCAGATTGTCTATTTATGATTCAATCTTGATAGGTGGTATATTTCTAGGAATTCATCTATTCTAAATTTTCCAACTTGTTGACACTAAATTGTTCATAGGAGTCTCTTGTTCCCTCCAATAATCTCTCCTTATCCTTAAAGTAGTCAAAGCTAATAATATAATATTGCATTTTATTAACAATCATTTATTTCCTAAACATTTTTGCAATTGTTCACTTAAAATTAATTTTACTTTATATACCTATAAAAATGCTAAAGTGTGTCATCTAATGCCAGCTAAATGTGCTAATCATCCATATAAAAGTCTACCAATATTTTTATACACACGCATATATGATATATGACTCTTGTATATTGTTTTCTTGCAAAACCTATATAGTAAAGATGTTTAGTTTCTTTAGAGCTTTACCTTAAATTAATTATAAAATAAATCTAAACTTCAAATGGAAAAATAGCCAAATAATCAAGATATAGAACACCTGTTTTTTAGTTCTCCCTTGAGAATGGAACATCTGGACAGGACATCTCTATATTTACTACAGAAATTTGGCTTTAACTTCATTCTCAGTTGTAAATTAGAAGGGCTAAATCTACACTATCAAATATGGTAGCCACTGGTCCTAGGTAGCTATTTAATTTTAAATAAAGTTAATTAAAATGAAATAAATATAAAATTTCAGTTATACTAGGAACATGTTAAGTGTTCAGTAGTCACATGTGGCCATTGGAATGTATTTCCATCATCAAAGAGAGTTCTATTGGATGAGTGCTACAAAGTAAATGCCTAAAAAAAATGTAATTTTATACAAAATATAGTGATTATCTACTGTTTTAGATCATCCCTGAGACTCTTCTGTATATAATCTTGGAGGATTAAAAATTGTTTGTCTTTTTTACCACTTGAATTATTTAAAATCTATCTACAAAGCAGCTCTAAGAACCACATGTTGGGTATGCTTCATGAATTCTTTTATAGTTTAGTGTTGAACCAAAACATAGTTGAGTGCTCCTAAAGTAAACATTTTCCATTTCCAGTATTCTCTGAAGAGTTTTTGAATTTTAAGTATGTAAAAATAAATCTTGTAGTGCTACTTTAAAGTGTTATTGCATTTGCTTCAAGCTGCTGGCATTGTAAATTTCAGTCTCATACAATTTCATCTGAGAGATGCAGCCTGGACCAAAAAAAAAAAATGTGTTCTACTTTTGTTTTGCCTATCAACAGCCACTCACTCCTAATTTTTCAGTGAGAATTGAAGAATTAAATCTTTGAAATATTATGTTTTTCAAGAGATAACCATCTCAGTGTTGACTAGCATAAAGTGGTATTACCTGTATATTCACAAAGATTGTGACTTACATGCACATATCCCATGTTATTATTGAATACCCTGATCTGTTTTTCAACAGTTCATAAGAACTGTAGTTTGGAAAATTTCCCAAATTATTTGACCATAGAGTTCATTTTTAGAGGAGCATCTGGAAGGACTATTAGTCAATCAAACGTACTGTAGGATTGCTGGACCACAGCACCTGCCCCTTTCTTTTTTTCTAGTTTTATGCCCTTACATAGAGGTGTATGGTTTTACTTCAGCTTTTGTACACATTTTAGCTTAATATATGATGGAAAAAGTACTAATTTAGAAAGTAGGAAGGGGCAGAGCTGTTAGGTCACATAATGATGGCAAAGTTAATACCTGCAGGTATACCTGCCTATGAGTCAGCAGGAAACAAGACACCCAGCAACAAAAAATAGTGTGGTTCATTGTTTAACAATTAAAGTTGTAATTAGATTTATAATTGAATTTTTGGTGTAGTTTGCAGTCTAGAAAATCAGTGTATCCCAAGTAATCTTTTACTCAGCATGGTCTGTTCCAATTCATTGCTAGCCATGTTCAAAAATCTATATTTTTGGAATACAAACTTGAGAAAAACTCTTAAACAGTCTTCCCTAACTAGTATCTCAGGTGATCTTTTCTCATTTCAGTGACTAAATAGAAAATACAATTTTATTCTATGAAAAATGATAAAGTGACTGTTTTTAAGATGATACAGGTATGTTCATTTCCAAGAAATAGGCTAAAAAGATAATGTGCTTTAGGCAATCATTGCTAGAATACATCTCACTGAAATTTTCATCTGCTCCACAAACACACATAAGTTGTTATTATGGTATCTCTTTGAAAGTCTCAGCCACTGCAATATTCTAAGAAAGCTTTGAAATCTATGATGAATATTAAACTACATAAGCACAGACCAGTTTACTATTCATTCACCTTAGAGTGATATCTGATGTTCCTGAGATGGTTTTTGGTACACTAAGGAAAACTGGAAAAAAAAAAATTTCTTTAGACTTGGGGTAACTATATAATACACAGACCAACCAACACACTTGTGAGAGTAAATGGGGTTGATATGAATAACTATGGAAAATAATAGGCATTCAGGTGATATGACAAATCTATTTAGAGTAAAATTAAGGTTTCCCAATAGGTTTGAGCATGAAATCCAGGCAATATTAGGTCAAGAGGTGTTATGGCCTATATTGTATGTCCCCAAATTCATTTGTTGAAATATTAACCCCCAGTACTACAGACTGTATTTGGAGATAGGATCTTTAAAGAGCTAATTAAGTTAAAATGAGGGCATTGGTCTAGACCCCAATCCAATATGACCATGTCCTTTTAAGAAGAGATTAGGAAGCAGACATGTATAGAGGGAATATCATGTGAAGACACAGGAAGAAGATAGCCATCTATAAGCCAAGGAGAAAGAACCAAACCTCAGACATTTTGACCTTAGACTTCTAGTCTCTCGAATTATTAAATAATAAATTCCTTTTGTTTAATTCATCCAGACCACAGTACTTGGTTAGAGCAGCCCTAGCAAGCTAATTACAAGAGGAAATTATAAAAACAGCTCCTTTGACTTTATTATCACAAACAACAATATAGAAAGATACAATTGCAGCATGTCTCTATTTTCACTATTATCAATAAATAATAAAAGCTCTATGTGCAACAGTTTTTGTGGCAGCTCACTAATCTCTGTTCCCGATCAGTTCTACCTAACTAATATTTTTGGCTCATGACTTGATAATGTTATCACTTGCACAAGTTTGTACAATTGGAAAGAATCTAGCACCTCAGCCCTGATATCTGCTCTAAAGAGAGAAAGGTGTAGAATCCTGATTAATACATTAACCACAGTACTTCATGGAAGAAACTAGACATTTACAATTGCTCTACTAGTAACGCATATAAATGAGTCTTTTGATACGCAAAGCTATGTGAAGAGTGTGATTCTGTGGTGGAAACTAGAAAAAGAAGAAAAGTTCTTAAAAGAACAGGGCTTAAAAAGAGCTTGTGTTCAGTTGACTCTAAGGGAGGTCATGACTTGAAAGCAAGTCCCTATGATGAGAAAGATATGATCTATTTTTAAGGATAGTGATGATTAATATTTAATTTTAAATTGTTGCTTTTTTTTTTGTCTGTGATTCCACCTTCTTTGAATGTCTGATCAAGACAACAACTTTGTATTTAATTGTTATAGGATGGAACAGTTAAAGGGCAGTAATGATAGATGCTAAGAAGCTGGGGATTTGGTCAACCTCAGGATTGGTGTTCTGTAGCAGAACCCAGTTCCATAAAAAGTATAACAGAGTCTCAGCTTTTTAGCATCAGAGGTGCTGGCAGGTCATCAATTTAGGAGAGGCAGAGGAACCAAAAAGAAACAAATAAACAAAATAACAGGGACTGAGTTTTGGAAATTGGTATAAAGAGTTTCAGGTTCCAGGCTAATCCCTATCATGAAAATGTAGATAGGAGTATGTCGAGGGCTAAAAATATTACCTGTCTTTCCACCTTCTAAGTTCTTCTAGCTGGGTTAATAATTCAAATGACATGGACTAGATTAACAGAAGGAAATTTAGTATTTAATATATATACACTGAGAATTCACATAAACATGAAAATTCCAGACAGTGAGATAAAATTGGTTATACATGTCATTTTAGACAAAGGAGAAAAAGGGGGATTGGGATCTGAGATTTTAAAGGAAATAGGCAACTTGCAGGTAGTTGAGGAAAGGTAAAACGTAAGAGGCAGGTTGACTTTCTATGAGACACAGGGGGTGATCTAGCCACCAGGCTCCTGCTTAGTTCCTTCCTATCTACCAAACTTCATTCAAGTTAGGTGAAGGTGAATAAGCCAAGATTTGTCTCCTGGAAAAAGTCTTTCCATCTGAATCTCTAGGCCAGGAAAGAGGGAAGGTCAAAAGTTCTTTCTGAGTCTTTTGTTTCTTAATAAGCAGCTTAAAATTAATAACCCTAAAGGCAAAACTTTAGTTCCCTTCATGTGTTCCTTGGGTTCCCCTTAACCAAGATTTGGATTGGTCCTATGCCTGTTCTGGGGATGAGGCTTAGGGCACTATCAAATCAACTGAGGTGAAGAGGGAGGCACACTCAAGAAAGTGGGTGAGTGGTTACCTTGGCTGTGCAGGACAAGTTACAGCACAGAAAGGAGAGAAGCCAGCAAAGTAATCACGTTGGTGCCATATATAGTTGAAGTGTCAGTTAGAAACAGGGCAAGAGGAGTCTGAAAATGTCACTGTAACACATCCTCTGGCAAGGCAGTAGAACCCTGGAGGAGTGGGACGAACTGCTGTGGCACCCTGGGTTGGCATGTGGTTCAAAGCTGTTTTTTCGACAGACTTCAGGAGGATAAAGGTAAATCTCAGAATCCATGCTGCAAATAGTGACAGTCACATCACACACTGACTACAAACACTAATCACAAAATAGAAAGCCTGTATAAAATGAAGGGGTTGGACCAGATGATTCCTCTTGGAATTGTAATGTTCAATTGGCTGAGTGCAGTGTGAAAAGGTTCAAAGGTCCTGTGTAGTTTATTTCCATTCTCTCTTTTTAACTGCACTGCTCTATGTGAATAATGATTTATGATTTTAGAGTTCTAGCACTGGAAGGGATGCTGGAGGTCACGAATACTCTGTTCTATAAAAAAATGAAGACATAGAAGACTTGTCTCTACAATTGCACGATTAAATACCTGAGTCTATGAATGATGTCTTATATTTTTCTTTAATTCCTTATAGTGTCTAACTTGATACTGTGGACATACTATTCCTGAACAAAAGAGTGACTGTTATTAATGATGGTGGCCACAAAAAATAAGTGGTGATCATTACCTGAGGCACTGACGGCTTTGAAAAATGTGTCTTCCTTCCAAAGAACTGTACAAAAAAACATACTTTAAAAAATTGCCTATAATTTCAAAAGATTCATGGATCGCCCCTAGAAAAATATATCTTTAGATAAACTCTCTTGTGGACTTATGGAAACCAGATTAAGAATTTCTTTCCTCAGGTATTTATTATCTATTGGTATAGACCCTATATTCAGAGGTTATTAGGTTTTAAAGTAATAAGAAAGTGTGTTAAAATTTGAATATGGAAGTGATATTTCAAGAGTTGTATCATTTTCTGAAAATTAACTTTGAAACATCACATTAAATTTACCATGTTAAAGTCTATATTTACCAGTCTATAATTAAGGTACCAGGATGATTATTTTTAGCCTTTTGGTAATTCCAAGTATGTAGCATATGATATTCACAATTATTGCTAAACCTCTAGTCATTTTAATTTTTCTTCGCTAAGCCAGGAACAAAACATAGGATAAGAATCAATTCAGTAAATATAATTTTAAAATGTATATTGCCATTTAGTAGGTAATCTGTCATAAGATGTGATATAATTAGGACTGCTATAAAATCATGTTTGAATATAATGGGAGGGATGATAATGAAATATGACTCTCTTAGGCCCTGCTTTTCAGTGCAGGGATGGCCAGGTGATTTACATTATGGTAAGCAAGGCCAGAGACGGCTGAGCTATTACCTCTTCTCTAAATATGTGTTATATTTACTGTCCCTGTATGCTAGAGCAACCTTTAATGGCTAGGATAATGCACACTGTTATTTTCCAACCCTCCTTACTCAAGAAATTTCTATTGGGACCTAGGGCATTTGGACCACTTTTTGCCCCTTTTTTCTATGTAGAGAAGGTAGTTCTCAGCAGAAAGTTTTAGGAGTAGCTCTGTGGCAGCATAGCTTCTTCAGGTGGCCCTAGAGTTTTGAAAGCAAGCCCATCACGCAAGTTATCAACAACCTTTTGGTTGCTGAAGTAAAAGGGAAATACACATGGTCATGGATTGTTCCTTTTCTTGAGATATATTTATACACTCTAAGGGTGCTGTCCTTAATTCAAAGAATATGCACAAATGTCTATTGTAAGTGGAGCACAAAGAGGCAAAAGAAAGTCCCGTTATTCAAGAAACTAAAGATTCAAAAGGGATAGAGATATATAAGAACTAATTAGTTACAAAATAACCTAACAGTAGTCCAGAAAACAATAAGGTGCTATAGTAATACAATGGGTACCTTCCAGAGCCTAAAATGTCAGTTACAGAGGTGTGACTTCAACTGTTTTTTTTTCTTTTTTAAATTTATTGAGATATAACATACCATTTAATTTACCATATTAAAGTGTACAATTTAATAATTTTTAGTGCATAGTCACATAGTTTTGTGACAATCACCAGTATATAATCCCCCCAAATTTTTTCACTCCAAAAATGAAACAATGTACCCACTAGCAATCACTCCCTTTTTCTCCTTCCCTCCAACACCCAGCAGCCACACATCTACTTTCTGTCTATGGATTTCCCTACTCAGAACATTCCATATAAATGGAATCACACAATATGTGCTCTTTTCTGACTGCTTCTTTCACTTAGGATACTTCAAAGTTTATCCATGTCATAGTATGTATCAGTACTTCATTTCTTTTTCATGGCTGAATAATTTTCTGTGGTATGGATATACCACATATTGTTTATTCGTTCATCAGTTAATGGACATTTGAAGAGATTTTGTTGTTTACTTTTTGGTTGTTACACAAAATATTGTCACAAATATTTACATACAAGGTTTTTGTGTGAACATATGCTTTAAATTCTCTTGTGTTATATATTCAGGAGTGGAATTTCTGGGTCATATATAACTATATTTAATTTTTAGAAAAACTGCCAAACTTTTTTTTATAGCAGATTCACTGTTTTAAATTCTCAACAGCAATATATGAGGTGTCCAAAGATATTCTATATCTTTGCCTTCATGGGTTATTTTTCTGTTTTTGTTTATTATTATTATTATTATTATTATTATTATTATTATTATTTTTAAATTATAGTCATCCAGTGGTTATAAATGGTAGTTCATTGTGGTTTTATTTTTCATTTTCCTAATGAATAATGATGTTGATCATCTTTTCATGTGGTTATTGGCCACTTGTATATCCTCTGCCAATTATTTTTTATTTTTTATTTTTAATGCCTATAGCACGTGGTATTCCTAGGTGGTCTCCCATCGAAGTACTAACCAGGCCTGACCTGCTTAGCTTCTGAGATCAGATGAGATCCAGCAGATTCAGGGTTGCATGGCCGTAGACTCTCTGACTATTTTTTAAATTGGGTAATGATATTTTCATTGTTGAGTAATATGAGTACTTTATCAGTATTTAATTTATAAATATTTTCTCCTATTCTATAGATTGTCTTTCACTGTCTTTGTAGTGTCCTTCAATGGACAAAAGATTTTAATTTTAATGAAATCTAATTTACATATATATAAATATGTGTGTGTGTATATATATATATATATCTACATATATATCTACATATATATCTATCTATATCTATCTATATCTATATATCTATATCTAGATATATAGATATAGATAGATATAGATATATATCTACATATACTCGTGCATGTTCTTTTTGTTTACTTTTGCTTTTGATGCCATATCTAAGAAATCATTGGCTAGTTTAAGGTCATGAGATTAACACCTATGTTTTCTTCTAAGAATTTATAGCTTTAGCTTTTGCATTTAGGTCTGATTTATTTTGAATTAAGTTTTAGAAATGGTATGATATAATGGTCCAACTTTATTCTTTTGCTTGTGGATTCTCAGTTGTTTCAATACCATTTGTTGAAAAGGTTTTTCTTTTTTCATAGAGTGTCTTGGCACCAGTAATGCATAGATGCATGAATTTATTTCTGTATTCACAACTCTATTCATTCTGATCTCTGTGTCTATTCTTATGCTAATACCACACTGTATTGATAACTATAATTTTATAGCGAGTTTTTGTAGTTTGTAGGAAGTGTTAGTCCGTAAATTTTGTTCTCACTTCAACTATTCTGGGTACCTTGCATTTCTATATGAAACTTGAACTAAATTATGAAAGGGTTGTAAGAGATGACCGGCCAGACAAGAGGTAACATTTTCTGGATAAAATGCTTGTGAAAAGAAAATTGTCAGAGGGAGAAAAGAAAATGAACATATCTAAAGCTTAAGTGTGAGATAGGTTCCAGGTAAAGAACTAAATAAATCATAAGCCCTGAGACAAGAAGAAACAGGTACTTTTAGATTGTGTGGCTGGAACAGAGTTGTGTGAGTTGAAGAGTTGAGGTTGGAATGATAGGTGGGATCAGACCACAAGCATTTGATCCTGTAGACAGTGCTTTATTCTGTAGGCAGGGGGGATTCACTAAAGTTAAGGGCAATCCTTCTTTGTTGTTCTCATGGCAAAGTAAGTACTCCCTCCTCCCTCCAGATAACACTGGAGTTATCTTTGAATATATATTATGATATATGCTGGATTGCATGTAATTCAGTACTTCATAATTTTAACTATACATTTCCTGTAGTATGCATGAAAAACTCTTAGTGATAGAATTGTGTTAATAAATAGCAACCACTATTCATTTTCTCAGTTTTCTCATGCCAAATAACTTTTAAGTATATATACATATATATATATATATATATATATATATATATATATATATATATATATACTTATATACACATATATATGTGTGTGTATATTTATTCATTTAAACTAACCCCACTCTCCCAAATATAAAGTTCTACTTATATAAAGTAAAATTTTGAGAGATACCCTGGATATTTTATACTTAATTCCTTAAGATAGAAATTCAAACCTAACTGTAATAGTGATTTTGACTTCTATAAATTATGCACATTGGTAAAAGCTAAAAAAATAACAACAATTATTTTTTAGAAAGCTCTCATTATCTTTTTTTTTTCTTTCTTCAAACTTCTCTGTATGTACTTTTCTTTGCCTTTTGTTTTGTTTTGGTGTTTAATTCAAATTTCACTGCTGGTATTGTCCTCAGATACAGCTTTCCATCATGCCTGAAGTTTAATCACCCAGCGTGAGTGAAGCTTGCCTTGTACTTTAATCCCTACGGAAAAGCCCAAAACAATATGGTACCAATCAGTTACATGTGTGTTTTTAGAGCAGGAACATTCAGGACAATATTTCTTTTACATGCCCCAGATTGAACAACAACTTTATAATTTTAACTATACATTTTCTATAATATGCATGACAAACTCTGAGTGGTAGAATTTTGTTAATAATAAATAGCAACTCCTATTCATTTAGTTTTCTCATGCCAAATAACTTTCAAAGCAATAAATGTCCTGAGGTATGTAGGATTTCTTCATTGCACGGATGAAAAAATTGAGGTTGAATGAATTAGAACACTGCTTCTGCCCACCCAAAACCCATTCCATTTCAGTTTTCATAACAAATTCTGCAGTTATTTTTTTAAAAAGTCTTTGCCATAAATTACAATACCCTAAGTAACTTTCTGAAATGTGTTGATGGTCTAGTTTGGTAACCAAGAAACCAAGAAAAAAATTAAATTATGAAAATTAAGCAAGGAAACTAAGATTGACCATTTACAACCTAAGTTCTTTTGGTTGTGTTTAGTTCACTGAGCCACCTGGTCTTTCATGCATCTTGTGTGCATTTTTTACAAGCCTGCCTGAAGGCTGTGTGTGATATATATATACCACACACACACGTGTGTGTATGTGTGTGTGTGTGTGTGTAATTTTTTTTTCCAATGGCCAAATTAGAAAAGTGAGGATGAAGGGAGATTGATAAAGAGAAATTGACAATGAATTATAAAATTTCTGTTAAAAAGTATTAAAAGTGAAAGAGGACAATAGAAAGGCAGGAAAGAGAATAACAAATTGAATGAGGAAATATAATGAATGGAAACACTTTTAGAGTGACCTACCTTTTCATATGTAAAAGGGAAAAAGCAGGTGATCGAATCATTTTTTGGTTAAAAAAGAAAACCTTCCTTTTGTGCTGCAAAGTTCTTAATCTTACTTCTGAAATTTCTGTCTTAAAAACCAAGTTCTGCAAAAAATACCCATTTAATGGTAACAAGCTATTTGTTATTTTCTCTGCCAAGATCACTCATAATTATAAACTAAGTTTATAAAATCCAGAAGAGTTCTGAGTATGAAGAGGTCAAAGTGTTTATGTGTTGACATCCAGGTAGATCCTATTGCATTTGACAGTTTTGTTACCAGGTGCATAAAAATCAGCAATTCTGTTTAGTTGCAATCTCCTTTGGAGCTTCCCAGATGCAATATGAAACTGGCCCATTTCTGGAGGGTAGAGAGAGACCAAGGAAAAATGCAGATCATTTCAGATTGATGGATGGGAGGTTTAGTAAAGAAGTGAATTTATGAGGCTTGTCTTAGACATCCAAAAGTCTAGTAGATCTCTGCACCTTCCTGCTAAATCTTAAAATTTTATATATAGGACTTAACTGGATTTAATCATATATCCAGTTCAGATAGTCTCAATACCACATTACTCTCCATGCCGTATCCGTGGGCAGCTTCTCAGAACACAAGCGGAAAGCATGTTCCAAAACCAGGGGTGGAGGTTGGAGCCTCCCATTGGCCAGGTCCAGCTAACAAGTCAAATAGGCAGTCATACCTTCTTAATGAACTTCCCCAACAACATCTCTTTGACAGCACTATTTTAGGTTTATTTAATTTTTAAATTGCAGCATGCATGGAATTCAGTAGTGGAAAGGGCAGGTAGCCATGCTCAATACATCCACATGTGATACGATGCTTAGTTAAGTATGCTTATTCTGCCCAAAGGAACTCTATAGGTTATGAGAAATATGTCTTCTGCCAAAATGTTTTCCTTTCACTTTAATGGGTTATTTAAAATAAGAAAATAATTTGGATATGACTTGAAAATTTTGGTAATGTTTATGTGTTTGTATTTTGGTTTGTAGGATTTACTTAACAATTATGGATTATTGCCAGATGGGTCTATTGCCAGGTGAATCTATAAAAATAAATTTTAAAAACTTTGCCCAACTTAAAAAAAATATATTGGAAAAGTAGATATGGATGGAATATTATGTAATACTGGCAGTATGATAAACTAGATTTAGAAAATATATCAATGATATTTACATTCTTTCATATTCATTGTTATTTAATATTTAAGCAATTCTGAAAAGCAATCATTTGTTAAACACTTATTATATACCTAGCACTTTCATAAATATTGTACTAGTGTTTACTTTTTGAACATCACAGTAATATGAGGTAGGTATTATTATTATTAGTAGTAGTAGTAGTATTAATCTACACTTAAAAGATGAGGAAACTAGAGCCAAAAGAGATTAAGGTTTCCAAAAATTGCAGAGGTAATAAGTGAGAGTTGAGATCAAATTCAAATATTTGTAGTTCAAAGTCAAACTTATTTATATATCACATTGTGCATCCAAAGTAAACTAGTTAGATAGTATTTTCACCATTTTTCAAAGAAAAACTATACTGTAGCTCAGGTACACTAAGTAACTTTCCTAAAGTACTAGTATTTTATATATCCTGCTCTTCAGTATTACACTGAATCATGATTAATACTATAGCTGCTTAGTACCATAGCTGCCCCTTAAGCAATGCTCAGTGAATGTGTTTACTTAAATATTAAAGAGAGAATATTTTAAAATATCTTATAATGTATTTTATTTTTGAAGTCAATTTCTTTCCTAGCACCTTTTCTACCATACTAGACCCAGGAAATGAGTGTCAAATGCCACTTTTTGGAGAACAAACGTATGATGTAAGGGAAGTTTGTTTTGTATTGGACATTTCTTAATTAGGGAAAAGAAGAGAGAGAGAATAAAAGTGAGTGCAAGTTCTACAATGCTGTGTTTGGTCAACTGGATTCTAGAAAGATATCATTAGGCTGGTACCACTCGAATTTGATCCTACTTGGTGATCATAGTGGCAGAGAAATGGCAGTGTGCTATGTTTGGCCAAGATAAGTCCCACTGTGGCATTGAGAAGTCTTTTTTAGCATTTATGCAGCTTGGAACAAAACCCATGTGAGAGCTTCATATCTCTTGACCTGGCATGGGATACCGTGTGAACCTAGAAGACCATTACAGAGAATCCTGGATGGGTGACTAAGCTGTGAGACTGAGAGCTAGCATATTTACACTACTAGCAGCTGCCAATAAAACATTTAAAAGCCAGACAACACAAGTGAAATTGGCATTGAGTCAAGAAATGCTAAAAGACCTCAACATGATCTAGTGTGGATACCAGATCCACTTTCATACAAGGACAATGAAAAGTTGCTCATTGAACCAAATATCTTTGAAAATTTATCCTCCCTAAAGTAATGTAGAGGACACAGACCAATGTTGCTTTTATTGGCAGATTTGTTCTTCCAATTGTTCAGGGACAAAGGAGATTCATCAGAAAGTGTAAATCAGCTGCGATGCAATAAAATTAAAAAGAAAGCTTCCCTTTTTTCATATTTTAGTGTGGTATGTATATCATTTTTCTTACCTCAAGGTTGTTATTTCATTATATTTTA
This sequence comes from Cynopterus sphinx, assembly GCA_030015415.1. Taxonomy (NCBI): domain Eukaryota; kingdom Metazoa; phylum Chordata; class Mammalia; order Chiroptera; family Pteropodidae; genus Cynopterus; species Cynopterus sphinx. The sequence goes on from CM057380.1 coordinate 34,720,016, forward strand.
TGAATATATAAATAAAATATATTCATTATAAAAATTCAAACAGTATAAAAATATGAAGAAGAAAGTTGCCTTCTGCAATTCTACCACACTGAGAGAACCTCCTGGTATTTAATGGCCACTCTTTTATGCGTCTTTATAATACATTTATAATACATATAAATATATACATGTATACATACACACATATGTACATATGTATTATTATACATAATAGAATCATATATATTCAATATGTTGTCTCTTCTGCCCATCTACCCCAATTTCAAACCCAAAAACTCTCCCCATTATAGGTAATGGAATTTTTTTTCTTTCATTTCAATCAAAATGCATATTTATCTCATGAAAGATGCCTAGTGAAAACTAAAGCTTTACTTTAACCATCCTCATGAAGTAAATATTTTATATATTATAAATGTGAGTAGTTAAAGAAATTCTGTCAAATGGATCAATGACTCCAAGACAGAATGACAGCAAGAAACACTTTTCAGTTCCTGTATGCTATAGTTAAAACCATATACCATGAGAGCTGTCAGGAACCTACTTCTATTTTCTCATTTCACAGATGAAGAAACTGAGGTCAAGAGAGTTAAGTTTAAATAGCCTTTTAAAAGCAGGCTATCTACCCCATTTGAATCCATATAAAAACTAGATATATTTTATTAGTTGAACAAGTGCCTTGCAAAACATAATTAAAACAGTAACAATAGTTACCATTTATTGAGCATCTAGTAAATGTTAGAAATTGCTTTGGGTCTTTATACAAATATAGTATCATTAATTTTAACACAAATATTAGATAATAATTAATAACTACTTGTGGACACAAATAACTAAGATTAACCAAAGAATTACTTTTTAAATGTTAGAGATGAGGAAAATAAGGAGCACAGAAGGTATGTCATTTGCTTATGTCAAGCAGCTCCTGACTCTAGAGTCTGTGCTGCTGCTATTATACTGGGCTGCCTTCCAACCACAGCAGCACCGGAACTGGAGGCTGGTGACTCAGGGCTTGTTAAGCTACTCTGAGCATTAATTTTCAGCTTTCAAATGATACTGCTGACATCTCTCCCTATTGTCAAGTGATGAATTCAGCCAAATAGGCCTTGGATTGTCTGATCTCTTTCCAGTTGGCTAGCTTGGGAACTACTAGCTGGTAAAGCAAGTTTATGCTTTGTATTTTATAAGCAGAATTGATGCTATGTAAATGGACTATTGACTATGTACTTAAGTGGAGTATTTAAAACTAAATATACTAGTTTTATCCCCTAAGGCTTCATAATATACTCAGAGCAGAGAGAGGGGTAAGCCGTGATAGACTTAGCTACTTTCAGTTTTTACAAGGGTATATACCACACAACCACACAGTTTCATTCAGGGGAAAAGAAAAAGAAGTAGGCACTGTTACTTAGGTAACTCCCCTTGAAGCACATATAAATATAGTAATAATAATAATAGGAGGAGGAGGAGGAGGAGGAGGAGGAGGAGGAGGAGGAGGAGGAGGAGGAGGAGGAGGAGGAGGAAGAAGAAGAAGAAGAAGAAGAAGAAGAAGAAGAAGAAGAAGAAGAAGAAGAAGCAGCAGAAGAAGAAGAAGAAGAAGCAGAAGAAGAAGAAGAAGAAGAAGAAGAGGAGGAGGAAGAATAATTATGATGTTGTTTTAGTCTGTGTGCTTGGTTGATCATGGCTTTATGTCAAGGGTTCATTAGAGAGGTGTAATACATTTAGGTTAACATACAGAACAAACACACAGAGACTTGATTGCTTAACATGACCAATACAGATTTCAAAAGGCTGGTTCTATATACAAAAATACATATCCTTTCTCAGTAGTGTTCCTAATTTTCAAAATGATATTTGTAGAGTATTATCATAGACCTATGTATTCATTTCCTAGGGCTGCCATAACAAAATACCAGACCCTGTGTGGCTTAAAACAATAGAACTTTATTCTCACAGTTCTGGAGGCTAGAAGCTCAAAATCAAGAAGTCAATGGGCCATACTCCCCCTGAAGACTCTAGGGGAGGATCCTTTCTTATATTCTCCTAACTTCTGCTGTTTGCCACTAATCCTTGGTATTCCTTTGCTTTCAGCTGCATCATTCCAATTTCTGCCTACATCTTTACATCGCTATCTTCTTTCTGTATAAGACTATGTCTCTCTGTCTCTGCAATGGCTGGATTTAGGACCCGTGATAATCTAATGTAACCTCATCTTAACTTACATCTTAATTACATCTGCAAAGACATTTCTAAATAAGGTCAAATTCAGAGGTCCTGGAACTTAGGACATAAACCTGTTATATGTTTTTAGGGGACACAATTAAACTCATTGCAACCTTATTATTTCTTTAATTAACTTCCTTGGTTAAGATATCACAGGATAATTATTTATAATATTTAGAAAACACAAAAGCAAAAATAAAGTAATACTTTCAATCTTACCAAATAGATATTTTTTCTTAGTATTTATGTTTTTCTGTGTGTATATTTAGAAGGGCGTACATACATAGTTTTAAAAGAATAAATTCTTTGTCCCAGTCATGTTGTCGTGCTCTGGAAGTATAGAGATAATCAAAAACAAACATGGCTCTCATCTTTAGGGAGTAAGAATGAGAGAATCTTGATCCCACAAATCAATCAATCAGTCAATCAATCTACTGGACAAGGGCTACAAAAGAGATGCTCAGTGCACTGGAGCCCACGATGGGAGATTCAGGGTAGAATTTGATAGATGCTGGATCTGAAGTATGCTTGGACTATGTGAATAAGGAAGAGCATGTGGTGAGGTCCTGGGGCAGAAAGTAGTATGACAGAATCAGAGGGGGGCGCTAAGACTGGAATGTGCTGAGAAAGAAATGAGGCAGAGCTGTGATGAAGATGTAAGTAGGCATTTTAGCAACACATTCTGTCTTCACCCCAAGAGCTGTGAGTCAGTCACTGAAAGTTTTTATGAAGAGTTTGCTTTTATATAATATGGCTCTTTCTTTGAGAGAACAAACACTGCTTGTTCTAACTTCTTTTTCTCTTGTTCTTCCTCTGTAAGTATATTTGTGAATGTGAGCTAAAGAAATCTTGAAGAGACAGTGGTTCATTGTATCCTTGTTTATAACAGGAAGGCTAGAGAACTCAAATCCCACTCTACTATGGTAGCAGTGTACTCCTTTTTTTTTAAACCATGTTAAAGATCTGGTGAGTCTTGAAATCCTGATTAATAACTGGGGATTTCCTATCTATTTATTTGCTTTTTTTTTTTTCATATTTGGAGCTGTTTACCATGTACAGTGGGCCAAGTAAAAGAGGAAATCCCTAGGTGAACTTTCTATGAGCTTAAGGACATGGATTAAATTTTACTTTCCATCTTTGTGTCATAGGTGCATGGCACAGTGTCTGGCACATAATTACTGGATGGATGAAAAGATGGATCACCCATACTCTACGCTCAGAAAGACTTATTGCTGTCATTAATCCCTTAGCCTTTTTTCATATTTTTCATTCCCTGAGAAGCACTTAACTCACCTTTAGAGTTTCTCACACTGTCTAGTTACAAATCCAAGATTTGATTGGAAAAAAAAAAAAAAAGATACTCCTTTTAATTCTTAACAAATTTTTTCATTCAGAAAAGAATATTCTCAGTAATACCTTTTTCCCTTATTTCAATAGGCGACTTCTTTTCTTATTTTTGTTTTTCTTTACTTCCTGCCCTCTGTTTATTGTGCTTCCTTATTTATTAAAATAATAGGCAAGATAAATCAGTAAATTAAATAAAAATATGTTTTTGTTTCTAACAAATTATTCTTATAAAACAATGAAAATTAAGTTTCCACTTAATTAAGCCCTTACCTTGAGGGAGAGTTTCAGAGATAGTGGATGTCTTTCTAAGGGGAAAAAGGGAGATTGAGCAAGATCTCTTTTCCTATTTTTTCTTTTTTAGATGTGTTGCCAATCCACCTGAACCCTTGAAAACTCTGATGAGCAAACACATTTCAGAGGACTCAATAGCAGTCAGTGGTCGCTTCAGAGGAATCATTGACAGGGGTTGCGGTGGGAGATTCTAGAACCAGGACATTAATGCTACTACATCTTTCTTTGTGCATTATACCCACATTGTGGGTCTCTTTTCCTCCTACTAAGGTTTCAGGTGAGAGTTGTGATTGATAAATGGAGAAGGAAAGAGATGGGAAGATGATGATGATATCAGGGATTTCTTCCAGGGAGAAGAGCCCCTCAATTTAAGGTATCAGTGTGGGAGAGCCAAGGATTGGATTAGACTGTGCCTCTGGGGAAAAATAAAATTACATGTTTTCAAAAGTAACATGCCTTTTATTGAAACTATAAAATCCTAAAATAAAATTAACTATAAATAAAATTCTCTGCTATAATTTTTTTTCTCAAAATGAGTACTTTCACACATATGCAAAAAGTCTTGGTACTATTTTTTTAATTAATAAAAACATATAGCCTTAGAATAATTAATTTAGTATATAGTTTTCGTGAGAAGAAAAAAAGCTGCTTTAAAAAAAATTGAATCACATATAACTTGAAGTATAATTTAATATATTCATTAAATGTGCTACGAGCCTGTAAATTGTACAGCTTGCCTCATATGACTTCAGTGAACCTTACTTTACAAGACCAAATAGGTGAAATGTAATGTGTTAGATTCTATTCGGCAAAACTCCATTCATTTTATTAATGTTATCTATGATATATTTCTGTTTAAAAATAGTACATTTTTCTCAATTGAATAATACATATTTATAACTATATAAAATAAGTTGGCAGACAAGCTATGTAGATGTTCATGGCTATAGTGAAAAATCAGAAGTACATATATGTATGTATAATTGTAAGTTTATGCACTCAACATCAAAACAGTTATTTTCTCTATATAAATATTTTTTCTCATATATAACTGGTACTGAAGATTAAAAATGTTGAATAAATTACAAATTCTAGCTTTCTTCGAACAACAGAAGAAGAGAAGTTGAATATAAGATAATGAGGAAGGATGATATAGAAAACATTGGTTCCAATAGGTTTTCTCCATGTATGGCTGGCTGAAATGCTTATGAATTTACTTATATGCAGAGATATCAAGGAGATAATGTAAGAGTTGAGGTATCTTCAGCTATTAATAAACCTGGGACAACTTATCTAAACAAAAAATCAAATTTGGTGAATGATAGCAATGTGCTAAATGCTGAAGAAGGGAGGGGAAAGCATCGATGAAATTACAGTTGAGATTTTTCTAGGTAATTCCCAGTCACCAATTTGGGAGTTTACCTGGTCTTAAAGGTACTACATCATAGAAATAAATGTGATATTCCACTAAACCTCCACCAATTTTATCAAAAATAGAAAGGTGTGGGGGATACTCTACAATAATGAGATGGATTCCCTCACCCCATGTTTGGTTCAGAGGTCAAGACTTATGATGGCATGCATACACCAGGGCATATAAAGAGGTTATTATCTATATAATGAGGCCTTCTACAGAAAGCAGTTAGATCACAAGCAGGTCTAACAGGCTTGAAGAGCAGGCAAAGAAGACGGGCTTTTTTACTTTTCTTTTTTCTTTTAACTTTGAGGTTCCTGCGCATGATTTGATCTTCTAGCACCAGAGGAGGAAGCACCAGGTTTTATTAACTTGCCCATATATAGGACTAAAGGGAAGAAGGAGGAATAAGGGTTAAAAGTGGTAAGCAAACATCAAAAACCGAAGTAAGATTCTTTATAACACAAAGGAATCCTAATATACAGTCTACTGAGAGTTCATCTGACAAATTCACTACCCCAAAATTGTAAGTGCAGAAAATTTAGTCTAGTTAAGGTAGATTTAAAGCATTCCTTCGAATTTCTCATCTTCTTGGTTGAAGTATATAAAATCTTCAAATATTTTCCTTTCTGCTAGTCATAGGCTATAAAGTGCTGCTCTTCAAGACCTATCCCTAGTGCCTCAGAGTCTCGAGAGATGGAAATAAGCACAATTCTCAATAAATAATACCTTAATAAGGAGCATTCTAACAATGGAGTAAAGCTCAAGATTTGTTTTTGAACTAAGATGAAGCAGAGAGAATTGAGAAACAGCCTGAAAGGAGGGATGCAAAGGCACGAGAGACAGAGTCGAAAGAAAATGTTTTATTTATGTCAGTATTTTACTGAGTTACATTTGTGTGCATATGTGTATGTTAGAAAAAAAAAGACAAAGAGAAGTTTTAGTCTAACACAAGCTTCTACAAATAACTGAGTGTTAAACCTGCCACTTATTCTTGGCATGCTTAGACTCAAACAGATATTTGTTATTTCTCCAGTTATTGTTTTCTTGAACTCAGAAAGATAGGGCATTCACACTCATTTAAAAAATGATGCTGTGGAGTTTCTGTTATTTTCTTTTAAGACACTGCATGTATGTGTGTGTGTGTGTGTGTGTGTGTGTGTGTGTGTTTGGTCTGGTACACATGTTCATTTGTAATCCTGATGTGTTTCGTTTCCACATTAATCTGATTCTATGCTGTTTTTCTTTTAATTTTAGAAAGTTTAAATAAGAATGAATTTATTGAGTAATCTCTTCTGTTTTTCATATTCCCTGATCACCAAATTATTCAAAATAACTAATAACCTAAAGATATGTAAATAACTTATCATATATTGCTATTACGTTAAAGAATTTCAAAATTAAGAAGTCTGAACTGTGTAAAATCTAAGTGATTTACCCAAGATTATAAGGCTACAAAGCAATAGAGTGTTTTGTTTTGTTTTGTTTGCTTTGCTTTTCTGTCAGTTGTTATTCTTTCATTATTTTCATTGTCAAAAAAAATTAAAATATTTCCAAGGAAATTTAGGTTTTGTTGATTTGCATGCTGGCTTGGATGAAAAATAATTGAAATCTACCAACTACTTATTTTGAAACCTTTAATCTAGTTTTCAAATATAGCAGTTTTTCTATTCACATATTTTATCAAACTGATTAGTATATAAAAATAATGTGTGTGTCTGTGAAACATTCAAATGAAAAACAAAATTGCCAAAGATGTGTCTCATGATAACCAAGAATCATGAAAATTCCATCACTTGGGTTTTCTCAGTAGCTGGGAGGTTGACATCATCTATGTAAAAATATTGGTTGTTTGCATACCTGTAAATTGCTGCCAAAATTAAAATTATGGAGGTATTTCACTCTTATAACTTTGTTCAGTATTGCAGATCCTTTTAGAACTGTGTTCCATTTATATTTTCCAGGTTTCATTTCCATTGGTTTGTTAAAAGTCTAATCATTTTTTAAAAAGACAGAAAATATATTGCCATTGTAACTATCTTTACTGACTTTTCAGGTTGATTAAAGGGTCAACTGAGTCTATATATCAAATGTTTAAGTGTCTCAACTTGAACATCAAAAACTTAGAATTATAATCCATTTTTTACTACTTATTATAATGCTAGGAATCTTTTAAACACAGTGATCCTTGGTTTCCTCATCTGTAAAGTGGTGGTTATAACAATAGCAACATCTATTCCAGAAGGTGTCAGGGGGATTTAATGTAAATGAAACTTTAACACATTGCCTTGTTAAAAATTTGAACCCCAGTGTGAGTTCAGGGCATGATAGATATTATTGTTGTTACTACCAGAAATGGAATAGAGAACAATTAGCAGTTTAATTTTGCTAAGTACAGTAGTTACTAGAGTGTTGCCTAATGTGACAAGTGAAACTTGGATAAGAGCTTGACAAATGGCTAAGGAGATAATGAAAAGATTGTTCTTGTGATGAAAATTATAAGAAGTAGGAAGAAGAGCATGAGACTTTTGAACATAAAACAACCTGACTGGATTATGAAACTCCATATTCTAAATAGCAAAAAATGGTGTAATAGGAATATAAGGTCAGTTTGATAGAGGAACTTGGAAACCAATGAAGCACGTAACGTATTTACTAAGTGACTTCTCATGTCTTTGCTAAGTTGGTGATGGGAGGAGTGGGCTGTAAAATACAGAGAAAAGAACAAGTCTTTAAGACCCTTGATGTAACAGAAATCTTCAGAATAATGCATTAGAATTGTAAGGAACATCAATTGCATATATAAACTTCTGCCCTAAAGAAAGAAAATATTATTTACATTGAATATTGAAACATCAGGGCCAAGAAAGAGGCTCTCAAGCAGCTATAACTGGTGTTATGGTAAGATGGACTGGGCAGCAGAGAGCATTATAATAGGAATGAGACAAGGGTGGAATTATAAAAAAAAATTTGAAGCCACAATGAAAAAGTGACTTGTGATGATGCAATGTGAAGACCTTTTACAAGTGTAAGATCTTGGTGAGACATATTTTTTGGAACACTAACTTCATTTTTAACAGGGCCTCTGATGCTGAAATGGTCTAATAACATGTGGAAAAGCTGTGAACATGTTCCTATTATTATTACTGTTTTTATTCCTTTCTGGGGCAGAATGTAAAGGTGTAGGGTCTTTCTGGGGGAACTGGATGGTTCCAATACCTCCCATCCTTCATGTTTGTGGTATTTTTGCTTAGTATTTTCAAACTGCGATGCTTTCTCAGTCAATTATTTCTATTCTCAGTGAGTGACAGATTTTTCTCTTTTTCAAGTGAAAAATAATCCTTTAAACATTTGGATATCCTATCCTTACTATTTTTTATTCCACTTAGTTTTCTTAAATAGATATGTTCAATCCACATGGAATCCATTTTCTCTTTACTCTTTGAAAAATGAGGAAAGTAACCTACACTAAGGAATAGGTCACGAAGATCAATTGAGGAAAAATGACAGGCTATGCTGCTGCATTATTTAGGCTTGACTCATCTTAGTTACATTTATCTTGGACAACTAAGAAGTTATTGGGGGAGAGATTTTTTATAGGAAAATCGAGCTTAAACTTCTGCCAACATTGTTACTACATTTTTTTTATTCCCTACTAAAGATAAGAATTATTCTTATTTTTATGTAGAAAGTTTTATAATTGTAGATATTAGAAATTATTATTTTTAAAAAATCTTTCTTATAAGAAATAATTGTTCTACAGTTTTTCTTTTTCCTGTTGGATATCATGTTTTGAGGTGAACTCTAATGTTCATAGTCAGCACCCACCTTACAAACGTGTCATCTCTCCTGCTAACAAGCTTGTTGCACAGTATTTACAGCAGGCACCCAGATATTGAGCAGCTCATTGTTCTGAACCTAACTTTAGATTCTGGCAGAAATAAAGGAGTAAAAATGATAATGCATTTTCTGTCCTCTTCATATTAAAAGAAAAATTTACAACTTTGTATCAATCAAGGTCTAATGGTTGGAATTGAGGAGGTTCTACTTTAAGTATTTTATGCAAAGGGATTATAACGTAGGTTTTACAGAACCAACCACAGTTGAAAATCCAAATGGAGGATGGTGAGGAAATCCAGAGGTTAGCAACAGCAGGAAACCATTAACATTAGTGCCAGAACCCAGCTGACATGAAAGCCTGAAAAATGCTGCTGAAGAGGCAGAGACCTTCTACAATAAGGTGCAGAGCCTGGCAGAAATGAGAGTGCACTTAAGGACAAAACTGGCCCAGGGCCAGCAGAGGAGCTTAGCTTATGGAATTATCAAAGGAAGAACTTCAGTAATTGAAATGCATGCCACTGATGTGAAAACCACAATATTCTCAAGTGAAATAAATTTAAAAATAATTGATTTTTATAAAGTTTTAGAACTAAGCGATAAAAAAAATTATTGATTTTGTCAAAGATTCCTATTTGGGGGCTCACTCTCCCTTCCTAGATACATATACATATACAGTGTTTTTTTCTTTTTTTAATGTATGATCCTTTTTTTCTTTATCTTTCTAACTTCATTACCTTGACTTGAAATCCAATTTATGTTTTTTTATGTTATTATGATAGCATTTTTATTTTTTATTCATCTTTACAGAAATGATTATTGCCTTATGGAATATGATTAAGTTCCTGGATTAGAAAATGAGTTTATTTTTATTATTATTATTTTTTTATAAATCAACAAGATAAAATGGCTTAATAAAGCCAGAAAAGTGGCCCCAAATAGAATTAATGAGACTCAGAGCATGAGCTACTGTCTTTTAAATTATGAAGGTAACTGAATATTATTGTCTCTGATGTGAATTAAGATATAGCAAGATTTTGGAATTTTTCCAAAGGTGAGAGATAAGTTCAATTTTCCTCTAGACTATATTCTGCTACCTACTATTGTGTGCTTGCAACACAGTGAAGTAATAGTTGACAGATAAGACAAAGCAATGGCCCAGCAAACATACTTTTTATTGCCAATAGTCACTACTCTAAATACCACACCTTCAAGAGGTAAGTGGCAGGTTTCAGCACAACACAAGTCAAGTTTGCCACAATAGTTTAAATAGTTATGGAAATATGCCTTTGGGATAAGTAGTCCTGGGAGAGAACTGGCCTCACCAGCTCTTAGGTGCTATGAGGAACGCAAAGTTCCCTTAAAGTGACAAACCACTGAACTGTAAAACAGTTAAATATGGGGTCTGTTCTAGGGTTCTAAATGCTGTCTCAACACTTCTGATCAAAGGGAGCAATCGCCCTTTTTTTAATATATTAAAAATGGAGATTTAATTTCTGTTCACCAGTGCTTATTGCAAGCAGTTAATGGACACCAGCAGTTATAGTATAACTTCCAAAATTGTAATCTCGTACTATCAGTTAAACTGATTACCATTAAATATTCCATTCTTGCCAGTACACAATCATAATTTAAAATAGGAAACAACCATTCAGCTTACTAAAATTACGTCCCCACGAGCTATATGCTTACATTACATGACTACTTGAATTAATAATTTTTTCAAAATCATCTTAGAAAAATATGCCATGATTAAGCAGTTTAATTAAAACAACAATGACAACAAACCACTTCATTAAGCTAAGTGTAACTGGGTAAAAAAAACACTGAGTGATAATAACTAAAATGATTGTTTGCCTTCCATGTATTAACTACCTCATAGAGATAGAAATATTAAACTACTAATTTGATCAAATCAAGAAATATTTATTTGTACATACTATGTGGCTTTTATTTAATATCTCATATATGAATAGCAATTCTCTGTTCCCTTTGCATGATTACTATGCAATAATAGAGCCCTAGAATCCTCGAAAAATTAAACAATAAATTATATGGAAGTTATATCAAATTAAATGTTGTATGAATTATATTTTATTTTTTAGTTGAATTAATAGATGTACATAGTTAAAAAGTGAGTTAGTATTATAGAACTTATAATTATAAACCTATAAAACCAGAAAGAAAGGAAGTGAAGGAGGGAGGAAGAATAAAAAGAAAATGAGCAGTTTGCTTTCCCAATTCTTCTAAACTACACAGCCCACTCCTTAAAAACAAACAAACAAACAAAAAAAAAAACAAAAAAAACAAAAAAAAATTTTAAATTATTTTCACTGTATAATTTATTATTTAGCTTCATTTTCAAATACTATATTTATACTCATTTTGTGAATGTTGAACCGGTGTCTTTTTAAGAAAGTATATACCAGGCTTCTTTACATGACTAGCACTCAATACCCTCCATCCTTCACTTGCAATCTTTCTATTTTATCAATTTCTCAATTTTTAAAGAAATTGGTATTTAGCATTTTTGTTTTTATGATTATATAAACATGGTTCATAAGTCAGCCATGTGGCACAATCTATTTCATGAATTACTTGTGTGATTTTTAAGTTGCTTTGTTTCTTAATTTGTTTAGTTTTTAAGGTGTCTGTCACATTCTTTTCCAAACTCTTCAATCCTACTGTAAAATCTCTAAACATGTACAGATATATTAGATTATCTCTCAATTTTCTATTATCCTGGAAATATGCTTTTTGAGTATGTTACCTTCTTTACTTTCTTTGCCTTTATCATTGCCTTATTCTAGACAGCAGGGTAATTCCTTTTGCCTCTTTCCCCTTGCTATTTTTCCTGGGTCACATGTATTATTCCTTCTTGTTTACTTTTACATTTTAGAAGAAAATGTTCTCCAGGAACTTCTGAGAAATGGTGGGTAGGAGGTAAAGTGTTAAGCCATTATGTATTTGAAAATGTCTTTATTCAGTCATATCTTTGGGTGGTGTTTTGGCTAGGTATAACTTTTAGATTAGAAATGATTTTCCTTCAGAATTTGATAATGTTTCAGTTTACAGTGTTACTATTGAAAGGTTCAATGGTATTATAATCTTTCATACTTTTTATGGGATAACCTAATTTTCCAATTCTTGTACCAGAAATCTTTTGGAATCTTTATTTCTATAAGAGATCTTTATTTCTATAAGAGATGATATGCATTGGTGTGGATCTGTTTTCAATTAATCTTCTCTCACCTCTCAGTGAATGTTTTCAATTTGGATACAAATGTACTTCAGTTAGGAGAAATGTTTTTAAATATTTGATTAAATGCTTCCTCTCATTTTTTTCTTCCATTATCTGATGCTTCTTTGGGTGTAGGTTCACCCATACTGAATTATAAGTTTCTTTTCTTTCCTATAATCCATCTCTTGTTTCTTTTTTGGTTCTATCACTAAAATATGCCTCAATCTTACCTTTGACTTTCTATTTAATTTATGTTTATGCTATCATCTCTTTAATTTCTAGAAATCGTTTCTTGAACTCTGATATATCTTTTTTTAAGTATACTAAGTCATTATAGATGTAAAATTTGTCCTATGATGTTACTTACAACTGCTTTTTTTTGTTATTTTCCTTATATACAATGTCTTTTTTGTTAACTTTTTTCTATTTATTATTCTCAAGTGGAGCCACTGTGTTGTGTTTCATGTTCTCCTCATGTCTACATGAGTTTTCTCTGGATACCCTGGTTTTCTCCCACATTCCAGAGATTTCAATGTTAGGTGACTTGCTGTGTCTAAATTGTCCTGATGTGAATGAGTGTGGGTTTATGTGTGAGTGCATATTGTGATGGAAGGGCATCCTGTCCAGGGCTGGTTTCCACGTTTTGTCCTGAGCTGCTAGGATAGACTAGGGCCACATGTGATCCTGAACTGGAATAAGCAAGTTTGGAAATTTTACCTCACTTGTTTTTACTAATATTTCTCAAATCTATGCAAAGCTGTCATTTATCTCAACGTTTAATATTAGAAGTGTTTTGGGTCTTTATTTAGAAGTTTGATGATATTTTTGTGACCAGAAGTATGCCATAGGAACTTAATTTTTATTTATATCAATTAGTCTATAGTAAGATTGGATTACTTAAATGTCATTTTGCTTAATGTTGCAGTTTCCAAGAAATTGTGGGTGGCATTAAACGAGGATTTACTATAATATTAAATAAACATTGATATATCATTCTTACAGATTATATGACTTTACTAATTTTTTGAAATTTTTGCCTAAACCCAGTTAGAAAGTATTTTTATCCTCATTCTATAGTAGAGAAAACTGATCCTGATTCACAGAGTTTTAATAAATTTCCTCAGGCTGCACTACTAGTAAATGGCAGAGACAGAATAGAATTCTTGTAGTTCTAAAATCTATTTTCATAAAGATTAAATAATCCATGATCTAAATGACCCTTGATACATTTATGCAAACAGATTTTCTCAATTTTTCTCATTTTACTAAGTCAAAATAATGTATTGTACAATCATCTTTTTAGTCCCAAAATCAAAATACCAGTCTTAAAGTATATACTTCTGAGTCGAATGGGACAGAACCCTTGAAATTGGATGGTCTAAAAATTTCTGAGATATAAAAGATAAAGATATTTATGAGGTTCTGATATATTTTAAATGGAATTTATTATGATTTTGTAAAATGTCCAAGAAATTTGAAATCTACCATAACGAAAATGGTTATATTTTGCAAACTCGACTCTGTTTTTGGTTTAGTCCTTTATTCACTTCGGAAGGACAGTAGCAACTATATATCTTTTATTTACTAGAACTAAGAGGCTGGAATTGGTACACTGGAAATACTTTACCTTATAGATATGCTAAATGAAAGTTTCAAATTTGAGACATTTCCAAGAATAAAAATGAAGAATTTAAAGAGCATTATTAGAGAATCATATTTACCTCCTTCTAAACCCTCTGTTTGATTGTGTGCTGAAATTTAATAAATAACTAATCAATCCTTTAGCCTTCATAAGAGATAACAAAATCCTATCTCCTAATCTCTGAAAGATGGTGTTCTACAAATTCAGAGTTTTCCTTAACTCCCGAAAAAGTAATTGTATTAATCTGACTACCACAAGTGTGAAATTGCAGAGCTCCTTGCTAAGATTGAATGTAATATTGTCATATGTCATCTGAGAGCAGCTTGCTTGTCTGATCGTGTTGCCACTGTACAAAGTAAGCCCAGCTACAAAGGATGAATGTTTTTTCCAACATTCAGACATAGTTTATTGTTAACCATGAACAAAATGGAAAAAAAAAGTTTTATTATGTTAATCAACCCATTTCTCTGAGAAATCATTTATCTCGTTGCTATGTTAGTAGGAGAACAAAGATAATGGGTGAAATCTTTCATTATTCTTATCTATGATTTTAAATATAAAACTTTAATAAAATATATTTTGATATTTATTTCTTTTTAAAATATCCAATATAAGAAAATTAAATATTTGGAAACTTGTTTTATAAAACCTACTTATGAACCATAAAACTCTACATAAAATTGAAATTATTTTCTTTTAGCTTCTGATGCTTCTAAACTTATGCTCTAAGACAAGGGTCCCTAAAATCTAGGCATGGACCAGTACTGGTCTGTGGCCTATTAGCAACCAGACTGCACAGTAGGAAGTGAGTGGTGAGCAGGTGAAGCTTCATCTATATTTGCAGCCACTCCCCAGTGTTAGCATCACTGCCTCAGCTCCACCTCAGATCATCAGGCATTAGATTCTTATAGGGTCACTGGTCCCTGGTACCAGAAAGGTTGGAGACTGCTGTCCTAAGAGTTACAAAATGATGAAAATTTATAATTATTGCCAGTAAATAAGAGGGGATCATATAAAAAATAGCTTTACCTATTTGCTTGTTAAGAACGAGATGACTAGAGGGCCCTCAAAGTCACATGCTGTTTTTAGATCTGCTTCTGTTACTGACTTCATGTGTGACTTTGAGAAGTCCTCTGGCCTCTCCAGCTTTTCTTGTAAGTAGAATGGGAGTACTGGATTTAATGATATCCTAACACTCTTTCAATCCCAAAATTCTGTGGTCCTGTGACATTTCTACCTTATTATAAAAGAAACACAATTTAAAGATATGAACATTGTATTGTAATGACTTTTTTTCTTGCACTATTTTAATAAAAGTCTAGTGAAAAACAGACAAGTTCAGGCAGCTTTCAGGACATAAAGGAGCAAGGCTGACAGCTTTTGAGAACCTCTTTGCTTTCAACTGAAATCAAGGAGAGAACCCTTGCTCTCTGGCCCTGAATGTCATAATATTGTTAAGAGTCATTGAAATGAAATGTCTGACAAGACTTGTCGACTAAAAATGAGAATAATGGGTGGCATATTTGCTGTTATAAGGTGAAAGATAGTTTAAAAAGTATGGCATGAAGTATTCCAAAATGGTAATTTGACTTAGACAATATTAATAGAATTTCAAATGTTTTAGTCATTTGCAGTAATTCACTTCTTTTTCTGCATTTAGCTTTATCTTAAAAATTCCTCCTCTTTTGTAATGCTTTGTAAAATGCTGAATTTAGAATTCTGAAGGGACTATCAACTACATTATGGATAATATTATTTAGAAACCATTCTCTGTGTTACACAAGCCCTTTGAAATGATTTGATAATCACTAAATGGCTATCATTCATCTTTCAAACTCTGTAATACCTGGAAGTTCTATGTGACCTTTAAAAAACTACATCCACAAAAATGTTACTTCTAGTTTCCTAACAATTTTTAGAAGAAATATTACCATACCAAGATAAAATAATTTTACTTCCTTAGGCCAAATTCCTCTTAAAACACGAAACAGGCAAATGTAATTAGTCTAAAAAAAAAAAAAATGCTTAGCCATGGTGTCTTAGAATTTAAAGGAAAACCCTTAGGAATTAGCTCATATAATTTCTTATCCACTGCTTTATAGACAGACCTCATTTAACATGGCTGACACGTTGCCCTATGGCCTCTAGTGAACAATCATAGTACAGAAGTCATTACACTTTCAGGAAGCCCATTTAGTGTCAGTAATGCTCCACCATTAGTTTTTTCCTTATATTGACTAAATACTATTTTTTTGTAACTCATTCACACCATGCCTTCTGAAGTCAAAGTAAATGTATCTGTGCATTCTTGGTGTCTACTTAGCATAAGGGGTTTTGTGTTTTCCTGAGTATAACAAAAAACGATCAATAGTGGACTTGTCTTAATAGGGAATTGTTCTCACAAAATGAGAAGTCCGATAGGAAGCACGGCATGAATTCGATGTCTCGAAGATATTAGACCCAAAGTCTCTGCCTTTTTCTTATGGTTGCTGATGGAGGTTATAGCTACAGCTTTTACCTTAGTATGCCATTTGCAAGGAGGGAAAGACTCATGTCTGTGAAGTCTGTCTGATCTTTTAAGGGTTTTTTCTTGGAGTCCTGCCTAACTGTTTTTGTTTCTATCTCATTGGTCCTAGCTAAAATGGAGTTTGAGAAAATAATTTTTATACCTGGGCACATTGCCATACCCAATGAAATTGAGATTCTGTTACTAAAGAAGTAGGGGAAAATTGATGTAGCATCGAACGGTTTCTGCCACATTAACCTTCAAGTATTTTAGGACAGCTGCAAGATCCCAAGTTTTCTCTTTGCCAAGCAGTAAGCAATTCTGCTACCTTGAATGTTCTTTATGAGATCCCTTAGTAAGAGCATCATTATCTTCACAAAATGAAGTGCCTTCTTAAAATATAGCACACAGAACTAGGCATAATGTTATACTTGTGGTCAGATAGTGGTAATACTAACTTTTGTCCTACAGTTACTGCATTTCTATTTAGGCAGGTTCACGTTGAGAAATTTTTTTGGTAATAGCTTGGCTCAATTTGAACATGCAACCAACCAAAGCAATCTAAATTTTTTTCATGTGGAACAAATCAAAGCTAGGATTACCCTATTTGATATTTATTTTCTAATTAACTTTATTGAGGTATAATTTATATGGATAAAATGCACCCATTTTAAATGTAAAATTTGTTGAGCTTTAGTAAATCTAACCAGTTATGTAACCACCATCACGAACAAGATGTAAGACATTTTCATCACCCAAAAAGTTCTGTCATATTCCTTTTCTTTCAATCCTACCACCACCTGCCCCAGGAAACTGCTGATTAAATTTCCAATATTATAGAATTATTTTGCCGAGTCTAGAATTTGATGTCAATGTAATCATGTATATTCTTTTGTGCCTGGCCCCTTTTGTACAGCACGCTTCTAAAGTTTATTCATATTGATGTGTGTATTATTAATTTGTTTTGGGTTATTGCTGCGTATATTTCATGATATACACATATCATAGTTTTCTCATTCTTTCTCTTGATGATTGACAATTCTACTATTTTTGGTTTTGAGCTATTACAAATTAACTTGATATGAGCATTCATGTACAAATCTTTTGGTAACCACATGTTTGAATTTATCTTAACAAGTACTTGGGGTGGAATTCCTGGATTATATAATAAATGTATCTTTAACTCTATAAGAAAATGTCAATATGCTTTTCAAAGTGTTTGTACTACATTATACTCCCACCAGTATTACATGTGAGTCCCCTTTTCCCACATCATTAAAACACCTGCATTGTCAGTCTTCATTTATTTTAACAATATGTGTATTTATCCCTCATAGTAATTAATTTCTAATTTCCTGATAATCAGTGATTTTGAGAATCTTTATGTGCTTTTTGGCATAATTAGTAAAGCAAATTTTGTTTTGTTTTGTTTTCCTTGTGGATATCAAATTGAAAAACAGGATTTAGTGATTTTCTTTTCCTTATTCATTCGCCTGGGCAACATCGTTAAAAATTCATTGGTTGTATAAGATTGAGTCTATTAACTAAACTCCAATCTGTTTAAGTGGTCTGTTTGTCTATTCTCCACAGCCTTATAACTCCATTGATTACACCTGCTTTGTAGTGTCTTGAAATCAAAAAAAGTTAGTACTCCAATTTTTTTTTCTCCTTCAAAATTATGTTGGATTTTTAATGCCCTTTGAAATTCAACACAAATTTCAGAATAAACTTGCCAGTTTCTACAGCAGGACCTATTAGAATTTTGATTGTGTGAAGTGATTTGAGGAAAAGTAAAATCTTAACAATGTTGTGTCTGCCAACTCCTTAACCTGTCAAATCTCATCTTTTATATCTTCTTTAATTTTTTCATCAGTGTAAATTTAAATTTCTGTTATTGTGTGTGTACACATTTAGGGCTGTTATGTGTTATTGATAAATTATCCTTCTTATCATTATAAAAATATCTCTTTATTATCCTTCTTAATATTTCTTGTCCCGAAGCTTACTTTGTCTATTATCAGTATAGCCAGCCCTGGTTTTTCCATTCTTTTACTTTTAAGTGTTTTATCATATAGATCTCATCTTTCCATTTTTTCTGCAAAAATATCACATGACAAAAAAAATCAAATTCCTTGCTGAAACTGCTATATACAATATCTTCATCATTCTTTCTAGCTACAAACTGATTAGGTTTCTGAAAATAGAAAATAAAAGGACATTTAGTTTAATTCATAATAAGTTTATCTTGTATTTTAGGAATCAGTCTCTTCTTCCTAGATATTCAGAAATCATATATGTAATAATACTATAGACTTTTATGTAAAGCTTAACTTGTTTTATGAAACTGCTGAAGGCAGAATATTGTCTGTGGTTATACAGACCTGATTTAACATATTTCTTTCCCTACCATGTTTTCTATTTTACAAAATATAACAACTGTGTATCAGGAAACTGAATATAATAAAATATTAATATTGTTAAATTATGAAATATTAAGCAGTATTGATTTTTAAATCTTCAATGTGTTTTTTCTATGTAGATATTTTTTATGAGAGAAACAGATGTTGGAAAATTAATAAAAGTTACCCTTTATAGTATAAAGCATTAGTTATGATAATGTATCTCATTTTTAACATTATATAAAATGTTAAAAAAGCAGGTTTTATACTGAACAACTTAAGAACATTTTATTGCAGAATTGAAATACTTTGTCAGAATCTTATACTTTAGGTTAATTTAATAAAATATAGTATCTATTGTCATAAGCTTACTATAATTAAAAGGGTAGAATAAATTTTCTTTCACATTCTTAAAGTAATTTTGATGATAAATTTTTTCCAGGTTGTGATTTAAAATATTAATATGTTTATAGTTGTTTTCTATGCAAAACAATTATTTTAGTTATATTTTACAATTCTAATTTTCTTTAGAGAGTGAAAAGGAGACAAATCCCAAACATATTCTTTTTATATAAATAAATTTATTAACAAATAGATTAGCATTTCTTTATTTTCCAAAAATATTTCCTGCATTTGATAAATTCTCAAGAATGTGAATCTTTATATTTAATAATCTTCTGACATCAAGAAATGTACCCATTTTGATAACTAGTTTAATCAATATGTTTGAGTACCCTATTTAATAGAAAATATGTTTTAATTTTTTAATGTTTGTTTAATGAATTTTTATAAGGATAATAGACTAGAGCTGTAAGTAGTATAGATCATGTTTCAGTTCTCTTAAATAAGAGGTCCCCAAAATATAAATGGTTTGACTTAAATAATTAGAAGTTATATTCATTTTTGTCATAAGAAATAATTGATTTGTAAAATTTAGTGTGAATAAGGTTCAAAGAATACAATTTGTATGTTTCTGTTTGACATATGTCTCATTTGTTGGACAACAGATGACCGCAGATTTGGGACAGTGAGACCAGCAGCAGGTATCATCAGCAACAGTACTATTGTCGGCATTTTGATGCCACCTGTCAATGTGATGAGATTGCTCTATTTTGAAGGCTGATCCTTAGTGCCCTAGTTTTCAGATTAACCCACTTACTACCACAGTGCTTGCTTGCCCTTATCTTGGGCTAACTGCTGTGTCTTGTCCTATCTTTGATACAGAATCTTAAATGCTTTCAGTGGAAGCTCTTAATTTAGGATATCGGTACCACAGGAGGGGAGCACCTTAGAGAACTGAAGTACTGTTATATTTTCCACCTTCCAAGATAAAAGCATGCTGTTTGGATAAAAGCTGAAAATGGTTCAAGGAAAGAGAACTTGATAAAAATAGACAAATAAATGAAGTCAATGCAAAGAAATCTTTTCAAATGGTTCGTGAAACAATATGACATTATTTCCTACTTCTTTAAAACTTTTAGTTTAAAAACTAAATGCATCCCAGGTGGTCTAAGGTAAAATTCCTCATGCTTGTGAAATAAAAACTCATAGACAGGATTTTTTTTTAATACAATGTTTTGAAAACATCATGGGAATTCTTATACCTAGTGTACCTCAAACTTAGAATATATTAACATTTAATATAGAACTTTTCCATCTGTTCTTTACTGAATTCAGAAAAGACCAATTGCCCAGCAACACAGTGACCCTTGTTTACAAGAATGATTCTCTTTGAACAAAATGCTGCAATATTAAGATTGATAGATTAAAAGAGATTTTAAGACTAGAAATCTGAATCTAATAAACCAAAATTAATTTATTCTTAACCAACCACATACAGTTTAATGTAGTTTCTCATAACAGAATTAAACTTCTCTTTGATTTTAGGATCATTTTTCACTCTCCAATACAGAGATTGAAAAACTGTGGCCCACTGCTTGTTTTGAAAATAAATTTTATTCAAAACACATCTATGCCCTTATTTATTTAGCATCTGTGATTGCTTTCATGATACAATAACTCAGTTGAGTAGTCATAACAGAGACCATATGTGCCACAAAAATATTTACAGAAAAGTTTGATGACTTCTGGTCTAAATCATAAAGCCATATCCATTGAAGCTTAAATTTACTATAGTCTAGAGAGAATGAGTATTGTAAATGATTTATGTTCCATGTTTTTTACTTAGAAATTTTGCAGATAAATAAGCAGGGTACCTAATTGAGTTTTGTGAAAAACTTGTGGTATGTCTGAAAAAAGGATTCTGTAGTTGAATAACAACCAAATATTATTTTTCCCCTTCTTGAGAATCAAAATATGTCAGAATAATGAGAATTCATTCAATAATTAACCACTATATGTTTTTAAATCTAATATTTACTAAATGTCTTCAATCTCTCCTTCTTTTACCATAAACTGATTTTTAACACTTTGCAGTACTTTAGTGTTCTCTTGAGGAAAGTGGTAAAAACACTATTCTAAAAAATATGTAGTTCTAAAGTGAAGAAATATGTCAAAGTAACTATACTGAATTCAGAGAATCATGGATTGTAGATTTTAAGAAGCCATGTAGTTTATCTAAGCCAGTTTTCAGTCTTAGCAGAAGATTACAAATCAATAAGCACAATAATTCAAGTATGCTGACCTTATTTTATTGTATAATAAATGGCTAAATATGAGTACTTCAGATTTAACGAAATATGTTTAGTAGACTGTGTATGTATGTTGGCTCCACCTTCTGTAGATGAGAGGCATTATTATACCATGATAAATGGTGAAACAATTGCAATCTTTTTCTATTGCATTAAGTTGATTAGTGCTATAACTATTTTTAATAAAATATTTATAAGTCCTAAACTACCTCTAGATTACTTTAGGACTAAACATTGAATGCATCATCTATGTTTTGTTATTTTAGAGTTGATATAAGTTTAATAATGCAGATAATCCAAATATATTTTTATTTTTTCTTTGTGATATTACTTTTATTTTAATGGCTTGGATGATTCTTGTTATTATTTCTGAATATTAACTGAATCTAGAATGATGTTTCTTAATACTGGTGATGAAATTCACTTAGTAAGAATTGACATCCATGGATTAGTCAAAATTATTATGGAATATGATAAAGTTTGAAAGTGCAAATTCAAACAAAGAATTCACTTCCATTTATATAACATTTTATTTTAAATATAGACACTTTCATGAATTTTCAGTTGATTTAAATTTTTTTCAAATCCATGTATTCATCTATTAAATGAATATTTATTGAGAACTTACTGTGTATTCTTTTAGACCATAAATTCTACAAGGTCAAGATCTTATTTTATGTTTCTATTGCCTGGCATATATTAGCTACTCAAAACTACATTGAATGAATAATTGTTTCTAAACACTAGAAATTCAGCAACATAACATGAAACAGTCTTAGTACTCAAATTGCTTAGAGATTAAAAGACTTATAGCACTGTGTAGAAAGCATACAATAGAGGTGAATATAGAGACTATGAGATCACTTGAGAAGAAACTAACCCACATTTTAAGAGAGGAGTTAAGGAAGACTATCTTGCACCACTAATTAACTTTCTGATTTTATTGATTTGTTTCTAGCATGTCATATAAATGAAATAATATAATACTTATGTAAATAAAGTAATATAGTATGTTATCTTTTGTGATTTGTTTCTTTCACTTAGTATAATATTTTCAAGGTTCATTCATATGGAAATATTTATCAGTACTCCATTCCTTTTTATGGCCAAATAGTTTTTCATTATGTGGATATTTGGTTTATCATTCATTACTTACAAATTTTTATGTCTTAGGTAAATATTATGATTTTTGTGTGTGCCATATTCAACATATTGGTATAAAAGACTCTGAACTCAATGTCTTTTTCCTCAATGCCTTATTAACTAGAGAATTACTTAAATTACTAGTGACAATTTCTCTTCTGCTTTCTAAGTTTCTGACTTTTTCTAAATCTCAAAGTTTACATTTTGCTTTAGAATTCAGTTAAAGCCTCTGACTTTCTTTCAGACAGACACATTCTTTCTAGTGTTTTGTAGGAAACATTTTTTCATTCCCTGGAGCCAGTGTTTGATGTCACAGAGTGTGATCCCAACAAACGAGCCTGCTCTTTGACTGACATCCAGAGCCAGGAGAGCTCTTTTCTATCTTACTCTTTTCCAAAGGGTTAACATTTAGCGTTCAGCCTAAGACTTAATACATTTTAGAATTATATTCTCAGGGTAAAATAAGAAAGATTTATTCACAGTTATCTTGTGCACAAACGTAAAGAGATAAACATTCATTCATTTCTAAGGTTACTTCTCACTCTGGACGTTAGAAATGATCTCTCCACTGAAAAACAAAATAGATTAATTCAAGCAGGGAGAAAAATCTCCACTTGAATGAAAATTTGAATTTTGCTTATATCAATGAGACAATATTTCAATTCTCCACTTGACTAACAGTCAGAGGGATTAAGGTGTGTGTGTGTGTGTGTGTGTGTGTGTGTGTGTGTGTGTGTGTGTGTGTGTGTGGAAGCAGGGGAGAATTATGGATGTAGAATTGTAGATGCAGTGTCTATTCCTTCTTGGATGTAAATATTCCCTCTACCAGTTAAATAAAGGTGCCATAAACATTTTTGTGTAGGTTTTTATGTGAACATAAGTTTTCATTTTATTTGGGTATATACCTACAGTGGAATTGCTGGATTGTATGATAAGAATATACTAAACTGTTTTCCAAAGCATCTATACTACCAGCAGTATATGAAATTTTCGTTTGCTCTGTACTCTCTCTCATCAATGCTGGGGATGGCTTTATATCTTAATTTTTCACATTTCATTCTCTAACTCATCCAGAATCCATTTTTATATATCATTTAAGGCAGGACTCCCATTTTATTTATTGCCAACTAGTATGATGTTTTTACTGATTTTTAAAAAAATCTGTTTCTAAGTTCTCTATTCTGTTCCATTGATCATTTTTTTTCTCTGAATTTCATAATTTCCACTTTTTTTTCAGGAGAGAGAGGAATAAAATAATTTAAAGTATCATAAATATTAAAGGGATTTCAGGTTATAGAAAGTGATTGACTAGAAAAGTCCCTAGAATAGTCGTATAAGGAAGGCAGAGGAGGCATGAGCTCCTATGAGGTAAAAATTATAAATTTTATATATATGGAAACAATCTCTAGTTGTGCCATCTTTACAAGAGGCCTGCCATAGCCAACGTTCGCCCTATGTCCCCAAGCTGGAACAATTCAGATAAATTGTACGTCCCTCAACTTCTCTGTTTTGGTATGGGGTGAAATATGTGGAAATTCAGACTAATTGTTATGTTTATGAACCTAAAAGACTATTGGTTTAATTACAACAATGCCCTTAAGAAAAAGAAATTCTAGAAATGACTCCATTGTTGGAGATTTGATAAAAACTAAAATGTTCCTTTTTTTCACTTATAAATTTTGTTTACTGGACTTGTGAAATAACAGCATGACTTTAAACAATAAGTAAATAAATAAATATTCAGTTTGCCAAGTGTGGTTTTTGCCAGTACTTAGAGAATTAAAAAAACAAACAAACAAACAAACAAAAAAAAAAAACGAAAGAAAAATATTCTAGAGAAACAAATTCAACTCAAATCATCTTGAATTCAATGTAAGAATACCTTACATAGCCTGATAAAATTTCAACTAGCACACAATTTTTAATTCCAGTAATTTACATTTTATAGTTATTGTACCATAGTTAAAATGTTGCTTAATCTAATTAGCTTATGGTCAACAGTATCTTTAATTAGAAATATTGGTAATCTGTCCACAGCAGCATTTCATTTATATGTTTATGTTTCCAGGATGATTATCCTAATGAACATAGTAATGAAAAATACCATTAAGCAGAAATGAAATAGATTACCCATCATGAAAAAAAGAGGAAGGTTTCTTTTGTTTTTCTGTAAAAGCATGATATGTGCTTAAAATACGGTATTAAAACTATCATTAAGTTGAGGAGTATAATTTTGAAATTCTATTAAAAGCGAATATCTGATATTTTGATTTAGTTCTAACAATTAGAAGTAGAAGCTAGAATAAAGGACACAGTTATTCAAAAAAATGGTCAATCAATTGAAAATCAGTTTAAATAGCACCAATAATGCTGAAACTACCTAAAATGAATATGAATAATATAGAAAAATTAAGTGAGAATATTATTGGAAGTCTTGTGTGTCTACAGTTATTAATAAATTCATTGTTAGAAGTGGCAGGGAGAAATCAGTCAGACTCATCTCTGGTATTCTTGCCTCGTGCATACATTAAAATGAATGGCATTAATTAGTAATCTATATTTTATTTAATAATGGTATTTCCCTTAAAGATCTTTGTTTTCTGAAATAGTTTTAAGCATTTTTTAAAGTTAAATGAAACATAGATTTTTGTATTTAATGACATTGACAAATACGAACCTATCGAAACTTCAGTATTAGAGTGAATAACATCTAAAAATGTTTATGACTAGGTTTTATATGGTACCATAAAAATATATTTAGACTTAGGTAGAAAATATACTAATGATTCTTTAAGTTTTTATCTATAAATTTATGTATATTGGAAAAATACATCCAAAGGAAAGTAGCTAGCTAGCACCTCTAATATCAGGTAGATCTATGGAACATTTATAAAATAAAAATGACCAGATACTCAATTCTCAATGGCTTCATCATACTACCACTGATCAACTTAGATATAATATTGACTCTTGAAATTTTTGGAAAGGTGGGAGATTATAGTTTCCTTTCAAAATTTGGTTAAATCTATGCAGAGTTTCTCCAGGAAAAATGTACATGCACAGCAATAAGTTTAGAAGGATGGTGGATTTCCTGAAGCTGTTCACAGATGCCCTAGGGATTTTAGGGACCCAAGATTAAACAGGGCATAACTACAATCATAAGCATCATTCAACCTTTCTATCATGGCTAAGTATTCTTCAATGTCAAATGAAAGTAATAATTTAGTCATCGTAAAGTTGTGAGTATTCATCAGGTTAGATTATGTAAAGTGTTTGGAATAGTTGTTGGCATATAGTAACAGACAATACCTTGTAGACTTTCAGAAATAAAACTTAGTAGAACTATATTTTCTATTTTATTTGTTGCTCATTTTTCAGTACTATTAGCATTCTAAAAGCTGAAGAATGCCTGCTCTTAAAAATTATACTTTTAGTATATTGAATAAATCTGGTATTTTAATTTTATTGTTTTATTATATTTTCCAGCTGTTTGTATGGTCTTGGTTTAATATTTTTCTTTACCCTATATTCAAAAATGAAATAATCCCTGAGTATGTAATGATATTAAAATATAAATCTGTTGGGGACCATAGGAGATTGCTAGAGACCAACTCATCAGTCTGAAAATGGGTAGACAGAAGAAATAATTAGGCATGCAACCTAACTTTTCTATAAAAATTATACCACAGGGAAATTTTCTCTTTATAGAACTATTCTAGCTAACACATGAAGAAACGATAAAATTAAAATATTACAAATTTGTGACCCTCAACGAAATAATAAATCCAAGCAGTAGCAACAGTGGGCCTAGTAAAAAAGAGAGAGAAAGGGAAGAAAATGAAGAGAAACATGCATTATTTGACTCTTGATGGAAGTGCATAGCACATTCATGAAGTGTTCTTGTGTAAAATATGAATTCAGTTAGATCAAGACCCTGAATCTATAAACTATCAATTGACAAGAAACGTAGAGACCAGGAGAATATTTTAAATGATCCCATGAGAAAGGAAGCAGCAATATCCATACTGTGAAAAACTACAAAAGAACAGTTTCTTAGAAAATAAAACACAATGAAAAAAAGAAAAAAGGAGGGAGCCCTATAAAATAAAAGAGACAAATTATCAACCAAATGGAATGTGTACATCTACCTGCTTTTCATGATTTTGATTCAGTACAACTAACAGAAGAAAAAAAAGAGGATTATCTTAATTTTTTTTACAGTGGATGGATAGAATTACAGTTATAATATAAAAAATGCCTTTTAATTTAAAGATAAATACTGAAATATTTACAAACAAAGTAAAAAATACCTGGGATTTGCTTCAAAATAACTCAGGTGAAGTATAAATGAAAAACAGAATGCTCCAAAATAGATGAGTTTTTTAAATGGGGTAATGAGTACATAAGGTTTTATTTTTCTGTTATCTTTTCACCTGTTTATGCATTGAAATTTTCCATAATAAGTTTTTTATAAAAACGAAATAACTAAACATCATAGGATGAGTAGTGTTTTCTATGGCATATTGAAACGTGTTTATATCCTATTAAGATACGATTCATTTCCTAGTTATGATCTACATAGAGAATTGTCTTACTCTTTGAATGATTACCAAAGCTGGTTTAGTGACTGTATTTTTCTTTATTCAGAATATTATGATAACCTGGCTTACAAAATAGATGTTCATGTACTTTTTCCCCATTTAATAATATATAAATAACCATAAAGAACACTCTAATTTATAAAATCAATAAATCAGCTTAATAGGTATTTTTATCTATATACCTAAATATAACCTATTGGTTTGCATTGTAGATACAGCTCATTACATCTTTTTTGGCTGAAGTTGGAGATGAATATAGTATATAAACATGCATATGATTGTATATCCCTACAAAAGAGAAAAGAGTAAGAAAAGAAATAATATAGACTTTTAAAATATAATCTATTTGAAGGCTTTGTTTACATTTCAAGGTATATTAGATAAGAATCTAATTTCCCAGCAAAATTGGGGCAATTTGAGTGACATGATAATGATAAGCTGCAACTCTTTTCCTTTATGTTGTCTTTTCTTATGCTTTGAACAGAAATTGGTTCTTTGGGCCTTTATTTATACAAAAGTGACATATTCATACACATCAATGTTCTGTCTTAATGTGCTTTTGAGTGATATGATGAAATAGGTTTGGAGTTTGAACTATTAGTTTAATGAGATTAGTAAATGATCATTCAATGACCACACTCAAAGTGTACTAATTAAGAGTAAATAGGACATTCTGGGAGGTCTCCTGCTTGACAAAGGAGTCTGTCCTTTGCCTTGGTCTGTTTGACATGACCTAGATGAGGGCTGAGGGTAGTAGCTTATTATTTATTTTTTCTTTCACGTGGTTAGAGAAAAAACAAAACAAAAACAAAAACAAAAAACAATCAAACAAATCCTACTGCATTTCTTGCTCCTATAGTTATTTCTAGTTTCCTATGGAAAATGAATTTGGTGATAATAGTAAAGTTTCATTGTATAAACAAGTGATGAGGGATTGTGATGTAGCAATGGGAGTATAAATAATGCCTATTTAATCTACAATGCATTCATTAAAAATTTATGCACAAAATCTTATGTGAGTCTAAAGTATATATCCCTAGCCATTGTTTTATTAACTTAGGATCCAAAGGAACTGAAGACCTAATTTATAATGAAGTTAAATTGATCAAGGAAACAAACAATTTTCCTAAATTACAAGTTTTACACTAGAACATTCCAAAACAGCTCTTCAAATGGATACAAAACAATGTCATCAGTAAAATCTAGAAGAGTTTAGGACATCAACAAAGAACTTTTTTCCATCTCATATTCAAAACAAAAAATTGCCTTTTTAATAAAAAAAGAGACTACAAAGAACAGGAATATTTACCACAACAGTACAAAGAACGCTATTGGCGATTCCATAGGGAGAATTTCTTCACTAGGAATAAATCTCAGAGAGAACATAGATATAGCCACAGAGCAGTCAGGCAGGAGAGAAAAAGAGACTCAGTGTTACTTAGCTATTACCAAAAAAAATAGGCAAAGAATAAAAATATCTAATAGATTATAAGGGCCTTGAGGCAAGAAGCAGCCATCCAAGTGAACACAGCATTATGTGGAAGCAACAAAGACAATGTGAACCACGCAGTAAAATTTCTAACATAACCAGAATTATTACCTTAGTTACAGAGATAGATGTTATTACCATTTGATTATTGAGAAACAACAGGAGAGTATTAGTAGAATCCACTGCATGTCTTTTACAATTTATTACATATAAATAAGTAGTAATGAGAAACTTCAAAGTAGAGGCACCAGTTAAGTCACAATTCCTGACCCACAGAATCTGTGAGATAATAAATGTTTATAGTTTAAGCTTATGAAGGAGAAAGAAATTCTCTTCTGCCCTTTTAGGTTTTTGGCTAGCTTAGTAATGAAATATACATGAGATAATTTAACAAGAGAAAATAACCAAATTTAATTACAAACATAGGTATAGCAACCTACTTAGGCATATATTTATAAGAGAGTCAGAGACTTCCACATATATGAGAAGTTCAGAAACATACATGAGGTATATATGGCATTATGAACGAAGGATAAAAGTAAGATGCCTCAGGAATTCAGAGGAGAGCAAGGTCATTCATAGGATGATAAGAGGAAGCTCAATAAATGGAAGTTCATTCTTTTCTATACACAATTCCTAAAAGATTATCTCTGGTGATAACTCTCAAAACAAGCAAGTCCCATAGATTAGAGGCTTCTAGGTAATTAAAGGAGGGGCTTCTAGGTAATTAAAGGAGGGGCAGAATTTTCTCTGAGCCTATAGGATATCAAATGCCTTCAGTTCAAAATAATCCACATTCCAAAGCAGCACAAGCATCCTGTTTGGCCTGTTTGGAACCCCTTCAAGAGACACAGCAATAGATTACTAATACATATGCTAAAGCAGAATTTTTCTGAATTATCTGTTTATTTTCCATAGAGCTTGATTCAAGGCCTTGCACATGAGAACCCATAACCCCATGTTTACCACAGTACCTGGATTATACTAGATACTCAGTAAATATTTGTCAGATTATACTCATGAATAATAACAATCAAAATCTATTGAATGCTAATATGTACCAAGCATCTTTAAGTGTTTCTTATGCATTTTTTTAAGTCATCATAGCAGCCTTATAAAGTAGGTTCAGTTGTTATCCCCATTTCACAAATCAGGAGGTTGAGATCTGGATAGGTCAAGAAACTTGTCCAAAATGACAGTTTCTAAATGTCAGAGTCTTTAATTGAACACAAGTAGTCTGACTCCAGAATATAGTGCTTTTAGCTACCACATTCTGCTACATCTATATGAAATGATGAATGCTTTCTCAATGAAAGAATGAATCATCTGATCATCTATAACACTTAGATTTATGTACTGAATGTTTGAACTGTAGCGTCCTTTATTTCCCCTTGATAGCAAACACTTCTTAGGAGTACTGAAGTTATAGTCTCCAAATTGCTTCTGTGAATACATCATTTATTTAAAAATATTTGCATAAGTATCGTCAACATATGTATATTTATTAATAAATACAAGTATTCTATTGTATTGCATTAGTAGATAATTCATACACCAGTACTACTGTACTATTATATTAACATATATATATATAAATAATCTCAACCATCTATCTATGTCTATCATCTATCTATATCTACCATCTCTCTATCTATGTAGATATAAGTTTTTTAACCCAGAACTCAGTGGATCATCTAGTATAGCCACTGAGCTGCATTCAACTGAGCAGAGAGCTGCTTAATGGACTGTGGTAACCTTTTTAAAAAAACTTTAACCTAGAGAACTTTTATTCACTCACATCCTCAGTCCTCATACACAAAGAATTAGAGATTAAGTAATTTTAAATAAAGAAAAGTTTTATAAATTCAGAAGATAAGCCTTATGTTCTCATGAAATTAGAATTCTTGAAATAAGAATTTCTAGATCCTTTTTGTCTTCTCTCCCCAAAGAAAACCTGCATACCTTTTTAAATAAAATAAGTACTCTTTGATGTAATTCTTGAAAACGAGAGTATAAAATTTATTTTCCTAATGATTTTCTCAATTCTAGTTGTCTAACATTGATTTTCCCACCCCTTTCTCTTAATAATCAGCATAAACCAATAGGGCTTACTATTGTTTTTTTCCTAAAACTGTGCACCTGCACCATCAATCATGCCAAGAAGGGCTAACACAGCTTTGGAAAAAAACCAATAACATTCTATGAAAATGGAGACAAGACAGCTTAGAAGATTGACTCTAAATTATAGAGCTGCTTACTGATCTGCAACCACCCAAATTCTTACAGCTTGACAGCTGGTTAGTGAGCACAGGACAAAACACAGGCTTGCCTTCATGACCTAAATGAGGGCAATTTGCACAGTTTGTGGTATAGTTACCTCAGAAAGGACTACAAATCATAGTCTTTCAAATTAAAGATTGAAGTAATTCTGTTTCCAAGTTGCTCCATCTTTAAAATGGGAGTACAAGCATCTACAATCTTAGATATCTTAGATTTGTTTCAATGGTAAGGACAAACATATTAACATATTTGGAAACTACTCATGATTATTTAATATTCAAATACAAAATACTGCTATAATATGATTATTTTTAGAGTAGTACTATTTTAAATTTTAGTGCTCTAAATTTCTCTTAAAAATTTTAAATACAAGTTTTAATACACAAGAGGTTTGTACACCCTTTTCTTAGATTCACCAGTTGTTAACATGTCTCATTTATTTCATGACTTTATGCTCCCTCTATGAATTCTTTTAGTGACACTTTCTCTCCGAATTATTTGAGAGTAAATTGCCTCAATCTGCAAATAAGTTGAAGACATCAGCTTTTTATCCTATACATTTAAGTGAATATATCCAAAAAACACACTTTTACATAGCTACAGTTCAATGAGAAAAAATCAAGGAATTTAATATTGATATATTATTCTTGTTTCAACCCACTGACCATATTCAAATTTTTAACAATTTTCTTAAAAATGTCTTTTATAGATATTGCTTCTTTGCAAATACTCTTTTGGGAGAGAGTGCCAGCCTTTTATAAAATATTTTTGGTTTTTCATGACCTTTTTTTTTTAAGAATTCAAGCTAATTTTCCTGTAAACCATACCTTATTGTGTCTGTCTGCACTGTGTCTTAATTTGTATATCTGCAGATAAGTTATTAGAATAGGATTCTAAAGCTATTTTTAGAGATACACAAGAAGTATGTAGCAATACTCTTTGCTATTACTGTTAGAAAGGAAAAGTAGTACATATTCCTTTAGATTATTTTAATAGTTCCATTTCACTTTGTTTCCTGTTGAAAGCTCTTAGGATTTTTACAAAAATAAAAATAGAAACAAAAACAAATAAAAGCAATGAACCATGATACCAATTTGAGATTCATTGTGTTTTACTTAATATATTAAGAAACAGAAACTAGATTTGTGCACAGGTCTGTAAACTGGTAATTTAATTATCCAATGGTTTGTGTAGCCTTGAGACATATATTATACTGTACTCATCTTTTTCATCACTGTTAATTTCTACAAAATGCTGTACTGTAGATAGGTGCAGCCAGTTTCCTCAGTAGCTATCCTTTGGTAAATTGAAATAGAGTAATGGAAAGAGAGGGTAATACATTGGAGGTGTGTTTCTTTAGGGAACCCAGATCCAACTGGCATCCCTGACTCTTTAGGAAACTGTCCATTAATGTGAGTTAAAATTCAAGATGACCACATGCCTGGGATGTAAATTCAGCAAAGGAAGAACCTTAGATGCTACTTTCATTTAATCTTATTAAGCATAAATTACTGATTTCTGCATAATCTTTGGTTACACAAGATAACAAACACAGCTTGAACCCTTGCTAAACTCATTTCTAAAAAAGACTGGCCACTGTTTCCAAATAGTACAAGTTGCTATAGTAATAACAATACTTGCCAGTCTCATACTGAACTTCTTTGTATTATACTAAAATTTTATGGGAAATGAAGTGGCAGATTGAATCAATCCTTGACCCCTGACTCCGAAGAAATATACAAACTGTTTTTGTTGTTCTTTTCTCTTTGTTACTTTGCATATTACCAAGCATTGGAACAAAGCAAGCGTAGTTTTAATTTTCACCTGCCAAATTGCTGGAATCAATTTTGCTGTATTCAATAAACAACTCACTGTGCATAGATGGGTAAATTTTATTTGCTGATGAATAACAATGGAATCTTGCAGTCATATCATAAAATTAAACCCAAATATGTGACAAATATTTTTTCTTTTGATGACTTTCAAGGTAATCATATATCATAGGAAAAATGAGTATACCTTATGACCTTATGCACATAGGGTAAACTTAAAATGGTGTAAGTCATGATCTTCATACAATGTAGTTTATTTTCAGTAAAGTGTTAGAAAATACTCTCTAGGCTAGGCCACCTTTCACTGTAGATCTATTAGTTAAGTAAAGGCACAGTCTCTTTGGTCATATACTCACTCAACAAACTCTTAACAGTACCTACACTGTACAAGATATCCTCCGAGGCAATAAAAAAATAAAAAGATGGATTAAGACATATTGCTTCCTTTGGGGGACTTACAGTTTGACTAGGGAGGATGACATATCAACAGACTATCAGAACACTGTGTGATAAGTGCACAGATTCTCTGATTTGAGAAACATTACTATGAAGTTTCATCTCCTCCCCAGGCAAGTAAGGGGGCCTTTCTCTTTACTCTCATGTGATTATGTATATGTTTCTATCATGGCATTTACTATGCTACCTTAAGGCTTGAACCTTTGCTAGTTGAGTGACTTTGACCAAGTGAGACCAGAGTCAGTTTCTCCTTTTAAAACAAAAATAATTTATTCATTTAATACTGAATGAAAAAAAATCTCTGTTCTACATATTGTTTTAGGTGCAATACTATATTTTTTAAATACCTTACTCATAGGCTTAGTGTAGGGATTAAATGAAATAAATTGTATAAAGCATCTAGCCCACTTTAAAGCACATAGTAATAAAAGTTAGTAATATCATTGTTATTACTGTGTGATTTTATTGACAACTATATCTTTTGGTAGTTTTCTATATTTTGTCAAGCATATTCTAAATATGTTTTTTTTCAAATCTATGTAACATTTTTTAGTTTCTCTATCATGAAAACCTTAACGTCTTAAGAAGGCTCAGATAAAGTTCAGATAGATGAAGAGGTCTATTTATTTCCAGAGTTTAACATAATTTAACAATATGACCTTGACCACTTTTTCTTTAGACTGTGGCCTAGATCATTACCTGATACAGAGTAGGAATTTAATACATATTTTTCAAATTGATTTGACTTGATTTTTATGAATATCAGCTAGTTAACGACCTTAGTCTGAAAGTCAGTATCTTTAACTTAAGTATGATTAAACCATTAATTGAACACTTTTTTTTTGTTATATACTTTACTCTCTATTACCTGCAAGAATGTCCTCTTCTAAGAAGGAAGAGAAGCCACTAAATTCTGGGTAGGGTTTGTGCAGTACAAACAGAAACAACCTACAGCCAGTCTTGGAGTTCATGATGGGGTCACAGCTTCATGAGATACATGTATATTTCTGATCCAGTTGATTTCCCTGAGGGACAGAAGTGCTGAGTAATAATGGCATTTATCTGAATGCAGGTTCAGTGGGCAGGAGAAGTCCCTCCTTATTCTGTAGCAACAACATTAAAACATGTATAATTCTTGGGTAAAGAGGTACTCGTAAGAATTCAGTGGGCATCACATGTTCCATTTGTTATAATAAGTGCTCTTTAACTTCTTGAGAAAGATGCACACATATCTTCATGTGACTTATGTAAGTATAAGGGCCATCTGTCACGTTTTACTGTTTAAGTTTCACAGCCTATGAGAAAAGGGCAATATATTAATTTTATAGTGAAGATTAGAAGGCTTTTGTTTTTATGGAGGGATTTGATTAAGTGTTTTCCTAAACACTCAGGTTGTAATCCCTGCCATACTATTAACACCAGCTATGTAACAACAGTCAAGTCAGTTTGCCTTGCTAGTATTGTTTCTTCACTTACAAAATTGAAATGTTGAACAGGATGATCTTAAAGGTATTGTCCCCCAAACAACAAACAAACAAACAAACAAAACTTTGGTTATATGTGTTAAATATTTCAGTGAGAGAGTTTTGTTCAGTTGGAGTGAGCTGAATGGAAGCAATGATGCTTGTTTAGCAGGGACATAGATGACGGTGAGGGCCACTTCTCTGTGCAGCAGTTGCATGCAAGTTAGATTTCCAGGCAACCAATAAGAAAAAGGTACACATTAATTAAAGACAAAGAAGGAAATAAAAAGACACCTCCACCGGTGACCTTCAACAGTACTGTGAAATTGATGTCCGGAACACTTTCATTCTTAATCCTTGATCCTTCTGCAACTTTTATTCTTTCCAAGCACTCATTGCCCCATTCTCCATAATCTTTCACTTTCCCTTCTCCTTTAGAGTACTTAAATGAGAAAACCACTAATTCACTCTATATTGCTTTTAAATTCATTTCTTTAAAGCTAAGATACTTTTAAAGAGACAACCAAGAAACTTATAAGCATGTCCTTTGCAGAAGATTTTCTTAGGATACATTTTCAGTAAAGAAACTTCTGGGTTGAAATATATGCCCCTTAAAGGTATTGATAGACATTGACAAATTAACTACCAAATTATACTCTTGTGGGAGAGTGTCTGCTTCTCTGAATTCCAACACTATTTTACTTTAAACCTTTATGAAGGTGTTTCATTTTCATTTGCATTTCTTTGATGACCATCAGATGGAATATTTATTAGTCACTAGCATTTCTTTTATAATTAGACTTCATCTCTGCCCATTTCCAATTGGTGTATCCATCTTTTGTATTATTTCATCTGGCTCTTCACAGTAAAGCCCTTTAATTAAGTGTTAAAAGTGATAAATTTCTAAAGTGAGGTATTTCAGGCTGCCAGCTGATAAGTTCTAGATATGAAACATGATGATGAGAATTTATTTTTATTTTAAAAGATAAAAGGACTGATCTTTTTTTTTGAATGAATGAAATATTCTTTCTCTACATGAAAGGGGACTGGACTTAATGTTAAACACTTGAAAGAAAGTTACATATGTGAACTTGGAATAAAGAAAAAATTATTAATCTGCATTACTCTCGCAATATTCATGGGCTACATTTCATCATGGATAATTTAATCTGTTTCTTCTCAGTTACAGAGCAGAGTGATTTTCAAGGTTTTTTTTTTTTTTTTTTTTTTTTTTTTTTTATCTTTCTGAGTTGGCCAGTGGGCATAGGACCAAGGGTTCATCTGCACTGGCCGTGTGGTCTCTTGTGTTGTAGAAAATGCTGTCTAGAACTTAATAGGGAAGGTTCAGGCATCCAGATTCCTCTAGAACCATGGCTGTGCTAATTTATGTCCTCTTTTGAGGTTGCTTCTTAAGCTCTGTTTAAAAATAAAAGATACATAGGAATAAAATAAGCCAGACATTACTTGATCAATAGGAAGAGATTAAATAATAAAAAGAGGGTATTACATTGAAAGCATGACCAGACAAAATTACAACAGATTAAGCTAGGTATGTCATTTAAATTATTTATAACCAAAAATAATTTAGCAAAGCTAGGATAGAAAGCCTGTTGTTAAATACTTGTAAGAAAAGGGTTGCATAGTATATATTTATGTTGTGCAATCAACCTTAGGGTCTAGATCAGCTAATAATGCTACTCTCTCCTACTGTACCCATGGCAGATGTCATTAATCAACCTAGCATTATTTCTGGCTGAGCCTAGACAAAGCCTTATATTTTTATAATAAAATTCTCCAAGTAGCCATTGTCAATCAAACAGTTGGCATCTGAATGGAAAAGTGTTGCTATTTCAGTGTTTGACTTATCTACTAGTAGCATGTGCAGTTTTATCTACTTATTGTTGGATAAACCAATTTGCTTATATATAACAAATTGTTTTCCTAAAGCTAGCAGCTTTCTGGCATGGCTACCATTCTCAGTTCTGAAGTGTGCCAGAGTTTCCCAGCTGAAATACCATGACACACCAGTAGGTTAAAATGAGTTCATGTATGTAGAAGTTTGATTTTCCAGTGCTCACAGAGTCACTTGGAACCTAAGATGCCAGAATCCTCCATTGTCACCTCTTAGCCAGATCTTTACCAATGTTAAAATTTTCTATGCATACTATAAAAATGGTAAAAGGTTTTACTTTAAATAGCCTACCAACCAATCCTGCCCTAGGTCAGAGGCATTTATTAATGCCTGTTTTTTTGTTTTGTTTTTTGATTTTTGTTTTTTTTCCTAAATCTTGCCTCTAAAATGTCATTTTTTTAAAATTATCACAATAAAAAGATCAATTTTCACTGAAGATTTATATTTAAAAGTATAATATACACACACATATATACATATATCGCATACATTATATTATTCTGAGACTCAACTGGTTTTACCTTGGAGTAAAATGCATTGTTATGTGTTGCACTTTCCTACAGCATAGCTACTTTTTGGTTTGGCTTCTGGCATTCTAAAAATAAAATTCTGTAGAAAATTATGAGTATTCAAGGAGAGTCACTTGATAATCTAGTTTATTTTGGTGGCAGGAAATGGTATAAAACCTGACTGAAATAAGGTTCTCATGGAGTGACTTCTCTTTCTCATTTAAATCTATTTAACATGTATCCTATGATTTCTAGACACCAATGATTATGCTGCTACATTGATCTGAATTAATATTTTGATAGAGATTATATTGTATCTTCTTCAAAACTGTAGTTTCCAGGTATTAATCTTTAATCTACAGGTATGGGTATGTTAAATGAAATGAATGAAATAAATGAAATAAACTAAATGAAAATCATTTGGAAAACATATAACATTATAATTTACATACTAGATACAAACAAAACTACAAAGCTAATAAAAGCAAATTGAAAAAATTAATTTAACGTGATAGATGATTACTTATTTAAGAAAATAAATCATACTTACATTATAAAAATGAACTGATTCTTTAAGCCAAGCTATCCAATATTCCTTTCCAGCCTCCTGTATTTGTCTCAGTCAGTCCTGTTTGGGAAACTGCTCTTGGAGTGATCATTGTTAATGATTTGCTTTTGATCTTTGAATGGCTCCCCATTGCTTACTAGAATGACCCAAACTTCTCAAGGTCCTTTTTATTTGAGTCCTGACTTCTAGCCTCATCTGAATAATAGTTTAATTATATAAACTAGTCTGTATTTGTTCCAGCCATATCATTCTCAGTACTTGTAGTCCTCAAGGATGGCATTCTATTTCTCTCTTCAGTGCCTTTGCAACATGCTGTTCCCACTCTTACTTAAGTTTTTATACCAGCTAATGGCCACTTTTTTAGGATCAAGTTTGAATATCTTCTGAGAACCCCTATGTAATATGTTGCTCTCCCTTTTCTTCTCCAGCTCTTAATATATTGGCTCTCCCAGCATACTGCATTCCTCTTTGACTGGACTCAGTGCTGCAAAGGATTGGTTTGTCTATGAATTTGAGAGAAGGACAATGTCATATTTATATTCATAGCACCTAGCAAAGAGACTGATACTTGTAAATATATATATATATTTACAAGTGTATATATATATATATATATATATATATATATATATATATGAAACTAACAAATAAGCTCATATTTATACAGACTTACCTCACATGCTAATTTTTCGTTCGAGCTTTAATTTTAGTTTAGTTTTGTTTTGGCTCACATGTGCTGTGTATGTGTGTCCTCATAACACTGAATGGGGAAACAGGATGAAAGGTGTGAAATCACTTCCCTCTAGGGCTTTCTGTGAGATTTTCTTTGCCTTTTTTATGTTTATTTGTTTGTTTGTTTGTTTTGTTCTCACTCAGTCTTTTGTGTATATGCCCAACCCTCTCCATCCTTTCTGACCTATGCTAGACCTTTTATTTTCTCAGAGTCTTTCTTTTGAAGATGTGCAGTAGAGGCAACCTAAAGAAATTGTCCCTTGGAGCTAGATAAACTATTCGTTTTTGCAGAAGACCAGAAGATGTTTTTTATTTTGTTGTCAGAAAATGTCATGTCAGGCCAGTGTTTGGGTCTACATTTAATCCTTCAAGTGAGTACCAGGTAGATGTACCAATTAACACAAATAATAACAACACTTTTGATACTAAAATAGATATCTCATCAGTAAGTGAATATTGTATATGTGACCAAATATATATATATTTTTAATTTCCCATTTCATTTTACTAGTCAATAGGCTTTCTCTAAAATTCTGGAGAATCATTAGTATGCTTAAAAGAAGAGGCTAGAAATTATTTTAGTTATTTCTTTACAAAAATAAAGAAACATCTGCTCAAATAACAAATGATGAGGGATATATTTTTTGTTTTAACTTTTATTAAATTTGTGAAGAGTAATTTTTAAAGAACTCATTAGACATTACTGACATACTCAAAAACAAAAATCTGGCTGCCACAAAGATTTACTTAACGCAGAAATTCTAAACTCATTCAACATTAGAACTAAACCAAAATTGAAGACCATCCTATAAATTCATTAATTTTTAAACTTCATTTATTTGTTTATGCACCAAATATACACAAAATGTCAAACACGTGCCTGATATTCACTCAGGCCTGGGAAAAGCAGTAACAGAAGAACTTATTGTTTTACTAAGTACAGGCTCCTTTAGCCTTGTTGGTAACACACCTATAATGTCATGCATTAAATTATACATTCTCAAATCATTTGGGGGAATAGATGGTGTAAATTAAAATATCTTGCTTTGGTTTCTGAATTATATAAAATCACAATTTTTAACACAATTACATGAGTCATTTTCTAGCAAGGCCTGAATAACACCGTGTAGTGGAAATGGCAAGCATTGGCTTTGGAGCAAGTATGCCTATGATTCCATTCTCACCAACTCTGCTGGAAACTTGTTGTGGGAATCTGCATTAGTGTCTGGACTTCTCACCTCTTCAGGGAATAAAATTAGATTTTCTCTAAATGTGCTTCATAAAATCTAGTAATTTGATAATGAAAACTGCCCCTTAATCTGTAAATAATTGCCACTTTATCAGTATTTCCAAACATCTAATAGCTGCAACTCACCTAGGAAGATCACTTGAGCCTAAACCTTCCTCCAAACAAGAGCTCAGTCAAGGCAAAGTAATGTAGAGGGTCAGAGAGCATGTTGACTGGCAGCATACATAATCTGTTAGCGACTGTACATGTAAGACAGTAACTAGATTTAAATACCAGGTAGCATGAAACCTTTGATACAGAAATGAATGATTGGTATGAGTTAGAGAAGTGTGTAATGCAAAGCCTTTTATCCCTGCTTCGATAAACAGCTGAGAAAATCTAAGGTTGCACTTCTAAATGGAATTTCATTTCAAGATGTATCTGAACCAAGTGGAAATGGCCTCATATATCAAGTACCATCAGCACTTCACTACTACCCATGTGGTAGGATAAATTACTTTGACAACACACATTTCTGGGAACATCATATTTACTGAGAATAGCAATTAATCACTTAAATTTATATTTGAATAAAATGTGTTTCCAGGAAAAATATTTTAATTTTATTGTGCCTTTTATAATTTCAGTAGACAAATTAAATGACTTGAAATAGAAAATGATTTTTCAAAAAAGTTATTACTTTAGATTGCAATCTACACAATCACTTAAATCTAACTTTAATTCTGTGAGGTTTAATTTTACTCTAACCCATACATATGTAGCTATACACATTCCGATTCGTTTTAAGTTTGTATAATATGTCTGTATGAGCTATATAAAGTAGTGCTCTTCAACGATTAAAATGTAACTTCAAGCACCTTTTTACAAAAAATCAAATAAAGGATGGATCAGTCTTTTGCATGATTATTTCATGTGCTTTGACTTATAATTTTATTTCTATGAAAAGTTATTTTCATAACACTTTTTACCATTTAATGTAATAATTACTAAGTGACATTCAAGGAAATGAATGGTTTTAAATTAAAAAAGGGGGGAGGGAACATACATACATTATTGAACTCATTTTGAATAGGATGTGTAACAGTAGTCTTTCATCATTGTTAGTAAATATACCACACTTTTAAGTTACTGAGATGAATTTAAGTTTTACTTAACATAACATTTTTACAAATATGGAACTTTGCCATAAAATATTGTTATTTAAAAATCTTATGGACTTTTATTATGATGATTTCTTAATCATAATTAAATATGTTAATATTTTTCTAATTTATTTTGCATACATTAAAATTTATCAATCTTAATGCCCTAGTAATTCCTTTACAAACTTTATTTTGAGAATAACTGAAAATTATAAAAACCTTCTAAATGTTAAACTATCTTATTTTATACTGTATAATTTATGAGAACTGTCTCATTTAATATGCCAGTAACCCTAAGAGATAAGTATTATAATTAAGATGATTTTAATACTTTTCTATGATTTTAAACTTATGTTTTATGGAAAAGTTCTCTTATAATTTATTATTATTACTAGAGATTGTTTTTCTTCATTTATTCACATGTATTTTTTTATTGAGTACCTGTTTAGGACCAGTCAATTCTATTAGTGCTGTGGATATAGCATGTGCTCCGGATAAATTAATGAGTAGGACAGACATCAGGTGCCTGACCTCACAGAGCTTATATCCTAGAATTTCAGGACAGGCACCAAACATATAATCAAATAATTTGATAATTTCAAGTAGTGTTACTACCATGAAGAAAATAAAGCCAGGTAATGCTGAAGAATGACACTGGGGAGTAAGAGATGATGTGGTGATTAGATTATCTGAAGAAATAGCAATGAGGCAGACATAGCAAGGGTGTCCAAGGGAAAAACCTGGGAAAAGACCCTGAGTAGGAATGAGTTTACTGTTTTCAAAAAACAAACCAAAAAATTGGCCACTGTCACTTAAACTTTAATGAGATAGAAAGTGACTTAAAATGAGGTCAGAGAGTTGGAAGTGAGTCAGTCAGTACCATGTAAATTTTAGCTTTTGAATTTGTGTTTAATTTGCTACGGACAGCTATCAAAACTTGGATAAATGCAACTGTGTGATGTCTAGGAGAGTATCCTCATTTGATTATGTTTATTCTTGACTAAGGCACAGCATTTAACAACTCTGTCAATTTAGAAGTTAACTTAGAGAAAACTGGTAAGGTAAGGTGATTTTTTTTTCTATTCAATAGAAAAATAAGACCACCTAGATAGCCACTTGAGTGATTTCTGTCTTACAAAAGATATGAATGGGGTAAAATTCTCCATTACTTTTTGTTTTAGCACAACTTATGAGTGTTAGTATCATTATTATTCAATAAGTTTAATTATTGCTCCTTTTGAAAATGATCTGGATCTACATCTTAAACAGTTGAATAAATATTGTTCCTCCCTTTTCTATCTTCTATATATATTATATAACCTTACCTTGCTTGGACTTCCTTGTCTTTTCTTTTTGAAGTTAATTGCCTATAGCTTTTTGAGGATGTTTCTTATTCTTTATTATCCTACCTACCTTCTTCATATTTTGTGCATTCTTTTTCGGTTATTTTGTTATGGT
Organism: Cynopterus sphinx; assembly: GCA_030015415.1. Taxonomy (NCBI): domain Eukaryota; kingdom Metazoa; phylum Chordata; class Mammalia; order Chiroptera; family Pteropodidae; genus Cynopterus; species Cynopterus sphinx. The sequence continues at coordinate 34,762,398 of CM057380.1, forward strand.
TTTCTGTTTTGTTTTGTTTTTAATAAAAATAGAATTTTGAATTCTATTTATTTAAGATATTAACTAGTTCTCTTAAATTTTTTCTGATTTTTTTATGTTAAATATGTTTTTTCATTTCTTCACTTACACTAAAACAAAGCTAGATTATGGGATGGTAGCTGACAAATGCCCAGTTCATATTCACATTTTTAATATCCATTTTCCTGTAGTGTAGCTGGGTTCATTTTAAAGAAAAAACTTTTTGTAGTCTATCTACTTGGTTTTTACATAATCTGGTACCAAGAAAAACATTCTGTATGTTTTATATATGTACCTCTACATTACAGACTTCAATATGTACTGCTTCTATGATGTTTCTCAATGTATTCTATATATTTACCCCAGGGAAAATATATTTTCATAATTCAGTATGAATTCTCCTTCCTTTTTACGCACTCTTTTTCTAGAAATTATGTTCACCAAATAAATATAAAGGAAGAGATACTTAGTAGAGTGTAAAGTAAGAAGAGTACACTACTTGATTTAGAAGGTGGTAGTCAGAGATAAGCAATTGATAAGTGGTTTCTGGATGATATAGGTTTTATTTCTAATTCTGAATGCATAAAATTGAACAATATTGTTTGTTTTATTTTCTCCAATAAACCATAGTGAGGTCTTGTTGATTCCTTGGTAAAGTTCCATTGGTCTTATTTTCACAGCCTAGTAATAGGTTGCCTGTCAGTCCTAGTTTTAGAAAGGGAAAGGGAAACTAAAAAAGGTGTTAGGAAATTGTCATAAGATGCTGCTTCTGCAGTGGTTTGCCAAGAATTTTCACTTACTTGGTAGTCATCTGATCATTGAACATTATTTTAATAGTATCTAATTGTTTCCTCAACTTTGTACAATCACCCATAAAACTTTAAGAGATATAAAACTGTCATAAATGTTTCATAACCAGAAGAGCATTTAACTACTATGGGAAAACCATTTTCTTTAAAGCCTTTGAGATAATAAAGGATGCAGATAACATTTGAAATCCAGTCTAATAGATTTCAAAGGTTAAGGAAACTGAGAATTTAAAGAATGTTCCAGAATTAATAAGATAGTGATGTGTTTTGAACAATTATAGATGTTTATGGTCAAATGTATCAGTCTGGTTTGTTTATTTCAATATAAAAGATGTTATCATCTTCCCAATGATCTTGTGTTCAATCTTTATCAAAATTCTAAAATGTGCTTCTCTTTTTTTGTCCTTATTTGAATGAACATCAGTGAAGACTTTATGTTGGACAATAATTATATCATAGAATGGGTAATAAAACAGTAGAAAATAATTGGGCAAATTGAGGTTAACAGATGCCTGAGTTTTTACAGAAGTTTAGATTTATTAATAAACTAGAACCAAGCTTTATTTGTTTTCTCAGATATTGTTTATATGTACAGCATACCTATGTATTTTGTTGGTCAAAACTTAGTTTTCCATCTAATTTACATTAAACTTTTTATTTTAAAATGCATGTATCTAATATTCTGTTTTATTAAATAACAGTTACAAATGAAGACTTTTTTTCTACTTGAATTCTAATTTGTTTCCTCTTCTATATATTCTGAATATCAATCTTAGATATTTAATTTTACTGTAAAATTTTTTGAGCCCTACACTATAATTCTGGAGGTATTGATAGAGAAATTTCTAAAAGTCATTAAATCCTTAATGATTTTCTTTCCCATTCTGTTTCTTGAGAGAGAGAGAGAGAGAGAGAGAGAGAGAGAGAGAGAGACAATGTGAATTGAGCTAAGTACCTATCTACTTTTTGAAAAACTTGTCTAAACATTCACTGATTTATAAGTGTCTTCTATTTTTAATTCTAAAAACATATTTGCAGCAGTCATCTTCAATAATTTGTCTCAATAAATTCATAGGTTGAGTGAATCTCACCTAAATATTGTTGGCTCATCTTGCATGTGAAAAATCTGATATCTATGTTAAATTTAAATTCCAGTGGAATTTATTATTAATTAATTATTTGGAGTATAATGTGTAAATATAAAATTATTGTTGCAGAAAATCAGACTGGGAGAAAACAAGCACCACTCAGAGAGTTGGAGAACTCAAGTTTATTATGCTGGTGGTCCCAGAGTAGTTAGTGCTCCAAATATCTGGGCCACTTACTTTTTTAGGGTTTATCCACAAGCAAACAAAGGGGATACACCTGTTGTCTAGACAGAACAAGCAAAGGGGAGGATGAGTCTTCATTTGATCTCAAGGTCACCCTACCCTTTGGCTTATGTGGCAAGCATGTCTACAAGGAACAGAACAGAGATGATTACAAAGTTAGCCATTTGAGTGGAAAATTTTTCTTCACTATAATGCCAAGGTGCAATTTAGCTTTATTTAATTAGGTCAAAAGTTTTCCATTTTTCATTTCAACTTCCCTGCCCCAAGACACTACTAAATTATTTTAGATAACTTGTAAATTCATTAATTTATATAGTTAAACATTTTTTATTTATTAAAAAAAGAGATAAATATGCACGAGCTATTGAATACATTTTAACCTACTTGCTTAGGGAGCAATCCTTTTTCTTGTTTCTAGGTATATTTTAATAATATGTAACTTGTAGACAGAATACCATGACTTAATCAGACTATTCATTTGTTAACATACCTTTTTAGGGGGAAAATAAAAAATATAATGTTAAAATCATAAACTGCAAAGTTTTAAAAATAAAACTCATCTTTCAAAAAAAATTTAGGGATTCTGCTGAAGTGTGAATGGGAAGTTATTATTCAAAAGCAGAAAAACAACCAATTGAAAACTAAGCATAGTTATATAACTGTTATGCTTTGGGGAGAGATAGAGAAGGGTAGCAGAAGTTAAATTGTAATTTCTTTATACCAGAGAATTAATCTATGTTATCTAAATATTTGATATATCTAGAATAATGCTACAAGTAATTATTAGATACACTAAAAGGATGAACACTTAAAGTGCCTCTGGGAGGTGGGCTTTGGCTGCAAAGGGGAGAAATTGGAGTCACTTACCTTTCATCATAAGTTCAACTGTACTTTTCATTTTTAGCCATGTCCATATATTATTTGGATAATAACATCTTAAAAAGTCGGGTATCTTTAGAAATCATCTATTAAGTTTTATTTCAAAGATCCTAGATGTCTGAGTTGTTTACCACCAGGATTAAAACACAGAAAAACCCTGCATATCCAAGGGCTTTATGTGGGACCAAGTACTACAAAAGGAAATTCAGGAAATGTTCAGCAGAAAGTCTTCTGCTATGCTCATTTACTTGTTTATTCAACAAATGTTTATGTAGCACCTATTCATGTTACGCAGGCTGTTAAAGCACTGGGAAACACTCTGGGCAAAAATGTGTAATTCCCTCCCCCATGAAGCTTCTAGTCTACAGGAAGGGATGGACAAATAATTTCTCAAATAAATATAGAATTTTATCATATGTACATGGTATAGTAAGCACATATAGAAGGTGGCTCCTACCTATATTTTGATGGAGGAGGCAAAGTCAGAGAGAACTTTCCTGAGAGAGAGACAATAGATCGCTGAGGCATAAGTAGGCCTTAACATAGAGAACCCAGCAGGTGTTTCAGGTGCAGAATGAGAAGAATAGGTTATGATTCCATGAATGGAACAAACATGAAATACTGGAGGAAATTAAGGATCATATTTATGTTTAAAAGTTCATTTTTGAGTGCAGTGCTGTAGACAAATTAAAAAGGCAAAAGAATAGATATAGTGGGGGAGTAGATGATCATTTTAATAGCATAGAGAAGTGATGCTGGTCTCCTGAAAAGAGTAAATATATACCAGGATTACCAGGATGACAGAGCAGCATTCTCTATTACATTTTATATAGAAGGTAGCCTATAATTTCTTTGTTTCCTGCATGCATAAGTAGTTGGATTGAAAGGCATTATAATAAGAAGAGACTACAGAAAGATGAATAGCTTTGAATGTTATTTATTTGTTTTGAACATGTAGTGTAATACTTGCAAATATTTAGGGAAAGAGGTTAAGTAGTCTGTTGGATATGACAGTCTAAAATTCAAAGAAAAGTGTGCATTGGAGGTAAAATTTTGAGTCAACTCCATTTGTACTCAAAAGACTGGGTATACATCAGATGCATTTAGGAAAAAATTAAGGTCAAATGGACATAATAGAGGGAATTGGGGGATCTCCAACATGTGATAAAAATGTATAAAGGAGAAGTTGAATAAGCATACCAGAAGGAAAGGCGCTCAGGATTAGAGAATAATCTATGGAAAGCAGTTTCATTTGATGAAAAATGGGGAGTAGTGTTACATGACTGTGTCTATTTGAAAAGCAGTCACAAGCTAAGATATTCAAAAATCAGGAACAGAAGTGGTTAAATTTTCTTTATTGATGAAATTATTTTTAAAACAACTATGTAAAATCACTGACTATCTTGGTCAGTATTTTTACTCAACAGTAAGTGCAAGTTCTTAGAGCTACTGAGAGAGTAACTGATCAGGGGTTATGAGAATGCTTTATTAAATCAATTTAATACACATAGGCAAGAAGCCAGAGCTTTGTCTGCAAACACCAAGAACAGGAAAAGTGGGAGACAAATAATGTGTTAACATGACCAGATTTTAAAAGCCTAGATAAAGTCTGTAAACAGTTGTTTGTGATAACATGCTTCTTCTAAATACCCAAAGCTGTGCCCAAAATCTGAGGCCCGATTATAGTAGAAGCTATTCGACTGTCTGAATTCAACATTTTCCTTGAATTTAAACCAGATTCAACTTGTACTTTAAGACGATGTCTAAACAAGTGTTAGGGCATCCATTGCGGTCTTTTTTTCCTTTTCATCCTGATGGCAACAAAAGGTGTGTGTGCATATGTGTGTGTGTGTAGTTCATATCATTTTGTTGTGTTGGAATGTACATTGATCTAGATAAGCAAAATATTTAATGGATAAATGAATGTTGGACATTTTTAAAAAGTAGGCCTTGTTATAGGAAAGGTTTTTTTAAAAGATATATTATTTTATGGTAAAGTAGGAAAAATAAACTTTTAGTATTTGGATAGTATTTATTGAAGAGCAATTCAGCCAAACACAGTGGTAGTTTTTCTTGTTATTTTTAGGATGGGGATAATCTTTAGGCATCATTGGTTGGCATAATCATTATTAAATATCAAAATGTGAAGAAAAGTTTCCCAGATGGCGCTGTGAAAATTCCCATTGATCAATCAGTTTCTTCACAACATAAGGCTCAAATAAGTGCTTATCTCAAGAAAAGAAGACTGGAATTAGTTCTTGAAAAACAGATGCATTTTTCATTTTCTTTTTTCAAATTCTAGATAAACTTCAGCCATTCCTGAAATTTTCCGTCTAATCACTTTAAATCGTTGACATTTTGGGTCACAACTGAATTTCTGGTATACGTAGTAATCCAACAATTTATTTTTAATTAAAAACTCAAAACACGTGGTATGTACTAATTTTGAGGGAATGCTCACTAACCGAAATGAAATTTAGAACATTACCTTGATGCAAAGATAGCATCTAATTACACTGCCAAGAAGCTCTTTCAGATGTCACGAAACAAAGAGCCTCACAAACCAAATTAAATTGCTCAATCACATGGTTTATTAAAACACATAGGGAAAATCAAGGAGAAAAGAGATGGAATATGTTAACACACTGAGGAGAAGGTACAGGTAGGTTGGAAAGACTGAAATACCTGAATTCTGAGGTATGCAGTGTTCATATGACCTAGCTCTACCACATTATTTTTTTCCAAGGATTGTGTATTTATGAAGTAGAGTTGTAGTTTTAAGCAAGGAACCCACAGAGGGGGTATAAACACTGGCCCCATAACATATTTGTTCTATGGGAAAGACACAGAGATAGGTGCAATAGGTGCAGCCTACCAATTAGCCTACTGAATAGCCATAGGTTTTATTTGTATTTCTTGGGCAGAAGACATGTAGAGCCAGAAACCTTGTCGGCAATAGGTAGCGGAATTAAAGCTTGAATGAATATTTAGTACTTGTATATTTTTTGTATATGAGTATTTAGTGCATAAATGTCTTATGTGTATTTAATGCCTCTTAAATGTTCAGTATATCTTGGTCCCTCCGTCTTTTTCTGTCAGTGTTTAACACTTATGGTTTGCTTGTTAGCTACTTTTTTATACTTAACATACCTTGAAACATTTGACTAATGTTTCTGAATAATAACCTTACTTATGTACTTTTTAAAATTCAATATTCTCTAAAGCAAAGACTTTTCCAAAAATTAAAGCCAAAAGTCTTCCTCTTATTATGATATGTCAAGAACAATCCTGAAATTTTAGTGCAGGTTTAAGTTAAAAATGCATTATTCAAAAAGTGACTGAAATGTGCTAAAGTAACGGTTCTTCAATTTTGGTAACTATGAGTAGATAGGTACAGATGTATCAAAAGAGTAAACATTAAAGTAGTCTTGCTTTTAATGTAGATCCAAGTTTAAAATTGGTTAAGGTAAGAGATCTATAGAGTTACAAGATAAAAAAATATTGCAAAGTTATGCAGGAAAATGCTTACAGTTCACTTGGCTAAGAAAAAAAGGTATGAGAAAAAGTTTAGAGATTGACTATTGATGAGTTCTCTTTAGGGGACCCTGAGTAGAGTAAATTAAGAATAAATGATGAATAGTAGTAATACAGATCAAAAGGAAACACTTACAAGTAGAAAAGTTTTCTTAGGGGATTATAACTGTAAAACAAACTTTTCTTTCTTGACTATTCTCTTTGACTTTCCTCTTTATGAACCTGTGTACGTAGAGCTGTGTACCCATGTTTACAAACACATATAGTTTAATTAAGAAAAAGTGAATAGCATGTATAATGCCTAACAGAATAAAACAGCTCAACTGCAATTTATGCAGAAAATATAGAATATGAAAAAAATAACAGTGAGAGATACTAGAACTAAAGCAGACTACACTAAAATAACACTCTCATCAGAAATCAACTCATAATTCTATCCAGCCAAGAAAGAGCATTTTAAAACTACCAAAGTAGTGCAACATAATACAAAACAAAACTAATTAAAAAACCTCAACACTGAGCTCTGGTTTAAAAATTTGTATGCTAAATCACTGTTATTAATATAAATAAATGCAATATTCTTTGAGAAAGCTGAAAGACTAAGGTAAAGAAGTACATAGCCAGAAACATAAAGATGTTTAAACCCTTAGAAAAATAATTCCAATCAAAAATGTATTTTAAATAAACACATTAATACAGAAAAATTATATATGAATTTATTTTTAATTACTTTCTAAAATAGCAGTAATAAATTGGAACAAAAATGTTTAATGCTTAGCAGTGGAGTATTATGTAAAAAGGAGTGATCAAAAATAAAGCAGAAAATGGTGCATTTGCACTTTTTTAAAAAGTGTATGTATATATGAACTTTTTTACAATTAAGTACAATAAAATTAATTAATTATAAACGTAATTTGCATCTGAAGACTGCATTTGGTTGTAATTGAATCAGCAGTTTGGTTACTGAAAACATCTTTGAGTAACTTCATACTTTGTTTATCATAACAATAAATAACACAATTTAATAATATAAGAAGTATGCTAGTGACAGATTACTGGTGGTGAGGGGAAGAAAGACCTTTTTTACTTTTGAAAAAAATTAGGTGTAATAAAGTGCTAAATTTTCTCAATTGTATAAATTTCATAGTAGTATACAGAGATTACACTCAAAAGAATAAAGTTATTCCTATTATAAAAACTAGTTTCTAAGTGTCTTTTCTTCACTCAAACAGTTATTACATTATTTTTAAATAGTTTAAGGTTTCAGTTATGTGGGAGAGAATGTATTAAATGAGATGACTGAAAATAATTTGTGAAAACTGTGGTTGTGACTTGATAATAAGTGAATGCATGTAGGTGATGTGTGAAAACAAATAAGGATATGAAGCTGAGTCACTTAAATCATTGAATTAAATGATTATATTATCATCTTAGAAATATTTAAAAATTAAAAATATAAAACAGATAAATCACTGTTAAGTTAGACTTTCCAGAGTGCTAAGTAATTTTTTCATGATACATTAAGTAATGAAAACCTTCACATATTTAGTTACAGTTGGAAACTTGCTGAATAATGAATGACAGTTAAGAAGTTTTAGTTAGAAAACTAGCAGCCAGCATGTAGAGGACAAAACAAAAACAGTCTAGCCAGCCATTATAACTATTCAAATTATAATAGTTTCTAAATTGTTCAATAGACAATACTAATTCCTTTTTATAAGACAAAGCAATATAAAGATGCATCTACTCCAGTTAATTACTCAGATGAAGAGAATAAATAATTATTGAAACAATTCTGAAAGTGGATATAATTAGAACCGTTAATCACTGGCCATAAATTATTTAATAACAATCCTGGAAGAAAAATTAGTATTATAGTCACTTTTGTATTTAAAACTCATCATCATAATGCTATCAACTAGAATTTACGATGCCTTCAAATACTTTTTTTTGACTGTTTGGTTCAATTAACATTGTGAGGTTATATTAACTTCTATAAGATAATGAGTTTAGGAAAGCTGATTCAGTAATTATCTCAGTTCTAGAATTTCTATGAGACATAAACCCATTAGTTATCCATACCCTTACAGAAGTTCCAATTTATTGGCACTAATTAAAAAATTCTAAATAGAATATTGAAATAAGGAAAAGGGTATCTACATAAAATGCGATTATAATATCAGTTCTTTAGAGCTGACAAAAAAACTGTAGTGTGTAATGCTAGTTTTATCTGTTATGAAAAATCCTGATGTTTACTAATAAGAGCTGTACACAACATCTGACTATTCAAAGCTAGTATAGGGAAGGAAGCACTTAACTTTTTATTCTGTCCTCTCAAATTTGCTCTGTGCCCTGCAAATTAGACTGACAAAAGATGGATTAATGGAAAACAAACAGAAATTTATTAACACACACTTCTTGCATACACATGGGAGAACTCAGTGATGAGTAACTCAAAGGGTTGATTAGCATTCATATAGCATCTCAACAAAAGAACAATAAATTTGTAGATAAGTGACAAAGGACAAGAATTATTTCTAGGGATGGCAAATTGTGAATAGGGGAACTAATGGACTGCAAGGGCTAGTTAGCAATGGTTTTTTTTTTTTTTTTTCTTTTTACGTAGATTTCTCTGTTGCCATCTCTGGGCTGATGAAGGATATAAGGCTATCTCTGGTGATAAACTTCTATCTTTTCAAGTAGAGAGGGGAAGGAGAACACCTTTAAACATGTATGTCCCACTTTTAGGCAAATAGTGGGAGGGCAGGAAGCTTTTCTTGTATCAGTTTCTTCTCAATTGCATTGAGCGCAGAAAAATTTTTATGTCTAAAGGGCAATATTTGTGGTGGCACATCTGTTACCCTTCACCATATATGAAAAATGCTTTTTGGCTTTTGGACTTCTGAGATTTTTTATTAAGATCTGCTTATTAGATGAAACTGAGTACTTAGACTCAGAATCAAGCTTGCTTGCTTGATTTTGGAAATAGTGGGAATTAAGGTGAAAAGAACTAAACTTGATGGGAAGAAAAAAAAATAGGTCAGGAAAGGTAATGTAATTGGAGTTCTGCATTGATTAGATTTGGGAGAATTTGGGGAAACTAGGAGAGGTGGAGAATCGAAATATATGAGGGAAGAAAATAGAAATAAAGAGTAAGAACTTTTGAGATTATGAATGAAATATTTTTGTATTTTGGAAAGACTTTCAATAAAGATGTGTGTGTGTGTGTGTGTGTGTGTGTGTGTGTGTGTGTGTGTGTGTTTACTGAACATCATCTTCAAGTAATTAAGACAGGAGCAAAAATCCTTTACTGGGGAACACATTTTCTAATTTGGGGTAATATCTGAATTACTCAGCTAAATTTTTCAAAAAATTTCACTTTTCTCAGGTTATTGTTAGATGTATTTGTTTTTGGACTTAATGTAAATTTTCATGCAAATAATATGTGATTGGATTGTATTTCTAAAGTGCATTGAATATCCTTCACTAGTGTTCTTAGATGTAGAAACTTTATGAGATTGAATGGCAAGCACTATTTTTCTCCTGCTGAGCAAAGCAGCACATAAAATAAATACATATAAAATTCTTAGTGTTGCTTAGATTGTTTACTTTCTCGTTATCCATGAAAAATGATATGCCAGCCTTTGTCTTGAATTTAGAAGTGATTTGTACATGATAGCCTAATTGGCGTTGATAAAAAACAAAACAAAAACCTAAACCAAAACAAAAAAGAGTGGCATCAATGACAGTGATGTTCATGGTGGAGTGGGCAGATAATTGGAAAAAAAGAAGAATGTAGTTCACGGTAGTCTGTTTTTCCACTTGGTTTGATATTCTTTTGACAAAGGAGATTGTACACTAGTTCAGCTTTAGGCACTAAAATTAAATAGTTATAGTATTATAACTTGTGTTAAGACTTAAAAACACTTGAATTTTTGCACTATTGATCATAGCTTACTGATATCACATGGGCTAACCCTGAATATCTTTAGTGATCAACAGTTTTAAGTTTATTTTTAAAGATTTGTAGTCACAGATGCACAGAGAGATTAAAGAATTTACTCTTGTCCACACAGTTATTTAGTGTCAGAACTGGGATCCAAACCCAAGCATTCTAGTTACAAAGTGAATTCTCCTGACCATTTTATATGTTGCCTCTGGGAATAAATTCACTGGGAAGAGCCATCTCTGCTCAAGCAGCCTTCTCAGTTCCATGTGAAGAGGGTTCTTGAATTATTGTCTTGAAGGGCATAGATAGTTTGAATTAGAGTCATCCTGGAAAGAAGTCAGTATGGCAAGTATTCCAATAATTTAGTTATATGTTCTCTGTTTTGTATTACTCACAAACAAACAAATTTCACAAAAGCTACAGGTTAAATTATGAAGTGATTTTCTAAGAATCATGCTTTGAAAAGCTCCTAGAGAAAATTATCCATCCATTTTCTTTTTCTGGTATAGCATATTCTTTAGCAAGTGTGCTACACTTAGGTAACAGTTATTTTGATTCAAGTGTATTTTCAAACAGGCCTAATAAAGATTAAGAAAAATTGTAATGTCAGTATATCCCCCTTCATTTTTCTGTGCCTTCTCTGGGTGTTTTGTTTTTTTTTGTTGTTGTTGTTGTTTGTTTGTTTTTATCACTGCTCTATTTTTTTATATGATGATCTGAATATTTTTTCCAGGATGATCTGGTAATTTTTAAGAAATTACTACCAATTTGGTGATATATAGAAAATATATGAAAATATATGATATATGAAAAGACCATTATGGAGAAATGAGGTAGGGAAAGCTAAAATGCCTAAATATTTGGAGATTAGGGAGGAATACAGTATACCTCATATGGGTGGCAATATTTCCAATTAAGAAAATAAATATTAAACAATAAAAGTAAAGCAAAAATAATAAAGCAATAAGAATAAAGCAAAGACAAACAAAGATAAAGCAATGGGCACTTATACTGAAAATTAGACCCAGTTGGACACAACAACCATGAGCCAGTTAAGGTCTATTAAAAAAAAAAAAGCATACTTTCTGAATTTACTAACAAAAGGTCAAGTATGGAGTAAATGCTCTTGGCCTTGTTTCCTCATGTACAAAATATAGACATTGACCTAATATAGTGAATGTTGATCAGTCACAGCTACTCATCCCCACCATGCATGGATTCTTTTCAATATACAAATACCAGCATTTAGATTATCCCTGAGATATAGCTTTACTATCATGAAAATAAGATATGCCCCTCTTCGGAAGTACTGCAAGTAAAGGGAAGGAAAAGAAGCCTCTTCCTTTATTCGCTTATGTTCAGTGTCTAGAGACAATGAGGAAAGAGATTAACAGGAGAAAAGATTTATTACTGTGCATACAAGGGCCTCACAGAAAAGAGAAAAACCCAAAGATGAGGTTAGATCTGGGTTTTATATGCCATTTTAACAAAGAACAATTAATTATGGAGAAGTAGCTAGACATACGAAGACAGTAATATTTGGGCTTCTAAGAATGATAAATTTGAGAAGGCAAATACATGGGGAAAATAAATGGAAGATAAAGGTTAGTTAGTAAGGTTTGTAATGCAGATTCAAGTTTATGATTGAATCATTCTCCTCTTTCTAATATGGGAGAGGAAGACACTTTTACAAATGAACATTTGTTATCATTATGAAGGGAAATTTATGTCCTCCTTTTAGATAGATGGGGAGGGGGTTGTACAGAGAGCTAATATCTTCAGTTCAAAATAGTTCCTATGCCAAAATGTTATATTTGGGGTAGCATATTCTTATCTTCCTCATGTAATTCTTGTCTTTTCTGCTTGTTTAGCATGATTATTATGCACTTCTGTTTTATTCTTCATTTCTGCTGAGAGGAGAACTGGTTAGATGATACCTTTTGGGTACCTGAGCTTAATTCCCAATATAAGTGAAGAGTCATGGAATACAATAAAGCATTTACAATAATTTCAAACTCATTTCAAGATTTTTGAGTGGTTTAAGAGTTGAAATATTCATTAAAACAAGATAAGGTGATAGATATACAGTTTTAGTCAACATTTATTATAATTTAAAGATTCATTTAAAAATATGTGGTAGATGGATTTTAAATTTAAAAGCTTCTTTCTATTAATAAATATTAATTTTTTAAAAGCATGTTGAAAAGATACAGTTGTCCCTTTGGTATTTTTAGGGAATTGGTTCCAGGACACCTGAAATTCTAAAATTTTTGGATGCTCAAGTCCCTTTTATAAAATGGCATAATATTTGCATATAACCTATGCATATTCTCCTATATACTTTACATCATCTCTAGATTACTAATTTCTAATACAATTTAAGTGCTATGTAAATAGTTGTTATATTGTATTGTCTAGGGAATAATGACAAGAAAAAGATATGCATGCTCAGTAAAGATGCAACCATCATAGACCTAACTACTTGGTACATGTCAAAAATAATATAGTTTTTTCTGTAATATTTTGATCCATGTTTTATTAAATTCTTAGATGTAAAACCCACAGATGCAGAGAGACAACTGTAATTATTTCTAAAGGTAACTCGACTTTCACTCAAGTTTTAATGCCCATACTGAAAAAGCACCGGAAAATTGAACACCTTTTTCTCTAGTTGAAATTTAAGTAGTTGGACAATATGATCTCTTAAAACTCCTTTAGGTTTTGATATTCCACAATTATCTCTTTGAGGAAAGAATTAAAAAGCAAGAATCGGAGATTGGCTCTGACTGGCAATAAAATCAGTATAATATTGGAGGTAACTGCTATATATATAATACCTTGATTGTGGTGATAGTATCACAGTCATATACATATGTCCAAACTCATCAAGATATAAACATTAAATGTGTAGAAGTTTTTATATATCAACAACTTCTCTATATAGTTTTTTAAAAAATCAATGACTTTTGTTAAGATACCAAATATTACCTTTTATTTCTAATATATTTGCTTGCCTGTTTGCATCACAAATATAAAAGGTGATTCATTTTTTCTTTCACACAAAATTTATGAGTAGAAATTTTCTGATCATACTTAAAAGTTATAAGACTTTAATAAGAAATTACCTATAATATCTTTAGGAACAAATTTGGAATATATTTTACCTTCTTAATCTTAGCATTGTTATTGTTCTAACCTCCTTTGTATAAAACAAATTACATTTTTTAAAAATATCAAGAATATATCCTCAAGTCATTTTATACATGTTATTATTTCTTGAATTTATATGTAGTTCAGATACAGGTATCAATTGCACATAAGACAAATCACCCATGGTGAATAGGTAGTCATAAGAACTACATACCAAGTTATAGGTATTTTACCTTTAAAATGGTTTTTAATTGTAGTTCATAAAGCAGGCATATTAACATTAACTGAGAACTTGTTAAAAGTCCAGTTCTACTGAATTGGTATTCTATGGATTGAGCCTAGAAATCTATATTTTAATATGCTGTCCAAGTAATTATGATGCACAATAAGTTTGAGACCCACTAATATAGTTTATGAGGGACAGAGAATGGACCAAACCTATTTCCTGATATTTGTTATCCAATATAATTTATTTGAAGCTAGTGAAGTTTGATTATAGCAGGAGCATTGATTTTTTTTCTAGATGATTTATCTTTTATATTCTTAATTATATTGTGAGAATATAACTTCAATTGTTTCCTAGATTAACTTTTGAGTTCTTATATGATTTTATTTGAAATAATTGTATGTGTTAGTGAGTCATACACAGAAGTACAAACAAATCAAAATACAAATGCAAGCAAACATTCAAAGTAATGTTGGGATTGTCACACCATACAGTTAATGTTATTTGTTCATTCATTTTCAAATATATACAAGTTAGAATCGATAAATACTACGAAAAAAACTAGAGTAAGGAGGTTGTGTTTGGGAAGTATTTTTATTACATGTTGAGGAGGCCTTTGATAGAAAATATAGCACCAAAGGAAAAAACTGAGGGATGCAAGTGAATGACCCACAGATAATTGAAAGAAAGTATTTCTAGCCCTGTAAGAGCAATTGCAAACACTCTGGGGCAGGAGTTGTCTGCCAGGAATCAGGAATAGCAAAAAGTCAAGGAAGGCTGAAGGAAAATAAAAAAGTGGTACGAAATAAGGTTAAAAGAGAGAAGGATATACCTCATTACAGGCCATGGTGAGGACATTGGATTTTACTACACGTCAGTTAAACCTCTGTAGGACTCTATAAAATGAAGGGTTTGTGTAGGTGATTTTTAAGTTTTCTCTAACCCTAAAATATAGATCCTAATCTAAATTGAGTATGCCAGCAAGTTATGGCTTATTAAAAAGGCAGCAATAATTATGTTGACTTTATGAAGTTATGAGGAGAAAAGAAAAATTTCAAAATATTTTGTAATAAAGTTAGACAAGTCTTCTTAAAGATATAATAGAGATGTACAAAAGAAGAGATGGAAAAGTTTACTGCAACCAAAACTTAAAACTTGTTTTTGTCCCAGGAATGTATGAGTCATGAAATGAATAGTGTTAAAACAGAACCAATATACTGGCATTAATACAGTGCCCTTCCACTTTATTTAATACTCTTGCCTGTAATTAATTTACTTATTTTAAGAAGTGAAATAACCTAACATAAGATTGTCTCTTTGGGGGAAAAAATAATTAAAAACAAAATCCTCTGCCACTTTAAAAATCTTCGCAAAAAATAGAAAACTATTGTATTTTCAAAAAACCATTAAATCAGGACGTAATGTGCATCACAAGCAATCTGCTAAGGAGATTGCAAAGACAGAAATAAATTTTAATCTTTTATATAGCTGAACAAATGCAACATATTGTATACATTTACTCAAGATAAATAATAACTAATCCTCAAGCAGGAAAGTTTGACAGCACCATCTGTCATGCATAGTTCATCCTAAATTCACCTGGTAATTCAGGTGGCTGCCTGTGTCTGCTAATTGACTTAATCTAAAGGAAAAGTACATTTCTGATATCTTTATGGCAGAAGGTAGGTTTGAAACTTGGAGCCAGGTGCCAGTTGAAGTTTAGCTCTCCTTTTGCAGAAATTGGGATATGGGGCATGTTATCATCCTTGATAAACTGCATTTCACAGAGATGGTTCATATGCCCCTGAGAAAAATATTTCAGGGCTGTAAAACCTGTAAGAGGCTTCTTTAGCTTTTAAAAAGATTTACATATATTTCAGATACAGAGAAAGAATTCACAATTATAAGTTTTATAAGATAAATAACATAAGAACATGGAAGGAAGTCTATTTTCTTTTTGCACTAGGGAGAATTTATTTTCTTATTTAATTTGTATTTGTGCTTATACTCTTACTTGCAGAAAAATATAAAAAGGCCAGGCACTGCTACTTAAAAATCTAGGTGTCTACACAATAATGCCATCTTCATTTACTCATGGGTTTAGGAAAATGCTCGTAATTTTAAATAGGCACCAAGGTAATTCTTTCACAACCTAAAACTTGGGGATTATTATATTGCATTCAGCTAATACATGGTGGTGAAGAAAAGTAAACAGATTTAAGAGGTACTCAGATGATGGTATTTTTGGGATTTGGGAATTGATTTGATGTAAAGGATGAGAAAAAAGTCATTGATCAAATGATGATATAGAAGTTTCTGGCTTGAACTGCTAAGGCCACTATGGAACAATTCACTGATACAGAAACAGTAGAAGAATAGGGTCAGTTTCAGTACAGGGAGGAGTGAAGCAGGTAATAAAATGATCTTAAATATGTTGATGAGAGTTTTTATAGAACATGCTAATAAACATACAGGTGTGAGAATGTTCTCTTGTGACTCTATCTGCCCAGTATGGTCTATATTTTAAACCGGCTGTAGTTTTACCCTTATGTCTTTATCACTTCACTCCTGGTGCCTCCCTCTGCTACAGCAAGTAGCATCCCTTTCTGAAGTTACACTATTAAAGTACAATTGTAAATGAAACAGTTTATTCATCATGACAATATACTATATTCCTATTAAAGAAAAAAGAATGTTTACCTAGAACAAACATCTGCCGTGATATTTTTTTTCTTATAATACAGCTGAGATAAATGTGAAAATGAATCTCATTGGTATTCAGGGATGGTGACCCCCATGGTTGAATGTGCAGGGAAACTCTGAATAATGAGGAAATTAATAAGTCTTGGTAACTGCACTCTTCTGACAATCTGCTTTATGGCAACTTTTTCAGTTCAATCCTTTGCTTGAGAGTGATGGCAATGATTATAACAGCTTGGATAAAAATTCTTGTTGTTAAATATTATTAACTCAGGTGAAGAAATTACAAACCCATTGTCAAAACAGTATCTGACAGTTTGTATGATAAAAGAACAGGCCTGCAGTTGCAGAGCAGTGCAGATGACCAGCTCCTCAGGTATTTTTTTTTTTCTATAGAAAAACTGCAAGCAACATACTCATTTGAAACATATGTTCCCTTCAAACCAAATCTAATCCACAGATGTGTTCTGGTTGACTGTCAATAGGTTGCTATTATCGCTGCTATAGTTTCAAAACTGAATTTGAATGTTTTAGTGGGGTCTTGAACTTGAGTTGCCAGAGGCCCCGCCATTGCCCATAGTCCTATAGAGCAGATGTCCTCAACCCCAGGCAGTGGACTGATTGTGGTCCATGGCCTGTTACGGAACTGGCCATACAGTAGGAGCTAAGCAGCAGGAGAGGGAGTGAAGCTTCCTCTGTATTTGCAGCCAGCTCCCCAGCTCTAGCATCATGGCTTCAGCTCCACCTCAGATCATCAGGCATTAGATTCTCATAGGAGCACGGGTCCATGGTGCCAGAAAGATTGGGGATTGCTGCTATTGAGGCCCTTATCTACACATTTTTGTCATTGGTTGTCCCTATAGGCCTTAATGTCTATGGCCTCTGATTTCCATTTCTGTTTGTAGCTATGATTGGAGGGTGACAAGTTAAAAGAGCAATAAAATCATGTAAAATTACATCATATTGTATAGCATAAGATTTTACTGAGTAATAATATTTAGTTTTTTAGAATAATTTTATTGCACATTGAAAAAAGACATATTATTCATATTGTGATTAAATATGTAGAGATGTGCAAATTCTATATTTGCTAGAACAGAAACGAATTTAAGTCATCCTTTAGCTCAACCTCTTGTTTTGCAGATGAGGAAAGAAGAATTTCTTGGGAATTATTCCTGAGTCACATTAAGTTGACCAAAAAATATTGGGGTTGGTGAACTTGGATTTTTTTTTTTATGGAATATAAGAGACCGTAGAATCTGAATTGAGAACTGAAATACTTCTGATATTCAACAGCCAAGCAAAAAATATTGTGGATCAGTGAGTTATGTCTTGCCATTGTTGCACATCTATAAGATTAGACCCATTTAAAGACAGAATTGTTTATTAATTTCTTCTCATGTTCTTTACCTTTACATATAGATTTATCCACACACACACACACACATAGACTATAAATGAGTATGCATGTGCATGCAAATGTCTGTAAGAGTGCCCACAGATATGTAGTCTTACAATACTTATGACAGTTTGTATTAGGGTAATTAACGTTTGAATGTGCAGTTGCAATTACAAAGTAGCTAACTCTTGCTTGATAACATTATATTTCTACCTTAATCTTTCCCACATACAGAGCTCAGTATATAAAATTTCTGATATAATAAACATATTTACTATTTCTACTGACAAACAGCATTTTTTAAAAATTCACCTTTTTTTTTTTACACATTTCTTGCTTTAAAAATAAAAATCTGATCGGTAGCTGAATCTTTTCAATGGAAACTGTGCAGCTGACAGAGTGTCAGGGAAAGTGCCACAATTGTAAGAAATATAAGTCCGTCCTTGGTTTTATTTTGAGAAGAAAGAAAATTTGCTGACTAAGTGACCTGAGCAACCTCACGATGACACGATGCCTTATTCAAACTTGTGATGAGGTTTAGTAGGTAATTATTTTTGAAAGACTGCCAGACTTGTTTTGAACTCTGTCAGACATTTAAGGCCAAGAAACTTCACTTCTGGTAGTCTAAGGCTTAATAACAGAGGGAAAAAAATATGACTGCTAGCTTATTTCTTGAATATATACTGCTCTCCAGTTACTTTGCCACATACAGGACTCAGAAAATCTAAACTTGTTAAATCAACTTTGAAAATACTTTGAAAGCCTATTTTAAAATTAACGACACAGATAAAACAATTAGATTACTTTTAACAGTTTTATAGAATTGTTTCTCACATATCATATCACTAAGGTATCTGTGCTTCCAATACTTAAGCACTGTGAATACATTTATGAAAATAGAAAATGAAAAAAGAGTTCTAAACATTAATAAATTTCTTTTCTTGTACTCTTTCTGCAACAATGCCATACTTACTAAATGATTCACTATTCTTTCTCCATATTCTGTCGTAATCACTGATCTAAGGCAGATACATACATCATTTACATATTAAAAAATTATCTTCAGACAAGAACATATTAAAACATGTCGCTAAACTTTCAGAGAAACACAAGTACAATTTCACAACACTGTCAACTGACAAGGAAAAAATTCTGAAATGTCCTAAATTAATTATAGCTGGTGAGAGTGAGGAAAGAAAAGACAAGAGAGGTTAATCAGGTAACAACAGCAGGGCATAGCCAATAAAAGACTGCTTACATTCCTGAATATATGTCAAAAATTTGAATTAACTTTCAGGTGGCTATTTTAGTGATTATCTAAAGAGAATAGCCAGGCACCACAGATCACCAGGTGCCTTCACTTCTTGCTTATACAAGAACTTTATGAACTGTTGCCCACCATCAATCCAAAGGAACAAACATATCTTCCTTAATGATGATGCACCTAGAACTAGCCCTACTTAATCTTCTCCCACCTCCCCTTTATCTACAGCCAATGAAAATTCTTTCAAAACAACTTACATCTTTCTTCCTCAAACTGTTTCCATAAAAGAACCTATCAACTCCAAGACAGTGCATACATTTGTTATTTCCACCCTTCTGCTGGTGGTTTAGACTGGATGACCCAGGACCTGGTCCTTTTCTGGCTAGCATTTAGCTCAGTAAACCCTTTCTTTCAGAATAACTCTGGCAGGGAAAACTTTTGTTTAACACATCGAAGGCTTTACTCGAAATTTATAACTTGAAATAGTTTGTTTCTGTCTTTAAATAGCTCATCATTCTATTTGACTTACATCGTATACCCTAAAAAACATTAGATTTTTTTGTTTGTTTGTTTTCCAAGATAAATTATCAACACTTCTTTAGCTTTTTTCAGAAGATTTATATTGTTACTTTGTCTACTTTTATACCTCTCTCTCTCTCAGGTAGGAAAGCATTCAAGTAATTCATTCTTTTTTCCATCCATACCCAAATATTGCTTATTGTTCTTCGTGTTACTAGATTTGTACTATTGTATAATATCTTATAAATTCTTCAATTTGTTAAGGGATTTCAAGACAGGTAGAGAGAGAGAGGGCAATATGACTAAAGGTGGTAAAGAAGACTTCTTTATCCTTCTTTATGAATTTCTGTATTTAAAATTTTTTTTATAAATGCCCTGGGAGGATCAGAGAAACCTAATTGATTCTATTGCTCTTAATATAAAGCTACAATCTTTTTTATTTTCTAAGATATTTTTTATGTTTTATCTGTGACCTTTTCGATTCCTCAAATATGCCATGTTCTCAGAGGGCTCACTTTATAAGTTATATAAATGTCTAGCCACTATGTTGTATATCTGAAACTAATATAACACTGAATGTCAACTGTAATTGAAAAATAAACATAAAAAAATTGATGCCATGTTCTTTCTTTACTAGGGATATTCACATGTGTTGTTTCTTTGGATTGAAAGGTTTGGGGAGAACAAGGAATATGGTTTCAATCCTATAATACTAATGGCAGTAAAATTAGGTGCAGCCAGTTTGGAAGAAAATATATCAGGATATATTAAAATTAAAAATTCTCATTCTCTGACTCAAAACCTATTTCTCCATAGAAATCTTGTGAAAACCCCTCAGATATATGCAAGTGAATGTATGTACAAAAAATATTCATGAAGGTTTTGATTGCAATATCAAAATTTAGACTTGACCAAATAAATTGGGGAATATTAGGATTATGGAATACTATACAGTATCCAAAAAGAATAACATCGATCTCAGCAAATGTACATAAAAAGATCATTAAAATTTTTTTGTTGAGTATAGAGAACTACCATGGACTGATATGTTTATTACAATATCACTAAAGAAAAAGAAAATGAAATAATAATGTTATACAGTTATTAAAAATTTTATATTTATAAAGAAGAATATAAAGTTTAAGATATACAATATTAGTAAGACTGCTTCTTGATAGTGGGTACTATGGGGGGACTAAAATGTGGAGTGTGGTCAGAATGACCTTAAGTTTTATTTGTAGTGTTTTCATGATAAGAATACATTAATATATTTATCTGAATAATTAAAAATTAATAAAATTCCTCACCACTCCCAAAAGAAATATAGATTATTATTCTATGGATCTTTACATCTTTAATATGTGTATGTGTTAACATTTATATGTTTTGTCAAGTTGGGAATATGAAAGCAATGAAGACACTTAAAAAAACTCTACAGTATTATTTTTAAATATACTATAATTGAAAACATTCCATACAGAAATTAGAGATTTCAATCTCACTATTAAAGCGAATCTTTCATATTTTGGTTCTAATTCCCATTCATATTTTTAACTAATTATATATAACTCTGTCTTCTAGCTAAATTCATATGAATCTCACATATATTATCATCTTATATCTTATTTACATCTCTGTTATCCAAAGACAGGATCAAAAATTATTTTTTCTCTACACACTGTTATTTCCCCACGAAGTTTTTCTCATCTCAGTATTACCTAAATTGCTAAATATAAAATTCACATAGAGGCAGATTCATGAAAGTTTGTTGTAACTTTATTTTTAAAGTCTGCATATTTTCTACTAACTAAAACAGATTTATACTGCTGAATCTATATATTATGGTATGGTATTAATGTGATATTAGCTAATATTTTCAGAGTTTCTTATTGCTTATGGAGAGCTATTCCATTTTAATATCAACACTGGGTCATTTTGGTTATATAGCTATAATATGGAGTCTTATAAATCTAGCACATTATTGAAATTTTCATTGAAACATGAAATAATTTTGAAATTTTGAATAGTTCAAATAAAGTGAATGCATGAAGTAGTTACTGTCTTCTTTTGTACTGAAAAATGAATTTGACTTTAATATAACACATTTAAAAAATAGTCATCTTGCTTTCATATGGTTTATATTTTCTTTGAAACAACCTTGCAAGTGTGGCACTTTTTTTAGTTCATTTTATATCAAAGGCACTATGAGGAAGAGGTCATAGTCTGTCCTATTATCTGTGTGATTTGTGTATCTCAGTACACTCTACAAGTTGGATATGAAGTAGAAATGTTTTTTTCCCCCCATGGGAATCGCAAAAGAATGAAGAGGTGACAACAAGACAATATGTACTATTAGAAGGAGCAACAAGAGATTGCATTTGTTTCAATTCTATTGGACAGTATATGGATAGTATTTGTCACTGAAATAATGTGGCTCATTTATATTGTACGTATTCTGTGGAGTTCAAAGCATTTTATGGGCACTCTCATTAATCCTAAAGCCTTGCTACTGACTAGGTATTTGGCAGCTTTTGTCCTCACTTTGTAGCCTGGAAGACTGCAGTTTAAAGAATGTTATTTGTGCAGGTATTTGCAAAGTGTTTAGAAAACCTCTCATAGAGTTAACCGAAGAAGACTTTTTACTTTATTTGTAAATATTTATAGTAGTAATTGTTCAGGGAAGCCAAATGCTAAATGTAATTATTTAAAATATTCTGACTCCTCTTTACCTTTATGACAGTTTTTCTATCAAATCTGTGTTATTAATAGGACTTTCATTTCTCTACACATCCAGTATTGAAATCTTAGTTGCTTACCTTATTACCTCATTGCCACTACTCTATTCAATGGATTGACAAGTCCTGACAATTCTCCTTTGCCAGGCTTCTCAACATGAATCTTTACCTTTATGCTTCCAGAAGTATCCTAGTTCATGCATGTAATATTTCTTGGTTAGAATCT
The DNA here is from genome assembly GCA_030015415.1 of Cynopterus sphinx. NCBI lineage: Eukaryota > Metazoa > Chordata > Mammalia > Chiroptera > Pteropodidae > Cynopterus > Cynopterus sphinx. The sequence continues at coordinate 34,785,137 of CM057380.1, forward strand.
GCAATAGCTTGTAATGGTACTGACACCAACATCTTAATTTGGGATTCTTAAAGAAGCAAACTCAGCCCACTTTTGTTGCTTACCAGCCATGTGATTTTAAGCATCACAAAGTGTCTGAACTTTAGAGTTATTTCTGTTAAACGGCAATAACAATAACTAATTTGAAACATTTTCTCATCTTTTATAAAGTGTGACAATAAAATGAGATAACATATGCCAAACAGCAAGCTCTATGTCTGACATAAATGGAACCTATTTTTGTTGTTTTCATAGTGTTCCATTTTCCAGTTCTGTTCTATTCTGCATATCCGTCTACTTTAATGATACCAATTCTCTGTTCAAAATCCTGTGAATGTTTCCAGTACTTCATATTCTCCACACTTCTTAATCTATTACCCAAGGGCCAATACAATAAGGATTCTCTATAAATCTGCCTTAATCTACAACACATGTGGTAATCTCCAGTTAACCTTGGCTAATTGACATTCCCTTTTCACATCTTTATTTTCCCACCACAACTCATTTAATCACATAGATTCTTTTTGCCTGGAATCATCTCCCTTATACATTTTTTAAAATAGTTTGAAACATATAAATTGTATAAAAAATTATGTCAAATCTAGGATTACACACCACCACATGTAGATAGAATAATAATTGTGTTTTAAGGCTCTACCCAGTACTTTTTAAAGCATCTCTTATCTCCCTGTGAAGAGGCAAGAAAATTTGCTACTTGAAGCAAAATTCAGACATGCTGACCACTAATTAGTCATAGGACACTGCTGGGCCATTCACCCATGAGCAGTTTATTTTTGTTTCCATCGAACTCAACACTATCCTTTTGAGATATCCTTTATAGTATCTCCCTTGTTTCTGTTTTGCCTGTTCTCTCAGATCTGCTAAGGTCTGTTCACCTTGTTGGTTCATTTTACACATGCCTGGCCAAAGAGCTTGTGTTTTCTGGTCATTCTGAAACCCTTTCATTATCTGAATAGTTTCTATCACGAAGATGGGCATTTTGTATCTTCTATTCCCTCCCAGTTCTGCTGGGCTCTCAGTTCCCATCCAAACCCAACTGCCACAATAATGCAATAAGTAAGATTGCCAGACAGGGATCTGTTCTTGCTCTGGAATAATTTCTTGGACTCTTTTTCAGTTATATAAGATCCTACTTATTGCCTACTTCTTCTAGGAAACATGTATAGTATTGACTAAAAGTGACCCAAACAGTTCTTGATATGTAGTGCAGGTTATAATATTACATCATAGAGTTATTAGGAAGATTAAATGAAACTAGAAAGAAAAATCAGGACAGTGAATAACTGTGAATTTTATTCAAGCTTCATTTTCATGGAAAAGCTTTTAAAAAATGACTATACATAGTGGTGTTTGAAGTCCTACACACAAAAACTAACAAAGACAGCATTCTTAGCATTAAAGAACACCCTAGCTTATTAACTGTACCATTACCATAATGAGCACAGCCATAGAGCCATGTTTCTCACTGTGCTATTACAGCCTTTGTTGTGACTTTAGAGATGACTTGTTATTTAGTGAAATATGAAATAAACTTTCAATATACTAAAAATATTACTTAGTGAGAAAATGAGCTAGGCAAATAAGCAAAGCATTATTTTAGATTTTATTTTATTTTTCTTTAAATGTGAACTTGGGTCCCATTTTATAAAATTCTTTGAGGAAATGTACATCCACAGAAAACTGTTAAATTGCATTTAACAAATTATAGGGCTTTTCCATAAAAAAATTCTCATATGCACAAATTCAGAGGAAAAAATAATTATAGAATATTTATAACTAGTGTTCTATGCACAAACAATCTTTGAGGACCAGTCTGTGGCTTATTAAATAAGAGCATTTTTTTTCTATGGTGCATATTTAAAAATCTCCATTATTTTTTTTTCCAACTGTATCTTCTAATATATACCATCACTATAGCAAGATACCAGAGTGATATTTTTCAAGTCACAATTCTATATGTGATTAAAAATAAAAAATAATTTTAATGATATTGTAAGAAAAATGATAAGCCAAGAAGAAAATATATTGAAATCTTTCACATTACCCATTGCAAATATGAGGGACTTTTCTGTAATTACAGTAGGATAATAACTCAATTTAGTTGTAATCATGTATATATAAACAGCCTCTTTTAATAACAAGATGAGAAAGATATCTATTAAATTCCTGTCAGATTAAGTACTGTTTGTTATTTGGAAACACATTCTAAAGAAAAAATGATGAGTTTATTTAAATGATCACTCATTGGCAAATTTAGAATCAAAGTCTTAATATGGAAATCCTTAGACATTGTATATACATGACGAGTTTAAGTCTACAAAAAAAAAAGTGAAAACTTTCCCAAAGTCACTTCCCAGTTAGGGACAGAATAAGGACCAGATATTGGTATCAAGACTCCAGGCCAGTGTCCCTTATAGTGTCAATGTTTCCACGTCAGAAAAATAAAATACATAAGGAACCATGAAGAGCTGGGAAGCGTTTCATATGTAGTAGCTCATTTAATCTAACATCTAGATCAGGGGACCAAGGGTTAATTATTTTCAACTTTTATTATTTAAAAACAACCAAAAAATAAGTAAATCCAAAAACAAACATTGGTTTTCCACATGTTCTTCTAATCAGCCTCATAAAATAATGTGTTCTCATTACAATCTGGTATGAAGAATTTTATTGTAAGTTAATGGTTACATACTTTCACTACCACTAAAAAAACAATCAAAACACATTCATGTAGTTTATTTGCTATCTTTTGAAAAGTGCAAATTGCTCCTTCTTTAAAACTAGAAACTTTGCAAATCATTCCAATGTCCATACCATTCAAGTTTGAGATGGAAAGCTTCTCGGGGGGAATGTGTCCAGGAGGATTGCTTTGTTTATATTATATGTAATGTACAGATGACCAATTATCCCAGTTATGAATCTAGACTACTCTTCTCAAAGTAAAGGACAAAGTAGATATTTTATCTGTCTCTTTGTTTTTCTTATGATATAGTTTATGGTTTATTTTCAAATGTTCATGTTCATGAAATGCTTTAAGGGATGAAATAGTCTTGGTATAGACAGATGATGAATACAAAAGAATATGAATATTTAAAATTATATGAAGTAAGAATCAGTTCTCATATAACCATTTTTTCTTCTGAAATAAAATCAATAAAGCATTTGTCAGTATCCGAATATCACTACTGCTATTGTACATCTAAATTTCACTTAAAATGACAAATTTGTAAATTATAAATTCAGGGAGTTAAAACCCTATACCAAAAGAAATCCTGTCTTTTGAGTAGAAAAGATCATCCTACAAGAATGTCTTTAGAGAACATGTTGTTAATCATAACCATCATCTTTCTGAAACATAGAAATGGACTTTGTCTTTTAAGTAATGTAGTAAAATCCATAAAATATATTCTCAAAATTCTATAAATGGCATTTGGATACACTGACAATTATAGGACACACAAGATTTCAATGAACAACATAATTAATTCTATGCTTATGTCCTGTGTAATGACCAGAATGAAGTGCAACTCCTATTAATCAAAACGGTAAAATACAATAATAAAAACTGGTCTCTAATTGAGTATTTGTCAAGGTTAGAACACATTCCAGGGCTGCAGAGTCACATGTATACTTGAGATTGAGCATTTTTGTTTGGAGGGAGAAAACGATGCTATTTTATATATTAAGGTCCTTTGCCCAAAATATGATTTCACTTTATCAATATAAATCTTAAATGTATATGTCTAAATGTAAAACAAAAATATGTTTTGTCAGGAGAAAAGTTGTTTAGACATGATCAATACCTTTAAATAAGCTAATTGGAAAGAGAGAACCCAAATTAAATTGGCAAATCTTAATATAAATATTAACAAATTAATATTTTAAAAGACTTTTTTTGTACTACTTTTTAAAATAAAATTGTACCCTACATAATATATATGCTCTTTTATACCAGAAAATACAGACACTTTTCTTCACTAATGAATATGTTATTTTCTATTCCTTTTAATGTAAAAGTAAACATGACTTTTTACAACACATTAGCTAATCATGAAAATGATGTTTACTAGGGAGTATGGCAGTACTCCTTAGCTTAAGAAAGGACAATGAAATGAGGAGATAAGACCATCTGTGTCTTCATTTTTAGATTTTTTTTTTATTATATGTTTTATGATTCATGAGTTTTAGGCTTGTGATTAGACAAAACAAAATTATTCACTTAACAATGGTATGATCATTCATCCAAAAATAGTTACTGAGCCCCTGCTTTTTACTAGGCAGTGTGCTAATGGAGATACAGTAGTGAAGGAGGCCCCAAGAAGCTTATGCTCTGGTCAGTGACCATAAAGTGAAAAGGAAATTAGAACATAGCAATGTTTTCTAAATGTGTTAAGCAAAGACCTCCATGGGGGCATGTACAAGGACTAAGCTTCCTTTGGGAGAGCTAAGAATTGAGTAAATTAGTAACAGCCAGCTTTTAAGCCTATAATTTATATTAGGTGGAAGGGAGGAAGGAAATATGTAATTTAAAGAAATAGTAATTTTTGTTTTAATTATGAGAATAACTATCAGTAATAAAAATTAAATATGGTAAAAATACATATGTGTATGTTTGTGTATCTATACGCACATAGAGGTAGAGAAGCAGAGAGTGCAAACAAGCTTTGACAAAATTTCACAGCACAAATTACGCTACAACGTATTAAGTATGTCATTATTAATAATAATAAAAAAACTAACAATACAATGCTGAATTTGACTAGCTTGAGAAGAAAAGATGCTATTCGTAACCAGTGAGTAATGATACTGAAATAATAAACAATGAGACAGTTGTATTTACAAAGACAACAAAAGAACTAGCCGATTTAGTGCACTGGTCATTTTGAGGAAATAACTGAAAATTTTGTGAGCTATAATAAAAATAAAACAACATTTGTGCCAGTTATCTGATGGTCTGATTTTTCTCAAAATGACAGTCCTCCGGAGAAAGTCAAATCAAATGTTCTGGGATAAGATCACTGATATCACCTTCTTCATTTGATATTTAGGTCTTTTCCATAAAAATGAAGCTCAAAGTGCATTTTTGAAATCTCTGCTTTTTAAGGTCTTTGATTGCTTCTCTGGCAAGTGGGAGGTATTTACATATTAGATTTGTCAGTCATTTACTATAATTAATTATAATAGTTGAAAACCTAGAAAAGGAAAAAGAAGTCAAATTAGTTAGCTATTTATAATATTTATTCATGAATGAAATATAATGTTGTAAATGCAATTTTGATTTCAAGTCACCGAATTTATTTTTGAGGAAAGGACAAAAGCAAAAAGAAATGCTCTGTTCAATTTAAACTTGTTATTTAGTGGCAGCATATAAACAGACTTGTTACCCATTTTGAAGGAGACTCTGGGAAAATGATTAATATGGGGTTTATTGACAAAATCAAAGGATCTGTCATCTTTAATTCTCGGTGGGTTGAGAAAACACAGTCTATTATTCTTCATCTTTTTCATCATGCTTTTTATATATTCTTTGCTATAAAAATATGTAAATTGTGCTGTGGAAAAATATTTTTATACATAAAATATATAAAAATATATTTTATATATGTATTTATGTAATGTTTTATGTCAGTGTTTATCTAATGTGCATACTGATCACTTGGGGATTTTGTTAGACTACAGAGTCTGATCCAGGTCTGGGGTGACATCTGAGACTCTGCATATGTAATGAGTTCCTGGGTCATGCAGATGCTGCTTGTATAAGGACTCAATATTTAGTAGAAAGGATCTATGGGATCTATGATGTAGCATGGATCTCATGTTTACACACACACACACACACACACACACACAAACACATACACACAGAGTCATATGCTAAGGTTTGAGTTATGCTTTTCAGTTTGCAAATTGTGTCATCCTCCTGGGTGATTGTGTATTATCATCACTGATCTACTTAAGACCCTTGCTTTATTTACTGGCACATTTTTGCCTTATGTCATGTCTCAGTACCTTAATTCCGAGGATCTCAGTGTCTAAGATGTCTAATTTCTTAATATTTATTTTTTATGATACCTTTGGTAGATGGCACTTGTATACACTGACTTTTCAATTGAGCTTAAAATAATTCCATTTTGTCACACAGAAAAGGTGCTGAGCAGTTAATGGAGTTCATGTTTTCTTTATACACATGTTCAGATATGATTGAAGTAGGCATCAACAATTTGAAAAATCATAATGCAAAAACTATCAAATATGTACAATTAGAAAACATTTTACTTATTTTTTAGCTTAACTTTTTTCTAAATTTTATGCACCGTGGTTCAGGCTCTAATCCTCTGAGTTAATATACTCTTTATTTTAGTAAATTAACATAATAAAGACCTTTCAGTGTCACCTTGGTTGTTCAAGTATAGTAGATGGATGAAAATATTATCACAATGAAATTATTTATATGTTACATTTCAAATAATGAGTCAGTGCTAGAGTCAAACTTGGGACTCTATATCCAATTTCCTCTTTCAACTGTATGCATGTAGAATTGTATCAGGAATTTGATTATCGATGGGATGGATCAATTTGGATCTTTATCTGATTTACAAAGATTGCCTAAAGTAAAAAGACTAGCTATCTACTAAAATAAAGTTGATATCAATCAGTCTTTGTTGAGCCTATGCAATGTACAGGGTTTTATATAAATAATATAAAATTTAATATAAGTATAAAAGTTAGATTGCTAAAATGTAGTGTCAAAATCTTTTCTGTGTGGCACCCCTTGCAGCAAGGCATCTAATCTTCCTGATTTTAATTTATATCTCATAGATTTTTATAGTTAATAAATATTTTTAAAAATATAAATAAAATTATATATGTATTTGGTTTTATTTAAAACCTCTTAATAATATAAGAAAATGGAATTCTTCTCTAAGCCTTTCTTCAATAAACGATTTTTTTTAAAGAATTTGTCTCTAATTTAATCTTAGTGTCCTATGAAGTCCTGCTTTTAGTATCCACTCTCAGAAGTGAAATGCTTGTCAAATTTCCATTAGGCTGAAGGTGAAAAATTAATGAACCACTTCAGATATATCAAAACTAATGCAAGTGTATTACTTATACAGCACAACAAATCAAAGATTTCGGTATGTTTAATTATGGTTTTGAGTTCACTCATATTTAACTTTTAAATGTATTGTTTCATATGCTTAATAGTGTATTTCAGAGAAAAAAGGAATGCCGTTACTGATTTTTTATTAACAGATAAATATAACTCAAAGATGATTTTATTTATAGAAATACTTTTTTCGCTTAAAAAAGGTAACTTTAGAAGAAGATTAATCAGTGAGTTGATGGTAATGGATGAGTTTTGAAAACCTATGCAATATGTCTGCTGTGCAAGCATAATTAGCTGGTGAGAAAGCATAAATATATAGCAAGCATGGGATTAATAGAATTATAATTTATTTTTTTTGGTTGTACTTCTGTTCCATTTTCTAGGCTTTCAGAAAACCAGTAGAGACATTGAAACTATTTTTCAAGGAATTGTTGATTCTGTCTTTTATTTTTCCATTAACTATTGAGCTCCTGTTATGTTCCTGGTTATGTATCATACAATGAGGTAGAAGAGGTGGTCTTTGTTTTCATTAAATTTAGAGTTTGGAGGAAGAAACAAGTGGTAATGTTAATTAAAAACGATAAGCCCAGCCAAAAACATATAGATATATTGCATAGAGCTGAGGGTGTCAGTGAAGGCTTCTTTTACAAAGTGACTGTGAGTTAGGCTTTAAAGGAAGTATATAGTTCAGAGGTGTGTGATGCATGAGAAGAGCAAGTGAAGTGGAAGGAGGAATGGCTTAAGCAAAAACACGTAGGATGTAAATCATAGAATAAGTAGGGGGACAGATTAAGTTTTACTTTGAGATGTATGAGGAGGAATGATGGGAAATAATATTGGAAATATAGGGTCTGAAATTGTGAAGGACCTTGAATGGCAAACTAAAGAGTTCAGTATTTGAACTGAAGACAGCTAAAATTATGCAGCATTTTAAGGAGTTTTATTTTGTGTCGTTAATGTGTCAGCACCTAGCATCCGTGTAAACTTCAAAATAACAGATTGTATTTCTCAAATACTACAGTAGTGCCTCTCCACATCCCTGAGGGATATGTTCCAAGAGCCTCAGTGGATGGTTAAAACCATGGATAGTACTGAACCCTATGTATACTATGATTTTTCCTAAACATACATACTTATGATAAAGTTTAATTTATAAATTGGGCACAGTAAGAGATTAACAATAATAACTAATAATATAATAGAACTATTATAACAATATACTGTAAAAACAGTTAAGTGAATGTGGTCTCTTTCCTCCTCCTCTCTGAAAGCTTATTTGATAATTGATCTGATAACCAAGTTTGCTACTAAGTAACTAACAGGCAGGGAGCGTATACAGCATGGTCAAAGAGATGAGTCACCTTAAGCAGGAATGAGGATGGGAGGAGAGCTCGTTATACTACTCAGAAAGGTGCACAATTTGAAATGTGTTATTTATTTCTGGAGTTTTTTATTTAATATTTTCAAAGCACAGTTGACTGTGGGTATCTGAAACCTTGAAAAGTGAAACAGCAGATGAGGGTGACTATGGTATTTTATTGTCTCATGTACACTAAAATTTCCAAAATTAATGGACAAGGGAATAAGTACATGCTGGCAGAAGCAGAGTGAGATGGCTATGCCACAGATTCTCAGCTGGTGTGCCATAGCACACTGATTATGCCATGAGATGTGTATCACAGTGACTCCAGGTATAGCCTACAGCAGCATACTCAGGGCTGGTTACTTGGTGCTGAGAACAATTTCCTTGTAGTCTAAAAATACCCTTTATAATGTTTGCCTCAGCTAGCTGTATGGCTATAGCATCTTCTGTGTGAACCAGGACCTTGTTCATGGGCATGCAACCTGTGTAGTCTCAAGGGTCCCCATCTAGAAGGACACCTGTGTAGTCTCAAGTGTCCCCATCTAGAAGGACCCACACCTTATGTAATGCTCTGCTATTGTCATCGTGGAAATCTTCATACATTTTAATGTGAAGTCCCATACTGTGAAATTATATAGCCAGTCTCGGTACTGTTATAAGAAAATGGTTAGGAAGCAATGAATTACACTGTGGTCAAATGCACTGCCATAGATCAACATAAAAGGGGTTACTAAATTATGAGAGCAGCAATGTTCTTATACAACAACACCAATCCTAAACCTGAATCTTCATTAGTTTGTTTTTTTGTTTGTTTGTTTCAAAGCCATGGCTTCTAAGTTGCCACAGGCCTAAACTAAATATAATTTTTTAACCTTGTGGTTTTCCAGTTGATAAATTAAGGAAACACTCTATATCATATTTTCTCATTTATAATCTGCCTCCTGGAGCCTGGGTACCAGTCTGGCTGAGTTCAGTACCCCCTGCAGTCCTATCAAATTAAATTCTAAGAAAACCTTTGGCAATTACTTTCCCTAATAAAAGTTCTGAAAAATATAGCTCTGTGTTCACAAACATTATTGGTTGCCTGGTAGAGTCATTCCATTGTGTATTTCCTTGTCTGAGTCAGGATAAATATATAAACCAAATAAATATCTTTTAGTTCTTTCCTTAAGCACAGTTTAGTTTTCACTCTCTATTCTCTTTACTTGGAGTGCTTGTGTATTTTTCTCATCCTTGTGTTATTATAGCTGTTTTTCCTTTTTATTTTTACTTAATTTTTATTTCCTCAATGCAAATGAGTATAGTCAAATATTCCTACAAAGCTTAATTTATAAGAATGTCACCTTCTCCCATACTTCCTTGGATCCTGTCTCTCCTCTCTCCTAAAGACAAATATTTAATTGCTTTCAACATTTTTGTTTGTTACCTACTTTTTATATTACCTCTCTCAAGAGCATGTTTAAGAGTTGAATTCACATTTCACTTTTTCTATTATATTGACTTACCTCTATGGAAAATAAAGATTTAATTTTCTTTTATGAGTTTCCATGTACCCTAAACTGTGACTTTTTCCCTTTTCTCTTTTTTCCTGTAGAATGATGCCAATTTTGTATTAAAAGGTCATTGTTTATATTATTATAACTATAAACATTCACATCATGTGACAATTACTTTTTTTTTCTTGAAAAACTTTCTGCTCCCTTTAAAGCTAATAGTTGTCTCATTTTATAGGCTTTTTAAACTTTTCTGTCTAGTATCTCTTCAAATGCTAACTCTCTGATCTTACCGTAAATGTTCTTTCAAAACATTAGGATGTATATGGTATTTCCATTATTTTTGTCTTCCCAAAGAACTCCCTCCCTGAACCTCTTGACCTACTGCTCCTATTGTCACTAGGTCTGCTGCATGTGTGCCATCTTAGCCTTGTCCTTGGCTGAGAATGTGTACTTGAGAATGGCAAAATTAAGTCAAAGTTCTATATATGGGCAGGATTTATCTACCGATGGGTCTTAACATAGGATATCTTGGGTGAGTTTTATGGTAGACATCCAACTTTTGAGAATTTTCTATATTCTCCATTGACCTGCTCATATTTACTACAAGTGAATCTACTATTGCTGTAACTGGAAGGAAGGATCTTGGGCACCAACAAAATAAAGCATCTGAAACAACATAGCACTATCACATTTGAAGTATGAGACTCACCCTTCGCTGTGTCTGATGTCTCCCTGCTCACTGTCCCACTTTCAGTTTTCTGTGGGAAGGATGGAGGAAGGGAATGGATCTGTTCACAATGACTACATGAATAATGATGGGCTCAGAAGTAGAGACTCTTTCACAATCAGAATTTCATCATATCTTCCTGTTTCTGGCTCCTCCTTTACCCCTACTTTAATTGGTAGCTGGTATTTTCAATTCAGAGGCCTTTCTGGGTTCTGTGGTACATACTTTTCAGCCTTCCCCTTCTGCTAGCTCAGGTTTTGGTTTCCATGGTCTGTTAATATCATTTGACACCTATTTGCCATCTTTCCAGTTTCTAGAATCTTATTGCTATTGTCTCTTTTAGTGTCTTTGTCCTTTTGGATTTATGCTTTTTTATTCCTTTGTTCTCACTTCAGTGAGAATGAAGGTGAGTGTGTACAATCTGCTATTATTAAGTAGGATATATAATAGTATTTGGACTGAATTTTTATTACGAAGCACCTCAGATAATTTTTAGCAAGTAAACAGAGTATAACTAAGGAATAAACAAACATATGAACTAAAATAAACTTGTCCCTTGATTTAAATACTTATTTAAAAAGAATTTTTAAGTGTTTTTAATTTCTCTTGACTAAGGATTCTGTTCTTTTCCCTTTTGAATACAGATGGAAGCTTTAGACAAAACCGACCAAACCTCACCTCTCTACTGGTGCAGCCAATCTCAGCATCGCTGGTTGCAAAACTGATCTCTCCACTGAAAGACAGAACCAAAAAAGGGGTCTGTAGCCCTCTGGAACTTCCAAATAATGGTGAAGTATTTAATGTCTTTCTTTGTATCTTATAGTTTTTGTAAGAACCATGATTATTTTTAATCTCTTAAATTGGCATGTTTAGGACTGCTCTTTTAGGGAAAAAAAACATTTATCTTTGATGAGGTAAACATTTATTTCTCTTCTCTGGCTCTTTAAGGGACATTTTTTGGAAAGCAATTTTGATAAGAGTGAGAGTTGACCAAACTGAGAGATTGAAAAAAAAGAGGAAACACATTTTGAACTGCAAAAAAGAAAAGCAGCTTTACAAGTAAAGCATTTTGTACTTTGATGAAAATCTGCTTAACACAGCTTCCTGGTTTCAGCTTCAGCAGTCTTGATGCCTGCCAAGATTCAGTGGATAGCAGTCAGCTATCTGGGGTATGAAGTCTTTTAGTAGAACGCATTAAAGCCTAATTCCTGCAATTGACTAAAAAATCCCTCTGTCTTTACACATCATTGCCCAAGAGATGCTTCTTATACTGCAGTGTAGTTTGTCAGGCCTTGTTGGACCACATAGGATGAAACTGAAGTAGTTAAGCTACCTGTGGTGAGGTGAAAGCCATGGGCTGCCTCTTATTTCTGCCTCTAGCCTCAGCTTTGGAGTTCTAAAGAGGAGACTCTCTTTACATATTGTTAAATTTGTATTTAGTTGCTGTGAAATTCAACTTGAGGGGCTCTGTTTTTGTGTCTAGACCTGGAGGCTTAACTACCCTTGTTTTATCTCATCTGTTTTTCTTTTGACAACAAAAGCTTTGAAAAAATGTTTTGAAGAAGCTTAAAAAATAATCTGAATATGTTCAGAATTGTCCTCTCGTTGAGATATACTCTCTTTTCCAAGTCCTATAGAGAGCCTTCTAAACTGATTATTGATTTAGTAAAGTGGGAAATATAGATAACAATGATAAAGCTATGTCTTTAAAGCAGAAAGAAGACCTTGAGAAGTTTTATTTTGTTTTTTCTTTTATTCTGTGCTCACTAATTAATCATGAGCTCTATTTGTTAAAATACATAAACAACATTGAAATAATAGTTCAGTTGTAAGGAAAGCACTGGACTTCTGAAAAACTAGATTTAAACCCATAATTAATTAATTAATTAATTCAATAAATATCCAGAGCCCCTAATGTGTTCCAGCCACTGTCCTGTCCTCAGTGAGCTGACAGTCCCCATGCTAGCTCCATGAATGCTCATATACCACCTCCTCACCGAGAGCCTCTGTATCTGCATCTACAGAAGAGTATCTAACCCTCTAGTATCTCAAATTGCTATGAGGATCAAATTATGATGTATATCTGATTACTTTGCATACTGTAAAATGTTAACAATGTATCCACGATATATTGACTGTCTGCATAGTAATGACATAGCTAACCAAAATAACACTTTCCAGTGGTATCTCCATAATAATTTAGCAACATGTATGGGGCTTAGAAGAAATATTGAGATATATACTGAAAACTGTTTATTACTCTAGTGTTAAAGAAGTAACAAGATAGGTCTGCTTTCTAAAGAGTTATACCATATGCAATTTTTCTCATGGGTACAGTAATTCTTATTGTTTTTTTTAAAAATCAGGCAGATATATTTAAATTGGGAAGATATATCATGTTATAATGGGCCCTTCTTTCATAAATTTTTTAAATGCAAAATATTACATTTAGATTTCTCTAATACTGATTGAGTGGTGTGAGTGAGTTGTTAAACTAATCTTAAATGTAAGATAATGACCTTTTACCCCAATGTTTTGCACAATGATACTCATAATAGAGTAAAGATAATTAACTTTCAAGTTTTCTCATGAACACATAAATACAGTAGTTGCTCACTATGAGATACGTCAGGATGGGATATGAAAATAATACAGAATGAGATGCTTTTTTTAAAGCAATAGAGCAATGCTTATATTTTATGGATTAAAGAAAAACAACTTAAAGCGTAGTATAATTTATCATACTGTTGAACTTTCTAAATATAGTCCTGAGCTTTAATGTAGAAATATCTTCACTTAGAAGTTTAGACAGAAATACATTAAATATGTATTTAATATGTATAAATATATAATCACCTAATTATTTATCTTACCTATTTAATCCTATATATACACTGAATCAGAATTCTCTAAAGTCCAGACAATAGTATAGTGGAATTTGCCTGTCATATTTGCTTTCTTAGCATCTGTTTGCCTCTCGTTCTTTTTAAATGGTTGGCAATATTTTCCAGCAATATTGAGTAGTTTTGACCACATCTCAAGCTCTAGAAATATATCCCGATTAGGTCAAGTTGATTAATATATCACATTAACCATATGGTTGATTGAAAAATCATCTGAGTCTTGCCAAACAGAGCCTAGACTCAGTTTATGGATTTTGAGCAATGGCTTGCTTTAATACGAGAGCTGAACAAGAAAACACGAAGACCTGGGATCTTTTGGTAGCTTTCTTAGGACATTGAAAGTGTAGCCTTACCAAGAATGGAGCCAACAGGGAAGTTATAGGTGGGTGAATAATGGCAGGGGCGGAGGGGAAGAAGCTATGGAGGGACGACGGGGGGAGAGAGAGACTCAGAGAGAGATAATCTTGTCAAATGATTCTATTTATAAATAGAGCCTTGTCTGAAGCTAAACCTACTGAACTAGCCATATAAATGAGTCAATACATTTACTTCACCTTTTTTTCAGTTAATTTATGATGGATTTTTAGTTTCTTGCCACCAAAAGCTACCTAATACATATCATAAAACTTTAACTAAACCAAAGGATGAAATATCTACATTCATGAAATAGGCTCAGCAAAGTGAAGTAGAGAGCAGGGACATTTGAAAAGCTCTGAGAGAACTAAGAATTGTATGTGGCATAGGAAAGGAAGCAGGAGAAAAGTTCTTTCAAGTATATATACATTATATACATATATAGTGTTTGCATTGCTTAGCTAATTGAATATCCACTACACTTTGTTTTTTATGGTAATTCTTTTTGTAGGTCCTACCTATTGGTCTAATATATTGTCAGTCTTTGTTCTTGAATACCAGCTAAAACATGGAAATTTGCTGTTTTAGATATTAATCTGAGCTTGTAGTTAAAATCATGAATATAGTAAAGAAAGTAGAGGGGAAAGAACAAAATCTGTTAATGTAATTTAAGATGAAAATGTAAATGTATCAAGTTAAAAGAAACATTTGAATGTTTTTAAAATCATTTTTAAGGAATAGAAAAATGACTATTTCTATGTTATATAAAACAGAATCATCAGTGATTACAAGTTTTCACATAAGTAAAATTGGGTCATATCTCTTCAAATGGATATATATATGTATATGTATACTTATATATATAGTTACTATTTTCCTATTCAATATTATACATATTCTTGATGAAAATTACTTTTCTTAGAAAAATATAATGCTACTGGTTTTTTATATTGTTTATATTTTATATTAGTTATATTGTTTATAATTTTTACATATTTCAAATGTATTTCAAAGATTTATATTTCTAACCTGTTTACAGCTACTTGAAAGTACACATTCTTATCATCTCTTGAGCAGATTTTTTTAAAACAATGCATTAAACATATTAACCACAAATTGTGGTTATACTAAAATTTACTGGCAAATACTACATTTTAACTGTTCAGGAAATACTCATTAATAAGAAATGTTAGTACAGTTGAATCCAGCATATTTATTTGTTACATATGAGACTAATCAACTTGTTCAGAGTAGCCCCAGGAGAGGATTTGTCAGGAGACCTAAAAAAGCAGTAAGTTAAGAAAATTGAAAACTTATTTTAGAGCAGGATGGAATTTAGTAAATTCTAGTCATCAATAAGGAAGAAAATATCCAGAAGAACATAATATCAAAATTTAATATGTTAGGATTTTTTTGTAAATAGCATGCATGCAGATATGGTGCCCACTCTTAATACAAAAAAAAAAAAATCAGTGATCTAGAGTACTTTAGAAAAGACTGAGATTGTGAGAAATAATACTATTAGGAGTCACTAATCTGAGCAGTGGTGACACCCCAATTTTATGGCTCTTCAAGCAGTCAGTTGCACAGTGAACCTAGGAGACTGAGCTGGAAGCTGATAAGAGAGTATCCGTTAGAAGTAAAGATCAGCCTTGACGAGCTGCCAGTCTGAAGTCCTTGGACAAAAGAAAAAAAAAGCTTCAGAAATCACTTTGAAGGACTGTTCATCAAGGTTCTTAAACAGAGTGAACATAGGTGGGAAACCTATTGTCCAAAGCCAACAGAAAGTACAGTCAATTCTCTGTGTCCTAGAGGGTTCAGGTTGGATTTACTGAGGGTGACACAGATCTGTCATTCACCTAGAACTTCTCAAGTTTACAGCTTTCGGTTTCTACAGTTTTGATTTTAGGAAATGTTTCAGCTTAGAGTCCGTCTAAAATTTTATTTGTTTGTTTGCTAAAAGACCTAAAGACAGCCTGAGATACATACTTTTAAGTAAAATTACTTTAATGTGTCATCCAGTTTTCAGTATTTCTCATCAATTTTTACAGTTTCTTGCGTTCTTACCACATCATTTCTCAAGTACCTGTCACTCCTTCCAAATTACAGAAGCTCCAACTAAACTTGTAGTTTGTGTATGTTACAAAATCCATTAGAGCATAACCCTATCTTTATATTATTTTGATGATTCTTTTTTTCAGAAAGGGCTAACATTGTAATTTACTAACCTAGAAACTGCAGGAGATTCCTTAACAACTTTCTGGTTCTATATTCTGCTGTTTCTTTCATGTAACATATTTCTCACTATTATTCTGTTCAGTTTTATCTAAATATGTCTTGCACATTTGAGTTTCTATGTTGTAAAGCTCCAGGGTCCTCTGAAGCTCAGTGCAAACGTCATCTCCCCCTTTAAAAGGTCGTTTACATTTCTACTGAAGTAGAAGAAGCTTCTCCTGACTCTGCCATGCTTTAGACACTTATGTGCTACTTGGCATCATCATATGATCCTGAGGTAGAATAAAAGCAACTTGAATTTTTTTTACTATATTATTTCTACTTTATTTTAATATGATTTCAATCTTTGAGATCTCTGTTATGGTTCCTACTTTCTGGAGAAAGAGTCTTCTTTCTTTTATTCTTTCTTTTTTTAAAGAGTTACCCTCTTCTCGCCAATTTGGGCAGGCCCAGAGCTTTCTCTCCTAACCCTTGTATCCCTTGATGCTAGCGAGGTTAAAAGTTCTCTCAGGTTCAGGTAAATTCCCTCAGGTCAAAAGCAGCTTTATTGCTTTGCTAATCTGGATTTCTATAATAACTTAAATTTTGTCTAGCAATTTCTTATTTTCTTGCTAGTTCTCAGATGCTCTTAGCAAGATTTGTTTTGTATGATATTCATCACTGTAAATTATTCTCAGTTGGAGCATTGGTCTGAATATCCTAGCAGCCATATTACTAGAAACAGAATACTTCTCCTACTGTCCTGGCAACACATATGGATGACTCAATAAATATGCCTGGATGGGTTGACATATAAGGCAAGTTGCCATCAAAAAATCAATAATATACTGAAAATGTTCAAAGTTTAGTCAGAGACCTGTGCACAAGTGCAGATAGGTAAAGGGAAACAGAAAAGGAATAGTGACTACCATAAGGCTAGTAATTGTTACTACCTCTAAACCTGAAGAAACAAGAGTGTGGGTATATCAACTGGCAAGTCCTTGAGCTAGAGGAGAGTGCAGTCTAACAAGAACTGTGGCTTTTAGTTAAGAATTGCAGTCACTACCAGCAAGTGACCAGCCAAGGAGGGAGATGAAAAATAAATAATACTTCTCTTATCCAATTTTGTGGTCACTTCTTTATGCTTTTATTGACTAAAACCAACCTAAAGCCAAGAGTAAAGGAGCCAGGTACAGGCACTCCACAGAGCTCAGCCTCCTGGGGCACAGAGCTGGTCAAGGGTGAAAACAGATCTAAATGGACAAGTGAAAAACATGTAGCACAGATAGTGTTGTAGTTGATTAGTCTTCTGACTAATTTGGTGATGTGTGTTTTGTAGAATGGTTTGGTACAGAGCTGTGGAAAATCTGTCAATCAATTTTCACTCATAAGAAATGCAAATAGGGTAAAAAATTTTTTTCCGGGGTACCTATTTTTCAAAATATCTACTTAAATAATTATATTAATTAAAAAGCATAATATTTAATTCAATTTTAAATATCTTTTCCAAACATATGCAAGCTCACAAGAGTACATATATATGTGTATGTGTGTATGCATGTATTGGAGGCTCAGGGCATAACTGCTGTTACATAATAGTATGTGGTGAAAGAGACCAAGCAAATGATTTTCGTTTAATATTTCTATGCTAGCATCATTTCTTCAGAATGAAAATTTTATAATATCAAAACAGATTTGGGGAGCATTAATGCATACTCTTACTTTTGTTTTTGAAGTATAATTCAATTATTGCAAAGCAGTTAATATTTACTAAGAGATCGAAACATAGATGAACAAAAATATGAAAAAAATAAACACATTTTATATTAGTCACTTCAGGCTTCTTTTACAAGATAACACAGACTATATAGATTAGACAACAGGAATTTGTTCTCTCACAGTTCTAAAGTCTGGGAAGTCTAAACTCACAGGACTGGAAAATTGTTTTTTTGGTGAGAGCTCTCTTCCTGGCTTGCAAACAGCTAACTGCCTCTCTTAGTGTCTTCACATGGCCTTTCCCCTGTGGACACACATGAACGAGAGATCTCTTGTATTCCTTTTTTCTCTTATAAGGTCACCTTTCTTATTGGATTAGACTCTTACTCATAACACCTCATTTAACATTAATTACTCCCTTAATGCCCTATCTACAAATATAGCCAAACTGGTGATTAGGGCTTCAACATATGGAGTTCGGTCCAGAATACATTCCTTATACCCAGCATCAACACTATCAATCCTTAATATAAATTCTTCTAGATTTATATATATACATATACATGTATTTTAATACCAAATGAGATTATTTTAGAATTTGTCTAATTATCTCCACTTTTTCATAATAGTAAACTTTATTATTATTATTTTTTAATGTAGACTATATTTTTACTATTCAATTCTGTCTTTTACAGTGGATTTATCTAAACCAAGATTCAATCTAGGGCTACAAACTACATTTTTTTCTAATCTAAGGTGTTCCTTTTTTCCCTTCTTTTGACACTGAACTGCCTATGGAATCAAGTCAGTTTTCCTGAATGTGATCTACCTTCTTAATTTGTGGGATGTTTCTCGAGATTTTATTTTGCTAGTTCCTCTGTTCCTTGTATTTCCAGTAAACTAGGACTTAGTTCTTTTTTTAAAAAAAATTTCTTATAGCTGATATTATTGTAAGTATTCAGAATATGATAAAATAATCTCATTGATTCAAATGAGGTCAGACATAGTTGAGTCTTAAGACTTGAATTACACCCATGTGTAAGACAACAATTACTAGAAGATAGACTGAAATGCAGTTTCTGAGGAAATTTCAATATGGAATGAAGAACGGAGCATCTAACATTAGTTAGTATGCACTGATGTGGACACTCCAGTTATTTGCTCCCAGTTCATTGTGATCAGTCAGTATGTATGCTATATCAGTTGATACATATTTTAAATAAGACCCTTGCTGTAGAGCATATAATGCCCAATCAACAATATTGGTTCAGAAAAACATAGAGCACCTAGAAATACATACCAGTTATGATGGTATAGATTCCAGAAACAGTTTATACTTATAATTAGACAAGCAGTGAATTTAGGAAAGATGTTTGCAGGTTACAGAGTCTGAATCATCAAAACTGTGATTTTAGAAAAGATTCCAGTCTCTGCACAGAAAAATTGAAAAAAAAAATCAGAGCCCCAATCTTAGAAGTTCTACCTAAAATCAGGTAGCCAAGAAAGAGACTCAAGATATAATAGGTCACTTAATAACACTGTTGCATTCAACCGAATTTCATTATAATATTGATGAGGAAAAAAAAATTGATTCCAGCCTGGGTGACTGTCTGTATGTAATTTGCATGTTCTTCTACATCTGTGCAGGTTTTCTCTAGGTACTCTAATTTCTTCCCACATCCTAGCTGAGTGAGTGTGCATGTAGGTGTGCTGCATTCTATGTTAGAAGGGCAGAATATCCAGGGTGGGTTTTCACCTTGTTCCCTGAGCTGCAGCTACCCTGAACCCTGAATTGGAATAAGTGGATTAGAAAGTAATCATCTTATTTGTTTTTATTAATCTTTATTAAATGCATGCATAGCTTATATTAATTTTTAATGTTATAAGTGCTTGGTGAATTTTTTAAAATTTATTTTTTAATTATGGTTGAAACAATATTTTATCAGTTACATGCCTTTCGAAGTGATTACCCCAATAAGTCTAGTACTCATCTGATACTAGACATAGTTATTACAATATTATTGACTGTATTTTCTATGCTTTACTTTACATCCCATTAACTATTTTTATAACTGGCAATTTGTACTTAATTCTATTCCCCTTTTTCACCCATCACCCCAACACCCCTCCCATCTGGTGACTATCAGTTTGTTCTTTGGGTCTTTGTTTAGAAGTTTGGTTGTGTGTGTGTGTGTGTGTGTGTGTGTGTGTGTGTGTGGCCAGAAATATGCCTTGGGTACTTAACTCTTGTTCGTATCGATTAGCCTATGGAGAGAGGTGCCTACTTTTATATCTTAGCTCTGACACTCCTCACCTTATTTGAATATAAATATTCTCTGAGTGGAACACATTTTTAACATCTTGAAATCTTTTGAACTTCACATGTCAAATTTAAAGCTGCCATCAAACTTTGAAACATGAAAAACAGAGAACATTTGGTAAATGTTAGCTGGAAATATTATCTTATAGTAGTTATACATCTATACATACACATGCACTGACTTTTTGAACAACAAACTACACCTAAATGTTCTCCATGATTTTCTAATTTTAAAAGCAAGTTTTATTTTCGAATAAATTCAAACTTATAGAAAAGTTGCAAGAATAGTGCAAAGACTTGTTTTCTCCTTTAACTACCTAAGAGCAAGCTACAATCATGATTCACCATCACGTCTGAATTTTCCCACAAACAACGACATTCTCCTACACACATGGTATACCATCACTATCAGGAATTAAGCATTGATACATTACTACCATATCCTCCCTAAACCGCATTCAGTGTTTTGCCAGTTGCCCAGTAATGTCCTAAACAGCAAATAGATCTAAACTGGGATCATGTCCTGTAACTTGTCAAGTCTTTCATTTCCTTCAACCTAGAATAGTTTCTATCTTTTCTTAACATTCTTTGCTTTGTTACCCTTTAAGCTTATGTGCCAATTATATTCAGAATATTCCCCAATCTGGGTTGTCTGATGTTTTTTTCATGAACAAATTCAGGCTCTACATATTTGGCAGCAATATAATAGAAATTAGATTAATGCCAATTTGTCCCATCATGATAATACTTGCTTTGATTACTTGATTAAAGTAGTATCTGATCAATTTCTTCTTGAAGTGTTTTTTTTTTTTTATAATCAGTAAGCATCTAAAATGATGCAAATATCCCATCCTCATCCCCTCCTACCTTTACCCACTAGTTTTAATGTTTGTTGATACTTCTTGCCCAGTAAGTTATCACCATGTCAGTGGTCCCTTTCCAAGGCATCATTCCTTCTGCATTTATTAGTTAGAATTTTACTGTAAAAAAGAGCTTTCTTTTTTCTGTTTGTATGTTTTTGTTTTTATGCATATGCTATCAATTAATTACATAGTGGATTTATATTCCTAATTTATTCAATTGGTTGTAATTCAATCCTATTTTCATTTTGATGCTCAACTTGTCACAGGTCAGCCAGTAATAGCTACTTCAACCTGGCTTTTGTGTCCTTTTGCATATCATCATTACTCTTTGATTATTTACTTAATTTTTGAAACAGAAAGTTGTATCAAATCATCTTGTACTTTTTCTGCCCCAACTCTGCTATCAGCTATTGCTCAAAAGTGTTTTAGTTTCTTTGAGTAGATAATGATGTCTAGGAAATAAGATGTGAATCTAGATTTTTTCATGGTTATTTGAGTGTTACTTCTTTCAACACCTCTTAGTAAACAAAGTAGGGAACATAGAGTTATATTTTTATATTATATTTTGATATAATATTAAATTATATTTTGATGAAAATAGGTATGAATATAAATATATCACAGATTTATATCTGTTTATTTGTATATCTATAATATAGAAAATCAGAAGTATATATGAATACCTAGTTTTTTTCCTCTCTTTTTATGTCTTTAAATTCCATTTCTGACAGTGAGAAATTTGCTTCTCATTACACTGAATATGTTCACTCATGTGATAAGTTCCACTGAGTGTAATCAGTTGATGTCAGTACTTCTACCTCCACGAGAATGCCTTCCTCCCTCCACTATAGCTCTGACAGCCAAGACAGGAGCACTTAAGCTATCCTATATCAAATTCTCTGCCTGTCACTTAGTCACAGTGCAGTTAATTTCCTCACCTCGCAAAGGCTCCAATACGATGTGTTATTCAGCTTTGAAATGGGGATGTCCTTAGTATGCTTCAATGACTTCTGTCATTACACTATTTCCTCCTGATAGCAGCTTTCCTCCCCATATTCAGGCTTTCACACATACACACCACACGCACAGCCTATCTATATTATGCTTGGACCCTGATGCCTTGTGCTGTGCTAGACCAATCTTTTTGGATGCCTTTCTTATCTCACATGGTCTTCAACCCCTTCCTCTAAGCTGTAATGGCACCATTTTTTTCTGCCATTGTCAGAGATGCTAACTTGGCCCTCACCTAATGGCTTTAGAACTGAATCACTCAGTAGGAGAAAGGAAGGGAAGAAGAGGAGGAAGAAAACATTCACTGTTTTTGAATATCTCAAAGCATAATTTGCATAAATATTATTAAGCAACGTATTTTCTCATACTTTTTTTTTTATTTAGCACTCTGTGGTTAATATCTTTTGCATGCTATCATATATACATTTACTCCATTGCTTCTGGGTTCTATATAATATTTAAAAAGATAACTTTACTACATTTGATATCCATTACTCCATAGACACCTAAATCGCCCTCACTTCTGTGCTACCAAACATTATATATTCAAAGTTCCTCTTGTATTTTCTATTTATTTAACAACATGAAATTTATGGCTTTATGGTATTGTGTTTTCTTGATAAGCTTGATATTAATTTGGTATATATTTTTTTGTAAGTAATTTGCTTTTACACTGAGAACATCTAGAATTTTTTTTTCTTAAATCTAGCTATAAAATAGATGTGTTATTCTTTTTTTCTGGAAAATTATTATTGCTATTATTATATAATTTCAATAATTATTATTGTTATGTAATATAAAATATCCAGGAACAAAATATTATTATCATTACCATCAACATCATCATCATCTCAACTATTTTTTCTTCTCCAATTAAAAAATTTTTTTTTAATTCTTTCTCAAATGCACATTTCTATCCACCATATTTTTAAAAAGTACTTTTATATTTTCTTTATATGCTTTGCAGCAGTTTCTTGAAAAAATAATTTTCAGTCTGATCTAACTCTCAAATTCACTTTTAGTTATATCTATTAATTACTATGTCTATTTATTCTATTTATCGGTATATTTCTTTCAATCATACTTTTTTCATATTTATTATTTTCTCTTTTAAAAATGTTCTCTGGTTATTTTTTATTGTCAATACATTCACTTCTCTATTTTGAATTTAACTATAATACTTACTTTTAAATTCATGTACTGTGTGTTTCAATATGTTAACTTTGGGTGGTGTATGTGTTCTTTGTGTTTATTTTATTTGGCTGCAGATCTCAGATATACAAATATTTTAGTTTTAGAGCTCATGTTGCCCTGGAGATATCAGTTATGCTTCCTGTGATTTATAGGAGGACAAAGCTGAAGCCAGGCCCCATTTTATATCTCCTGGGTTTGTATAATAAGAGAGAGTCCTGTGTTCCCAGGTACTATGAAACTATTCTAAACAACCCTTATTTTCTTCTAATTCACCAGGCAGTCTTAGTTTTTAGGGATTCAGTGTTATAAGATGCAGAAATGGGAAGAGGCAGTGTCCTTAGGTTTTAATTTCATCACCTCTGGAGATGTGGAAGAAAGAAACAAGTACCCAACCAAGGGTTCAGGTGTGCACAAGCCTCTTTATAACCGTATTTTATCTCATCAGATACATTTATTAATTTTTTCTTTCTCGTATTTTGTCCATAAATATGCATATTTTTACCTAAGTTCAATCAATATGTATATGTCTTTGTATGTTATTTTTTTCACTTATAGTCTACCATGTTTCTAAATATTATGTTTACATTTTAACAGCCACATGTGTTATCACAATTTTCTAAGTAATTTTCCAGTTTTGGATATTTCTATTTTTTATAATGATATTATAGACTATACTGCAAACTGTTCAATTATTCTTGTAGACCAAGTTCCAAAGTATAGGATTGCTGTAGTTATTTCTATGAAGAGTAATATAGCCTTACCAATTGGTTGTTCATATTAACAATGATAACAGCAATAGATGTCTTATGAGAATGAGTTTATTCAAGATTTTACTGATATTCATTATTAAAGTTGAAAATGTGATCATAGTGCTGTTTCTATTGAAGGAAAAAATACCATACACATTTGTTTTCAATCATGGATATGCAATACTAGAAAACAATACAACATAATATATTGGGATATAAATAAATATATGAAAAGTTGCTTTTTGCTACAAGTCATTATGTGGACCTGGTCTATGCCCAGTGATACATAAGGAAGTCCTGACAGTTGGAAATATCCAATGTAAATATAGCATCTTTATCAGAGCAAAATCTTGTCTTCACATTCTCAAATCTTTATGTTTCTTTTAAACAGAAGTCTTAGACTTCAGGATGCAGAAGAGGGAAGGATAAAATAGTATGAAGTCCTTCCATACAAATATCTAGGAACTCTGTGTAATACAGAAGGAAACATGCTTTAAAAACTAACAAAAAAACAATTGTCAAATATACAGAAGCAAAAATAAAGACAGAAGAAAAAATAAAAAAAATAAAGCAAAAGAGTTTACATGAGGTTGCCTAGTGTGTTGGGAAGTTAGGATCCTGGTGAATTAGGGTAGAGATATAACAGTTACCTTGGGACAAAAGATATGATTGTGTGCCTGTAGGGAGCAGGGAATTTTAACTAATATCACTATATAAAACCAGGACCATGGGGTAGGAATAGAAAGACTAGAAAGAAATCTACCCACTGGTGAAGAAAAGCTTTCTTCTGCCTGAGCTCTGGATGAAAAAGAAAAAAAAAAATCTGCTTTTAGAAATCAAAAACCCTGGCTCAGAATTTTCTTACAATTGTAGCATAGAAACACCAAACTAAGAAATTGTCATGAAAATTGTCTCCAGGATACCTGGCAAAGTAATACTGAGAAAAAAATGTATCAGAGAAATTCTAAGCAAAAGAAAAGTGGAATATCAAAGATGGGGAGAAGGATTTTAGAAAAAAATTGAGGTAGAGAAGATATAAGGAATATTTTTTAATATATTTTACATAGAAATAACAAAAATACAGCAATTCCAAACTTTTATATAAAAAACTAGTCTAAAATTATACAAAAGCAAATTTTATAGTGTGGCCAAGATATATTGATAAATTAACATTATATAGGAAAATTTATGTATCTCAATAATTAAAAGACAACATATGTTGAATATTTAATAAAGTTATGCCTACACAGTTTTCAAGATTGATCTACAGAACATATGTATGGAATGCTTATGATGACCATGGTGATGATAGAGTGACCATTTCAGTCACTATAAAGTTATATTAATTTAAACAGTATGGCACTGGGTAAAGTAAAATGCAATAATAGCAAGGCTCAAAAAAAATCCATGTATGAATTAAATCTCCTTATATAATGGCAACTTTATTAATACTTTGTGGGGGAAAATATTATCTAATAAGTTATATGAGAACAATTGACTATAAGTCAGATGTAAAGTTGAAAACTATGTCATAAAAGATTCTGGCTGGATTAAAGACACAAATTTGAAAATTCAGCTTTAAAATACTTGAATAACATTTTCTTGATATCAGAATAATAAAAAGTGTTTCTTAAGCAAAACCAAACAAACATAACTTCCCCCCAAAATAAGGAGAATATTTATAAATTTGAACATATTAATCTTTCAAAACATAATAAATACTGAGAAAGTGAAAATTGCAGAAAGTATTTATACTATATAATTAAAAAGGAAATAATATTCAAATTAAAAACATAAAAATACCCATAAGTATAAGCAACTGAAAGAAAAATAGTTGAAGAACATGAATAAGAAACTGATATTATGAATATACTTATGAAAAATTGATGAACCTCCCTAGTAATCAAGGCAAGGCAAAATAAAATAATAACAAAATTCTTATAAACATCAGAATGTAAAATTTTAAGTCTAAGAAGCAATCACTTCATACCTAATAAAGTTGAAGATACACATACTATATTTTAATTCAGAAATTCTATTTCTTGTTATCTATTTGAGAATGTATGATGTGTGTACACAAGAAATGTAAAAATGTTCTTTGCCATAACATAATGTTGAAAATTTGTATATAACCTCACTCATCTTCAGTAAAAGCATTGTAAAATAAATGGGGGTGGTTTCTGAGATTAAATACTTAGTCATTAAAATGAATTATTAAGAGCTCTATTTACTTTCATGAAAAAAATTTTAAAAATATAATGCTAATTGAAAAAAACACATAATTTACATAAAATGTCATAACCTGTAAAATAATTAAATATGGTTATTCTACTTTTGTGCCTATGCCTATGACTACTTATATCTATGTATCTGGCCATCAATCTATCAATTTATCTTTATCTATAAAATGAAAATCTTGAAATAATTAACATTAACCTCAGAGTAAGATCCAAATCTATAAGATTACATTTATTTGTTCATTGGAAAAGAATATTGATGAAGAAAATATAGTAAAATAACATGTTAAAACTAAATGTGGATCATCGTTGTATATTTTATTTTTATTTTTTATGTATGAGGAATATCTCATATATATATGAGATATATATAAACTGAAGTCTTACTGTGAAATATACTTTATTGTTCAGATAAAAATGTTATCTATATGAAGACCTCCTGGATTTGAGTCTGTTTTACCACTAAGTGCTCAATTCAATAAATGAAGATAACAGAAACTCTTTAACTTGGTGGTTTCAAGAATCACTGTGAACAATTGAGAATCAGTATATGTTTGTGAAAGTGGCTGTTACAAGTTGTAAGCCACTATACTAATGTAAGATAATATTTCAAGCAATGCATTGCACATTTATATTAATTGTATAAGCACATTTGGATATATTGTGAAGTTTTCTTACTACTGAATTAGAAAAAAAAATTTTGAATCTTAGAAAACCAGAGTTTATCTATATCTAACTCAAAATTAACCTGGAAAGAGTCTGTGTGTGTGTGTGTGTGTGTGTGTGTGTGTGTGTGTGTGTGTGTGGTTGTGTGTGTGTGTACACACATACACATAAATCAATAATGACTCCTTTATCTATAGTTTACTTACCTAGACTATTTGAAACAAACAGAATAGAGAATTAAAGAAAGCTTAAAAACTAACATGAGTGCAACCACATGAAGTTCTTGAAAAAGCAAAACTATGGAGACATTTAAAAGATCAGTGGTTGCTAGGGGCTCAAGAAGGAGTGTGGAAGGAAAAGATGTATAGGTCAACCACAGGAAATATTTTGGGCAATGAAACTGTTGTGCATGATGTATATGATTACTATTTTGTAATGTTGGATATATGTCATCAAGTATTTGTCAAAACCCATGGAGAATACAACACAAAGAATGAACCCGAGTGGGAACTATGGACTTTAGTAATTATAATGTATTAATATTGGCTCATTGTTGGTAACAAATGTATCACAATAATGCAAGAAGTTAATAATAGAGGACAGGGGAGAAAAAGGATATTCAAGAGCTGTACTTTTTGTTAAACTTTTCTGTCAATCTGAAGCTGGTCTAAAAAGCAAGCTAATTTAAAACAAACAAAAATACATAGCATCTAAACTAAACCACAATACTAGGCTCTAAATATTTTTCTTTTTTCTTTTTTCTCATATGAGGAGTTCAAATATTCTTCCAGGGTTTCTTTACTCTTGTTTTAGTTATGATTTTACAGATTCATTGTAATGATTTTCCACTGAAATTGTTAATAGGGCGCATTCAAGATAAAAGCAACTTATTTATCATAACAATTTTCATCTAAGTCAGAAGTGACGTTTGGAGGCCTGTCAGCACTACAGGCTATTTTGAATTAGCTGCTTTGTAATTGCCACCCATCCCCACCCTGCTCCAACATGACCATCTGGGTAACCTTGAACTTCTCTTAGAAGCTTCCCAGATTTCCAGAATCCATTAAATACAGGATTTACAAGTTACTGCTAAAAGCCTTTAAAGATTACTTTAGGGTTGTGACTGGAATCTCTTGTATTGTATTTTTGACTTATTCATTATTAAAATTTGTGAATATCAAACATCAATAGAAGGATTCAAAGAGAAGAACAATTGGTGGAGATTTAGAATACAGGAGAGAGACCTACAAACAGAAATGAAGACTCCAATATGTACAGCTTTAAGAATCAATTTAATTTTGGAATATTTTTACAGTTTTCAAAATGATAAAATAACAGTGAACCACAAAGAAAATTTTAAATTATCTTTCACATATTCTTTTTCTGATATTAAACAAGTACTTAACATTCTTTGGAAATGTTTTTATCTGATCTATTTTATTTCCTTTTTTAAAAAATATGAGTTGCTGCATTTCCCCAAGGTGGTCTTCTGTGTATTCTCTTGTTGAATAAATGTGAAGTTTAGAATTACCTAATTATGGTTTTGCAGTTCTATGAGGCTAACAATTGCATCTTAGTCATCATTGCATAACAAGCACCTAAAATAGACTTCACAAAATATTAAATATTTGTAAAAAAAGTGTAACTTTAGTTATCTACAAAAATTTAATTGTTAAGAATTATTTTACTGAGGGTATTGAATAAATAAATTTGAATATTTTAAGAAAAGATAAAATATAGAAAAATAAGCATATTTTATTTTTATTTTTTTAGAAGAAAGAATTGTCAACATGCAAGTGCAGACAGTCACAAAGTTCAAAACAGTCACTAATGTTGTTGGATATTTAAGGGGCTTGACTTCTCCAGGTAAGTATAATTATTTATAGTCTACACTTTATATAAAACATCACAAAAAATTGCCCTATAATAATTTAATAGCATAGTTAAATATTCTACTTGAGATATAATTAGAGGTTTATACCATTGAGTAGTGGGTTAATATAAAACCAAGAAATGGATCTTTATTCTCTTTCTTACCATATTTCTTCAAAAATAAATCATAATATAGAGGGTAATGGGAAAATAGAAACAAAACAGAAAACAGTTTAGTATGTTAAACTGGCATGTGCCTAGTATAGAGAAGCTATAAAAAACATTTTTCTTTCTTTTATTCCCTATGAGACTATTGAAAGCATTTTTATCAATTAAAGTCTTTTTGAAAAAAGAAAATATTTAGTTTATTTATATATGCTCTTCAAATCTGATCTTCTAGTGTTAAGCTATGTTCTGCCTCTGACTCTTAGTCCATTGACAATTCTGTATAATGTCTACATGGCTTTAGGTTTCGAATGTGCTTTTAAAAATGATCACCTGATTAAATTTTAAATAAATTTACTCTGTTACAGTATGCTGATGGAATCTTCAGATATTATATAGGCTAAAAAAGTAAAAATAACGTATATTAAGAGATTAATAGTAACACTTCTAAATATATTGTGAGATGTCTGTCTGATGCACTCATACAGTGTAGGATGCAACAATCTTTTTAGTACACTTCTGTTAATTTATTTGAGACTTTTCAAGTTCTCCTTGGCCAACTGTTCTCCATAACATTAGTCACATTGACCCCACAATTCCTAACCTAGGGAATTCTGAGATCAACTTTTACATACCACCCAGTTTCTTGCCAGCCACCTCTTACAAAATTCATGGGCAGTATGTATTTTCTCTGATTTCCTTACAGTAGTAATGTTGAACAACCTCTCATCATACTACAAATTATAAATAAATTAAAAATCATTACCATTACATCTCAGCCATTTCAATAAATTCCCATCATAAGTATCTCTAATTGAAGCACTGGAAATATTTATCAACATTGATGAATTTACAAGTTATTATTGAAAAACCAACTTATACATTATTATAATAGCTATAGGATAAAAACTTCTCTTATAGAAATTCAACATAGAAAAAAATAATCAATTTACTAGTAGTATTCTTCAGTGCATGTTAACAAAGCTTTCTCAAATGATGTTTATTTGAATTCTCCACAAATATATTGACTGTTCATTCACATGATTTTTGAATGACTCTGAAAATTAGAGATAATTATTAATTAATACTAAGGTTTTTAAATGTGGTTTATTTAGAATAAAGATAATTCTAAACTCATATCTAGGTGATGCATGAATAAATTTTCAGAGTTCCAACACTTGCAGACACACTATGTATATCATTAACAAAATTTTGATAAAATATTGTCAGGTCAAATTTATTGCTGGTTCCATTATCAATATGGGAGACTAAAATAGCTTCACACAGTGACGTTTCTTATACACTTTCGTTACTATGAGTCAAGTGGTGATTATGTGTCAGACACTGTTCAAAGTGGATTACAAATAGTAACTAAGTTAAAACTCAAAATAACTGAATGATGTATGTACTATTTTTATTCCCACTTTATAGTTGAAGAAATTAAGGCATCAAGAGGTTAAATAAGCTTTCGATGGTCATACAAATAGTAAGTTGAATAGATTAGATCCAAACCCAAGCAAGTGACCTTCGGAATCTGAACACTTAATCATTGAGCTATGGGACACCACCTGATGAAATGGCACTCAATAAAGGAATCTTTTTACATAAATGTATAGATCTTCTTAAGTAAAACTAGCTGTTTACCAAAACATTCACTGACAACAAAATCACAGGAAACTCTGGAAGTATGTTTTTAGCCTACCTTATTGACGACAACAGTCAGTAATGTAGATTGAATATCTGTATCTATGTGTCATTGAGGTCTTTTTAATAGAGTATCTAATAGATTTTGTATGATTATATGAAATAAAATATGTGAAAAGGAAACTTTTGCAGTGGTTGGATGGCTTTTGATGTTGATTTTTTTTCAGAGAAAAAAGAGAAGCTAAAATTATAAATTAGAAGATATAATTAATTCCCTAAGCACTTTATTTATTGCAAAATCTATACATGACCACCACATTTTTTCATATTTACTGCTAATAAACAACTGCTTCCTCAAAGGTATTAATAGTTCATTAATATTTACTGAGCATACACACATTGTTTATAGGGCACTTCCCACTATGATTCTGGAAAAATGTTAGATAAAGGTTTCATTGTGGCATATTTGTATACCTCATTAATTAATATGCATGTTGCAAAGGACAGTAATATGGTTCT
Organism: Cynopterus sphinx; assembly: GCA_030015415.1. Taxonomy (NCBI): domain Eukaryota; kingdom Metazoa; phylum Chordata; class Mammalia; order Chiroptera; family Pteropodidae; genus Cynopterus; species Cynopterus sphinx. The sequence continues at coordinate 34,816,297 of CM057380.1, forward strand.
AAGCTTTGAGTTCATAATTGGGTTCAGCAGCTGCCTCTGCATTGATATACACAGATGTATAAATCAAGACAGTGGATGAAAAATGTAAAGTAGTCTTAATTATTAGAACAATTTTGCATAATTGTTGCTCATTTGTTCAATAGGATTATGTAAATGTCATTAAATTTATTGTTAAGGTTTACATTTTATTTAATGGCTCATGTTTCCTTCTATTTCCAGATCGGTATATCATAGTTGGCAGCCACCATCAGACTGCATACAGTTATAGCGGACAAGAATGGGCCAGTAGCACTGCCATAATCACAGCTTTTATTCAGGCCTTGATGTTGAGAGTTAAGAGAGGATGGAGACCAGACCGCAGTATTGTCTTCTGTTCCTGGGGAGGAACAGCTTTTGGCAATATTGGCTCATATGAATGGGGAGAGGTAAATGCACATTAATTACACTACTCTCTCCCTCTTTCCCTCTCTCCCTCTCTCCCTCTCTCTCATAGACAAAGTAAAATTGTTGAAGCCAAGGACAAGAATGTGTATCTCCACCAGAATGTCATGTTGTTGTCAGTTGCTGAGATCACTCATAAGAATGAAAGAGAACTATAGTGACACCATGGTGAACTGTGTATGATCTGCCAACCATCTTCTTCTTGTTGCTTCCAGATCTATATATAGACTCTAATGTAACCACAATAGTTTTTAGCTGGTTATTGTGTATGTCCTTAGACAGTGGCAGGGCAAGAAAGGATCAGGTGTTATATACCATTACCTTAATTTTTGAAATGTTTTTGTAATTATCTGAGATTACTGAATGGTCTCCTATGTTAAATTTTTATAAATTTAGCATGATAGTGTAGCTATGCAATATAGAGACTGGACTCAAAACAGTGGTTTTCTTTCTTCCTCCCTCTTTTCTTCCCTCCCTCCATTCCTTCTTCCTCTACTCTTGAACCTCTATCTCTCTGCTCCTTCTCTCCTACTACATACCTACCTACCTACCTACTTACATACCTTAAGAAGACTTTGTCCAAATGAATGGGTCACAGTTAGAAAACACTGGAATATTTAAGTTTCACATATTTCTGACATGTCTGTGTCTCACAATTGCACTGTTTTTAATGGAACATGACAAACAGTAATTGAATTAATGTCAGATTAACAGTAACAAAATCATTGTAAAACTTAGATATTCTATTCACTTTTACAATTTAAAAAAAGTGGTACAATGGAAATACGTAGAAAAGAACTACACGTTTTTAGCTAGGAAAGCAAAACCATTTTAGTTTACTTATTACCTCAGCTTTGGAGAAAACAATTTTAAATATCTAATGAGAAAGTCTCATATTATTTTTTATTTAAGCACTCAAAAAAGATCAAACATCTATTGAATATCAAAGAAAATATCAAACAAGAATATGGAAGAATATAACTAGTGTCTTCTTAATGTGAAGGAAAGAAAAGTCAAAATGTAAAAAAATTGCAGCATAAAATATATCGAGTCATACAGTACAATTGGAATGCTTTCCATATGTAAATTAATGGTGTGAGTGCTTATTCCATATTCAAAAGAACTAATCAGATGAATAAATTCCATTTCTGAAAGAACCTTTTTAAATTGACAAATTTTTAGTTAGGTGGAAAATGTAATAGCTAAAACAACCTCTCAAACTTTTATTCCAAATTACTTATGTTAAATATGTAAATAAGTTAAAAAAACAGTTTGAGGAATATATTTGTGATGTGGGCTGATTTTAATTATTCATAATATATTTATTATAAAGAGAAGAGTTTTAGTTTCTCTTATAACAATAAGGTACATTTTAAAATAATGTCTTCAAGATTCTTTTCAAATTCTAAAAATTCATTTCATTATATCATTTGATATCTGTCTAGTAATGTTCACAAAAATTTATGTTAATATTAAATATGTATATTTTAAATACATTCTCAAAGCAGTTTGTATAACAGTTGTAGTTCCCGACTTAAATATTCTTAACTCCTGTGCATGAGGAAGTTTATTGGAAAAAGTCCTTGAATATATTTGAGCATCAAGCATCATAGCCTTTGAGTTGAATCAATACTGTATTTGAGCAATGACATTTTTAAATTAGGTAGAGATTTTTGTGCTTAAGAAAATACAAATTTATTTTTAAATTTTACTGAATCTGTTGTACCTTTTGGTGATTTTATATTTTTTTAATCAACAGATACTAAAATTACTACTATAATGTGAGTGTCAATAGGAAAAATGTCTTAGAAAATGTTGTTTCTATTAAAAAATATTAGTTACCTTTATCCTAGAATATTTATGTATGTATGCATATTTGACAAGTAATTATGTATTCAGTAACTTTCTGGCTTTTTCCATGCATCTTTTTTCATGTAAAGATATTCGAGTAAAGAAAATGGTGAATAATGTATAGATTTGATTGTTAACTTTTCAGATATACTGTTGTAAATTACTATATCTTAGAAGATTATTTCAATACAATTTATGAAGCCATTTTGTAACTATCTAGTTGAGGAAGAGTATAGAAAACTATTAGTTTTCCTGTTCTGTCTACTCTTATCAAAATTCTTTATGAGAACATTTTCTTTTACACTGAAACAAGTTTATGCTCTAAATATATTTTCTGGTGAAGTTAAGTGAGGAAAGCACTTGTTTACATGTCATATTGTCCTATTTAATTTTGTTTGCATAGGAGCCCCTTGACACCCACAGATGTAATTAAAAGAATTAAGTGATATTGGTCAATAAACTTTAAAACATATTTTATAGTGATAGAATTATTATAGAATTGACTCAATACTGATCTTGATCCTTGAGGAAAATTATTACATTTTACTGAAGAGATTCTTCAAACAATATCATTTCTTCTGTGAAGAATCTTCCTTCAGGCTATTATGGAAACACTATACATTTTACAGTTAAAGAAGTCTGAGTTAAAATCTTCTCTACTATAAAACATGTGGTCTTAGACAAGATTTGATTTCTCAAATGAGTACACTAATGCCTATATCATGAGGGTCTTAGGAATTAAATGGACTAATATACAGACAGTGTCTATATATTATATATAATATATAGCTTGCATAACAATGGACCTTTAAAATATATTATGTATGGAGCATAACATTTGAGCTTAAAGTTTACCATTCCTTTTTATTTAAAATACTTATTAATTTTAAATCAATTTTATTTATACCTCTCTTAAAGACACATTGCTGAATAACTACTGATTTGCTAGGTATACAAGTCCTTGAAGTCTTTCCTCTGATAATGTTAGAAGAAAAAAGTACGTGTTCTTAAGACATGAAGTAATATAGGTTTTAGGATATTTCTATAGAACTGCTACCATGGTAATTACTCATTTGTTCAAGAACAGGAGAAAAATAATAGTTGGACCTTATTAATAGGATCACCGGCCTTCAATTTTAGGGACTAGGGTTCAGCAGAAAAGTCTAAAACCTATTCCACTCAATCATTTTATACTACTAATGTGTGTGAAATGCATCAGGTTTTATTTTGGGTAATATGTTCAGGAACACAATTGTATTATTCTTTAATTTGCTTAGAATAAAGAGCCACTTTGTATAAAAAGTAGCTCATTGCTTCAAAGAAAAAGGGTGGTTTATTAATCACTGAAGTAGTTTTCCCATGTCTGTTCTCCAATTCATAGTCTATAAAATTAAGTGCTGTCACCAGATCAAATATTCTGTTCTGTATATGTAGATGAATTTTGTATATTAACCATTAAGAACATTTTATCTTAAAATTTGACTTTTTTTCAGGAACACACTTTAAAATATTTTATCATATTATATATAACTTCTCACCAACCTTATTAAAAATGCTTTTATGACTTTGTGCATAATGATGTTTTTTTTTAAAGTACTTATATAATGTAATGATTTTAAGTAGAAAATTTTATTATTTAATATAGAACTGATCAAATAGAATCTGTTACTTTCATTTGTGTTGGAGATATATGTTTTTGTGTGCTTTTTGATTTCAGGATTTTAAGAAGGTTCTGCAGAGAAATGCTGTGGCTTATGTCAGTCTCCATAGCCCCATAAGGGGTAACTCAAGTATGTATTCTATAGCTTCACCATCTCTTCAGCAACTGGTAGCAGAGGTAAGATGAAATTTTTTTATATATATAAAATGATTATGTAAACAGACATTTTCTCTATAATTTGGCATTTTTTGATGTTTAATTTCTTTTTTAATATGCATAAAACAATCTATAAGTGTTTTTAAGAAATGATCTATTGCAGAGTTTTTATCAATATTCCTTCAATCAATTTCTTAGGGTCTGAAATTCCTCAGTTACTACTCTGTGATGGTTATGTTGTAGGTATCAATCAAACAGAGAATATATGTATGAATGTAAATGTTTCTTAAGAATTGAATTTAGCTCTCAGGTTCCCAATTCTACATTCTTGACATTTTGGGGTAAACTTAATTACTTTTGGATTTCTTCCCCCTCATTCATATTTTGATTAATTTGGGGACCTGCCCTATGTTTTCAACTACGCTTAAGCCTCCTGAGGGCAGAATCTGTGTCTAACTCCTAGAATATAAGGAAAACTAAATTCAAGATATTTAGAAAATATTTTTTAAAACATGGGAAAGAAAAACATGCATTTTTCTATGAAATAACTTCAAAAAAATTATGTAGTTTGTGATATATCATGAGTTGTTTTTAAATTTAGCCACTTATCTATTTTAAAGAATTTTGTAGAACTTTTAGTGTATTAGTAGAGTTTGTACTTTTATTTCTACATTCTTTTATGACTTTTACTGAAGATAAAATGATATATGTTATTTCTCAGAATTAAAGCAACCATGCCACCACTGCAGGGCAGTGGGTAGTTTCCTCCCAACCCCAAAGGCTGTTGGTGTATATTAGAAATGACCTTTTTATGCCCACAGAGTTTGTAATAAGTGTCATAGAAACTGAATTAGAAAAAGAAATAAATAACAGTGCTTTGGATTAGACATAATTCTTGATTGAAATGTAATACAAACTAACATTTTATGACTTTCATAAAGTATTTTCTAGTTTAATAGTTTTCATTGACATTTTCTTATGTAGTATAGTAAAAAAGACATTATAAAAGATGAAATGAATGAATCTCTATGTTTAAAATTAGCCAAGTCTACAGCCATGCTACCCTGAACAAGCCCGATCCCATCTGATCTTGGAAACTAAGTAGGGTTGGGTCTGGTTAGTTGGGAGACCACCTAGGAAGACCAGGTGCTGTAAGTGTAAAAAAATTTAAAATAAGTGATTTTAAGCTGACAAAGTCCTTGCAATCTGTGAGGTCAACCAAGGGTTGCTTCACCTGAAATAAACTAAATAAACTAAATAAAATAAAATAAATAAAATAAATAAAATAAAATAAATAAAATAAAATAAATAAAATAAATAAAATAAAATAAATAAAATAATATTAAAAAAATAAATAAAATAAATAATAAAATAAAATGAAATAAAATAAAATAATAAAATAAAATAAAATAAAATGGAATAATAAAATCAGCCAAACCCCAATGTTTATGTCCTACATTATATTCAGATCTGTAAGTGAATTCCTCTGCTCTGTGTACTGTTCTGAGTTCTCTAACTCTCTCATCTGCCTGGGAAAAACTCAAAAGAAGAAAATATGGGCTGATGTCTCCCTTGGAAAGTTAAGATATTTCTGAATAAGTGGGTGATTTGTGAATAAAAGGAAAATAAATGATCAACATTAAAAAAAGACATTATTTTTTCTGAGAGTAGTGTGCTAAACTTAAATCAAAGTGAATGAAAGAGATGAGATCTTTTCAAATTCAAAAATGTTCAATGAATGTCAATCCATCATTAATGATTATAGGTTTTTCTCAGAATTTATAAAAGGTTAACCTTAAAAAATTGTCTAACAAGTAGTGAACAATTGATGGTTATTAAGCTGGGTAATAAAAATATAAAAATTCATTGTACTGCTCTCTCTCTTTTGGGTTTATTTGAAAATTTTCATTATAACTGTAAAAAAATTTTTAAAAACTTTATTTTGCTGTTACAACACTGATAACTAATAAATTAGTTTGTATCATGAAAGTAGCAGCTATCTTCCAAAGAGTTATTTACCATGGAGTTGTAAATAAATGGCAATAACTAAATCTTTTACATGGTTGATTTTTTACCTGGTGCCTTTGTTACTATTTTAAATATGCTTTGCTGCTTTCTCTGTGCTACAATGTTATTTTTAATTTAAAAAATAGTGTAAAATTAGCTTATAAGTTTTATAATTAAAAATTCTCAATTTAAAAAATATATATAATAAATTTTAATATTTACAAAAAATCCACATTTAAAAGTGAATATATCTTTTCAATTAGAAATTATTTCTCTTTTCTCATGAAAGTATTAATCTTATATTCATATTTTATTTCATATTTACCTTTTACTATTGAAAAATATAATTTAAAGCTTTTAAAAAGTTTTCCTATAATGGTAAAATGTGCATTATAGACAAAAATTATGTCAATTATATATAAAAAAATAATTTTGACAAAATCCACTATAGTATTTTTTAAATATTTGAATTTCTACATAGCACCATAAGAGATTTAGATGTAAATATTTTAATTTTTACTCTATGGTTGGCCATTTGAATTTGGATTTTTTTACTAGATTTTATCTATAATGAATACATGGCTATCATTATTTTTGTGCATTGGTAGCACTAATTTTTCTTGGGTATTTACCAGATGTAGAATTGCTAGGTCACAGGATAAGCATGTGTTTACCTTTCAATGATACTGCCAAAGAGTTTTCCAAAGTGCACTTACCAGTTACATTACTACCAGCAATGTATGGATGTCCCAGTTGTTCTATTTTATCAGCAACATTTGGCATTATTATTCTCCTGTAGGTATGGTAATATTGTTTTGGGTTTTACTTTAATGTCTCTAATGATTAATAATGTATCTTCTCCCATACTAATATTAATATACTCATTGGCCATTTGGGTATCTTCTTCCGTGAAAGCTCATTTCAGCTTTTGCCTATTTTTAAAAAGGAGTTGTTGATATATTTTTTTATCAGTTTGTAAGAGTTCTTTACATACAAGTCTTTTTTTGTTTATACATTGTGAATTCTTCTCCCAATCTATGATTTGACTTTTTACTCTCTTACTAGTAGCAACACTATCTTTAATCATTAATATTTCTTATGGAAGTCTTCTAAACAGCATTTATTGTTCCAGTACCTTATACAAAACATGTTGAACTTAATTTATTTAGTATTGATATTTAAGGAGCATTATAAACTTTTATTATTCATTCTCTCTCATTCACAAACATTTGAGTTCTTGCCATATAAGAGCTTTTAATTCTCCTGGGAACCAAAGGATGTTTTGTAGAGATGAAAGGAGTATCCAGCTCCCTAAATGAGCAGGGAATAAAAGATCCTTTATAATTAGAAAAAAATGCCCTTTCTTGAAAATAATTTTCATTGACCTCTTAACTGTACAATAAAAGATATACAAATCAATGGCCTCTTAGTTAATAAAACACAACTACTTTAACGCAAAATAAATTATAAAACTATTTATCCCAAAATATTAGTTTTAAACATTAAGATGCAATACAGACACATTCTCTCTATATAGATAGATAGATAGATAGATAGATAGATAGATAGATATAAATATATAGATATATAGATATAGATAGATTCAATACACACACACGCACACACATATATATTGCTGTTTCTCCTTTATGTCTTGAAATTATTTTTGCATAGATCACAGAAGATATTGATTTTGCTTTTAGAAAAACAGAATTTGATCATTCATATATTAGTCAGTACTCTATAAGTCTCAAGTAAATAGTGATGAAATTTCTAAAAGGTTATTTTAAGGAAGCCTGAAGCATTCGTACATCTGAAAGTAGTCAATCCATTTCTGTTGTGCTTAAATGTTGCTTTGAAGCACCTGTCAGAAGGTGCATACCTGAGAAAACCAAACAATTGCATCAATATTATAAAACTGTCCACATGACAAATAATTTTTTAAGTCTAAAAAGTAGCAAATTTATATTTGTTTTATATGACATTATTTTTTTAAAAAATGTTTTATTTTTTATATGCCAAGAACTGCTCACCAGAAAATACAGGGTATATATCTTATTTCAACTACATGCATCAGAGCATTGAACCCAGAACCAACTACAGTATCACTTGATGTGAAAAATACTAATGGAGAACCCAACTGTGTCTGACATTGCTCTAAATATGTAGGCACACAATAAGCACACACTTATTGCCCGGGAGCTTATAGTTTACCATGATTAAGACTGCATACCTAGTTAAAATATAGGGGTGAATGTGATATGCATCGTACTGGAATTCACAGGAAAGAGACAATATGTCTGGTTTAATTTGGAATCATGCATTGTAGAACAGTGACAAAAAGTTTGAACGTACTCATAATCTTGAAGAAATTTAACCAGCAGTCTTTTCAAAGCTCAATACTTCAATCATGTAAATAAACTCCTATTACTAAACTTCCAAAGCTTTTGAAGTCACTCAAACTGATGTCCATTTTTAGTTCCTTATTCAAATCAACTGCAACGTTGTTACGCTTCTGCTCTATTCCTCTTGGGTGAGGGTCTGCAATGGTACCTGGACAGTTTTACTGACTGCCACAGTGCTGGTTTTCATTCTGCCTGACATTCCACTATTACATAGGGCGTAAAAACAAAGTGAGATATTTTAGCCCAGAAGCTAATTCAAATTCTTGAGTTACCAGAAGCCTGACTTGCAAATAGAGTTATTAACTAATATTTTTCTTGATTTTACATTTATACACTTTGGATTTTTTTTTTTAAATGGCAATGGTCTGCAAAGGCAACCAAAACAAAATACCACAGATGCCACCTTCTCACTATGCCCTCATGTAGCCTTTTTCTCTGTGCATATGCATTCCTGATATCTCCTGCTCTTTTTATAAGAATGTCAGTCCTTTTGAATTAGGGTCCCACCCTTATAATCTTATTTAAACTTAGTTAACTTCTAAAGGTTCTCCCTCCAAATACAGTCATTTTGGTGGTTAGACTTTAACCTATGAATTTGGGGAGAATAACATTTAGTTCATAATATTATTCAAACTGCAGAGTGATAGAGTACAGAAGGTATAAAGAACTCTAATAGTTGTCTTTTTTCTCTCTCTCTTGGTCATTTTAATGCAGAGAACTAAAACAAAACATAAATTTTATTTTGCTTGCTATAAAATATAAAAGTAAAATGAACTTTGAAACATTCTTCTACTAACTTTTCTTATACAATACATGATCTTGTTTTGTTTGCTTATTTTTATCTTTTGTTTAGTTTTTTTTTTAAGGAGAAAAATTCTGTGTAATTTCCTGTTTATTATGAAGTCCAACTCTTTTCAGTGGATTCTACTTATTTTTCTTACTGATTCTATTGCTAGTAGTCAAGTGAAGTGAACATAACAACTAATACATTGATTTAAAATTCCTACACTAATTTACTATTTTTATAAAGTCTCACATTTAAAATTGTGATTCTTTTGGCAGGTTTATCTATCTCTTAGGTTTACAAGGCTTTGCTTTGAGTTAAAACCAAGCAATCTCTCCAGTTTAATACTGTTTTACATGTTTTTTTTGTTGTTCAGTATACACTGACAGTTTTGTAAATCCCTTTTTGTTTACATCTAAATATCAAGGGAAGTCTTAGTGAGATTCTGGTTAAATCCCTGAGTTTCAGAAGACAGATGATTTAAATATTTGTAGTATAAAGAGCAGTGCAAACAGTATGAGATAATAACAAATTTAGCCTGGATTCATACACACAATCAAAATTACTGTCACATTCTTAAATTGGCTTTAGCTCAGTTAGTTTTTCTGATATTTTTGGTTGGTATATTGTAAACGAACCACCGTAGGAATCAAAAGATGACTCAGAAGTATTAGTGATTCATCATTGTTGATAGGTTAGATAAAATTGTTTCACCTACATAGCATCATCAATGCAGTACTGTACACTTTGCCATTAAAAACATGAAATCTACTCTGATGAATTAATTGTCATTTTTCCCACCTGATTTTTAATATGTTTTAATTAAAAAAAGAACTACCAATAATGTCATCAGTTAATAACCACAATAGTAATACTTTGCCCTTATGAAATATGACTTTTTGTGTAGAATTTTTATGAGTAATAAAATTAATTTTTAAAGACATGGTTTTATGCTTTAAAAATTGACATGCGTTACCTTAGATATTTTATAAATTCTGGCTTCTTTGTTGTTTTGAATGTTTGTTTGTTTTTTAATGTGGCACCTTAATCAAGCTATTCTGTACTTGTATTGATATCTAGATTTAAATCACTTGCTTGGTTATTTAACAAAATAATTTGTTTCTCCACCTTAACAACAAATTATCTAAAAAGAGAAATTTATAAAGTAATGCCATTTACAGAAGCATTGAAAACAATAAAAATGCTTAGGAATAAATTTAACCAAAAAGGTTAAAGGCCTATACTACAAACTATGACATTGATGAAGAAGATGGAAGGAGATACAAATAAATGGAAAGATATCCTGTATTCCTTGATTGGAAGAATAAATATAGTTAAAATGGTCATACAACCCAGAGCAACCCACAAATTCAATGCAATTCCTATCAAAATTCCAGTGGCATTTTTTTACAGGAAAAAAAAGTTATTCTAAAATTTGCATGGAATCATAGAAGACCTGAATAGTCAAAGCAGTTCTTCAAAAAAAAAAAAAAAAAAAAAAAAAAAAGGCATCACACTGCCTGATATTTCAAGCTATATTACAAAGCTGTGGCAATTAAAATAGTACGGTATGGGCATAAAAACAGGCACATAGACCAGTGGAACAGAAGAGAGAGCCCAAATATAAAATCATGCATATACATTTAATGAATTTTTGACAAGGGTACCAAGAATATACAATGGGAAAGAGAAGTCTCTTAAATGGTGTTGGGAAAATTAAACATGCGATTGCAAAAGAATAAACCTGGATTCCTATGTTACACTACTCACAAAAATCAACTAAAAATGGATCAAAGACTTAAACATAAAACATCAAACCATAAAACTCCTAGAAGAAAAGATCCTTAACACCGATCTTGGCAATGATTTCCTGGTTAAGACATCAAAAGCATAAGTAGCAAAAACTGAAATAAACAACTTGGACTACATTGAAGTAAAGAGCTTCTACTTAACAAAGAAAACAATCAATAAATTGGAAATGGAAACCTACAGAATGGGAGAAAATATTTATAAACAGTATACAAATGCTTCTCAACTTATGATAGGGTTAGGTCCCAATAAACCCATTATAAGTTAAAGATATCTTAAGTCAAAAATGCATTTAATAAACCTGACCTACCCATTATTATCAGTAAGCCTAGCCTACCTTAAACATGCTCCAAACATTTACATTAGCATACAATTGCAAAATTCATGTAGCACAATGAATACACTGTAAAGTATTGATCTTTTACCCTAGAAATTGAGTGGCTTGCTAGGAGCTGTAACTCCCTGACACTGTTCAGAATCATAAGAGAGTACCATACCATATATCACTAGCCAGGGAAAAGATCGAAATTGAAAATTCGAAGTATAGCTCCTACTGAATGCATACTGCTTTAGTATCATGGTAAAGCTGAAAAACTGTAAGTTGAACCTATATAAGTTTGAGACTATTTGTATCTGATAAGGAGATAATATCATAAATATATAAAGAACTGAAACAACTCAATAGAAAACATACAAATGACTAATAGGTATATGAAAATGTGTTCAGCATCACTAATCATCAGAGAAATGCAAATGAAAACCTCAATAAGATATCACCTTACACCTATTAGAATAGCTATTTAAAGAAAGATGAGAGATTATATTGATCTTTGTAAATTAGTTTATAATATATATGTATATAAAATCATTTTATACATTTTAAATATACAAAATTTAAAATAAAGGGAAAGAATTAAATCTAAAAAGAAAAATCTAAATGGGCTTTTGGAAAAAGAAACAAAATAAATAAATGCTTTGATTAAAATATCGGTTATTTGAGACAAAAAAAAAATTGATATAATAATGTCAAATAGTTCAACATATAAACATGTAAATGACCCTTGCTTTGAAGTAGTATTTTCCAGTGTGTGTTATAAAATGTATACTAAGTAGAACCTTTGGTATGTTACCGTGTATAGCAAACATACGGTAAATAGACCATGCAGTCTTTCTCAAACTTGATTTATTCTGGGGTCTTTTATTCTAAAAGTATCTTGTTAAAATGGCCATAGACATGCTGCTTTAAACAAACGCTACGTGCACCTAAAAGTTAGAATTTTTACAGAAACATAAATAAGTGTTCAATCCCTCACTTTGAAAATAAATGTCTTCAAATGGCAAGATCTACTATATGCATATTTTTTCAGAAATACACCTCTGTCTACAGTGCTGATAAGACTGGAAGGCACTGATTATTCCTTCCCTTTGATCTGAAATTTCACCTGCAAATTTATAGCCTTCAGTATCCTACAACTTGACACTAATCCCTCTGCAGTTACTGCTGTTAACTATAATTTTAGTTGAAAAATTATAATTTTAAGACCAAGATGATAAAAGAAATTGGACAGCAGAAAAAATTAAACTATGTTAACATGAAACAATAATCCTTCTGAGAGCCATCATAACAATTTTATGTATGTCTGCAAGGAGTAGAGAAATAGTTTTAATTCAGCCTAAGGAAAATTATCAAATAAAAAGAGTCATCTGCAGGTATCAAACACTATGTACATGTTGTGAAGGGGGTTCAAACATTTTTATGAGTGATTGCTCCAGTCAATCTTTATATAGTAATTCACTCGTAAATTCGTCCTTTATTTATTTGTGTTTGTTTCTGTTTAACTTTATAATGTATAAGAGAGCCTGCAATTAGTTCCCCAAGCTTTTCTGCATTCTAGATTTTTAGCTTTCATGTTTATTGTTTATTTACCTATATCATGCTTTATATATTCTAGCTTTAAATCTATAAGCCATATACAATAACAGTTGATGAATATAAGACCATGACAATTTTAAGTTCAGTGTTGATGCTTACAACTGTTTTCCAAGGCAGTGTAGCTACATAAACATGATGAGTAGCTGTAGACATCCATCTATGATGGCCATCTCACCCTGAAATGCCTCCAATTCATTTATCTGGGACTGTGAATGGTAACTACAAAAAGTGTTAAAGGTAGCTGTGGCCTAGAAGTAAAACTGAAATAGATATGAAACTGGAGAGAAGTATAAAGAAAAGCTGTTTTAGAGTCACAGCATCAAAACTGCTACCCTTCCCCCACAGAACCCTTTCTCAAGTAATCCAAAATTATATAGTTTAAAATTTCAGAAATTAAATGAAGGATATTAATTTATAAATTATGTTTTCCGTGATTAGTCACTTTTGAAATAAAATGACATTTTTCTAACTATATATAGAGTATAATCCAAAACATTATGCAAGTTTCAATAATATACAATAGGTGTTCAGAGGTTCAGAAATTAATGAAGTATTGCATAATCCCAAATGAAATGACATGCTCTAGCTTGGTAAAGATCCATAAGGATAACTGACATTTTCACTTTATCCTAGAACTAGGAATCCAAGTTTCCTCAGAACTAATCTAGTTCCTTTTATTGTTTTATTATTTTCTTTGTGGGAAAATTATAAACTATACATAGGCAAATGTAAAAACAATTAATCATCTGTAATTTTTCTATCTGGAGAAAACCACTTAGAAAATATTTCTTTGTTTAATGCATATAGATATATGATTACTAAAATGGAACAGTGATCTACATTTTTTTCCTCTCTCAATATGTTATAAATACCTTACATTTCAAAAATATGTAATCACATGAGTGAATCTGGACAAAAGTCTAAAGGAATTCATTGTAATATACATTCAGCTTTTCAATACATTTGAATTTTTTCTTGAAAGAAAGAAGAAAGGAAGGAAGAAAGGAAGGGTTGGAGGGAGGGAGAAGAGAGACAGGGAGGGAGAGAGAGAGAGGGATGGAGGGAGAGAGAGAGAAGGAAAGAAGGAATAAAAGGAAGGAAGGAAGGAAGGAAGGAAGGAAGGAAGGAAGGAAGGAAGGAAGGAAGGAAGGAAGGAAGGAAGGAAGGAAGGAGGGAAGGAAGGAGGGAAGAAAGAAAGGAAGGAAGGAAGAAAATTATTTCATTATATAGCTATACTACCATTTGTTAGCCTTTTTTTGAGCATTTATATACTGTTTAAAGTTTTTTTTTTCCTTATTGCTAATAATACTGTGCATATATTTATACATAACCTCTTGCCCTTTTCCAACTCACTTATTTATCAGTCATTAGACAATTGAATGTAACAAACAATTCTCTTTAAGAAGAAAAATGTTTTGATGTGGGATTAGTTGTTACAAAGTCTTTGAAAGGGCTGCAAGAGCATTAATGGCAGAACAGAATGATAACAGAGGCCTTTTAAGGGTACTGCTACCTCTGCATGATCAGAAAGCTTGGGGATAAGAAACTTCTGGCCTGACCGCTGATGCTGGAACCCTACCTAGCACTTCTATTAATATCTAGTGACCTCAAAGTTATCATCAGAATTACTGACTTTCAGACAACATTGCCTCAGCCAAAATACATAGGAAAATGTATTACAACCTTACAACCTGCATCTTGAAGCCCACAAAGCCACAAATTATGACTCCTTTGCCATGAATACAATACCAGCAAATACCTCCTTGGCAGTCCTATCATAGCAGAAGCAGCAGATGCTGCTTTGTTTTTCACTTTACTAATCTTGTGCAGGTGTGTGTACTTGGTAGCAGCTGGGTCTCAGCAAGTTGTAAAGTGGTCATTAGCTTTCCAGTCTAGTAATGCAGTAGTCGATCTGCAATTGTTTTTACACTTTTACACTTTTGTAGAATGAATTCTGATATATGAAATTATGGGGTCAAATAGTATTAGTTTATAATATTACAGCAGTATATTGAAGTGCTTATTTTCGTGTACACTGACAGCATTGTGATTTAACATTCTTTTTCTTAGTTATTTGCAAGTAAGAGAGTTAAGTATGATAATATCTGTATTACTCTTAGTTTATATTTTCGAATGCCTGATTATGGGAGGAGAAGTTTGTTGGAAGTTTAGGAGAACAATGTACACTGTAGAGCAATTCCTAAGTCATAGATCCAGTTACCCAGTATCCAGGTTTCTGAATGAAAGGTGTCATAGGTTTGATGCATTAGTCTTTTCTTCCGATCTTTACTCAAAATTGCTCTTTGTGTGAGAAATCCCTAGCCCCGATATTTAAAATATGAAACCCCATCCTGACATTTTATATCTCCTTTAGAGCTTTACTTTTTTTCTCTTTAGCATTACCGTTAACACATTATGTAACTAATCTATTTTATTATCTCTTTCTCCCAGTAGAATGCAAACTCTTTGAGAGGAGAGAATTCAGACTGTTTTGTTCAGTGCTATATTTCCAGTATCTGCTACATAGACACTATTCATTAATTTTTCCTGATGAATAAATAAATGGATAGACATTACTTTTCTTGGATGTTGCAATGGGACTTCTGCTTTTAGTTGGGAGGTAAAATATTGTAAAGGACCATTGCTCTGACCTTAACCATGAGAACAAATGAGATAGATTATAAAATTATAATTTTCAAAAATCCTTTAGTGTCTTAAGAATGCAAATAAGCCTAAATAGACTGAAATCCAGAAAGTGATAACTTCTTTCTAGGAGAAAAAACAGCTTTAATTACAACAGAATTATAAGAGGAGGAGGACTTTAGCATAAAGACATGGGTGAGAAGAAATCAGCAAAACTCCTAATGAACTTTTAACAGACCTCTTAAGTTGGCATGATGGTATAGAATTCCAATAGTCCCAGCCACAGAGCCAGTTATGAACCTAACAGTTCTTCTCCAAGGACTTTCACTGAGCACACAGAGGTAGGACACAAAAGAATGAAGGCAGGCAAGGTTAGCTGCCAGAAATCCCTCTGAGACCAGATATTCGCCAAGTGTAAGAACTGGCTACGTTAAAATGGATCTATCTATGACACTTTCAACATCACAGATGAATTTCATGTTTTGATTTGTGAAAGAAGCCAGACACAAGAGTACATATTGTATGATTCCATTTGCACAAAGTCCGAGAATCAATCTATGGAAAAAGATATCAGAACAGTATTTACCTCTGGGATTAGAGTGGCATTGTACATAAACTTTAATACATATGTACTCATTGTAAATCCTAAAACAAAACAAAACAAAAAAAATCACTCTCAAACATCTTATCTAATACTTTAGAGATGTAAAATTCCTAATATTATAATGCTGGGGCTAAGCATAAAATACTGTTGGAAAATGAAACTTTAAAAGTTATTCACTTTTCAATAATAAAGAATCACAGAAACTAAAATATACTTATCTAAGGACACATACTAGCTACCATTAGCAAACATCTAGAAAAATCTCAGCATGAATGTTAATCATTAGATTCTAAGTCTGGTAAAATTACAATAATTTTATTTTCAGTGAATTCTTCAATTTGCTCAAGAGGGTCCTTAAATCTGAAGTTTTCAAAGGCTGCTGTTCAGTATTAAATTTCCAATCACTAAACATATTTCAAAAGATAAAATCATAAAAATTGTTAGCTTTAAATATGTAACCATAGTCAGCAGACATAGCATTTATTCAGCCAAAAGCTTTTTAAGAAACTCAAGAAATTTGTGTAGTTGGCAAAGAAGGCCATGGTCTCTGGCATGGTCTTTAAGTTGTCAGTGTCTCGAAGAGCACTTATTACAGCAATACAACTTTCATCTCCCTTTATAAGGTGCTATGAAGGTTGTCATGTGGTGTGTTCAGAAATTTCTGAAAAGATTTTTCATCATGTTTAAAAGATAGTTGTTCTTATAGACACTACTTCATTAAAGCAACTTATATCTGTCTACATTTTTACTAACCTATTAGTTTTTTTTTTTGAGATTATGGATCTCTTGCAGCCTGAAAAATAAACAGTGTATTTAGGTCAGACTCATAATTTATCTGGGTAAGTTTCTGATGTTGGTCTTAGGGAATCTTTGAGGACAACATAAATATAGATTTAACTTGTTAAGACTGACACTTGATATTTTTAGCTATTTTCTGGACCTTTTCTAATTTTCTAAAACATTTTATTAGATGCAGGGGTTTGAATTTTATCTGTAAAATTCTTCTCTACATACTCTAATAACATCTTTTGGGTATGGACATGCACGTTGGGAGAGTTCACTGCATTCAGGCATTGTTCCTTAAAATAATCATACCTGAACAAGAAATTAGAATTTTACAAGGACACGAAATAATTACTTGAGAAATAGACCTTCCTATGAAATGGTACTAATTGAGAAAATATTTATAGATCAATTTGCTGTGCTGTATATAATATGGATTCTCAACTTCAGTATCTGAATTGCATCTTATTGAAGATACATGCAAATAATTTTTGGAGAAGCACTGAAAAAGATGGTCATTCATTCTTCTGAAAGCATTCACATAGTAAGCTATGCGTCAGGCATAAAAGATAGTTGATTTCCCTTTTCAGATCTTTCTTTTTTTTTTTTTCACTTGCCTTTTATTCTCCTCTAGTCCCTTTAAACCTCCCCTTGCCCTCACCCCAGACTTCTTCATAAATTCTCTTTTCTAATTATTCTATCTCTTTTTTCCTCCTTTCAAGGAATTGAATAATCAAGTGCCTAATGTGTCCCCTAATCTATCATTTAAAAACTTTCACCCACTTTTATCGCATAACAACAGTTGATCTCAACTCAGTTGTCCTCAGGGCTAGTACTTGAACACTGCTCACTTTTTAAAACCATCTCAAAGAAATGCATTTGGCCTTTCTAGAATAGGTTGCTGATGATCATTAATTAAAATGCAGGTGTCCTATTTTGAAAGCAATAGACTAGTTGATTTAGGAAAGCATAACTGAATGTACACTTGGGTGATTGCAAGTCTTGGCACTGAGTACTGAAAGCAGTGCAGACTGCTTTCACAGAGAAGAATGGCCTGAACAATAAGTATTTATTTAGCGTGTGTGTGCCAGCTCTTATACTAAGAACATGTTCACATATTATTAGTTATTTATTCCTGTCCTCTATAACTCTACAAGCTTGGAATCAGATAGAGGAAGTACAGTCTATTTAGTTTTGCTGCAAAGAGTTGCTGGTAATGAGATTAGACTGGCAGACATGTAAATTACAGCCAGGTTTGCTTCATGCTTTTGGAGCAGCTAGTCCTGGAAGCAGAGTAAAATAATGGCCAACTGAGTCTCTCAGTCAAACAGATGTATTAAGAAGCAAGATAGTTCAGCAGAAGGACACCTTCCCAGCCAAATGCTTTATTTTGGCAAGTGTGAAATTAAAAGGAAAATACAATTCAGATAAATGTCCTTGAACTGTGATTAGCGTACAAAGTAAAATGTTTCCTGTTATTTTATAAGTTTGTCTTCAGGAAAACCCAGTTAAAAAATTAATCATTACATTTATAAAATATAAATATTTATGATAACAGTTCTTGGTTTATTTGAGCAACATTATAATAGTCAATACATTCAAATCACAAAGTGTCTCTTAAAAGACAATTATTTACAAATATGCAATATAACATATGTCATGTTACATGACCTTTTAAGCATGTCATAAAATTGCTATCTTCATAGCTGAAATGCCATTGTATTGATAGTAAATGCTCCAAATTAAGAATCCTATATGCTTTATCACTGTTGCTATTCTAAGTAAAAATTAAATCAACTTATATCAGTAGAAGCTTTGGGCAAGACTTTTATAGAGAAGAGGACAAAGCAAAGCAAGGAAATTATTTGATTGGCTATAGCTTAAATGGTTGCATTCTTTGAGAAAGACTATCTGACTTTTGGTTCTTGATTTTCCCTACGTTTTGATTTCTTAACCTTGAGGCATTACAGGCTTAAATTTTAGTTTGCTTTATGTAGACTACGAAGGTCATCTCAGTCTCATGGCCTCCTTGTTTAATTAGTTAACATTAGAGCACCCTTAAAAACTGCAAAACAAATGGATCTATTTTCTCATTACAAAACCATATTAGATCAGATTGTAGTACAATGAAAAGTAATAATGTATTATCTTTTCTCTGCTCCTCAGAACAAGGTGCCAGAATCTCAGCCTTCCCAAGCCTCTTTCTTCTTGGAGAGTTAGTTAAGGCTAAGGAAAGGGTCTTCGTTAAGGCTCATAGAGTCTGTATCCCCACCATGCACTCTCTAGTTCTACTCTTTCTCACTCAGGCTCACATATCAGTGACTTGGAGGACTTTGCTGCTCGGATGGAATCTCTCCGTATTGTACTACCATTATTGGCTTCCTGAATGTTAAATTTGATGTGGTTTTCAAAGTCCCTATTTATTCTTCTGATTTCTGTCTCTGGAAACTTTTGGCAGTATGTGGAATGAACTCTCCAACCTCAGAGACTACAATTCTTAAATAGTTAAGAGTGAGGTTTCACTCACTCTCTATAGTTCCTTAGAATGAAAACTAGAGGTGGCAAAGTTTTCTGGGGGGATTGTTTAGAAATAATGTGAATGTCATAACACAAGTTAATATACCAAACTCTTCACTTGTTAATAGTCAGTGTCTCTTGTCTGACCTCATACACCTTACCTCTCATCCAGTTTAGGCCAAAACTGGTGAAGTCATCTTTTATTCTTCTATTTCATACTACTCGTGTACTTCATTGGGAAATCTCATTGTCTCTACTGTAAACATATAGCCAGAATCCAGTCATATCTCACTGACTTTTCTGTCTCCTCTTTTGTCCCATCTAAGATGATTTCAGTAGTCTCCTACTTGCTCCACCTCTGCCCCTTTCTCTACTCCCAGAATCTCTTTGCAGAATATCAGCCACAGTTATCCTTAAAAATCTGACAGACAATACTGTACTTTGCTCCTTATTTTAGTTTGGCTAAAAGCCAAAGACCTTGTAATAGCCTAGAAGACTCTACAGAATCTGATCTTTCAACCAACTGACTCCACCTCCTACTACTTTCCCCTCTGCACACTCTGTTACAGTCATGATCTTTCACAGAGAGAATTTCCCTGTCTAGCTTGTTTAAATTTTCAATCTCCAGCCCTCCCATTCACTGAGTTCCTTACCCTGTAGTACTTCAGCATTTATAGCATTCTATATTGATTGAATGTGTGTACTGTCCATCTCTCCCATATAGAATGTAAGGTACATGAAAACATGGAGGGATAGATAGTTGTTTGTTTTGTTCACTGATGTTTTCTTTGAATCTAAATCAATGCCTGGTACATAGTCGGTTCTTCAATAGGTTCTCAGTGAATGAATAAAGCATAATGTTTTTCATATCCAGGACACTCTTTAGGGAATTAAGTGCAGATTTTGTCCTTCCTCCTCCAAGTGCTTCACTTCTAGTTTTGATTATTAGTCCTCAGGGTGTCCACAGAGCCTTTATATCAAGAGAATCCCATTTCTGAAATGGATAATAGTCTATGAATATCATAAAAATTAAGCCACTTTCTGGAATCTATACCACATCTCATTACAACTTTTCAGAATTAGTTGCACAACATTCCAAATTAATTTAAACAGTGTCTAAGCAACTTAATATAGTAAAGTTTACGTGGGAGTTTATGTGTATATGGCAGAAAATGTGTCTGATACAGATAATAGTAAATCATTTTTGACAAGGTATAAAATGTCTAGCATTCCTAGGAATGTCAGTAAATGTTTTACAATTATTTTCTTTATTTTACACGTTATCAATATATTCTATCAGATACCTTTGTAATTTGGGAAGTACTGATGCCAGTTTAAGGAAAAGTGTTAATAGGCCAAACCAAAGCAAATACTATTGAAATGGAAACACCAAGAAGAGAAGAAACATGATAAAACTGATGGGATTGAAACGGAATATGATTTAACATGAATAGCTGAGATGTTCACTTGTCAGAAAAACATTGCTCTTCACTGAAATATTTCAACTTTTAAATCTACATCAAAGACATTTCTTTGAACATTTGACACAATTAGTG
Organism: Cynopterus sphinx; assembly: GCA_030015415.1. Lineage (NCBI taxonomy): Eukaryota > Metazoa > Chordata > Mammalia > Chiroptera > Pteropodidae > Cynopterus > Cynopterus sphinx. The sequence goes on from CM057380.1 coordinate 34,837,446, forward strand.
ATTTTTTTTGTCATTCTTTCAAATGAAGTTGAACAAAGACTGTGGGCAGGCATAATGTGAATTAGAGAACAAGCATGAATTAGTTTGAGGTCTTAGGCCTTTCTTAACACTCATGTTAAGTTTGGCTATAATCTAGAATATTTAGACAACATGAAGACAAACTGGCATTTTATTATTTGACCAATGTTTGTGGAATATGCTAAATACTACTTAGAAATAATATCCATACTTGGTTTACTATTTGACTGGATATGTATTTATATGTGTATAACACACTCACACACATTCATCTGTACATAAATAAAACATTAAAAATGATTTTTCTTCAATTTGAATCTAAAAAGTTTTTCACAAAAGCAAATGGACAACTAATAACATTGTTTTTTTCTCATTTGTTCTCATTTTACTTCTGATCAGATCTTAGGCCAGAGAAGCAGAATCCATTGTGAAATTAAACATTTATCTGTGTGTTTGTGCTTACAGCTGCACTTTTTATGTCTGCTACAGTGCATTATATTTTTCTACCACTAAAATATAATGAAAAGTTACAATAAAACAAAAAAGTTATGACAACTTTTTGTACTCAGACCAGACTTCCTGCCAGGACATCTCTTGCTTGAATGGACAGAGCTGGAGGACTTGGTCATGTAGAATGACGCTGTCGTTGGCTATGTGCAGGATACACAGTGAAGGACCAATCTGAACTGCTGGTTACAAGAGAGATCAAATGGTAGAGATTTCTTTGTGGATTTCTTCATGGCTGCAGTTGATTGGGATTAACAAACCAGGATATTCATCTTAGCAAATGAGAGGTGAAATAAAAACTTATATTTATATCATTGTTGAGAAAAAATAAAAAATTACATTTGTTAAAAAGATTGGATATGATAGATAAATCTTTAAATTGACTAAAAATTCTAATAAAACTAAGGATGACATAAAAATATTATACAAATGTTTAGAAAAATTACATTAAGGAAAAATTTTGACAAATTTGTCAAGTAATGGTATTACAAAAATAATTTTAGTCCTTTTATCTCAAGGAAGAATGGGTTATAGTTAGAGCAGAATAATGGAAATCAGGCTCCATATTTTATATTTGTTTACATAGACTAAGTGAAAATAATTAAATTGGCAAATAGTGGTCAAAGACATGTTTAGCTACGGCAGTTGTTTTTATTTTTCATTTTCCAAATTATTAGAAAGGGGAAGAATCAAAGAGGAATAAAGAAGGCACAGCTTCCTTGAGTAATTACAATTTAAAAAAATCACTAAAGTAGTTGTTGGCATATGAAATTTAAAAAGTTGGACAATACTAGATAGAACTTTTCATTTCTGGATCACTGATCAGAATCCAGCAGATTTCATATCATCAGAGACCAAAAGCCATTATTATACTATTTTATATGAAATAAGGTAATTCTCACAGTTCTTTTCTAAGAGTAGAAATGACTACGTATACTATAAATGATTAGAAAGAAGTAAGCTAGGTATGGAACTTTGTTGAGGCAAAATAACAAATGGTTTAGCCAGTCTCCAATTTTTTTACAAAATCAAATTTTAACTCTCATTTCAATTCCTGAAATTGTTGATATGATTTGTTTTGTATCTCACTTAGTCTTTTCATCAGTACCATCCTGAATTCTCTGTCGTTTAAGTCACAATTTCTAGGTCTGTAAACTTATTTTCTGGAGATTTTAATCTTTCTTTCTGAGGCGCTTTGTCACCTTGGTTGTTCATCATGTTTAATTAATGAACTATTTCTCCGCCTGGGCATTAATGAAAGAGTATTCTGTTGTTTTCCCAGAAAGATTGATTAAATAAAGGTCCCTCTTTAGCCTGCTGCAAAGAAGGCGCTCTTCTTTTGGTTTCCAGTAGGTGGCGTCTAAGCCTCTTGGATCCCAGCAGTTTTGGAAGCCTTTGCTCAGATTCCCCTGGGGCTGCGCGGTGATGGGTCTTGGAGGGTATGGGGAGAGGGGCCCTCTGGGGTGGGGTTTGGGGGCAGCAGCTCAGCCTCGGTTTTGCAACAGGGTGGTTAAAATCAGCTGCTGATTCTCTGTGATCCTGTCCCACTTCTCTGCTTTCTGCCCTGATGACTGGGCCCTCCAGTAGGCTGACGGCATATCCAGGCCAGGTTGTTCAGAAAAGTCACTGCACCTTCACCCTTCCCCCTCCTCCTACTGGGAGCGCTGGTGGCTGCAAGAGGCAGCTTCTTTATTATTCCCAGTCCACTGCCCAACCGACACCCAGGGTTCTGACCTGTGGTAGCTCATGTGCGCAGATCCCACGCCCAGACGTGCTGGTGTACAGTTATGATGTTTTTTGTTGAGTTTCAGATGTTCAGCTTATTGTTGTTTCAAGGGGAGAGATCTAGGGACATCACTCTCTCTGCCATATTTCCCATAACTCTCATTTTAGAAATGGAACATTATTCTTTATGAAAACTACTATAGGAATGTGACCATCTCTAAAGTAGAGTGTAATAGACAGCTATCATTTTGCTTTTCATCCATTCCAACCTGTTTAGAGCAATAATGCCCAGATTTTTCTGGGACTGACATCTCACTTATATTGTGTGGGTGGGCTTGTCCTTACCCATAATACCTGTAGAAGTGGGCCCTGATCAACATAATTCAGTCATCATAAACCCATCTCTGTAACAGCAGCAATCAGTTTTTTGTTTGGACACATTACACGAATAGATCCAATGAGGAAGTGAGACACTGACTGCATTTGAGGAAACAAGCTTTTTATCTTTTTTTTTTTTTTGTAAATTGCTGAGAAAGGCCACCTTTCTTCTTTTGATGGTGTGTGGTGAAATTGTGACAGTCATTTTACTGCCACGGCAGGGAAGACAGGAGTTGTTTAAAAACAGCAGGGTGGAGTCTGAAGGTAAGGCCAGAGTGTGAAAGAGAGGTCAGAGAGACAGAGGAATCAAGTCCTTAGTGATAATGTTTTAGCTGCTGGATCAATGCTTGGCTACTTTTAGACTTTCAGTTAAGAAAGTGATCAATTATCTTTATGACATTACTTGGATCTTTTTCTCATTCAAAACATAAATAATACTTTAAATAGGAAGTGCTGTCAAAAGCAGGATGGTAACTATAATAGACCCTAAATGTGGCAGTGGATGAACTGGAAAAGTATAATGAAGGACAAGGAACACTCCCTCCTCCTCCACCAAACAGGAAGATAGGCAATTCTTTTTCTGTCATAGCTGAATAGCTGGGTAAATTATTACCTTGTATTTAGGGATTCAAACCAAGAATGAACAGTTAAGGTACTTGCTATAAAATATTTTCAGTATGTTGGTATATGATAGCTATATCTTATAGCCTTCAAAACATTTATATGACATAAAGTTACTTTTAAAGAACAACTGAACACAAAAATGAACAGAGACTTTTTGAAAGCAGTTGAATTATTTTTCAGCAGCAGCCTTCCAAGTGATCTGTCTAAGCTCTGAGAACATTCTATAGCTGCAGCTTTCTGCTATTCAGATAGGCCTCGTTATTTCTTCTGTCTAAACCTTTTCTTCAGCCATTCCAGTTTATTCTGGAAGCTCCAGGTAGCATTCCAATCAATTTCCTTTTACTGAAATCAACCAGCGTAAGTTTCTGTTGTTTGAGGGCTAAGAACCCTAATTTATTAAAAACATTTCACACAGTTTTTTCATCATTCTTTGTTAATTTAAATTATTTTTTAAAATATCTTTTAAAAGTTCTCTTATATATACACAACCGAGTTAGTCCTTATCTTAAAAGAATTGTTAACTTTAACAATTACATATTTCTTATTCTTATTAGATTATTTTCCCCAAACCATTTTCATCTCAGTGCCGTAATTACATCTAAACTCATTTCCTTCTTGGTTTACTTACAAAGCTTCCACTTGACCTTTATTGCAACTGGAAAGAATCTGATGGTCCATCCATTCCACCCCCCATTTAATGAGAAATTTTAAAGGCCTTAAGGCCAAAATTCTCACAGTTGGTGATTAGCATTGGCTTCTAAGCTCAAAAACCATGGTATTTCTACTTAACCACATGGGTAAAACTGAACAATTTTTGGAGGAATAATTACCTTCCTGATCTCAATTATTATTATTATTATTATTATTATTATTATTATTATTATTATTTTGGCAAAGGAAGAAATATTGAACAGAAAAGTGAATTTCCAATTTAGTTCAGTGGGGTACCATTTGCTGTGTTGAAACCACAAAGTTATTAAATGCTAGTACATTCATAAGAAAAAAAGTTAAATTTGTCTCTGAAAATGTTCCTTTAAAAGAGTAAGCTTATATAAAAGACCAACGGAAGCTTATTAAATATTGCTGTGCCAAGTGAATAAGTTACAGTTTCTACTCCAAAGTGAAGAAAATCAATCGATTTTATTTATTAAAAATGGAAATTGCAGAAAGAGGAACAGAAAATTGCCTTTAATTCAAATTTACATTTTCTTTCTGAATAGAATAAGGTAAATGTTTTGTTCCAATATCAAATTTGTCTTCTTCCTGTAAAAGGGAAAAACAGGATTAACATTCACCAAGTGGATTATATTCAGTAGAAACTTTGAACAAATTGAAAAGAAAAATTTTTAAATTATTCGTCACTCCTTTATTGTTTTTGCAACCTTATTATTTCTTTGTAGAAGGTACTACTGTATACTTTTTAGTGAGTAATATTATTCATATAATGACTCATTTGAGAAACTGGTCTTTCTTCTGAATATGATGTTTCTTTTCTCATTGATAATTTGTATGGAGAAATATATATCAGGCATACCATTATTATTCTTTGAATATGTACCTTCAAATAGAGAAACACAGAAAACTCATTTCTATGAAATAATAGAGCAGGCTGTATCTCATAATTTATTACTTCATATATTTTAAAAATACTATTCTAAATAATCTTTGAAGCCAAATAACAAGTTTGTAATTTCCTATCACTTTTTAGAGATTCTCAATAATCAACAATTTAGCAATATAATCCTTGACTAACAATAACGTAAACCACTATATGATAAATTCAACTCATTTTTAACTTAGGTAATCACTTTTTTTGTATTTCTCACACTCAAATATATATGAAAATATATTACTATTATGCATATATTAATTTTATACATCCTGAGGGGGAAAAGCAAAAAGAATTTTACAAGTTTTCTATTTCTACATGAGTTTTAAAATAACGATCTGACTATGGAGCAGGAATCACTAAACTTTAAAGGAACAGATAGTAAATATTTTAGTGTTCATAAGCTATAAAATTTCTATTACTAATACTCTACATTTCCAAGAAAACAGCCATAGACAACAATAAAGAAATGGGCATAGCTGTACTTTATTTACCAAAATAGGCAATGGGATATTTGGCTTGCTGGCTGTAGTTTGTTGAGTCCTGCTTTAGAATGTGGAGAATTTTTCTTGAAGGTTTTAGTTTACACAAGAGCAGAAATAATAACCAAAAAGTTAACACACGGTCATAGGCATTATTTTAAGATGTCTGAAACAGAAACCTACCTTAAATGTAGGAGTTCTGTTTGCCATTACATTCGATAAAGGAAAATCCTCTGCAACAAGGATTTCTGGGTATGTAAAGACTCTGTCACCTGCCGGTGCTGCTGGACACCAGTTTCTCTCTGAGATACTAGTAATTCTGCATGCTACCAGTGTCTGCCTGCTAGAAAATGAGTTGAAAAAGCTCAGAAGAAACAAGTCTACCTATGGTTTATTTAAAAAGAAAAATAACCCCTGCATAATATACATGTAATTATCTATGCAGGTGAGTGGAGAAAAATATAATCAAAACTATTTTATAGTCTTTTTGTTTATATCACCTTCACAAACTGAAAAAATCTATAAACTGGAAAATAGAACAAATACTGTCTGTTACATAATGAGAAGGATACCTGGAAAAGAATAATTTACTTATGACCTGGAATTTATCTTGATAAATGACAGAACTCTTTTTATCCCCTATAAATTTCCTAAAATACCCTGAACCTATTAAGTTATATTCCAGATCCTAATCCAGAATTTACCAGAATGCTTTTTATCCAACAAAATGGTGGTAGAAGAGACATTTCTGTATTGGATGAGAAGTTGTTGATTTTTGAAAGTCCCTTTCACTTCTAAGATTTCAGATTTATTGAAAAAAGCTTGCTATTTAGCACCCTCATATTACTAATTGTATGTCTTTGACTCTTAACTTTCATGAGGAATACTAAGAAATTCACATTTAAAACAAACTATATTCAAGCAATGTGAGGTTTTTAACCCAAATTACCAATGGTAAATGAAAAAGTTGGTCCACTATTTGTCAAAATCATGTGTTGTTTTTCCCATTAGTGTTTTAGCTATTATATTCTTTACCACATTACAAAATTATTTTTCTGTTTTCAAGAACAAAATATGTTTACAGGAGTATTTTACTGAATTCCCATTCTCTCTCTCTCCATTTGAAGTACACACACGCACACACACACACACAAAATAAAAATGAGAAAGATGATGCTTGAGTCTTTCATAGTAACATTCTACTTTTATTAAATGGACTGGTAAAACCACTGGTAGGATAAAATTTTCTTCTCTGATTCGGGTGATATGTTTAGACAAAGAAATATTAGGGAAAATTATTAACATTTTCATTATGTGCCACTGATCGTTTATTTTCATATATGAAAAGTATATGACAAAATCAAAATATTAGAAAGCATTTAATTAGTCTAAATGTATAGAAGTAATCATAAGGGACACCATTAACTCATCTTGATCTAGATAATGAGATGAAATTAAGAATAATAAAATTAAACCTAATGATGGAGAAAATATTTTCCAAGGCCCTTAGGAATAAAGCCTCAATTAGCTGATTTTGGAAAATGAAGAGTTGTGATGATTTTTCTGAATAATAGAAGGAAAACAGAAAATCCTTTAGCATATACCCATTTTGTTACACAGTTTCTAAGATGACTAAGTACTATCTTTTGCCTTAGTATGTATAAATTACTGAAAATCATTGAATTTTATGATTCTTGAAAGTCATTTCAGAAAATTATCTCTCCCTTCTGTAAACTCATTTTACTGAAACTCTTACATGGCATTTATCACAGTCTGTCTTATGATGCTTGTAGTATTTCTTCTGCCAGTCTCTAATTGTCTCTAGGCCAGGGACCATGTCTTTATCTTCACCTTACCCAGTGATAGATAACACAATACCTCATGTGTAATACATGCTCAATAAATATTGAATAGGATCATTATGAATTTCAATTATGACTTCATGATATTGTAGACTCAGAAATTGCCTCTTGCTTATAAGAACAGGTCAGAAATAATAGCGGTTAAATTATAGGCTTTGGCTAATCAAATTCTGATTTTGGATCTGCTTCAATTAGTCATGGCCAAAACATAAGTTCCGAGGCCATTAAAGAAAACATGGGTCATGTCCAGGAGCCTTTAAAAAAATCATTGTTTCTCTGCCATTAGGAACTACTCAAGAAAGAAATAGCTTTTATTTGTTACTCTGTTTATTTTCCAGAGGAAGTACCTGTCCCAAATATGCTTTAGTAACTCAAACACAATAAAGAAAATAATTATACCACCCACACTACTATTAAAATATTGATATATAAATGTGTGTATTATTTGTTATTTATATCTCCTTGTACATATTTGTATCTTTATCATTTTGTAATTCATTATCTTAAAAACTAATTTTTAGTTTTAAATATATCATTTTTCAATATTTACATAATTCTATATAATTTTTAATGAGTGAACTATATTCCAACTTATACATATAGCATATATTATTTAACGAATTTACTTTTTTATATATTATTTTAATTTTTATTTTCATAAACGTTCTCATATGTAAAGGACTATATACATCATTCCCCCACCTAGAGAAAAATTCATATAAGTGAAGTGGCTAGCCTAAAGATATGCAGCTATTTAAAGCATGATTATGTCATCCTCCTGAAAAGATAATAATTTGCAATTTTAAAAATAAAATATGAGAGTATATGTTTCCCATGACTTTTGATCATATTGATTAATATCCTATTTGCTCAGTTGCTGGTGAAGTTGCTCATTGTTCTATGTATTCGTTTTGGATTATTAATTAATTTGAACTTGTTTTAATTTTTATTACATCTCATTTGCATTTCATCTCTGACAAACTTTGTTTTCCCATTTTTCTATTTGTGTACTTGTCTTATAAGCTTGTATATAAAGTTTGTTAAACTTTTATCTCTTTTGTACACTGTTTTTTTCCTCCATCAAAGTACATAAATTTTAAATTTTTATGTAGTTAAGCTTTTTAACTTTCATCTTTATAAGATTCTACCTATAGGGTTAAGTTTGTAAACCTTTTTTATAGCCCAGCATTTCAAAATTATTCTAAGTATGTACTTCTAGTTATTTTATGGTTTCATTTATATCAAATTTTTTGTTATATAATGGAGTTCCTTTTTACTCTGCCATTATGCTGATTAGCAATGGACAAGGCATTGTAAAATATTGCTCACTGCAGTATATATAAAGGTATTTATAAAGCAAAATTTTCTCTCTGTCAAGCCATGCCATTTTCCATGCTGCACATGTGTTAGCTGAGTGACCAGGGAGGGCCTGCAGTTATCAGTACCTGTAGTCTGGTCTCCAACCATGGGCAACCAATGACATTTACGTGAGTTATATAAGTATTATCATTTTAAATCTGTGCCATAATGTAAAAAATGGTTAGAAATCACCTTCTAGATAAATATATTAAAAAACTCACATATGATGTCTTTGATGTTTTCTGACCTTGGCAACAGGTCAACCATGCAAGGTCATATTTAGATCTGTGAATAAAACTGTGTAATAGCTACAAGAGTCAGACCTTACTTATATAACTTGTTTAATGCAGGCAGTATAGTAAGAATTTTTCAAAAGGATCTCCAGGGTAAAATTTTATTTTGAGCTTTAAAATGAGAAAATGCTGCTTCTTAATGTAGAATACTGCTGTTTATCTTTTGCAGCTGAACTCTACATCGTTTTTATTCTACAACTCCTCTTAGTTCAGCATGATTGGCTTCAATTGCCATTCATTCTTTAGTGTATGGAGTAGTCAGTCAGGTGGCTCTGAAATGTGCTAAAATAAAGCACTTGAAGTTGAATTTGCATTTCCACTTTTTTAACACTGCCCTTAAAGTGTCTTAGAAAGGAAAGAAAACATTAAGGTATATAGTGTATAAAGTACTAATCAGGTAAGATGGTAAATGCTATTCAAAGAGATAGATGATACATACCCACATAATGGATGATTGAGAATGTTTAATAGTTGCACCAACATACCAGTGCCTTTGGCTGGAAGGAGTATTCTGATGGAAGCCTGTGTACTGATTTGTCTCTAATAATTAAAGACATTAAAAGAATGGTCACAAATTTAAACATAAATGTGATTTGCAAAACACACATTTCAGTATGCACACATATCCATATACAGATGTAAATTATATATGTCCATCCATACTTAAATATCTGTATAGATATGTACATATAAATATATTGCTGCGCAAAATGTTGTTACATTACTTCTAAATAATTCTTTTAAATGGTATGGAAAGAAGACCATCTAGTCCCTTATATTTTCATAATTAAACACAAGTTTTCATTTACAACACTGGTATATAGAACATATAGATCTTTCTTTAATTGAAAATATGTTCTAGCTCTTCTTACCATTAAACATGTTTATGTGAAAAATAAATTCATGATATATTTTTAAAGTACAAATTATGTTCACATGTTATGGTAGAATTTTGTTTATGTTAACCACTGTAACATACATATGTATATTTTGTGTGTATATATATTCATATGAATATTTATATGTGTATACACATGTAAATGTTAAATAAATGTTGTGTACACTTAAATTATAATAGTAGGACCATGAGACTATTGATTTTTTACTTCCTACTTCACACTTTTTTACTTTCTGAATTTTGGTAGTAAAGACATTAATTTTATGATCAGAAAAAACAATAAAGCTATTTCTATTTTGTATTATTTAAATTCAGCTTCCCTTATAAGCAAGATTAAAAAGTCAGAATTATAATAAAACAGGGATCATCTAATGCTATCAAAAAGTAGTCCACCCTTAAGAAATATACTAGGAAAAGCAGCTATCAATGGGACATGTTGACCATTTACTGCTCAAGACCATCAAACTCAATTTCCACATTATGCCAGCTCACCAGAAAACAAGGCAACTTAACCATTAACTTTTGCCCTCCACAATATTCTTTTACAAAACTTCAATTTAACATTGTGCCCATGAAGGCTGTATAGTTTAACCAAGAGACAGTACAGGGCACTTAACTTTGATCTCTGTAGCTTTTCGCTTACAAAATATGTCTGTATCTTTTCTCAAAGGCAATACACACACACACATAAATACACAATAGTGATCAATGTAATAAATACAATTGTTTTTAATCTACTAGTACAAATATTGTCATTATGTTGCATTGCATCTTATCTTGGAAGCTCCATAAGAAGTTATTGCCAAACTTTCAAATTATTCGTGATGCTAATACATATATAAATGATGATAGATGATAGATAGATTAGATAGATGATGATGATGATAGATAGATAGATGATAGATAGATAGATAGATGATAGATAGATATAGATGATAGATGATAGATAGATAGATGATAGATAGATAGATAGATAGATAGATAGATAGATAGATAGATAGATGATAGATAGATAGATAGATGATAGATAGATAGATAGAGATGGATGGATGGATGGATGGATGGATGGATGGATGGATGGATGGATGGATAGATGATAGATAGGTAGGTAGATAGATAGATAGATAGATAGATAGATAGATATAGACAGACAGAAACACACACACACACAGAGTGAATGGTGTACAGTCTATTGAGTTCCTTGTTATCCCAGCAAGTTCAGATATTAAATTTTAGAATAAGTGTAAGTAGCATAGATTTCTTGGTGTAATTTCTTTCTTCATTATCTTTTATGTAACATAAAATAATTTTAAAAGTCTTATATTCTTGTATTAAAAGCATCATATTCTTCTTAAAGATGGACTTAAAAATACATAAAAACTCACAAAAGTGAAAAATTATTTATAATTTCATCATTTGGAGATTATCCTAGTGTTTAGTCTAAATGTATACTTATATGTATATTTTGCTTTTAATAAATCTTTTACATACGATACATATTGTTTTATAACCTGAGTTTTCACTTAATATATTAAATATTTTTATGTTATTACTTTTTTCTCTGACATAGGTAATATATTCATATTTTAGAGCATTTAAATCATTTTTTTCCATTACTTATAAACATTCTTATGTATTTTTTTTTTTTTTTTGGTGCATATTTCAGCTGATTTCTAACAATGAAAATGGAAGAGTAACACTACCTATTCACTTTTGGGCATTTAATACATTTTAAGCTTTTAAAATAAGCTTGTAACTTTAGAAGATCAAGGAAATTTTAATTTTCTTCTATGACTCTAGTTCCTAGTGATACTTACTGAATGAATTCCAGTAGCTTTGTGATCACTCACAATCCAGAGATAAATAGCAAGTAATTTTCTTTATTTCCAGGTGTGAGCATTACCTCAAAGTACAAAATATGTCCAGTACATTCCAACTCCAAGAATTCATGCTTTATTGCACTACAGAAAAAAAACAAAAACAAAACAAAACAAAAAAAAACAAAAATCAGCGAAAGATATTCCAAATTAATATTATTGAGATCACAGGCCTGGTTATTGCTTGGAAGGGAGACCATCTAGGAATATAAGGTGTCGTAGGCATTTAAAAGAAAAATAATTGAAAGCAGAAGAATGGGGCTAAGCCCACTCAGTCATACCCACAAGGCAATCTTTAATGACTGGGATCCCTAGACAGTAGTCATTCATATTAAAGTCTATTTCATACCATCTTTGGAGTTTTTTGCTTTGCTTTGTTTTTGTTTGTTTATTTTTTTGCAAATTGTAAATGCTTATAAAATAGTTTCAGGATAGACAAAGGTCATTAAACTATATGGTTAGAGCAAATGAATGATAATGAATACTTTATCCAAATGCGTAATCTAAATTCCTAAGATCAGTACTGTTTTCTTTTTCTTTTTTCTTTCAAGTTAATTTTGTAGAAATAACCACCATTCTATAAAGATGATGCTCAAAATACTATATTAGAAATTGTAGTCTTATATTAAAAAATGCATATGCGGTATAGATGAGTGTCAGAACCACAGGCCCTCGAGTCAGACACACCCTGTGTAAGCCACATTTAAACTTGAATCTACCCCTCCATAAACTGGAGATGCATTGTTTTGTTATCAAGTGCAATACTGCAAATACTCGGAAAGTACTTAGTACAGTGCCTCACACACACAGCATTAAAGTGATGCTAGTGTGGATATGGTATTTAGAAAGGTGAGAGGACTTCATTTTTCAAACGACTGATTGATCGATCTTTCCTAGGTTTCATTTAAAACTGCTGCTCAGACAGGAAAGTTTGCCAAAAGCCAAGAAATTATCCTAGTCTGTACTATTTACATTAGTTACACTTTCTCTTGCAAATGTAATTACTTGTTTTTGAAGTTTTTACATATCATGTACAAATCATTTGCTAGATGCTAGGGACTTTGAAGTATCAAGAACATGAAAATCTATCTACTCTTTTCTCTTTTAAGTCTGGCAAAACAAGTGACCAACACAGACTGAAATACATGATAAAGTCAGGGGGAAAGACAACAAACATTAATTTTGACCATGACTCTGTTTTCTTGAGTTTATGTTAGAATCCTATATGGGCTTTTTAGCTCCTGGAATTCCCCATTCTAGAGAGAGAAAAAAATAGGCTGAGTATTCAATAATTTGGGATCAATTTCTGATTATATAAATTAAGAGTAATGGGTGGGGGCTTTCTGGTTCTTAACATTTAAAATGAGAAATTTCGGGTTTAATGGTTCCTAAGAACATTTCCTGATTTAAATTAAATATCTCATAATTATAACCTCTAGTAGGGCTATCTCAGCTTCCTAATAAATGAATATTTTATCATTCATATAAAATTAGTCTGTGGATGAAATTAGATGTAATTAAAAAAATCCTGACCAGCTACACTTTTTTTTTAATCTAAATTTCATGAGAGTTGTGGTTTAAAAAATAAAATGGGTTCTCTGGAACATTATGATATGTGAAAACAGCTTTTTATGAATTGTACAAAATGTAACAAAACTGAATGGATTAAAACTATAAAAGAAATGCAAGCTTTTTTTTTTAGTTTAACTTTATAATATTGAAATTTATCCAGATCTTCAAGACGATAAAAAAGTTTTTAAAGGTGAAGCTTAGAAAACTTGAGATGCTTTGAATTCAATAAATTCTCTTTTGCTATTTGAACATTCTGTGTATTTTATGAAGAATTGACAATATGAATTTTTTTACTGTTGCTTGGAATAGCAGATAGTTTATACTGGAAGAATCACATTCAGACATTTTTAAAATGGCATTTCTTCCCGGAGATAAATAAATATACATTTTAAAGTCATTTTTAATTACTAGTTTAGCATCTCACTAGTGGCAAAAAAGTTAGTTTTGAAATCAGGATTCTGAACATTAGAGCTGCATTATCCCCCTGGAAAAGGATTTAGAACTTCTAAATAACATAGTAGATAAGAAATAGAGTATTGTACCTTACTCACTTTTCTCAGTAATTTCTTTTTTAGTCAATCCTACAAAAGAAATCTGTCTTTTCACTAAATAAGTCCTTATCTCAGTTTTGCAAATACATTTACTTTATTAGATGGAAAACATGACTTTCCATCTCAATTGTCTTAACTCTTCACATATGTGTGGTTTTGCTCTATATAGCAGGTTGACGCTTGAAATACTCTTTAAAATTTAATTTTCTATATAATTTTTAATAATGTAATATATCTTGATTGAGTATATGAAAAGAAAAATATATCTCAGGTAATATTAAATCCAAGCATTTTCTTGATCTCCTTAGTGTTATTGGGAATATTTTCTAATAAATACCCCAAATTAAAGAGTACTTTATTAAGTCATCCTGAATTAACAAGTTAATTGGGATTAACTGTTCATGAGTTTTTTCTAATATCTGTTTTTACTGTATGAAGTTAAATTAAAAACAATATAAAAAACACTTGAGTTTGTGTGATAGTAATTATGAAACAATTATATATAAAAATATTTAAAATATTAAAAATAATTTTTAATTTTTACTGTCTTTTTAAGTGAAGATACTGTAGTACCACTAAAAGACAAAGGAAAAAAAATTAAGATACAGTTTATAAGAAGCATTTCCTTTTCTTAGTAATAAAGATACCAGAATATAAATATGTTTCAAAAATTTTTCCCTATGCCATAAGCATCATATAAAATAAAATTAAGCATTAGTCCTAAGAGAATACTTTATAAAGTAGTGGAAGGATGTCTAATGTGACTTCCCTGGTTTTACTTTAATCATATTTTGTTGATTAGATAGCACTTAAATTCACTGTACATCAGCACCTCCTGATGGCTTTAGGGTAGTATATGGTATGTATGTAAGTATGTATGTATGTATGTATGTATGTATGTATGTATGGCTTTTTTGTCTGAAAATAACTTTAGCCTCGAATTGCTATTATATATTATGTCTGGTAAAATGAAAAAAGCTTCGGACATATAGTGAGAGAATCAGTTTGACTTCCAATTTCATCATATAGACTCAATCATTTGACAAATTAGTCTCGTGAAAATCTGTTTCCTCATCTATAAAACAATTTTAAAATGTCTACATTATATGTTTATTGTGAAGATTTGACTAGACAGCATTTGGGGAAATTCACAAATGATTAGAACATGGCTGGCCCTCAATTTTTAAAATTTTCTTCCCCTTTCACCTGTTGAATATGAATATCAATAATGAAAACTACTACTTATTGAATTGGATGTATTCTGTTTACAGGAGCTTTAGTTATTTCCCTTATAAAAATCATTTCTAATTTTTAAATGAGTTTCTAACATTGATATGGAATTTACCTCAATAATGAAATTTAGCGAATTCAGCACAGTATTATAATTTATCCATTTTATTTGCTTGCTTATGTCAAGAGATTTTTAGTCCCTCTGTTATGAACTTCACATACAAGGACTCCAAAAACCCCTGCTATTTCACTTTATCTCTTTCCAGATATATAGTAATGTGAGAAAATTTCTACATTAAAAAAAAATTGAGGTGATAAAGATGTTCTGGAACTAGGTAATGGCAATGAGTGCACAACATTGTAAATGTATTAAATGCTACAGAATTGTACATGTTAAAATAGTTCGAATGGTGAATTTTATGTTGTGTGAACTTTTCAAGAAAAAAAAGAAAATCAGTCAAACAAAATAAGCTTAATTGCCTCAACAATTATATCTTTAATTGTATTTTTATTGCCTGGAAGATAATAAATACTCAAAAAATAAGACAATACTATAATTTACTGTCCAAGTTAGTATGTGTCTTCTAAGACAAATGTTATTAAACTACATAAAACACAGAATCTAAGATATAAAATGGGAATTCTCTGAGAATAAGTAGATATATGTATATCTTATTAAAGTATTATATTTTCCCCTAGCTTAATAGTAAATGAAGCACAGTTAAAAAAAAAAAAGTTTCCTTTCTCCAGGAAATAATTTATACACATGATTCAAAATCAAACAATATAAAATTTTTTGATGAAAAATTTTGTTCTCACTCCTTCACTTCATCTTTCTTCCACAGATAATCCCTTTATCGGTATATTCTGTGTTCTTCCAGAGATTTTCAGCTCAAATACAATTTTATTTATTTGTTTGTTTGTTTATTATTCTCCCATGCAAACTCCTCTGTATCTTGCTTTTTTCACTTAGCAACTTCTCTATTGATACATTTATTCTTCATTCTTTTTTCTCAGCTGTATAGTATTGCAGCGTATGACTATAACATTGTTAATTTGTCCCCTATTGGTAGACTGCTAGGTCATCTCAGTCTTTTGCTATTGCAAGCCATGCTGCAAAAAATTATCTCTGTAGTTGCATCATTTCGTTCAATGACACATATATTAATAGGACAAATTCCCAGAAATAGAATATGTTGCTCAACTTAATTTTGATAACTACAGCCAAATTCTTCCAGAGAAGGAATACCAATTTGTACTGCTAAAAGTATGAATGTAAACTGAGAATGTTTTGATTGATGTTATGAGTCTTAAATTCCCTGTCCAAGAAGGCTTTATAAATGAAAAGTGAAAGATTATTGAAAGTACATTTTGATATTTTAGAACTTTGCCTATGACTGATCCAGGCTATCCTACTAAGAATAAAATTTGGCTTGATGATATATGAAACAGTCTTGGGGTTCATTTGCAGTAAAGCATGGAATTTAAAATTCAGGGTCTGTCTTGAGTTAGGCTCCTCTGGTTATTTTGTATGACTTTGCTTTCCCATCTTTACATAACTATTGTGAACAGATACACATAAGTGTTAAACTTTCTCTTTTAAAATAGTATATAAAATTGTCTTCATAACTGGTTTATGTATTAGGAGCATTATAAAAAGTGATTTTTCTCCCATAAAATAAAATGTCATTTTTGGCTAAATTGTGTCTTCCCTACCAAATTCATATGTTGAAGTTCTAACCCACAGTACCTCAGAATGTGACTATTTGGAGATAGTCTTTAAAGGAGTAATCAAGTTAATATGAGGTTATTAGAATGGTAGCCCTAGCAAACTAATATAATCACAGCAAAGCATATTTCAGAGGCTTTCTGTGAATTTTTTTATTATCTGTTTTACTTATTTTATTTTTCATAATTATACAACTTAAATTCACAATCCTAAGAATTGTAAATCACTTGCTCATTTTCAAGAAAGTTTTTCATTTACCGAGACTACTCTAATAGTTATATTTTCTTTATATTTCACTCTAGGTTTTATTCATGTTAACATTAGATATCTGAGCTTGATTTATTATTAAAAAATTTAAACTTTAATGTATGATAGATTCATTAATATTTAAGCAGCCTTAGTACAAAGATAGATATAGTTACAACTATTTATACTTTGTCTAATTTTTAATATATTTTAGCCTTTTCTAATTATTAATATGCTACTAATACAACTAATAGAATGTGTATATAACTAATGAGATTTCACCAAACATTTAAATGTTCATTACAAACTTAAACAATGAAATGCCTTAACAATTGTAACATAAGAGTCTCTTAATGCTTTAATCATCCTAGGAATTAAACAAATAAGAATATAATCATTACAATTTGGTCATTACTCTTTTCTCAAAGCTGGGTACAGAATACTAAATCTGTAGATTGTAATTTTTTTTCTAAATTCTGTTATTATTCCTATTTTCAACTTTTTAAAAATCTTTATCGAGACCTAGTTAACAAATAAAATTGTAAGATATTTAAAGTGTACAATGTGATGATTTGATATATGTATACATTGTGAAAGGATTCACACCATTGAGTTATCACATTCATTGCCTCATATACCTACTTTTTAGCAAATTTAAATTATATAGTAGTGTTATCAACTATAGTAACTATGTTGTATATTAGATCCTCAGATCTATTTATTTCATATCTGAAAGTATGTTCCTTTCTTCAGTTTTTCCTCATTCCTCCCACTCCCTAGACAATAGCAGCCATCATTCTACTCTGTTGTATGAGTTAGATTTATTTATTTAATTTCTTAATTCTTTAGATCTTTCTGGTAAGTTGTTGCACCTAACTAGAGAGGTAGAGCTACAAACTCGGAGTAATGCAGTTGGTGCAACAAGGAGTTCCTGAATAAGGACCTGAGATGTGAACCTTAAGTGGACATTCCAAGATTATTCATATTGAATCTGTTACCAGAATATCTCATCCCATTTTCTACTTAACTTTTCACATTTAATCAGTTACCATCCAAATTATTATCTCATATATCCACTATATTTTAATTACTGCATTAGTCATTTCCTGAAAATAATACTTTATTTTCTTACATTTGTAGTAAACCTGCTGACTTCTTCATTTATAAACACATGAAGCCCGTTTTGCAGCTGTTGGTCTGTGTGGGGTCTGATCTGGTATAGTTAAATCTAAAGACTTCATCCTATTTGGTTTACTGATATCGCAACATTTTTTCCTCATGGTCCAATTACAGCTTCAGTATTGACATATACCTATTTATTACTACTAGAAATAAATCACTTGTTTGTGTATGCATTATAGTCATATATAGTAACACAAAACACTAAATATCTACAATGTGCAAAACCCTAAGCTAGGTGTCATGTGATACCACAAAGATAATTCTTCTACCTTCTATAATCATTGTTTAGAAAGAAGTTAATGCATATACATAGATAACTAATGTAAGGCAGGAAAAAATATGTGCCATTTGAGAAGTCTAGATAAATCAGAACAAGTTTATTTTTTGGCAGAGGGAGTTTCATTTATATCTGGCTAAAAAGATTTAAAACAATTATTCAGGAAAGTAGCATTTGAGTAAAATATTGAAGTAGGAAGAGTATTCCATATAAATACTGGAAAGAGAAGTTTCTAAGCTAAAGATACAGTATATGTAAAGAAACAGAATTAGAAACATAAATGTGGACTTCTTGGGGAGCAAGAAGTTTTGTTTGGAGAGAGCAATAACTGCTTTCATTCACTCATTTATTTATTCATTCAGTAAACTTCTCATTGGGGTCTCCCATGAATCAGAATGTGTTAAGCAGAAGGGTTCAAAATAAAAAGAGAGAAAATAAACTTCCTGCATGCTAGCATTTTACTTTATTTAACTAATGATTATTGTATACTAGATGTTTTCAAAGTGCTTTGCTAGTATTAATTACTTTAATCTTTATAACAACATTATAAGATGGGTACTGTCATTTCTGATTCATAAATGGAGAAACTGATGCATAGAGAAGCTAAGAAACTTGATCAATTTACATTGCTAAGAAGTGGCAGATCCAGGATTTAAATTCGGGAATCTGACTCTAGAGTCTGTGCTCTTAAGCATTGCATTGTGCAACATGATGTTGTGAACTGGGAGATAAGTCTCTACAGATAAATACAGACAGACTGTGAATGGCCTTGAATGACAAGCTAAGAAGTTTGATGAAATCAAAGCTGTAATTTAAAAAGATCATTCTGGCAGCAGTGAAAAAGATTTATTGGAATAGCAAAGATCTACAGCAAGTTGGTGACTATTGCTTTAACCTAGATGACAAGTGATGAAGTTTTGAGTAAGAGTGGTAGCTGTGATAATACATAGAAGAGAATTTTATAGGGGTAGAATGAACAGGAATTGGATAAGAGAACAAGAGTCAAATATAATGGCAGTGGCATCACTGAGGATTTTGTAGATTATAAGTGACAAGAAGCCATCTCAAACCTACTTTAACAAAAATGAAAATTTATTGGTTCATATATCTGAATCAAGGCATTCTGTCTTTTACTATTTCTCAGGTCTGCTTTCCCTTGTTGGCTTCATCCTCAGGCAGGTTCCATATATGTAGTGGTGAAGATGGCTCCTGGCCTTCGGAATTATAGTATCCTAGAGACTAGAAAATCTTCATCAAAATGAAGCATCTTTTTACATGCTTTAGCCCAAAAACAGGGTGTGACTCTCAATGTCTTAGGTAAACCAGATGTTCACCCCAGGAGCTGGAATTTTAGATAAAACTTTTTTAAATATCATGAACTGAGAGACAGGAAAGAAGGTTTTCTCAAAGGAGGAGACATGAAGACAGACAAAAAATATTCACTCTGCCAACGTTTTAAGCTTGAGTGACTAAAGGTGTAACAGTTCCCTTTATCAGAAATCAGGTATATTAGAAAAAGGCCAATAACAAGTTTGAGAATGAAAAGAATAATCACTTGGAGACATGTTGAGTTTAAATACAGACAGAACATTTGGGTAGAAATGACTAATGAAGAATTTGAAACTATGAAATTTGAGTTTAAGAGAAAGGTGAATGCTAAATTTAAAATATTAAGAGTCAAGTGAGTAGAGAAATGATTGCTGAAACTGTGAACTTTAATGATATTGAGAAAAATCATTGTCACAGATATAAAAGAAGATCCAAAGTCAAATGCTGTCCTTAAAACCTAGAGATAAGCAGTCCAATAAGACAGATTAGTCACCAGAATAAAAAGCCATAGGTATGTAAAGGAAGGGATAGTAAAAAGCCATTTGGTCTAGATAAACAGCAAAACAAAGGTGATCTTGAAGAAAGCTTCATCTGTGAGAAAAGTGTAGATAATTGTGACAAGAGCCTGCATGAAGAGAGAGATGCCAGACTAGAAACATGTGTGAAGATATTTACTAATAACTGCAGCCCCAACCACAACTTGAGTAAAACTAAAGAAGAGAAGAGACCCTGAGTGAAAGCTGCTCACTAGAACTCAGTCAACCAACAGAACTACAAGTGATAACATTAACATTTTAAAATGCTATGGTTTGTTTCCCAGCAAAAGATGAAAAGAACAGATATCACTGTGGGAATGACAAAGTCTAAGGAAGATGTTGAATTATTTTTTGTCGTGTTTGGTTTGATTTATTTAGAAAGTACACTCAAGATTTTTGTAGGCTGCAGATTTGTTTTCAGTAAGGAGAAAAACTGAAACTACAGGAAAGACATAAGATAGTGAATGTAGCAAGGACCCGAAAGAGACATTAGAAAATGTATTCAAAATCCTATGGAGAAGAGTTTACTTTAGCAAGCGTAATGAATACCTCTTTGTCTGAGAAGGAGTAAATGAGAAGAGATAAAGCAACATTTGAGTTGCAAAGTAAAGAATATGAGAGATATCATATAACACATTTTCTTCTTTCATTTTAGACTTTACTCCCAAAGACTTGCATCTTGAATTTTTTTAAAGTATTAGGGTCTCACTAAGGCTGCTGCCTCCTCCTTTTGGGTCTGGCGATTGGAATGGCTCTAGGGCCAATCAGAGGACATAAAAACTGAAAGTCTTAAATAGGCCACAACAAGATTTGGGTAATTTACTGCCAGGCATCTTTTGACCCAAGAATCCTAGCTACTGCTATCATTACCTTCTTCTCTTACCTCAAGACACAAAAAATAATAAGCTCTAGTGCTCAAAGATTTCTCTAAATAAGATATTTCATTGCTTTCAGTTAGGTGAAATGGAAAAAAAGTAGATACGAAATGATGCTTGTGCAGATCTGCCAATTTATCTTTTGCAGTACGTGCCATGTAAACACTTCTAACTTAATGCACTGCACATGCATCATCTTTGAATATTTAGTTTTACTGCTGCAGAAATAATTTCCAAAGGTCATCTTGTAATGGATGAAAACTTGAAGGTTCATGCAATTTATGTTCATTTTAGATAATATTGTACGACATTTAAGAACTATCAACTTTCATTCTCTAAACATTTGATCGAATAATTTTAAGGATAAAATATGTTATCAGCTTTTTGGGAGCATATCCCCTTGCTGTGAAAAATCACATTCAAATATGGGTTGAATAATGTAAACTTTCTACGTGCCTTTTCTTAACAGATTTTAATTCATCTCAGTTACACTTCACTAAAGATAGGGAATGGGGAAAAAAGCAGCACACTTCTAGGAGTGTTAAAGTTACAGTTAAGAATTAACCAAAGTTAAAAATAAAGTGCTTCTTTAAAGAACATATAGACTTATTAGATATCGCTTAGGAAACTTCACAAATGACATATTAAGTTAGAGATTCCATTCATAAATATTTGGTCTTATAAAAATGTTCTTTACTTTGTAATTTCATGTGTTTTGGTTCCTAGTTATAAAGTTCCTGATCCTTTAAGGCTACTTGCTGTGATAATACCTTCCATCCCTGCACTATCCTCTGCTGTGAGTTCACAGTCCCCTCTTCTCCCATATATTTAATCATTTCATCTTCACTAGATCTTTTCAATCAGCCTATCAACACAGACATTCCCACCCCCACTATCAGAAAATAAACACACAAAACTGAAAGGAAACAAATTATTCTTTCAAAATATCTCTGTGCACATTTCCAGTTTTGATCCTCTCTCATCCTCCAGACATTTGAAAGAATTGTTCTACTACGTTTGTTTTAAAGTCTTTGATCTACTTCTCCTCCCACAGTCCTCTAATTTGCACTTTGCTACTTCATGGAAATTGCTTCTGCATTGGAAAGTATCCAAAGGGACACCTTGGCTTCCACAAGGGTCAAAGGTAACATTCGGTTGTCTCTTTTCAACTCCTACCCTTCCAAGTACCTCAAAATCTCTGTTATCATTTTGCTTATAAGGCATTCTTAATGACTTCTCTTCCTGCTTCACCAATCACATTCATATTTATTCCTTAAGTATTTCTTCTCCACACTCATGCATATGTATAAACACATGGTTTTCTCAGGTCTTTTTTTAATCCTTTACATTCTAACTGGGTGATCTCAACTCCTATGGTGTCAACTACCACAGACACCTGAAGACCACTTTGACCTATCTTCTTAGTGCCAATTTACCTACTTAAATATTTCTGAGTAACTCACTTCCAGCTGAATTAATGTCCGTTACTCTTTTTTCACTCCTAAAACTTTATTCTCCTCCTCTATATATTCTCTCAGTTGATGGGTCATTGATTCATTTAACCCAATAACTAGAAATCTAAGTATTGCCATAGTAGATTGAAACACTGCCAGTATCCAACTTTCATATGCAAAATCAACAATTTTATGTAGTTCAACTTAAAAGTTTTTTTCCTCTTTTCTATGAAGTTAGTTGCCAAGTTCTATTAATTTTACTTCAGAGTACCTCTAAATCCATTCATTCTTTTCTATTTTCAACTTCCACTACCATAATTCAGGACTTTATTTATATTGTTGCAGAATTATCTTAATTAGACCTTAGAGTCTATTCTCTTGCATTTTGGGGGTTTTCTAAATACTGTCTTTAAGAACAGAGAACTGTGAGCAGAACCCTTCTTGTTTGCCTATCCTTGTAGGATAATATTTCTTTTCAATATTATGGTATTTATAGCCTAGTTCTAGATAACAGCTTCAACATTAACTACCCATAGTTCTGCCACCAGGCTGGGTCCCATCTAGGCAGCCTGTGGTTGAACTTGTATGAGTGACTTGCTAGTTCAGGAAAGGCTTTGCCCTTTAATGCTGCAAATAATGATTCTAACTCCCTCATCCTTCCCTTTTCGAAGATAACCTGCTTATCCTACAAATGTTACCTGCTTTGTGAGATCTTCCCTAGTGTCCTCACTACCCATTTCTTGAACATCAAAAGAAAATAAATTGATTCTTCTCTATGTATATTATAAAGAAATCCACTGTCGTAGCAATCACATTATATTAATTATAGGTCTTTATCTGTTTGAACCTTCTGCTATAGTATAAGCTTTTTTGAGAACATAGACTAGTAATTTAAATAGGAAATAAAAAATAAATGAGTGGATGAATTGGAATATTAGTTTTCTTCTGAGCTTCAGTTTTATTCAGTCACACATGCATGGGACATGTCAATCAGCTCTGTCATGACTGGTCTCTTAGTGATGGTACTAAGTAAATCTGCATGTCTTCCAATAGGAATGCCACTGCCTGCTGGCTTAGTTGTATCAACTATTTGGTGATGATGAAAAATAATAACTAAGATGTATACTATGCTTTGCAATTTTTAATGTTTTTGTAAATATTAACTCATTTCTTTTGAACAACTCTATTAAATAGGCACTGTTACAAGGAGGCATTTAGCAGTTAAAGGGATTCCTTCAAGGGTAAAATAGAAACTGACAGAACTAAGAAATGACCAAGAATTTTACAATAAATCATGCTATTTGCAATATGAATTCAGACTTCTTGGGTATAAAGTTCAGTTTCCCAATTAATAGCCCTGTGCCTCCTTTCTTCACCCCAGGTCATGATCATATTGTTACATACTTAAGATGGTACTTGTGATAGATAAATGAACTTAATATACCTACAGCTCTTACCTGAGTGCCTGCCATTTAATTAATATTCTACAAATGTTAGTTATTATTATTATGCTATGAATCCGCTCTGATAAAGAGAGACTAGACTGATAACATGGTTAGAATCTCTTTCTCTCTCCCTCTCCCCTCCCCCTTTCCTCATTCCCTTCTCAACAATTACTTGAAGAGCCTAAATTGAAAAGAGTGAGTGAATTGGGCAATATCACAGAAGATAATAAAATAAAAAAAATCACGTGGACACATGGTTAGAAGGCCAATCACTCCTTTATTGTTGGTTTCTGGATGACCTGACCCCTTACTAACTATAATATTCTCTCATGAAACTCTTAGGATAGACTAATGGAAGCTAAAATAGGCTGAATTGCACCTCCCACCACAAATTCATGTTGAAGACTTAGCCCTGGAGTAATTCAGAATATGACTCTATTTAAAGAAGTGATCAACATAAAATGAAACCATTAGAGTGGGCTCTAATTTAATCTGATCAGAGTCCTTATAAGAGGAAATTTGGACACCAGAAGAAATACCAGGGATGCACATGCACGAAGGAAAGACTGTGTGAGGACACAGCAAGAAGGTGGCCATCCATAAACCCAGGAGAGAGCCTCAGAATAAACCAAACCTGCCAATACCTTGATTTTGTACTTCTATTCTCT
Organism: Cynopterus sphinx; assembly: GCA_030015415.1. Lineage (NCBI taxonomy): Eukaryota > Metazoa > Chordata > Mammalia > Chiroptera > Pteropodidae > Cynopterus > Cynopterus sphinx. The sequence goes on from CM057380.1 coordinate 34,862,172, forward strand.
AGAACTCTGAAAAAAGTATATCTCTGTTGTCGAAGCCACCCAGTCTGTGGTTTTGTTATGGCAGCCCCTAGCAAAATAATACAAGGGTTCTTGCTTGTAATCATCTCACAGGTTTATCAGGTGGAAACTGAGGCCATAGAAACAGTACCTTGCTTCAGTTCACACAGATTCTTTCAGAGTCATAATTATGGCTAATACTACCTCAGGGACTGAGTTTGCATTAAATTAATTCAAATAAAGTAAGAAATTCAAATATTGGGGATCTACTGTGCAACGAGCTAGTTTTTCTTACAAGCATGTTTAGCCTACCTTATGTTCAATTTTATCTGGATTAAGTTTCAATCAATGGGTTCCTGTCTACTAATTGGCTTAAGAAACAGTTTCTTGGAAAATTGGGAAAAAATTTTGTGAGCAGTTAGGCTATTTGTTAAATGATAATGATTCTGGATCAAGTCTTTGGAAGTTCTAACAGGGTCAGTGATAGCAACAATTTATAAAAGAACAACTCAACTGTTAAATAATCATAATTATTAACATATGCATGAGTGTAGCTTTGTTAACTTCCTCAAAGCTCTTTCACTTCTATTTAAGGTTTTATGAAGAAAAAGCCAATCCCATGAAAACAAAGATAGAATCCAACTTTTTTATTACTTTGAAGAGAGAAAAATAAGAACTTCAGATAATAAATTGGCTTTTCTACAATTATTTTTATCATATGAAAGACAGAAGATAAAGCAAGAATTGATGGTGGTGTCAATATGGTGAAAAATGCTCTTGAGCAGGAGCTGAACCACTACACAGTTTTTTTGAGAGGACCTGTAGTCTTCCAAATGAGATATTATCTGTTGTCACTTGTATGAAAGAGATACAAGTATGCACCTGCCTCTGCATGTTTCTTCTACTTTGAAGTTTTTCTGGGTAAGACCTGAAAGGTTGGCTAGCAGAAACCAACAATTTGCCTTTGTTCCCTTGGATCAGCAGCTCCTGAACTCACATTCTTTCAAATTCAAAGTCGAAGTGCTATTGTCTAGTTTGTTGAGCTCATTTATTGTTCATACTTCCCTGTTTGCATTGCAGAATGAAAGAACATATTCAGAAGCAACTTTACTAGAAGCTACTCTAAAATATACATGGAGTTATTACTTATTGAACACACTGTTCTGAGCTCAATGCTCTGTCCTAGTTTCTACATGCTTATTATTTCGGTTTCTCTGAAAGTTGAAGCTAATCTCACAGTAGACAATTCACTCACTTCTAATTCCATAAACATTATTAGTGGAACCTATTTATTATATGCACCAAGTACAATCCTAGATGTAAAAAGAACAAGGTGAAAGCTCTAAAAGAAACCATAGTCTAAAGCTGAACTGCTTAATAGTGTAGCCATTTGTCACATGTGGATTTTTAAGTTTAAATTAATGAAAATTAAATGGAGTGAAGAAATCAGTTCTTCAGACATACTACCCACTTTTCAAGGGCTTGCTAGCCATATATGACAGTGGCTACCCAACTGGACAATGCAAAAGAACATTTTTATTATTGCCGAAAGTTGTGTTCTGGTCTGGGTATTAGCATATTCTAATATTTTACATATTCTGATAAAGCAAAGTTTAATTCTATTCATGATGGGCAATAAATACAACGAAGCAATTTAAGTTATTTTAGCCTTGAGGGGGGACGGGAGTGACAATTGATTAATACATGTAAGATGCATGCAGCTTTTATTACTGTTGTTCTTTTCAACAGAGGAAATTTTATTTACAGTGGGCATATAACTATGTCAATGTTGTACTAAAATTGCCATCAGAGTGTGACATCTTTGAACCCCAGGGCTTCAGAGAGACATTAGGAGTCAATACGGCTACAGAATTACACAAAGTGTTTTTCCAGGGTCAAGGAATCCTGTCAGGGTTAGCTGAGAAATTTATAAAAGGTGCTAGCATGGAGGCCGGCCATTCCAAAGGGTGAGAGAATAAAAGACAAATTCATTAGAGCTATGCTTAAGAACAAGATGAGAGTATTGTATCAACCACAGAGCAATTCAGACAGATTTCACTGAACAGATAACTTGCTGCCTCTACTAAATATATTGACTATGAAAATGCATATGTGACTGCCAGGCCACTCTTTTTCAGAGGTAAGATGGGCAACTTTGGGTTGTGTGGGTTCATATGTTAAGATTAATGTGATAACTGCAATATGATCATGGGAGGCTTTTATGACACTGTTGTCATTTAGTTAATTTCTTAATAAATATTTTTAGTTATTAGCTTCTCATAATTTTCTGATTGCATAGCTATGAATTTATTACTTGAGGATTTAAATGGTAAGTTGTGTTGCTCAGAAAATGACTGAACATTATACTAATTTTGGGAAATGTATGTTTATTATCGTTCATAAGCTATTAACTATAATATAATGAAAGAGAAAATGGTTAACTTCTCTCTAAAATGTAAGAGTTTTCATATTTTTTCATCTTTGTTCCTTTCTGCATAAGTACAAATGCAATTCAGGGGATACTGCATATAAATATTTCAGCATTAAATATTGAGGTAGTATTCTCACAAGTCTCATGGGGCTATCAAATTTGGATTTTCAATCTTGCTCCTTTACCTGGTTGTTTCTGAGGAATTGCCTCATCTGGTGGTAATGTGTGCAGAGTACAGGTGTGTGTGTGTTGAGGGGGGAGGTTGAAGGGATTGTAAGTAGAGCAGAATTCAGGTTATAATTTTGTTATAGGCAATTAAGGGTGTGTTTTCTATGTGAAAGAACTGTTGGTAAAGAAGAAAATGAATAAAAATTGGTCACAGAAGCAAACAGATTCTGTGGCAATTACTGTGGGGCAAGATTACAGGTAAATGAAAGAAAAAAAATCAGACAAAAATGAGAGGTAGAGTTAGGAGTGAAAGGAGTGAAAAGGCTGTAAATATTAGTTATTTTCATGTAGATGGATATCCGCAGCTGGGGCTTTGATGTTTTCTAAGTAGGCTTTTCCTGAGTGTCCAATTTTTATAAAACAGTGGTCCTCCTCTAGAGATAAATATCAGAATTACCTGTGGGGATGGAGATATATATATATAAAATTTGCTTAAGCCCCACTTCCAAGAGATTCTGATACAGTCCCTTGTATCTTGTTTTGGCCTATAGGGGTATCTGTTTAAATATATGGGTCTTTTTTACCTAACTCTTGGAAAACAATCAAGAGATTCTGTCCTTATCATAGTATTTGACCTATTTTCTCTTCTTCAGATCATGTGAGTTTACTTTTCCTTTTGTGGATTTGCAGAAAGCAAAAGTATCATTGCCAACAACTTGTAACATAAAAAATAGTAGACTATTAAAGTAAAATAAAAAAATCTCTGCATAGCAAGAATAGCTAATATCAAACAGAGGCTGTTTTCTCTGCTTGTAGGGGTCCCAACAAGGTGGTCTTGCTGATGAATACCCTGCATTTTGCCATTTCCCCATAACTATTGAGTCTCCAAGAAAGACAATTCAGAGGTTGGTGCTTTGCTAATGAATCCTATAGTCCTTAATCCTATCAATTATTTTTTTTTTAAATTAGCTTAGTATTATTTGTGAAACTCAAAGGAAGAATTCTATTAAATATTATCTTGGTTGCAAACAACAGGAAATTCTGGTTACTTTAAGCAAAACTGAACATACTAAATGATATACTCAGGAAATCTATTAGAAGGTTGGAAGACACAGAAATTAAAGGAAATTGGGTATCAGATATGCAGACTAGGTCACCAAAAACAGCCCTACTGGTCTGCCACCTCTGGCACTGGTAGCTGTGGATCTCTACCAACAGCTTCTCTTTGCTGCTGTAGATGAATTTCTATCTCTACATTTTTTGCTCTCTTTCTCAAGAACTTAGTCCCAAGTGGAACCCTCTGATGATGCCATAGGTACAAGAGCAAGAAGAAGTATCTGGTATCTTCAGCTTTTGTAGGGGAAAGGGGTTCTCTGGGGAATATCTTTTACTTCAAAAACTATTTTAAAATGAGAGTTGTTTAGGTGAAGTGAAGCCTAAAATGAAAAATGTCTATGTCAGAGCCACTCATAATGCCTGTTGGCCACTTATTCATTGGCTAAATTGATCACGTGACACATTTACTATTTTGATAGTCAGGAAGCAGGACAAAGCTCAGAATTAGCCTGGGAAGGACCCAGGATTTTATTATTCTTTTATTTTCTTCCTGCACACCACTTCCCATTTTCTCACCCACTTTCCAATTCACTGGAATCCATTTTCTGAATCTAAACTACTGTGCAAACATCTACTTTGAATTTAAACTAAAGCACTGTTTCATAACTTGTTAATCAGTATACATTTAACAATCAACATTTAAAATTTAAAAGTTTCTTAGACTCTCTCAAATCTAGTGTTTTCAAACTTTATTTCTTAATGATTATAAAAAAGGATAACATTGGTCAAATGCAGTTAAGAAAAGCTGAATTAGTCAAAATTAAGCAAGGTTTTTTGTTTTTTTTCATGGATGGACTTCTCAGGGCCTTCATTGTACAAAAGATCACTTTTCAAAGTGTGTGATTATAAGTGTTTTCCTGTAACATTTGACACCTAATCTAAAAGATGTCATCCATAAAAAGGTCTCATGATTTTTTTTTTTTAATTATTATTATCACTCTTATGGTAATACCATGGTTAATCATCATCATTAATCATCATTATTTCTTTAAAAATACATTTCAGTATTAGTATTTCTTTACAGAGATGTCAAAGCCAACCTTGATCTAGGTTCTGTTGAGAGTAGAAGAAGTATTTCAAGAAACCTAGTGGATTTTAATATTTATCAGACCTATATGATGTAGAACAAGAATATTTGGAGCCTCTAAAAAGAATAATCTACAAATTACAACCAGAATCTAAAATGTAAAGTATCGGCCTTTTTAAAAATGAGGTCACTCTTGTCAAATGCCAATCTTGGATCTACTTAACTGCTACTTTTGCAGTAACAACTAGTGTTAGTATAGGGGAAAAAAAAACATAAAAGTGACTCATGTAATTTTTAGTAAATTTTAGCTTATCTTTATAGATATGCATATGTAAAAAAACATTCATTTGCAATTAGTGCAACTGTACTTCACAGTATCTTTAAGTGTATGTATGGATGACTAGAATTGACCCTTATTTTATAGTTAAATAATTGGAAGAGGGAATTTGCAGTCATTATTCCCACTGCTTATTTTTTTAAGAATTTTAGGCATTCTAAAAAATAGTTGACAGATTTGCACAGATTAAATCATATAGGCTTTTACTTAAAATTAGAGTTAAAATTGAAATGAAATAAAACTGTACTGTTAAGGAGTGTTTTTCTTTCCATACTATCTGTAGGCCAAAGTGTGTTTACATATTCAATATTATTTTAGGACATCTAAATGGGCAAGTGAATGAATAACATATAAAATGTATCAAAATAAAAGATTTGATAAGAAACTGGCCCAGGGATGCATCATTCCTTGGCTAAGTAGAGTCCTAATGAAATAGGAACCCTCAATAGAGGTCTCCAAAGTTAGAAAAGACATAGCAACAAAAACATTACTATATTTTTGTCTTAATTGTCTTTGGGGTCTCACCTGCAGACATGAGAAAATATAAATAGTATTACTTTCACTCTGAAGCAACTTTTGGGTGAATCCACTTTTAAAAACTAAAGCATTTATCCAAGACCACTTGCTTTTTCTAGTATAGCAAATAGGGAGTTACACTTTCTAGGTGTGACACATCCAAAGGTTTATGAGGTTTATTTATGATTATCCCCCTCGCCCCCTCCACTGCCTCATTTGTCACTTGCCTTGGGCTGTTTCTTTGTTTTCTTTTTTCTTTTTGAAATGATTAGTAGTAAAACTTTAAAATGAAAAGAGCTTCAACTGAACTGCCAGACAGGGAAGTTCCCAAGGAATATGCTGCAAGAAAGAGAAGGGACCTGAAGACTGCTAACATAGATGGGAGGAGTTATGGGTTTGCTTAGTGTCTGCAAAACCCCCAAATGAATTCATAGTTAGATTTTTGCTGTTACATTCACTTGAAGACAATTTAGGCTTATATGTAGTCTGGCATATTTTCCTGTCTTAACAGCTGATAAAACCCATCAACTAATGCTGTAGGTATATGTGGATATTTAATTACCTGGTTATAATCTAGGTTAATGATGGATAGGTAATCCCTTCTAGGATGATAAATAGCCCACTCAAATTTTCTTATAATAAAATACTATTAGTTACTCAGCTAGTCAAAATATACTTGAGAGATTTAATAATAGATCAAAAATATTAGATTGGCTGGACTCTGATCCCGTTTCATCTACTTCTGACATTCTGATTTCACCAGTAAAAAAAAAAAAAAAAAAAAAGATACAAGAGAATATACAAATAATGGTCTAATGTGTGAAATGTGTGATTTAGTAAATTAATTCTAAATCACTGAGTTAGATGAGGTATTTCAATATCTCGTTGCTGTAATTCATAATTTATACTTAATTCAGTAACATTTTAATAATCTGAATTTTATAAATCTCAAGCATTTAATATTCTGCATGTAAAATTGTTTCTGTTACTCATTGCATGTAGTATATACATATATTTATATCTTATTATATGCACATATCACACATTTGAAAGATAGTAATACTCATGTTGTAAATTGACTTATTCTACAGGGAAGTCTTTGTGATCATATTTTAGGATTACTTGTAATTATCTCATGGTCTCCCTTAGGGGTTGAAGTTCCAGAGGTTCAGAATCTGGTTGATTATCAAGAGAAGCTATAGCTTTCTATACAGGGATGGCTATGTAGTTTGAAAAAAGTATATTTACACTTTCATAACAAAGCATTTTTGATATGGGGGGAAGGGAGAGAAAGAAAGAAACAGAGAAAGTTCTTAATAAAGAAGTGCTGAGACCTAGAAGAATATACAAGAAATGCAGTGGTCCAGTCAGGAGACTTCAGAAGCAGATACAGTTCTAGGGAGGTGGTGGCACATGTTCAAACCATACAAAAATGCATCAAGGTAGAAGAGAGGGAGATGTGCAAACAGTAAAAGGTATAGACTGGAAGCCACTTCTAGAAACCAACTGGGGAGAAATTTTGATAGGTTTCTTCTTTAGAATCATGTCCCTCTCACACTTTTCTTCTTCATCTGTCACTAATTGTAAATATTAGCATATTTTCAAAAATGATTTTTTGCTGAGCTAAAGTTTCTCCAGTTTGTAATATGGAAATGTCAGTTTTTTCTTTTCCAAAAATACAATTACATTTTAATGTTTTGTATGAATTTTTCAAAGGAATAAAGCTATCTATTTACCTCTAGATTTTCAAGTAGTCCTTGTTCCTAGATTTTCAAGGAACAGGGACTACTTGAATAAAAATTATTGATCTAATATTCTTTTTTTCTTATGTAGAAAGTGAGGCTCTGAGATTTAATTATTTTCCCAAGGGCCTGGATCACATAACTAAAACTCCGAATGGAACTTAAAGGAGAAGCAAAACCGTAGTACAAAAAGTCAAGGTATATTTATTTGAGAGATTGTAACAGAATTTTAGAATTTCTACATGTGAGACTATCAATTCAGGCAAGTTCCACTTAAGTGTCTGGTATGAGGACATTAAAGTAGATGACTTAAAATGTCGATTTTCTGTATGAAAGTTAAGATCTTCACAAAGCAGATGGTTATTTTTAGAGTTGACTATATCAATTTTCTGTGTCATTCAGAATGACCTTGGTTTTGTTTTTATTATCAAGCCGTAGCCTGAAATTTCTGTCATGAGAAAGTAATTATAATTGTATTTCTTGTTTTCCCCTCACTTTTTATTTTTAATCCTTTCTCTATTTTCTCTTCCAGAGTTTTGTTCAATTTCTTCTCCAGTGTTTATAGTACTTCATCCCCGGCCTCTGATCTAGCACTCGCACTAGCAATAAAAAAAATACTTGGGTTCTTTCAATCAAATATGTCTTTCTTATATATATTTGGGGATAATAAAAACAAAGCAGAAATTAGCCTTTCTTCCAAAATAAGTAGTGTAGAAACATAAAATCTATAGTCCTTTTTAATTAGCACATAAATCACATTTGAGTGAATTAGAAAAAGAAATGCCAGGTTAAAGTTATATCTCAAACTGTACTTCTGGTATATAGTAATACAAAATCTAATGTTACTTTCTTCTGCTCAAGTCCTTAAGTTTATATCTCCTCTGAGAACATCCTTACCATTGAAATTTCAGCATATCATTATGAAAAACAATTTAAACAACTACATATTTATTGGTATATAGTAGGATTTCTATGAGTTCCAGAAGTTTTAATTTTAAAATGGTAATGAAACATTTCAAGTACAAGCAAAAATCTCGAAAAGATAATTGTAAATAGGTTTTTGTCTGAGCCAAATGTTACTGGTTACTAAAAGAAAAATATATACAATTAGTTCTAAGTGTATCCTCTCTGGATGACTTCAACTATACCCAGGTCTCCAGTTCTCACCTTGATGCCAACAACAATCCCAATTTATGTCGCCGTCTTTGATCTCTTCTCTAGATTCCAAGCTGTTTTTCCAGCTGCATGCTGGACCTCTCTGCCTGGTTATTCTACAGGACTATAAAAGTCAACATTCCCCAAAATCATTTCATTGCCTCTGTCTCCCCATTTTTTATCATCTCTCCTGAATCAGGCAGGATGCTTTTATTTGCAACTATAACAAAAAAACCCAACTCAGCTATTTAAGCAATAAAAGAGATATATTGGCTCTAAAGTAGTTAGGGTTATAGAGCAATTAAAAGCTGATTTGGCTCTGTTTCTTTAGGATCTTTTGGCTCTATGGTTCTCTGTCAGCATTGTTCTCAAAATGGCTTCTTTAAAAGTTACAAAATGGTTGCAGTATTTCTAGGTTTTATTTCTTCATTCACACTGTTCAAAAAGAAAGAAAACAATTCTTATAAAGTTCTTTCTATAGAGCAAGATACTTCTCAGAAATTCTCAGGGTCAACACCCTCCTACCAAAGGGAAAACTTTGCATTGCTGGCTTTAATCTGTCTCCCTAATCAGTCACTGTAACAAGTTCTTAGACCAGTCAAGATCCACACCTAGTGCTCTGCTGGAGCAGTCTTACCAAATCATATGACTGCAATGTAATGAAAAATACAATAAATTGGATGTAGGGGAGATAACCACAATGTCTACTATTTCATACCACCACCACCACCACTGCTCCCCATCAAAATATATTGTTTTAGGGATTGTTTGGTTATAAAACAGAAACCTTGAGGTATCACAGATGAAGATATTTTTTCAAAAGGATACAGAACAATCTCAAGAAACTTAGTTTAGGAAATATAGCCTGACATCGCAGAAACTTGACAGTTTGTCAAGCATGTACTCTGTCTTCCTACTACCTCAGGTTCTCTCATCCCAAATTAATTCTGAATTTCTGTTTTCTTCTGTTGCTCTCCAGGAGAGGTGCCTATGTAAGAGAAAGCATGTCATCAAAAAGGCTACAAGCTTCTTAGTTTAAAAGGCCTCATACCTCCGTGTCTATAACAATAACTGGCCACACTTTTGATGTCTAAGTCTCAAATTTCTGGGACAAAGATGACTGAGCAGTCTATTTCCAATGGATGTACATACATTAGTTATTTTGGGAGATAATAGAATGTCACATGATCTATGAGTCCTTCTTCATAGGTGAGAAAGTGATAAGGATAGGAAAGAAATGACACACATATTATTATGGGAGTACATATTTTAAATTTTGGAAAATGGAACCACCTGTTTTTTAGTTGGAAACCTAAGAATCATATTTTATTTGTTTCAGTTCTACAACTTCACCACTTCAAGGCTGTATGATATAATAGCTACCTTTAATTGTACTAGAACTCAAACCATGTGTCAAGTGCTTTATATGTATATAAATTCATTCAACAAACTTTTGAGAAATGTACAATTATGTCCATTTCTTAGGAGCCCAAACTGAGGCCTGTTGAAGTTTAATAGAGTTGACAGTGGCAAACCTGATATTGTGTCCCAGATTATCCTGATTACAAAGCCCCCACATTTTCATCGTTCACACTATCCATACATGGACTTTGAAACTAGGCAAACCTGAATTTGAATTTTGGCTCTGCCACTTATTGCTCATGTTCTGTGAATTTTTTTATAAAAATGAGGACAACCGAAGAGTGCTGAAAATCAATATCAAAATTAACTCGCCATGCATCTGACAAATAGTATACTACCAACAAATATTAGTTAAATATTTGTTCCATCTAACTAATGGAATAATATTTTTAGGAAAATACGTTGGAATTGAAAGGCAGACAAACAGATATTTAAATTATATAGTTGCTACTTAGTTACTTTTTGACCATAAGCAAGCTACCTAATTTATATGAACCTTAATTTTCTCACCTCTAAAAGTAAAGCAATACTAATTTTAGTTGAGATGCTTGTGAGGATTAAATGGAATAAAATATAAAATGTCTTACTTTTCTAGCCTAATTTTAGTGATGAGCTGAGATTGGGGTATTTACATTTAGTGATTGCATATTAGTTAATATTTAAAATATTAATAGACTTGAAAAGATGGCCATTTTTTAGAGTATATACTGAGGTACCTTGGTTAGATTTTAAAAATAAACCTGTTTTTTACTCATTTTATTTTGTTGAAAATAAGAACGTATTTTATTTATTGAGTTGCTCTGATGATTCAGAGCCTAAATTAGGTAACTGGCACTTGTATCTGTCTAAATAGATACTATTACTATTCTTTTAGAAATGAAGAAACAGACCCAGAGGGAACATATAACTTGTTCAATGGTATAAAGCTCAGTGACAAAGTAGGACTTTCTTAAAACATTGTTGCCTTTCAAACTATATTTTATATGTTAAAATGAATCAGTAATACTTTTATCAGTATAGACAAGAGAGCCTATAACTTTGTCATTTAACTATATCATAACATCAGCTCTTAGAATAGAGGTTTTGTTTGTTTTCTGTGTGAGGGGAACAGCAGGAATTAATTTTAGAAAAGTCATATTTTCATCTAAGTCCACAATAATATAGGAAAATTAGATAATGAATAAATGTTATATTGATTTTGACAGCTATGCCCCAGTGTTCCAGTAAACAACTGGCAGCATTAATTAGCAATCATCAAATAGTGGATTTCAAAATAAACTATATCAAAAAATTGAATTACAATTAACAAGATATAAAGAACAAGCCAAAGAAACATAACTTAAAACACCCTCTGCTTTCAGCTTTTCAAAGTGAAAATTTAGATGAGTAGGAACTCAGTAGCTGATCTTGCCGTATTTGTTGAAAGAAGACATGACATTAATGATGAAGTTTGGAGATACCATGCAAGGTTAACTAGTTTAACCTCCTGTTTATTGATGTCTAAACAAATTTGAAGGAATATGCTCAGCATATACAGACTTGGAGGAAAAATGCTAGTAATAAAGTTAAATATTTGAAATCAGAAATACCTTACTGGTCTATTTTGTGAGTTCCATATGGTAGATTGATGCTTTTTTTGTATACATAAATGTATAAAAAAATAATTTAACACATTTAAACTGGCAAGGATGATGTTTCTGAGTCTTTAAGCCATTAATTATGGTTGTTTGAAACTCATTTATTATAAAACATTAAAAAGCAAGATCAGAATGTTATTGTTGCCATTAAATTTTATGAAATTATCTTGCAAAGTGGAACATAGAATAAATAATGTCAGCAACAGTAATCTAGGGGAATTTCTGAAGAGTTAATATTATGTTAAATTGTAAGAGAAAATATCTGTAGTAGCTCATTGATTACTATTTATAATATAGTTGATATGTTGATCAAAATCTTCTGACTTTGAAATATTCTTTGACTTTAACTAACATATACCTTTTAATGTTAATATTTTACCAATGTATTTTAAGAAAATCTAAAATGGAGTATAAAATATTCACATTTTTCTTTTCGTTCTTAGCTAAAAAGCAACTTTTGAAGAAGCAGAGAAAATTTGCTCTAGCTGTAATACAGCAAAAGGTCTAGTTTGCCAATCCCAAGAAATATTTAGAAACGTGAGTCTCTATATCACATACAAAATATAAGTTTCACAGGATAGGGTCTACACTGTTCACTCTTACTTCCAAAATAATCATTAACTGAAGTCTTATATTTTAACATTGAAATTATATTTTAACATTGAAATTTGTAGATATAGCAATGTAGATAGATACAAATGAATTCTTTTTATTCCATTTCCTCCACTCTTATTTTTTTAAATAATTAGCTAATTATAAATTTCAAGTTGAGAAATTGAAGGTGTATTTTATGCATTTCAAAAAAATTTTTTTAACTCTTAATTATTTTATATCTGAAAAAAAAACTTAATTTAGTCAACACATATTTATTGAGCAGGTATTACATAGTAGGCACTCCTCTGGGTACCAGGGCTACTGTAGTGAACAAGGCAATCCAGGTACTAACTTTAAAAGAGCTTATATTCTTCTTTTCAGGGAAACAATAAACCCTGTTGACTGTTGACTTCACAATTCAGACAGAATTATTTGGATTATATATAGATTCACAATAGAAAGTGAAAAAAGGCAGGCAAAAAAAATGGGTAGTTTGTATTCAGTTTTCTAATTGAATTAGATAAACACAGATTTGTAATGGTTCTGCATATCTAAGAAACAAAATAAATACAGGATTTGGAAGATCAATGAAAACAATTAGAACCCCAGACTCATTGTTATAGTTGGAGAAATCCTTAGATAGGAACCAGAAAGGATTTTAGGGAAACATTCTGTTCTGAGTTTAGAGCCTTGAGTCACAAGTAGTAAGGAGGTATTGATAAGACCTTGGTAGAACTTCTGGCATTGTCAACTGGTAGCTCTCTAAAATGCCACTGGAAAAAAATACTTCAATCAAGCAAAGCTAAATTAATTAGACTTCTACACTAAGAATGAACACTAACTTGACAGAGTTATAATAAGACTATATGGAAAATTGGGGCAGTAGTTCCCCATTTATCTGTGGTTTGATTTTTCATGGTTTCAGTTACCCATGGTCAATTGCCATCCAGAAATACTAAATAGGAAATTCCAGAAATAAACAATTAGTAAGTTTTAAATTACATGCCAGACTGAATACCATAATGAATGCTTGTACCAACCTTCTCCATCACACTTGGGATGTGAATCATCCCTTTATCCAGTATATCTGTGCTACCTATGCTGCCTGCCCATTATTCACTTAATAGTTTTCTTGGATATCAGATCAACTGTTACAATATCATAGTACTTGTGTTTAAGTAGTCTTCTTTTTACTTAATAATGGCATCAAAATACAATAGTAATTTGGACTCATTTTATATGTATGTATAGTAAAAAATATCGTGTATAAAGGGTTTGGTATTATCTGCAGTTTCAGTCATTTACTTGGGGACCTTGAAATATATTCTCTGTGGATATGAGGAGAACTGCTATATTGATAAGGTGTTAGGAGTGGACTAGGTATTTTAAGTTGGCATTTGCAATGTTGAAAACCAGTTGGCAATCAGGAGAATTTATGACAGAATTACCTTGAACTGGAGGGCACACTGAGGTAAAGATCTTAAAGCAAAACTCGATAACCAAACTGCTTATGATTCACTCATATCTTCCATGAGCAGGTGTTTTCTCAAGTAAGAAGCTAAGTTATTTTGCTTGCTCTCAAACAAAAGAGAAAAATATACTTCACCACAGTATTATTTACATAGAGACAGGGAAGTAAGTTTGATTTCAGAATTATTTAACACAGAAATAATAAGTTCAAAGTCTCTGAAATGGGTATATATTGAGGAAGAACAAGAAGGCCAGCAAGCATGGAGCAGAGTGCCTCAATGCCTAAAGATGAAGTCAGAGAGAACACAGAGCATGGATCATGCAGAGTCGTAGAGACCATGCCAGAGAGTTTGAGTTATATTCTAAGTGGGATGAAGAGATAATGTAGGATTTTAAACTGGTGATTGACATTGTTTGATATAATTCTTTTGAAGATCATTTAGGTTGAGTAAGAATAGGAGGTTCTGGGAGGACATGGGGCCATTATTTGGACTAGGGAGGTATTTCTGGGCTGGTGCAATGCATTTTGAGAGTAGAGTTGACAGGCTTTGCTGAAAATTTGATATAAAATGTAGGAGAAAGATTTCAAAGTTTTTGTACTGTGGGACAAGTTGAACGAATGGCAGTGGCATTAACTAAACAAGGACAGCTGTTGAAGAAGTAAGTGTCAGACATTCAGCTTCAGTTATATTACTTTGATAGAATCAAAGATCCAAAAGTGTTAGGACTAAATAAACATCAAAGCTTATTATAAATGTAGTAGGTCAAGAATGAGAAAAGGTAGATTTGATAAATACACCAAAAGGTAGATGAGATAATCTAGTGATAAATGCCATAAAGAAAATAAGAGAGAATAATGCAGTAGAAAATCACTGGCTGCATTGATTTTAGATGGGAAAACCTCAAGAAGAAATGAGGCTTGTGAGGACAAGGGGAGAAGCACTCCAGACCAAGCTGACTGGCCAGACAAAGACTTTTAGAAGACTTTCAGATATCTTCAGTCCCTGCATCATTAATTACCAGTTAATTTACAAAAATAAACTCTAATAGCCAAATTCATGTTTTACTGTTTTCACTTCTTCATAATCTCTAAATAGTTGAATGTACAATGAAGGTCAGAATAGACTTGATTTGGTCACTCTCTCCTTTTCTTTTTCCAGATATCCTAAGGCCAGTATTCATACTCATTATTCTTGTTTGTTTGTTTGTTTGTTTTCTCTCTTGCATGGAAGCCATTGTCAGTCATTCCATTTAAATAAAAGTTTTAAGGATGCAACAGGGAGGAAGAGAAGACTAGTGGTAGAAAGTGATTGAGTAAGCTGTGGTTTTGAATTAAAGGCCATCAAACAACAACAATTTACAAGTAATCTCCTGAATAACAGGAAGGAATTTTTGTTATTCTGAAATCTTAATAAACCGAGGCAGGGTTGGGGGTGGGGTGGTTGTAGACACAGGAAGATAAATTCACATAGAATTTCTATTATATTTTCAGATGTATGTAGTCAGGGTATAACACCTCTAAAGAAATCCCACAAAATTTAATACATGTTAACTCTGAAATATTTTTATAAACCAATTCAATAGTATCATGCTCTTGAATGCCTTCCACTGCTTTATTCTTGAAGTGAACTGGAAAATGGATAAACCTGAGGAAAATGGATTACAACACTATTTAGAAGTAAAATTCCTATTCAAATATTATAGTCCTTGCCTCCCTTGCAGATTCTTCTTCCTGGTGTTAAAATTGAGGGTATTCCAAATCCATCATTGCCCCAGTAACACTGAGGGGTCCTCAGCTCTTTCTGCCAATGCAGTAAAGAATTATAAAATAGTGAAACCTAGGAAAAGTAAGATTTATTAAAGTATGTTTCAAGAGAGAAAAGGGCTACACCAGAGATGGCTACAGCCCCTTAGAAATGGGGAAGTCTTCCTTATATTTAGGCCTTGATGGGAGGTTACAGGGTGGTGCTAGATATTTGGTATATGAGGTCATTTTGATTGATAGTTTGCTGTTATATAACTCTCTTTTTACTGCTCATGAAGTTACTCAGAATTCAGTCTGTTATAATTAGGTTTATGAACTTCCGGGCATATGCATGATATTATAATGATGGTATAACGAGGCTAAGGCCAGGGAAAGACAAAGGTAGTACTAACTGTGCAAGCACTATGGCTGGACTAAACCAGCCATAATTGTGTGTGTATGTGTGTGTGGTTTTTTTACTTCCTTGTATTTTAGGATCTAAGAGTATTTTAACCACATAATAGGTGTTTCTGGGAGGTCTTAAGAGTGGTCCCTGGATTGGGCCTGCTCACGTATACAAAGCAAACACTGGTATCATTAAGGTCTTCTGTGATGTTGCATCAAACTACCTTTCCATTTCTATCACCAGAAAATTTCTTATATGTCCAGTAAGTCTTCACTGAATTTCATCAATAGTTTCTTGGAAACAATGATGTATAAAGAAACAAATTTTATAGTAGGCTTGTAGATGTAAACATGAGTTAAGTTCCTATGGCACCTCATCACCATTGTTAAAGGAAACGATGTTATAACAAAATGATATTGAACAAAACATTATTTGAGAACCTTGTATCTAATTTCATCCAGTTTCCCTGAAATATTTAATTTCCAAAGAGAAGGCACTCACTGTTTCACAAAAATTTTTATCTACCTAATATATTTTCTTTCTCTCTGTTCTCCCTCCTCTCCCCCTACTGCCTGTGATTATAGACCCAAACTCCTCCTGTATATTTCAAGATTTACCTTGTTGAAAGATGAACCACAAAATATCACAAGGATGACTTGTGGATCGAGCAAAACTAAGTTTATTAGACCTACCATGATAGGAAAAAAAAATGCCACCTTGACAGTATTAGTATGATTTCAGAAACGTGGTGGTCAGAGGAGGACATTTATAGGGTTTGGTGGTATTAAATACAAAACACCCAGGGAATTAAAGACACAAATTTATATAGGCTATTTCAATATGGGCAACTTTTATTAGTGAAGAACATCTCAAAGAAGATGAGGAAACCTGAGGATTTAGAGAGGCAAATAAAGAAGGAAGCCATGAGAAGTTCTCAACTGAAGGGCAGAGACAGTGAGTCCTCTAAATACCTGAGAGCAGGAAAGTTTTTTGTGATTAGTTCTTTCTCAGAACACAATTAAGGGTGTGTGTGGGGGGAGGGAAGTGGTTTCAGTGTCCAGAAAAGAGCAGGACACAGGGCTTAGCTAAAGTTCTTGGTTCAAGTGGATGATGGCAGGTCTCTCAAGAGGAGAAATAGTTGATTTTCAGCAAATTGTAAAAATGAGTATTGCTGGACAAAGCAAGGCAAGGGTGTTGATAAACTCAATGAGTAAGTTGGTTTTGCTAAACAAGTTCTTTGCCCTTTCGAGAAAATTATTTGTCTGGATGATTTGGTTTGTAGAAAATTCCTGAAGGAAACAGTAACATTAATTAATGGCTTGTAGCCTTATTTTCTTGGCAAGAATTTTCTGGAACAAATAGTTAAATCATATTGACACAGAAGGCCTCAGTTCTGAGTCCTGATTGTTAAGATAGTTATGTGGACACAGGTTGACTTTATTTTCAAAAGTAACTTTTTCTTACTTTCTTTATGAAATCTTTATCTCCCCTTTCTACCACATCTAGATATTAAACAACTGCATCTCTATAATAGTGTGATGTGTTATAACTTTCTTCTGATAAAAGTCATTTGTGGGCTTGGGTTATCACTATTCGTCACTTGGAATTTGAAGGAATCAGACTTGTCTTTCATGTGTATCAATGATATATCCTTTCACTAACGCTTCTCTCTTCATTCTTTCTTTCCCCTCCCCTTTTTTATACCCTCTTTTTTATCTTCCCCTTCCCAATCATATCCTACTCAACTACTGTGCCTGAAAATCCAGTGCCCACTTAGCCAGGTCATTTCTACCTATGTTTTAGTCTGTCTGTCTTTAGAAACTAGATCTTTGCTTGGTCTCCATTTAAGATACCTGAACAATTTAGTGTTCACCCAAGTTATCTCTGGAAAGATTTACAAACACTGTGAAGATTATTTTGGGTAGAATATTTTTTTCTAGGAGTTCAGAATAATGATAATAGTAATAGTATTAATAACATTTTCAAATATTTGTATGTCAAATAATAGTATCCAAGATGTTTCCGTATGCCAACTAGATTCTTCAGTACTTTTGTGGGAGATTCCAAGCAGGTATTATTATACTCTTTTAATAGAATGTGACTATACAACCTCACTTAGCTAGTAAGTAACAAAAGTCCAGAATTAACAGGAAATCCCCTAATCAAGTCCAATGATAAGAACAGCTCTAGAAGAACTGATTATTTATGCACTGGCAGCCCTGATTGATGAATTAATCTTTTTTCAAGTATTAAATGTATACTCAGGTCTTTAAATATCTAATAATGGTGGTAAATTTCTTTAACTAGATCCCTACAAGTGAATATACTTTCAATCTTTTTAAGAAATGAGTGATTTTTATAGTTCCTATGTTTGCTTTTCCTATTGTATTTTCCTTATACATTATTCTACATTATTGTTAGTGTTTGCAGACACTTTCCAATTATTCAAATAATGTTGGTTCTCTGGTGATTTAATAAGTTATATATTGTTAAAAGCATTTTATCTTGAATATAAAGCACCCCAAATTACTAGAATGTTAAATATTGTCATATTCTTCTAATGCTAGCAAACCTCAGTACATATTTTAAATTATATTCTAGGACCTGCTAGTTTAATAACAGTTGAACTAAACTATTAAATGCCAACTTACTCAAATAAAATAAATAGTGCTCTTAATACATCCAAGTTCTGAAAGATATGGATATAAAAACATGTACCTCTTTGATATTGAAACACTGTATGTAGGTTTTGCATTTTCATGTCTTATTTTATGTATTAACTATTGTAGATTACCATATATTTAGTGGTGAATTTAACAAAATCTGTGCTATGCACCTACTATTGTAAGACAAAGCAATGTATATTACATAGGAGACAAAGAAATAATACAAGGCCTCTGTTCTCAGTAACTACTGCTTTGGTAAGGCAGGTAAAACACAAATGTAATAACTATAATACAGCATACAAAGACTTAAATGAAGGGGGAAGGAGGAGAATGGCAGCTGGTAGAATAAATCCTAAGGTACTAAGATGTGATGAGTGTTTCTTCCAAATAAATGGATAACGGAAGGCTTCGCAGACATCACTGCAATATTTGAATGGCATGGTAAATGATTGCCAACTAAGGAGTATGTACAGTGCTAGACACCAGAGATTCACATATAAATAATCCTAGTTACAGCTTCCAAGACCCAAACTCCATAGTGATTTGACATATGGTACAATGTGATGAAAAGTCTAACTGATGAATGAGTATGCAGAGGCAAGTATGATTAATGAAGACTGAGGGGATTATATTTTACTAGAGTTTTAAGGAATGTGTGGGTGACTCATAAATGGGGATTAACAGAATAAAAGGGCCCATGGGGTGATTCTAATATTTCTACAATTGCTTCCAACACAACTAGACAAGGGAATGCCTGTATTGTGTTTCCAAAGATTTCTACCTATTTGGATTTTCTTGAAATCTAGGAAAATTGAGCTCTCTTGAAATAATATGTCAGCAGGGTTTTTTTCTTATTATTTTATTTATAGTATAGTTGAAAATGGCTTGTTGATCCTCTATTCATAAAATTTTGGGAGATCATCATTCATTTATTTTTCTTAGTACATTATTTTTTTCCTTTTGTCATGTAATTCTATGATATAATCCTTAAATCCATTTTTATTACTCTATACATATATTCATGCCACTTTTTTGTTGAGATTTGAAGTCAAAATAGGAAACTTTACTAAAGTTGGATGTGAGTGTTCCATTTATACATCTAACCATTGTGTTATTCCCTTTAACTGGCATCACAGTTTATTCATATTTGGTTTGTGCACTACTCTGAGTATTAAATCTATTCTTAAAATTAATTTTTAAGGTCTCAGCTATCTTATTTATAAGTATACATTTAACACAATGAAATAAACACTGATATATAAAAGCCTAGTTAATAGCTGTATAACACTATGTATCATTTTAATGATTACATTATCTAAACAGCAAACTACATTGAAAAAATTAATGCCAATAAAATTCTTGGTCATGATATTATTAAGAAATACAACATATAAATTGAAAATATGATTTGCTTAAAATTTGAAGGTGGAAGTAAACTCATGTGGACAGAGTATAACATAATCTAAAAGGGGTTGGGGAAAGTTCTGACACAAATGAAATCTTTTAAAGGAAAGCAAAACAGAGTTTGTCTTCAAAGATAATGGGCAATTCATGTCTTCAGGTAGGACAGGTTCCTGTCTACAGATCCTGCAGCAGAGTTATATCAGTTATGCAGGGCAGGATGAATTTCCTCCTAAAAATTATTCTTCTAAAATGATCAACAGCAGTCTGAGTTTTTTTAGCAGAAGGTTTCAAAAGAGTTGTGTTTCAAGATTCTGCTAATGCTTTCTTTTCTTAATAACTGACCGCCCTTTATTTATGTAGGTCTTTCTTATTCCTAACCAGCATAATAAGTGCTCTCCCCACCATATCCAACACTCCACCCTACCTGTCTGTGGGGAAGTCTTCATTGATGATTCAATTTGTTGAAGGCCAATTTGTTGACTCCTATCATCCAAACGTAGAGAATACTTTTGCAAAACTGATCACAGTAAATGGAGAAAAATGTTGTCTTCTACTTGTAGACATGGCTGGGAAAGATGAATATTCCATCTTTCTTCAGACATACTTTTTAAAATTACTTTTAGCATTGTAAATATGTTATACATATGCTATTTCTCTATATAGTCTACTTATAAATATGTACTTATGCAATTTAATTGTGTTCACCATGACAATTTACCTAATTTATCATCACAGTAGTAAATTCTTATCATGTGTCCAGTGACAATGCATTTTTTTCAGAGAGAATAGAGATTATATATTGAAAATCCTTGATCCAACAGAAGACATAGATATAGAACATTCAATTTCTAATTTTTCTTATTATAAACTAATGTTCATAATTAGAGCTAATTATATTTTCACACATTTATTGAATACTTATTACACATAAGTGCAGGTAACACAAAGAAAGTTTTCAAAGCAGCCTCCAAGACATATATATAGTATGTAAGTTATAACATTCAATGAAGATAATAAACATGAATAGACTTTGAAAAATGAGAAGTACTAAATAAGCTATTGCCCTTCTTTTCTGATTAAAATAAGAAAATTAATTGGCTCTTTGACATACCTGAGCCCTTGAATAATTGAAATGTAATTTAAAGAAATTCATAAAGAAATTCGTTCATTACTATTACCCTGTGAATCATTCTTTTCTCACCCAGCATCTTTTAAGATGGACAATAATTTTTCTGCAAAAGTTGTTGAATGTAATGTAATATCAGTACAGAGCTTGTGGACTGCAGCGATTCACCTAAAGCCCTGAGCATGTTTTTCCTTGTCAGAAATACGAATTATTTTCAAAAAAGGGTTATATATCAGGCATTTGATTTTATTTTTTAAAAACTAAGAACAATTAATTATAAAGGTACTATTTGGCAAATAAAATGTTTTATTGGTATAAATTATAAAATATTTTAATATGCATTTGGGGGGGGCAAGGTTTTTTTTTTTAATTTTACTATAATTATGAAAAGAAGTCACCACATATTTGACCCCTTTTACCGCATCTACTTCACCCTCATCCTCACCCCCCTGATAAACACTCTGGTAACCAGTAGTCAATTGTCCATGTCCATGAATCTCTGTTTATTTGCCCTGTTCATTTGTCGCTATTAGGTTTATATCCCACATATAAGTGATATCATGTGATTTTCAACTTTTTCTGTCTGGCTTATTTCTCTTAGCATGATTATCTCAAGGTCCATGCATGTTGTCACAAATGGCTGTATTTTATCTCTTCTTACAGCTGAGTAATATTTCACTGTATATATGTACCACAGCTTCTTTATCCAACCATTTATTGTAGGACTCTTTGGTTACCTTCATGTCCTGGCCACCATGACTAATGTTGCTATGAACATCAGTGTGCAAATATCTTTTCATATATGAAGTTTCAGGTCTTTGAGATAAATACCCAGTAGAAGGATTGCTGGATCATATGGTAGATCAATTCTTAGTTTTTTAAGGAACCTCCATACTGTTTTCCACAGTAGCTGTACCAATTTGCAGTCCCACCAGCAGTATATGAAGGTTCCTTTTTCTCTGCATCTTCTCCAGCATTTGTTATTATTTGTCTTGTTGATAACAGCTATCTATCAGGTATGATATGGTACCTCATTGTGGTTTTGATTTGCATTTTCCTAATAGCTAGTGATGTAGAGCATCCTTTCATATGTATGTCGGTCATTTGTATGTCTTCTTGGGAAAAGTGTCTGTTCATGTTCTCTGCCTATTTTTAATTGGATCGTTTGTGTTTTTGTTGTTGTTATTGAGTTGTATGAGTTCTTTATATAATTTGGATATTAGGCCCTTATTGGAGGCGTTGCTTGCAAATATATTTTCCCATTCAAATGGTTGTCTCTTTACCTTGTTGATGGTTTCTTTTGTTTTGTAGAAGCTTTTTAGTTTGATGTAGTCCCATTTATTTTTGCTTTTACTTTCCTTGTCTTTGAAGTCAAATTCATAAAATCTTTCTTAAAGTCCAAGGTCCATAAGTTTAGTTACTGTGCTTTCTTCAATGCACTTTATTGTTTCAGGTCTTATATTCAGGTCTTAATCCATTTTTGAGTAATTTTTGGGTGTAGTGATAGACAACAGTCTAGTTTCATTCTTTTACAAGTGGCTTTCCAGTTTTCCCAGCACCATTTATTGAAGAGGCTTTGCTTCCCCTACTGTATGTTTTTGGCTTTTTTTGTTGAAAATTATTTGCCCATATAAATATAGTTTACTTCTAGACTCTAGATTCTATTCCACTGGTTTGTGTGTCTGTTTTTCTGCTAATATCATTCCATTTTGATTAAAGTCACTTTGTAGTATAATTTGAAGCCAGATAGAGTGATGCCTGAAGCCTCGTTCTTTTTTCTCAGGATGGCTTTGGTGATTTGGGGTCTTTTGTGCTTCCATACAAATCTGATGATTTTTTGTTCTATTTCTTTAAAAAATGATGATGGAATTTTGATGGGGATTACATTAAAACTCTATAATGCTTTAGGTAATAAGGTCATTTTAATCCTAAAATTAACCTTAGGAAATAAGTACAATTATTAATTCAATTTAGCAATTAGGTAAGGCATAGAGCTTTTAAGCCCTCCACCAAAGTTGCAGAGCTTGTAAACCATAGAGGTACTTTTAATTACAAAAGTCATTTTAGAATATTTCCAAATGGTCTAAACACAACCCTCTTGCCAAAATTAAATATGTAATTTTCTTTCAATGGAGCATAATATTATATACCTTTCTTTTGATAAATGAGATTGAGAAAATTTTATTATATTTTCAATAGCTTTGAAATTTGAGAAATGTCATTTGTAATAAAAATTTATTTTACACTTTGGGATTTTCTGAAGTAAATGATGATATTTAGCTTCTATAGAAATACCTGACAGAAATTAGAGTATAGCTATTTTGTAGATAATATTTTATATCTAAATATTTATCTAAATGAAAAAAATATTTTTTATTTTCATTTTAAATAATATTTCTTTTACATGGTTTATACGTCTAATTTAAGGTTTCAAATTGAAAACATTTGATTTTTGTTAAATCTTTGACAAATGATTAATACAGCTCACTATATCATCTAAATATATCCCAGCATTTTCTAACCTCCCAGCTCCATAGTAGTGTGAATTTCTCTTTTGATTACCTTTTGTCTTTGCTCTTCCTTCTAAATGGGGATTATTATTTCACTTGAATTCATAAGATATAATTTAAGATATAAATCATTAAAGGATAAATTTTCCCATAAGCCACAGCACTGTTTCTTCATAAATTTTTTATAGCTCTAAGGTCTAGACCAGTGATTTTCAACTGGAAGAGACATGCCAGCTTTAAGTTTTAATTGAAGGTGTAACAGAATGGGCATTTTTAAGTCTATCTATACAGTTTCTATTCATTCCCTCTGCAGATTGTGAACAGCTTTCCTCTACTGGCATAGTGAATTCTTGTTGCTAATAAATATATTGAGGCCTCAAAACTGTTTGAAAAACACTTGTCTAAATCCAAGGTACTCCAGCATTTGCGATGCCACAAAATGCAGTTGAGCTGCTTAAAATATTTCTAAAAGAACAGTTACCTACTTTGCCAGGGTAGCTCCAAGGAAACACAGGGATTCTGGAGATTTCTGGTCCATTTTAATCTATGTCCAGAATGGGCCTGGTCTCCCTGTTTATACTATGTTTTAGAAACTGAGCCACACACTGAACCTTAGAGGTAAGAGCTCCTTTTAAGCAATCAAAAAAAATATTTATAGGATAAATTATTTTTTCTATTCATAGCAGCAATAATAATGAAGCTACCAAGCCCATAATAAATAAAATATTTAATACAGCTAAAAATACTTTGTGAAGTATGTATCTGTGGATATTTTCCCACTGAATTGCATTATAATTTAGCATTATTATTTAAATGTAATATCATTTATATGGTTTAAACCCTAAGCATTCTTTTGATGCTATCATGCTGTGACCTTTTGTTAAAGGAGAGGTCAACAATAGCCATTAACATTTTGGACAGAGTGGTCAGGAAACATACCAACAACACAATCTTTTAAAGAAATCTGGAGACACTGGAAAACATAATAGGACTTTTAGTGTAACCTTAGTCTTAAGGTAGCTGGTTCAACTATTCTAGTAACCTGAAAATGAAAAGGCAAATAAAATTGTCTTCTAGAGAGAAGAGCAATTGAAAAAAAAGAGAAGTATACATTTTGTACTTCAAGATACATGGCGATAAGTGGAATATAAAATAAAATAGTAGCTCAATTCGTTTGATGAAACATGAAAGCAAATGCTGTACATTTATAGCATATAGGCCCAGTAATTTAGCCAGATTTCTTTACTGATGAAATAAAGATATTTTTAAGGCTACAAGAAGGTGTGATTGTAGGACCTATATAGGGACAGTTTAGGAAGAAACTTATTATATAACATAATCAATAACATATTTAGAATGAACAAAGAGTCAGTGAAGTAAGAACATCTCATTGTGCAATGGTTATTTAGTGTTTCTGAAGTGGGAACTTCAAATATGGCAACAAATAAAGAAATTTTCTGTTAGAAGGAACTCTAGATATATGCCATTCTAGGGTAAGCTCACACATTTCTAAAACATTTGACTGCTGCAGCCTCATTTAGAAAAAACACAAGCAATAGATTGGTTTAAAATAGCATGTCGAGAGATGATATTAAAGAATTCCAGGATGTCTTAAAATGGATTTTTCTGTGGAGGTTTCATTTGGAATAATTAGGAATCAGATCTGAAAAAACATATGAAATCCATATGTAGATTTATGCGGATGTGTGTGTGTCTCCCTGCCATTGAGTTAATGGTGTATTTAGCGAGGTGCTGGTGAATTTGGCTTAGCTGCAGGCAGTACTTGAAGGGTTGATCTTAATGGGCAACCCAGAAGAAGTAGTAATGATGAGATCCTTTATCTGGGGAGGACACAGATAAAGGATCTATACCTGAAACAGAGACCAGTGAAGCCGGAGCAACACAGAAGTGTCAACACTGTACTAGGGGGAGGACATAGCCTGATTAAGAATAGTAACAACAACAACAACAACAATAACAACAACATCAACAGAAATATAGTATCTCTGTCATCTTCTGGTGGTCAGAGCTCTATTGTTGGTCAATTGGAGATAAAAAACAAAAAACAGCAAACAAAAACTATTGAATGAAAAATTGTCTGGCTTCAGTTTTCTTTAACAATTTATAGTCTTTAAATCTCTCATATAATTAAATTGAGGGTTTCATTACAATTGGGAAGTGTCATCCCTCTTAAAGTGTGAATTATTATCTGCTGTACCAGTTTATACGTGACAAAATCTATACAGGAAAGAACTCTTTTCCTAGGCATCTCCTAGTACAATAATTCTGTTTTGTGGTAAATGTGGAATTTTTATTAACATACATCATTATGCTAGTGATATATATTATATCATTTACTAGCTTAAAACTATGCATGTATGTGAACTATGTAAAACTATGTAAACTATGTTATATAATATATGTTAAAAATAAGAACTTTTTGTAACCAAAATGTTTGTAGGTATAAGACAAAAGCAAGGTATCAGAATGATTGTTAAGGTAATCTTTGTTATGAAGAAATATGAAGTCCATTGGAAATGCAAGGGGTTAAATATTGCTGTTTCCTTATTTTAGGTTTTTAGAAAAAAAATATATTCACAAATACACAATTTCTTCATATTTGCTCTTTTCTCCTCTCCTCAATATGGCCTCTAGTGAAAAAGAAAATAGAGTATTAAATTTTACATGCAAATTTCAGTAGTTTGCAAAAGACTAGGGGCAATTCTACCTATTAAATTACTTTATTCCCACTACTGCTATTTTAAAACGCTGAACATTCCATTTATGTTGAAATATGCAGCTTTACTTTCATATTATTGAGATTTACCATATCATGTGCTTGTCAAAATCTGCATGTTTCTTTTTTATAAGTTGTTAAAGAAATGTTCTATTACTATGTGTGCTCTTGCTGCACAGTCTTATAGTGCTATGTTAGCAGCTGAATATTTAATAAAAGTATAACATGTGAAGCATGCATTACACCATATATTAAAATTTCCTCTTTGCTTATGTGGCATTTTTATACCATTTTACTGATTTAGAAACACACTGATGAACATAATGACTTGCAATATTTTTCACAGGTGAGGATTCAAGTATATACCTATGATATGTTGGAAATTCCTAATTGCTTAATTCAATGGGGAATAAAGCAATTAATTTCAATATAATCTCATTTAATTTTAAGTGGATATATTTTAAGAGATACTGCTGGTGACAAATTGGTTATTATTATGTATTTTATTAATACTTTCTAATTTTATTGTGTGAATCAAATGCCACCAAATAAAATCTACTCTCAAAGATTTATACTTCACTTTTACTTTCTTGCCTTTCAAAACAATATACAAAAAAGCATGTTAAATATTTATGTTTATATCTGAACAATATTTTATTTAGGCTGATTGTGCAGTTTATACTTGCTAAGCATATCAAGGCACCAGAAAGTAAACAAAAGTAATCTGTGTCAAGTTATTTAGTGTAGTAAATGCTGAGTAAGTATGCTTAAAAACTAAGAACAGTCTATAAATCCTAGGTATCTCCTGACTAGTTGCATACCACTTAGAGCTTCTGAATATTCTAAAATGATACATTATATATTACTTAATAATTTGAGGATTTGAAATTTTCTCGTGGCCCAGTGATTGAAATTAGAATAATTTAGGCTTAGGAAGTTCTAAAAGAGCAATTCACAGACATCATATGATGATATTTTAGTTTCCTCAAAAAATTTCTCCCAAAATGTTTCTAACATCTTTATAATCCCTATCGCATCCACATTCTTCTGTAACTCTGAATTAAGTTATGTCTTTTCCATAAAATCTTCACAAACAGCTGTATCCCATATGAATCCTTTCTTTCTCTATATAGCTTTGTATTCACACATTGTACTAGTTTATTTTTTAATTATAGGTTGCTTTGCGCTTTTGTAAATGTTTGACATTATGGAATTTTATTTGCTTCAAAAGGCACAATATAAAATGAGATTCATTTCCTTGAGAATCCTTTATGTTTCAATTATAGAAGCTGTTTCCAGGTGTTAATGATAACTGAGTATGGTAGCCTCAAAATTAGGACAACTGTGTGATCATTTAAAGATTTCCACATAGTCATTTTTAAATTACACACACACACACACACACACACACACACACAATTTTTTTCTCTTAAAGAATGTTTTTATTTTTAAAAGTTTATATAGCTTACATACCATATTTTCAAATGAAAATGAATTTATATAGAAGTAACAAGACAAAGGTGAAAAGTTTTAGGCTTTCAAGGGCAAACTAGGAATGTAAATATGTGGGGGGAAATAATGGAAGATAAAGGCTCTTTTAATAAGGTTTGTTATATAAATTTCTCTGGTGCCATCTGTCACTAGGCCAATAAAAATCTAGAGTTGCCTCTGGTAATTAATAATCATCCTCCCCTTCCTAGTGGAGATGAGGAGAGAATAGAGTTTTTCTTGTATCTGCTTCCTCTCAATTTTCTTCAGCTCAAATCAGCCCTTATGTCAAAGTAGCATATTTTTGGGCGGCATACTCTGAATCCTCTCACATTCATTCCAAAAATAGTTATCAGCCATTTTCTATATACCGGCCACATTATACAAGATCTGGACTCTTATGTGGTATCCTTCTCAGTGGGAGTAATCTGACAATATACAAAATTAATAAAGATATATTCAGGAAATTATCAGATTATAATGAGTACTACGCAGAAAAGTAAAGCATGGGGACATGAAAAAGAGTGACAGGTTGACTACTTCACACAGCATAATCAAAGAAGTCATCTTGGAGGAAAATTAAGAAGTTAGTGGTGAAATCAAGTAGCCTTTAATATGCAATGTTAGTGGGTGAGGGGGAGTGTGGTACAAGAGGAGGGACAGGAAGTACCAGGAGCCAGATCAGAATAGGGTTGAGAACCAGGGCTAGTGTTTGTTTTGTTTTGAGTGCAATGGGAAGCCCCTGGAAAGTTTAAATTAGGAGGGGATTGTGGTAGGTTTTACTCTTTTAAAGGTTAGTCTAGCAACATTACTTTTTCAAAAGCATTTTCATGACACTAGCCTTTATGATTATATATTTTTTAAAAGCTATATAAGATATCATGAGGTGTAACTTAGGCATTTACATTTTGGAGTTTTTAGGTTACTTCTAATATTGCCTACCTGTAATAAATATTATATTCAAAAATTATAATATGATATAAATAATGGCATTGTAAATATCTTTATATAAATAGTCTTTTTCTTCTGTTAGATGGATTATATGAAATAGATTTTCAGAAATAATATTGCTGGACCAAAGAATAAGAGTTTTTTTCATGACTTACTATATTCAGCTAAATGCCTTCTAAAAGACTGGTACTAATTGGTGTTTTCATTGGTAACACAGAAGAATATGATTGGTTGTAGGATTACAAATTTTCCAAGAAATTTTTAAAACTATGTTAATTTAATAAGCAAAACTCCCAAATGATTACAGATATTATGCATTTAGCAAAAGAGGAATACTACTTAAAGAAATTAAATAGCAAATACCTCTATATAAACTATTACTTATCTTAGCCTAAACTTACACAATTTATCTGCTATCAGTTGTTATTTACCTTATTTTAAATTTGCTATCCAGATCTATTTAGAACACACCATTTTGCTTTCCCCTGCAGGAGCACTTATATTTTGTAGGCTTTTGGTGATTGCAATACCATGGGCCCCAGCACATGTGGGTTGAACCCAAACACTAAGCAGCAGGAGCAATGGTAAACCACGACTGCATTTTTTCTACCTTTTCCTTTCCTTTCCTTTCCTTTCCTTTCCTTTCCTTTCCTTTCCTTTCCTTTCCTTTCCTTTCCTTTCCTTTCCTTTCCTTCCCTTCCCTTCCCTTCCCTTCCCTTCCCTTCCCTTCCCTTCCCTTCCTTTCCCTTCCCTTTCTTTCTCATCCCTTCCCTTCCCTTTCCCCAGTTGGAAAGAAATCAAACAATTACTGGAAGAGCAGAGAACAAGTACAAACAGCATTGTTGCTAATGATGCAACTGGACCAGAACTAGAAGGATGTCTAGTGGCTGATGTACACAAACACAAAAGATAAGCAGTTAGGATCTACAGTACAAGTCAGACCAAATAATATCAATCAGACTTCTAGGAAAACCTACCAACATAACTAGCATTCAACACTATGATTTGACTGCAGAGGCTGAAGAAGATGAAATTGAAAATTTTTACGCAAGTATCCAAGAAAAAATTTATGATACACTAAAACAATACATGCTGATAATTATGAGGGACTGGAACACAAAAGGGGAAAATAAAGCAGAATCTAAATTGTTGGAAAATTTGGATTAAGGGTCAGAAATAAAGGAGGAGACTGGCTCATGGATTTCTGCAAAGCCAGTAACTTATCCATCACAAACATGTGCTTAAAGCAACCGAGCAAATGACTGTGAACATTGGCACCACCAGATAGTCAGTATAGAAATCATATTATAGAGTATGAATTTGGAAGTAGGACGTGGAGAATCAGTAATCTCTCTGTCAAAATAAGACCAGAAGCAGACTGTGGTACTGACCACAAACTGATAATATCAAACATTAGAGTAAAGCTGAAAAAGAGCACTAAACTAATCTTAGTACCAAAATATGACAAAAATAACATTCTTAATGGATTTGAAGTTTACTTAAAAACATATTTACACTGTTAAACTTAATTCACTAAGAATCAGAACTGTGGACAGAAACTAGAAATACTATTAGGAAAGAATGTGAAAAGACAATGCTGGAAGTAAAAAGAAAAGAAAAATCAAAATGATGACAAAAGGAACACTAAAAATTATTAAAGACAAGCAAGAGGCAAAAGTTAAAAGTGACAAAGCCAGGATTAAAATCCTGAACACAGTTTTTTTAGTGGCTATCACAGAGATAAGGAGAACTATTGCAATAGTAAACATAAAGATATAGAACAATAAAAAATCTCTGCCAGAAGATTCAAGAAATAAAAAAGAAATTCAAGCCCAGACTAGGAAAGCTGAACATCCAACAAGAAAGCACATTATCTTACCACAAGAAAAATAAAGGAAAGGTAGAAACAGTATACTGAAAACCCACACAGATGAGACAAAGGATAATAGATACCTTTGAAGAAAATTCTTATGAGAAAGAACCTAAAATTCTTGGAGAGTAAAGTGAAATTTGCCCTGAAAGTATTGAGGAGAAATAAATCACCAGGGGTAGATAGGATACCAATAAATTATTTCAAGCCACAGAGACTGAATCTGTCAAAATCCTAACAAGAATATGTCAACAAATGGAAAACAAAACAATGGCCTACAGGCAGGAATTGTTCACTAGACATCTCAAAGGTGTGCAGTCAACTAAAAACCATTGTTCTACTTTTCCACAAGCAAAGTGATGTTCAAAGTGATACAACAAAGGCTTTTATGTTATGTGGAATACCAGATATTTAAGCTGGATTCAGAAAAGGAAGAGGCACTCAGGATCTAATTGTGAATGTTATTTGAATAGTGGAGTGCTCCAAAGAAATTCAGAAGGTTAGTCTATGTTTTAAAGACTACAATAAAGCCTTTGACTGTGTAGACCATGAAAAGCTATGGCTTGCTTGGAAAGAAATGGGTGTCTTAACACTTGATTGCCCTGATTCCTAACCTGTATTGTGGACAGGAAGCCACTGTCAGGATAGAGCACGAAGAGGCAGAATGATTTTCTGTAGGCAAAGGTGTCAGAGGAGGTTGTATTTTTATCTCCCTATTGTTTAATCTGCACACAGAACATATCACATAAAAATCTGGGCTGGACTCGGAGAAAGAAGGAGTGAAAATTGGTGTAAGAAGTATCAGTAACTTAAGATATGCAGATGATACCATCTTACTAGCAGTAAAGAACAATGATTTAAAATGACTTCTGATGAAAGAGAATAAAGGAAGTGCAAAGTAGAACTGCATTTGAACTCTAAGAAGACAAAAATTGTGATTACAGAATATAGATACAACTTGAACACAGACAATGAAGATATCAAAACTTAAAGATTTTACTTACCTTGGTTCAGCCATCAGTTGTAATGGAGTCTGCAGATAAGAATACAACAGAGGTCTGAGATTCAGAGGGTTAGCAATCATAGAATTAGGAAAAATCACTAAGAGCAAAGATGTATCATTAGAGACCAAAACTAAGATCATCCACAGACTTGTATTCCCAATTATTATGTATACATGCAAAAGTTGGACAGTGAAGAAGGCTAATAGAAAAAAATATATTTATTAAAATATAGTGTTGAAGGAGTGCCCTACTGATATTCTGAACCATCAGAAAGACAAACATGTGGGTCCCAGAACAAATTAAACATGCAAGAGGCAAAAAAGACAAAACTGAGGCCGCCTTACATTGGGCACATTATGGAAAGGTATGGTCCTTTCGAAAAGACACTAATGCTGGAAAACATAGAAGACAGAAGGAAAAGAGGAAGACCAAATATGACTGACTCCGTGAATACACTATGGACGTGAGTCTATAAGAGCTGAGAAGAGCTGTTGAGAACAGGACACTGTCAGCATCACTCATTTGTAAGGTCACTGGGAGTCACAGTGGACTCAATGGATGTAGCACACACATGCTACTTTCAGATCCTAGACAGCCACCTTTGTGTATTGTGATGCACACCTATAAAAGACTTCCAGAATTTTCTTAGGGCATTAGAAGAAATTCAATATGTCATAAAGTTGGCCACTTTAGGGATAGAAGCTTTCAACTATTTCCTAACTCTAGCTACTATGAACAAAGAGCCTATTTGTTGGTTCTAAACATTTTTCTTTAAAGTTGCTTCATGTCAGAACATGGAAATAATACACTATTGTTTGGCTTCATGTATTTGAGACAGAAACCCAACTTAATTACCAAACTGATCATGTTAGTAATTTGTCTACTACAATACACAGTTATCAGAAAAAAAATCTTCTAGCCAATAGCATCTCTTGTTGAAAATTCCTGCCTCTACTAACCGCTGTGTTGTTGCCAAAAGATTTCTTACAATAGACTCTATTCAACTCTATTGATTTTATTAACTGTCAAAAGAACTTCTCAAGTCAATGTACTGTACCCTTTATAGCACTATTTAGAAACAGTATTTTCTTTGTATCATCTAAGCAATTTATATAAAGAAGCATTTCCTACCAAATTATTTCACAAGCTTTTTGCAGATGTGTGTGTGTGTGTGTGTGTGTATTTTGTTCATAATTTGCCTTCTTTAGAAGATGACATACTTAGTAGGTGTTCAACAAATAGTCATTGATTGTGCAATGGTTATAAAGTATAAGAATATATATTATTAACTTTTTTGATTACTTAATGGCATTTATATTATAGACAACCCCAAGAGATTAAAACTAATCATTCTTATTTGAGAGAGTAGCACCTCCTTACCTTATTGTTACTGTCATGCTCAGTTTGTGGTTTCTGAGCTCAAGGATGCTTAATGAAAATTTTCCTGAATGTTTAATAACTGAACTAAATTGACTTTCGGGGCAAAAAAAAAAAAGAATCCAAAAACAAACAAACAAACAAAACCCTCTTAATTTCCTTTTTAAATTTCACTTCTGAGTGGTCATCTTTAAGGATGGTTTTCTTGATTCAACTGAGGCTGAGGGCAGTGGACTTCAGGGCTCAGAGCACAGGCTCAGTTAGCCAGTCACCTTGGTTATTATTAATGTGATCGGCATAGTACAGGATAAGGGTCGGTAGTGATAATGGGTCATCTCCTACTTCTTCCTTGACATATATTCACCAAAAATAAAAATAAAAATAAATTTTAACTAGGGGAGATCATTTTGAAGTAGCGACAAAGGGGAAAAAAAATCTTTGACAAGCCTTTAAGAAAGGAAAAAAAAAGAGTAAGAATCAAGTCTACTTGAGTCTCTGTTATTTATATGATTGTTGGCAATTGCTTACCTATCTTATTTCAATGTTCTCATCTGCCAGATGGCTATAATACCCTAATTACCTCAAAGTGCTGTGAAAATATAAGAAGAGCAAATAGGTCAGACTCCTTTATAAAGTATAAAGCACATATAGAATACGGTTTTCAAAAACTAGGCTATCAGAACCAATAGTTTAAAAAAAGGAAAAGAAACACTTTTGATTTCAAATGATAGAAGTGGTATTCCAGATAGAATGCTATTTTTGATTTCTTTATGAAATTATTTTATTCAGTCCATTTAAAATTGAAATTACTTCACTGAATGCCAACCATATAACAACAGCAACAAAAAGTAGATACTGAACTCTGGAGAATAAAATTGTTATTTGTGAAAAACACCTTATTTCTTAGAAATTTAAGAACTATCTTGTGAACTTTTTATGTATTTTTTAAACCTGCTTTTGTGATAGCAGTAATTCCTTTTAATCTTTTAATCTCTTATCCTGTCCTTATTATGTATATACTTGTTTCTTAACCCCACCCAAGGCCCATAAGTCTGGGGGTAGAAACCTGCAATTTGTGTTGTTACAAAGCCTTCCAGATGATCTCTTGCTTGCAAAAGTTTGAGAAACGCTAAATAATGTGTAAGGAAAAAAAAAGATGAAAAGTAGGGAATGACTATGAAATTCTGATAACTGCAACTGGGTGAATGTTGGGGCCATTTTTGGAAATAAGAACACTGGGGAAAGAGCTGGTTTGGGGAAAATTATTTTTAAATTACTTTTATTTAAATAAAATTTAATTGTAGTAGAATATATATAACATCACCATTTACTATGTGAACTAGTTTTAAAAGTACAGCTCAGCAGTGTTAAGTATAGTCACCTTGTTGTGCAACCAATCTCTGGAACTCTCTCATATTGTAAAACTGAAACCCGTTAATTGACTCTCCAATTTTCCCTTCCCTCTGGCAACTGCAATTCTACTTTCTTTCTCTATAAAATTGGCTACTCTAGATAATAAATTGTGTCGATCTGTCTGGGCTGCTACAACAAAATACTATGGACTGAGTGGCTTAAACAATGGACATTTACTTCTCACAATTCTGGAGGCTGGAAGTCCAAGATCAAAGCGCTGGTTCCTGGTGAGGGATCTCTTCTTGTCATGCAGACAGCCATCTTCTTGCTGTGTGATTACCTGGTTGAGAGAGTGAAATCTGGTTTCTTCTTCTTCTCCTAAGAGTACCAGCCTTTCAGATGAGGGGTCCACCCTTAGGACCACATTTAATCTTCATAATTCCTCAGTCCCTATCTTCAAATATAGTCACAGTGAGGGGTAGGACTTTGACTTATGAATTTTGGGGAAACATAGTCCAGTTTGTAACACTCATGTAAGTGGAAGCACTTGTCATTTTGTGACCAGCTTATTTCATTCAGCATAATGCAGAATTTAATCTTTGATGAGTTAACTCTGAATTACCTATTTCACATCCAAGTATGATGTCAATGTGACATCAGATGGCAAGAGAACATACTATAGAGTCATTGGTGTGCTTTTTTGTGCCAATCTGCAAAATGTCAACTCCAACACAAAGTCTCATTTCAAAGTAGTCTCCATTTCAAAGTGCTCCAAGTACCAGATGTTGGGGAGAGGGGATTCACAAGGTGAATTTTAAAAACTCATTTCACTGGAATTCCAGCATTAGAGTTAAAGAATTGGAAGACTGGACTTGGGAACAGAAACCAATGTCCACATTTTGGGCTTATCACCACCTGAATGACTACAGATGATTTCCTCAGTTTCTCTTAGCAATGGTGGCTTTAAAACAGTTTAGGAATGATTTTCTCCACAAAATGTTATAAAGATAAAATATGGTGTTATATGTGAAAATAACTGGCACATGGT
The DNA here is from genome assembly GCA_030015415.1 of Cynopterus sphinx. Classification (NCBI taxonomy): domain Eukaryota; kingdom Metazoa; phylum Chordata; class Mammalia; order Chiroptera; family Pteropodidae; genus Cynopterus; species Cynopterus sphinx. Next base: position 34,897,468 of record CM057380.1, read on the forward strand.
AGATACACAATACATATTAGTTAAATACGAATTCAGTATTATGCATTTTTTAAATGTTAGATCACTTCTGTTTTGCTCTGCTGTTAATTTTTTGTCATTAATTATACCATTTTGAAGTGTTTTCCTTATTTTTCCATCTTAGATTTATCTTGATCCAATCTATATTTTAATCAAAATGTCATGAGTTTATATAGGTAGTATCTATAATAACAATTTTATAACTGCAGTGTTAGGAATTATTCTTTAAGAAAATAATAAATTTATTAAGGAAACATCTAATTTTAAAAAATTAAAGAAATCCTTAAAATTCTTTCATACTGAATGAAAATATGTAATGATATTTTATTATTTCTCAGGTGTAGATCATCATCTTTTACATAGCTCTACGTCAGTTTTTTTAAAGCCTTTTTATTGCTGGAAATCAAAAGGGAACACATTTTTAAAATATTTAATATTTGTATAACATTTAAAAATATTCTCTTTTAATGCATTTAGCAAGAATATTTAAGCAAAAGTACTATTCTATCACATGAACTGCCTTATAAGATCTGAAGAGATTAACAAGGAAAAAATAAATAAAAGATATATAAAGAACATTCTTTAAAATCAAAGTTCATTAGGAAAAGTACATTAGATAATCGTATAAAATTTAGCCTTCTAAATATGAGCATTTGATATCTTAGAGGGTAGGAAAAAATGTATTTTTAAGTAGTTTTGGTAGGAAGACATTGTCAAATATGTAAATGTAGGAGGATTGTATGTGTGCGTGTGTGTGTGTATGTGTGTTACTTTAGTAGTAATGATAATTCATAATAATAATAGTTATGTTCTAAGTACTTATGAAAGCACTTGGTGCTGAGTGCTTTGCATGAATTATTTAACTTACTACTTTCAACCTTCTAATATTGTGCAGATATCCCCTTTTTATGTTTGAGGAATTCCAGGCTTCAGGAAATTAAGTGAGTGAAAGTCATACTGCTGAAAAGAAACATTGCTTTTTAAAGGAGAATGCAAAATCAGCTATTTCATCTTCACTCTCTTTGTGGGTCATGCTTTGATTGTTTTTTAATATTTATCTCAAGCAACTATTTATTGTACCACAATGAACTTGGTGATGTCAGTACATACTTATTGACTTCCTACAGATACCTAATGGGATACACAGTTTACATGAAAGCAGATTTTACTCAGCAAGGAATTAAAAGGATGCTTTCCAGAATAGTCATGACTCATGGAATTACAAGAAATCATCTTCACACTTCCTGCAGTGTCTTTGGCACTCTGAGTCCAGTAATTTATAAGTGTAAACCTAGGCTAAGTCAGATGGTATTTAACTCTTTTCTTCTGCTCTTGCTTACCATTTCCTCTCATTGGAAAAAATATTATCTATTGGATTGATCAGTACCGGGTCAACAGAAATATGAACAAAACACATTCTCTGCTCTCAAAAAAAAACATGTAGGAGAGGCACAAATCAATACAAAGAATTAAAACGAGTGATGTAATTATAAAACTTCCTGGTACATTTCTGCAAAAATAATGGTCTTAGGTCTAATACAAAGAAACCTAACATATAAGGATTGTCACTTGGGTGTGAGTCATGAGTAGTGTCTGGGTCTCCTATTCACAGTGCTTCTTAGACACAATGGTGGCCTCTGAAACTCTGATGAATTTATTCTAGCAAAGTTTTCCCTAGGCTAGCAGTTATTTTGGCCCAGGGCTTTAAGGCTATGCAACGATGCTGTCATCTGTCAGAGTTAGACACAATACTGCTGATGGTGTTATATCCTCTCCCTGATTTCTCACTCTCAGCACTTAACTTGCTTGAAATGGTAATGTGTGATTGTATGCCATCCACATCCTTTTGCCCTCCTGCTTGCCAGGTCTACATTTTTCAGCTTTTCTCCCTGTGCTCTCCTAAAATAAATGAATTACCTCTAAAAAACCTGAAAATACACACCTGATCTACAACTGTCCTGTAATTCTGGTGATAGAGAGAACAGCAAACTTTTGCCCACTATCTACGAAATGATGCTAAATATGTACACACTAACTCCAATTGTTCCTCAGCTTTAATTGAAATGTCAGATTTTTTTTTGGAAGGGAAGTTACTAAACTGTTTCATCTACAGAAAATCTTGTTTAAATATTTCATTAAAAATATTTGCAGCCTGAGAGATTTAATGTTGAATCAAAAACCAGTTTGGTTTTCAGTTAATTTTTTTAATGCCTGGCAGCTGGAATACAAACCTGAAATGCTGACACTGTATTATTTAAATAGCATTGCCTATGAGGCTAGGGGAAGCTATTTAAGACAAACCTCAAAAAAACTGGTGAAATAATAGCTGAAGTTATGTTATGTCAGCCAAATTCTTAGCATGGAACAGCATTGTGAAGCCAGAGTTGTTATCCTTCATTGAGACATAAAATCTATATCTTGATTCTGTGGTATAGAAATTGTACCCAGGGGCTGTATGCTTTCATCCAGTGTGTTGACCAAAAGTCAGTTTGGATGGTTCTGTTTTACCTTTTCAATATGCTCACAGTTTCATATCTATATAATCAGAGTACAGTTTTTTGAAAGGGCTCTGGAGCTGTCATTCTATACATAGTTTGCATTTCACGAAGAAATAGGTTTAGCTATTGGAGTGAACAACATCAAACCTATTAAAGAAGTGTAAAAATGGCAAAGGAATCTATGGAGTTTTTTCTTGTAAATTACTTTCAAGTCACTATTTTCTGAAATTGAAAGATAATTTTAATTTAGTTGATAATTCAACTCTTTCCAAACAAACTGAGGAACTTATCCTCATTGTATTTTTTTAATGTGTCGGGTAGAGGGACTCATTAGACTAGGGTGAAGGTGGTTGGGAGAGTGAGGGACAACAATGTCTCAATCAAGTTGAAAATCCCTGACTGCCATTCTGTTTGCTATGACTGTATCTCCAGAAGGTAGCAAAGCTTTTCATCTGTAAAATGGAATAGTAATATTTGTTTCACCCATTTCACATGGTTGTGTTATGATCCATTATGTCTAACTGTAAGTGGCTGATCCTTATGTAAGTCCTAAATTGACTGTGGAGGAAATGGTTTTCAGTACTACAACTCTAAATACTCAATGTCTCTACTCTTAGGCATTTTGTGAAATGTTAAAATTTATAGAACTGGGAGATATGTGTTATATGGTTTGTTTCCTTCCAATCATCCAACAAAACTGCTTTTAAATTGATATTTTATCTTACAATCAAGAGAATCTTGGAATAGGGAACACGGAACATATAATTCAAAGGAGATTTGAAAAATGTAACATTGATTTTTGGCAGGTGATTCAATCACAGATTTACATTTCAAAAGTAATAAACAAGTAGACAATGAAATGTTTTCTTTCTAAACCTGTTCTTCCCCCTAGGCAAGTATCATTTTCATATATCACAGCACACATCCTTTTTTTTTTTTTTTACTTAAACACAAATAACACCTTACAGAATCTGTCTATACATTATTTTCCTGTAAAATGTATCTTGAAAATTGTTTATTGGCAGTGCATAAATACTGTTGTTGTTCTTTCTAAATACTGCATATTATTCCATTTTATGGATATAATTTATTTAACCATAGGATTTGTATCACTTTTTTTTTTCAGCTATATATGAGGCACCAGTATTCCCATATGCACAAAGCATAAAACTTGCCAAAGATTTTTTTGTAAAGTAGATATAAAAAGATACTTTCTATATATTTTATGTATATGTCATTCATAATTACTTTTTGTGAAATGTCAGTTCATATTCATTGACTATTTTCTATTGGCTTTTTTCTTTATATTTTACAGAAACTAGCCATTTTGTCTGTGAAATGAATTATAACTGTTTTCCCCAGGTTTTTAATTATTCTTGTTTATGGTAATTTTTGTCATTCAGAAAAGTTATGATATCATACAGTTGGAATAATTGATATTTTAGTTTTGTCTTTTGTGTTCGTTGTCATCTCAAAAATGTTTCTACTCTAAGATTATTAAAATTATCTTCTATTGTTTCCTCTATATTCTTTATGATTTAGATTTTTACATTTAAAGATGAATTAACCTGGAATTTATTGTGGTATATGACACCATAGTGTGGATACCATTTTATTACATTAGTGGAGATTTTTATTTACAGTGCACAGTTTGGTCAAATTGTGAATATTTTTTAAAATTTAAAGTAACACATCTGTTTTTATTACTACACAAAGCCTTAAGTGAAGAGAAATAAAAAGACTTAGGTCTCTGCTATCACGTGCCTATTGGTCAGGACCTTAAATTGGTCAGGAAGAGGAAAAGGAAGTAGATTTGGAGAGGAGGGGAAATAACAGATGTTAGAATAAAAACAAGGGCAATATCTTCATTTATCTCCATTTTTATCTTTAGAGAGTGATCATTATAGCATTCATTCATGCATAAATATAGCTTCAATCTAATTTCAAGTGTTTCAAATATAAAGTAACATATCTCCTCATTCTAGAAAAAGATTGAAGTTTTAAAAATTAAAAATGAGAACAGAATTAGAGTGCATTTTTCAGTTTGGTGATTCTACTTGTATGTATAAGTATTTAAGGCTGAAAATACTTTATAAACACTCTGTAAGTAGGTTATTAAAACTTTGCAGAAAACTTGGGACACTAGAAATTTCTAAAATCCCATTGTAAAATTTTCATTTTAAAATAAGGTAAAAGCCAGTTTTCTCCCTCTGCTCAAGTGAGTCTTTCATAAAGAAATTGCAAAATATTTATTAATTTTTCTTTAAATTTTTATTATTTACCAGGATATCTGATAATAAATTTTATATGCATAAAATGTATTTATGTAAAAAAAATTCATTATCAGATACTGGTGTTAAGGATAACTTTGAAAAGTTTCTAGAAAGTCAGAATAGTAGTCCTCAGCCCCTTTATTTGCATAGAGTATATTCCAAGACCTCCAGCGGATGCCTGAAACCACAGATAAGTACTAAATCCTATATGTACTATGGTTTTTTTTTCCTATACATACATAAATTTTCACTGAAAAAAAAGTACTTTATGGCTTTTTTTGGTATATCTTAATTGGCCAGAATTACTATCCTTGTTCTTGGGGGCCGTTCTTAAGTAAAATAAGGGGTCCTTGAACACAAGCACTGTGATACTGGAATAGTCCATCTGGTAACTGAGCCAGCTACAAAGTAACTGACTAATAACACCTGGGCAAGTACTATAAACAGGGTGGATACATGCTAGAGAAAGGGATGATTTATATTCTGACAGGATGGGGTAGGACAGCAAGAGATTTCATCATGCTACTTGGCATAGCATGCAATTTAAAACATGATTTGCTTATTTCTGGAATTTTCCATTTCATATATTCAGTACACAGTTGACCACAGGTAACTGAAACAGCTAATATGGGGTCTCTGTTTCCTAATTTGTAAAATGTAGCTGTTTTGCTGGGGGATATCCCTTCTCTGGACAACTTTGACTGGTTGATAAATCCTATATAGACTCATTCTCAGAAATAATGTTTTAAAATGCTTAATGAAAAGTCCAGGGAAAGAAAGAAAAACCAATTATAACAAACTGTAGTTATTTAAGAATTAAAACACACATTTTCATTTTAGTAATATATGTTTTAAAAAATTAACACATTGAACTATAAAATTCAGCAAAATGTCTCATAACTGCCATCTTTTCAAATCTGTGATGAGTTTATTCACTACAATTGAAAGATGCCATGAAAATGCCTGATTTTATTTATTTACAAAGTTACAGGCATTGCTAATAATACTGGATTTGTAGCCTACTTCATATTTAAATGAAATGTTAAGTTTCAATTAAAAACAAGTAAAAAAAAATATATATATGTATATATACATACATATATACATATATATATGTATATATATATACATATACACAGCAAGCTCTTGTTTTTCCCCCCTCCCCGCCTATGGACCTCAGGATAAAAACCCTTAGGAATTAGGATTTTAGGTTCTTTCCAGTTTCAAAATGTAATGACTTCTCTAGAATCCTTTACCTGTTTTCATGGTCACGTTTCCTAGGATGATGTTTATAAGTTCCAAAGGAAAGGCATTTTAATAAAAGTCTGTTAATTTGTTAACTGCCTCCAGCTAATCAAACAAATGAAAAAAAAAACACAACTTCCCACTACCATTACTTACTTAAAAGTTAAAGTTTAATTTTTCACCAGTTCTGATGAAAATTTCTTAAACAGAAAAGTGGTCTACCACTTGAGTACCTACCTATATTAGTCACAGTTCTTTAGAGAAACAGAATTGATAAAATAGATGAGATTTTTTATAAGGACTTTACTCACACAATTATGGAAGCTGAGCTGTCTCAAGATCTGCATGCAATTGGCAAACTGGAGACCTAGGAGAGCCGATGGTGTAAGTTCCACTCTAGAAGACAGCAGTCGTGAGACACAAGAACTGATGTTGAGTCCAAAGAAAGGGAAAGACTTATGTATCAGCTGAAGGCAGTCAAGGTGGGAGAGTCTTCTTTATTCCTGAGAAGGTCTGTCTTTTTGTTCCAGTCAGGCCTTAAACTGAATTCATGCCTACCTACATGAGGGTGGGCAATCAATCTACTTTAGTTTGTCTACCAATTCAAATGCTAAGCTCATCCAAAAACCACCCTCATGGAGACATGTGGAATAACATTTACCAAATATCTGCGTCCCTTGTGGTTTTCTGGTCAAATTAACACATCTCAGTGCCTATAATGAGAAATTATTTTTAAAATAAGGTAAGCATCATCATCATAATTGGAACATTGTTATACTGTGGAGACCAGGAAAATCAGGAAGATACATTATTTCTACACAACTGAAGTTACAAGAGTGATTCTGAAGTGAAAAAAACTTGATTTAATTTTACTTTTAGATGTAGAATATAATGCTTTTATTCTGATATATTTATTACTGTTTGAAGAAGTAATCAATTTACTTTTCTTATGTATATTATGAATAGCTATGTGTGCAGGGAAAGCAGAGTGTGGGAGAACTAAAATGTTTTAATTATTAAACTGAATTTAAAATATTTTGGAAACTTGTCAATGTGTCTTGGTATCACTAATCAGCTAATGCCAATCTTGGTATCACTATTCAGCTAATGCCAATTTGACTTCATTTCTTATTTTTCACTTCTATGATTATTTACTTTAAGATTTTGCCTTTTAGTTTAAAAGTATACTTGCAAAGAGCACACAGCCTTACAGCTTTAGAATTCAGATGATGATTTCATTTCAGGTCTTCCACAGACTTGTGATATGAAATTAAATAAGTGACATAGCTACAATTTTTGCTTGAACTTGCTTATTTTATGAACTGGAATAAAAATGCTTGTTATCAAACATTAAATATGGAGTATTTTGAACTCATTGGATGAAATATTTAATTTGAATTTACTCAGCCTTGTAAATAGATTTTTAAAATTAATTGACCTATACAAATTTGTTACCAATTTTCTCTCTCCCATGGTGGCTAACTTCTAGCAAAATGAAAGAAATTAAAATTTCTTTCTACTTTCGTCTCAGTTATTAGTGCTTATAGGGGTCGAGTAGATCAGTATCAATTACCTGATATGGATCTATTATAATGCATTGAAGTGCTGTGTGGGAAAACAATTTACATTAGGTCAGAATATAGATTAAGGATAATTTAAGTTCCATAAATTTGGCCTAGATTTTAAAGTAATGAATAATAAAAAGATTTAGAGGATAAGGTTTCTGTGTCAGGAATATTCTTCTCTTAGGAAAAATCCCCAGATAAAATGACTTGGGGAAAAGAAATCTACAAACTGTCTTCTTTTTTATCCTGGCTATTTCACTCTGAAACTAGCCAGAAACAAAAGAACAAAAGAACCAAATAAACAGAGGCTTGGGTCTTGGGGGTCATGTGTTTCCTCCTTTTATCACTGGTTAAAGCAGGAGAGTAGGAAGTAGAGAATAAGGGCAGGGTCAGGGGGGGGTGAGAGAAAAATGTTTGTGGGTAGGTGAGATAAGTTCTTTACAGGACTTTACAGGGAAACTCTGAGCTCAGAAGGTAAGGAACAGGCCTCAGGAAGGCTCCTGAGTGAACCCTGTGTTGCCCCTGAAGCTTCCAATTTTGAGTTGATTTTCTTGAAGTTTTACCCTTCATTTGGGTATAATTTTGACATGAGGATTCATAGCAAAGTGCTCCCAGATATAGGCCCACTATCCCTGGGGCCATACAACCCTATTGTTCTGTATCCTTTCTCCCTAAATAGTACATATGTAGCACCATAGGTGTGGTTTAATAGCGTTTAACCTTTAAATATAATTTGAAAATAATTCTAGATAATGCTCACTCTATTGTTATCTTAACTGGTTTACAAAAGGAGTTAATATATGAATGAGGTGACAATACAAAGCTTTAGGGAAAAGATAGATTTTTCAAACATGGTGAAGTAAAGCAAACCAGAGTAGAGAAAAGGGTAAAGAAGTATTTTAGGAAATATAATCCTGAAGATTGAATATTTACCTTTAGATTTGCCTGAAAAATACAAAATATGGAAGTAATGATATTGGAATCATTATATTAATGTGTGAGAAATGATGGGAATGGAATTGATGATAATGGTAAAGTTATGCTATCGGAGTAGACAGAGCAGTGAGACTAGAAGAGAATTTGTACTGGCTTCAAAAAGAATGCCCTGGACAATAAAAAAACTTAGGCTAAACAAGAACTAGGCTTTGTTGAATTATTAAATCAAAGAGTGCAAGGATTAATCGAAGTATGGTCATTTGTGCCATTTAGAAACTTGTATATCAGGAAAACAAATACTTTTCATCAGAAGGAAACTATTATATAATAAAGACTTAATGGAAATAATACAAAATATATTTTATATAAATCACATTTATATTTTATTTTTTAAAATGTGATTCATAAAAACATATTGTGAAATTTAAAATTGTAAATTTTAGATCCATGCCATTGTTCTGTTGAGAAAAAAAAATTTAAGGAGTGTGGCTGATACTTCAAGTGGCTATTTAGAATTATTTATACATAATGATATTAAAGCCAAACCTATATTTTTATTGAGGTCAAGTAGTATACAAATGATGTCTCAAAAAGATATAGATGTTACTACAGTAAAGAGAAAGTAGATCCCTCAAATGATTTTTAATTTCATTGACTAGGGAAAGGCAATGACTAGATTGCATGAAATCATTAATAACATATAAGGGTGCACCAGTTTAGGTCTTAGAAATTCTAATGCGGTTGGCCACCATTCAGTAAATCTGAATAAGTGAAGACAGCTGAGCATGAGAAACATGGATGGGACATGGGTCGATGTCGTGCCTGCTCAAGAAATTCAAATCTAATTAGAAAAAAAATTTATATTCTGGCTACACAAATACCCTCACAAGTGCCAGTTTTAACACCTGGATCTCTCAAAAAAAAAAAAAAATAGCTGTAGTTTTTACGTGATATAAAGTAGGGGTTTTTTTGTTTTGTTTTTCATGATTTACTACTTTAAGGTAGCTCTTCTTTGGAATATTCAATACCCTACCTAAACTGTCCCAGGTATAAAACCTCCAGGAGCCTTCACCACAGGAAGATATCAGGAAGTAAAAGAGGATGAATTTTTTTTAGAAACGAGGGTTTTAGAAAGAAGCAGATTGATGGAAGTCACCACAAAAAGTATTAGGTTGCTACGGATTGTATGGAGAATACTCCTTTTACTTCCTATTTCCAAAGTGCTTAATTACCCACGCTCTTTGTAAATTACATTGAGCTGAACCCTTTCCTATGTTGCAAACACTCACAAGACTCTCCTTTTTAATTGATTTTAACTTTTAGGTCCTCAAAGAAAAGTGGACAGGTAATAAAATATCTAGCATTATAATTTTAAAAATTTGGAGTAATTTCTGTATATTAACCTGAATATTTCCAAATCATTGATAGGTTATATTTAAAAGTATTTTTAAAACTATATCATGCGAAAGCAGCAGGGAGGGGGGGTGAATACATTCTTTTTTGATTCAGTGCAAATGTGTATTGAGTACATACTTTCTGCCTATTAGATGTGATTTTCTCATGTTATTGTCTCACCTCATCATTAATGCTGAAGGGATTGGTACTCCTCCATGTTTCATACTTAAGACAATATTATGTCATAAAACCTCAAGATTTTTGGAAATTTTATTTAAAAGGACATTTCTATACAATATTAGTTATAGAAACCCTTAATTTACTGTGTTTTTTTTTATATTTTTATTTTGTAAAGCTACTGTCATTTATTCTGCAAGTTAGACAAGTCTTAAAGAAATAATAATCTATCTCATTTTATTTCCCCCAGAAGCTGCACTTAACTTTGTGGTTTTTGATGGTCCATGGTAATTTTGGCATATATTCTTATTAGGAATATGCTTTTAAGAAGAAAATTCTTTCTGTGGTTTTCGAAAAACATTTTTTAAAAAATGGAATTATATACTAGCAAATCATCCTTTAAATTTATGAGAGGAAAAACAAACCCTAAATCTTTTTAGGGACTCACACTCTAAAAATATTTCAAATGTAAGAATTATAGTTCATAACAAATGTATGATAAAAATGCTTTTGAAGTAACAACAACAAGGAAAGCCTGATTAAGGACAGTTAGTCTATGAGCATCAGAATCCCAAATCATAGAGTATTGTTATAGCATGGATCCCTGGGCTCTGTTCCTGAAGGCTCCCATTTCGGAGGACATGGACGGAGCCTGAGCATTTGTATTTTGGCTAAGTTCCTGAGTGGCATTGATGTTGCTGATCTATGGACCACATTTTGAGTAGTCATGATTTAGGGGTGACACCAGAAGCATAGTTTGTGCTAACAATTTAAATTATGTTTTTCAGAAAAATAATTTCAACTGTTCCAGAAGAGCTCAGTGCCCAAAAACCAATGTCAGTTCTGTACAGATACAAGGTGATTCCGAATATTTCATCAACCATCTTGGAGTTCCCACTGTGCAGTTTGCTTATGAGGACATCAAAGCATTACAGGTGATTGTTTCTAAAACTGCAAAACACCCACGCATGGACACAATATAGCAGACATAGAGAATTTGATTTTATCCTGGCTATTTGTCTTTCTTGCCAAATAGGTCACTGGAAGCTGCTTTATTTAAGAGTTATTCTTGTTGTTCAGAGGCTTTGTAACAGTATTTGAAATCATCAGCTCTTTTCAATAGTATTGAATTCAATTTAAACAGATTTATACTGTCACTCACATTTTCACAGTGTGCTTTGCAACAAGAAATTTGCAGTAGTTGGATTAACATCAAAACATAATTGTAAGCTTCAGTATTCACAGAAACAGATGACATGTGCAATAGATTCTCCTCTCCTTGCCCAAGGGAAAATGCATTTCATGTGCTGTATATTAATGTGAGTCTTGTGAACCAGCTACCTGAAGTTTGTCAATAGTTTTTCTTCCTAAAAAGATAGTATTTTCTTTTTATGAAGATAGGAGGCTTTTTCCACAACAATATCACAGAGCCATGATTCACCTTAATTAAGTCTGTGTCCATCCATCTATTGGACTTCAGGCATTTTAATCTTTTTTAGAATTGCGTCACAGGAAACTATTTCTCTGTAGATCTAAACCTGTTGAAATATTTTTTTTTTTCTTTTCAATTGTGCATGCCTTTTTGGGAGCTCTTTAAAAGCCTCTGGAGTGGGCTGCTTTAGGTAATTATTAACATTAACAAAATAGTGGCTGAAAAATTAAGACTGCTTTGTTCTAAACCATAGATGTTCCTAAAAAGTAGCATTTATATTTTTATAGGCTCACCTTCTAGTATGCAACATCTTAACTTCTGATAGCATCTAGCAGTTTTCAGCTTTATGTTTTGCTGCATCTCTCCACCACTCCTCTGCCGTGAGCGTGCGCGCGCACACACACACACACACACACACACACACACACACACACACACACATACATTAGTCCCTCTATAAACAGCTAATGATGACTAAAAACTTTTAACAACTAAATTACTGGAGAGAAAAACTGTGAATGAATATAATTGTGATGAGATAAATTCTTGGGTAATGTAAAAGTAATCATTATGATTTTTTTTTTACATTTGGATTTTCATATGCTATTGTTGCTTGAAAATGAGCTACATGTGTAGAGGTATCTTTCCTTCTATGCAAAGCCACTATATGCACTATACTTACATTGATGTATTAAGAAATTAACTTATTTTTAATTTTTCAGTCTTATATTTCTTAATATCTCTTTATCATTCCCTCATCTCAGTCCGTCCAGCTCCTGTCATGTTAGCACATTGAATAATAGCTTTTATTCAATACATGTCTGAGTCATCGTGGTTGAGTTTCAAGCCAAGAATTCAGAGAGACAGTATAGTATATCCTTAAGAATGGGACTAATAGCTGACTCCTGACTCTGATACTTACTAGACAAATGATCTAACCTTTTTCAGAATTATTTTAGAGATGAGAAATCTCTGTATACTTCATAGAGCCATAGTAAGAATAAATGAGACTCTGCCTGTAAAAGGCTTGTCTAACATTGAGCATATAAGATCTCTGTCAACCATAGCTATCATCACAATTATTATTGTCTGTAGGTCCAACACATCAGTGGGAGAATTTTTAAATATTTTAGATAAGAACACAGTAGTGGAACAGAGGAGCTTAGTAATTGTTAAGGGAAACTAGCATCTAAGGCTGAAGAGGTGGCATTTGATTAAGATCAGCTGGAGGGTCTGAGGTGTCAATAGGGAGAAGAGTTGGAAGTCACTACCAGTGAAGTTCTAAGAAAGTAATGTCATCACTGTGAAACTCTTAAGGCTGCAGTCCACCTACTAGAACTGGCTTAGTCTAAAGAAGCTAATCATTTTCTTTTAATTATATTCAGACTATCTTCCATCATCAAAATCACTTTCTATCATATTTATCTCCATAAACGTAATTAAAAGAGAATCCCTTTTGCTTTATAACAAATGACCTTGTTTATATTGCTTTAGTGTGGAACATTTTTTTTTTTTTAAATAGATCTGTCCCTTATAAAATATGAGTGCTTGAGATGAGATAATTTTGTGTGGTGAACTCTTCAAAGAACAGATAATCTTTGCTTTCTCTGTTAATCTATAGTAAGTGTTTGTATACATTAAGAGGAGTTATAAACATTGAAAGACTTTCTCCATGGTATAAAGATTTATTCTAGGTCAATTAGTAAAGTAATAAGGAAATTGAAACATTTTCATGAATTTGAAATTAGATTTAAAAATATAACATATGTTCATATATTATGTAATATATTACAAATATAATATACAAAATAATATCTGCCACCTATGAGTACTTACTGTTCTATGCTACCTCACTCATATCTCCTTTAATACTTACAAATATTCCTAAAAGTCAGCTATTATTAACACTTTTTTGCTGTAGATTAAATGAAGTTTAAAATCTAGTAGCTTATCCAAAACTAATAAATGGCCTAGATAGAATTTGACCTCGGCTCTGTTTAAAAGTAAGGTCATGTTCTCAATTCTTACACTAAAGGTTGCAAGTTGGGGAAGCCCAAGGGCAAGATCTAGTCCACAGATATATTTTGTTTTCCCTGTACTTTATCTAAAAATTGAATTTCTAGAAACATTTTTCTCACTGCCCCCAGACACAATCAGCTAAATCATGTATTACTTTCTAGCTTGCCATATTCTTTATTAAAAAATCTGTTGTGCTGTTTGTCCTAGAGTCCAGTTAAGAATAAAAGTCTTCAACACCTGTTTCTCTCTCTCTCTCTCTCTCTCTCTCTCTCTCTCTCTCTCTCTCTCTCTCTCTCTTTCTCTCTCTCTCCCTCCCTCCCTCCCTCCCTCCCTTCCTTTCTTTCTTCCTTCCTTCCTTTCTTTCTTTCTATTAGTTACAAGTATACAATACATTAGTTAGACATTTATGTAGTTTATAAAGCTATCTCCCTAACTGCTCCTTTTCTCCTCTGGTTTTCTACCTAGTAATATATTAATGCTGACTGCATTCTCTATGCCATTCTCCCTATCGCCATGACCATCTATCAACTACTAATTTGGACTTCTTTAACTCTTCACCCATTCTCCCAGCACCACCCCACCTCTGTCCATCACCAAATTGTCTATATTTGTGAGTCATTTTTGTGATTAGTTTATTCTTTTTGTTCCTCAGATTTCATAGATATGCGAAAACATATGGTATTTATTTTTCTCTGCCTCACATTTTATTCAGCATAGTAACCTCAACACCTGTTTCTATTAAAAATTGGGAAATAGATGATCAACATAAAGGACCACATGTTTTACCAGACTCGTGTTACCTATATTACTTGCCCTGGCTACTGTAGAAACTGAGTTCATTATATCTGTACTCACTTTGAATAAAATTTGAATAAAAGTTAAAGTGAATAATTCTGTAGTCCCTTTCACTTTGAAAACTGTGTATGTGTTCTAAGTGAGCTAATTTTATGGTTATGCCCATATTTTTTTGAAAAATTTTTTATTTAAAATTTATTTTGGTGATTACAAAACAAACAGTATTTCTGCCATTTTTTTTATTGAGCAAGATTGATTATTAATCTGTTATATTTAATTTTAACAATGACTAGTAATAATAAAAAAATTAACTGTAGGAAAATAAACTAATGACATAGACACCATGTTTTTATGGACATGGGACATTATTAGTTCTAAAATAATTTTTTGATTAAACATGACATTTTTTAAGTATCCCAAATATTTTATGCTATCCATAGTCCCACTAATACCTCTTTCCCATAGATTCTTTGAATGCTGTTATATTGCAGATTGCTTGAAGCACTTTTCACCTTTAGCTTTTCTCTGTGTCTATACTTTAATTTTCCAATAATTAAATTTCACAATGGAAAACAATCTATGGATTTGCTGAATGTCGGAATTATTTCTTCTCATAAAATATTGTCCTGTTAATTGAAAGGTCTCTAGGTGTAAGCTTCATTTAACTAAGATTTTCAATTTGTAAACATTGTTGCACCTGTTAGGAGAAGCATTCTGTGCAGATTAAATACAATGCAGAGATTGCTGAAAAGGAAATGAAAAGACAGATGCTTTCTGATTAAGAGTACAATATTTATGACAGGCTGGTTGTCCAATGCACATTTCTTCTGTCACTTAACATCTGTTTCACATAATTTTTGTTACAGATCAGTGTTTTACTGTCTATAGGGCATGTCAGAGGGTCTGGCTTTCTTAGTATATCAAAAGATAAGTCCATGCCCTAGCAAGCTTTACACCACCAATTGAAGCTCTGGTTCTTCACTCTGTTTAACCTTATATTTTTTTGCTCTTCTGCTTGAAACATTCTGTTTTAAACCCAATTTACCTCTATAATGGAGGATTTAACATTTAAATGATAATGAGATAAAGGGGTCTTATAGCTTAACACAGCAGGGTTTTTTTTTTTTTTTTGCATAATTGTTTTAAAATCATTCAGTAACTCAGCAACTGAAAACCAAGTAGCATCAGCGTTTTGAAACTCATAAATTCTTTTTAAGTTAGATGACTTTGATATCAATTTTGATTCTTAAACTGATACATAGTAGCATAAATGTGTATGTGTGTGCATGTGTGTACTTTAAAAATAACTCCTGCAGATACAATACAGATATATTACTACAATACACATATTTTGGAGTGAAGTAACTCATAGTTTACATGTTAATTCTCCATGTTTTATTTTACTAAGTAGAAGAATTTATCATACTTGAATCAGAGATCATTTTTCTCATTATATTTTCTGTTTGGAACTTAGTCACTATTATTGTTTTGCTAACAGGTAATTGCAGTTCAAAAGTCAATTGAAAGCTCTTGACTTAAGGAACTGAATAGTTATGTGTAACTATGCCTAATTATATTGAGCTTTCCAATATCTGACAGAATCTGTTTCATGTTGATAGTTATGAAACTTACATAATGTCACTTAGAAATGAGAAAAATGTGTGAATTGTAAACAGGACAGAAAGATTTTTTAGTGTTCTCTATAGTTCATTAATTTTCTTTGTAACTTATTTTAGAAAAAAGTACTTTCAATGTCAATCAAAATATGTAGTATTATTCTTAGGTCAGACTTGCCTCATTCAGGGCAGAGGTTCTCAAATTTTTGTTCTGAAAACCCATTTATGTCCCGACCCGCGGGACCTAGTTATTCGCGTGGCCCGAGGGGGACTTCACCTGAAAGTGAAACATGGGCGAGAGAAAGGAGTGGAGGCAAGACAGTATTCTGATCAAGCCTCCAAATTTTATTTTTTCATGGCCGCATATATACAGAGGGAACAAAGGGGGGCAGGACTGACTAGGCAGGGGGATACTTGTTACAATTTCATTGGTCCTTGGTTGATGGGGTTAGGGGGTACAAAGGTTAGAAGAAATGAAAAGAGGACCTGGGAAGTGAAAGAGGAACAAGGAGGGGAGGGGGCTCCTTGGGCAGGTCCACAGCCAATCAGTAGATCCCTCTTTATCCGGCAGGCATGTTAGCACATTCTGTGGTTAACTATTCCCTGGAGCATTATCTGCTCCTGCATTCTTTAGATAGCATACAGGTTTGTTAACAGCCAGGTTCTATGCTGCGGGGGCTGGGCGGTTAGAGCAAAGGCCTTGGCTCCCAACAAATTTATACTCTATAAAGTATCAAAAACTCCATAGAAAAAAGCTTTGGTTTATGTGGCTAATATGTGTATATATTTACCATATTAGGATTTAAAACTGAGAAAAAGCATATTTATTAATTCATGTACAATAGCAATAATAAACTTATTATAAGTTAATATAAATAAATTATTTTATGAAAGTAAATTATATTTACCAAGGCAAGAAAATATAAATTAGAAAAGTGACATTATTCCTTTTTACAAATCTATTGAATGTGATTTAATATGGGATAGCTAGATTCTCATATCTGTTTCTGCATTTAATCTGTTGTTAGATGTTTTGGTTGAAATATGTAAGGAAAATCTAGTATAATAGTCTCTTCATATAATTTCAGATATTTTTCTATGAAATTTGACAAGTATTAGTTTCCTAAAGGTTAGTTTCAATGTGGAAATGAAACCATAGTAACAAACTTTTATACTCCATACACTTGTGAATACATAGTGAGAGTGTGGAGGCATATATTATCACTATTATTATGAAAACAGTTTTGATCTCAAGGACCTTGGAAAGTCTCTGGACCACTTGGAGAAATGCTGACTTGGAGAAAAACCCTTGGTTAAACTAGTCTACTTCATTGTTCATAATACCTAATATCTGACAAGGTGTTCAACTTTGCTCTTTTCAAAGATTTGAACTGTGATTCTAAATAAACCTATATGTGTCTTTTCCAGTCATCTTTGGGTATTGCTATCCCATTCACCTGACAAACAGCATGAAGTAGGGAATATAATACTCTCATAAACTGTGGCTCTACACAGAATTCCACTTCTTAGAAGCTTTTATTTAGAGGGGAAGGTTAAACCCCAATCAACAAATCAACAGTTATAGAGCAGACTTGAAAAGCTTTGACTGTGCTGTGTATGAAATGCCTGTCACAGAGGGAGTGCTATTAAAGTTGCTGTATGGTTCCAAGAGCCTGAGGAGTAAACACGAGAAATTGAAATATGAGACAGATATTGCAAAAACAAAGAGTGGTGAAACTCTTAAGACTCAAATAGATAATTTAAAAGATCATACTTCAAATTGCCTAATATTTTGAAATGGCTGCAAGGAGGACAGATGTCCCCTAGCTGTTGTCCTTGCTTGGAATTCTAAATAAGAACATTTTTTTGTCAAATGATTATCATCACTGGATCAAAATATATATGTACTATATTTTAACTCTTCAGGGATTATCAATGTTATGAGGCCACTCATTTTATAATAAAGTTTTTGATCATTTGAATAATAATAGTTGCAGGTGAGTTTAGAGAGAGACTGTGTTATAAGTTTGGCAACATTTAGGTTAAGATAATAGACTGAATCTGATTTGATTTATTCAGACTCATTCAGCCAATAGTTCTAAAGCACATACTGTAATCCAGCATTATATCTGAAATATGAAGGTAAATATAACATGCCCTCATCTCTCAAAAGTGTTCATAGTCTAAATTGGGACTCAGATGTACAAACAATAAAATAAAGTACAGTTGAAGTTCTCTTAAGTGACCCACTTACCCAACTTGTGGGATTCATTTTCTTTTCTTTAGAATACAGTGATTGAGTCTCTTGAAGCTCACCACAGTAAGATCGTTTCTGAATTTTTGCACACCTGTGTTCTCTCAGGTTCAATGTATGTTCTTAGACTTATCCCTGGAGTCAGCTATATTCTCAGATCTATACATGCCCTTTCACTTCTTATTAATAACTAGGTAATTTGATTACTACATAAATTTGTGAAACATGAGAATGAAAAAAAATTACTTCTAAGAAACCTATGGTGATAAAACTCTAAAAGTTGAGTTGCTAATAACGAATGCATGTGTAGTGGACCAGGAAACTCCTAAAGATTGGGGAAATTGTAGTACTCTCTGCTCAGTTTACTTCACAAATATCTATAATAATTCTACTTTAAATAAAAAGCAACTTGAAATATAGATGATACCTATGACAAGAAGGAAATAATAGATTTTAATTTAACAAGCCAAGTTTCAAAGGTAAAAGGCTTTGGTTTTACATCAAATTTTTGGCTAGGACATATTCACTCACAGGTTTTAAATATTTTACTTAAATATTATTTCTTTTTTTACTGATTATTTCATTAAGCCCACTTCTAAAATTAACTTACTGACTAGTGTAACATGTTATACTGACAAGAAGAGCTTCTAATGTAGAGTGAAATACAGGTAGGATAGTAGCAAGAAAATTTATGTTTAACAAATACTCATACATTTGTGGTAGGCAGTGTTTTGTTGTTGTCCTAAGTCCTTTAAACATGTTTATTATTTAATTTAATTCTTGTACTTATAACTAGTACTTATGAGGAAGATACTTGTATTTCCACTTTTATTAAAGAGAAAACTGAGGCACAAGTGGTCAAGTAATTGGGCCAATATCACACATCTTTTAAGAGGTAGAATCTGGTTTCAAACCTGACACTCAAGCACTCAGATGTATAGGCTCTTTTTTCTAGTCTTATGTTGTTTCTCAATTTTTTTCTTTTTCAACATAAAATAAAGAGGTTCTAAAATACTTCCCATTTCCCACTGCATTCATATGTCAGCATAAAGCTGTGGAGCTTAAATTTTTACTTTTCCTACATTTCTATCAAAGGTTCAACTATTTAAGCTTTGATGACTCTCAAACTTAAGCTGAAAGTAAGATTTCTTAACTGAATTTAAAATGATTCCATAATTTATATATGATAGAACTGATATTAATATCTTCTAAAAATAATTTATATATTCTTTTACAAAACAAATAGAATCAATAATTTTATTTCCAAGTTAATTTTGGAAGATGAGGAGGTGAACAAATTTGTCTCCTAATTTCAATGACACATTTCTTCAAGTGGAATATTTTGACATCTCAAACCATTTTGGGAACTAATGTAGATGACCTTTTTAAATGATTAATTAAAATGTTAAGAGCAGTTTTCATACCCATATGCTGTAACTATAAACTCCGGAAGAAAATGGCATATCTAGAGTTTATACAGCTGTGGATGATGAGTCTGCCCATGAGTAAATTTTGTTGTCCATTCATTTGCATCTGGGATTGCAAGTCTTCAATATCTGTTTCACCGGTTATAGCATTTCCCATGGAAGCTTATAGTTTTGACATTTTTTTAAATAAACAAATGTTTCTACAGAAACTACAGAAAAAGACAAAACAATGGCTTTTAAGTCTCATAAATGTTAAAAAAGAAACAAATTGAAGCCAAGGCCACTTGGCTTATAAAGATTGCTATTACTTCTTCTTGAAAGTTCAGGCTTTTTATTAGTCTCAAGAGAGCTGTAGTAGTCTTTGGTCTTCTTTCATGATGCTCTGTCCCTATGATTTTAAATGAATTGAAAAAATTCTGAAAGAGGACAAATTATTTATCAGTATTTTGATTTCTGTAGTTTCTAGTCAGTAGCTTAAGCACTGAAATTATTCTGACCCAATTTTCTCTTATCAGTGAAGAACATTTTAAGTCTAAATAGTGTAGTGTTTATGTAGTACTGATAAGTGTGTAAAAGTAGAAAAAAATAAATTGTAGCTTTATGCACCAGGTCATTTTCAGTTTTTTAAATTAGCATCTTGTAACTATTTTTTCTTCCATTTTGATTCTTATCAGAGCATTAAAAATTTTACTCATACTCCATGCTTAAAGATAATTTTTAATGTATGACTCAGGAATATACACATGAAATTTGAATGAAAATAAATTTTGTATGATTATTGTTGAGAACTATTCTTAGATATAATAATATTAGATTAGGATATTGCACATGGAAAAATATTGAGGTTAAAATAAGGGTGCTTTTTTTCTCTTTACTGATCATGTGGGCCAGTTTAGGAATGGTAGCTCATTGGCTATCATTGCTTTGTAAACTCTCACCAGTTCAGGGGTGATTTTGAGCAATCCAAGTGGTCAAAGTAAGATCATAGGCTTCTTTGATGAGAGGATGGTCCTAAGAATGATGGGTCCACAGATATGCCTGGCCTAGACCCTCTCTGATGGACTGATTGAAAAGAAGCACTCATGGATTTGTTGACCTTTATAAAAATATTGATCATTGAACCCAGGTAGTTTAATCTGTTCTTCAGTAGTAAAAGGGAATAGATCTTCAAGAGATTCAGAAAATCTACTTAAGAAGTTGATTAAGTACACATTTCATTCTCCCTTCCTCCAAGCAAGGTGCTTCTATAACTGCTCTCTTCTAAACTTCTACTCTGTAAGTTCTATTCTTTCTCTTGTTTCTTTTCTCAATTTTTTTCTTTCTCTTCTATTTTGTCTGGCTACTTTCACCTTTTCCTGCATATATCCTTACTGTTCATATCCCTTTCTTTTTTCACCCCTTGCATTTTCTATAGAATTTTCTATTCCCTCTCTGTTTTCCTCCTATTCTCTCTGTTTAGTATTTTAGTTCAATCAGGAATTTAGTTTATCTCAATTGGCTTGATATCTTTAATTTGCTCACAGGCGAAGGCATGGTCTGGCTTTCCCCTAACATTTCAGGGTATAGTCAATAGTACAAGTGGAGGCCATTATATCATATAGCTAAATATTAAATATTTGGGTATTATAAGTCAAACTTTAAAAATTTTAAATAAAAAATGCTCTTCCCTCCTAATTTGACAAATATGTGTTTAAAATGATCAGGAAGGAGGTTTTGAATTTAATGTTCTCAGACTCCTGACACTCCCATACCAGAACTGATTCCAGCCACTGACCCTTGCTCCTTGACCTATACTCTTTTTCTGCCCACCCTCAACTCTGTCTCATACTTCAAGGTGCCTTGGGCATGTATATGTGAACACCCTGCTATGTGCTTTAAGCATAGTCTATAGCATTTATAAACAACTGCTCCTGGCCCACTTCCTGGACTTAGGGTTGCACACTGGAGGCAAAGTCTTTGCTGGAGATGATGGGCCAGGGGAAGAGGGCTTCCCAATAACTGGAAGCAAATTAAGGCCATTTCAGCAGGGAATTCTAATATTCTAGAACTCAGGTCAACTAGAACTTGGTCTTTAAAGGGATTCATGAACTCTGAGTGGACATATTCATCTGTGTTGACTTAACATCGAAAGACAATGGGGAAAAAAAGACTAAATTCTAGAACCTGAACTTTAAGTATACAAAACTATAGAAAGTTCAAATGCAGGACAGATAAGTATTCTTGAATAAACCTGTTAAAATGCCTAAAGTTTGTTACTAAGTTTTGTCAGTAAGAAAACTTGAAGCTGAACCAATTTTTATAGGATCATTGGAAATATCTTTGGGCACTGGCCTAACCTAGGTTCCAAAAGATGTGGCTGTTCGTTAGTTGTGACCTTGAAACTATGAGATACTCAATCATATCCTGGAATAGCAAATTATTCCAGGATATGATTGAAAACATGCTCCAAAATTTTAAGCTTTAAAAGGTATAAACCGAATTAAGTCAAAAGGAAAACTCTTTGGACAAGGAGAAATAACATGGTATAGATGATAACTGGAGGACCCACCTTAAGAAACTCTAAATATGCAATTAACTTAATCATCAGTACCAGGATGCCATTCATAAAGGAATCTATTTTCAAGTTTACCAAGACGTGATTCTTTCTGCAAACCAACATACTCACATTTTACATGCTGAACTTCAAGAAACTTTAAAGCATTTGAAGCTGTAAAGCTGGAAAACAGAAAATGTGTTACAACCATGTTGACTAGTATCATAGATTGCCTTATGAAAGTCCCAATATATTGCTCAAAACTACTGTAAGGAGTAGTATATAGATTTCTTTCCACAAGGCCATAGTAGTGTCCAATTACGTGAGAGAGAAGAGTCAGTGAAAAGAATTGGAGTTAAATATTTCCTTAAATCAGTTTAATGATTCTGAGGTCATAATTTTGAAAATAGATATATGCTTTTAGAACTGAACAAAGGGGTATGTGTATTCTTAGGGATGTAGAAGATGTGCAGCTTGTTAAGAGATCCAGGCCATGGTTACTATCTCTGTCTATTGGGCATGCCATCCCCTCAAAATAGCTGGCACTGTTACTAAACTATGATTAACTTGTAAGGCAGCAGAAAAATAGACTTGTAGCTTATTGCATTCTAGCATTCTCTGATGTCGTTTTTCAGAAGGTGCAATAGGAAAAATGACACTTCATCATGGGTGGATGGGTGAATGGGGGTTAGTGTGGAGGCTGAATGTATAGATTTCTGATATCAATTCTGTTCATGATATCTCTATTTTACATTTATTTATTATTAGATTCTATCATGTTTTCATATATAATATAAAGCATTGTTTTTTTGAAAATGAAGAATGGAATTTAGCTTATTTTAAACAAAAGATTTACCTCTGATGCTCAAATAAATATCAGATTCATAAACAGAGAAGTTTCCTAAAACCAGTTTTGAGTGTTTTGATTGTGAAAATGTTCCAGAGAAAGAAAACAATGAAAAGGAACAAATATATTATGGTAACAGGAAAGGACCTTTCTCTTTCTTAAAAACATTAATCATCATCATCAATTAAGTTTGAGCACAAACCATGTACAGAACACTACACTGTGTATTAAAAAAAGATAAAGCAATAATTCAATCCATGGTGTTCAAGGGATTTATAATCTCTTTAAAGCATCCAGGCATGAGTATAAATAAATAAATGATAATAAAAGGAAGCTAAGACTCAGTGTCCAGTAATTTCTGTGGACAATAAAGGTATCCAATTCATTTAAATTTTAATTATTTTTTATTTTTTAGAATTTACATATATATATATTTTTTTAATTTCCTATTGCCATAGATTATTAGATACTTTATGAAATACAGATGCACATACTATAGATAAAATAAATTTCAAGGATATAATAGGAAAAAAATAAAATCTGAGACTGTGCTTGTCAGACCATAAATCAGAGAGAGAAATTTCAGGTCTTACAAATCTGCAAACTCTGTGGTCTCTCTATAGGTTGAAGTAACAGGTAGCAACATGGCTGCTATTCTACCATAGTAATATTTAGGGTCTGTGAATCATCTAAGGATTGGCTACTAGTAGAGTTCATTTATAAAGGAATCTATGTACAATGAAGTCTTTTGAATTCAGAATCCAGAACTTCTAGTAACACCACTTACCTAGAACATAGGCATAACATCATCTACCCAACCTCTAATTACTGAAATTATTGTTGACTATTTTCTTCTTCACACCTCAGTCCCTACTTCCAACTCCTATTTTTTGTCAGTTACTCTATTGCAGGGTTTAATTTATTTTATCTTATTATGTATCTTATTGCTATTATTTAATCTCCAACAATCATTGCTTAATTCAGGCCATTCGTTATCCCCTCACATCTAAAGTGTGGTCTTCTAGTTTGGTAGCTCTTCACCCACTCCTTAACCATGCAAAATGCTTGAAAACTAACCTTCTAACAAGCTACGTTAGTTATGCCCCTCCTTCCCTTCTTTTCTCTTGCTTAACAACTTTCCACATTTTCCAGTGACCAATTTTTAATGGTCCCATAAATTATATAATCTTTCTCTCCAACAAAATATTGGTTTTATCATTTTCAAGACATCCAACAGAGTAGAGTAATTCCTTGAAATCATTTGTATTCTCTTTTTCTCCTAATAGTTGAGGCTACAGGTTTTATCCTAACATTCTTTGCATATTGCATTTTCACCTAAGGTATAAATCTACAAAACAGTACAGTACACTGAAATAAATGAACCCCTTTTTGAATGATGCATTAGTTTCTTGGGGCTTCCATAACAAAAGTACCACCACTGGGAGGCTTGAACAATGGAAGATTATGGTCTCACAGTTCTGAAGCTAGAAGTCCAGGATCAAGGTGCCAGTAGGCAACCATGGTTCCTTCTGAGGGCTGTGAGGGAGTATCTGTTCCATGTTTCTCCCCAGTTACTTATAGTTTGCCAGCAATTTTTGGCATTCCTTGTCTTGTCACAGCATAATTCTAGTCCTCACATGGCGTTCTCCCTGTTCCTATATTTGAGTCTAAATTCCCCCTTTTTTTATAAGCACATAGTCTTATTGAATTAGGACTCACCTTAATGACCTCGTCTTAACTTGATCATCTGCAAAGACCCTTTTTTCCAATAAGGTCACATTCAAAGGTAAGAGGTTAAGACATCTTTTAGGAGATATAATATAGCCCATAACAAATAGTAATACAACAAATTTATGTGAACTATAAAGGATTGTTGTTTCAGAAAATTAGTTTGTAGGTTCTTACCTGATTATATTGCTATTCTTCTCTTCCTGAAAGTATTCATTTCATTCTATAAACTGCACTTAGAATGTCTAACTTTTTGTTTCTTTTCACTTTCTTTTTTAACATCTTTTTTTGCATGGATTTAGAACACACAGTAACAAATTTCAATCCTGTATTTTTAAAATAGCAGTTTGGGTCAGGAAGCCCTGATAAAATGCTGAAGTAATTTTTGAGAGACACACTGTACATTTGTTTATGTTCCAGTTAGCTGGGTTCATTGGCCTGCATTATTATCTAATCACATTACTATACAATATTGCAAAGTAGAAGTCTGCATAAGCTTTCCATGATTGGTCATCATAGAAAATAGAATCTTGATTTGCTATGGTTCCAGATGGTGGTTTGCTTATAATAGTTTAGATTTAATCATGATTATTATAAGCTAAATGAAGCTAAATTATGCTATCTTAGAGAGAATTTTCATGATGTTTGTAACCACAGGCTCTTGTAGAAGGCATGTCCTTATCCATTATATAGATAGAAATAGGTAGTTATCACTATGAAATTCTTTGAATATTATCATTCTATTTACTCTAAAGAATTAATCCCTAATATTTGTGCTTACCAAATTTTGAATGTTATTTATTTGCTCTTTATTTTTTAACACATTCAAGTAGAATACCTTTTCAATGTTGACAAACCTGCTCTCCAGTAACATGACAGATATGTTGAGATTATTACTAACATCAATTTGTTTTGAGAAAATATTTTAATGTATATCAGTATAAAATGCCCCTAGCTTTTAAATTATTTTCTGACAGATGTAAATTCAATATGTAATATTTTATGTTAGCTGTCTAGAATCTAGCCCTATATGGCTTAAAGAACATTTATTTTTACCACCTAAGTCATAAAAGTTGTTTTCCATATTTTCATTTAAACTTAACTACAGGCAAGAAGAAGTAGAAAATTACCTGTCACATTACTCACAGGCCAGACCAAGATATTGTAAAACCATGGCCCACTAAGCTAATTTATAAGAAAAAATCGAAAGAGGTTTTTAAAAGATGGCATTTATATGTAATAAGTATAGAAGATTTTAGGATTTTGACAGTTTGAGATTGTATCCTCTTTAGAAAGAATGTAAAATGACTTTTATTTCCTTTGAAATATGCACAACTTCTTGAAGATAACTTTCAACTCTCATTAGCACTTTTCAAGCAAGTTTCCCGTCTCTATGAAAGCAAAAGGTCTAACATACCTGAACTTTGAATAAATTGACTACTGATCAACAATTCAGTCATTTTCCTTCTGTGTGGGACTTTGACTCTATTAATTTGTGAGGGGCAAAATCCCTACTGTGGACATAAAAGTTGAAGTTTAACTATTATATCTATTAAGTCTCATACCTAGTTAGAATTGTAAGAATGTATCTAATTCTAGCTAAA
Source organism: Cynopterus sphinx (assembly GCA_030015415.1). Classification (NCBI taxonomy): domain Eukaryota; kingdom Metazoa; phylum Chordata; class Mammalia; order Chiroptera; family Pteropodidae; genus Cynopterus; species Cynopterus sphinx. Next base: position 34,923,830 of record CM057380.1, read on the forward strand.
CTATGGAGTGCTATTAAAATCTGTTAGTGAGAATGAGTTTATGATTAAGAATGTGTCTTTTGGAGTCAAGCTTTTTCTGGATTTGGATCCTAGCCTTGTTTCTTATTGGCTTGTAACCTTATACAGGTTAATTTTGTGACGTTATAATCTCCTAAACTAGAAAGTGAGAGCTACAATGATATTTGCCTCATAATTACGTTGAATGATATATCAACCTTAGCACTATGACACTTTATACCGGACAATTCTTTGGAAGGCTGTGCTTTGAAGGATGTTTATCAACATCTCCCGCCTCTGTTTATTAGATGCCAGTGTGTGCCTCCTCCCCTCAGTGTGACAACCAAGACTGTCTCCAGATACTGCTAAATGCCACCTAGAGGGCAAAATCACCTCCAGCTGAGAATCACTAAATTACATGAATATCTCTAGAGGACATCTTTACAGTTACTAACACATAATAAGTTTTCAGTAAATTTAGCTGTAATTATCTTTTAACAAGCAGGTATCTATAACATATTCTATGAAGAGCCATACTTTTAAAGAACATGAGCACTATCTCTGTTCTCTCTATATAGATGTGTATATCTGAATATGTAGATATATAGATACATGTCTACATGTATATGTATACATATGTACGTGATTATTTTCCAACTATTATTTAAAGTAATGATCGACAGCAAAATAGCTAATATCTACAGATAATCATCAGGCCTCATTAGTTTATTCTCTTTGCCACTAAAAATTTTATAAATTACCAAAACTTTGCAAATGAGATAGACTTAAATGTATCTTTCTACTATGTGACTCTGTAAGAATAAAACACATATATAAGAAATGGTATACAGAAGAGTGAAAAGGTTGTTATTTATTACATAATACTATAAGGATTGTGACCAGTAGAAATTTCTTTTTTTCTAACATCACTGTTAGGTCTAAAAAATATCCTCAGGTATATATTTTAAATACTACTCGAGTCCTAAAAGCCTAAAATGGGAAGCACTGAAAGCCTAAAATGAAGGGCAGTGTGTGAAAATATAAAAAATGGATCAGGTAATTTTATTTTCTTAATGTTAATAATAGTACTTTGATTTGCTTAGTTTTTTATATCTATCAAGGCATTTTTTCTTATCTCATGTAGTTACCTCAGCTGTGCTATTTATGTAGGGATTATTTTGACCTCATTATAGAAAAGGAGACTGAGACAGAGGACATTCTTCTATTGAGTGACAAATATAGGACAAATAATATGACTCAAAGTACATCGACTCATTACTCCACATGTCAAATGTTTAAGCACAATTTCTACTATAATATTCAATTGCTATTCTGAGAAACACACGTGATGTTCTTATTGGTGAATACATTTTTGTATATCTACCTTTCTTTCTCACTATTTCAAATTACTTAATCTTTCGTATTCAATCAAAGGTTATTTCCTTTTAGCAGGCTTTGGCAATGCTTTTAATGCATTACTTTACATAAATAGTCCTCTTAGATATTCCGCTGGACACTCATTCAGTAGAATATTTGTAGTAAGAGCACAATGACATTGTTAAGGTTAATGACTTGGTGTTTTACAAGTCGAAACACATTTAAGGTTAAATTGATTGTTTGAATCATTTTACTCAACAACATGAAGGCCTTGAGTGCGGTGGTGTGGCATCGCTAGTAATGATGTATTGGTGAGCCTAGCACTACTCTTAACAGTGTTTCTGAAACTTGGGCAATAAAAATTACTGCTAATGAATTTACATTGGCTTATAGGTGCTAAATGATAAGAAATAATTTTATGTGTTGCAAGGTATGCTCATTTGGAATCCTGTTAATGTAGAAATCATTAATTTTACTATCACAATGACAGTGTTAATAATCAGAGGTTTAGTCTCTAGCCCAAGGTTGCACAATTACTGATGACAACACCAATAATAGTAACAGTACAATGCCTTTATCGAGGGCTACTATGTACTAGGCATTACATTAAACATTTTTACATCCATGTGAATATTGAGGAATCTGACACCAGACAGTCTGATTTCAGAATCCACATTCTTAACTTTTATTCTGCACTTCCTCACTGTATTTCATGCATAGAGCTGGACCTTTAGTCAAGTCCCTCAACTTCTCCTGCTTCCCTCATTCTAAGATCTTATGTTGATAACCATTATATACTAGTTCCTCAGAACCTTGATGCATTAAAAACTAATAAATATAAATGTACTAAGTTGCTTCTCACTGGTATAAATATTTATATTTATAATTATTTATATTTATATTTATTTATATTTGTGTCTCTTGTATAGATATATATGTGTGTATGTGTGTATGCACACACACACACACACACATACATATATATATACACACACACACACACATATATATAGCTGTATATCTCCATTGCTTAATGCCCTGGAAAAGACACTCAATAAATGCTAATGAATTAACTGAAAATTCCTAATTTGTATATTAGCAGGAAACTTTGAAAATATTGGTGTCTTATCCCAAATAAGTAACTTAGTTATTGCCATTTTTATATACCATGTTAATCCAGTACTCAGAATTTTTGCAAAACTGAATGAACGTACAGATCTTTAGGCACACCTGTAATTTCACAATATAAGTAGTTTTCTTATTTTAAAAACAAATAAGGCTGGTCTTTCTCTAATAATCCTATTCTAATAAATTATTCCTAAAATGTTATATTATTATCACAAGAATAATAACCTCAAAGCTTCCAAAAATTAAAAATAAACTGTAAACAAGGTTATGAAAAGCATAATATCTATAACGTAATGAGAATAAGACTGGCATCAGAATTCCCATTAGCAACTCAGGATACTAGCAGAAAATGTGAAAATGCCTTTACCATTTTTAGAGAAAGTCATTTGCAACCTGGAATTCTAAACCCAATCTACCAATTGATTGTGCAAACAGGATCAAGACCCTCTCTATTGCATGGGCTTGTAAATCTTACTTATCATGTATGTGTTCTAAGAAAATCACCTTAAAATGTTATTCAACAAAATAAGGAGAAGGTTAAAGGGGTGATATGGAATCCAAGACACAGTTACTCTGATTCAAAAGAGCCATGAATAGAAGACATAGGAGTAAAGCTACACAGCAATTAAAAAAAAGCAAATGGTTTAACAGAAACAGAAAGACAGAGACATCTAGAAGAGTACAAAGAAAAATTAAGAGAAATTGTTTCTTGGAAACACTAAGTAAGCCCAAAATATATATAAGAAAATTATAGTTCAAATATGAAAACTCCAGTTTGAAATAGAGTATGAAATCAGTGGACTTTAAGAACAGGATGGATTTTGGACAATGGATAGAGCAAGTAATTAGCTGGCAGGTGTTTGGAATATCATGAAGATAGAAAATGTATCTTCACTCAATAAGGAGGAGGAAAAAAATACCCAGTAATCATAAATTTTGTAGGGAAAAGAAACAAAACAAAAAACAAAACCAAAGCTAAAATATGATCAAAATATGAAACTGAGTAAAGTATATCTTGATTCTGATCAATAAGTAGGAAAGGAAAATCTACATGAATAGTATTTTTGAGTGGAATGGGGTTATTATTGGTCAGAAACATGTACTTTGTTTGGTTCTGCAGTGAACAATAGCTACATAATCAAAATGTTATATGTATTGTTTACTGGTTTTCAACTTTTAAAATAAGTCTATATGCAAATAATTTAATCATGATTACCCAATAGAATGTAACTAATAGGATTCTTGTCAATGTAAGCAAAAATAAAACAAATATATTACAAACTTTAAGATAAAGGAAGCATAGAGGCATTAATATATTGATTTTACATGGGGGAGAAATTAAGATACAATTAGTAGTTGATGGAACTAAAACAGACATTTATGCATACAAATATTTTTAAAGATAAATACTATAAGATATGCAAGAACTAACTGTTTAAACCATGTTTGAGGTAAAAGAGTAGGAAGTTGAGGGCTATTTATGGATTAAATTTATCTTTATAGCACTATATTAGTAGATTTTTTAAAATTTATAAATCAATAAAAAGTGATAATAGCAAATGATTCAGGAAAATGGGTAAAACAATTGAGATAACTAAAAACAGAAGCTCATATGGATAGCAAATAAAACTACTATTATGATGGTATATGAGTAAATAAAGTATTAGAACTATAAGAAAGAAAGGGAGGGAAGAAAGAATAAAGAAGGGAAAGAAGAGAGGAAGGAAGGAAGAAAGAAGAGAAAGAGTTTACAAGTGAGAGAAGAGAAATTTTAGTCAAGTCACAAAGCAGGAATTAGAAATCAGAGAATGATTAACTCAAGAGCATATTTTAAGTAAAACTAGTGCTCCTAGATTTGTCAGATTCTTGTATGCTTTACTTTGTCACTAATTAGGCAAAATCAGCAATTGAGAAAATCTTTGAATACTATCATGGAAGATAGAAAAAAAAAATCTAGAATTGTATTCTTTGAATGCGTTCCTTTTCCAATTAATGAAGGTAGGACATATGTAATTTCACTCACTAACAATGTTTCTTTAGTAGTTTAGGCTTCATTTAGCCAAACTGGTATTTTTATTATGGAGGTATTACTCATTACTATATTTATAAATCACTATTATTATTCAAGCAATTTAAGATAATAGCCTTTATTTAATATCACATGAATAATGAAAAATAACATTTTTATTAAACACAGTTCTCTGTTTTATGAATGCAAATCTCAGGCCTATATAAGCTGTATAAGAGTGAGACAAATCTTATTCCATAATTTATAATATTCAATTTAAAAAAGTTATATGCAATTTGAAATTCTGAAAAGCTTAAATGAAACTATATATAATCTTAAGGATTTACATGAATATTTTTACTTAATTTGAAGAATTATTTGTAACATTCTCAGTTGTATGTCCCTGGCTAGAAAAATAGTTTAGAGAAATCTGAAATAATTTTAAAATATACATGTATATATTTATATTAAAATATGTGTATATATAGATATATATTTATTTATTTATCAGAAGTATTTATCATAAATAACATATATATCTCTCTATATATGTTTTCAATTTCTTAAGTCAAGACACTCAGCTTTAAATGTATGTACATATACATAATCTTAAGTGCTTTAAGAATTACACCTCATTGCATAGCAGATGTTTTCTTTTTTAAGGTGAAAACTATCACAGAGAAGTATTAGATGAGCTCTTGGAGAGATTTTGAAAACCTTAGTATGTTACTTTTTGGAAACAAAATCAATTAATATTTTTCTGAGCATCCCTTACCAGTGTGTCTGTTCTTTAATTGCCTTTTTGTCCTACAAATGATTTTTAGTCTTAACCAAACTTAAGCCAACTAACCAATGTCACTCATTGTACTATATTCTGTGACAAATGGACCTTGTTTTGTTTCAAAAGATTTAAACTTGAAATCACTCCCAATTTTAAAGCAAATGTCTTTTCTCCTGTTAATCATCGCCTAATTTAAATCTCCCATCTACATTTCTAATTACAATATAGAAAGAGCAGTGTTGAACAAAAAGTTGTTTTGTGTTTTCTTCCTCTTCTCAGGAAGGACAAATTTAGGCATATGGCTAAATAAAGGATAGTATTTTCATTTCACACCTAAAAAATGCCTTCTATTCATTTTTTTATTGATTTTTAGGTACTTGAAGTTTACCTTTAAAATTTATATAACCGTTTCTTTATAATGTTCTGAAATAATTAAAATTGAAATAGTTAATAGCATCATAATATTTAATATAAAATATAAAACATGTATATATATATATATACATATATATTCAGAATTTATTACTAAAGTCTTATTTATGTACTTGGCAAAGTGTATATTTTTCTTCATTGCTGTCTTATACCAAACAATAAAATAGTTTTTATTATCTTTAGCTCTGTGATATGGGACACAATATGAAAATTCTCACTTTATTTTGATAGAGTGATTGAATATAATGCATGTGTCAGAAGCACAGAATATCTTGTGATTTAGGGCAAGTTATAAGTTCACAGCAATATCCTGACGAAGAGTGTCAGAATTTGGCATTATAGACTTTTTTTTACTACCTTGGATGGATTGAGCACAGTGAATGAATTATGCTATCATCCACAGAGATATTTATTGTTCTAGGTAAAAATTGTAGTTGATAAAATGGCTAGGTATATACTCACACAGTAGTTGACCCATGGATAGGCAGAGGGTTTAATTTTTTAACACATAAATTCAGTACCTTTCAGAAATAACAAACAGCAAAACTAAAATTATATCATTGACTTTGTGGTTTCAGAATTTCTTTAGTTATAAAACATACTTTCAGTGAGGATATATAACCATAGTAATATTGTAGAATATTTATCAGAAGTAATTAAAGAAATAACATTTTTAATTTAACAAAATTAAGCTCTGTGTTCCTTGAAACTTGTCAGCATTTATTTGAATTTCCATCAATTGTAAAAACACAATAAACATGTAATTTTATAAACCAGATCATATATATAAAAAAATATATGTGTATGTATGTGTGTATATATATATACACACACACACACACACACACACACACACACATGTATATGTATAGATGTGTGTGTTAATGTGTGCTGTTGTAGACCTGAACTTTATTAATATATATATATAAGTTTTTTATCAATTTTATATTTTTTCTTCCCAATTATTCTTATTTTTCTTCAGTCTTGTTTTTAACAACTCGAATGGAAGTGAACTCATTTGAAGTAAATCTGTTAAATGAAACTCCAAACACAGGTACAAGTTAAAATGCAGAAGATGGTTATTAACCTTCAAACAAACAACCAAAAAAAACAGGAACAAAGTGAGGGGAGGGTTGAAGAGGCATTAGGACAGGAGAACCTGGAGAACAATAACTTCAGCTATCTATTGTCCTTCGAGATTTATCTTTGTTTTCTTTTCTCACAGCCTACTTCTTTCATTCTTCTTTGCTGCCTTCTTCTCTTTACCTGACCTTTAACTGTTGGAGTGCCGCTAGTTTGGTTCTAGAATCTCTATTCTCCTCTTGCTATACTCTTCCCAAAGACATGTCATTCAGTCCTGAGGTTTTAAATTCCCTCTATCCACTCAATGCTCTTAAGTTTATGTCCTCATAATTTCCTTCTTAGCTCCAAACTCAAAGTTTAATCTGCTTACCTTGTAACCATTTAAATATGTAATGTCACCCTCACCTTAACCTGTTTCTTCCCAGCCCTCCTCATGTTGTCAATTATTTATTAAAATCCTCTGGTTTGACTAATGCATCATTTCATTTATCCCTTTCAATTTTTCATTTCCTCCTAATTTAATCCACCAACAATTTTCTCAATTTTAGTAGCCTATAAGCTTCCCTTCAGAAAATTTGGGTTTGGAAGGCTTCTTATCTATACATGGTGACTCTTGAGAAGAAGATAATAGGAAAATAGAAGATGAGGCAGAGAAATTTAATCTGGTTTAGTACATAAGCATTTATACTTACACCCATTTCTATGTCAGTTTCTAATAGAACCATACATATTCACTTTGCATTAATTAATTAATGATTAACAGTTGATCATGGTTAATTGATGGTGACCTATTAATTATTAATTGATTTTAAACTTTTATTGAATGTATAATATGGGTATAATATAGGCATTATGCCATATTCTGAGTTTATAAGCATGGTGTTAAGTATGTGTATCTTTATACCTTTATCTATATCATCTATATCTATATCTATATCATCTATATCTATCTATATTTATATCATCTATATCTATATCTATATATCTATATTTATATCATCTATATCTATATCTATATCATCTATATCTATCTAGCATCATCTATATCTATCTATAGCTATATTCATATCCCATGAGGACAAAGATAAACATTTAATTCTGACTGGGAAGCCTACACATGATAATTGAACTGGGTTTACAGTATCAATAGATAATTATTATGCAGAATAATAGCAAAGTAACAGGGCTCAAATGAAAATCCATCCTGTGGATTTTCTACAATAAGAAAAGAATAATATTACAAAATTTTATATACCCTTTACCCAGAATCACCCATTGTAAGTGTTTTTTATCAATCATTTGTCCTCCTTTCTTCATTCTTCCCCATGCTCACTTGCTCTCTCACTTGCTGGCTCCCTCTCTCTCTCTTTCTCTTTGTCACTCTCACTAGATAAGTATATACAAAGAGATATAGATATTTTTATCTGAACTATTTCAGAGTAAGTTAGGTACGTCATGTCCTTTTACCTTAAGGATGTTATTGTGTATTTCCCCCCAAAAATGGAAATATTATCTTCAGAGCTCAATATAATATCAATTTCAGTTAATTTGACATTAATAAACTTTTTAAATCTAATCTGCTGTTCACATTCTAGTTTTTAATTTGGCCTAATAATATTCTTATAGCCTTATTTTTCTCCACTACAAGAACTGGTAAAAGATTCAGTGTTACATTTTATTATGTTTCTTAGTCTGATTGATCTGGAACATTTACATAGCCCTTCATTGTTATTTTTTTCTTTTTCTTTTTCTTTTGTTTTTTTTTTACATTTATGTGTTCTATTATGATAAAATACACATAACATGAAATTTGACATTTAACTACTTTACATGTATAGTTCAGTGATATTAAATGCATTCATATTATCATGAAACCACCACCATTATTCATTTCTGTAATTCTTTTCACATTTTAAAATTGAAACTCTATACCCATTTTGCTTTTCTATTCATTCATCTACGAACATGTGTTGTTTCCGCATTTTAGCTATTTTAAATAATGTTGCTATGAACATGGGTATATCTGCTTTCAATTCTTTTTGAGCTACACCTAGAAATGGAACTGTTGGATCACGTGATAATTTAGTTTTTAATTTTTTGAAGAATCTCCATAGTGTTTTCCACAGTAACTATACCATCTTATATCCCCACAGAGCACAAGGGTCCACTTTCTCTACACTGCACAAGGGTTCACTTTCTCCACATTCTCACCAACATTTAATATTTTTTTATAGTAATCATTCCATTAGGTGTAAGGTGGTAGCTTGTTGTAATTTATTTTCCTTTTTTTTTTTACATTGAAATTTTTGAAACAGTCTTTTTTTCTCTCCATTCCACTGTTTTAAATAAAATGTTTCTCATTCTGAATTTGTCTGACATTTCCTTATGATTAAGTTATATACTCCTGGTTAAACATTTATATACATAATGCTTGGGGTTTGATTCTTTATGTGATGTAATAAAATTAAAAAATGTTAAGCATGAAAACAGCCTCAACAGATCTGCATTTTAGAAAAGTAACTCCAATAGTGACATAGAAGATAGGTGAGAATCGTCAAGAGCAATTAGAGGGCTCCTGCAATGAATAGACAAAAGAGAATAAAGGCAGACCTAAAGTAACAATAAGGGGAATATGGCGCAAACACTGGTTTGCATAAGTGATATAGATTTCAGGAAAATCTATGGCTTAGGCAGGCTTGCAGGTTCTGCTTGTACATACTGAGATGGAGCTAAGTTAAAGATCCCCAAATCATAAAATTGTTTCTTCTCCTTGGTTTCTTCTCCTTTAAGGAGAAACACCTCTTTCATGCTATCTACTCTCCAAACTCCTATCAGAATCAGTGTTTATATGATGTTAATCTTCTATTCTTGACTTCAGTACAATTAGATTTTGTTCTTTGCTTCTTCCTCCCTCTGTAAAGACTCTTTAGTATCTTGTACCATTTCTGTTCATGTATCTGATATTAGCCATTTATGCTACTTTATAGAAATTCTGTGAGAATAAATTTTTTATTTAATGTGTTTGTCAGATATGCATTTGTTTTCTAAGCCTTTACTTCTAGGTGTGGATAAGACAATTTTATTCTCATTAAAAAGAAATTGGATGCATCTATAGGAAGTGGGGAAATTTTCTTAAAGAAATCATGTTACACATATGTATATAATATAAACGGAAGACCTTGCCTCTATAACTTGTCAGAGAAAAGATTCAAATTTGGAGGAAGACGGGTTCATTTGCCTTCTTCTTTAACCTAAGCCTAGGTCTGATCTCTGCTTTACCCGACCTTCTTTCATTTGCTCCTTAGTCTAAAAATACCTAAGAAGTATATTGCTTGTTTGTCACCCAACTATTTTAATCAAAATTGAATTATAATTGTACAACATAGCATTCCATTTTGATGTTGTGGAACAATTACAACCTATATTATCTCTATGTTTTATAATAAACAATTGAATTACAAATCTTATCGCTAAAGCATATCCTCAGAGTGAATAAAAGCATTGCTCTCTTTAGAGTAATGTCTTACAGCTCAGCATCTCTTGGTGAGAGAGAACCCAAAAGAAAATTTTCTCACAAGGCTGGCAAGGAAAAGTATTTCACCCCCAAACCAGGACCACATTCTGTAAACCAGGAGCATAGCCATCTAATTCTCTCAGCAAGTTTTATCAATTGTTCCTTACATTGCCATTATATTTTATGTATCCTGAAGGGACATAGGGAAAGGGCTGAAGAAGAACAGGAAAAAAAAAAAAAAGCCTTGCAGCTCCAAAAAGTGCTGAAATATTTCTTTTTAAACTGCCAAAGGATTGAAATCTGATGAAAAACTCCTTAGTTTACAAATAAATATTTTATGCCCCAGCACACTGGTTAGAAGCAGGCTCTATATCTATGACTTTGGTGAGGGTTGTTCGATAGAAGAGCAAAGCTACTGAAGGAAAAATCCTCATGTTTGGAGGACAAGGCAGTTTTGGTTTCCCTTTTCTGATGGTCCAAGTGAGGTCTGAGTAACTGGAAAATGTCTTTTTTTCTTATATAAAAACTTCTTTGCTCCTGGGATGTCAGAAAAGAATTGAGGGTAACAGGAAATAGAAATGGAAGAAGATTATTTTTTTGTCACATGGAGAATAAAGACATTTTTTTCATTGTAAATTCAGCTAAAATATTTATAATATTTGAAGAATAACATTGCAGAACATCCCACTGCTGAAGCCACTGCATGTCCACTAAAGGGCCCTCCTGGTAGGGCAAAGCTTGTTATAATACTACAGGTCTGGCTTCCATTGTCTTTGATAATAGATCTGCATTCACATGCATGAGTTGATTGTGTTTAATTTGTTCTTAATCCTCATTATAATTTGGCTATATTTAAGAAAATAAAATAGCATAGAGAAAATCTTACATACTTCCATTCTTTTTTCCTGGTTCGATTTCTGTAGCTCTAATGTCAGAGAAGAGCAAAGCAATTTCGGGTCACTACTTGCTTTCTCTGTAAACAAGTAGGTGGGCAGGGATGCTTAAATTTCAGCAGCATGTCTGTGGTGATTTTGCTGGGTCAGTGCATATCCTTAACATAAAATTTAACAAGCAATTGAGTTGTTTATGTTGTTTTTTGAAACGTCTTTCATGCCACATCAAATGAGGAGAAAAGAGAAGAAGACCACAAAAGCTATTGAATTGCAGCTCACTCAATGAATATAAAAAGAAATTTCACAGAGATGAAGCAGTTGTATTGTGAAGTGTGACTTCTTTTATGAGCATGAGGAAAATTCTGACTTTGATCCAAATGTTTTCCAGATGAGAGTTCCACAAAATTTTAGGCAATGTATTTTCTCAATTGGCATTTTTATTTATAAAAATAGTGCATGTACATTGTTGAGAAATGGAAAACAAATAATAATATAAAGAGAAAAAGTCATTTGTATTCATTGTTAAATTTACTGTATTTTTCTCAGATGCTTTCTCAGTATTTTATATGGATGATTTCACTTATAATTGTATTTCATTTATAATTGAAATCAGTGTATTTTATTTATAATTACACTTTCCCCCTCCATTCTGCTAAAGTATAATATTTCTGTTATTGTTGAAAACTTTCTTCCACTCACAATTTCAGATATATTTGTGTACTCCTTGATACATTGAGTATATACACCAAATAGAACCTCTTCTCTGTTATGTTGGTAAAGGTGATAGAATCTATAGAAATAAAGGCAGGATGGAGGTTCCATGTTTTATCTCCTAGTTTTATTTTGTATTACTTCCAAGGGTAAGTTAAAGTAGTTTGAAATGCTATAAAAATCAGGTTGTAGCTTCCATGTAGTTCAAATCTGTTATCAACCAGCACCTATTAAAAGCCTGTGATTTCTTCTCTATCACACCTATAAAAAAGAGGGAAGAGGTTGATTGTCAGTCATATAGATTTTGTTATATCTTTTAAGGTTGATTTTATTATTCTAATTTAATTGTTCTGGATGATCAGTTGCCAGCGACTTTTTAATAGATTTCTGAGTGATTCTGTTGTGCAGCAAGGGTTGAGAAACAGTAAAGTTAGAGGAACAGTGGTGTGTGTGTGTGTGTGTGTGTGTGTGTGTGTGTGTGTGTGTGTTGAGTGGGTAGGAGATACCAATTCTAAAGTATGAGATTTCAGAATTTAAAGGAAGATGGGTACCCACATAAATTGAAACTAAAGTACAACAATGTTAGGAATTTTACTAAAGTCACCGTCAGTGGCAAAGCCTGAATTAGAATCCTATCTTTATATTCCCTCTGCTTCCAGAATATGCAGTCTCTTATGTTCATGTCCTATAGGTATTAATAGGTTTTGTTGTTGTTGTTTGTTGTTGTTGCTATTTTTTTCACTGAATGAAAGACAATACTTTGCAATTTATGTGGGCTAAGGGCAAATTTATTAAAAATAGCCTTTTATTAAAATATTTTCCCTCAATCTCTTAAATAAGATATATTAGTTTCATTTTTCCTAAATCTGCATTTCTTATATTTTAAAAAATTTTAGAATTTGTAATTTATTACAAGCAATTTATTTGCAAAATGAGTACTTTGCCCAATGCTTTATTTGTTGGGGAAAAGAATTATTCTATAAAGAGACAGCCCACAGTGCAGACACAAGAAGTATTTTTGTTCTGCTTTTCTTTTTATCTTCTCTTTTGGTGTTTCTTTCTCCTTCATGCTTCCACAGACTTTGGCATACCCCTTGAATGCAGAATCAGAAAAGCTTTTAAGCATTTTTATAGCAGTTGCGTAGAGCTGTGAAATTCGTCTTTTAAGTAAACCTTTTAAACAAAGGTTGAATTAATCACGTTAAAGGTTTTATAATGAATTGAATTCATGAAAACTCCAATGATCTTTTATTTTTTTTATCACAAGTTAATAAATGTCTGTTCTGTGCAAATTATACATAGCTTCCCGAGTGGCATCATTATCAAAAATAGCAAATGTTAACATTTTGCCACCATACCTAACTTTGATTATGTTTATGTTATTAACTCATTATTTTTAAAATATTTACAAACTAAAATAAATGCTGTCATGTACTATTATCTTCTGATACATTTATACAAAGAGATAATCCTATTGACCCAAGCCCCATATAACTTGTTTATTTCTTGGTAGTGATGATTGTTTGCACTAAGCTATTTTTCTGTGTTAAGCTAGTTTACCTTTGGACAGTAGTTCATATTTTCAAGTTCACTAACTAGGGTAAAATGGAAGACCCAGAAAGGAAATATATTTAGTGACAAGCCTATTAACTTACATGGCATTAAACCACAACTTTGGCCTCATTGTCATAGTCCATCAGAACTAGTAGGTAGGAAAAGAAAAAATGTGTGTAGCTTGGAACATTGTGAGAAGTGAAAAGTATGAAAAAAATCAAGGATTTTCATATAACTAATGACCTCTATTTAAAAATTAGTAAAGGGCACACTGGAAATATTTTCACTGGAGAATGTTAAAATATGTAGCTATGACATTAACTTTATTAAAGAAATGGTGTGCCTTTATATGCTTTCCTTTTTTATCTTTGCACTTTACACATATGTGTATATAGATATTTCTTACTATGTGTATTCTTCCACTTGAAGGAATGCTATTAAAAAATACACTGCTAGAGTTTATGTTTCTACTATTCTTAGCCTTTTTTTAAAAAAAAATATCTCATTTAAGGGTATGGACTTAGTTGTGGACAGAAGAGTAAATACTATATAGCATAGCTAAGAGAAAATTTACTCACACATTTCTTCACTCCCCTACCTATCTTTCTACTGCAAGTCATTAATCATTTTGTTTTGTGAATGACAAGTTTTAATGGGCAGTTTACAAAAGTTACCTGGTGGTACGAAATGACAATACAGTGACTGGAGCATGCACTGTTCTCTAAACAATACTCTTAGAGTCTTTGCCTAGATGTCCCACCAACTGGTTCTCTTTATACTGGGTATATCAGTCACCTTCCTTATGCTACAGTTTCTCCTGAAAAAAATATTGACCTAATTTCTAATTACTTTTCAGTTCTGAAATACAAATTCTAAATTTAAGCTAAATGGCTGAAAAATAATTTTTAAATATTATTAATAAATTTATATTTGTTGAGATTCATTTAACCATTTTGGGATATAATCATATACTACACCATTTAATTTAAACATAAGAAAACTTAAAAGATATCCAATGAAAGCAAATTTTAATCAGTTTTCCCTCAGTAAATTTAAAAGTGAGAGTTGTTCTGCAAACAACATAAAATCTGATGACATGACTTTATAGAAGATGAATAATAAAATAGATAAAGACTAAAATAATAATTGTTGAACTAGAATACATATTTTGAACATTACTGAATGCAAATGAAAAAGAAAATTGTTACCGCAGTCAAGTTAATCTAGGAAAAGAGCTTTACTTTTTTATAAACTTATCTATGATGACTTGCTACAAGTAGATTTTATCTTACATTTTCGTGGTAATAGCTTTCATTACTGAGCTATAATTATAAAAACATTTTTGCAATTTAAAAATCAAAAATGGCTACTTTCATAGTTGTAACTGTTTTGTTTAACTAGTGTCTTTTCTAGCATATACTCGTAAAAACTATAAAAATAACACATTTCACTTTATAATCACACAGTGGTCAAGACATAATTTATAAAAATAGTAAATATATGGCTGTGAGTTGCTGTTATATTTTTTAGAATGAGTTTATATGTACAAATTATTTTGAAAAAAGAAAATCAAGTACTATACCCTTGATAAAATCGTATAGAATATTAGAACTGAGATGCCACTGGAATAATCTAATCAAAATTGCTTAGTCTTTGTTTAAAACCTTAAAGACGTTTCTTGATTATCTTCAAAATAAATTCCAAACTTCTTGGTGTGTATTAAGATCCTGAATGACTTTTCATTAATTTCCTTGCCACTGTCCAACTTGAATATTTTAGCTAATTAAACCCAAGCAGAGTATTCAGCTACAGAGCAAGGAATTCTTCATTGCTTTTTTAAAATGCTTTTTATTTGTCATGAAATATACTGACTCTCTTTCTCTCTGTCTGCATCTTATCTTTCAAGATTAAGCTCAGAAAGTCTTTTTCTCAGGATGCCTTCCCTGAATCCTCAATCCATCTTTTGGTATTGGCATCCTGTGGCATACCTGTTTTAACATTTACACTAAATAAAGTTTATTTCCTCTTAAATGAGTAAACAAACATGCACATATTTTTGCAAGACACATACATGTAAATCTACTGTTATTGTAAATGTATGCATACATCTTTCTTTTTAGATTGTGTGCTTAAGTAAATCTTCTTTATCTTATGTCTCTCTTTCCCTACACATAAACACACACATATTTATATAAATGTTTATATATTTATAATTTCACGTGTCTCTTGTTGGTCTGTTTCTCAGTGTTGACTGTATTTTATTTTTCTTTGTGTGGGAATAAAGAGTAACGTAGCTAAATAAACATTTGTTTAACTGTCAAAGAAGATGGGAGAAAAAATGAAAATATTTCAGCTATTTACCCATTACCTACCACACAGGTGGCGGTGATAGGTGATAGTTTAGTCATGTTTCTTAACCCTTTGTCTTCCTGCTTACTAGTCTAAGATATGTTAATTGCTATTTTGAGCTTTTAATTCTCAAATTATGCTATAAAATCCTCCAAAATATTATAGACATTTTAATAGAAAAGCCATATTTTCTGATTTCTATGGAATTTTTGATATCTATGGATACTGATAAAGATTCAAACATATTAAGTTTAAATAAATGTGTATTTATTAATATATCTGAAGTCATAATAAGCACTGGGATACAAACTTATAAAATCCACTAAAATAAAAAATAATAATGTCAGCATTTATTGAGCAGTTGCTATGCATCATTTACCATTCTGTTTTGCTAATTGTATTATCGTTAATTATACTGAAAAACATATAATTTATTAATATAGCATTATTTAAATGTCATTATTAGATAAATAAAATAATAATGCACAATAATACTCAGTGCATTAAATCAAAATTCCAAGTACACACAGAAGAAACTGAGTGTCACATGCATGGGGAAAAGCCAGGAAATATCCACATGAAACAGTAAATGGCTTTTGCAGCAATTATGTTGTTGCCTCTGCTTTTCTTTATCCTATGTGTAGTGTATTCACATTTTGTAATTAAGTGAAAAACAATAAGTTTCATCTAAACACACACATACACACACACACAGCCCCAAGCAATGATATGAGTGTATACATACTCTGATGCTGAGTATTAAATGAAAAATACCCAATCTATTGACCAGTCAATTGGAGGAAAGGTATCCCTTGGGGTCAGACCCTACTTCCTATGTCTCTTTCTTAAAAATAAAAAGAAGAAAGAAAAAGAAACTGTCACGAAGCTAAAGTGACGGTTCAAAGTCACCATAGTAAATAGTAGTCAAAATTCAAACCTAGATCCAAAATTTTTGTTTAACCTAGTGTACTATGCTATCTATATTGAGAGATTGGTGAAAATTATTGCCACTCTTCAGATTAGTCTATCAAATCACAATGAAATCACTTAATAATTGTAGAATGTGATGTAGTAACTTTGGTTAGAACTGTTCCCCAAAGTCAAATAATAAATAACTTAAAATGAAATTAAAATTGAGTATTCAGTGTTCCTAAAATTAATTTATAAATGTGAAATTTGCTAAAGTATGACTATATATAACTGGAGAGGATTTGAGCCATTTCTAAAATGTTGGTCATAAATTAAAAAAAAAAAAAAGAACAAATCATTTTTTCCCTCTCCCTCTTTTTTTTAATTTACATCTTCATTTAGTTGATTCATAAATCAATTAATTACCATCAGGTGACCTGAGAGCAGAGGGATATTGAGCCCAAATTAAAAAGAAAAAAGAGGCAATTTGTATTAAGTCTGAAGGTTTAGTGCTGAATCGAAGTTTAATCAGAAGTACCCATTGTTTGAAAAGTAGAACATCAATGACTTTTTAATTTCACTGTCTTTAAATGAGGACTCAGAATAACCAAGATAACTGAATTTTCTCAAATGAAAATTAAGAAAATATGCTATCAGAATTTAACTAAAGTGTATTTTTTATATTTTAATTCACCAAAAAAAGTCTATTCTGTGTTCAAGGTTGGATAATTTCTTCAAGTGGAGCTTAGTATCACCTTTAGAGACTTCTTTCTATCAATGGACAAATGTAGCCATACATGTTTTATCCACTGGGGCTCTTTTCTTTAATGCCTCTTTATTCAGTTAAATGGGATTTTTACTTTAGTGAATTGCAGAATTAATTTGGTGTTTTTATTGATTTCCAAGTGAATAAATTGAATGAATGATTAAAATGAATGCATTTAGCTAAAGGAAAACATTGCCCCAGACTAAAAATATTCCAGAAATCATCTCTATTCCTTGAAATTAAATCTACCTGTGCTCCCAGGGATACACAAGGAAATAAAGACTTTCACATAGCCTTTAATAAGTAGTAATAGTAATAGAAATACAAAATTTGCCCAGGGACATCTGACTGTATTAATGTGAAGTCATACATATACTGGTAAATGAAATGCCAGTGGTGTGGGCTAGTAGAAGAAAAATTGGAAGGAAGATTAGAAGATTTAAATAAGCAGTCATCTAGAGAATTGTGCTCCTCTGATTTGTCCACAATTGTACCTATGTTGGGCTTAGCATTTGACAAAAAAAGAAAAAGATTTTAAAATAATTATAAGAGTAATACAATTGATGGTAAAATTCCAGATAGGCTAACGTTCCAGGTTTAATTTTCCCAGGTGTTTTCACCCAGATTATGAAACATGACATTGTGATTATAACGTTAATTTCTTCCTGTTTCTAGCAAAAGGACTTTGAAGGACCACAGCATCTCTCCCAGGATTTGAATAATGTATTTGTTTCTTCTTATCCTGATGTTTAGATTCTTTTGCCCTTAACCTTAAGACCTTTAAATCCTCCATTTCTTTCACAGTTGATTAAATACAAACCCAAGAAAATCACTGACTGACTGTTCCACAGAAAGTTTCTCAGGAGGCTAACAGACTCTGACCTCAAAGAAATGCCGTTGCTAAATTGACTTGAGACCCAACCAAAGAGACTGTTTTACTAAAGACCATAGTAAAGTTTAGATTTCTTATTATTGAAAAAAACTCTCTTCCTTCTAAGATCTGAGAATATCCATTTTTTTCTATCTTGCAAACATTTGTGAATTCTCAGTGAAATAGAAAATGTTAATTGTGTCACGATGCTATTGGTTGCTGCACCCTACCCCCATTTGTAGCCAGTATGCACCAGTAAAGCTGAACCAGTTATAAATGAAAAATGTTAGTAGAGTTGTAAAAAACTGGTGCACTGAGCTCCATAAGAGCCTTCTCCTTGTCCACCATGGCTCCTTTAGGGACCTCTTCCAGGACTCTAGCTGATTGATTGTGAAATATTTTATAAGCACCTATCGGTGCATCTGATATTTAAGAGAACATCTCTCTTCAAAAAGACAGGAGGCAAGTTGAAAAGAAGAGGGCATTCAGCTAACTATTGAATGATTTGAGGTTATGGTATTTCCTCCTTTATTTCATGATTTTTTAAACTTTATATGAAAATGGAGAAAAAAATCTTTATTTCCTAACTCAGTATAAGGATCCAAAACATTTTGAGGAGTTTTAGATTCACATTTCTATTTTAAAAACTAAAATATGATAGAATAATGCATGGATTTAAACTATTAGAGAAGAGATAAATTTCCAAACTAAGAGAAATTCAGAGCAAGAAAAGATTTTAAATCTTAAATACACACAGTTGTGTATTTTATTCATATATGAAATGTATGTGAAGTGAATGTGTATTCATTTTTTCTCACCTGCAAAGACTTTCAAAATTTTTAATTCAATACTATACTATATTACAATTTATAAACAGTATGTTAGAGACAGTGTATTGTATAATGCCTGGGTACATTTCCCACCGTTATTGCTTAGGCAAGCTATTTAAACTCTCTGTGCCTCAGTTTCTTCATCTATAAAGTGGGATAATAATATTATCTATTTCATATGGTTTTTATCAGGATTGTTTGAGTTAATACTTTCAGTGTACTTTATTAGCATTAGATATTATTCATGATACATAAAATATATGTTCAATGCATATTATAGAACACAAGGATTGACATAAGGTCCTGAACTTTGAATATAACTTTCTATAGACATTTTCTTTACTTTGGAGAAAACCTATATAAAAATATGTTGTTTTGCTTACCAGTGATTCTCAAGGTGAGTATAATATACACAGATCCCTCCCTAATACTTTACCTGTGAAAACTAGGAATGCCAGGATCCATGAAAGAATCTCTTAATATTTAATATTTATTTTAAATGGTGCTTAGATTAGGCATATTTAGGAACTCTGGCTTCAATTGTAAGACAGTAATAATATCATTAGGTCCCTACATTCCATTTTTTTTTTCTTTCTTGGGTGAAGCAATAAAAACCACATATATAAGCTTATATCCTGTAACAAAGTACAGGCATCCTGAACATATAAACCTAAGAGTTTATACACATATTGCCCCCCTCTCTTCCTAGGAGAAGAAGAGAAACATAATTTCTCTCATTGGATATAGAAAGGGAAAATCTGGGATTCTTACCCTTTGGCATGTAATGTTCTATATGTTATATAATGTTCTGAATGCAAAGTAATGGTATGTTTCTAGGGTTCTGGGTTTTGTGCTCTTTTTAAGTAAACACTTACTTCCAGGGAGGTAAATATATCCAACTTTCTGTCAGTCTCTATACAGTCATCATTGAACTTCCAAGGTGACATTTAATACAGGTTCCACTCAAATTGCTCAGAGAAATCCTAACCATGTGGAAATATATAAGTATTCATTTCCTGGCAGTACAGTACATAGTAGGCTTTCTGGAAATGATAGCTACAAAAATCACTGTTATTGAATTCATAGTGCTTTAGATAGATTTTCTTTTAATTTTTTTAGTATTCCTCCTGCACACCAAATCTTTAAGGTTTTATTTTAATTTGGAGTTTCAGAAGAATTAAAAGATGAGGATATTACATACAGTGCATTCATTTTATAAATTTTTGAAATTTTCTAACATTATTTAGTAATTAACACTTGTTGAATTAGTAAAATGTTATTCTTTGAGATAACTCATATCCTTTACCTCCCTTTCGTAGATACTAAGGACTACATTGATTTCATTAATTTACATATAATATTCACTTAGCTTAGGAAAGTATAGAGACCAGAAGTGAAGTGGAAGAATTTGTCTATGATTCTGACTATTCAATTGCTACCAAAAAATGGCTCACCAATTAGTGATTTATATATGAAACTTTACCATGGATTTTTAAATCTTTAAACAATCCTTGTTATAGCCACTTTAGTTTCACAAGCTTGAGCACTTCTTCTCCTGTCTTGCTATTTCGATTGTGACTTCTGTGATGCTTAGGACTGAATGCCAGTCCCACTTTACCTGGACATTAGACATGCAAGATTGTGGAGTGTAAGTAGCAGAAGCTTAGATATGAAGATCTGAATTCTAATCTAGTTTATACCACTTACTAACAAAGTCTAGTCAGATAATGTCTCAATCTTAGTTTATTAATTTATAAAATGAAAATAATAACACTATTTTACTCATTTTAAATAGTCATGGATATCATAAAATATATTAAAACAATATGGAAAATTTTAACACATTAACTAAATTTGTAACAGAATTTACCAAAACTCATACTAAAAAAGGGCAAGAAGAATCTCTTTGGTATGATGATAATTTCCCTTATTAGAAAGGTTGTTTTCCTTTAAGATATAGTTTACACACAATAAAATGCATAAATCTTAAATTAAGTGTTGACAGTTGTATACCCATTTAAATAAATACCTTCCAAAACTAGAAAACACCTTTAATTTATAGCTAATCCACAACTACTTAATTAGGACAACCTTTATCAATGCCT
The DNA here is from genome assembly GCA_030015415.1 of Cynopterus sphinx. Taxonomy (NCBI): domain Eukaryota; kingdom Metazoa; phylum Chordata; class Mammalia; order Chiroptera; family Pteropodidae; genus Cynopterus; species Cynopterus sphinx. The sequence continues at coordinate 34,945,138 of CM057380.1, forward strand.
CACCTAAAGGTTTTTTTTTATAAATGTAAACACCTTCAATTTTATAATTGTTTTTGAAAAGAGAAGCAAAACTGAAGTCTGTATTTTAATTGAAATCATGATTTCTGCTGTTAAAAATAATCTTCCCAGGCTTTAGTGTAGAAAGCCTGTTGAAGACATGAGGATTGTAGTGTGTTAAATGATATGTCTCCTGGAACCCATGATTGTGATCTTATGTGAGAAAAGAGTCTCTGCAGATATAATTATGGATTTGAGATAAACTCATTCTGGATTACCTGAGTGGGCCCGAATTCCAATAAGTATCTCAAAAGCAGAAAGGGAGAAGAAACACAGAGGAAAAGGACATGTAAAGGCAAAAACTGAAATATGAGTTATGCAGGAACAACCGAGAAATACCTAATGTCACCAGTAGCTAGAACAGGCTAGAAACGAGTCTTCCCTAAAGTCTCAGAATGAATACAAGGTGCAGGGCTATTGGTGAAAAATACAGAAAGCAAAGTACTTGTAAGCAGTCAATGGTTGTTTTCAGAAAAAATTGCCAGTTTCTAAGACATCTTTCTATCTTGCAGGCTGATGCTTTTTTTTTTTTTTTTTTAAGCACATATTACAGGGTATCATAGCTTCCAATAACTCTATTTAAGAGTGACTAGAAAAAATAACAATGAATATTATATTTACTCTTTCCTTCTGAATGTGATACTATGCTGCCTTGGTCCCTTGTGCAGTGTAAGCAGTATCAGCAAATTAGTTACTCCTTCTTTTGCTGGAAATCTAAGAAGTTCTCCAAAAAGTTTAAAGGATAGGATGTAAAAACATGAGTTGTCATTTGTGGAGTTAAGAACAACTCTTTTATAGAGTTAATGTTATGAGATCTTAGCAGTTACAGGTCTGAAAATGAGACTTTGGATCCAGTAATTTCTTAAGTCACTTTGTGAACACAACCAAACTTTGTGCGGTTCCTCAACATGAGCCTGTTCTTTACGTCAAGCTTTGTCAGATGTTATTATTCTTCTGTTCATGATTGCAGTGCAGATATGGAAGCATTGAGAAACACCACTCATTTGTTTTACTATGTGAAATATTCATGTTTATTAAGAAAGCTTATTAGCTTATCGACATCTATTCACTAAATTTTAATTATTTGCCATCAAAATATTACTAAAGACATTTGTTATAAAATGCCTTATTTTAAAAATACTGTTGAGTATCTTTTATTGTCTCTTCATTACTATTTATTAGCTTTTCTTGTCTCCTGTCTATCTATCTAGAAAGCGTGATGTAAAATGATGGTGCATGATATGTATCAATAGGTAAGACAAGCACACATTTAGTGATTAAGAGATAAAAGAAGGCAAGATATGTAAAGAACATTAACTTGAAAAAGTCTAAAATATGAAGACTGGATCCTATGGAAGTATTTTGTTGGCATGTAAAAACTTTAAGACCAAAACTACTGCATAAATTTGTTTGAGTGGTTCACATTTTTAAGGCTTGTATTATATTTATTATCCATATCTCAAAATTACTTTACAAGAAAAGGCAAAATGTTTAAGAAATGTACACACACACACACAAACACACACAACCAATTTTTAGTATTGGCTCTCCAATAACTATTTTGTGACTTTTCCTTGTTTTACTTTGTATATTTGGGTTGAATTAAGATTTCTAATATTTTATCCAGGTTGAAAATTAAAATACTACATCAATATGAATAGAACTATAAAGGTGCCTTGAATGTTTTCAATAAAGCAATGCTATGAACTTTCCTAGAATTGAAAAAATAATTGAAATGAAAAAAATGAGTGAATTCAGAAAATAATGTCATAATATTGTTCCACATTTGACCCTTGGATTGTTACACTTCTATTCAAACTTCACATTATCTCAGGTCTTTTTCACTTAGAATAATGATGAGAATGTTATGTTTCAAAAATTATGGCTGTAATTGCTTTTTTTCCCCTTAGCCAGCACATTATGAATGTCAGTGCCATTCAAAGCCTATGAGTGTTTTAATTTCATATATTAAATTTAAGTATTGATATGTACATCCTCTGCAGAAATGAGAATATTGCAAAAAGGGAAGTGCACATGGAGCTTTTTTGATTCAATTTTATTTAGTCTAAGCAGGGAGTCTTTGATTATATCCTTTAAACTGCACCTAGTGTTTATGCTGCTTACGTAGGGTAGACTAAGGCTTGGAGGGAATTGGAATAAGAGGTGAGGGAAATCATTCTTTCTTACTTAAATTCAAAAGCACAGAATCTTAGGCTATAAGAAATGTTGGCAGGAAGGAGGAGATATGTCATAATGTAAAAGCATGGGCTGTGAAATCAGATATACCTGGGTTTGAATCACGGCTCCAACATTTATTTATGGGATAATATTGAGCTAGTGTCTGAAACTCATTGGTTCTCAATTCCCGCATTTGTATAGAGGGCAATAATAGTTCCTACCTTAGAGTACGTGTGTAGCTTAAATTAGGTGATATATATAGAAAACTTAGCCTGGTGCTGATATATTATTTTATTTATTCCAAGTTATGCTCATTGAATGTCAACTATATAAAGCATGTGCAAAATGCTTTTGACTAGTTTAAAACCCACTAAGTCTACATGAACTAAATATTTTAAATGATTATTTCTGAAAAAAAATGTACAGAGTATATTGTGGTATGGTAATGAGTTGAAGTTTAGTCAACTCCATCTAGTCTAGAGCTAAATTAAACATAGACTTTCATTTTTTTTCTTTTCTTCACCTCTGTTTATTTACTAATACTGTCTTCCCTATATTCTAACCTTATCTTTTTTTCCAATGGCTCATTTATTTACAATTATGTTTTCTGGGTAACTTTACTGAACTATGTTCCAATTACTTTTCCCAAATTTTCTATTATTTTTTAAATAATTTTTAACTTCTGGATTCTTTCTCTCACATTAAAACAATATCTACAACAGCCCTATCAAAAAACAAACAAACAAAATAAAATTTTCTTTGATTTTTTAACTTTTTAAAGCTAGTATTTAATTTCTCCAACCTCTTAATCTAATCTTAATTTTTACAGAGAATAATATATTTATTATTATATTTCACTTCTCACATTGATTCCCCAGCTGATTGTATTCTGTACCTTGCACTCATGAATCCACAGAAACTGCTCTAACAAAAGATACCAGGAATCTCATAAATGCTATTTCTAATGGATGTTTTTTATTTTATTATGTTTCTTTACACCCTTCGAAGCATAGATTACTCATTCCCAGATATTCTATATCTTTTGACTCCCATGAAATCACACTCACAAGGTTTCTTTATGTTTCTCTGATATTACCATCTATGATGTTTGGTTTTATTTTTCCACACTTTAACTATCAGTGCCATCAGAGATTTTCTTGTCACTCAGAGACCTGTGTTACACACAATATATTTCTGAGTCTACATGTAGTTCTTTTTACGTCTTAACTACCATGTACATACTTCTCAAATGATTGCATCTCCAGTCCAGAGTTTGGCCTTCAACCAAATCAGTCTTAAACAATATATTCACTCATTTTCTGGGAAACTTTATACGATGTCTCATAAACACCTCACCTCAAAAGTTTAAATTTTTCTTTTCTATCCTAAACTTTCATTGATTCTATATTTTCTGACTTAGTGAAATTTTATTTGCTCAGTTTATCAAACCTGGAAATGCTTGCAATCTTGAGTCTTTTTTAAGACTTTTGAATTGAGTTAATTATCGGATACTATTAATGTTTTCTCAAACATTAACAAACTCATCTCTTCTTATCTATTTCTACTATACTGGTACTGTTCTAATCTCTCACTCTTTCTCACTGTATTATTGTAATAATCTTCTGTCTAAACTTCCTGTTTCTATCATATCTCTTTTAAATTTACTCTCACATATGTGTCAGTGTGTGCTCTCCTCAATACGTACTTGAAAATATCACTTGCTCTATTCAAAACCCTTCAAGGATTTTCTGTCACCTACAGTGGTTTTCAAATTTTGTTTTAACAGTTGTAGATTTTAAAAGAGAAATATCACATAGAGTTCAATATATGAATACATATTTATAGTAATTTAAATTTAAAAACTATAACTTTTAGTTATATAGAAAAGCAGTCTCTGACAAATGTGGTAAAAATCAAACACCATCCAGTATTAGTGTAGTTTTTTCCTCCTTACTGAGCACTTGTATATGCTTTTCTTTGCTTGACCCTCACATGACCTCTCTGAAGTAAGAAGGAGAAGCATATTTACATGTCCTTAATGGATAATGATAAGAAATGGATCCCAAGTCTTAAAAGGCTTATTGTATAGTAAGAAAAACAGAACTATAACAAAAATGTAATGTAATAAATAATGACTAAAAGTACATATAAAGTGATACAGAAACTCTGACAAGAGAGCAGTAAACTCTAATGGGTTGGTAAAGCTCAAGGAAAGCATTATAGAAAGAAGTCCGGTAAACAGTTTGAGGAAGAACATTCCAGAGACAATATAAGTAAGGGCATATTCAAAGTTTGGTGAAAAGCCTGATGTGACATAAATAGAAGCTGTATGAAAATGGTTTAAATAGACTTTATTGAAAAGAAAAAAATTGTTTAAAGGTAAAAGACAAAAGATACAAATTAATTTGGACTTTGGTCTATAGACAATGGTGACTGCAGTTTAGGTGAAAGTAATAAGTAACTAGACTATGACAATGAATAAGAACTTATAGAGAATCACCTAAATATATAGATTAGAAGGAAGTTTACTGGCACAGTACTGTGGTACATATGATGAGATAAATTGGAGTCAAGAATGGCATAAAATTTTACGTTTAGGCAAAATTATGGTATTATTCAAGGTAGGAAATGAAGATGACAATGCAGAAACACATGATGAAAATTTGGAATATAAGTTAATGTGCCTGAAGGATCTTGTAGAGAAACAAATGATGATTTAAAAATAAGGAACAAGTTTAAAAATAAAGATTTAAGAACAATTAATCTGAAATTGGTAGTTAAATCCAGAAAAGTAGACAGAACCACATAGGGAGCCTGTGGAAAGGAGAAAACTGGGGTAGGCTACTTAATAATAGTAAGCTTCAAAAGGGAAAAGAAAATACAGTTATAAATAAATGATAATATACAAATGGAGAACCATTTGTCAAATGATGGCCTTTAGGCAAAAGAGTTGACAGAAGGAAAGTGTGCTAAACATTGTTAAATATTACAGAAAAGACAAGTAAATTAGGGATTAGGGAGAAAAATTGAAATTTATCTTGGACCCTGGATAGACTTTTCTTAATTATATTTATTTTATAATATTCTTACAATTATCTCCAACTGGCAGACATACTGTTAAGTTTTCAATTTCTTAATTTATTCAAAAATACTTGATTTCAGTCTATAAATGAACTATTCTAAACCAAAGCACTTTCAGTATGGTTAATGGTGCTTTGGTTTCCTCTCTCTGTCTACAGATGGGAGCCATTATTAAGCAGCCATCATTCATAGTTAATGTAATATTGGTAGAAACGTTTACCAAACATATTCTTCTTTGTAATCTCTTCATAATTTTAAAGTCAGAATATATAAATACCTGTTTATGATTATTATATTTATGTATATATGAAAAAGTATGATGATGTATTAATATTTTCAAAAACAGCATTGCTTGATCTATAATGTATTCAAACCCCATTAGATTAAAGGCCATGAATTTAAAGACCATGTTGCATTTAGTGCAGCATCTGGCATATGGTAAGTGTTAAATCAGTATTTTTTAAATGATAAACAAGGCATTAGAAACAAAGAAGAGAATGGCAAGAGATAGCTGAAGGAATAAGAAAAAAAAATTACATTGGAGAATAAGGCACATATGAATAATTAAATATGTTCGGCTATTGAATAATTGAAAGTTTAATAAAAATCTCATTAATTATGACTTCCGATTTTATGTTCTTATGGGATCATTTAATTTGAGGCTGGCTGATATTTTACCTTCGCACTATTTATGAAGTAAACTAATAAGATAAACTTATTCGAGAAGTTTGTTTAAAATTACTTGCAAAGCAAAGCTTTTAAGAATTTCAAGCTAAATTATTAAATAGAAATGAATGCCACAAATTGCCCATGTTATATGTTAACTGACATTAATTCAAAGATATCTCTAGTTGAAAAATGAACATATTTAAATGCAAACTGTGCACTATTTCTCAGAGGATTATAAGTAAAATTTTTGGATTTCCTTTAGTTCAGCATCTTATGGTAATCACCACCCTATCATTACTACCCTCACCAACATCATTATGATATTTATCATTATGATATTTATCATTTTAACAATATCATCAATGCCATTAACACAGGGCCTCCTTTGTGGCAGGCATTGGATAGTTTAAAATACATCTGTAAAGTATTATCCAAATTTTTTAGATTCAGTAACTAATCCTTTGGAAGTAAGGTGCTTAAGATGACCCAATTATTAAGTGGCAAAACCAAAATTTTAATCTATTTTTTTGTTGACTACCCAAAATACTTCTAAAAATTCCTGTTGCTAAACAAAATTAAATTTATTAGACCTATCACACGAAGACAGAATACCACCTTGACTGAGTGTATTCGTTTAGTAAGTTTCCTGTAATGAAGTGCTGGAGATCGAGTGAATTACAAGACAGAAAAGTAGTGTCTTAACAGTTTAAGGTGTTATCAGGTTTGATTCCTTTTGAGGGCTCTGAAAGGGAATCTGTTCCAAGCTTCTTGCCTAGATTTGTAGTAAGTCTTACAAAGTGAAGACCTGGTTAGAACTGAGCAGAGTTTCTGACTAATTCATTTTAGATTACAAGGCAAAATGAAGAGAGAAACATAAAACAACTTTTGGTAAATAAGCTGTTAGCCTTCTTAGGTAATTTGGTTGATTGAGTTGTGATTTTATCATCTAAAAGTGGGTGTATCCTGGCACAAACAGCTAAATTACTTTTGTTCGATTGCAGCATTGCTCAAAATAGGGGGTGACAAGGATGGCTGATCACAGAATTATTTACTATATAGGGAACTGCAATTATGTTGGTTTCAGTTCTCATTCTTTTAACTTCAGAGTCTATCAACTACATTACCTTAATTTCTTTCCCACCATTGATATATCTCATAAGAGTCTGTTTTGCTATTGGATTGCTCTAATAAATAACTCTAATAAGTAGATCTAATAAAATTCAGCTTAAATTTGTTACCCTGTTGTGATCATTTTTAGTACTTACTAGGTTCAATCTTCTCCATATTAGCCTTCAAAAGATTATCTATGTATAATTATTCATCCATCTATCTATTAATCATCTGTATGCATGCATATATCCTATCTCAAGTTTTCTATATTCTAGAAAAACAATGCTAGTTACTTCAGATTTAAGTAAAAGTTATATTCATGTGGTTAATACACTCATTTCACAGAATGCTAATAATGTTGATGACTGCAAGAACATTGTTTTAGATAGTGTCTTAGTCTATGTGGACAGCTGTAACAAAATGTCAGAGACTGGGTGGCTTATAAACAACAAAAATTTATTTCTCACAGTTCCAGAGGCTAGAAGTCTAAAAATCATAATGTCAGCAAGGTCAAATGAGGGTCCTCATTCAGGTTACAACATTTTTATTGTACCCTCCCAAGGAGGAGGGGTCTAGGGAGCTCTGTGGGGCCTCTTTTATGAGGGTACTAATTCCATTCATGAAAATGAAGTCCTTGTGAACCAATCACCTCCAAAAGTTTCCATCTCCTAAAACCATTACTTTAGAGATTAAGATTTCAACATATGAATTTTGAGGAAAGAAAGAAATATTGAGACCATAGTAGATAGTAGCATTATCAGCATGCCTTGCCTTCTTGCATCCTGAAATGTGTCTGTACCTGCCAGTATAAAATGACTAATTACAATATCTCTGATTCATTTCAACCATCTTAACACTAAGGCTCTGATGTAACATGTTACCACTTTATATGTAAAGCCATAACACCCTTCTAACCAAAATAATTCTTACTATTGTTTTTAAGTGAGGTCTGCAATATTTAAAATATCATGCACACTTTGCCTAAGCTTTTCTCATTGGCAATCATGTTTATCAAAAACATCCCACTTTACCAGCCTTAAAACATAGAATTTGGTATACAAAATAGTGAAGGGGTTTCAGATATGATTTTTACAGTCAAGGTATTTTACTCTACATACAAGTCTGCATTTTTTGAAGAGCAGGAATGCAAAGAATTCTCTTCTGCATAAGAAACATTCTCTTATAAATACAAATAATGTTGAGTTATAGAATTCTACTTATTTTAATTTGTAAATATTCTGTGATTTGTTAATTTGACCAGTGGAATGCATTCAAACAATCAGCAGAAACCTTAAAGCAATTTACTTTTGAATCTTTAAAGAAAATCCAATAAGCACTTGAAAGATAAAATCAATGATGAGTTTTAAATTATTTCAATTCTGATTTTCCACAGGGTCCAAGTTTTCTCTCTGAGGCCCTTTTCCCTAAACATGCAACAAAAATTGAGGAAATGGATCCTTTTTTCACCCTTCATGAAACCATTACTAAGGTAAGAGAGGAAGGCATTTATGAATGTTAGGAAAGTTTTATGTATTTTTCAGTTGGTAGTTGGAGGAAAGTAAAAAAATAAAATCAATCAAGAGAATTAAGTTTATATAAATATATAAATTATATATGAGAATATATCATAAATAACAATATATATATTTAGACTATACTAGAAAGGATTTTAAGTATCTCCTATTATTTTACTAAGGAATAAAGGCGCCAAGCAACTCAGTCAAGATCATACAGACCAATAACTAAAGATTTGTATGTAAGATCAATCCTTAATATAGCAATTAACATTTTTTTTTAATCTGAAAGTAGATTTTTGGTGAAGCATACCCCTTCACTTTGAGTTAAAGGAAACACAAAATGCATCTTTGAATTTCTGTATCTTCAAAATTTTATTTCAGTATTTAAAGTACTTGGCTGTTTGGGGTACTTTTTAGTTGCAGTAAAAAAAAAAGGCTCCTTTTTTTAATAAAAAGACTGCATTTATAATAAATGCTATTACTCTGTGATTATCATGACTATTTTTATTGTATATTCTTACCTGGAATTTTATAATATGGAGAATATTAATTTCTAGAGCATGGAACAAATAAGTTTGATGCCTAATATATGACATCATATACATTTTTATATTTTACCAACCAATTGTTTAACCTGTTATAACTTCCTTTCTGGCGATAAAGTTTACAGAGAATATTAGCATTTTAGTACATTTAAAATGATCCAAATTTTATATGTTTACTTGAAAGATTGAATTATTCTTAAATCTTCTTAGTGAAATTTTACAAAGCTGTTTTTCTTTAGAATGAGGAAATGTGGTATAATGAATTGAGTTCAAAGAGAAGCAATAGAATGAGCTCTGAATACAGAGACTAGAATCCTAGGTCTACCCCTGACATTTAAGAGATATGTGACTTTTTTTCTGAACTTTTGAAATAAGAGGAGTTTAGATCACATTTTACTTCAAATTCTCCTAAGATCAAAATATCTGAATATTAACTACATTTATAGCACTTCTTACTTTCCCCTCTATTCTAGTTTCTTGATTTAGTTTTTAATATCTTCATACTTTGATGGTCCATTATTATTTGAATGTACCAAGATAGAAGTGGTTCCAAAAAAAATAACTCCTTAGCATTCAAAATTTTAGTTGCATTTCTAATACTTGAAGAAATGATAGATAGAAAGTTATGCAGCTAGGTAGATAAATAGAAATAGATATCTCTGTGTGTGTGTGTGTGTGTATTTGAATGAGTCTGTGTGTGTATGTATGTGTATGTATATATATATATATATATAATCGATAAATGCCCTACATGTCAAATAAATATTTGTCTGCAACATGAGTGGTAAAATTTCACTAAGAAGATTTAAGAATAATTTAACCTTTCAAATAAACATATAAAATTTGGATTATTTTAAATGTTCTGAAATGTTAATATTCTCTATAAACTCTATCCCCAAAAGGCAAGTTACAACAAGTTAAACAACTGGTTGGTAAACTATAAATATTTATATGATGTTCTATATTAGGCATCAAATTTATTTGTTCCATATTGTAGAATTGTGTGTGTGTGTGTGTGTGTGTGCATAGTAGGTATCTTTATTTATTAAATCAGGGTTCTCCAACCCCCAAGCTACCAGTATTGGTCTATGGTCTGTTAGGAACCAGGCTGCATAGTGGGAGATGAGTGGTGGGCAAGAGAGCAAAGCTTCATCTGTATTTGCAGCTGCTCCCCAGCATTAGCATCACTGCCTTAGCTCCACCTCAGATCATCAGGCATTAGGTTGTCACAGGAGCACTGGTCCCTGTTTTAAAAAAAATTGGGGACTGCTGTATTAAATGTTATCTATATAGTATATATCTATATCTATCTATCTATCTATCTATCTATCTATCTATCATCTATCTATCTATCTATCTATCTATCTATCTATCTATCTAATCTATCTATGTATCATCTATCTATCTTCTATCTATCTCCATTAAATGGATGATGAATGTTGGAAGAATTCTATGTCTATTACAAAATAAAACCTGCTTAAATACAGAAGCAAGAGTTCAGTGACACTCTGACCAATTATATTTATTCAACGTTGATTATGTTTTCCCAGTCATCATTTTTACCTTTGGTAATCACTTATGTTGCAGACAAAGTCCAAGGAAAAATATTGTTCTTTGGAAGTTTAATCTTATTTCACCAATAGCAGAACTTTTGGAACCATAAAAGAATATTTTGTTTTATAGTCAAATTTTTTTAGAAGGGTTCAATAGAGAATATATTAGGAAATAGTGAACATAGATTGCAGTTCTATATTGACTTCCAACTTATTATATTATTTAGTAGAACTGTGTTTTGTACATCAAAAAAGATGTATACTTATAATGGCTTTCCCTACTAGGATTCTGTGAGATTGAAAAGATGATGTATACATTATTTCTAGAAGCTCAATATATAAGTAACTGAATATAATTATTAACACATTAAAAAATAGGGCTAAATTATACAAAGTAGACTTTACCTGCTTTTTTGAATTCCATTGTTATTTTATAAAAAAAAGAACTCAAACATAAAAGCATACAACTAAATTAATTAAATGCTGAGAGTACACTGATAAATTGCTGTATATAAATGAAACATAAAATTTGATTTGTTAAGGGTTAACATCTTTAAAATATTTTATTTCAATAAAGATATTGGTGGTATTATTATGTTTAGTACAATTCTGTGCTACGTAGTACTATGATATTACAGAAATAACATTGGACTTTGAGCAATACGATCCAGCTTGGTATAAATTCTCCCACTGTCAATTATTAAACAATCATATGAAATATAAAAAAGCACTTTGTAAAATTGCAAAGCACAAATATTATTAATATGATATCAGTACTAAAACAGTTTCAATAAATCAGAAGTATTGAAGACACTATTCCTTATTTCTTACAATAAAAGCTTGAATTGGACATACAACACCATCATACCATCACATATTTAACAAATAAATATGTCTAATATAAATATTTATTCATGTAATGCAATTCATCATTCTTTCCAGGTAACTAACTTTACATTTTAGATCTTTTGTTACATATCAAAAATATGTGTTATGTAAAATTAAATTATAATTTTAAGTATTAGAAAGTTAATAACATAATTGATGCCTTTCTGAATTTAAATAAATAACTAAACTACACTCATACATGGAATGTGAGCTGTGAATCCTTGTCCTTGAAAGTAGTTTTCCAAGGTAGTCCTATAGTTCTTTAAAAAATTTTTTACCAAAGCTTAAATTTATTTGTCTTTTTGATATAAAGCATGGAACCTAAGAAAGTAATGAATGAGACTCGATATTGATTCCAAAAGGTGTAATTTATCATGACTTCAGTGACAGTCAGGTGGTACAGTATAAAGTTGCCAGAGAGCAACACATGCTGTATTGATGATGAAGATGTTTTCTTATCCTCTATAATTACCTTAAAAAATAGCATTTGTCTTTTTTAATTATCACAGAAGCCAAACTAATTCCTCCAAAGGCTAAACATGAATAAAATACCACTGTAAATCTTAGCTTCTTAATCCTTTAATAAGTGTGTAAAAATCATCATGGATTTATGTTTTGAAATAGGCTTATTTTTCCTTCTACACCTAGGAATATTCTAGTTATATTTTTAAATCTTCAACATTTAGATCATAAATTGTTATTAGTTATCTAAGCATTCTGATAGTCTACTATAAGCCAAGGATGAAGCAAAAACTTGAAATACAAAACCAATTACTACACAGGAGTAGGTTCACGGGAGTAAAAGGTAAGCAAATAATTTAATTATAACATACTAAAAAAGATAAAGGGAGAAAAGAAGATGGAGCTTTGCCTCTGACTAGAAGATTTAGAGAATTTATCAGAGAGGTGTCACTGAGAAATTTTAAAAATTTCACCTTTATTTTAATGTCAATAAATTTACTTTGTGAGTTCTTTAAAGAGTGGTAATGCATAAGAAATGATGATGTGTATTTTGGAAAGCAAAAGACAGATTTGAGAGACATCATTATACTGGATATGGGACATAAAGTAGAGTGAAGAGTAAGCAATAATTTCAATAGTTCTATCTTTAGCAAAGTTGGTAGTATTGAATTAAACAAATTAAGGGCTGCCTTAGAGAAAGGGATAATGAATTTGGCATTGGACATGTAGAGTTTGGGATACTATAGGGCATCTAGGCAGATATGTCAGGGAGACAATTGGATACATGTGATTAGAGCTCAGAAGGAGGTAGGATCTAGAATTGTATGAACTGATATAGTAACTGCTAGTCACATGTGTATTTAAATTAAATTTTAAAAAATTAAAGACAATTAAATTTTATATTTTCGAACTCATTAGCCACAATTCACATTCTTAGTGATAACATGGCTAGTGACCACTGCATTAGATGCCTCAGATTATATAACATTTTCATCATCACTGTTACCCTAGCAACAATTATGTAGAAGAAGAGTGAAAAGGGAGAGGACAAAAAGCCCAGGTTAGAGTGTTTCACGTAATCCACAGGAAAAGAGTTTCATAAAAAGAAGAAATGTTCAAAAACACATCTACCCACTATATACCCATTAGAATCAGAAACCAAAACAAAACAGAAAGTAACAAGTGTTGGCAAGGATGGAGAAATTAGAAGCCTTGTGAACCATTTGTGGGAGGCAAAAACGGTACAGATGCTGTGGAAGCAGTATGAAGGGAGGTTCCTCAAAAAATTAAAAATAGAAGATTGATAAGATGTATTTTTAAGCACTTGGAGTAGCAGTGGAAAATTTGATCTATCATATAATTGTATTACCAGTACTATTTCTCCAGAACCTCAAGTGCTCTATATTATATTTTTACATCTCCAAGTATGAATGATACATCCAGCAAAATTTAAAAAAAAATACCATATGCATGTAGTTTCATGGAAACCAGCAAAATACCTAATTCTGCTTGAGAGTTTCATCAAGAAATATAAATTTGTACTCCTTTAGTCAATTTTCTCACTGTAAGAAAAAAACTTATGGTTATTTTGAATTAGTATAGACTATGCAATATTAATGTTTTCAAAATGCTGTTCTTAAACGGATATATATACACACACACATATGTATATATTCTTTTTCTTATATAATGTCAAAATAGGGAGCTTTACTAAATTAATTTAGATATTGCAATATGCCAAAAAGAAAGTAATAGAAATAACATGGTATTTATTCCCATTATATATGTGGAGAATATGTCACAGTGAGATTAAATTGTACAATTAGTATTTATGTAAAGCCTAGAATTCAAAGCTAGTAGTTCATATATACTTTGTATAGTAGCAATATAGTTATATCTGTCCTTACTTATAGCTATAAATTTTAATTCAGTTTTACAGTGGTGTGAATAAAGGCTGATGGTAGTGTCTTCAGTGATGAAAAACATTTAAATAATTCTAATTTTTAACCATTTTGGATAACATTAATTGCAATTACTGTCAGTCATCCTTTAGAAATGATTAACCTGAATAACTTTAATGGAATCATATTCTGCTAATGTATTATTTTAAACATGATTTGTGAAATGTAAATCTGCAATTATTTTTAAATGTCACTATTAAAATATGTCTGTACTATTTACAATATTGAGATTCTTAGAGTCCAGTAGGTTAAATCTTAAAACAATTTATTTATTTTATAACTACGAAATTGAGAGGCAGACTATAATACAGAATGATTTTATTTCTCTTAAAATATTCTCAGCTATAGCTTAGAAAATATAACTCAGTAGCCTTATATAAATAAAGAAAAAAGGGAAGAGACCAAATACCTTGTATTCATTCAGTTTCCTGAATTTCAAAGGCATGTTGTATTCAGGAGCTAATAGAATTTCTGGTGCAGTCTTTAAATGCTTAGAAAACCTGGCTATGGTTTCTAATCTGAAAGAGCAAATTTGAGTGTCTTCAAAGTGTCTCTATGTTGATATGTCATTTGGATAAAATGTGAGAATATATTATTCTATTTATCAAAGCAGGTGTAATGATACTCTTTAATCTTGCATATGTGTACATTTGAGGTTATTCTGAAGCTGTGGATTTAAAGCTTCTGTTTTTATCATTAAAAACATTTGGAAATTTTTTTTCTCCTCTATCAAATTATTGTTACTAGATGCAAAATGTCTCCACAGAGATTTATACTATATTTTCATGACATGAGTTAAAACAGAAAATATCCCAAATATGTATAATATATAAGGGAGATGATGGTATATTAAAACCAATCTCTTATACTCTGAAAAGAAAATATCACAAGTGTGTTATTTGAAAAGAAAATATTATAGGTGTGTATTTCCTTTATAAATGTATAATTAAACTCAACATCTTTATTTACTAAAATTGAAGATTGTACCAACTATATTATCTCTTGCTTAGAAAGGTTTGGTTTATTGTTTTTCATTATATTGAACAAATATTATAGTTTCTAAAAGCATACTTTATACTATCAATTTCTCTTTTTTTGTTTGTGTTTTTATTACTAAAGCATACTATAACATAATATAAACTTGTCAAAATTTGACTTCAATTTTAAAGAGAAGTGAACTATCAAACAGCTAGTTTACTACAACATGTTAAAAGAGTTATTAACTACATATTAAAATAGAAATAATTAGAAAGGTAATTGTGCATACATTTTTCTTTTATATATACATAAAACTGCTTTTAACATGTTTGCTACAGAATATAAATATGCTGGTGATGTAAATGAGAATAGGAAGCTCTATGATCACCTCTATATAACATGAAAATCTTAAAGACACAGTCAACCTGCTTCAGGAAGTGTTCATATCTAATTCAGGAAGCTGTAGCCTTATGCCTTAAAGTAACATTTTTGGTGATAACTAAATTTTGTGTTCTCTAAATATAGTGCCTCTTCGTATTTCAGAAATCTTTCACTAAGTTAAAAGTTAATTTAAATATTAATTTCTGGATTTTTTCTCACTTTAAACAAGAAATTCTTTGCCTTTTCATACCATTCTCAGTAATGTCATTCTCAAAGTGCTATAGAAATACATAGTCAAAGGGCAGAGTAGTCAATGGATAACAGATTAGCTCCAGAGAGGTCAAAAGTTCTTCCAAAAATGCTCTTCAGACAAAGCCTCTGTGCAGTAGAAAGGTTTAAAAGCCCCAGGCAATAACCACATATTTTAAAAAGCCAGAAGAATCTGGGCAGTCTTTTGGAGTATGTTATAGTGGACTCGATTGTGCTGCTTGAATGTACTGGGGACAGTACCCACTGCCCCTATGGGTGAATATAATAAAACACACACACACGCACACATGCACGCAGACACATACACATCATGCGGTGTGAACTAATCAACAACACAGATTTTCAATGATAATCACTCTCAGTATTATTTTTTGGAAAACCCTGAGTTATATATGTTTGTATGTATGTATATATGTATGTATGTTTCTTTTTCTAGAAAATTCTGAATGTTGTACTGTTATATTTTGTTTATTTAATAATATTTAGACCTGTATATTTTGCTGCTGTTAGAATGACATAAAAATATTTAAAATTGCACATTTTTTAGTATCTAATATAGTCGTTATTTGAATTATACAATGTCTCTCTTGAAGCACTCACAGCAAATGGTATTTTAGAATAGAATAAACATATTCTAAAAATATGAATAGTTTATGATACTAAATTGAATTTTAGGAATTGAGGAAAAAACTAGATTTGTAGAAATCAAACAAAATTTTGTTTGAAAGGTATTGTAATAGAAAACAATATTTTTTTTACTCAGTTAGGGTTTATTTATTAATATGTCTATTTAATTTCATAAAATTAAGGTTTAGGACTTAATTACATTTGAAATTAGAGTGGCCTGGAACCATTTAGGGGAGGTTCAAATAGTAACATTTCTGTATTCTAAAATAAAACAATAATGAACAATCATAATTATGTTTTCAAATTATCAAGAAACATAATTATAATTCTTATAATTATTGACTTTATAAAAGCAAGGAAAAGGTAAACAATTTTAAAGATATTTTCTCCCAAAGTGAAAAATGTACATATCAGTTAGGATGTTTTTGTTTGCTATTTAATAAAGACCCACGTACAATCTTATTTAATAAAAATAAAGGAATTCTATTTTTTTTTTTTTTGTGACTGAAAAGTCTGTAAGAAGTATGCTTCAGGAGTGGCTCAAACACAGCCTGGAGCTATTTACCTGTTAGCCTATAGTTCTGCCTTTCTACCTGTTGGACTTTTTTTATTTGTGTGTGTGCTGCCAAAGCAAATACCCCTGTTGGATTTTTAATCAGTAGAATTCCTCCATAGTAGAAAAATGCTTCAGGCATTTCCTGGAATCATATTTGTACATAATTTCTGTCAAAGCAAAAGATTCAATGCTGATTTCTAGAAAGCCCCAGCAAAATGAACCCCCATATTATTATTGTCAGTTGGTTTTATGCTTAATTTGTACCATTCCTGTGACCAGGGAAATCTCTGTGTCGATTGGATTTGTCCTGGTTTACTGATCACTGTGGTAAAGGAGTTCAAGTTACCCTAATTAACTTAGAACAATCATGTTTTCCCTTGGATCTGGAGTCAGGCCCTTTCATAATATGTGGGTGCTGCAAAATAGTATAAATTGCATAGTAGCAAAAATGTTTCAGGGACAACCACCAAATCTGCTACCAATTATAACAATGTTTTTGTCCACAAGTAAGAAAACAATATTATCAGTATTTTGGAAAAGGTAAAACCAGTGCTAAACAATGGAGGATTTTCTGCTAGCAAGTTGCTATGTACTCTGGTATGTCTAGTCATTATAACAACCTAAAAGGGAACAAGAAATGGAAAAAGAAAAGGAAACACAGATGAGAAGTATTTATAAAATTAGTTTGATTACTGCATTTACTCCCAGTGTCATTGTATCCTATGAAGTTTTAAATGGACATCAGAAGGTCAGAAAACTCGCTGAATCTGTGAAACGAATATTTTTTTCCTGCCCCCTTGATAGATATTCAAAGGCAGTACTTGTATTCACACTGAGACTCAGGGCCATACTCAGTGTACCACTTTAGAAAGCCACTAAGAATTGATTATAGTTGACAAATGAGATAAACCTACTGACCATCCTGGATCTAAAACGCTCATCAGTATAACCCTCTGTTTTTAAGGAGATGATTGGTCCTTAGAAACTTCAAGGAATCACTGAGTAAAGGATCCCCACTGTGAGGGGCTCTGTAAGCCTATGCACAGACTGAAGTAACTTTAAAAAAATCTAATTTTTTGGATGGTAACTTTTGTTCAAAATATGCAAAATATGAAGCACTGCTAACAAACTTTTTTGACATGTGTAATTCCTTCCTGCTTTTAAAGGGCTGATACTCTTGTTAGTATAAGAAACATCTGCAGGTATGCCTCTCTGTAGCAGGATATTTAAATGTTTCATTGTTTACCCAAGGACTTCATGCATCAATGATTTTCTTTACTAAATAAGTGGTAATTAATTAATTTAGACTTATCACTGTTTCTACATTTCAACATTGATCCATATTTTAAACAATACTCCATGATTGCTAATAAAATAAAATAAGCACATAGATATTGAGACAAAATATACTGTAAATATTTTTTATTTTGGCTGCCAGCATTTATTCATCTCCTAATTTACTTCCTATATCTCTAAGACATGTTTATATTTGACATATGGCTATTAGTGATCAGTCTACCAAATAAACTCTGGAATTACTGTTTCAGCAATAGTTTAGAAGACCTTCTGTAAAGCCAAAAATGTCTCTTTTTCCTATCTAGACCAAAACAAAAATACCAGCATTCAGTCTAGTAGTTAAATATACATTTTTAATCAAATGCTTGAAATATTAGTAATAATGCATTTAATAGACTTAGGGATTAGAATATTAGAGATGCATATTTAGGAAC
The DNA here is from genome assembly GCA_030015415.1 of Cynopterus sphinx. Taxonomy (NCBI): domain Eukaryota; kingdom Metazoa; phylum Chordata; class Mammalia; order Chiroptera; family Pteropodidae; genus Cynopterus; species Cynopterus sphinx. Next base: position 34,963,701 of record CM057380.1, read on the forward strand.
CTATAGAGTTATTACATTGTTATTTGGGCTATATCAACACCAAGTTTAATATATAAAGGATGGAGGAAAGGTATAAGAGAAATATGTAATGGGAATAATATATGACTTTGAGACAACGATAATATGTATTAGACAACTTAAGAAAACATGGCAAGCATGAAAGATTTGTAAAATACATGAAGGAATGAAGCATTTGTGAAATGAATGTATGATTGATTCATTATTACCTCAAATCATAATATATTTTATCTAAATATAAGAAATTTATTTTTAAAATATTAGTCATAACTCCTAAATGCCAACCAATTTATATACTATAGAGACATGTATCTGAGTCAAGTAACTCATTTCCAGAGCAATGGAAAGGAAAGATGGATTCTATGATTCCTTTTCACCTTTTCTTACTCACTTCTTCAACAAAGAGCTAGGTAGAAGACTCAGATATTCTAATGAAATGGTTCATCATCTATTTCATTCATATCATCAGAGCTTCGTAGAGACAATCAAACTGCCACTTCAGGTGATTTTCTAAGTTTTAATGAGTTAGTTATGAAATTGAGCAGTTTGGCTCCAAGTCATGTTTTAAAAATGTTGTCGTTGTGCCTAGGGGCCTAGTGTCTGAAGTTTTAAATAGTTGCCACAGAAGTCTGTATTCTCTCAATTGGCAACATAATTGTACATGTACCACTTCTCTAGATATTAGCTGATAGGATCCCAGTGCATGCGCATTGTATATGGCTACTTTTACATATAAATTTAAAATATTTTACATTCAAAATAAATTAACTGTTTTCAAGTAACCTGAACAGATTCAATGTATATCATTTGCAGAAGCTGAATAAGAATCTAGGCATATTTATAGCATTCAGTTATTTTTCTAAAGTCCATTGAAAACAATACTCTAACAAAAATATGATAAAATATTCACTGTGTTAGTCCTAAGTAAGATTTTTAATGAATAAATCCAAGTTAAGCATGAAAAATACATTTCTTTTTCATGATTCAAATGCCAGATTCTTAGTTACCAATAAATTCCATTAAAAATGAAGCAAAACAATTTAAATTTTACTTTCTTATTGTAAATTGTTTCATATGCACAAGACAGTGTTCATCATATGTACCTCTTTAAGGATGATCAAAAAGAACCCCCACATAACTACCATCCAGATTAAGAAATAGAAAAATGCCAGCCCCTTCCTAGGTGTCCTTCATTGGAGAGAAAACCATCATGCTTAGCTTTTTGTGAATGCTTTCACTGCATTTCTTTATAGTTTTGTCTCTTCTATATGTATCTTTAAGCAATATGTTATTTAGATTTTTCCCTTTTTTAAATTTCTGAAAACAAATTTATTATATTTTTTTGTAATTTGTTTCTTTGCTCTATGAGATTGACTGTTGTGGCATAAAACCACAGATTCAAGAATTTGAAATAATGCTATTATTGGTGACTTAAGATCTTTGGGAAAATAGAAAGGGATTAACCACCAGGCATATCAGTATCTGAAAACTCAGTTTTCAAGTCTTATTTTACACATAAATATACCTAAGATATCCACCACCCCACAACCTTTACAGAACTTTTTTGAGGATCATCAAGGGAGAGCAGGGTCTTAAGTTTTAAAATAGTAACATAAAGTTTGATTAATAATGAAGGGAAGCAGATTTCTCTCATCCACAATGATAGGTATAAGTATAGTTTGTTTACTTTTATTACTGCAAATCTTTTCATTGAATAAATATAGCAAAATTTGTATATGTATTATTTTACTATTGATAAACATTTAAGGTGTTTTTAACAATGATTTAGAACATTTTTGTACACATCTCCATGTATAAGAGTTTCTCTAGGATATATACCCAGAAATGGAATTTGTGTCTCATAGGATATGAATATTTTAACCTCATTAGGAAATATTAATTACTAAAATGGTTGACTGCTAAGTCTCCCAAAGATCACCAGAATAGTCTGTTGATCAGTTAAAGCATATTACAGTGACTTCACAAAGGGAGGATAGCACCTTGACTGGATCTTTGTAGTATCTTAGGAAAAAGTATCTTTGTGAAAATATTTTTAGAAGACTTGAGTGTCTGGACTCAAGTTTTAAGATGGTTTAATTCAAAGAAATGATTGTTAATGGGAAAAATTCATGACTATAGATTAAGGTTGGTGAACATGTGAAGGGAGGATTATTTGATAAACAAGCAAGCCATTTATCCAAGTGAGCAAAATATTATCTAGAGGAAAGAGGTGTTTGCACAGAAGAGCTAGCTATTTGTCTGGATATATTGGTTCACCGAAATTTCTTGAAGCAAACAGGTACTTATTAGTTTAAATCCTTATCTTCATAAGAACCTCCTGGAAAATAATAGTTATGTTGATACCGGTGGCCTCAATTTTCAGTGCTGATAGGTAAACTAAGTGGATTTACGTAGTCTCAATTCTTGAAGCCATGTGTACCAAATCTCTTTCATACAATCCTCTACCAAACTGATTCATTATTTTTTTGCCAGTCTTTTATGTGCACATGCTGCCTGATTCTGTTTAAATAATATGCCTTTATCAGATTGCTAATGAGGTTGAATGCCTTTACATATCGGCAATTTGGGATTTCTAGATGTTTGTTTGTATGTATGTTTTCTGTGTTAGATAAAATCATTGTCATTTTTTTATTGTCTTTTTTATTGATTCTTAGAAGATATTTATTTATTTTGGCCATGAACTTGGTATAAGTCCCATGTGTTACAAATATCTTCTCCTCAATTTCAACATTTATTTTTCACTCCTTTTCATTGTATTTTTTTAAATGAGCAGTTTATTTCAGTGTAATCTAGGTTAGCAGTCTATTCTTTTATGTTTGCTGTTTTTAGGGTTTTAAGAAATTTGTTTATACTCTGAGAAAGAAACCTTGTATTTATAAATTTTTGTCATTTTTTCTTTAACATGTAAACATTTAATCTATGATGATGATGATGATGGTGATGATGATGATGATTGATGATGATTTAGTTAGGTGGTGCAGTTTCTATTTTTCTACCTGATTTATTGAGAATTCCATCCTTCCTTAATAATATACAATAAAACTCTGGTATATGTCAAGTTTTTGTTCATGTATAGGTTTGTTTCTGGGCTCTTATTTCTATTCCTCAGTTTATTTGTCCATCAGTGTACCAACAGAATACTCTTTTAGCCTTATATCTTTAAAATACATCTTTCTGTTAGGTCATGACTGCTACTTAATTTTTTTTTAAGAATAGGTTGATGGTTCTTACCCTCTGTTCTTCCATATAAATGTAAAATATTAGCTTGTCTAATTCCACAACTGCTTTGTTGGGGTATTGATTGGAATTAAAGGCAATATATACTTATTCAATAAATATTTGCTTGATCCGATACTGTTGATTTGTTCTCAAAAGGATATTTTATTACTAACACCAAATGTAGTATTGATAATAGCAAGGTAAATAACTGAATATCTTAGTTTTAAAGCTTTTAGTGCTGAAAGTATCTTTAAAAGTAATCCTATAAACAACTTATTTTATAGATAATTAAATGCTATGCATAGAAGTGAGGATTAAGATTACAGCAGATATGCAGATGAAATAAGATTTAGCAAAGCTTCAATACCATTCATTCCTACAAATATAAAAACTCAGAATCTCTATATATCCAGCATATAACAGTGAATAAGATAAGAAACTGTACTTACTTAGTATTTCACTGTATCATACTGCTTTACATGCCAAAATTAAAAAAGCTATTAGGCAAATCTTATTAAACACATTCTAGGTGCTGGAAACAGTTTTATTTGCAAAGAATAATGCAGTGAACAAAAGAGGCAATGGGAGATAGATATCATAAACATAGAGTTATAAATACGAACATTATTAAGTTTCTGAAACTATAGAGTACCGTTAGAATGCAATAAGAACTGTAGGAAGTATTGACCTAGAAAGGGGTATTTAGAAAAGTTTTCCTGGAAAAGAAATTTTTGATTCTTTGATCTCAAGTGTTTATAAGAATTACCTAGTTAAAGAAGAAGAAAAGTAGTCAGGCAGCGAAACCTATGTGACTGAAGTCTCTGAAGAAAGTGGAATCACAGTTTAATCTAGAAGATGGAACGGGATTACATCTTTAGGATCCAGAGAGCAAGAGTATTGATGGTATGAATCAGACTGAAGGGTTGAGGTAGTTGATAAAATTGGACCTCATAATGCATCATGTTATTTGTAAAAGAAAGGAAGAACCAAGATCGTATGAGAAGCATTCCAAAACCAATGAAATGGGAGATTTCAAAATCAATACTTAACATTCTTCAGAATAATGATGGGTGATTCTACTGATTTTAATCTGGTGGTAAACAGCATTAGACAGTAGAATTAACTGAGTAGTAACTGATTTAATGATCTGACAATGATTAAATAAAGAAAATAGGAGAAGGATTTGGAGAAAGAGTCCACTGTAAAATAATTAATATTAATTAAATTTATAGAACCTTACAATAGAAATCCAGTTTAAAATTAATTTGTATATAATCATAAATACTAATATAATTTATCTGTTGCATTTTCATATTTTTGCCCTTTTTAATTTTATTTTCTTTCAGTTCACATTTTTATATTCAGAATCTTAAAATCATGTTGTCATGTATTAAACTTGTATGAAACATTTTTAGACTTATTTTTAATATATTGGCATATTTGAAAGTGACTTCACTTCTAAATACTTCGTACTTAAAATTTGATAACTAAGAACTTGTTTCTAAATACTTGAAATGTCTCATTTAACAAAATTCTTAAAATCCTGCAATATTAGCTGATATCTATTTAATATTCAGAAGTCCCTAATTGTCTTCGATATACCTTCTGCAGCTATTTTGTCTAAACCTGGATTCTATTTAGGACTAGATATTGCATTTGGTTAAGTTTTTTTTTTATGCAAAGTAGTCCTTCCCACCCACTCCCCAAACCCCTAACATTGATCTGGCAAAGAGAATAAGCCAGTTGTCCTGTCATTAGTTTTACCTTCTGGATTTGTGATATCATTTAGCACATCCCTCTATCCTCTGGTTTTTCTACAAACTGGAAATTAAATTTAAAGGCTTGATCACACCTTGATATTAAGCTTTTCTTGGTTATAATACAGCATAAGCTGAAGTATACATCATATTGATGTCTTCAGAGACATCATCATTAATTGCAAGATTGATCATTTGATGAGGATAATAATAATCTCTCCATTGTACCATTATATTTTCTCTTGTTACCAGAGAATCATATCTTTGATGTTACTTTAATATAATCAAGTGTTCAATTTCCCATTATAATAGTCATGAAAAAGTAGGTTAGACTGCAGTAAAAGAATTTCAAAGTTTCAGTGGCTTAAAATGACAAAAAGAAAATTCTTATTTATTCAAAGCCTGCAACATCCCATTATATAATGACTCAGAATACGTCTTTATATCAATGCACTGTTTATAATCAAGAAAGGCAGGGAAAGAATGAAATGAGCAAGTGTGCAATGGCTCTTAAGTGTTTCTTCTCATAAGTGACACATCTTGCTTCTGTTGCTATTTCATTGATAAAGCAAGTTTACATGGCTGTGCCTGTGAGGAGACAGAAAGGCACTGCTACTATGTCTCCTGACAGAGAAGAAATGGGAATAGTAGTGATCAGCATCCATCAACAATTTGCCTAGTAGGTTTAATGATAATGATTCTTGCCTGAATCACAGGTTTGCTAAAGATTTAAAAATGATGATTTTCTAATTCTATCATGTGTTCTGCCCTTATTAGCTGACATCCTTATATAAAATCCAGCTGTTTGATTATCCCGAAATATTGCTTCTATTGAAAGGTGTGTTACATGTTTATTTTTCTCTAATAAAAATTTTTCAAGGACTTGATATAATAGCTGCCTTGAATGGTAATAATAAATTTTTGGGTTTTCTCTCTTTAAGAGTTTTAATATATTAATCAATTTTCATACAGTCAGTGTATCTCCATCAATTAAAATCATTTATATTAGATGCTCAAATTGTCACAGCTTTAGTAAGAGAAACCTCTTTCAAGCTTTGTCCTGAGAGTTTTTGTTTGTTTGTTTGTTTGTTTGTTTGTTTGTTTGTTTTGACATGATCTCATTAACCTTTGACTGCTTCCTTGCTTTTTGGCACAAGATATATATATATTTTTTTTATCTGGAATGAGCTGTTTCTCCAACAATCTCTGGTTTCTTCTAGTGGAAATTTGCCCCGGCCGGCGGGGCAGGACAACGCGGGTCGAAGAGGATCCTGTGGAGGATGGGGGGAGGGGAGAGACAGGAGATACGAAGAAATGGAGGCAAGACAAAGTTCTGATCAAGCCTCAAATTTTTTATTTTCTCATGGCCGCATATATACGGGGGGAACAAAGGGGGGCAGGACTGACTAGGCAGGGGATACTTGTTACAATTTCATTGGTCCTTGGTTGATGGGGTTAGGGGGTACAAAGGTTAGAAGTGAAAAGAGGAACAAGGAGGAGAGGGGCTCCTTGGGCAGGTCCACAGCCATTCAGTAGGTCCTTCCCTATCCGGCGGGTATGTTAATACATTTTGTGGTTAACTATTCTCTGGAGCATTATCTGCTCCTGCATTCTTTAGATAGCATACAGGTTTGTTAACGGCCAGGTTCTATGCCGGGGGCTGGGCGGTCAGGATGAAGGCCTTTTGGCTCCCAACATCTCCTCCCTTTCTGTTTTAGAAAAGGTGGGCCTTAACCGAGTGGGGGGAACATTGACCTGGTTCCTCCCATGGGCTATGGGCCCGCCTAGTATTTGGCTCTTGGTATCTTTTTTGGGGAGGAGGCAGAGCCATTTTGAAATAGTAGTTTTGGATACCAACCTCTATGCAAACCAGGTGTGTTCTCAGGGAAATACAGAGGATCTCTTTATTGTGACCTTCCTTGCAGATGCTTTGCTCTTGCACTCCATCTCGGTGCCCATACCCCCCTTGAGTTTTCGGCTATTGGGGGTAGACATACCTCTGTTCTATATGTCGCCCCCGTGAGAGGGAGCCAGGCAAGTTATATTTCTCCTTTTACAGTGGAACCAATGGTTAGGGTTTTGTATATAACCTGAAAGGGATTTTAAAGAAGCCGATGTAAATTTAAAGGTGAGATAGGGGCCAGTGGGGATCTTGGGTCTTTGGGGTTTTCATTATTGTAGTCGGTGGTGTCATCGCTCTGGATAGCCAAACGGTGATAGTGAATGTGGACAGGTTTGGCTAGTAAAGGCATCTACCTGTTGTTTCATACAGTCAGTTAGGTGCCGGAAAGCCCAGGGCCCAAAGGTTATAAGTAAAAGAACACAAGAAAGGGGGCCGAGGATGGGAAGGAGGTAAGGAAGGAGCCCATTCAACCCAGTTAGAAAGGGGTTCTCTTGGAGTTCTCTGCGTCTCTTGACAAGGTCTTCTTAAAGTTTCTTGATCTTATCTCGAACGATTCCAGATCTATTGGCGTAGAAGCAGCAGCGTTCCTGTAAAGCCAAACAAATCCCTCCCTGCTCTGCTGTAAGAAGGTCTAAGCCTCTGCGGTTTTGTAACACTACTTCAGCAAGGGAATCAATTTGATCTTGTATGTCGCTTATGGTTCCTGAGAGGGCTTGAACATCATTAATTAATTGATGGGACAATTTGTTGTAGGAGTGGACTGCGACACCAACTCCAGCTGAACCAGAAGCGAGCGCTCCAGTGATTCCTAAACTAACAATTAGGGGGATGGCTTGGATGGCTGCGTTGTGTGTCATTCCCGCTTATGTAATCTAGGCTAGGGAGGGGGACCGGTTCGTCTCCCGGTATGATGGAGATGTCTGGAAAAATATTAGCTAATATACAGAGTCCAGTCCAATTTTGTGGTAAGGCAGTATAGGCAAGGTTATTCCCGCATAAGAATACCTGTCCAGGGGCTGGACATAGGAGCTTATTATAATTAACAATATTGGAGCAATTAGTGAAGGTGACAAATCCCACATCAATGTTGAAAGAGTTATTTTGAAACGGACTTTGGTAGCAAGTAGAAGAGTTGAAACCTACAGGCTGAACTCTAAAAGGAGGGCTGAGACTGCAGTTAAGGGTATGGTCAATAGATGAGCTTAAGACTGGGATAGCAGTGGGCATAGGGGTGCCTATAGTCATGTATAGCCAGCAATCTTGAGCAAGTTGGGGATTAGAATTATTTAAGGCCCATAGAGTAGTTTCCAGGATACTATTGGTTTGGGTGTCAATGTTAATATTTCCTCGGGATCTAGGAATAGCTAGGGGATGATAAGAAAGGGGGGCGTAAAGCCTTTTGGAATTCCTCAAATTTTTGTTGTAATTTTATATAATGAAGAGCATCAGCAGGACCATCACCGTCTGACACATAAGGCGGAGGATCGGTTGGCCAGCAAATTGTTTTTCCAATATCCTTAGATGCACCACAAGGGGCTATTGGGAAGCTTCCAGGGCCTACAGCTGACAGGGTATTGGCCCAGTCGCCAGTGTTAGGGGCATAAGGTGCCCATCTTGTTAATTTAGCGGTGTAATATGTCTTATTACCCTTGGTGCATTCAAAACAAAAATCCTACTTAGACTTTGTTGGAAAATTTGTCACTATGTTATAAGGTTTGATCACCTGGTTAAATAGGATTACAGGTCATTATGAAACAATACTTAGTTATCTATTTAACCAATGCAATAATAAAAGATTTCAAAGGTAAATATGACTATAAAAAACCTTAGCATTCTTAATGTTAAGACTGTTTTTAAGTATCAGTATTTAATAGATTAGCAAATTTGAATATACCAATCTTATAATTTTGTAATCTTGAACAACTAGTAGAATTAGCATCACATGCGACCTGACCGAATACAGGTAGAATAAAATTGTGTTTCTGATAACTTGAAGACACAACTACTTTTCCTTAACTTATAATATTAAACTATTCTTATTACCAAAGATTATCTCAGATCATGTAGATTTGATAAAACAAACATTTGAATTAGTTTCTATTTTTCTGACAATTTTAGGAAGACGTAATTTATAAGATTTCTATTTCTTTCTAAACCAATTAAAGCAGAGATCTTTTATTAATTTATTTTTCAATAAAAATAAATTCCAACCTAAACTGAAGAACCAGCCAGAAGGGAGACTTGACTATTCAGGACTCCATACGCCCACAGACACTCTGTAAACACTTAATCAGTTTTATGTTTAGTCATTCTTCAGACCTAAATCTCTAACACAAATGCACATTCTCTGCATTGTTTTAAAAGAAACCTGATTACCACAGATGATATCTCGCATCTCAAAGGTGGTTTGCAGATCCAGTGGCCCCTCTGATGGTTACACTGTTCCAAACGTGGGCTAATTTAGCTGGCAGGGATTGACGCTCTAGCTCCGTAGGCTTGGGCTTGTTTCCTGAAATCCTTAAAATGGTTAAAGAAGTATTGAAAAGGGGGAGAACATAGGACGATTTGAGAAGGAAGCCTGACCCATGTTAGTGAAAACAGGTAAGAGAAGAGAAAATCCCCACAAGAGCCAACTAAGCCAGGGCTAGGATCAGCCTTTCACCTAGCATCCAGTCGGGTGGGGCCACGGAGGCCAGACCTAAGGAAGGAATCAAAATAAGTATAGGAGGGTAGCAGTACATTCGGCCAGCCCAAACAGACAGACACAAGACAGACAAGACAAACTACAGATAACACAAAACGCTAGCGCAGCAAAAACCAGAACCAGAACATGTACAGGGTCAGAGTCTGACGACTCAGACCGACCGCACTAGGGAAGTATCGCTGCGTCCAGCCTTCCGCTAGTCAACCAAGGGCCCAATCAGACAGGAACAGAACTCAGGCATCTAGATAGATGTTAATGCAGTCTTATTCACCGGTGAGGCTGCTTTAGGTGGCTCGTGCCCACCATTAAAATGAAACTTCTTTTCCTCCTGTCCTCCTGAGCAAGGCTGCTTGGCGTCTGGGGCTGAGAAACATCTCTCAGCGGCCGCCCCCTGGACGAAGCAAGTCCTTACTCAAGGTGGCCGGGGGTTTCAGGTTTTGGGAGATCCAGAACAGAAGTTAAAAAGAGAACAGAAGTTAATCTTTTACAAAGCTAGCAGAAACTGGTCATTACGAAGATAAATGTAGCCAGGGAATTTGCTAGTTTTAAACATGGCCTTGCAGATGTTCTTATCTGTGCCCTGGAATGTTGCGCTCTTAGCATATGAGAGAGCTCTTTGTCACAAGTTTCACAGCAGACACTAAGCAGTTAAAAGTTCTAGGAACTAGGCATTCTTGTCCCAATTAAAAATTGCTAAGGTAAAGATTTCTTTTGTCTAGTTTTGGGACTTTTAATTAACTTTTACCTTTTTTACATTTTAGTAGGCTGTCACATTCCCACTGGTTTTTAGGCACATATCAAATCTTGGATGTCCTATAAATTGCGGAAACTGAGATACCCCTGTTACTTGAGTAGAAAATACTATTAATTTAACAGCCTGGACTCCCTGTTAATGTACTTTATAAGGCAATTTACTATACATGGCCTAAATTGCAGTCCTAGAAAAGCTAATATTAAAGGTCTTTGTTTTACTAAGGCTAGACTATCTCGAATTATGCCAGAGTGGTTGGTATAAGAACAGCAGTCTTTACTTAAAGTTGTACAATCAAAGTAAGATCTATGCTTTATAAACACATTAGTCTTATATGCATGAATTAATACTCAAGATTTTTAGTTCATTTTACAGATTTTGAAACTAAGCTGTTTAAAAGGTAAAATTTGAGACTATGGTTGATGCAGTAAATGAATATTGAAACAAACAAAAACTTTATCTAAATATTTACATTTGAAATAATGTTCTCAACTATTCAATATACTGTTTTTCTAAGTATAATAAGTACAATTACCTATTTATAATTGGCTTTTAACAATATGGTACACTAGTAAAGAACATTTTACAGCAATTATCTTATGTGAAATCACAAGTGAAAAACAAATTTCTCAATAATAGTGAGTTGTTAAATTCCTTTATCCAATAGTTGTTACAAAATTTTTAAAAAGCCTAAACACACAAACCTGATTTTTTTTGATAGTAGGTGGCATTGTGCTCTAAAAGAGCTAAGGAAGGAGGCTTACCTAGTTTTCACTAATTTCTAATTCGAATTTAGTCAATGTTTCCTTAAAAGTTTTATTTATCTTTTTTTTTTTTGACCTGAATTCTGTGGTCTATAAGCACAATGCAATTTCTACTCTATTCCTGGTAATTTTGCTATAATACTTGGCGTTTTATGAAAACCTAATCTCGACACCTATTGTGATAGGCCCTGAAGTTTTCCTGAGCTTGCTGCTGCTGTAGCTGTTGCATCTGGGCAGCTAATGAAGTGAAAGCATTTTGCAAGCGCCTGTGTACCTCTGCCCACCATTAAGCAGATCGCGCCCCAGGGCTGCAGTTCCCGCCAAGGCCAATCCTCAAGCATATCTATGGAAATAGAATGGCAGACTGAAGGAGGACGTGAACTTTCTTTAAGGGCAGTTTTCCCCATTTCTATTACTTTTGGATATCTGGATCATGGGAATGAACTTTGAGGACATCATTAATCAAATTCAAATATGAAAATGCAGAAACAGGAACTTTAGTTGGACCAAAAACAGTGTAGTAATCATTTAAGCAGTCCCCAACCCTTTTCCAACACTTTATCTATTGTTCCTCCTGGAGAACCATGGACAAACATCAGACAGAAAAGTAAAAAATCACGCATTACATCTTTTTTCCGAGCCTTAATCCTTACCTTGAGAGAGTCTTTAAGACCCGAAATGAAGAGCTCTTGAGAGCTCAATTCCTGTCCCATAATGATCACCCACTTACTCTAAACCGATCGCTCGGCAGTGGCAGCTAGTCCTTGGCGATCACTCACGGGTCAATACCTCGTGTGGCGAGCCTAACTCACTCCTCGTGGAGGCTCAAGGGGTCCCAGGCCTGGGCTTCTCTAGTGGGTGTCCTCCGCCAGAATTCCGTGCTTGAGCCCCCACGTTGAGGCCAATTCTGCCCGGCCGGCGGGGCAGGCCAACGCGGGTCGAGAGGATCCTGTGGAGGATGGGGGAGGGAGAGACAGGAGATACGAAGAAATGGAGGCAAGACAAAGTTCTGACTGCCTCAAATTTTTTATTTTCTCATGGCCGACATATAATGGGGGAACAAAGGGGGCAGGACTGACTAGGGCAGGGGGATACTTGTTACAATTTCATTGGTCCTTGGTTGATGGGGTTAGGGGTACAAGGTTAGAAGTGAAAAGAGGAACAAGGAGGAGAGGGGCTCCTTGGGCAGGTCCACAGCCATTCAGTAGGTCCTTCCCTATCCGGCGGGTATGTTAATACATTTTGTGGTTAACTATTCTCTGGAGCATTATCTGCTCCTGCATTCTTTAGATAGCATACAGGTTTGTTAACGGCCAGGTTCTATGCCGGGGGCTGGGCGGTCAGGATGAAGGCCTTTTGGCTCCCAACAGAAATTGGTAGAAGAAAAATAACACCTGGTCACTGAAGGTGTTTATTGTTGATGGGGTGATATTACTTTTAGATTTTAAATGGGCAGGACTAAAACATGTATATTTTAAAAATTCATATATCCAGCTTAATTTAAACATCACAGTGTTTTACATTTTTTATAACATTTTTTTTTACACTGATAACTGTCATGGCAATGTTGTCATAATTACTTGTAAAACTCCCAATCATGAAAGAAGTAGTTACATTCTCAGAGTGAACTCTCTTTGAGTAAGAACTTCAGATTCCCTGGAGAAAAAAAGAAAAAGAATCTAGAGTTAATTAATTTTTTTAAAAGGTACATATCACATACATGATTGGATAGTCACAAAACAAAGCATATTATGAAATCAGAGATTTTGAAAAGCTGTGATGTAGAATGCCTGTTTAACTTTGTTTAGACCAGTTTTCCAAAATGACATTCGTTTTTCCTGAAACTTATTTTGGGAAATACTAGCATAAAGGAAGTATTAAGAATAAGGCTCTCCTTCACAATTCAGTCTCCACACTGAAGTTAAGGTCTTTAATTTTATACATAATCTCAGACGATTTATAATCACATAAAAAAATAAATCTTTCTACCTTAATGATTTTTCAGGAACTTTTCCTATCCCCCCCCAAAAAAAAGCAATAAAAATTTTATTAGACTGAATGAGCTATTATAAAATAAGGCTTTTTGAACTCTGCAAAGGACACTATAAATAGATGTTAATATTGTTTTCTGTGTCTTTAAACAGATTTTTTAAAAAGTTAGCTGAAATATATAATTTGTAATTTAATCTATAGAAAAACTCTTACAGTGTAATAAACTTCTAATTCATAGCTAGGGATTATTTTTATATAAAATAATTAATTTCCATGTATTACCAATAATTTGTGATTCTATTCTCTAATTAAAAAATATTTTCTGAAGAAATGCATATAGTTGTACATATAAACACACATATATGCATCCATATAAAATGAACACTTGTATCTACACTTAGAATCTCCACAAAGAAATAATGTATATTTTTGATAATACATTTGAAATAGCAACCTTAAAAAACTCTAGTGATTATATTACACACATTTTTACATTATATAATGATTTGTAAAATGCTAAGAATTTAGTTCTATAAAATATTAAAAATCTTCAGAATTTCGGTTGAAATATTTGTTATTTAAGTCAATTGGCAGCTAAGATTATTTTGAATATAAATACAAATTTCACATATGAATTTTTGAAACTTCAAAAATAGAAGCTCACATATGTTATCGTAAATGTAGTATAATGTGCACTTCGAAAATTGTTGCTAAAAGTATGTATGCCCTAAGGGGAAGATACTTTTCTTCAGAGTATCATGTAAGCCCTCAGAAATAAACTTTATAGGAAAAGACAGGGTTATTTATTAATTGAATTATTCAGCTGAGAGTTTTTCATTAAGATATAGATGTCTGTAACTACCTATCAGACTATGACAATTCAGATAATTTTCTCACAATTTTGTGTTAATGGAAATTAAATTCACATTTCTGATTACAGAATTTCATGTGTTATAATTTTCAAAGAGTTCTCTTAGAAGATTGGATAGTTTAACCCTAAGTGGTTTGTGAGGATTAAGACCTAACAGGCAATTTTTAATTTATATGTTTGTCACTAACACTTCAGAAGAAAGCTCAATTCACTAGGAAGAGCAGGGATTTCAGGTAATGTTTGTAAAGTGCTTTGCACCTAGCGCCCTGTAAAAATGTAAGAATTATCCAAGTAAGATGAGACTCAGCAGCGCTTAGAGAACTGTCCACCGAGGACTTCTTTCATGGTTAATATAGCATTGTGGCCAATATAGTCTCTACCCAGCAGCTCTCATTTCTTGAGCTTGTTAGTACTCTGAATTCATTGTCTATGAATTTCCCTTAGAGCAATCAGAGACAAAGCAATTACTTTACAATGTAAATTTGGTCTAGATCTGGTAGAGCTTTGTAATAACATTCAACACAAAGTAGAGAGCCTTAAAGCTGTGCTTTTTCTATTCTGTCTCCTGCTGCCTTATCATATTTCAAGTTACTGACTAGAGATTTAGCACATTTGTTTTAGGTACTTGAGAGATAAAACAATGGAAGCATTGGGAGTGGGACAAAAGAACCACAAATGTTTATGATAAGTTCCACCTTATCTTTATTCTGCTTCCATTGTGTTAAGACTAGAGAATGTAACAGCTTCTCTCTTTTCACTATTTCCCTTAGTTTTCTCATCATCTATAAAAAAATGGTCATAAAATGCAGACATAATAGAGTTCTTTAAAGAGGATTTATTAGATATATAAATTAAATAATTTATATAAATTCTCATGACATGTATGTGCCTGGTATGTAAAAGCTATTTTTAAAAACTAGACATTATTCATATTTAAAATATATAGCAGAATGAGAATTTGGAACCATAGTACTCTTGGCAACAATTCCAATGAATTTTAAAATTCAGATGATTTTCCTTTACTTTCTTCCATACTTTAGTCATTGTTGAATTATAAAGAATATTTTACTTTTGCATATGTGCCAAAGTCACATACACTTGAAAATTTCACACTGTACAAGAAAATGCTTCCAGAGTATTATTCACTTCAATTGACTCTTTTAATTTTACTCCTGCATATCTAGTTCAGCCATGTGCACTCCAGAGAACTTTCCTAAGGTCCAAACACTTTCTATTTCAAAAACATCATTATTAAGCCTAATTGCAGCTCATGAAAATGGTACTTCTTAAAAAAAAAAAATTTCTTTCTTTATAAATTTTAACTCCTAAAATAATAAGGCTCTGTTTTTATTTTTCCAATAAAAAGCATCAAATACTTTGTCTATGGTTACTAGTCTTCTCTCTTCGTGTCTTTAGTTTTTCCCTTTTGGAAACTAGTTATAAGTATTTAATTCAGAGGGGGGAAGAAAACAAAGTGTTTGGATGCTAGTGAATATATCTGTGTTGCCAAATAATTTGCTATAGGCTACAGAGCTAATTCTTTTGGCAGAAGCTTCATTCTTATTGTTTGCATATAATTAGTGAGTTGGATGCCTGTAAGGACAAGATAATTTCTTTAAAAAAAATCTACAAATGGATGACAGATATGACATTAGCAATTTATTTCATAGTCTTTTAACTCAATGAATTCTGTTCTTCTACTTCAGTTTCATTATCTCTACAATCCACGACTGCTCGTTACTCTGTATGTAGTTGAGGTAGCTCTATGGAAGAAGTATGAGAAAGAAAACATTAAATAGTCTAATTACTTAGACGAAGTACCAAACTCAAATTTTCCACTGGCTTTTTCAGAGACTTGCAGTGAAGAAAGATTTTTCCCTGGAACTCTAATACCTGCCAACCTCTCAACTGCCCCTTTCGTGTCCCCGAATAGATTGTTGGTTTATGTATTAGTCTTCTTTGGCTGCCATAACAAAATACCACAGACTGAGTGGCTTAAACATAAATTTATTTTTTCATAGTTTTGGAGGCTGGGAAATCTAAGATGGAAGTGTCAGTGATTGGTATCTGGTGAGAGCCTCTCTTTGAATTGCATAAGGCTGCCTTCAGTTGTGTGCTCACATGGCCTTTCCTCCACAGGTTCATGTGGAAAGAGTGAGCTATCTGATATCTCTTTCTATAAAGACACTAATTCTATCCAGTCAGGGCCCCGTGCTTATGACCTTTAACTTTAATTTCTTCCTTAAATGTTCCATTTTTAAATAAAGGTACACTGGGAGTTAAGTCTTCAACATATATATTTGAGAGGATGCAACCATTCAGTTCATAAGAGGGCTTAGCATCTAAATTTATATCCGGAGGAGGTCCGTATGAGTTTTATATATTTAATGTCAAAGATAAAAACACTCTCTCAATGTAAAGTGGTACAATTACTTTGGAAAATAGTTTAGGAGTTTATAAAACAGTTGAACATAAGTTTGACACAACAATTTCAATACAGAGAATTTACTCCAGAAAATATGAAAACTATGTACACAGAAAGATATGAACAAAATGTTCATAGCAGCTTTATTCAGAAGAGCCTTACACTATAAACAATCCAGATTTCCATCAATATGGCAAGTAGATAAACAAAAGGTGGTATATCCATACAAGTAAATACTATTTAGTATGAAAAGAATGAAATACTGATACACACTTCAACATGGGACCTCAAAAACCATGTGCTAAATGAAAGCAAATGCAAAAGGCTATGCATTGCATGATTTTACTTATATGAAATGTTCAGAAAAGGCAAATTTAAAGAATAAGAAAGCAGAGGAATGCCTAGGGCTAGGGGTGGTAGCAGGCATGATTCTAAATGGGATCCAGGGATTGTTTTGCGAGGGAGGAATATTCTAAAACTGGATTGTGGAGATGGATGCACAACTTTATAAATTTACTTAAATCATTGGATGGTGTACTTGCAATGATTGCATTTTATAGTGTCTCAATCACACCTTTATAAAGCTGTTAAAAATTAAAGCTCTCTCTTGAAAATATGTGTTCCTGCATAATTTCAATCTTATCAAGTCAAATCTTGGCAGTTTTCAATAAGATTTAGACCTATTATTCCCTTGAAATGATTTTTGATTTCTGGACTCCATCTCAATGTTGTCTTTATCCCTTCTGTTTCCAGGAAAGAATTTTCTTCTCTAAATATCACTTTAATCTAGAAGGCTTAAATTTCTTAGTATTTCTTTATGTGAAATATGGTTTGTTTTTTTTTTGATATCAGAGATCTCTTGCATCCAGATCATGTGACAGATGCACTACTAAAGAGAACATTCTTGAGAGTGGGTATTGTAAGATGGTAAAGATCAAAATGCCTGGGCTATTGGAATTATAAAATTCTGGTTTCAAATCCTGGTTGCTCTTCATGCTAGCTGAGTGTGACCTTGTCTAAGTTACCTAACTTCTCTGAGTTTATCTTCCCATCTTTAAAATATGAATAACACCAGCATGATTATTGCAAATACATTAAAAAATAATAGGTAGAATTTTTACTGCAATGGTTATAACGCTAACCTCTGTGTTAAATTTTTCTTCTTTTATTCCTGAAAAAGTATTTTATTAATATGTTGTGTAATTCATACATTTCACTAATTCAAAATTGCATTGTATTTAGCTTAACAAAATTTTTCTTCATAATTGAAGAAAAGTATTGAACTTTTTTTTCAGTGAAAAAGTATAGTGACAAAACCAAACCAATTACAAACTGTTACTTTGAGTAGAATGAGCACATCAAAATAACTTTTCAAGGGCAATACAAAATGGCAGCTCATGTCAAATATTTGACTTATGACTTGTCATTTTATTCAATGTTATGGATTTGAATGAACATATAGCATTTAATGATTAAATGTTACAACTAGTAACATGAGCCTTTGTGGAAAGTGACTGGTTGGTTTCACTTTAATTCATTTTAAAAAGGTTCTTATCACAGATAATCCAGAGAAAAGAAAGTTCAGAGGATTCCTATTATTTAAAGATAGGACAGCAACAGTCACTGAAATTTATAGGAATAACCTAACAGAAATAAGGATTCAAATATTGTTGAGTTTATGTAAGTCCTTTTGTCGTAGCTCAGTAGATTTTTTTTAAGATGTAAACATGTTTTTATTCCTTCAATAATAAAGACTAACCTTGCCATAATGCATATATTTGAAATATTTTCTATCTATTTCTTAGCATTTTGCTAAAGCTCTGTAATGTGTTCAGGTGCTTGTTTATCACATTCTTAATTTTGTATCAAATATTAAATATGAGTCTTTCAGCAAGTTAAAGGTCATATGACTGCACAATGAATGCAATTCATTTTCTATTCAAGAGGTTTTTAAATGTCTTATACAAAGCAAAGCAAACAAAGAAAAACAAAAGAGAAGCTTGCTCTTGAGAAACAAATCTTCTGTATTTTGACTGCCATGATTGCTCATACATGAAAACCTTAATTCTATCAAAGTTCATGTCTACTTAACAAAAACTACTTAACAAAAAGCAATGTACCTCAAATTTCAGTGTGATGCTAACCTGTTTGTCTTTTTGTTTTTACTCTAATAACCCAATAATAAAATGGAGACAGTTATACAACTTCTTGTACCTGAAAGTATTTTGAAAGAGTATACAAAGTTCAAGGAGTTCCCAAGATCATAAACAGTAAAGCCTAGTTTCTGTACAATCCCTTTTTCAACCATCATCATGACCTTTATTTATATGGAGGAGACAGTGAAGGAAAAAGCAGATATGTTGGGATGTATGAAATGTTCAGGACATTGTTCTTTATTTTGCATATGAGGTTAAATTAAAAAGGAGTTTTCAAGATTTTTTGGCAACAGCTTCTCCCAAACTCCCAAACAAATGCACATCCCATATGAGAGTTTTGGACTTCACAGATAAAATGAACTATTAAAATGTGCCTTTGGAATAATATAACATTGCAAACATATTTTTTTCATCTTTGAAATGAAAAAAAGTATCTAGACTGATACTGTTAGGCTGATCTGAGTTCAGTGTCACCCCAATTGCAGGGGGATAGAGAGGGATAAAGGTGACACGGAAGTGGTTAGCGTTTTTCTTTGGTTCTTCCTTAGTTGACACAGTGAAGAATCATAGGCCAATGAGATTTAGAAAAGATTTATTAAAAGTGTATTTTAGAAAGACAAAGTATGCCCCAAGGAGGCACATTATCCCAGCACAGTAACCAACATAAAAGGGCCACAAAAAGAGGACCAGAAATGGGGATGCCTGCCTTATATTTGGTCCATGATGGGTGGTTCCAAATGCGTTCTTAGGTGATTGGCAAGTGAGGTCCTGTTGACTGACACCTGGCTGCTATATAACTCTTTGCCTAGTGTACATGTGCTTACCCAGAATATAGTTGGTTATAATTAGATTCATGAACTTCCAGGCATAAATATAGTATTATAATAAAGCTTAAATTATAGGCAAATTGAGGTAGTACCTTCTGCACAGGTGTTTGTAGTAAGAGTAGTCCAGCTAAGATTAAGACCCTCCTGTCCATTGTCTCTGGGGATGCAGGAGGGATTCTCTAACTACCAAAAGGGTGTTCTTTGGGCGGTCTCTAGGCTGGACACTTATTCCTTCATTCCCCTTGTTGCTCATGTCTGACTAGCTACCTAACAATACTATAACTTTATGTGTGATTGTAGAGATGTGATATAAATGCTATACACACACACACACACACACATATATGTATATATATACATATATATGTATATATATACATATATATGTATATATATATATATATATATATATATATATATGATTTTTATGGTGCTATATTGTGAATAATTTTTATTCCTGGGATATCTGTCACCAGTAGATATGTGAAAAATATTTTTTTCATAAACTTTTAGAGTTTTAATTTAGCTCAAGAGGACATAGATAAGTATAATTTTACATCAAGTACCATAAACATTAGCATTGAAACTGATGGGGAACCATATAATCAAACTCATGCCATTCTTGCTATTGAGAAACAGAAGAAAAAATAAGGAAAGCCATTTTATTGAAAGATAAGCCATTGTTTTAATTTATGATGCTACTTTTAGTATTTCATTGGATCATTTACATATGTCTATAATATTTATATTTGAATATTACATATATAAATAACACATATATAAATACCCAAATGTCTTTGTTAACTCAAGTTAACCAAATAATGCAACATTATTAAAATTTTTACATGTTTTTTTCTAAATAATGAAAAATACACATGCTGTTATAGTCTTGGATTGTATGGTTATGTTCCTTGTGATTGCTGGAAAAAAGTGTTTTGAATAACACTGGAAAATCACTTTTGAGAATCATATAAACGTTTATTTGCAAAAGAGATTTTTCTCTTATCCCAACAATCTGTAGCAATACTTCAGAGTTAAGTATTATAAAGCAAAAGGTACTACAGTTGTATTAAAAAAAAAAAAAAACCTTTAAAGTACTTCAAAGGTTGCTATATTGCTTTAGACTACAATTATTTTTCTGTTTTATATTTTCAAGGTTTGGTGGATGCCTGATATAGATGCTAGAATTTATAGTCGATTCCCCATGGAAGGAAAATTATTATGAAAAGGAATGCAAATAATGTCTTTTGTGTATCTTAAATGGCTTCTACTGGCATTGTTATGTCTCTTGAAAAGGGCTTTAGAAATTGTTCATTCCAATCCCCTAATTTCAAATATTTAAAAATATGAAGGTTTTATTTTTATTTTTTAATTACATTTGACACATAATAATATATTATGTGTTTCAGGTGTACAACATAGTGATTTAACATTTATATACCTTACAAAGTGATCACCCCTATATATCCAGTACTCATCTAATACCATACATTATTATAGTGTTATTGAATATATTCCCTATGTTGTACTTTCTATTTCTGTGACTGCTTGTATAACTGGTAATTTGTACATCTTGATTTTTTACTTTTCCCCCCTGACAACCCTTCCCACCTGGCAACCATCAGTTATTCTCTGATGAGTTTGTTTCTGTTTTGTTGAGATCAGTTTTGAAATGGTTTTTTAAAGTCATTTGGCTAATGTCACTGTACTAGTCAACTCCCAAAATTCTTTGAGTCTAGCATAATGTTAATTACTAAGTGTTCTACACATTCTCAGCCTAAACATTAGTTAAGAGAGTTTTCTTCAGAGGTAATAACTGTCTGAGAGTTTGATTATCAGTTTTTTGTTTCCTGACAAAATTGTGACTCAAGTACAGGCATTTGTCCCAGTATTGAAAGGTATATGAGTAGAAGTTCAAAGACATCTACTTCAAAATGCCAGTATTTGGGTGGCAGTAGGGCCCTCTTTTGCTTCTTCATTCTAAATCTGGCTAGAATTCCAGGATTCTGAATAACTGTTAAAGAATTATGCCTTTATGAATACACTATTCATATAATTATTTAAGTGAATAAATAATAATATAATCTTAAAAATCTAATTTGAGATTTATTTACCTTAAATTGTTTACTAAAATCAATTGTAGGCCTCCAGATATAAGATAAATGTCAGAGAAAAGGTAAAAATGACATTTTATTTTTGAAAATCATCTATTTTTAATTTTATAATTGTTTATTATAATATTTACCTAGTTTTCAGAAGGAAGCTATTTAAATGAATGTTGAAATTTACTCTAAACAGAATAAAATTTTCTGTTTACTAATTGAGGTTTGGATGAGAAGAGAAACTAACAAACAAGTCAGAAAGGATTATTCATTTATCGGTTTTAATAAGCACTTCAGAACTTTCTTCTTTACCACTGTTGCTAAGTTACGATCTCTGCCAAAGAACTCAGTCTAATATAGTTATTTAGGGAGGATATACATATTTTTTTTACTCATTTCTTAAAGACAAAATTTGTGATTCTTTGGAGTAGAGTTACTGATTATAAACATTTAGTATTCTAGATTCTAAAATTACTCTTTGCAGTTGGATAGCTAGATTGAATGAAATTAGCCTTTTTTCATGTCACCACAACCATATTTTTTATGTATGCATTCCACATTTGTGACAATTGCTATAGATTATGTAATCCAAATGCAGGGCTTGCTATGGATTATGCAACCCAAATTACAGGAACCATAACAGTCTCTTCAGATTTTCATAAGACTTATTCAACTGTACCAAATTACTCTATAGAAAAATATCTGATTTTAGGAAAAATAAGCTGATAAACTTATTTCTTAAATGTAATATATGATTTGCTAGATTAAAACTATGGTACTCCTTTGCCTTGTGTTTCTTTCTTCAGTTCAAGTAGAGATTGTAGTTAGCCAGTATTGAGGAATATGAAAAAATTTAGTAGATGGATAAGTAAAACATACAATACTGTATAAATTGAATATAATAGCTTTGCTTCTCCTTTGCAAAATAAGGAAAAAAGAGACAATGGGTTCTCTGAACCCAGAAATGCTTTTAATGGCTTTATAATTGATGCAGAAATAAGAAAAAAGGGCACTTAAATGTCTGGTCCATCCAAACAATTTTAATTTTGAAAGTTTATAACAATTTAAATTGAACATATTATTATTATTTTAAATAAAGTTATATGTTTGTCTTTATTTAATTTCAAAATTATCAAAGCAATGTTTCTCAGAGTATCACACCAATAATAAGTTTTTATAGGGTTTATCACTTTTCTTATTCTACTTAACCAAAAATACTAGGTCCACACATGAAATATCCATGTACATATTTCTGTTCACTATATACTAGATTTACTAAGCTAAGGCTGAAGAGTATGAAAGTTAAGGCTCTGGACGTAGACATGATTTTAAAAACTAGATCCTCTGTTTAGTTACTATTTACTTTGAGAAACTTAAACTTAAAATCTTTGCATCTTCATATGTAATTGATGACAATAATACCTACCAAATAGTGTTGTTGTGAAGATCAGATGCCTCACACATAGTAAATAATGAATATTAATTAACATCCTATATTTATAAATAGAGCCTTTGATATTTTTATTCCTCCAAAATTTGACTATAAATTTAAAAAAATGGAAACATTAATATTTTACAGTGATTATAATATAATTTTTCTTAATGAGACTTTAGAGCATCGTTTCAAGAAAAATTCAAAATTTCATTTTGATTTTTACTAGGCCATTCCATCACTTGTGTGTCATAGGAGTATGCTCAATAGAGTGTTCATTGTTTCTTAATAGTAATCAACATATAGTCCAATTCCTCTGACTTTCCATTACTTGCTTTTCTTGTTATTGGTATGTTGGATGACTATTGAGCCAACATTGTGGACATCAGTTGTTTTCATTGATTTTAGTATTTTGTAGTTAAAAAAAACAAACATTTAACTTTGTACAATATGTTGATTAAATTAGTATTAGATTTAGGGTATTCAGTTAAGAAGAGCTAGTTTTCTTTAGGTAGCATTTGGGTTCTTTGTCTTTTAATGCTGTGTGAGCACATTTCTAAGAAAACTGAATCCAGCTTTCACCTGGGTATTGCCAAAGACATTTGGGCTATGAGTAGGGTCTTCCTGAATCAAGATGACACACATATTAACCTTCTAATGACTGAAAAAAAAATTTATTATAACATATCAAACTTTTTAAAAACATTCCATTTTGGGGTGTTTTGCATGACAGAAATAGCTACATTATTCTTGATTTTTACCAATATGGATAATGCCAAATAATATTGTAAACTTTGTGCTGTAAGAAAATTGCAGGAGGCTCAGAATAATAGAATTTTTCATTTTATCTGTCTATCTATCTATCTATCTATCTATCTATTTATCTATCTATCTATCTATCTATCATCTATCTATCTATCTATCTATCTATCATCTATCTATCTATCTATCTATCATCTATCTATACGATAAGAGTATGAATTAACAGGGATGGTGAGGGGGATATAGATCTCCTGCTAATCTTTGTGCAATGCTAGAATAAGCTTTCTTCATGCTATAAGGTTAATTATTCTTCTCAAGCAAAGTCTTTTTTATTTAATGTCAGATACTCTTATAATTTTAAAAGTATTATTTTTTTTGCTAAACTTTTATACTAATTAGGAAAAGAAATTTATTGCTCCATTATTTGTCATGAAACAGAGTAATACAGTATTAAAGTAAAATTCTTCTTTATAAAGTTTTTTGAGAATTTTTGAAATATGTAACACATTAGAAATCTTGACATAATTAATACATGGTCCAATTCTTTTTCAAATTAAAATTAGCAAATTTGGAACTTTTACTTTATATTTACTGAGATAAAGTATATCTATATATCTATATCTATATCTATATCTATCTATCTATCTATCTATCTATCTATCTATCTATATATATACACACATATAGCTTTTAAATCAAAAAATTATTTGGAGTGGTGTTATTTGTAATATTAAAGAATATCTAATTTTCAGAAAAAATATTTTAAAAATATATTATTTTTTGACTTAAGTATCAGACTTAAGGAATATACATAGATAACTAAAGTGATATTTGCATAATATATTTTCCTGAGATAGTGAACGCTCTTTTAAGATTAGATAATTCACTGTGTTTAGGAATAAGATCTATCTGGAAGAAATAAAAGGGAAGATAAGGTAGTACATACTTTGTGGGCAATAACAACGAAGATAGGTAAAACAGTTCTTAGAGAATTTTGAATAATTTTTTACTCTTAAGTCTATTATAGCATTTTCCAATAGTCTCTAATTTCTTCTCCTAAACACTTGTTCTCATAAGTAATTATGTCTTTGTGCAACTACAGCAATTTACTAATCTGAAATGACCTAGTTTAATGGAGGGGAGAGAGAGATTGACCTTTCTAGGCTTTAGGGAGTACTATAATATCAGTTAGGAGTTAGTCTGGTAAAGCACAAAATTATTAGGACTCATTTGGCTTCCTCTTGAATTTTGCTTATTGTGTTTTTTCTTAAATTATTGACATATTTTGTACATGACATGCCTAATACTCTATGTCTTAAAGCCAAGGTTGATTCATGCTTTTACTAAAGAGCAGAAATGTTCAATGACTATTTTATAAAAAGCCATATTTTTATAAATTATTTTATAAAAAATATAATTCATTAGGGAAGACATTTTTGTCTTTATTTTAAATATCATATTCATTTTCAGTAATTATAACAATGCCTTATTCCTGAGCCCATGTAGTATATCTACTGAAAGGATTCTGAATAAAATATTTATATATTCTAAATACCTCTTTAATAGAGCTAATAAAACAGTTTTTTTTATTAAACCACAAATAACAAAGCAGTTTTTAATTTGAATGAGTTGTCAAAATTTATTGAATTGAAATTATAAGCCCTTTTACCTGTTCCATTTCACTTAAAAGATCCTAAATTATTGTCCTGTTTACTGTCATTTGTATTAGGTAAAACTAATTTGGGATGAAGATAAAAAGATATAATAACTTATACTTGACTAAGTGGTCTGAATTTTTTTCCCCATCGACATTTACCAAAGGTTTTACCTCATTATATTTCCAACTTAAAGTGATGGTTCTTTGACTAATTTCCTATGACACAGTGAATTTTTCCCTCTTCATTTTGATGGTCCCTTAACTTGTATTTTCATCACCTGGGTAATGCAACTGACAAGTGTGTATATGAACACTGACACATCTCATCGATATATATTGTAGTCAAGGAGAGTAATTTGCCCAAAGATCATAGCCTGCCCAGCAATTTATCTCACACCTGCTCAGACAGACACAACAGTCTAGCTCATCCATCAAAGTTTATGATGTAAACTCAGAGGAATTTGAAAGTTACAATAAGAAAATGAAACTGGTGTAATCATGATTATATGCAAGGTGATATAAAGTATAGAGCTACAAGGCCATATTTTAAACCAATTATTTGTCAACATCTAAACATTCAAGTTAATTTGAAATTGGATATCATTTAAATATATTATTTCACATTATAACTTCAAAGCTATTTTGTATGGATTTTAAATATAATGATTTCCCAACATAAAACAAGAATTTGTAGAAACAAAAATCTTTGCAATCTTTCAACTTCAAATTATAAACTGGGTGGTTAAATCCCAAATATGTAGAAAGGCAGATTGCAAAAAGAAATCTTTGGCTTGTTTCTGTGTTCTCATTACATTTTCATGTTCTAATAGAATTTAAATGCTAAAATAAATTCTAACACCATTCGCTCTTAACATAATAATTATTAATACCTTTACAGTTCATTATCAGAGCATCTTAACATTTTAAAAATGTTTTAATATATCATCTTATTATCAAATTTTTGTTTCCAAGGATGAGCACTTGAAATAAACAGTATCCCTATTTTGCAGATAAGAAAAATGAAATTCAGACAAGTTAAGAAACTCTTGGGCAAAGTACCAAAACTAACTGATGAAAGTCCCAAGGATAGCGTCTAGAGCTCTTGAAACCAAAACTTGTTTCCACAATGCAGACTGCCTTCTGTGGCACTTATGTGTTTCAGAAAAAGCTGAAGTGGATCTTGGGGACCATCTGGTCTAACTTACCTCAATTTACATTAAGAAATTAAGTTTGGAGTGAGAGGATAAAACTAAGAGAAATCAGGTTTCTAAATTCATCCACAAGATACTCTTTCTAGAACAAGCTTCAGCACAAATACTTGGTATGATACTTGCTCATGTTAGATCATTTGAATTCCTTGTCTCTTTTTTAGCATTTATAATACAGGGGCAACATTTTCCAGGTAAAGTATTGTAACCAGGAGATGATAGATGCTTTTTTTAAGTGCCCATTCTTAAAACTTGTGCTTATTCTGGCACCAATCTAAGGAGAAAATATCTGATTTGAAATTTAAATGAAAAGCATCACTCTTATGCACTATGAGACAGCTAAATGAGTTTAAATTTTCTTATACTGTTTATCTTAGCTTTGAAGATAGCAAAATTAGTCCCTGGAGCATAATTTTATAGTCATAGAAATATTACTTCAAGTGAATATAAAATTCTTAAATTTTGGAAGTTTTAGTGTAGCAACTTCCAAATAGAAGTTGGTAGTATAGATTTTAATACAAAGAGTAGGTGGATAAAAACCAAATCCTGTTTTTAAGTAGGCTTAGGAAATTAAAGTTCAAATAATAGTTTGATAAGATTATAAATATATTAACATTTAATTCAAATAATAAAACATGAGTTAATCTATTTATTCCAACTATAACCATCTTTAGATTTTATACACATGTAACACAGGGTACGTTTTTAACTAATATGATATGGAACCTAACATCAGTTTCGGTTGATCAAATGTTCCCATTCATGTAAAAGTTTTTGTAACTTAAGTCTGTGCTATTGCAAGGAAGAGGGAAAAATATCTGAAGGGGTTAAATTGACTAATTTCTTTGAGTCAGGTGCTTCAAAATCCAATATTTCGGGAATGAAAATTTAAACAAAGGTTGAAATTATCATATATTTTGACAGTTCAATACATCTCCTTGTCTGTAAACTAAAAAAAATTGTTTACTGTCTGCCTGTTTGGAGGTTAGGAAATGGAAAGGATGGCTGAAGTCCCATGGCGGGGTTGTGTTCTGTTGCTGAGGTGGTATTCTCTTTGTTTTTTGGAGTACTATTTAATAGATGCTAGCACAGAGAGAGTAGGTAACTGTCATAACGTTTGTGTAAATAGTATCAGATTTAGCAGCCATAGAATAATAAACAACCAGTTTGGTTTTCCCTTGTCCTTAAGACTTTTTGGTTCTT
Source organism: Cynopterus sphinx (assembly GCA_030015415.1). NCBI lineage: Eukaryota > Metazoa > Chordata > Mammalia > Chiroptera > Pteropodidae > Cynopterus > Cynopterus sphinx. The sequence continues at coordinate 34,991,473 of CM057380.1, forward strand.
TAAATGCTCTCTCTCATAACCTCAGACATTCGTTTTTTCAGTTACAAAAGGATGAAATTAGACTTGAAAATATCTTTCTCTTTCTTCCTGGGAGTCTATTGTAATAAAGGGACATTCAGAATATCTGTTTGAAGTGTTGGATTTATTGGTTTTGATATTCTTAAAATGTACCATGGATTCTATTTGAAGATGATTTGTGTTAATATAGTTCATTTATCTTTTGATTAATTGTTGGACATTCATCGCACACTGTACTGTCCAGCCTGCAACGAGGAAAGTGCATCCTCATCACACAGCACTGCTGGGTTATGGTAATTAGATTTGTTTAATACCACAGTCTCCTTCAACTGGGAAGAATTACTGTACCCTCTCTTCAGATGAACTATTTCATTAGGCAATATACGACCTCTGGTCAGAGCTTATTATTTTAATAATTACCCAGAGAGATGGAGAAAACTGATTACCTTAGTCTTTTTAGCGCCTTTATTCTTCACAATGAACTTCCGTTGCTGCTAGAGTTACTAAAATATCATAATATTCCTTAAATTTGGCCTATGTGGCTATCAGAGAGAACCATTGTGACATTTGATAAGTTTTTATGCATGACTACAAATCTTTTTTATGAACTATTGTTTGCTCTATTATGATAATCTTAAGAATAGTATTCTAATTTTACTTTAATATTATAAACTGCTTTTACTGTATTTTGATACTTTCATTTTCAAATACAAAAAATAGACTGTCTGAAAACTGCAGCTGTACTACACATAAATGAATTTTGGTCTTGTTTTAGTGACCACAGAATAAATAAAAGCAATCATACAATACAAGGAAACATTAATGAGAGGAATGAAAATGATCCTTCAAGCCATTTTTGTAGCTTTATATTAAGTTTGTTTCTGTATACAAATCTTAATAAGGTTTCTGTTTCTTGCTCACCATAGCTGTCTGCTTTAAACAACTAATTTCTCCTCATCAGGTTATGCCTTGGTAGGAATGTCAGTAGTATTTGTGCAAAATATTTTTTTTTGACAAAAACAGCAGATTGTTTCATTTTTCTATTTGGTATAATAAATAGCTAAAAACCAAGAAAGATTTGAATGCAGTAAAAACAAAAAAGGTCTTGCATCTTTGTGCTGTGATATTCTTTATCAGAGGTACATTTTGTGACTTAATAACCAACATTTATTAATAACAGCTATAATTTATTTAACATTTACTATGTGCCATACATTGTATTGTGTTTTATATTCATTATTTTTGTTGTGTATCATCTCCATTTAACAAATGGGAAGCAAGGCTTAAAAAATCTACTTTGTGGGACTTATCCCAAATTTTAGAAACCAGGTTATTTTATTTTAATTCTTTGAGAGTTATTAGGCCAAAAACATATCTTATTGCTATATATTACAATGTGTTTTTTAGCCCCCGTGGTCACTAATGACATAAGGGATATCATAATGCAAAACCATTTGTGGCCTCTTATGTTGGAATTACCTCCAAAGCTTTCATGAGTTTTTTATTTAGAAAGTCGTCAGTGATGTGAATCTTTATTGACTGAGAATGAAAACATTTTTTTAAATGGTTAAAATGAATCAAATGACTATAAAATCATTGATGCTATACTTAGCATATAAAATATTCAGTACATTTAAGTTTTGTTACTATTGTTATTTATACTATTATTTTAAGGCCAAGCCTGATAATTACATTGAATGGCCAAATTGGGAAATACTGTTTGCAGTGCTGGGGGTAATGTGACTGATTTTATTTGCTTTGGAATGAATGACTCTAAAGGCGAGTCCAAAGGAGAAAATCCAAAATATTTTGAATTAGTGGCAGTATGAGGTAATTGCAAAATTTTTCAAGTGATACAATGAAGGACATCATTAGTTTGAATAATTAAGCCTAGTCTGTTGTATCAAATACTCTTCTCAGTACTTGATAATAATTGTACAATTATTAATATAAAAATGAAATAATAGTATTGAATACTTACATAAAGCTTAGTCTGTACCAGGTACTGTTTATTTTACATCATTCTGTTTTTTCACAACTTTGTGAAGTAATCTCTATTATCAACCCTATTTTCATGAAGAAAGTGAGGCACATAGCTGAAAAGTAACTTATCCAAAGTAGCAGACCCAGCAATTGACAAAGCTAATATTATAACCCAAGTAGTCTGGCTACAGAGTCTATGATCATAACCAAAACTAGGGAAAATCAGTAGTAACCACTTTAAAATAGAAAATAATCAGCTAATTTACAAAGATTATAAAATAAAGTTTAAAAATAATTACATTTCATTAAAATTACTTTTAAATTTTGTTTTTAGATTTGAATCAAAATTAGTAACATGTTCGATTAGATTTTGTATTCATATAATTAATTTAATATTTATATTTTTCACTAACAGGAATTTTAAAAGTTGTGTAGGACATAATTAATTTAATATTTCTATTTTTCACTAACAGGAATTTTAAAAGTTGTGTAGGACATAATAAGTCTTATTTAAATGGAATAATGAAGAAACAACTTATTGTTCTTCACCCATGGCACTTTAAAATATTCATGCAAAACTGCTTCTTTATAAATATTATTTTAAAGTGCAACCTACATGAATAATGTTATGAATGAAAATGTTATTTGTCCAATTTTTAAAAAAAATACTTGAAAAATTAATTTTTAGGTCACTGGAGAAAATGCAATTCAAGAGCAGTTTCACATATTCCTAATATATAAGTAAACTAGCTTATTTTGATCTTGTGAGCAATGAGTGGCCTCTATTTGTAAAAACAAACAAACAAAAAACAAAAAAAAGAACAAAAACAAAATTTCAATCTAAACAACAGAAAGTTGTTTTAAGTGTGTTTTTCAGGAAAATATTATTTTAGTTTTGATTTAAAGAAATAAATTAATTTGTAATTCTCACCTGTGATTTATGATATAAATTTGAAAACTTTTACTGAAAAAGTTAAATTTGAGTATTTTTTCATTACTTTATGTCTTATATAAGTTTCCTCATAATGTTAACTCTGTTTTTATTAAGTAAAATATACTTTAAACTCTTTTGTTGGATATATCTAAAATTTGTGTACACAAATAAACTTCTAAACTGTTTGAAGAAAGCACTTATGCTTGTTCAGCAATGGTATTTACTTGTATGAATTTAACCTAGTGCTTTTTACTTTAAGTTGCTAGCATCTACTATCTTTCCTCTTAACTATAATTTTAGATATGTTGGAATTTATTGTTAAAGTAATGTTAACATGCATTGTTATATGTATAAATAATAAACGTAATAAGGCTTATACATTTAGATTTCCTTACATATTTAGTTGTTTGGGGTTGGTTTCTTGTTTGTTTAAATGAATTGATTACTAGAAATCTTACATGAGCCTTTCCCTAGAGATTTATGTCTCAATTTTGCAAACCATTTTATAAGACTCTAAAAGTTTGGCAACTTGCTAGAAGTAAAGAGCTAAACTCTTTTATAATTACTTATGAAGAAAATTTCTCATTGGAAGAAGTCAATGTATGAACACTAAATTTATATTGTTTTATTTTTAAAGAGAAAATTATTTATCTGCAAAATTTGAACTGCTTTAAGCACTCATCCATAATAAATGTAATTTTAATATTTTTAAAAAAGTTTTTTCTCATTTTTTTGAAATGAATTGTTGAAAATATCAATGATTGCTTAACAAACTTAAATTATTTCAATTCTGTAACAATATTATTAAAATGCAGAATTTTTCTTTGATAATATCTTATAAAATTTTTTTTTTATCATTTATAAAGTAGTGTGTGATAATGCTAAACTCTTAATCTATGATAAATTATCCCTTTAGCAGGTAGACTTATATATATTCTCTCTTCTAAGAATGTCTTTTACGGGTCTTTAAACAATTTACAGCATTTTCACATAGCAAAACCATCTTATTTGGAAATGGACATTGCTTTGTCTGGGAGATCAGAGCATCATCTTCAAACAAAATGGAGATGGATAACTATGTAATATTATTCATGGAAAAAAAAACAATGTTTCTGCACTTTTATCAGTCATGAGAATGTATTTTATAATAAGTTCTGACAAGCGCTTTATGTTGATGTGTCCACATATCAATACAATTGTAGAGTTTTTGGAGTAGAGCTGAATCTAAGATTTCAACTAGTTTTAAATATTAATAACTTTAGCTTTCTAAATCTCTATGTGTGCACGTGTGTGTGTGTGTGTGTGTGTGTGAATTTTATAAAACCACTAAAATAATTTTAACTTACTTTGTTTTTTTTTTTCAATTACTAAGGTATTCATAAGATTCAAAATGCTAAAGTTACCAAGGGGAAGATTGTGAACAGTTTCCTCATATTTACATTTCTTAGTCACCAAGTTTCTCTTCTCAAGGAAACCAGTGTTGCCAGTGCCTTCTGACAGATTCTTACTATAATAATTTCAATCAATACAGAAGAGTATAAAGGTTAAAATTTTTGAAAGTTAAACCAAATCCCACATTTCCAAAAAACATTGTTAATATTGTATGAACATTATTTTAATAATCTTGATGTAAATATACAGTTGTAAAGTAGAGATGAGTAGAGGTAGATGATAGATAATATTTTAATAAAGTAATTATTTATGTTATATTAAGAAAAAAAGGTATTATATTTAATTTTGATTTATTATAAGATGTATCAGTTTCTGTAAGCGCCTGTAATAAAATTTGAAAACTTGGATTCATTATGCTCTTTTTACTACCTGTTTCAATTTAAGATGGCATCCATTAAATCCCTGATTATAAAATGCCAAAATAACATACTTAGTACTCCTTTTACTGAACCCAAAACCTTGATAGTTAATATTTATTTTTTGTAATTTATATTTCTAAGAACATATTTTGTTTTATTATAGTAACTTCCAACTGTTTGTTTATTAATTGAATTGTATTCAATGCTTAATACCAGCTTTTTTACCAAATTTGCTTATTTCTAAGTGCTCTTTGAGTAATCTCTTATTTGGCTGAAGTTTCATTTTATATTTTAACAGTAATTTTATCTTTTACATTTAAAAATACACTTCATTTAAGCAAACTTTATATGGCATCATATATATACGTATATACATATACATATACATATACATATACATATATATATATAATAAAGTACAATTTCTACTTAGTCTTCAATTTTTTCTTTGAAGACCAGGCATTGCATTGAATTATTATATTTTAAAACACTGTGATTACTTTTATAAAAACACTACTTGTATTTTATGGTACCCACCCCTACAAAAAAAAAAACACTAAAAATTGTTTCAGGGCTATTGAAGTAGATCCAAAATAAATAGCAAAAATAGAACTATAATACTGCTCACTGCAGTCATGTCTACTTTTATTAAATAACTATTTTATGTGATAACATTGATATAAAGGGCAATTATGAAAAACAGACATCTACATATAGTTCCAAAGCCTTACTGAGAATATTCAGTTGGCACTAGATATCATTCACAGGTGCAGCCACAGTTTGTAGCATATGCATACAGCTATTAGTTCATACCATGTGCATTTTTGGAACATTAATTATTTATTGATGAAGTGCTATCATAACCATTCTGGTGTCTGTTGTATGACCAGTCCTAAAATCAGTCTATATAACAGACACAAAATGACTTTCAAAGCACAGATGTAATTTGCAATATTCTAAACACCATTTTGAGTTTTTGCCCCCAAATGTCTCTTAAGCAGATTTAAATAACCTTTGTTATAATTTTACCTGTATATGAAGGTTTTAAACCCACCCCTTCTGTGTAAATAATGAGTTCTATGGTCATCCTTTATGCTTCCTCTACCCCTGGAATGACCTGAATGCCTGTCTTTGACTGCTGAAACAATTTGAGATTAATTGCCTGATTGGCTTCATGAAATAGAGGTGAAGAAACTTAAACTTGCTTTATGTTATTAGGTAGGAAGAAAGGATTGTAGTGTTATGAGTATTTCTTCCAATTAGATGAATATAAGCCTATGAGGAGTCAGATAGTCATTACTGATGAGAAATTTTATATCTTCCATATGTAGCCCTCTGAAAACCATATTAGTAACAATTATTATAACAAATTTTCTGTGTTTGAATTAATTTAGAACCCAGTGATTTTCCTGTTTACTCTCATCCTATGGATACCCATGAAGGTCTACTCTCTTCTCATTTCTCTGATAAGCTCATCACATCTTCTTCTGGTATCTCAAAAACAATGGTTTTCTTTTCCTGTCATTCAAGGCCTATTTTTTTAGTTTCCATTGGGTTTTTCTTCCTTGCATATGTCATATATGTCCATAATCTGAAGAATATTGTGTTTTCTGTTGTTGTTGTTGCTTTTAGTGTACTACTGATTATGCGAATATAATATTTTAGGAAGTCTTCAGCAAGCTGTTTTACTTCTTTTGGCCAAGTTGCACTCTACATTAGGGCTTGCCTACCAGGTCGTAAGTAACATATAATCTCATACAGAGTAAATTCCATTTCAGGCATTCTGTATGCTTCATCCAGGAAAAAGTAGTTTGTTTTTCTCAGATTGATTTTCTCACACACTAAAAGTCAATCTATCTTCCTGGTGTTGCAATATAGATTTCCAAATCTCTCTTTAAATTACATTTTTGGTCACTCGGGAGCATTTCCATAGATACAAGTCGACTACAAGCTATATGTTTTACAGTATTCAGGAACTATTTGCTTTACCTGTAAGTCAGTTCCTGATTTGGCACTAGTACCAAGAAAATATGCTCATTCCCTCTCTTTCTCTAAAATAGCTAACGATTGAATCTATCTGAGCTACTCCAATTGTATCCAACCTGTTCAGAGCAAATGGAGACCCCTGAGCTTGAGCAATATTGGGTTCAATAAGTTTTATTTTGCAGATATATCCAGGACATTTACAGGGTAGTTTGTTTCATAGAAACAAACTGGCTTTGGGTGCTTATGACCACTAATTTCCTTACTTCTTTGGTGTGCTTCCACTTCTGCTATTTCTAGCCAAAGTTGTGTGTTCTTGATAGAAAGTCTTCTCAAATTTTGGAATCCCATCAAGATTCCTTTTTTTAAAAACTAGTTTCTCCCCAGAGTTTTTCATACTTATTTCTAGGTATGGGCTGTTTTGACTTCCTCCTAATCAGGGTGCACCAATCCCTACATCCTGGGTTCAGTCTTGGTTATTCAAGCAAGCAAACATGATGTCAATAGCATGATTGGTGAGGAGAAATCTGAAGAGACTCCAGTCTGATGACTCCCTGAAGGTGGCTTTAATAACAGTGAAGATTTGAGGGACTGGATATGGTGATAGATAGCTGAAGAAAAGCAATGCCAAGAATTAGAGCTACATGACTAGAGACCTCTGGAAATAGATGAGGTTATTTTATTTTTTAAAAAAGGGTTTAAAAGTACTTTGATCCCTAAATCTTGTATTCTTAAAAAAGCCTGCTTGTTGCCTTTAAAGATTAAGGACTACTTATTAACATCATTAGTATTAAGTTATTAAATTTATTAAAATTTAATATGGATCTCTGATGTCTGACCAATGACATAATGGTGTGTGTGGTGGGGAGGGGGTTGTTTTACCTACAGTAGGGTCACTTAGATGGGGGTTAGATCTTAGAGAATCAGAAAGAACTTATTGTAATGATTTATCCTTCTTCTTTCATTTTTATAACTCCTCCAGGGATGCCCCCTCTAATTCTCTGGGAACTATAGTTTATTTAACTTGTGAACTTATTTTGCAAGTAATCAATAGAGTGTTTTGTAAACTCACAAATAGATATATTAGATGACGTGTATTTTCAATAACAACAAGGCTGTGTGTTCATAGGCAAAGTGAAGAGAAAGAGCAAATTAATGAATTTAATTATTATAGATGGCCAATCTGAATAGTTAAAGCAAACATTCTCTCTTCTTCAGTAGGAAATTTTTCTGCTTGAATACTCTGATAATTGCCTCAGTTCTCCGCTACCTGAGTAGGTGGTCTTCAGCTATCTATATACTTGTAGTTAAACTAGACGTGACTGAAAGACCCTGCCTCTCGAGGATTTCATGAGGAACTTGGAAAGTTCAAAGGATTAGTCAGAGGCTAGTAGCTGGGTCATTAGATAGCAAAATTACAATATTACAATATTGTGTGATCCCTTCTAGGTTTCCGGGATTTTGTTTGTTTGTTTGTTTGTTTATTTGTTTTTTGTCTTCTTCGGGTCACTTAAAATGTATTATTTTATCATTATAACTATAAAAATGTATTTATTTTTTAAATCAGGGAACACAATATTCTGCTTAAACTTGATATTTGTTAAAATATAAGAGTGAAGAGTGGTTTATTGCCTTCACCAGTTCCCTGAATTCAGTGACATGCTTGTGATATCACTCAGCAGTAGAAAACACAACAGGAGCTATAGAGAGAGGACAGAATCAGCTCTAAAACAGTTTTGTGCTAAATATCTGCTATTATGGGTATTACTTGCTTTTGAAGGAAAGCACTTGATAAAACACAATTTCTTTTAAAAAAAGAAGTGAGATTTGAGGTATAGGCTAATGGCTGATATATCCATAATTCTAAAGTTAAAAAAAAATTGTAGCAGTAAAGTCTGATTTTTATAATCTAAAGTCCACTTTCATTCCTCTATCTCATCTTTTTGGAAATGAACCTGAACATCATCTATAGTGTGGAATTTCTAGCGACTTGTATCAGAATATAAATATCTGTATGTCATTGCATCACTGCTTGTTTTAACTTGAGGTTTAGATGCTAACCTCAAAATAAAAGGCAAAAGTGAAAGGCCAAAAGATCCAAAAGAATAGTTATTCAAAAGCACAGGTTGAGGCAGAACCGATTCAGGCAGAAACACAAATGAGATTATTTTATTTTGTAAAAAGCATTTAAAAGTACTTTGGTCTCTAAATTCTTGTATGAAGTGAAGGCAAGGGATATTTATGAAAAAGGGAGGAGGAATCATTACTTGGAAAAAGGGAGGAACTCCTATAGATGCAGATAAACTAACATAGTGATGCTAATTCTAATGAATGTTTTTATTTTTCAGTCAGGTAGTCATACTATCTGCTTCCTTGTTAGCTTTGCAAAAAGTTGTTAATACGATTGATGTTTTAGATTCAGGTCAAAAGTTATTTTGCCAGCATTCCTGGGTTTGAGGAGTAAAACAGAGTGTAAGGCAGTTCCTCTTGGATAGCAGCTCAAACTCTATTTTAAAATGGTTCAGTTCACACTATTATTATTTTTTTTACAATTCTATAGTTCTCTTTAGCAACCTTAATTGGAATACCATAGTCCTGAGTCAAACCAATCAATATGAAATCTATTTTACCCGTGATAAGCAAATGACTAGCTTCATTAACATCAGCAAATGCTATGCCTGAGAAGTGAGGGAAAGCTGTATTTGCTAGTGATTTTCTTACCATGAAAATTGCCTATGTCATGCATTTTAGAGACTCAGTTTGTGCAAAAAGTTCTCAGTAAAGAGTATAATAAATAAGCAGAAACAGAATTTGGAACTTGAGCTCAGATAAGTCAAGATAGTACAGTAAAGAATCTAGTTGATAGGAGGGAAAAGGTGAGAAAAAAAAAGGATGACTGGATGACTTCATGCAAATTTTCATCTGCTTGAAAAAAAAATAGTGAGAATAAAAGATTCTTACCTTTGGATGAAATTGTGATCACTGGTACCAAATCTTTAAGAGCTTCAAAAAGCTCAGAAGTGCCCTGAGGTTTATAGCAATTGCTTTAAGGTGTTATAGGTTTAGAGGTATATTAACCTTAATATCACATTTCAGGAAAGCCCTGTTCTTTGATAGTGTAGTATCTTTAAAATGCTTTTTTATCATTACATGTTAAAAAATGTACTGCACAAGAAATGTCCGATGTTTCAGTAAATAGTTTTTTGATTTCTATTTGTAAGCCTCTAAAGGAATGTGTCTGAGCTTTTCATTTGTTTGTTTATTTATTTGTTTATCTCATGGGGGAGGAAGAAATTTTCCTCTACCCCTCAAGATTTTTTAAAGCTAGTTGAATAATTAAATCTACATAAGATAGATTAACAAGAGAAAATAACCAAATTTAATTACATACATATATAGGAAAAACCCACATATAGGACATTCAGAGGTCCCACACAAGAGGCTCAGGAACAGAAAGGTGAAATGAGGTATATATGACATTCTGAGATAAGGATGAGGTAAGGCATCTTGGGTCTTCAGTGCGAAGAAAAGTCATTCACAGGATGATAAGAAGAGCAGATATTTAATAATTCGAATTTTACCCTGTCCTATAGATTGATCTTAAAAATTATTTCTGCAGATAACACTTATTATGGGCAAAGCCCCCAATTTAAATTCTTTAACAGAGAGAGAAAAGTTTCTTTTGAACTTGTAGATGCCAATTGCCTTAAACTCAAAATAATCTGCATTCCAAACAGGCACATTTTGGAAAGGCCCAATCTAGACCCCTTCAATCTATTCTAGATACTGTGCTGGATGTTGAAGATTCAAAAATAGTCTTTTCTTGAGGAACTCATGGCCCAGTGCCAGTAATTACGTATATAATTTTATATATGTGTGTCTCTGTGTGTGTATGTATATATGTATATATATGTTGTATATGTATATGTATATATACATACACACATATATTATGTATATTATATATATCACTAGTAAAGGTTTAGGTTATGTTAAATGAAGAAAAAATTGTTTATTCGTTTCATTTTTCAAAATAATTGTTGGCACTAACCTTGTGCTGGACAAAGTTATATGCTTTACATATTTGATTTCATTTAACCTTCACAAAACTCTTATGAGGTAGATATAGCTATTGTCCCCATATTACAAATAAGAAATCTGAGGTTAAAAATGGTTGTAATTCTGAGCCAAAGCCACACTGCTAGTGAATGCCCAAGCCTAGATTCACATCCAGGCCTATTAGATTCCAGAACCAAATTTATCTTTTTATTTTTAAATTTTTTGCAATATTATATTAGTTTCAGGTGTGAACATAGTTATTAGATATTTACATAACTTACGGAATAATTACCTCAATAAATCTAGTGGCTATCTAACACCATACACTATTACAATATTTTAACTATATTCTCTATGTTATACTTTACATCTTCCTGATTGTTTTATAACTGCCAATTTGTATTTCTTAATTCCTTCACCTTTTTCACCCAACTATGCAATTACCTTCCCATCTGGCAGCAATCAGTTTGTTATCTGTATTTATGAATGTCTTGTTTGTTTATTTAGGTTTTTTTTAGATTTCATTTATAAGAGAAATCACATAATATTTTTCTAACTTATCTCAGCATAACACGCTCTAGTATATTCATGTTGTTGCAAATGGAGAAATTTCATTCCTTTTTATGCTAAGTAATATTTCATTGTATATATGTACCACCTCTTCCTATCCATTTGCTTATCAAAGTACACCGTTTGCATTAATATCTTGGTTATGTGTATAAATAATGCTGCAATGAACAAAGGGATGCATTTATATCTTTTTAAATTAGTGCTTTATATTTCTTCGGATAAATACCCAGAAGAGGGGTTGCTAGATCATATGGTAATTCTATTCTTAATTTTTTGAGGAAACTCCATACTGTTTTCCATAGTGGCTGTATAAATTTACAATCTCACCAACCATACATAAGGGATTCTTTTTCTCTACATCCTCACCAACACTTGTTTGTTGATTTCTTCATGATAGCCATTCTGAACAGATATGAGGTGATAGCTCATTGTGGTTTTAATTTGAATTTTCCTGATGATTAGGAATGTTGAATATTTTTTCATATATCTGCTGGCCACTTGTAAGTCCTCTTTGGAGAAATGTATATTCAGATCCTCTACCCATTTTTTAAAATCAGATTTTTTGTTGTTGTTAAGTTGCATGAGATCCTAATATATTATAGATATTAATCCTTCACCAGATGTATCTTTGGCAAATATTCCACTATACTACAAGCTATAGTAATTGAAACAATGTGATACTGGTTTAAAAATAGATACATAGATCAGTGGAACAGAATAGAGAACTGAGAAATGAACCCATACCTATATGGTCATATTAATATGACAAAGGAGGCAAAGACAGTCTCTTCTGTAAATGGTGTTGAAAAACCTGGACAGACACATTCAAAAGAATAAAACTCGATCACTTTCTTACACTATATATAAGAACAAACTCTAAATGTATTAAAGACTTAAGTGTAAGACCTGAAACCATAAAACTCCCCAAAGAAAACATAGGCAGTAAACTCTTTGACATTGCTTTTAGCAATATATTTTTTGGATAGCTCTCTTTGGGCAAGGAAACAGAAGAAAAAATAAACAAATGGGACTATAACAAATTAAAGAGTTTTTGCAAGCAAAGGAAATCATTACCAAAATGAAAATAAACCTACTGAACAGAACTAAGTTCTGACTCACAAGCTTGTTTCTTTTCTACATAAGAATTGTGTTACATAATATGCAAGTATCAGTAAAAATTCAATAATAAACATCCTTTAAAATTCTTATCTAATGTATTTTTCATTCTCAATTTATATAAAGAAATTTATAATTAAAAAATAATTTGATGCCATTAAGTCATTTTAGGAATTGGTGAACAGTTGCTGATAGAGGCAACATACTGATAGGACAAACTACAGAATCAAATGTCCCAGTTAGAATTCCAATTTACCACTTAGTGTTTACATGGCTTTAAAATATTTTTTAACTAACTATACCTTGGCTTCATCTATAACATAATAAGAATTGTGTTACATAATATGCAAGTATCACTAAAACTTCAATAATAAACATCCTTTAAAATTCTTATCTAAATGTATTTTTCATTCTCAATTTATATTTTCTGCTTTTATGTTTTATTGGTATGCTATATTGCAATAACCTTGAGAATTGTTTGTTTACAATATTTAAAAGTAGAAACCAAAATTATTAACAAAAAGTATAATTTACAATCTGAAGATTGTGTATTTGTTATGACTTATAGAAATCTCCTTTGTTATATTTTTCAGAATATTTCTAATTTCAATGAAATAATTAATTTAGTTCAAGCCACTACTATACTTTCTTAATTTTACAATTTAAACATGATAGTTTTAATACCATAATAAAAAGATAAGTGACCTACAATAAGATATTTTCTTGTCCATAACTTGTACAGACTTTTATTTGAAAGTCTTAAGACCATGATCATATATTTGTATGGTTTCTTAGATTGTTCTGAAAGATCATAAAATATTTGATATTTTTTTTCATAATGAATCTGTTTTCATTATTTGATGCCTTTATTCCAAACATATGACAATGGATAAAATGTGAAAATACATATCCATGCATTAGCTATGAGAAGTTCATTTCTCAAGTAATGTAAATATCTTAATGTGACGCTCTTAAATGGGATCAAAACCTGACTCAAGGCATGTGTTGTATTCTGCTGCAAGTGAAATTCAGTTTAAAAACCAAAATCTTATCAATTTCTGTGTGTATCTGTAGCTTTCCATAAACTGTTAGCCTAAAGAAGTTAGGAACTGAACCAAATTATCCATTGGCTTAGAGGCTGAATCTTTCCAAGATTGATTTTTCCAGTAATTTCTTGTGTTAAAAGTTCCAAAATGTCATTATCACTTCAGATCAGATTTATTTGGCACCAACCATAATTCCACTGGAAAGAGAAAAGTCATCAAAAGGAGAAATTAAACAAAAACTTTTCATTTAAGTAAACTTCAACCTAGAAACCCAGTTTCCAAATAAAAAGAAATATAATGTTTAATATAATTTCTGATTTTGAAAAAGACAACTAAAACACATTTAGATTATATTCTCTATTTAAAAAATGTTATGTGACTTTATAATGCATTTTTATTTAAGTTCAGATAATAAATAGATTAAAAGTATATAAATAGGAAAAGAAAGTACTTATGAAACCCAGAAATAAAAATATAGTTATTGAAATATAAAAAATGCAATAGGTTTTTTATTTGACTAGACACCGTTACAGAAAGAACTAATGAATTTGAAGTTAGCACTGAGGAATTAAAATCTAGAATATAGCATGAGATGAATACATAATAAATATAATAGAGTAGTTACAGTAGATTATAAAATAGATTGCTGAACTTTAATATCTACTCAAAACAAGTTCCAGAAGATAGTGGAGATAATGGCAGAAATTTAGTCTTAAAATATGACACCAAAATAACAAAATCAGTCTTTTAAAAATCAATGCATAACCAGTTAAACAATTTTGTTTAGTCAGCATTTATTTTTAGTTTGCTTTTTAAAAATTTTAATGGTTTTATTTTATCTGTCTGTGAACTAAAGAAGTAGAATTATAAATGCATTAATTTGTATGTCAGCGATTTTCAAATGCTTGTTATAACTCTTATCTTTAAAATTCTCTTATCCTGTTATGCAAAAAAAATAGTTTACTTAGTCTATGTGATATTACTGTATGAGGTGAATATGTAATGCCCTTAAGGAAACCCATAAGAAAATCAGAATGAGAGATCTCAAATAAAATCAATATAAAAATCAACAAACTGTGTATAATCTCCCTGTGTTGGCTGAAACACAGCTAGATAGCATGATGATAGGAATCCCAGAGAATTATGAGAGGTTATTAGGTCTCCAGAAAGCAAAACTAAAAGTATGAAGTATAAACAATGACTATGCCTACATAGCCCAATATTTTCAAAGGAAATCTAACTTAATAACTTATCAATGATTCATATTGAATGCTCATGTAGCAGAAAAAAAGAATATAAAGATCTTTAATATATAGATATATAAATATTTACTTAAATATATTTTTATAAATATATTTATATTCCATATGTATGTGTATGTATATCTAAATATGTATATCTCTTGCTAGCTATAGGTATAAATATCTACATTTATATCTGTATCTATATTTTTATTTATATATATAAAGATATATTTATTATAAGGAATTAGTTCACATAATTATGGATGGAGACAAAAACCTGGATATTTTGGGTGAGTTGTTAGCAAGCTAGAGACACAGGAAAACTGATTGTTTAGCTCCAGTTTGAGTCTGGACGCCTGAGACCCATGAGAGCTGATGGTGTAGTTCCCATCTGAAGGGCAGCTGACTTGAGACCAGAAAGAGCCAGTGCTTCAGTTCAAGTGTGAAAGCAAGAAACAAAGCTGATGTCCCAGGCAGAAGCATTCAGACAGAAAAGAATTCTCTCTTACTGAAAAACAGACAGCCTTTTTCTTCCAATCAGAGCTGAAACTGATTGGTTGAAGCCCGTTGACATTAAGGAGGACAATTTGTTTTGCTCAGCCTGCCCATTTAAATATTAATCTTATTCAAAATCACCCTCTTGACACACCCAGCAAATATATGGTAACCCCGAGGCCCAGTTGAGACAAAATTAACTATCCCAGTGGGTAAACAAATAATTCTAACCACCATTTTTTTATTTCTTGGACTTATCTGCTTTTCAACTATCAGATTGTGTCCCTTTGTTCTTAGATGTTTAATGATACTTTATGAATTTTATTAAGGACTGATTAAAAAATATCTTGGGCACTTTCATGGTACAATAAGATTATTAGCTAAGAAGATTACATGATGGCTAACCACTACAAAAGCAACAATAAAGAAAATTAATATTTAGGCTTATATACATTATTTAATTATGAAGGATATAACAGGTTATTAAAGAATAACTGCATGTCTTAATTACACGTTTCAATATAGACTATATTATAAAATATAAAAGAAGCCCTGAGCAAATTTACTTCCGGCCTTCAAAAAAATTTCCATTTACAAATGGACAGTAAATGTTCAAACATTTAAAGGCAAGCAGATAATTACATCTAATAGTAAGCAAGTGAAGAGATTTTCAATTAACCTAGGTTTTAATGAAATTCCCCTGCTATGACTATTAGTGGATATTTGCATATAAATGCATTAAATATAATTTTAAGTAAAGTATTAAAAGTCCTACTTTGATTAAATAATATAATTATATATTAACTTTAGATTATTTACTTTATGAAGATTTATATAGCAAACATGTTACATGACTGCTCCAGTCATGTTTATTCCTTAAAAAAATTAGTTTTCGGTTGCGGGGGCTGGGAGAATGGGGTGAAGGGTTGAAGAAGTACAAATCAGTAGTTGATAGTCGGGCACAGGAAGTATGGCAGAGGGAATGCAGTTAGCATTAATAAGTTGGCTAGGTGGAGGGCCAGCGGAGGGAGGGCGCACTGGGGGGACCATTTTATGAACTATATAGATGTCTAACCAATGTACTGTATACTTGAAACTAATTTAAATTAAAGATATTTAATTTAAAAAATCATTTTCATTACTATTTGTAAAATATATAATTTTTAAACATATCTTTATGTGAAGGATGTCCAATGTTAGAGAAAAACCATAATAAAACAAATGGCCCAAACTGCTATAATCCATGGTGTTTACTGTGAACACATTCTCTTCTATATTTTCTTCACATTATTGTATTTAATCTCATTTTATCACTTAAACTATTATTCGCATTTTCGTATGAAGAAATTGAATATTAGAGTTTGAGTAACTTGTCTAAGTTACAAAGTTATGGGGTGCAAAATCCAGAATTTGAATTTCATTCTACATAATTGATTTGTTCTAAAACATAGAAAAAACTTTCTTTAACAAACTCCTAAATAGTGGCAAATTGGTACCTTTAAGCGATTAATCTGACTCTGACAACAATAAGAAGTAAATCTAAAATAAAAAATTAATTGCAATTTGGTAAATAAAGCGGACAATTACTTATCAAATAAGTAATTTAGTAAATAAAGCAGATGATGAAATTGAGTATTGGAAATTCAGCCTTTGAAAGTGAAATATAATTATAACTTAATAAAATAACTTCATTTATAAATTGTGAAGGCATTTTTAACATAGCATGTTCCAAAAATGTTTTGAGCAATATCAGTATTTTCCAGAATGGTAAACTGTACTTTGAATAACGATAGTGATGTGGTTACAAAATATCTAATGATTTACAAAAGCAAGAATAATCTTATTAATCTCTGGTCACTGATCATAGATTCTTCTAGTTATACTTTTTCTTCAGTTTGTTCCATTTATACTACATATATATTGATGATGAGATTTTGATAGTGATGATGATGTAAGTTCAATATAGTGAAATACTGAGCTATGCTCTATTCACTATTCTAAGCACTATATGTGTATTAACACTTTTAATCTGATAACATATCTTTGATCCAGAAAGATCAAATGTATTATTGCTAATATCCATTAAATTCTTTACTGTTTATGTATATCTTTATGAGTTTCATAAATTCTGATGAGAACATATAACAGTTTATATAGTAGCCCCACCTAATCTTCCTAACAACATTTGAGGTAGAAAAGTCAGAGATCATTATGAACTTATCCTGGATTATGGGTATAGTAAGTAATGGAACCAGAGTATCAGGTCTAAAGTTTATACTCTTTCCATGCCTTACTGTTTGTTATATAACTGAAGAGTAGAAAAGATTCTCAAAGCACAAATTAGTCTTCTGCATGTTTAGGAATCCTAAAGTTATGATCCTATATGAAATCTCTTTGATGCAGAACAAAATAACTTTATAATTATGAGGACTCTGTGGGTTCCTTAGAGTGAGAAATTAATAAATACTTGTTGAGGCTGTAAGGTAATCTAAATAGTTTTTCTATTTTCTCAACATATATTAACATTTTTTTTAAATGAGAAATGAGACAATATTGAGAGGTTAACCATATTTTTGTGTTAAAAATAGCAAGGTTATTGAGTAATGTAGAATATAAGTCAACATGTTGTGGGGAGCTTAACTGAAACAGAAGAGACAGAACTAAACTATCAGGTATGGAAGTAACCAGTTTAAAAAAAAAAAAGCTAAAAATGGAAGACTTGAACCTTTAATCATTTACTGTGATGATATAAGCAAGAGTTTAAAACCGGAGAGAGCATTGGCTCCTCTGTTGTATTTTCCCCCATGGAAAGATGCACCAGTCAAGTGTCGGGAGGATCAGCACAGATGCGGACAGGGGTTGCTGTGGTGGGAGTACAGAGCAGAAGGCTCAGACAGTTTTATGCACCTGGGGTATAGAAGAGGGTAAAGAGAAAGGGCTAGAAGTGGTAAATTCTGAACACTTAGAGCGAAGAAGTGTCTATAAGTTATATTTTTTCTCCGCCACATTCACTCCAGTCCCTGGGCCCAAAGCTTCCAGTAAAGAGGACTGGGAATGAAGGCACTGAGGCTCGGAATGTAAATAGCAAAGAGCCTCATTGACAAGGGAGCCTGAGTCCCCTTCAGCTAGTGACTCCTTCAGCAACTGCAGCTCACTGGCTGTGCACAAAGTCCCATGTGAATCGGGTAGCTTCCCCGCTGAGGCCTGATAGATAATGCTTTTTTAATTGCTTTTGGTCAGGCCTGAAAAATCACACAATGTTTTTTTTACCCAGGACCCGGACTCCTCACATGTGACTATGGTTAGTCAAACCGTACCTACCACATGGTTATCTGGTAAATGCAGGATTATTCTTCTCAGACACTGCAAACATTCCTAATGAATGCTGCCACAAATTATTGCAATTTGCAGGATAAGTTGACTTAAATGTTTCCTTTTCTTTTTTGATGAAGAAAGTTGTATTGATCTCTGATATTTAGAGAATTGTCTTTCTGACATTTGTATTCTTTACTCTAGCCTTTTTCAAAATCTCCACAAGCTTCGGTCTAAAAGAATCTGTGACTTTGAAATGTCCTTTTACTCAGTGGGCATTATTAGCTAAATTCCAAGAGTATTTACACTTTTTCCTATTACATTTAGCTCCCTTTTCTCTTTCCAATTCTAAATTATATCTTTGAAATTATTATCAACTGAAATTAATTGCATTATTAAACAAATATAGTGAAATGCCCTTCAAAACAGTTCAGGGAATTAGTAATATTTCCTGCACTGAGAATTATGCTTAGGAGAAATTTTAGTATGTACACAAAATACAAAGGGGATCTAGACACAGTGGCCATATAAATAAGCAGAGAAGATTTGGTTCTGTAGTCCTTCATGGCACCTGAGAGAATTTTATTTCAGAATTTCTACTGTGACTTGTGGGTCACTCATATCTGGGCCAAATTAAAAATGTGCTTGTAAATGTAAAAGGTAAAACACAGAACAGAGTATCGTGGCTTTAGAGGGATAAAGGAAGTAGAGGAAAATATCTAGGACTTTTGAACTATATTCTCACACCTAAGTGTTGGGAGAGATGAATTAAATTACAAGAAGTCAGAAAGCATGTAGTGAAACTACATAACCTTACTGTATAACTTCATACAAAAAACTTGAGAAAAATCTTTTGGTTATAACAAACATGCTAATTAATAATCACCCACAAATTGTTATTCTTGCTGTTTGTGTTTTTTTTTTTCTTTATTGCATCTTAACTATTCAATCATTGCTTTCTGCTTTCTGGATTATGATAGGGCCTAGGAGACAGAATTTAAAAATCCTGAATCATAAAATCATAAAGGTAGTGCAAATTTAGATAAAGCGCCAAATATGGAGTAGGGGAAATCTCTTAATAGGTAGTCTTTGAAACATCAGAAAATTAATGTTTAAAAATCTCTGAAATTTACAAAGGGAGTAAATTAAATGTTTCTAGTAGTCAATGGGAATTAATTGCACTAATAATTTAGGGTGTATAAAAGCATCATTCATAGCATTTTATTTAATAAGCTTCCTTTATTGTTTTAGTATGAACATGGTGACAAGGTTTTTTTTAATGGATTTTTTCATTATCTTAGTCCTTTAACTCTATTTTCTCTCTAAAATCTTAAATGCCTCCATTGTCAGTTTTTATTTTTCTATATTAGTGATTTTTTAAGATGCTAACTCTTATATTTGAGAAAGGCCTATTATTGATTCACGAGTTGCCTTTGAAATACTCCTTTATACTTATGCTTGAATCTCTTTGTAATAATTATATTTATAAAATTATGGTTATGAGTTGCATACATTACACACATTATTTATTCTTTAAAACAATTCTGTAATATTATTATCCACATTTAAGAAATAAGGATGTTACGAGTCAGGAAAGTTAAAGTACTTGCCCACATTTGGCACCTAGATTATGTCACAGGATTGGTACTTGAGCCAAATTGACTCCCAAACTCATTTATAACGCTAGGGTACACTTCTCTCTTCCTGAATAAATAAATAAATACATAAATAAATAAATAAGCAATATGAATTGGGGTAAAATACATATTTTGGACTAAATTATAGTATATTTGGAAAATCTATACCTTATGAAATTTATTTGCTCTTAATGTGCTTCTGTGTTCTCTTTCATAACATGAGGGTTTTAATATTGCCTTTCCTCCTACCAGTTGCTGCATTTAAAATGACAAATCTTGGGGAGAAATAATCTAATAAGTTGGAGGCAAACACCAAATGGAGGGGCTGAATTTAACTTGTTGAAAATGTGAAATAGAAAATACCACATAAAATCTTGAGAAGGGTAAAATTTCACAGCTGCATAACTTCAGGTACCCTAACCTACAATACAAATTGGGTCAAAGATACAGAATTCAGAAAATGAACATTACTTTTGTCTGAATTATTTAACAGCATGTTAGAGCTGTGTAGTTCTATATCTGTATCTCTTTCTTTACCCCAATGAGGAACACAGTTTCCATGGAGGATTTTTAATTTAGTTGCCTGGGTCTCACTTCAGACCTACTCCAATGTCTTAGAAGTATTTCTCTCTCTCTCTTAATTTTTAGGTTATTCTAAAATGCTTCCAGATTTAGAAACCCTCACTTGTCAAGAGTATATATAATTTCTGTCTTTATAGAGTTGCATATCTTGTGAAACTATTTGATAATTAAAGATGTTACTGAAGTTCTCATTCTTCTGTAATTATTTTTCAATTTATATTGGGTATTTTAGGTTTAAAATCTTTCTATTTCCCTCTTATTTGTCAATTTTTATATCATTAATTAACATCGGTTACCTAATTGTATAGACTAATGCCTACAGGAAACATAAAAACAATAGTGCTGATACTAAATATTTTGACCTATTTCTGATTTCATTGTGAATGCCTTTAGTTTATCCTCTTTATACATTTTACTATTTGCTACTATGCTAGAATTTTTCCAATAACATTTATAAATTAGAATGGCTTGCATTTTTATAGTAAGTATTTTTAAAGTTTAAGGTCAATATCAACTTGTGTCATAAAAATAGAGAATTTTTTTTTTTGTATATACTCTAAAACAGATGATCAATACTAGATTTTCTGCTATTTAAAGGATATAGCTTGTGAATTTCAAGGCAAACCCTGCATCTTTAGGAATTATATTTTTCTGCTACTTTGAAATATGATTCTCCTGGGTCTTTCACTACTCTTCTTAGTTCTTTTCTCATTTATTTTTAGTGTCATTTCTGTCTGATTTTGGGTTTGGTTGCCATCTATGAATTTTTAGAATCTTTAATCTGTTTCTATGATTTTCTGAAAATGATGTTTTTTGGGTTTTTGTTTGCTTGTTTTTCCTTATTTTTACATTTCTGTGATGTGCAGAACTTAATTATTGTGAAAATTTGCTATGTTCATATGGGATTTTCCTTGTTTTCATACTTGTAGGTCTCTTAAAACTATAGATTATTCTGAATTGCATCTCAAATGACATATAAGTAGGGGCCTAGAAGTGAAAGTTTACCAGAATATGACCTAATTTTTTTTGTTTGTCAATGAATTTTTCATAAACCATGGAATTCTGTAGTGGACACTGTGGTCGTCTCCTTAATATTATTGCAGCTCTCACCCATTGTGTGGAAATCCTGAGTTTCTGTGAACTGATCTCACAATTTATTTTTGCTATGGATCTAATTGGTCTGAAATAATAAAAGTATGGCATTATCCTGGTCATAGTGATTTTATCTTTTCAAAAACAAAAAACAAAAAACTGTGACCCATATAGGTATAATCAAATGTTTATTTGTGGTTATGAATCCAATGGTGGAGAAGGAAAACTACCTCTCTCTGAATTTGTATCTAGAAAGTTTTCAGCCACCTTGTAGCCAGGAAAACTTTGAGGCTTAGGATGAAGTGAGGAATTTGGAGGAAAAAATGCAAATATAGGGAAAAAAATGTCTTTGGTGTCATTATTGAATTATGAGGACAAAATAAAACTGAAATTACCTTTTTTCCTGAGATTTTTATTAATATTTTCTAGTAACTCTTATTTAAATGAGCTTGTTTCAGTGAAGGCACAAAACTAGGGGCAGTCCAAAAGACCTCCTCAATTCTGATACCAAATAAAAATTTAGAGGTCCCAATTTTTCTTTACCTCTAACTTTAGTTACATGTTTGGGGGTCCCCAAGACCAATCTCAAATTTAATAATTTACTAAAAGACTCCTGGAACTCTCAAAAAGCTGTTATACTCAGTTATAGTTTATTACAGTGAAAGAATGCAGATTAAAATCGGCCAAGGGAATAGAGGCATGGAAGAGATTCCAGAAGATTTCCAAGTGTAAAACTTCCTATTGTCCTCTTCTACTGGAATCATGCAGAGTCCTACTTTTCTCAGCCATGATGTATGAGAATGCTCTTGGAGTATTTGCAACCAGGAAGGCTCTTCTAAGCATTGACGTACAGAGATTTTATTGAGGATCCATTATGCAGACATGGTAGACTCTCCTTGTGGTTGATATCTCCCTCTAGAGGTTAAGCTGACACCATTGACATAAAAACCCTACCCTATATCGTATTGATAGACTATCTGGTATGTCCACCCCCACCCTAACACATTTTCAGATGATCAGGTATGACTCCAGGTTCCTAGGCAAACAAAGATATTACCAGGAGGAATGGCATTCCAAGGATTTAGATATTACATACCATGATCCAAGAGCAAAGGCAAGACCTCTCTTTAAGCAAAGTTAAATTCTTTACTGCATGGCAGCCAGAGGTGGGTTTCTGTTCCCTGAAATAAGAATAGTACATATTACATATATTACCATTTTTATGTATCTTTTTATAAAATAATCTTTTCCCATAACATAGCTTTTTCAAAATTTTCAACTATTTTGGGAAACAATAATAATATCAATTATTCAATATTTGTGTTTTAATAACCAGTATTTTAATTGGATTATTTGGCTTTAGGAAAAAATCTGATGCCACAAAAACAAATAAATACTGTAGAAAACATTATTGCAGAGAAATATGTTTTATATAGGGGGTTGTAGGTATTTTTTTAAAAAGCCTATTTTATGTATATGTATGCATATATACATATGTATAGAAGTTAAAGAAAATAAATTTAAATAAAATCAAATAAATTTTCTATAAATAAATAATAACCTCTTTAACTTCTGTTCATATTCCATGAGTTTTCACTTGTTCCAGCAGACATAGCAAACATGACCCAATGTAAAGTTACAAAATAATTCACTTTAACAGTTTATCTAAATATTTATTTTTAAAATATCAGTTCTTTTTTAAATAGGGAAACTATTTTATTTCTAACAAAGAAATTATATCTAATAAATAAAAAAATAATAAAATAAAACAGTACATACAAGACATGTTTTTGAGTGCAGTGGTGAATGCTTGGTGTGAACATACTGACTGAATAAGGGTAAAATAATACAAAGTACAGGCTGTAATGTTTCATTGTTCTTGTTCTGTCAGAAAAATTAATTTTAGTGGGCATTCATAGTCAATGAATTGTTTAGTAATGCCAATGCTATATACTTTCTCTAAATGTGTCTATTTTGTGTGCTATGATAGTTTTTTGGAGATAAAGAATTAACATTGGAGAAGGAGGGGAAAGAATTTCTAAGATGAGATGTCCACAGTAAAAACAAAAAGTATAATCTTGACTTTAGAGATTCTATTTTGGTGTCATCTTTGAGTCCTTTGTCAGTATTTAATGAAATAATTAGTCCCCTTTAATCTTTCATTTCACCCATCAGATTATTACAGATATAAAAACAGAAATTCAGGTAAATAAATGATTTAATCCAATGACAGGTCTTTCCCAGTAGTTTCACAGAGAAGCTTAAGATGACTCTCAACAATGTAATCGGTAAACATAAAACTAGATTCAGCGCTCTGTTGTTAATGAACAGTTTTGACTTCAATGCTGTT
Organism: Cynopterus sphinx; assembly: GCA_030015415.1. Taxonomy (NCBI): domain Eukaryota; kingdom Metazoa; phylum Chordata; class Mammalia; order Chiroptera; family Pteropodidae; genus Cynopterus; species Cynopterus sphinx. Next base: position 35,015,705 of record CM057380.1, read on the forward strand.
AGGCTTTCTGGGGCTTGCCGTGTTTGTATTGCCTAATTTGATGTGTTTGTGGTGAGATTCGTATAGATGCCTGAAAAAATATTCCAATCTCTGGGATAATTGGACATTTTTGTACAATATGTACTTGCAATTTTATCCAGTATTTTTTTTTCAATTATACATAAACCATGGTTTCCAACAAGATCCCTTTAGGTTTTGAATAGAGACTTTTCTGTTATATCACTTCTGCCATCAAAATACTATCAGATTGTTGACTCCATGCTGTAATTTTATTGCTGATGTTTACTTTTCAATATCTGTTGTAGTGATTTTCACAGTGCTGTTTAAAAAAATACTTGTTTAAAAAAACGCACTATGTTCTTAGTCTAGTGCCATATGCTGAAATCTAGTGACAATGATCAGTGTAGGTGCAATTAACACTATTTCAATATTAAAGTTGCTATAATGAGCAGACACCATCCTTTTCAGCAAAAAGTACTAAAAAATGGATAAAATAATTTTTAAAATGTTTTCCTTTGAATGGCATAATACTTCCAGAATAGATTTAAATATACAGGAGATATTTTTAGAGCATTTTTAGAGGATTAAACAACTATATATGTCCCTATTATTTGTAATCACTAAACTTAATACTATCTAGTACTCAAGATTGATATATTTTATTAGTAATGATTAGCCCAGTGGTCCCCATTGAAATTAAAACAGTAATGTCATGTCCTACTTAAAAACAAAAATTAAAAAGGATGAAGCTAATAACAGCTATCCCACTAGGTAGGCAAAAGAGAAAATAAATGACACTATTCTTGTTATTCTCTGATCTTGATATTTACAACTCTGCTTGTGAAAGAAGAGCAATGTTGAAACATTTTCTAGTTTAGTCATTAATTTTTATAGCAAGAGTGACAAATATTCAGGTTAATTTCAGCATCCTAGAAAAGCAGTTTGATCCACAGTGTTCCCATGGGAACAATTTTTATCTGAAAACATGTATTTAATAGGTATTACTGAGCAGGCAGCATGTACAAAGCACTTTGTGAGATGCTATGAAGATAAAAATGAGCCAGACATAGGTCTTTCCTTGGCAAGGTTAGTATCCTTGAAGGGAGCTGAGGCATACACACCAAGTTATGATATATGAGAAATGAATCAGTGTTAGGAAATAAATGTAAATACATTAGATTTTGGGAGCGAAGGTATTTTTTTTTTTTCCTCTCAGTTTAGGGGATCATTTGGAAGCGCCATTTATTTAGTGCTGGAGAGAAAAGATCAAGGGAACAATTGAGGTATTTGACACAGAATAGAGAGTAAACAAAAGCCCAGAGATGTGAATACATGAGATGTGTTTGTGGGACACAAACACGAGTCACTTAACTGAACTGTAAAAGACAGAATGCAAAAAGCAGTGGATAATATTGAAAAAGGTATATTGGCTAGGGACAGATTATGGGCTCAAGATATTTTTTTAAAAAGATGGCCTATGTTACTCACTAATGAATTCCGCCCTGTCTGGGAACATTTTGGATGTGTCAGTCAATCTAAAGACAGCGTCAGCCAAGAAATCTTCAGAATTTGAATCTTATTGGGAAGCTCAAACTAGGTCTCTGCAGCATGTAGGGCTGCCTGCTCTCCTGAGCTTGTGCAGTTGAACCTAGAATCCATAGAATGCTGACAGACAGGATTTCTCCCATGCCTCAGAAGAGGATACAGAGAATCCCGTTTTCACACAGTATGTGTTTTATGGATAGGGTTTACTAGCCACTTTGTGTTGAACAACTACTTAAAATGTGCCAGTATTAAAATTGTACAAAAAACTACCTATGAAGACATGTTATTTTTGTTTCTCAGTTGTAGAAATTGAGTTAAAATTGTGGGATAATTCTGGAATTGAAAGTAAAATTTGCCTCCAAAAACTAACCTGTCCACCAACTAATCTCATAATCCTGTAAATCATAACTGTCCCAAGGCCAAGTTCTCAACTTAATTTTAAAAATGATAGTAAATATCACTAATGGAATAAGACAAGGCAGACAGAAAGCCTGAGTATGTATATGTATATACTCATATATACATATATACATATATATGTATATATGTATATATATATACAGTATATACTCAGTATATATATATATAGTCCAAGCAATATTGTATGAAAATAGATTGCAAAAAGATTGATTCTGATGACTGGAAAAATAGTAAGATTTTTATATCCTTTAGGAGTTAGCCAGCCTTTCTGATATTATATATTGAGTAGACAAATTTATTGAAAATTAAAATACAGAGACACTTGAAATATTTTGTAGCATGTTCCATGAGTTAGAGTTATGTAAGATAAGACATTGTTAGCATTGTTATCACATGAATGTGAAAATCTCCAGTTTCGTAATCTTCATGAGAACTGAGAATTCTGTTAAATATTTGGTCTCAAAGACCATGAAGCAGTAAATTCAAATATTACTTCAAATACATACTTATAATCCTGCAGCAGGGTAGAATTCAATACTCTAAAAAGAGTACTAAACACACTTAAAATTATTTGACACCATTAAGAAATATATAAATGCACTCGAAATTCAAACTTTTGTTAGGCTCTAAAGTTTCTGATTTCTGGATCTCACTACTGTTCTATAGAGAGCCATTCCTTAAAGTATCTCCCAAAGTACAATTTTTCTTTAAATTTGCAAATTTTGTTTATAATACATTCTTTAGTTATGTGATTGAAAAGCAGAATCATTTCAAGGGAGAAATGTTGTGGCAAAGTGTCCAAGCTCCAGCTTTGCAAATTTTCCCTAGAAAGATCTGACTTGAATCCATTAGTTATAAATTAAGGAAGTAAGAGTATACACAAAAACAACACTGAGGACAATAAATGTTAACATAAAGCAATACATAGAATTGTTCTATGTGTTTCAAGTTTGTGTTTTTCCTATGACCCACACAGATGACAGGCAACAGGCTGTAAGGTAAAGAAGTAGTTTTCTTGAGTAACTCTCTGCCTTGGTTTTTAACATACATGAAGCTAATTCAATAGCTTTTATCTTGATCTTTTCACAGGAACAATGGAAGACATTAGCTTTATATTCAAGAATATGTCTTGAGTCTCCCACTGTGTTCCTGTTCTATAAACCCTCCATCTTCCATGTCTATTTGAGAGGCTAGAAATTTACTTCTATAATAATCTGTCAGGAACTTAATATTACTATACTTTGGTCTATCACAAATAAATTTTGTTCTCTTTTACCTTTCTGGAACTAGACACAGTAAATGTAAGTTTATGAGAGAACACACACACACACACACACACACACACACACACACACATGGATGCACACCAGTGTATTTATTGAGCGCCACTGAGTGACAATTAGAAATATGTTTTTTATGTGCTATAATACATATCATAGGATATTTTCTCAGCATAGTCATTATTTTAATAGGCCCTTTTAAATTATTGATAAATGCCAAGTCCTTTAATACTTAGTTTCACGACATTTTAAACAATGGTGCACATGTTATTGTCAGAGGACGAGAGAATCCAAGTCTTGGCAAAATGTCTGAAGTCATTTCCTATTGTTCATGTAGACCAAAGATAGTAAACTTTTATGACTTTCAAGTTATATTTTGGGAGTTAGTCTTTAAAGATAAAATATTTTGTATTAATTTTTCATATCCCAAAGGATTTATGTCTCATATTTGTAATCAACTATGTTGACAGTACTCTTTTGAGAGAAATGATAATGCCTATGAAGGCCTTATTTTATTATACATATTATATTTTGGATTGTGTTTATTCAAACATGTTAGTTGTGAATAAAAATAAGCCTAGATTTTAAAAAATGATAAATTATAAATTTCCCCCAGCTTTACTTGAGGCAGTTGATTGAAATAAATTGAGAAAGATCAATACAGCCATCAAGCCAATAGGATATGAGTTCTGAAAAAGCTCATAAAACTTCCATGAATGAGACTTAAGATTATAAAATTGTTTATGTTCAGAGGAAAAGGCTGTAACAGAAAATTTAATTAAAAGACAGAGGTTTTCCTTTAGGAAGAGAGTTTCTCAAAGTAATTGACTGTTCTGAAACTCATGGAAGAATCAGATAAGTATTAAAGATCTTGCTCTTTGCAATGAATATGAGATTTGCCAATAGATATGACTTTTACCATCTAAAATTGCTTATATGAGTCCATATGTAAAATATGGAATTATAGGTTTTTAGAGCAATCTTAAAAATCTCATCACCTTTTCTAACTTACTAAATGAAGAAATTATTACAAATGTAATATAAAATAAACTCCAATCTGTTTTATTTCCTTTCTAAAAGTACTCCTGTTTGTAGTTTTGCATTGAATTCAGTGATTGATAAGCATTTAAAAATTTTTATATAAAATGCATATTTATCTTGAAAAAAATATTTAAGAGCAGTGGAGTAATTATTAAGTATTAAATTGTAGTGTTGGCTGTATCAGTCTAATGAGCAGTACTGTTTTGCCTGGTGGCAACAAAAAGGTAAAAAAGAGCATGAAAAAGAAGACATCATGAGGGTTTTAGGATGCTCCAGGCTATGCAATATTGGTCATAAAATGTTATCACTGTGGAAATAAATGAAAACCACCCAAATGAGAACAAGCAAAGGAGCTACCCACCATCACTTGCCTTTGGCAGAGACTCAAAAGTAGACAGAGGAATAGGGAAGGTTAGTAATAGAAAAAAAGAGACGTCTTCAGGTGTGCCCTGATTGAAGGCTGCAGGCATAGAGAAGCTGAAGGTGGGCTAAGCTAGAAGTGGGGCATTTTATATAGGTTAGTAGATCATACACTGTTCTAGAAGTGGGGGTGAAACTTAGAGCACCTGTCAGTTATTGATTAAATCTGGCTGTTTGAGGATTGATTGCTATAGAAGTTATGGTTTGCCTTTCTGGACTAGTGTTCTACTTTTATATATGGTTTGGTTATTGTCTATATATTTAGTCTCTCACTACAGACACATGTCTGTGATGCACGATGTGCACATGTAATTAGCCACTGATTTCACACATGTGTTTATCAGAAATATGATGTATGTCATTGAAAAACTGCACTTGTGGACATAGGAAAAAACTGTACCAACTAACTGGCTGATCAACTATGGTTCTACCATGTTAGATGTATCATAATAGCAGTAGAGGTCAACATTAAGTGACTCTATAAGTAACAATTAATATATTAATATCATAATTGTATTTGTTTATAAAAATTAAAAAACAATAATTATTTATGAAGCCTATTTTTTTATAAGTAGTTTGCATTTTATATTTCAAAAAATGTACTTCACATGATGGGATTATGTAATTGAATCAACTTCTACATCCAGGTAATATTAACTACATATTCAATTTTTCTATCCTTTTGTTTCAAATTTTATGTTTCTTTCATTTCATTTTATGCTAATTAAAAGCTAGAGGACTACCATACTCATTTATTCAAATTTCAATTTCATAAATAATGGACTTTAGCTACTGTCAGAGCTAACAGATTCAGCTAAATTTATTAGACCCTCCAAATCTCCAATATTTATTTACAGTTTCCTCTGAGTTTTTTTTCCTTGAGAAAATTAATTATGAATATATCAAACATGCTACTTCTAATATTTAACAAGATAATAAATGGCCTTATAAAACTGTACTAAAGGAAAGAAATACAAGACTAATTTTGTAATTCCGTTCTAACAGTAGTTTAAAGAAGTCTGGAGTCAAAATTTTGTGTTCCTCTCTGCAGGTCACAAAGCAGAAAGGACACTGTTATTAAAAAATAACCATCTGTTTAATATGTTAAAAAGGATTCCTTTTTAGGGTTACAATTAGGGTTTCCTTCAAAATAACTTATCTTACAAGTGTTAATTTCACTTTTATTACCAAATCAATCAAAATATCTTTACAGAGGACCTACTATGTCTAAGGTTTATGGAAAACTTTATGGAAATAAAAAACCTAAAAACAGAATCACTACCTACAAAACTACAGAGTAACAAAGAGTACTTAAATAAAAAGAAGTAGCTCTATATTAAAAATGTGAAATAAATAATAAAATTTGTATTTCAGTTCATGCCAGATCCTGATAGAAGTTATCAAAATGTTTCTGATTTAAAACTCAAATCTGATAAGAACTAAACTTTTCTAAATGTCCACAAAATGAATCTAAATAAAGAAAAGCTGCAACTTTTTTTTCTATCTCAAGAACTTAAAGAACCTCTTCTACCTGCTAAATCTGTACTGTGAATTATCAGCAAATTATCAGCAAAAAAAAAAAAAAAAAATCTCTGGAAGAAAATATTGGTATGAGTCAGAGAGTAAATCCTTAGATTGTATATTTAAATCTGAAAAAAATACATTGAAGAAAATAAAATAGAAGTGAATGAGAGATGTTTCTCATAACTAGAAGAGAATGAAAATTCTACCAGTGTGCTATTAAATATCCTTTGCAATACCCTTATTATGTTGTATATGATGTATAAATTATTTTAATTAAATATAGCCTCATTAATGACATGTCTTCTGGTTAGAAAAATGTTTCATTGGAGAGTGATTCTAAGGTTAAAATAATAACCAAAATAAACTGGCAATCACAACATTTCTCTTGTAAATAACCCTAAATATGAAGCAAGTTTTCTCAGCTTGTGAACAAATTTTTTTTTTAAGTATAGACAGAAATGGTTTTTTGCAAGTAAATCATTAAAGCCTGAGAACAAGTCATTATAAAATACTTCAGGAGGTCCATCAGGCTGTTTTGGGATTCTCCAAGGTACTATAACTCTGATAGCTTTGGTGGTTTTCACTAGTTTAAGGAGAAACTGGACAGTTCTCAATATATGTTCTATAATTAATGTTTTCATTAAATACCTTCCTTTCCTTACTATATAACCTAAGCTGTTAACTTGGATCTAAATAAACTGACATACATTTTCCTTTTATTTTTTCCTCTCAATTTGACAGTGATGACTACATTTTATTTTGTTATTTTTTTTAAATGTATCCACTCATATAGAGTATTATGATTCTGTTGGTCCAAATTTCTAACTGACTCTTGAGTTTCCTTTGGAATTCCTGGCCTAGGCTTTGATGAAATTCTTATCTTATTATCACTGGGAAATAAAATAAATAGTATTGGATTCTTGGTTTAAGGAAGAAAATAATATTAATGATGTGTGGCTCTGTGAGGAAAATTGCTTTTATGTTATTTCTTTTCTAAATCTCTTCTCCCTAAGAATCTCTAGGGATACTTTCAGTCTTTTACAAAATAGTTCCAGTTTTAGCCCCTAATCATGTGGTTAATTTCAAGCAAATCACTTGTCTGCAGTGGGCCTAGGAAGTACTCACTTTGGGTTATAAAATATATCCATCCCAAGAGTGTTACATCATCACAAAATACATATATTTTTATGTAATCCATGCTTTCCATGTAACACATGCTTACTGTACACATATATCTTTCCCTTATTCTACACAGTAACCTTATGAAGTGAGTGTTGTGTACCCAATTTACAGATGTGAAAACTGAGGCATAGGTCACAGTCCTAGTGAATTACAGAATGGAAGAGTGGGAATTTGCCCTCAACATTTCTCTCCAAAGCATATTAAACAGTATCTTATATCTCCTCTTTTTCCTTGTATGTGAAATATAAAAATTAGACTTTATAAGATTCTCAAACGAACAAGGATTTCACAGAGATGAGTTAGAATAAATAGAACAGTGGTCTTAAGGGTCTTAAAGTATGATTTGAGAACCAGCAGAAGTAGCACCACCAGAGAACATCTTGGAAATACAAATTATCTGACTGAATGTAAAACTCTGGGTATGGGACCAGGAATTTGCACTTTAACAAGACCTCTAGAGAATTCCACTAGTATGGACTTTAAAAGCACTAACTTCAGCCAAATTTTCATTGTTGGACTCATGACTTTAACATGTCTTAGCTGTAAGAATTAAGCAAGATATTTCACCTCTCTGCATTTCTCTCTTCTATAAAATGAGAATAATCATATTTGCTACATGAATTTATTGTAAGGGTTAAAGTAGTTAATATATGTAAAATGCTTACTACAATGCTTGCAAAACTAAACACTACATAAATATTAACTATTATTACTAGAAAGTGGGACACTATACTATGGGAAGGAAGAGTTTCCTGTGTCCTCTGTCATTAGGTGCAAACATCTGAAAGGCCTTGGTGGATATAATCTGTCCTAACTACCCTCAGACTGTTCCTCATGTAACCATTTTCTCTGCACTGTTTTATACTTTTATTTCCTTAAAATTTTAAAATTGGAATATTTTGATGACTTTAAAAATTGCTAAACATGCTCACATATTCTCCATTTTATCTGAACAGGGATTTATGCAATAACACTCTCCTAAGTATCAAGATATCAAAGCTGAATGAGCCCTGGAATCCATCCTTGAAATCCGGGCTCCATAGGCAACTCATAATTTTATTTAACTATAAGGAAACATGTGAAAGTGCTATATACAGATGGCTATGAGATCAAAGGAAAAAGGAGCAAATCTACCTCAGAGGGTGAGAGTTATGACCATCTTCCAAATGAGGAATATTTAAAAGATGAATCAGAGCCTGGGGTGGAAAGCCATCCAGATGGGGAAACCAAATTTTCAGAGGCTTTTGCTCACAAACCTCACGAGTCTAAAGAACTGTGTCTCATGTAACTGAAGAGGAGTACTAGGAGAAAGTTAGGAAAGGAAAAGGAGGACATGAAAAATTGTCACATCAACCTGCCAGGCCTTTGGGGTTGATTTCATAGTCATTTTGCAGAAGATGAAAATGAGGCCCATTGAGCATAAATGACATATAAAATAAACAGAGTATATACTCAAGACAAGATCTTATTCCATCTCCCATCTTGCACTCTTTGTGCTGCATTATGTACCTAGTTAGAATTTTCTTAAGTATTACATCCCTTATTTAGATACACGGTATTACACTGTGGTCTGACATATACTGACAGAATATTTTTGAAAGAACAACTTTTACAAATGCCCCATTTATAAAATAACAGAAAGAAACTAATATTGCTTGATTGTCTATTTTGAGTCTGGGACTATGCTAGATATTTTGTATATTATATTATTTAAGTGCATACAACTACTCTTTAAATTAGATAGTATTATCCACTTTTTACAAATGAGGTCTCTCGAGATGGAGATATGGAAACTTGCCCAAATAATGCATACAAGGTCATACAGCAAGTAAAGTGGAAAGTTAAGGTTAGAACCTTGGTTTACTTGGCCCAGGCCAAAATTATCTCATTGACTAATCAAACTCTATTACTCAGATTCAAGAAATATTAAGTAATTTAATTCATTTAAAATATTTATTGCATGTCTAATTATACCATTTACTGTCTGAGGTGCTAAGGATATATCAATAAACAAAATAGGCTAACATCTCTTCCTTATTATAAGAATGATGAACAATATATAGTTAAATGTTATTTTCAGGAGTTTGCTTTTAACAACTGAATAGATAGTGGTATCATGATAAGAAAAAACAAAAATAAAAAAGGAGAAACAGATTTAGTATGTACTGATTAAAAATCCTGACTAAAATTCTTTCTAGTTCTTCCTTGCTGCATTTTCACCTCTAAGGTTATTTATGAGCAGAACCAAAAATAAAGATATAGTAGGTTTATGGCCCTCTAAAATGGCTTTATTATTTCAATTTTCTCCTAACTTTTATACCCAGAGAATAAAAAAATACATAATTAGAGAAGATAGAATACATGACAGGAGTTACAGAGGAGAGAAGACATGTCTGATATGACCATATATCAGAGGAAAAGTTAGATACTATACCTCCTCCCTTGTCACCCCAAATAGGTATTTTTTTTTTTCTAAGGTAAAAGCAACTCTACTTCAAAATGGCTTACCTGGAGCTTTTATACACTGAGTACAGCATTGATAGCCACTAGCTTGGGTTCTTGTAGTGACTCCTATCAAGATATCTATCAGTACTACAAGGACCACCCTACCTACTATATTTATACTCTGGAATCCCTTCAAAATGGTCACCACTATAGATAATTTTCCTCAGAATGATGTTTTACCATCAATATAGTTCAACTTCAGACTACTTTTTAGCTAATAATTATTCTACCATCAGTGTAAGTGGTTTCAAGATGAATATATATGATGTATTTGGGAGGGTGTGTGCACATGTGTGCGTAGTTGGACTACACATAGCTTCATATTTTATGCTCTTTACATACAATGAGATTATATTTATAAATAGTATATTCCAAAAACTTCAGAGCTGGAGGTGGAGGCATTATATGTTATCCTAGTTAGATGAACAGAGAAACTTAGCAAAAGGAGATCTTCCTTTAAAAAAGAAAAAGAAAGATTAAAATGGTAAGTTTAGTTCTTGACCTGTTGTTTGAAGTACCTATGAAGTCCAAAGTGGATATGTTCACTAGGCAGCTGTATATATTTATTTATTTGAACCTCAAGAATAAGCTTTAGTCTGGGCATAATAGGCTTCTCAATTATTCTCTTTGTATATGATATTTGAAATAATGCTAGTGAATAAAATTACCTAATGAAATTGGAGAAGTATTAGTATTTGAGAGATGTGGAGCAGGGGCACTCAGCAGAAGGAATTGAGGAAGAGTAAGAGATAAAAGATAAGTCTAGAGCTGGCAGTTCCAGAAAACAAGAAAAAACTTGTTTCAAGTAGGTGTATTGTGACAAAATCTCCATAAAACAACACTGGACTTATCTAAACTTAATCGATAGTAACTTTTAGGAAAATGGTGTCAATAGTGTGGTTGGAAATCTGATTCAATCAGGAAAGGAATAAGTGTGAAATGAGGAAATCTAACTTGTTAGTATAATAGCTCTTTCAAGAAGTTTAGTCCACTAGGAGATAGGAAAGAAACTAAGGCATTATTGGTTATTTTCTGGGTATTTTTTTTTTTTTAAGTTGGGAGAGACCTGAGCACATCCCAGTAATAATAAAAACAAAACAAAACAAAACAAAACAAAAAACTCAAATAGAAAGAGATGTTGAAGATTGAAGATTCAGGGATAAATAGATAACTGATAGAGATCACTGGAGAAGCAAGAGGTGAAGAAATCCAGGAAATAAATGAAAAGTATATCCTCAGAGTGATACCCTTTGTTTATATTAAAATAACAAGAAGGTAAAAAAAATATGGTGTGGTAGGTATACTTGTAGGCTAGGTGTCAGGCAGTTAAGATATTTCCCTCTGGAGATTTTTATTATGAAGTAGATAAAAGTGAGGGAAATGAAGTGAAATGATCAAGGTTTTGATATTTAGGTACTCTTTGGAGAAGGCAATATTATGCTATTGGATAGCAGAGAGGACCAGACAGACATTGGTGAATAAGAATTAATAGTAACATTAGTAATTAAAATAAAGAAGTCCATAGCACAGATATTTGTCAAATAATTTGTTCTCTATAAATAGTTCTACAGGATGAGTAAGTGGTGTATGCACACAGACACATACACATGTTTATATATGTATATGTGTATATACTTACATATATATAGATACATGTATATATATAAAATAAATATATACATATGTATTTCTTTGTCTCCTCAAAGTATATTATTTATTGTGTTCTTTATACAGTTGTACACTTAAAAAAGGCTTGATCTATATGAGGCTGATCAGGAAAATTATCCCAAGATTCTGTTTTTATTATTCAAGAATGTATATAGCTCAGAATTATTCTTGATATTTCTATGAATTTATGCATGAATACAATATTGCTGTTTACCTTTCATATACAAAGATATTAGTCAAATGATTAACAGTGTAAGTATTAATTAATTATTTTCAAATTTCCCTTTGCTCAATGCTGAAAAGAAAATATTGACCATGTATTACATAGAATAATGAAAAATACAAAATGATAGAAAGACCAGAATCATTATAGAATAACTACCAAGAGAAAATATATCTAAGATTATATGCATTATTTTAATTAAGGATGCTTGAAAATACATATGGCTTCCTTTGAATAATAAGAATAAGCATCTGCAGATGAGATATGATTAGAAAATGCAATCTCTTTTACAGGTTCAATTAAATCAACTTCATTTCAATAATGGTGAGTGATTAGAGAAATGCTATCAGAATTATACTTCTAGTCATCATTCAAAGAATCTATTTTGTTTTTAAAATTCTGCAATGCAGTTTACTAGATAATGACTATAAGGCTTAAAATTAATGAAAGAAGTTTAAGAGTGATTAAATTATATGTCTTCATCATGCTATGATTTAACGTTACTGGCAGATTTAAAGAATTTTCATTTATTCACAAAAGACAAACATTTCTGCCAGTAAGCCTTATAATTAGTTAGAAGTGAGCTTCTGAAATTAGTGTGTATCTTATATACAGAGAAGAACTTATCCAAATCATCCATGACCCACTGTCCTTAATTTTTTCCTTTCTCATGACATTTATTTTAAAGTATTTGAGTGGGTAATATTTGAATGAGATTATTGTTGTTCCTTTGTTCTTTCCAAGACAAAAATAGCACTAAAGTTATAAGAACGTAATAAAGTATTACAGGGTAAAATGACATACCTTTATTTGTCATCAAGAACATGGGGCTTACATTTTTTTTTTAATATTAATTTAAAAAATATTAATTTTAAAACTTATTTAAAAATCTACTTAAAATGTAATTTTAACACGCATTTACTCCTAGATATAGTACTCAACTTATCCAAGTATCTCATTTCAGAGAACTTTACGTTCACCAGAAGTTTACCTTTTTGAAAGTTACACCACATATTTTTCTTTAGGAGAAGCATACACTATGATCTATTTGTCATAATGATAAGATGTACATAATATAACATTGAGACATGATTTGAATTTATAGAGAAATGCTTATTTTTTTGCGAGAATAAATATAAAAATGTATTACATCTAAATCAGAAGTTATAGTTAAAAATAAAAACATATTTATACCTGTTATCAAATTGCTTATATTATAAATATGTAAAAGCTAATTTAATGGTTTGATTTAAATTGTTTCCTTTCTTCCATGTTTATTGACAGTTCATTTAGGTCAATAAGTTATATTTGCATCAGCAGTCTGTAAGGCAATGTTGAAATACACATTCTGTCTCTCATATAATCTATGTAAAAAGGATACATAAAACATTAAACTGTAGTCCTTGTCTCTTTCTTGATCCAAAGAAGTCAGATGTTAAAAGCAGAAATCTCAGCATTAAGCAAGCATATAAAATTAAAAAGATGGTAAGCAAAGAATGATTTTTTGCTTTCATACAGATGACTCAAGAGTCAAATAGGTTTTGAAATATGTTATAGCCTAGTAAGCTTAATAGAGAAAAAGTACTATTCGTTTCTGGGAACAAGAGGAGAGTCAGGACAAAGATGTTAATTATTTTCCTAATACAGTTTTATAGACATGTGGATAATAAGTGCCTTCTATACTTCTTTACATAATTGACATTTGTCTATCATAAGGTGCAAAGCTTTAAGTTTAACAAATATTTGCTGAGAAGTCATTATGTTAAGTATGGTGCTGACTTCTGAGGAAAAAAAACATTGAAAACAACATAGAAACAATATTTATAAAGTATGGGACCATGTCTTTATATATATTATAGTTACTTTATTACAATCACTACACATTTCAAAATCCACATTGACCCTTGGGTCACCTGTATGTAAACAAACAAACAAACAAAAAAAGAACTTTTTTCCTACCTTCTCTTTTAAGAAGTAGAAAAATAGATAATAAATATATTAATAGATTAGATATATAATGGATATATCTGATATCTGATATTTTACATTTTAACAGTTTAAAAATAATATATTTTGCATCTTCCCAAAATGCTATCATAATAATAGGTACAGATAAGTATGTTGCATATATTGTTTTATTTAATTTTTTAAAAAGAGTTGTTCTAGTTATTAATGACAATGGTGAAGTTAGATAAGGTTGCATAATTCATTGAAAGTCATTTAACTTTGACATAGCTGATAATTAGCATAGCTGATATACAAACACAACACTGCCTGATAGAAATATTTACTGCTGGTCACATGTTCATCTATTTCTGCACATTTCACAGGCCTATTTCAGTTAGTTTGGAGAATGTGACCAGTTCTAATTAATGTGCTCTGAGCATAAGATAGCTATATCAATTCTGAGCCATAGCACTTAAATCCTCAGCCATAAAAAATGATAAAATATTGCCATTTCTGATAACACAGATGAATCTTGAGAGTATTATGCTAAATGGAATAAATCAGATGGAAGAGGACAAAAACAGTATGATTTCTCTCACCTGTGGAATATAAAAATATATATAACAAACAAAGAAAATAAACAAAAATAAACTCATAGATATAGACAATAGAATGATGGTTACATAGGGGTTGAGGGGTATGGGGAGGGTCAAGTGGGTAAAGGGTAACAGAAGGAAACTAGACTTTGGGTGATGAGTACACAATAGAGTACACAGATGTCAAATTATAATCTTGTATACTTGAAAGTTATATAATGTTATTAACCAATGTTACTCCAATAAATTTAATTAAAAATAATAATTTAAAAAATGGTGTCAGTGAATTATCCTCCAGCTATTTTACTTCACCTGCCATTGCAACCAACAACATTCCTAAGGGTATATTTCAAAGTGTACTGGGGTAGAATCTACATTAACCAATATTGTTGTACTAAGCCTTTGGGGATTCATTTGTTTTTGCATCATACCCAGTCTATAACACTAGCTCATGAGGTAATTAATAAAGTTTCAAAACCTTTGCACTTAATCTAAATGCTATAACAGTTGCTATGGTGTAATGGAAAACAATTCAAATACAACTTAATATATTATTTTATTCTACTATCTGGTATTAGAAGTCAAACAGTGGTTTCGTTTTTATATATAAATTCTAAATTTGTAGATTTCTTATAAGGTGATAATAGCAAAGTTAAGATTCATAGATATGCAATCATAGTGTTATTGTGAATAGATAAAATGCTTAACAATTACAGCCTACAGCAATTTAGGGTTTCAAAGCTTTGCAAGTTTTTACTTGCCCACCCAACATTTTTTTTTTTCATCAACAGTTTTGAGCTCAATTTATTTTGAGTGTAATATTGTTTTTGTTTAGGAGAAAAGAATAAAACATTTATAGCAGTCTGTGATATGATTCATTCATTTTGTTATTTAGAAATAGCTAACCTCATTAATTCTTACAAATGTCTTCTACTGCCCTGAAATGCAGACAGGATGATAGTCTGGATATGGAATTGGCAGCTAAAATATACTTAATATAACTCTGGGTTCTAGTATAGAGATTTTTGAGAAAAAGTTTAAATTTTTAGATATCAAGTCTTTAAAATATTTAATAATTGCTAAAGTGTTCCTGAACAACTTTGATATTCTTTTTAAATCAGGCTTTTAAAAGAATCAGTATTTTCTCTTTCCTCTATTCACATTATAAGTACAAATATTTAAGAAAGATCATATTGCTATTTTAATAACAATTATGCCTTAACTGTAAGTAGATCATTTCTTTAGTATTGTATCAGTTATTCTTATTTCATCCCCCATGAATAAAAAAACCAAGACCTAGAGAAGAGTTTTACAGCCACATGGATAGTGACAGACCAGGGTAAGAGATCCATTTTCACTGACCGCTACACCAGTGTTCAATATGCTCTATTCTGTTTGATCATGTATGAACTCTCTTTGGGTGATGTTTAAAGTGCTTAATATAATAATAGTGTCTTCAAAACCTCATATTGTTTTTATATCAATTTCTAATTGATACATATATGTACAGTGAGTACCAAAATTATTAATATTATCTATTTAAGTATTTTTTCATAGGTATCACAAATACTCTTATTAGATGTTATATCTGTTTTCCAAAGGCTTTACAATCTGGTAATAATTAATCAGAGAATGTTGGGGAATAAAACAGTCAACAAATGACTATCCAATGGACACTCAAGTATTTGAAGATGTAGGAATGACTAGCTTTGCAAATCCTTTATTTATTCATTCAATAAATGTTCATTTAACACTTAATGTGACAAATGAACTATGGTAGTACTGGGTATATTACAATAAACAAACAGGCAAGGTCTCTGCCTTCAAAGAACTTATATTTAATACATGGTGACAAAAACAAACATATACATACATAAATAAAAGCACTATGAAAGTAATAAACAGAACTTTAAAAAAGAAAAATGTTGAGGGAAGTAAGAAGAAACCCATTTTCCTTATGTTCATGTGGAAACTTGACTAAGAACTCAAAATTAAACTGAGGCTGAAAGGAATGAGGAGTCAGCTCTTCAAAGAACTGGAAACAGAACATTTCTGTCAGTGGGAAAATCATATGCAAATTCTTAAAGCAGGAAAGACCTTAGAATGTTCTGGGAATTAAAGGTGACTGGGGGGGGTGGTGAGCATCAAGACAAAATTGTCATAGACTTCTGCATTGCTGACTGGTATTGTGAGTACAATGGAAAGCCAGGTTTTAATAGAAAGAGGAGCTGAGAGAAAAAACAGAGAATGTAGTCAAACTAATGGACTTCAAAAGGAGAAAAATAAAGCAAAGAGATAGCTCATTGTCTAAAAAATAAAAAATAAGATAATATAAATGCAACTATATCTGTAATTATAATTATAAATAGGAAATCAGTTGAAAGAAAGTTTGTCAAACAATATTTCAATTCTAAGAAATGGAGTTATATGCTACTTTTAAGTTAAAATATTATGAGACAGACTGAAAGTAAAGGGATTAAAAAATGATATATTATGCAAATATAACTGTGATAGGATTATCAACATCAGACAAAATAGACTTTAAAGCTCAAACTAGATTAGAAGTTTAATAAGAAGATTATCTCATTAGGATAAAAGAAGTATTCAGGGAGATATAGCAATTCTTCATATGTAGTCACCAACAAACATATATACAAAATAAAAAAAATGATCAAATTATGAGAAGGAATCAATACATCTGGAATTATATTGTTAAGATTTTTAATGCACTTCACTAAGAAAGTGATAGATCAAGAAACAGTACAGAGAAATTAAGGATGCATTAGTATGGGATAAGAACTAAAACAGAAGCTGGGATGACTAGATAGGATAGCATACCTGGAAAAGAGATGTTGGTGCTTTAGGGAGGACTGTGACTTCTAGAGAAGTTAGAGAGAAGATAATGGACTCAGGAGATTAATTTTAATATATTATAGTAGATGTGCCATGATAATTCAACAAACACATTTCATAGCCCACTATCACTTGTGTACTTTTTATGTATATGATGTATTTACTAAATTTCCATATTTTTTCCTCGCTTTCTCTGTCCCTCTGTCTCTCACATACACACAAACACACACACATGCACAGTTTGGGTTCTACTTCTAGCATTTTGTTGTGTAGAAAGCAATGTATTGAGAGTTCTAAGATTGTAATACCAGTTCTAGTTTTGCCTCTAAACAGTTGTGTGATGTTAGACAAATAATTTTAATTTTCAACCCCTATATCCTTATCTGCAAATTGAGGTGATAAGATCAGACAGCCAATATTTCTTTAATCATTTGCTGCTTCATAAATTTATGTCAAATGTTTGACCTGGTGATTAAATTTCTTATTTATAAATATATCTGTAAATTATATATTTCACAAGGGTATATTGTCTAGTAATTGAGTTTTTCCATTAGAAATGAGACAAAATAAAGTATTCTTATTTATTACATGAATGACCTAATATAGACCTGAAATAATAAAACTCTGGCACTTCTTAACCTGACTAATTAAATGAGATAGTTCACACAGCATGACCCAGTTTGTGTGCTGGGTTCTCCTGATCCCTTTAAAAATAATACATTGTTAGCAACTTATATATGAAATGAAAAATAAAACAAGTACATTAATAAGTATATGCTATTTTCTACTTAATGTACATTTTAAATGGTGAAGCCTATATTTCTCTTAATTGATACATTTTTCCATTGTTAAAACTTAACCTAAATGCTTCAATAAGCTTTTAAAACTTGCTGTTACTGCTTTGTTCTTGTTTGCTGAATGTTTTCTTATGCCTCTTCTTATTTATAGATATACTTTTCCATAAACCAATAATGATATCACATTCCTACTTACATTTTAGACTTTCTAAAAATTTAATGACATTATTAAATAAATATTTATAGAAACATAGAAATATGATGTCTTTTCCCTACACCATCAAAGATCTTTAATTAGATTCTTTTATCTATAATGCTAGTTCTCAAGCATCTGCATCAAAATGAGGGATGCTTATTTCAAAATGCTGAAATCCAACTTCACTATGCAAATCAACTGGGTTAGAATTGTGTGTCTCTGCATGGTAGGATGGAGTCATGTAAGGAAATTTTTGTTTTAGAAAGTTTTATAAGTGCTTTTGCTGCAAGTAATCCAGAGACCAGACACTGAGACAGTCTCATCTGTAGTGCAAAGTCTAGTTTCTTTACTATAATCTACCAGACCCAAAGCGTTGCTTTAATTTGCTATGTTCCAACTATTACCATCATTTCTTAATGTGATATGGCAGGTTTGTTGGTAGGATTAAATGAAATCATGTATTCACAACTCTAATGAAAGTTCTGGCACATAGTAGATTTTCAATTAACACTTGCTCTGTCCTCTACCTTTCTTTGAAACATGCAAAAACTACAAATTTACTGTTTTCTCTTTATTGACCTAGTTTCTTTGTAAACAGTGAGCAGCCATGTATGTGATGTATAGTGTAAGGTTTCTTTGAGAAACTAAAAACACAATGATCACTCAATTACCTAAAGCAAAGGATGAAGGATTTCTGAAATTTGTGAAAAGAGTTTACCCTCCACCACCCTACACTTCTCAGTCAGCAACTAGTGGCAGACTTTGCAGAGCCCTGGTCATGACAGAAGCTCTCCCCGTGTTGATGAGACTGCTCATTTCATGGCATCTTTAAAAACAATCTGCTTACAAAACATGGAGTTTGTCATGACAAACATAGCAATTGGTTAAAATCCATATCATTTTTGAGAAAGGAGTCATATAAAGTTCTTTAGACAGCCCCAACTTTTGTTATTAGACTGAGTCGCTCAACACTCTCAGGACACTCAATAACCAACCACGTTAAAAATTTAAGAACATATTGTGATTGAGTTTTAGAGATTAAGGTCTTACGGATAAGGAAACCCAGGACCACAGAGGTGTAAGGATGGAATTTATACATTCTAAACTGGAAATTATTCTGTTTTTAACAACATGCTCACAGATGTTATAATTTTTGGTGATGATGGTAACATGGAAATACAAATTACCAATCACCAGATAAAATGAAGCAGTGAAAACTGCTTTTATCTTCCCAGAGCAGGCTTGCTTTGAACTGTCATGTGAAATGACATAAGCCTTTTTCTAAATTAATTTATGAATAGCCAGTTAGTGTTGCTTAAAGTTTTTTTGGCTTGTCAAGACATCTCAATGAAAATGCACATCTTTCCTCTTTACAAGGAACCCATTGACAAGAAATCTCTTACAATATAAGTTTTCTTCTCTAACTTTATTAACTTTTGTTCATTTAAAAGAATTCTATCAAAACTGACTTCCCAGAGGTTTGAATCAGAACTTATGCTTGCCATTTCATCTTGGTGTTAGTACTGCCCTAAACTCTGCCCACCTCCTTAAATTGTATCTTTTCTTTAAGGTCCAATGGAAATGAAATCTCCAAGAGATGTCCTTGTTCTATTACTATTCATAGTGACCACAGTGTTCCTACTCATTTGACCCTTTGGATGCAACATTTTATATGTTCTTTGCAAATATCTTGGCTTCCAATCTATAAACTTCTTAACTACAAAAACTGCTTTACATTTTTAGCATTTATTCCAGAACTCTTGAATTGTAAGTGATTTATAATCACGTCGTCAAAATTAATATCTACAAGATAAAGTTCTAAAATAAATAAATTATAAAATTAAAGATTATGTCATACTGGTTAATGATGAATGACAATAGTATAAAAAACTTCTTTAATTGTTGATCTTTGTTGTTCTCTGCTTCATCCTGGGATGTTTGAGAAAGAAGGAGCTATAAGAATCCTATCACTTGCTCAGCAACATGTGAAGAAGAAAGAGAAATCCTGGAAATTCTAAAATTAGACAGTGTACTTTCTGCAATTGATTACATGTGTGTGTGTGTGTGTGTGTGTGTGTGTGTGTGTGTGTGTGTGTTTATTCCATTTAACTGAACAATAGCATCTAATTCAGAGAAAGTTGATATAAGAAACTTGTCATGAATATGATCACACATCAAAATCTCTGACATCATTGTTGCTTTTTTGCTTTTTTTTTTAATTTCAAGTCTCATTCTGCAGGATGAAGTCTACAATATTTATTGCATTTACAGCCGGGGGGGAGGGGGCGGGGAACTGCTTTAACAAGATAATTGCGTTAAGGGTCACATATAGTTTAGACATTATTCAAAGAATCTCTAGATAGAAGCAAAAGTTCAAAAGAACAACGGTTTTTTTTTTTCTTCTAATTCTTATATCTCTACCCCTCTCTGTTGCCCTTATTGCCTCCATGAAAATAGAAATGTGATCTTTTATATTAATATTTTGGAAAATATTATTTTTTAGAAAAATGAAAATTTACCAGATATTCAAAAATATAGTAGGACAGAGGTTTAATTTATTTTTGTTGATTTTTCAACTAGGATATACAGAGAGAACTAATTACATTAATAATTTATATGAAAATGATATTGATCTATTAATTAAATGACAGTATGAAGCTGAATTCATTATCACCAACATATCCTTTGTTTAATGATTAGGTGTTAGGAAGAAATTTAATCTTTATTCTATACTATAGCAATGTTTTATTAAATTCTTAAAGAGCAAACTAAAACCACATTATTTGGCATATATAGGTATCCAATTTTATGCTCTAAAAATATAATCTCTAAAAATAAGCTATAAAAAGTAAATCATTGGCCTCTTCTTTCTTCCTGCATTATGTATATTTGATGTATGTTTCTTTAGCATTGTTTATAAACTTTGCTAAATCAATTCTCTAATCTTTCTTTCCATGATTAATTACTTGGATAATTTATCAAGTGCATGATTTAATAAACATATAATTACCCTTTAAAAATGGACAACCCTTACCCTGCTTGCCACGCTATACCTGTAGTAGTATTTGCAATGACAGAGAACTTGATTTCTGTTGTGATTGTGCTGGTGGGGAGGGGAGGTTTCGGTGGGAAGGATAGCTGGCTCTGTCCACCGAAAAACATCATAAAATAAATGTAAGATAATAAAATATGTGTTTAATGTTTTAATTTTCTTGTTGTATAAAGATATGTAAAATACAACTAAGCAACCTTGTGTAAACTTATTTAAGAGTATGTGTTTTGCACAAAATATGCTTCTGATTCTTTCCTGTATGATACATAGTCTAGAGCAGTGCCTTCCCCACAGAAAGAATTTTCTCAAAGAAGCCTTTCTTGATTTCTGTCTGCATTAGGACTCCTGTATACCTTTCTCTTAACAGCTTGTAACATTTAACTGTTTGGTAAATATAGTCAACATCTTTCTTCTTTCATGAGAAAAGCATGGAAATCTCTAGTAGCCTCTGATGTATAGCAGTGCCATATAAATATGTATTTAATACTAGAAATGCCCTAAAGCAATAGAACTATGGATGGATGGATGGATGGATGGATGGATGGATGGATGGATGGATGGGTGGGTGACAACTGATAATCCTTTGGTAAGTGTTCATTTAGTTTTTAAGTATTTCCAGTAAACCTATTTAAAGTTGGAATAATAATAACTTACAGTCTACTAAGATGCATAATTATTATGCTGACCCTTCAAGTTCATTATTCTCATTCTTCCAGTTATACTCTATATTTGTTTAATCAATCCTGTTTATTGTAAAAGTGAAAAAATACTTTATTCATTTAAGACATCTTAGAGAATTCTTTTACTTCACAAGTTTTTTTACTTCTCACATTTATTTTACATCTTTTTTCTAGGCTCAGTATCCACAGTTTTAATTTCTAAAAGGACCACTTGTGGTTTTGATTTTAAATATGACTGATAAGTGTAATCACTCCATAAATATTTCTTAGAATCGTATGTTCAGGTCTGGTAAATTTCTTGGTGGCCACTGGTATACTTGATTTGTTAAAATCAGGTTAAGGAATTTGATAAAAAAAAGAAAAGCAATTTAGTGTAAGAGTCCAGATTCTCTGCCAGAATGCTTGGCCTTAAATCTGAGAATTACCATGTACTACCTAATGACATTGGAAAAGTTACCTAACTGAGCAATACCTCAGTTTCCTCATCTGCAAAATAGAATAAGGCTATTGTAAGAATTAAATTCACGTAAAGAATTTAGAATAATGCCTGACACATGGCAAGAGCTCATAAATGTTAGCTGCTGTTATTATTATTAACATTGTGTTGAAGTTATTAGTGAAACATAATAAAGATACTTAAATTTTTTGTCAATCAGCACATACATAGGCAAATTATTACTAAACATGATAAAAAGGAAAGTTGGTATCCTAAAGTATCTTTTTCTAATGCCCTAAGAAATGCTAATATACTTTGTTCCTACTCTAAGAACAATATGACTAGCAGTAGTAACAATTGTGTTACAAAGTGAAAACTATGACTACGTGCATGAAAAAATAATTATTATAAAATACCAATAAACTAACTTGATTATTTCCAATTTGATCTCTGCTACAATTTAATAACAGATGGGTGATGACAGTCACTGAATGAGAAAAGATATCTTAACACTAAAAAAATTTTCTATCAGTTACTTTTGTCAAGGAATAGAAAGTGTGAATTTTATTTTAGCAACAGATCAGCATCCGTTTGCTTTAGATTTTCTTCAGCCATGGAGAGCTGCCAGTGTACAACACTACAGAAAGGTTACAGTTCTAATACATCCATGAAACAACCCTCACTAATGCATGATGGAAGGCGGAGAGTCAACACCCAGCTCCCTTGCCACATGGAGGAGAAAATTTTCTGCAACCTGTTTTATAGTGGCTCTCAGGTTTTCTCTAGCAAGTCTGAGTTTCAACCAGCCATCCACAGTGGTAGCTGACTTGATAAAATACCCTCTCTTGACTGTCTTCTCTGTCTTGTCTCTTCTCCTTATGCTAACCTCACCTCTCAATGAATACTTGCTCTCAAATTTTGTCTCAAAGTCTGTTTCCATAGGAACTCAAAGTAAGGCTTATGGTAAACTCCTGATTGTTTGGTCAGAGTTTAGGCTGAGAACACAGAGAAGAGAGATGGGACTTATACAAGGAGCTGAGGTTGGAAAAGAGGCTTAGAATCAGGGAGTTTCTGCCAGCAGAGGTTGTCTTCTTATTTTTTAATGCCTCAGCAGTCACAGGTGGTTAGTGTGTGTTTGTAAAGAAGGTATCTATCATTTTGGGGGACAAAAAAGGCCCATCTCTTTAATAATCAAATTAAGTTACTGTTAAAACACATGCCTTTTTTCTTTACTCCATATCCCACCAATTTCCCATCATGCCCAAGGGATCCAGCGAGTTTTTGCACAGTCTATTAGCTACAGCATCTCTGCAGTGAAAGCATGTGCCAGCGCACAATGTGTTCCAGAATTTTCACTGAGGCTTCGGCTGTAGGAAGTATGGTGGTAACTGAAACAGCAATTTTTCAGGGTGCCAGAGAGAAAAGGGCTTTCCTTCCCCCAATGATATCTATAGGCGGTCAACTGTACAAGGATGGAGGGTTCCCAAGTTGGCTAACATAGGTTAAGTTCACAGTACTGTCCTTGTACATGGACCAGATAGAACCCATCACAAGGAGTTCATAACAATAGCCACAAATTTTAGAAATCAAATATCCCATATATTTCTTTTGGTTAGAATTCCTCTCCTCTTTAAAATGAATTTCCCTCTCAGTAGCTTCTGGAATTCTTCAGTGATTTTTTTATATCCTTTACTATCAGTAAATTTTATTTGAGACTACCTCAGTCCATCAAAACTATTCTAATATCTTTGAAATCTTAAGGAAAGCATGTTTTGTTTGTTTATTTGTTTGTTTGTTTAAAGGTGGAATCTCAAACTATTTTTTCCCTAGAAACTTAGTAATTCTATTTGTTTTTATCTTTTTTCCTTCTGTATTGCACTTCAAAAATGTGTGTGAAGGACAGCAGGTACAAAGCTTTTGGCAAGACCTCCTTAATATCCCATCAAAACCTTTCCATGGTTCTTTATATATTTTGGATATTAGACCCTTATCGGAGGCATTTTTTAAAAAATGCATACCCCCATTCAGATGATGACCTCTGCCTTTTTGACGGTTTATTTTGCTGTGCAGAAGCTTTTAAGTTTGATGTAGTCTCATTCATTTATTTTTGCTTTTACTTCCCTTCCCTTTGACAGCATGGATGGCTCTTGAGATAATCATGCTAAGTGAAATAAATCAGACAGAAAAAGTGGAAAACCACATGATATCACTCATATATGGGATATAAATCTAAAAGCAACAAACAAATATGACAAACAGAGATTCATGGATATGGACAGCAGACTAGTGGTTACCAAAAGGAGAAAAAGAGAGCGGAGAGGGAGATAGTGGTAAAAGGCATCTAATATGGATGATGAATGCACAATACAATATATATATATGACATACTTTTGAATTGCACACCTGAACCTTATTGGATTTTGTTGATCAATGTCACCCCAATAATATTTAATAATAAAAAAAACGTCTCCATGGAATGCAACCCTCACACCTGTCATCTGTTGGCAACCAGAGCTCTTTTCCAAGAGACTGGTATCGCCACTTCTACACACAGCTCTTCCAGGCCAAGCCCTGTAAACACTGAGGAAGCAGTTGTGGCATTTAAATTTTGCACACTGGTTTCTGTGATGTGGATTTGGCTTAAAGTGATACATTTTGCTAGTTTGGGGGACAGATAAGTCCTTGATTTTCTATAACAATTTTAATTTCAAGTAATTTTTCCCATAGATTGTCCAGACCATAGGTTTTTGAATTGTTAGATACCATCAATTGTGCTACAGTTAAAGGGAACAATAGAAAGAAAATGACATGGACAGGTATGTGTTCTGAGGTACACAGGAATATATTTTGAACAGGTAACTGCATGATAGTTCAGGTATAATGTGGTGATGGGATAGAAGCAAACTTTAGATCTATTAAGGGGGTTGTAGAGCATTCCAGATGAAAGATAATGAGAGTCCTAATACTGAATTTTAGCCATGCTAGGGGTACACAAATTTCGTGCATTAATTTTGTGTTATGACATTTCATTTCTCCTTTTGCTGGGAAAATAGGCTGGGTATGTCAGGAGTACATCTTTGCTTCCTCTCCGCTGTTGGAAAGTAATCCTGAGGTGTGGGAGGCTCCTTCTTGCTCTGCTCATCTCTGAGATATCTAAGTCCTCTTGCCCAGGCCTGGCCCTGAGGTTTGTTATCCACAGTGCATTTGTTGTTAAATTGGGAATTCTTTACTATAAAGTGACATAAATCAGAGTAAGATTACTATTATGAGCATAATATCCTGAAAACTACCATGTACCACAAAATCATGTTGCAAAGACTCTCATCAGACCATAATTTAACATATTAATTTCACTGCTTTGAAAGTTAAGGGAAGAAGGGAGGGCTCCCTACAGATCACGGAATCAGGGCCATATGACTTGGTTGAGTTTTAGGGTTTTCTGACTCCTCACCCACATACAAACTTCTGATTCCTACAATACACATACAAACTTAATTCCCACTTCAACGCCACTGTAGTCACACTGGTTCCTTCATGTTTCTCTAAAAAGTCTATGCTTCTTTCTACCCCAAGGTTGTTTGCTCCTTTTATTCCCCTCATCTGGAATATCTTTTTCTTTACACGCTAGATTCTTGAACCCAAAATATATACATTTGGTATAATTGGATGGTGTGTTTAATGTGGAAATAAAAAATAATGCTTTCTAGGAAACAAAAGGCTTATGTTTACTAGTTTTCTACTGTTAACTTCTTATTCCAATTGTGTAAAAATGGTATGACTTATTTCTATCAGGAAAGTAAGTACTAAAGGAAGGAAACCACTTTACATTTCTCTTTTCTCCCCCATAGTACTGTGATGATCACAAAATAAACACTCAATAGTTACCAGTGGGATGTTTTATGGTTCATCTACTGCTTATCATATTATGTCACCCTAAGCCATAGGAACCCAGTTTCTCTCAATTTCTTTCTCACACTAACCTATAAAACAGGTGTTATGATTATCTCACAGCACTATCTTCTAGAATGGGGATAGACTGCATTTTATGTCTGACCGAGGACATAAATCAATCCCAGTATGATAGTTTAACTTATAGCATAAGTATAAGGTATGAATTAAGGTTATTTTAATTTAGAATTATAAAAATGGAAGAAACCACCTTTTTACTGTAACTAAAATTACATTATAGAACCATGGTGTTAGTATTGCTTTAGTCAACCTATTTATGGCCAACGGCATTGTTCATGGATTAACCAATAAACATATTCAAAGTATTTATTGAGACATAGTAACCATACTGGTCAATGAGATATAACTGAGGTAGAAAAGCATTCCTATTCTAGATATTAATAATTTAGTAAATAAATATTCTTTTTCTTTTTCTCTAGGCTGGTAAGGGAAAGAATGTGACAAAGAGAATATAAAAATACCTCCCTACAAAGCAAGAAGGCAACAAGTTATTAGGTGCAAAGTTTAAGGGAAAAAAAGTTTTTGAGTGTTTCTAAAAACACGTTTTAAACCTTTAAATAAAACTAAAATTTCAGGCTGAAGAAAGATAAACTTTTATATGGGATAGCTATGATTAGCTTTTACTACCCTTAAAAATCTAGAAGAAAAGCTTTATTAAAATTATTATGTTTCAACAATCTGATCTTGCCAATACCAATGAAACCACTAACTCTAGAGTTATCAATGTTATTTAAGAAGGTAGGAAAGCCTTTGAATGTGATGTTCATTGACTCATTTTCCAATAAGTAATCTTTTTATTTTTTGAGCACTTTCATTTCTATAAAACATTTTGTTGTTGTTGTTGTTGTTGTTGTTGTTGTTGTTCTAATGTATTATTTTATTCTCTGGTCAGGGGTAGGATGGTTAGAGAAGAGAGGAGAAAGAAGAACACAGGGATGTTGAGGCAGATTGTGTGCTTGTAAAATTATTATAATGGAATTTCAGATAACTCAGGGGAGCGATGTCACCAAGATAGCAGAATGGGAGTCACAGCCTTCATCTGCCCACAAAGAACAATAATTCGAAAGCTATGAAAAAACAAAAATAGCTCTGGGGGAGCTCAGGAGTCCCTGTTAGAAACTTCAGTGATACAGTGGAGCAAAATAATCTGAGAATAATCACACAAAGAATGTAGGAAAAACAGTTTCATTTTACCTGTATCATCCCCAGGACGGCCCTGTTCAGCGCCAAGAGGGAACTTCGTGGCCAGAGAGAGTTCTCACTGCAGGGAAATATAGAGCAGAATAAGTGACTAGCTTCTCTAGCCTTTTGAGAAACAGCACAAATGGACCAAGCTCCACATCCTGGTACTGGTCAGCATCTTCATGTACAGCAGCCGCTAACCCCTGTGTAGCTATGCACCTGCACACTGCTGGCCCTGACGCCTGTCACCAGCCTCTACAGTGCACCCATGGCTAGACCCTGCAGCCACACGAGTGCATGCTGACAGCCAAGACTCACACAGCTTTTCATGTACCCAGAATTAGTCCTGACCCCGTCACAGGCTTGTACTGCTGCATGCACCTGCAACATACTAAAGTGTAAACTCGCATGCTGCCGACACTACCTGCTGTCAGTAGACCTCACCAAAGTGTGTGGACCTGCAAATAGCCCCCGCAACCACATGAGAGCACATAGACAGCCTAGGTGCCACAGCTGCTCATGTACCCCCAGTTGGCCCCAGCCCCTGACCCTGGCTGAGGCCCTTGCCACTACAATGTGTGAGTGACTGTAGCCAGCCCTTGACACCATGCAGACACCTGCAGCCAGATCCACAGAGTAGTATGCGCATACCACTGGCTCTGGCACCATCACCACCTGCCCTAGTCCCTTGCCTCTGAGGGTCCAAATAGCCCTTGCAGCCACTCAGTAGGCTCCCTGCCCAACAGCTCTTGCTGTCAGGGATCACAAACTTGTCAATGTCATGGACTTAAGCAGCCTAAGCCAATGAGAAACTTCACTATCCTGAATTTCAAGATAGTTTTTGAATTTTCCAATTCTTCTTGTCTTTGATTTCTAGTTTTATACGATTGCAGTAAAAAAATGCTGGATATTATTTCAATCTTTTTAAATCAAGACTGTTTTGTGTGGCCTGACATACGATCTCTTCTGGAGAACGTTCCATGAGCCTCGCAAAGAATGTATATTCTGTTGTTAGATAGAATGTTCTATAAAACTCTGTTAAGTCCACCTGGTCTATATCTCATTTAAATTCAATGTTTCCTTATGGATTTTCCACAAAAGTGGAATGTAGATGTCTTGTACTATTATTGTATCACTATCTATTTCCTCCTTTCAGGTTTGTCAATAATATTTGCTGTATGTATGTAGATTCTCCTATGTTAGGTGGATAAACGTTTATAAATGCTATATCTTCTTCTTGGATTGTTTCCTTTATCATTATATAATGACCTTTTCTTGTCTCTTATCATAGTCTTTGTCTTATACAAGTATAGCTACCTATGCTTTCTTGGGGTTTTCATCTGTGTGCTATCAAAAAGATTAGAATGGAAAAACCATTCCTTTACTTTCAGTCCGTGTATATGTCCTTAAAGCCAAAATGAGTCACTCGTGGACAGCAGATATCTGGGTCTTGTGTTTTTATTCATTCAGCCACTCTATATCTTTGCAATGGAAATTTAGTAGATTTACATTTAAGGGTAATTATGGATACGTATGGACCGACTCTTACCATTATGTTAATTATTTTCTTGCTGTTTTACCATTCCTTTATGCATTTATTCTTCTTATGCTGTCTTTGTGATGTGATGACTCTATGTAGTGATATGTGTAGAGTTATTTTTCTTTATTTTTGTGTATCTTTTATAGGTTTGTGATTACCATAAGGCTTTTGTAAAACATTTGCTATTTGTAATAGTCTATTTTAAGGTGTTAACAACTTAAATTCAAATGCATACTAAAACTCTAATTTTAACTTTTCTGTTTCTCCCACATTTTATGTTTTTGTGTCTCAGTTTACATCCATAAGCTGGTGTGTCCATTAAAAATATTGTAGTTTTAATTATTTTATTACTATTAACCTTTTTAGGGTTTTAACCTTGATACTAGGTTTATAAAGTAATTGTCTCATTGCCATTAAAGATTATTTTGAAATTAACCATATATTTAATTTTACCAGTAAAATTTATACTTTCTCATATTTTCCTATTTCTAATTAACATCCTTTTGTTTCAGTTTGAAGGATTCCCTTTAACATTTCTTGTAAGGCTGATCTAGTGGTGATGAACTTCTGATTTTGCTTGTCTGGAAAATTCTTCTCTTTCAATTCTGAAAGATAACTTTGGCTGGTAGAATAATCTAGAATAACCTTGATTGGCTTTTCTTTCAGCACTTTAAATATATCATCCCAACCTTTCTTGGCCTTCCAAGTTTATGTTGGAAATCTGCTTATGGTCTTATACAGTTTCCTTTGTATATAACACGTTTTTCTTTTGTTACCTTTAAGATACTCTCCTTGTCTTTAACATTTGACAGTTTATTTGTGTGTCTTGATATAGGTCTTTTTAGTTTTTTTTTTTTTTTTTTTTATGGAACTGTCTAGGATTACCGGGTCTAGATGCCTGTTTCTTTCCCCAATTTTGGAAGTGTTCAGCCATTATTTCTTTCAATAAAATTTTTGCTTTTTTCTCTTTTTCTTTATTTAGGTCCCATATAATGCAAATATCGATCTATTTGATAGTGTCCCATATGTCCCTTAAGCTATCTTCATTCTCTTTTTATTCTTTCTGCTTTTTTGATTAGATGAATTCCACTGCCCTGGCTTTGAGCTTGTCAATCCTTCTCTCCTTGAACTAGTCTGTTGTTGAACTCCTCTATTGAATTTTTAAGTTCAGTTATTGTATTTCTTAATATACCTCTGTGACTTGTGTTTGGTATTTTCTTAACTTTTCTACCTCTATTGAATTTCTCAGTCTGTCTATGCGTTGTTCTCCTGATTTTTGTGAGCGAGTTTATAATTGTAATTTTGAACACTTTATCAGGTAAGTGTTCATTTTATTAAGATCTGCTTCTGGATCTTATTTTATTAAGATCTTCATTTTATTAAGATCTGCTTCTGGAGTTTTATCTTGTTCTGTATTTGAAACATCTTTCTTTCTTTCTTCATTTCCCGTGACTCTCTGTGTTAGTTTCTGTCTGTGCATTAGATAAAACAGTGATCTCTCCCAATCTTCATGGAATAATCTGTAGAAGATAAGCCCTATTATTCAGCCTAGCTCTTGGTTGTTTTTCAGACCTTTGAGATTGGCCAAGCCTCCTGTGTTCTTCAGAATTGAGGATGTGCCAAAACTTGACAGTGTCCCAAAAAGAAAGTCTCAATTAGCTCCTAGATACAGGTTGATTGGAAGCCAGACCCTTAGACAGCAACATCTGAAGTATGTAATTTCAAATTGCATACCTTTCAAGAAAAATAAAAGTAAGATGAGCATTTCTCTCTGTTTCCTCTGTGCTCTGTGCTCATAACTTACTATCTGGAGTGATAGTAAGTTATGAAGTGTTTCTTTGTTTGCTACATCCTGTGGGACCTGTGAATGCAAGCTGCAAGAGCCACCATAGCCAGTTGATCAAGGGGTGCCTCCACTGGGTGGTAGCCACAAAATCCAGGCACTAGACAGGAGTACAAGCTTTTTTCATGGAGACACCAGTGGCCTGGAGCAGAGTACAGGGAGAACACAAAAATGGCATTTGCCAGTCTCTCCAGTTTCTGAAAAGGATTTTAGATGGCCCCTAGATGTGTATTATTTAGGAACCTGATCCTCCAGCTACAAATTTTAAGATATATGATAGGCATCTTTTAGTAAAAGACTTAAAGATGAGCATGTTTTGCCTGCTGCCTCTGTACTGAGCTCTATGGGGAGGGCCACAGCTAATCCTCACAAACTATGTAAGAACTCTTTTTTATGTTGTGTGTTTACTATAGCATTGTGAGTCTTGTGAACATAAGCCTTATTGGCTTTGAGGACTAGCTGTTTTGGGAGCCTGTCCTCAGGTGGAAGTCTTAAAAGCTAGGGCCATAGATGTTGGATCCAAACCTTTCTTTCCTCAGGGAAAAGCTGGGAGTTGTGAGCCTCTTCCTGATTTAATGTTCTTATGATGGGATGGTTTTTATGTCCAGAGTGTGTCTCAGATTTCTTATTTATCTTATATGATGTGGGCTTTTTCTCTTTAGCCTGATTTATAGGGATTACTCAGGTATTTTTTGGATTTTGTTTTTTTCAGAGGGAATTTTTCTGTGTATAGCTGTAGACTTGTAGTGTTCATGAGAGGAGATGAATTATGAAGCCTCCTATGTCATCATCTTAGACCAGCTCCTTTTAAGACTTATACTCAGTGTTTGTAAAATAGGATTAATTCCCTCACTACCTTGTCAAGATAATGAAATACGATATTTAGGTATAAAGTACTTTACAAAGAATGAGGCCTTATATAAATACAAGGAAAGGTTGTGTTGTCCTGAGTATGAGTGAATTCCAAAGTGGGTAAAAAGAGTATGCAGTATATCACTTCATGGGCAGGCATACACAAATCTCCCTCTTGCTTATGAAGCTGCAAATAAAGCCGATTTAGTCTAAGTCCATCATGTGCCAGCTGACTTAGAAATCCCAATTTTGTTGCCAGGTCCTTTTGGAAAGAAATAGAAAATGGCTGGCTTATATTTCAGTTGTTCATACTACCAAATGACTCAAAAAAGCAAAACAAAACAACTTTCTCCAGCAGTGCACAGAGAAGTTGCCTTTCCCCTCCCTCCCCATTCTTTAATTTTAATCTTTGGTAATGTGTGTTTTCCAGATTCCAAAAGTGCAAACAAAACATGTCTTTTCTATACTTTCTATTATCCAGTGCAAATTGGGAAAACAAACTGTAATGCTTCTTAATCTTATTAAAAAAAATTTTTTGCAAATAAATTATTTATAAATATTGGAGTTCTTACATAATTTAGATGGGCGGGGTGGACTAGAAACAGAAGTTATTTATGTCAACCTATTGCAGATAATGCTATTTCTCTGAAAAGCAACACAATCAGAGTAGGCAGTTTCCCAGGAATTTTGTACTCACTATGCTGGGGATTAAACTCTGCAAAGACACCTTAGGCAATGGAGGAGGAATGGTAGCTTAAGAGAAAAATATCTCAGAAAAATAAAGGAATATCAAAATTTCTTTTTTATTTCTAAGAAATGTATTTCTTCAAGCATATAGAAGATCAACTCGAACCTATATTTTTATTATGATATACATTGCCTAAACAATTGGGAAATATAACTTTTAAATATAAAATGGAATTCGACCTTTGTGAATATGTAGATATGAATACTCAACATCATATTACCCTTTTATGTGTTCTATATTGTCTCAGGTTAGTGTGCTAATTTCCCCTGTGTAATTTCACAGGACAATATTCTTTTTTACTAACAACCTCTCGTAGTTTATTAATAACATTAACACAGCCATGTTTTTCTGTGTGCCAGCTTTAGGGCTATAAGATACATAGAGACATTTGTTAAGTCAACGTAAATATTAAAGATCAGTTAAGAGAGAGAGGGAGAATCACAGTACCATTTACTACCAGTCCTGAGTTCCTTTGGGATGGATGTATGTGTATGACTTGTTCAGTCTATTAAACAGATGCTAGTTTAACTATAGCATGTATGTTGGTTTACAAATAGTTTTGGAGTGCTGTGGTGGGGGATATGCATGTATGAAAATTCCAGGTACGAGTTTTGGGAATACCGTTTAGAATTGTATTTATTTTTAATTGAAATTTAAACATTGACCTCAAAGATATATAAATGATGTTAGTTTTGATGATTTTGGAGAAGTATTCAGAAATATAGTAAAGTATTAAGGAAAATAGTACCTAAGATTTTTAAACAACATTTTTTTTAATTGGATTATATTTTAAATAAAATAAGTTGATCATTAATTTTGTCTGGAGTTTGACATGGTACTGATTTTCTGTTCCTCTCTGTTTGTTTTATCTTGTGACATTTTGAACCAAGAAATTGTTTTAAAGTTTATACAATATAACTCCAACTAGGGAAGCAATTTCTTAACAGTTAGCTAAAAAAGACATAAAATTTATATTTTTATATTATTCTGAGATATGATAAAGATACTTAGAGATTTTTTTCTTTTAGAAAAATAAAAAAGGTTTAAAAGAAAAAGATTTTATAAAAGTCTATTCTACCATATATGTTTTTGCTACTCTGGATCTATGACTGTACAAAATAATGAAAAGGCAACAGATAAAATTCTTAATACTGAATACTAGAATTTCATCTTTTTGTTCTTTCAGCTTTCAGGAGAAGTGATTTTACAAATTGCCAACGAACCAGTTCTGCCCTTTAATGCTCTCGATATAGCAATAGAAGTTCAAAACAGCCTTAAAGGTAATTTTTCTTTGAATTATAGTAATTTTAGCAAATGAAAAATTGTAAATGTGTAATTTTAACAAGAAATGGATAAAATTATCCGCTATATTAACCATGTGAATTCAGACAGTCTCTTTCTATAGAGGATTATCATGAGAAAGACTTAGAAGAATTTTGGCTGCCATTTTAACAGGAATTAGTTGTGCTTATGTGTAAGCATCAGACAACATATCAGATTTTAGAGAACATTCTACCTACTATTCTTTATCAAAGAGATTTATAATTTCAAGCTTATTATTTACAAGTTTCATATGGAAAAATATTGTTTAGGGATTTTGTTCTTTAACACTTGTACCAAGCATTTAGTCAGTTCAAATAAGACTGGCCTAGAATTTTCTTAGGGATTGGTGTCTATGAGTTATGGGCCCACTCTATTTCACTAAAGTTTGGCTGATCCTAAATTAAGGATGACAAGGTGGTTTGGGATAGCCTCTATTTCCATTCCTTCAGATTTGAATATATATCTTTCTGTAGAATTCTGACACTACTCTAATAATTACCTCATTTCCCCATAAACTACATATAAATCTTTCAATTAGGCTTATAATTTGTCTTCATTAACCAACTACGAAGGTCAATATTATAATTAAAGAATGCACCCTCTTCCTTCTCTTTGAGCTACACATTTTACTAACAGATCTATAATGAGTCACTTGTAGACATATACTTATTAAATACAAAAGCTGATATTTTAACTATAGTAATCCTTGGAAAGTGTATCATTCTAAAGAGCCAAATATTTCTGGCATCTGAAAGCTTAATATTTTTTGTTTGTTTGTTTTTGACTACCTGGGTTACTCTGAACCCAGAGAATACTATAACATAGTCACCCTGAGCGATATTTATGATTTATATTTTAGTAGTTGTAAACCATGACCTCAGCAACAATTGAGCTGTTATTTAGGGCTATTTGCTTCATACTTAATGGACTCATATTGTTCAACTTTGTTATATTTAATTCAGTCTCTATATAGCTGTCTTCTTTTCAACGTCTGTAAAGCTTCTATCTCACTGTTGTTAGTGTGACTGCCTAGGGCTACTGGTAGAATGGGTGTGGGAGAAAAAGAACCACTGCCCTTGCAGTGGAAGCAGTGTCAACAGGAGAGAGCCAGGTTCCTGTTAAAGCAACCAAGTAAAGAAAATATTCTCAGAAAAGACCGAGTTAATGATCCTTTCTTTAATAGTTGTATCTAAAAGCATGTCAGCACAGTGGGGGGAAAACCTGCATTCATTCCACAAAAATTTCAACTGCAGGTCAGATGCCACTAAGTATATGTTAATCTCTCCCTATAATCCAAGATTCTCAGTGGAGCAGCAGGGACGTTTTAGCTTCCTGCTGCTATATTAAACTGCTTCTACTGTAGGTGAAGAACTTTTTCTTCAGCTACTGGTTTTTTGGTTTTTGAGTTTTGTTTTCTTTTGACATGAAACTCCTTGGGTCTCCCTTTCACTTTCACTCAGAAAGATACAATCAGACTTAAGATGTACCCAATACAAAAGAAAGAAAGAAACAAAGAAAGAAAGAGAGAGAGACAGAGAGAGAAAGAGAGAGAGAAAGAAAGAAAAAGGCAAAAGATGTGTTTATTTTTCTTTTATTTAACTTGAGTATAAATATTTGATCAAACAAATATATGTCCCCTTTAAGCTATACATTTTTGTATTTTAGTAATCATGATTCTAGATTACTTGCTCTGTATCATAGTCAAAGGTTATTTAAATATTGCTAAATTGTAGGCAATTTGGTATAGCTGTTCTATTTTGAGTATTTTGGTTATAACCTTATTTCTAAGATAGAATACTTTAATATGTTAATGTGTGAATAATGGTCAGCACTTAACAACAACTAAGTATATATATTAGTTTCAATTTTGTCTACCATTCTAGACTATTTCATTAGCAAAACAAAATTTCTGTAGCTAAATGAAACATAATTTTTCTGCCTAATGCAAGCTTTAATTGTTGACATGTTTTGTTATTTTGTTATAATACTTGATAATGTTTAGTCTTCAGTTCTCAATTACAGTTTTAAAAAAAAGTGACCTTCAAGGCTGAACTATAAAATCCCATTTCTCCTTACTGCAGAGTTTAAGTATGAAGGTCTCTGAAACCCAATTGCATTTTCAATGGTGTAATTTTTACCCTTGACAACGGCCATCTTGTTTATTTATTACACTAGTTTACGGTAGCAGCAGACCATTCTCTATCGTTCTCACAACCACCAGACAGAAGGATAATTTACCAGTGAATAATTTGTTTGAGTTGATTTATTGGATGCTTCTTGAAACCTCATTTTGACTGAGTGGCCCTGGCTCTTAATAGTTGGTCAATGCCAAACATATAATAGTTAGAAATTGAATATTTATATGTGGTGCAAGGAGATGTACCATAAATAGTGACTGATAACTGATATGTTTCAGATGTACTTGTGACAAAGTTGTGTCCAAAAAATTCACATACAAGGCAATGGTACTAGTTTGCAAGGGCAGGAGGAAGTGTCAAGAATAAAGTACTATCAAACCCTTGAACCTGGAAGCAGACTAAGGAGTGAGCAGTTAAACCTACTAAGTTTACTGTTTCTCACTTTATCTACTTTTTGATATATAAAACAGTACTTCAAAAATAATTAATGACTATGTAATTCTGATGCTTTTTGTTTAATATCTGCTATTTTTCTTTGTTAGAATTTTGGATCTTTATTATTTAGCATTATTGTAAAAACTGCAAATGACCAAATAAAATAAAAGTTATTTTCATTTGATCTGGCTGTGTACACATTTATTTAGTGCAAGCCAGAATCAGCAGGAAACATAATTTTGAACTGTGTAGCTTGTTTCTGCCTCTCATTGTCTTACTAAATGTAAAATGGTTGTCAGCAGCATTTCCTCCTATTCTTTGGAAAACTGGCAATGCCACTTTGATTTGACTTCATTTTTCTTATTAGCTCTGATAATTTATTAGTGTTAATCACTTCCTTTTAGAAAGAAAAATAGTATTTCTAGCTGATGATGCTACTGAGGAAAGTACTGTTTTGTTAGATTCATAGTTTCATATTTTCAAACATCACCTTTGTTTTTTTCTACAATCAAAAGTGATTAAGACCCACCTAATGTCTTTTCTTTTATTTTTGAGAAATATAAGATGAATTTCTTAAATAGAAAAATTAAATATGTGCTATGTAAATTGCATGATTCTAGTCCATCTGTCTGCAGTCTTGGTTTAATTACCATCAATTCCAACTCTGAACTGGCCTATAAATAGTAAAGGTTGGGCACATTAGGTACCTGGCCCTGTGCCCTCCCTAAGAAATTCAAAGCAGTCTATCATCTAAAATACAAAAAAATTCAAAAACAGATTTTGTTCCCGTGGGAATTCTGAGTCTTACTAGTTTTCTAGCAGTTTGACCTGAACTGACATTTCTGGAAGTTACCTTCTTGTATGAAAAGGACTTAAACCCAAAGCATTCTCTAAGAACTATCTTAACTTGCTTGATCAAATTGATAGAAAAAATTGATGAGCTTGGTCACCCATTGGGTACAATTTTCTAAAAATATCTTTAGTTTATATTTTCATAAGAATTCTAATTATATAACTATCTTAAAGATTGCATTTCATTTGTTGATATTCTACACCTAATCTCAAAAAAGAATGTGTGATAGCTGGGTCTGTAGCAAAATATGATTTTCTCTACTTTGTCAATGTTTGACTCCCCAAACTAATTTTTCTTTCTCTCCATTTCTCTTTCAACTCATATTTTTATTGTGTAATGTCCCTTAATTATTATCTTAAGCACTTTATCCATTTTGTTTTCTTCAGTATAATGCTTTTTTTTGTTGTTGTTCATTTTCTATCTTTACAGTTTGTTGCTGTTTATGCAGCTTCCTTTTGTGATCATTATTTCTTTATTCTGAGTACTTGATTCAAATTTTTATAAAGTTTTCTTTTTAGTACTTACATTTTATGTATTGATGCATTAATTGAAATATGTTAGTGATATATTTTTCCTACTCTCCCATCTAATGGTTTATTATATCATTATTTTTTTCTCTAAGTGTTATTTTAAGGATAAAACTTTGTGTCCATGACAGGATAATACTACAGTCCTTATTCTATGAGTGTCGGCTCACTGACAACAATTTTAAATTTTTTCTTTTGAGATATTTTAATTGTGATTTGTAATAGAGCATGGAGTACACTTGCACCCATTGTGATTCATTTTATCCAAGTTTTTTTTTTTAATTTCTTTGTTCAGTTTCTTGGTTTAGCTAAAACACAATTAAACTCACATGTGTTATTAAATATACAACTCCAACTTTCTGCTTTAGGAGGAAAGTGATAAAAATAAACCACACATGAATTTAATTCACTCAAGAAGGCCTTTGCCAACCCTTCTAAAAGCAGCCAATAACCAGATCACTTAGTTGCAAACATAACACAGAGGCAGCATCTGTGGGCCATAAAAAGAGTCCCTGGTTTAATTTCTGCACCAGTCAGATGGACCCATTCCATGTAATATGTTGAAATTCTTGCTAGATTTTCATCTGCCTTGTCTATCTGGACCACATAATCTTTAAAATACAGGACAATTTTTAGAATGTGCTGCTATTTTTAAAAAGTAGCCAACCTAATTCTTATAAATGTGACACTTTGGCATCTTTACAAAAAGTGATTTCTGTTGTATTCAGTTTAGATATAATTATCCACTGTCTTCTGGCATATTTCATGTTTGAGTAATATTCTATGTAAAATCAATGTCATTATTTATCAATAGTTCAGTAGCTCCCACATTTCTTTCTCTACCTATATCTTTATTTAACTTCTTTAAATAACCAGCTAAGATTATTTATTGTGATTCATACTAAAAAAGGCAGGGTGACAAATAGAAAATGTAGGATAATAGAAGACTGTTGCTTCCCTTGGCTGAAATCATATTGGCAATTTCTTTTCTTTAGTGATGTCACAAAGCATTTAAAAAATGACATTAAGTAACATTTTCCCCTCCAAATAATCTTCTATTCTGCTTTTAACCACTGTATTCTGTGGAACATAAATCATACATTTTCTTGTCACTATAAATCAGTGAAGTCTAAGCTGTGATTGTGCAATTGTTAGCACCTTTAAAAGTGTGATAAGCTCATCTATACAACAATAGGTTCTATGAAATACTATTAAAGTAGAAGGCTATGTTTGTTTGATATAAAAATGTAGTTTTAGACTATGACCAATACATTTCACTCTTAATTTAAAATGAAATTGAGTGAGTCTTTAATAATATAGTGGGCAAATATAAACAAAAGATAAGAAAATAAAAATAAATTCAAATTTAAAAGGTTTTGGTGTATGAAACTCTGAAGAAGGACCACAATAATGGTTACTGAAATCATTGTTTAAAATAGGACAGTTATAAACTTATCCAGGAGGTTGTAGAACAGACAACACACACAGGGCTATACCAAGTTGAAACTCATCAATTTATCAAGTTCTTCAAGATGAGAGGTATTTTGTACAGATCCCAGATCCTGGCAGGTTTAACATGTATAGATTTAATGGGTGTATTCAGCTCTGTAGTAACTGATCTTACTCAAAAGTCTTAGAGTCCTCATGGATAGGATTTGTATGAAGTAACAGAGTTTCTGATCTACTGTTGAGGTTGTTTTAGGATCATTAATCAAAGGTTTGCAGGGAAAACAAGTTTTCTGGGAAGCACTTTGGCATTTTAGGGGTCACTCCAACAAAGCCCCAGGTATTTTTCTAAGTACCTTACGTTTACCATGACATTTAACCTTAATCTAGCACTATGAATGGAGCTAGGTATTGTTAAGA
Source organism: Cynopterus sphinx (assembly GCA_030015415.1). Lineage (NCBI taxonomy): Eukaryota > Metazoa > Chordata > Mammalia > Chiroptera > Pteropodidae > Cynopterus > Cynopterus sphinx. The sequence continues at coordinate 35,055,346 of CM057380.1, forward strand.
CCAGAAATTTTGATAGTAAAAAACTAGGCCTCTAGACATCAGAGTAGTGGTGTGTGTGTGTGTGTGTGTGTGTGTGTGTGTGTGTGTGTGTGTGTCTTAGTCTTACTCAGATATACACATTTAAGTTGTAGGTTTAGGGCTTGAATAAGTCTGTCAGGTTTCAAAGTCCCCACTCTTTCCACTATACCACACTGCCTCAGAAACTGCCTTGAGGGGAAGATGCTACAGGTTGGCTACAAGGCAGGAGATTTCCTGGGCAGTAGGAATATGTTCACTCCAGTATATTTTAAAGCCTCTCCCAAATTGGCTTGCCTTAGATCTCAATGGTCATCTAAATATCCACTGACTTTCTCCTTCATTTCCTCCCTTTCTCACTCTCTTCCTCCCTTGCTCCTTTCCATCCTGGCTTCTTCCTCTTAAATTAATATGAATACAGCTTATAATATCCAGCTCTGTCCTTTCCGTAATAAGCCAGAAAAAAATGAAAGGATGTGAGTTAGAGGTAGATTTAAACTCTAGAATAGTGGTTGCTGAGGGGAGAGGAAGAGAAGACAGATCATGTTGCTGTGTACAAGTGGAACACCTACCTACCTCTATTGCTTTAACGTAGATAAATGCCCAGAACTTTCAGTTGTTCTATTTGAGATACCCTTGATTTCTGGGCAATTTTATGATTTGTCTCTCAAGTTGTATTTCTTCCGTGGGATCTATTTAGAATATTCTTATACACAATGAACTCTTCATTTATCCTTATGGGCATTTATTTCATTTGACACTCTTCTCCATTTGTGGATTATTTCTAACTAGTTTAAAAACTTGTTAAGTTAGAGTTTGAATATTATGTCTTTGTCTCTTCCCACTATTTATATAATAACGCACAAAACAGGACTCATAAGTGCTTACTGAAAAAATATTTTTTATTTTACACTGAAATGAAGGAAGAAAAAATACAAAATATTTTTGTTTGAAGTGTAGAAGTACTTTTCAGTTATCTCTTGAATAATATCAAAGTAATTTTACTAGGCAGTCTCAATTGTTGTGTATTATCTTAAGGCTGATTTTTAATATTTATCACAAGTCAGTCTGTTCTGCCATCTCTAAAACCTTATTCATGATTGGTTTTTCACCAAAAGCAAAGATATAGAAGAATTATTTTTAGAGACAGTCTGTTTAATTACTTTGCCCTTTATCTTTTTTCTTTTCTTGTACTTAAAAGGTTTGATATGCCAACCCATGGAAATAAAAAATGGCTCCAGATTCGTAGGTACCACAAAATAAATTGGGAATCTCAATTAAAATGTATGTAAGAGTATGACACAGTTGCCCAGAGGGTGTCATGGTCTGGAGAAAGTGATAAGAAGCCACATTTCTGAGAGTAAAATCATTAGTAAGGTTTTTTGCTTGCCTTTAAAAAAATGAGTCGTTAGTAATTTGTATTTAGTTTTTGTACTCTGATAATAGTAACTTCCCTTGGCATAGTAATCTTGATACTTAGAAAGTGAAATGACCATTTTTCCCATTTTTTTATACTGTTATTAAGTAATCTGTTCAAGATGTGTTGATAATTAAGTAGACCATGCACTTCTCACTCTCTCTCTCTTTTTTTTATATCAAGGCCTCGGTTTTTAGACTCCATGTATGCATTACTTCAAGATAATTATATTGACCTTCTCTGAGAGAAATCTCTAGCTCCTGGTACATTTTCTTTGGAGTTATTACTTATTAAACCTAAACTTTTAAGAGCCTCAATTAGTTCTCTGCTCTCTGACATTCACTATGCCTTAAATGAAGTTTTATAAATTCTTAGTTTTATGGGTTATTGGTAGGCCATACTTTAATTCCATTGAGTTTAATTTAACTTATCATTACACTAAAATAGCCTTTCTTTTCTCTTTGCAACTATTACTGATTACAGCTATTACTGACATATTTATTACATCTCAAATAAAACATTGTATAAATCGACATTCATTCAACAAAATTTTTAATAAATGACTATCATACATAAGGTATTGTGCTGGGATATGGAGATACAAAGAGAGATAAGACATATTTGCTGGTCTTGTGTGGTTCTATTCAGTCAAGGAAAGGAGAGAGACAAGAAAGATAAAGACTAAAATATTACAGATGCTACAATGCTGTGATTGAAGGACATAATTCACATGTTGATTTATTAAATGATATGCCAGGAACAGTTTTAGATCCTGGGGAAATGATAGTGAACAAAAAAGATAAAAAGCTATTCCTTCACAGAGCTGACATTCCAGTAGGGATCTTAAGGATCATGAAGGAACAATCGTTTGTAGATATAAAATCCAAATAGAAAAGGTGACATTACTTTCTGGGTCTTATTTGGGGACACAAAAAAAGCTTTATTGGCACAGAAATGACTATTAGGAATCTTTGTAACATCATTTATATATCAGAATAATTACATGAACATGAAAAGTAAAGCTGCTTCTCAATTTGTAACTTCAGACCCTCCAAATAATGCACAGGGTATGCTGTGGATGGCAGATTTTTACTATCAGGATTCTTTTTGGATTCAGCCACTTCCTAAAGCTGTCAATTCTCTACGTCTGTACTACCATAAAAGATAAATTCATTTAAAGCTAAATAAGGTAGAATGGTACAATTTGTCTCACTTGATTCAAGAATAATGTCTTCAATTCTTTGGTGTATGTTACACCAGAACAGATTTTTCTTTCTAAAATGGAAAACTTTCAAGAATATCAACCTTGTTTTTTCTGTTGTTTAGTCTTTCAATTTCAGTATAAACTAAATGTACCTTATCTGTCTTGTTCTTTCCTGTGCCGTGATGTTCCCTGTAAGTTCGCTGTATATTAACTTTGGTGAACCATAATAACTTAAGATAAACCATATTGTTATAAAATAACATTAGTGTTATTGTTGTTATTTAGAGGGCTAGATCTTCATAATGAGCAAAAATATCTCATCTCACAACCTCACTTTGTTTTGAAATCAAGCAAGATAATTAACTAATTTAAAATGCACTATGAAAACATCAAAATGCCAAAACCTGTAAACTTCTACAATCGATTTTATTTATTTCGTCAATTTTAGTGAATAGAGAGCTACAAAGAGGGCTATCTTTTTTTGTAGACCTCATAAAAACCACTTATCTCTACATAATCTCTACACAGTTTTCTTTTGTTATTGGATTTTTTCCGTAAGAATACTTTATTAAATCTATTTTGTTTATTCAATAAACAACTATTGAGAGTCAGAACTATGCTGGGCTCTAAAGAAATTGTCCCCATCAAATAAAGGTGAAAGACAAAAAGATCATAGGACACACATCAGCTATAATTCTAACCTGGTTTTCCTTTTCTTAGTGGAATATGCATTTCCACAAAGACCAGGTGTTTTTAGAGCTGGTAACCCTAGGACTTCACTTGGAGAAGGAGTCCCTTTGCAGTCTTTCCCTTTTGCTCAAGACTTCCCCGAGGGTGGGAGCTGTAAGGCCTCTTTTCATCTCTCCATCTGCTTTTCTCAATGACATGCTCTCAGGACTGCCTGCTTAGATTTACTAGGCCTCTGTTCATTTCATTACTTTGACTTGAAATATTTCTTTGTAGTAATATGCTGACCTTGTTGGAGTCAGTTGTACCTAGTCCCCTGAGAATGACATCACTCACTGTTGCCTCACCAAAGACTGACTCGAATGGCGGTATATCAGGAAGAAGATGAGGAGGAAATGTCCCTGCTATGGCATAATAAAAGAATGCTCTTTAAACAAGGTGTTAGTTAACATCAGCCAGGAGTGACCTATGTATAGGGAAGTACTTACAAGTATTGATAATTTAACCCTCATAACAAATCTATGAAGTAGGTGCTTTTCTTATGTCAATTTCACAGATGAGGACACTGAGGATCAGTAACTTGCCTGACATCACACAGCAGATATTTGAACTCAGGTGGTCTAGCTATGGGATCTGGTGGCTATAATCCATATACTAATGCTGCTTTTCTCTTAGTAGAATGACCTGTGGTCTCTGCTACCACCAATCACATTAGAATTACATCCAGTAAGTTACATAAACGAAGAAACAACAACAATCAAAAATCATCTTAAAAGCAAAATAAAATAATTTAAACATTAGGAAAGTTGTCAGTATATTTTCAAATCAAACATGTATTTTAACTTCAAATTACAGAAAATTTTTCATGAAAAGAGCCCATAGACTCATAATACCACATAATAATATATGTTCTCAGAAAAGAAGATAATTCCTTGTACATTTTTTCCCATAAATATAGGATACTCCATCATGTTTATGAATTGTTGAGTCAGAAAAAATCATTCTTCTATTTCTTGCCTGTCATTTACTTGTTTAATGACCTATGCCAATTTCCTTACTCTAATTCTCAGCTTCTATGAAATGGACATGACAATACAAGATTTGGTGAATATTAAATGAGATAATTATCTGAAAGGCTCAGCCTAGTAGCTGGAACGTAGCAGTCTTTCACCTATCAGTACCTATTTACTGGTATATTAGTCATAATTGTTATTATTGCCATCATTATTATTACTACTACTAATGTTAGTAGTAGTAGTAACAAATTTAATAATTTAGTAGAATATAGTATATTTAAACAGAATGTTTCTGATAAAATGTATACATTATCATTATAAAATGTGTATTTTATTCCTTTGAGAAAGTCTTTTCTGAGATGAGCTCATTTATCTTTACCAGGTGATCAGCCCAACACCCATCAACTGCTAGCCCTGGCCTCACGCCTGCGGGAAAGTGCTGAACTCTTTCAGTCAGATGAGATGCGTCCTGCTAATGATCCCAAGGAGAGAGTTCCCATCCGTGTCCGAATGCTGAATGACATTCTCCAAGACATGGAGAAGAGCTTCCTGGTACAGCAAGTGCCACCAGGATTTTATAGGTAGGATATGTGTCTCAAATTTATATTTTTATACCCCTCAATTAAATTTTTTGTTTAACTTTTAGAATATGGATCTTCTGTGAACAAAGCACTATTTTTTAACGTAAACCAGTTATTTAATCTCCTCCCCCAAAGAAAAGTTCAACTGCATAAATATAAAGGAAACTTAGTGTAGCAATATTACAAAGAAAACAATTAAGAATTTTTTTGACATCACAGTCAATGTGAGTGAAACATGATATGGATACCGAAAAACCAAATGGAATTAAAGGTTGTATTTGGAGAAATACACTTTCATGAATGAATCAGGATAAACCCATTCTGTTCTGCCCTAGTAAGATCAAATCTAGAGCACTGTATTTACTTCTTGAAACTACATTTTTAAGAGGGAGTAAAATAAGTTTAATATTCAATGAAGAGTGGGAGTCAGATGAATCTTGAAACAAACTGGGAATTAGAGATATTTGAAGTGTCACAATAGAGTGATTTTTGAAACATTTAAACATTTTAACAAATATTTTAATAAAACAACTTTCATATGGAAAGGGACTCAATTTAGGCTTTTAGAGGCTGAGACAAGTACAACATAGTTTTGTGTTTGAGGTTCCCGATATAGTACAAATTAAACAAAGGAAAAATGTAGTTTAAAAGATTATTACACATTTTAAACATTTTTAACTGATTCTTCTATAAGACACAAAATATAAATGTACAAATCTTTCTGTGTAAAAGATGCTTATATAAGTTGTGTCTATAACAATTATATATACATATATATGTATGTTCTCTGTATATATGTGTGTGGGTGCGTGCATGTGTGTATGTGTGTGTGTGTGTGTGTGTGTGTGTGTGTGTGTAGTCCAGGATTTATCATGAGACAAGTCAGCAGACAAAGAGTTATTAAAAAAAGAGTGGAAGTAAGAAGACTGTTCGGCCCAGAACTCTCATCATAATGGGCCTCAAATTTAGCCTTTTACATATCTATCTATCTATCTATCTATCTATCTATCTATCTATCATCTATCCATCTATCATCTATCATCTATCTATAAAATAATGCCCTGGACTAGACATACTGTGTATTACCAAAGGATCTAACTAGGATTAGACTAAAGCATTGAAACATAAGAATACAAGTCTTCATTATGTATAAGAAAGAAATTTCTTGTAAGTAGTGTTCTTAAAAGGCTTGATATAATGCTTCCACAGATTAGGAAACCCATTATCACTGCAGGTATTAAAGCATAGGCTGAATAGCACTAAACACCTGAATATTTAGATTATATGAGGTTTAAAATGTCTTTCAGCACAAAAATTCCATGGTCTGACAAATCACCTGATCTCTTCAAACCTTAATTTTTATATCTACAAAATGGGATGATGGGATAAGACCATTTATTAATAAGAAACCTTGTCTATTTCTGATATTTGGTGATTTTTTTTGTTATGTTTTTAAACCAAATTCACATTGTAAATCATTATTTTATATCATATCTTCAAATATTATGACTCTATATTAAAAATCTTTGGGAAACATTCATTTATTACAATAAGTATTTTGTATGCTCCATGTACTCTTGTAAGCATCAGAGTTGTAGAAGTTGCCTCAATACCTGACCTAATATAGTTATAGTTTAGTGGTAGAGATACGGAAACAGAATGAGCAAGGTAATTAAGTAAAATATAGTATATGATGGATATAATAAATGCTAAAGAGAAAATGTAAGCCAGATCATTAAATCTAGCATTATTAAAAAGTCTTTATCAGAATAGATAAATTATATTTTTAGAATATGTTATATAAGATTATTTTATTTTCTTCATTTTGAATTTATAAAAATTCAGAAATTAATAAAATTCCAATATTAAATATATAGTTTGTATGTTATGAAATACTAAATGCTTTCCTTATTTGCCTTTCTTGGCACTTGCACTAGGTATAGAACACCTACTAACAGTTGACATATGTCTAATAAACTTTGTATTATCCCTTCAACAATGTATATGTACTCAATTTACTTTATCATACATTTTAAATAGAAAAGTAAATATTTGTCTTGCTTTGAGTTAATAATTAATAAGCAAGTGATTTTTATTCCTGTTAGTAATATGATTACAGGATACCTGGTGTTCTAGTGTGTAAAGAACAGGAAATATTGATTATAATAATGTTCTAATTCATATAGAAAACTTTAGAATGTAATTCTCTGGTTCAATATTTTGGCCTTATTTTTAAACTATTACTATAGTTATTGAAAGAATATATGTATGCCATTCTCCTTGGCTTCTTTAATTTATATAAATTATACATGTAATATACATATATAATATATGTACATATGCCAGCAATACAAATAGATTAAAAAGCCCTATCTCGATTTATTTGACTGAACTTTATCTTGATTGTCATGAATTTCATTTCATGTCTGAAATATATACCAAATCATCCTGCTCCTTTTTTTTTTGGTAGAGAATTTACATTTTAAAATATGCTTGACACAAAAACTTTCAAAATCGACTTTCTACTCCTAATCCTTATCAGTTCATTTTCTATGGAAGGGAAAATGTTCAAAATAAAAAGATAGGTATGACAATGACATGCTTTTTAAGAAAATGAAAAAATTATTATTTATAGTGACAATTATACAAAGAAAAGATAAAATTTTTAATTGTATTATACCAAAGAACATTTGGTGAACAGGGTTTAATTTTTTTAATGTTAAACAACCTTTAGAGATTGTTAATGTTAAATAACCTTTAGTTATTCATGTAAGAATCTCACTCTTCAACCTGATAGTGTTATGACAATTCTTATCAGATATATAAGAAGAATTTCAAAAGTGGTTTGCTTTTTAAGAAAGTTGTTGACAGAAGTTCACTGTATAAAGTTAAATATTGCATTTGGAATTGTAATCATGTCTCAAAAGGATACTGCCTTAACAAAAGTATCACTAAACACTGAAATATATTATCTTTGGAATATGCAAAGGAATTTCCCCATAATTTGACCTCAGCTGATTCAAGGATTTCAAATCCTGTGATATTGTATCTAAAATTGTCATTCCTATAAATAAACTGTCATTGAATATTGCTCTCTGTAAGCATACTGATGGAAACTGGAAGTATAAGATTCCTGCCTTCAAGGAATTTAAACTAATTCAACAGGTAAGATGTATAAATCATTATTTAAATAAATTTGCAGAATATTTATGCAAAGTGCCCAATGAATGCTATAGGCAAGAAGTTCTTTTGGGATTCAGTAAAGAGAAAAATTATCTTGTAGCAGTCAAGAAAGAATACATAGGGAAAGGGAGAAATTTATCTAGGGTTGAGGAAATAAGATGTCCAATAAATTAAGGAATACTATAGACTAAATGTGTATGTCTTCCCCAAATCCAAAATTTTTATGTTCATACTTAATCTTTAATATGATATTTGGAGGTGAGGCCTCCTAGAAATGATTAGGTCATTAGGGCAGAGCCCTCATGAATGAGATCAGTATCTTTACAATAGAGACCTTAAGAGAGTTCCTTCACTCCTCCTGCCATGTGAGGATGCAGCCATCTATGGATCAGGAGTCAGGCCCTCCAGTCACTGAATCTGCCAGGGACTTGCCCTTGGACTGACTACTCAGGCTCCAGCACTGTGAGAAACAAATTTGTGTTGTTTATAAGTCACCCAATCTATAGCATTTTGTCTAAACAGCTGAAACTAAGACAGGGAGAATTTCTAGGAGAGAGAAGTGTGAAGAAAGATACAAAGGAAAGATTTCCTGTAACATGCTAGAAAATAAGAAGTAGATTTAAATAGAAATAGTCTGAATAGTTTTTAGGTTCATGATTATGGAGAGTGGGAAGGAATCAAGTTGTGGAGTCCCTTAAATGCTCTGTTGAGAGATTTGGATTTCATGTTTTACACAAAAGAAGCCATGAGAAATCTGTCATTCAGAGGGTTTATCTTATACTCCAAGTAGGGTGCACTGCAGTTGAGAGAGAACAAAATCAGGAAGATTATGGTGTAGAAAGATATTGAGGGGTAAGAAAACAATTTGGAATATTGGTGTCAGTGAAGAACAAAGGGCTGACTTGAGAGACTGAGTTAAGGAAGAATTGATTAATTGTTGAGTGGCTATGGAAGTCTTATTTCAGGCTGTTAGGATTCCCCAGGGTCAAGGCAGATGAAGCAGGGGTGGTAGAAAAAGGTGCCTCCTCTCTGTCCATTTCTCCAGCCAGTTAGTGAAAGCACTAAGTATCTTGGAGTCTCTGTGTAATTATATCATAATCTGTTGTTAAAGATCATTTCTGAAGTCCCTTCTAGCTCTAAGAATCTGATTCAATGGACATGCACTGTATTAAGACTTGAAAAGTTCTTCTAATCCTCAGTAAGTGGAACAAGAAACAACATAATTATAGAGGTTAATGGCATAATGAGAATCTGCAAAGTTTCCCCAGTGGTGCTGAGCTTGGTAGGCAATAGGGAGCAGATCAATCAGAAACCATGTAAGTGAAAGTATGTTGAAAACTCTAAAGCATCCAAAATTTGATTCATTGCCCCTGAGTAGAAAAGACATTATGTATATCCTTAATAATTCTGAGTCCTCTCTCTCCTTTACTTACTATGATTCTAAGGTACTGCTCTACTACTGATGGGACTGGTTGTGTCTAGATATGAGATCTTGTGGCATCTGTATTTTGTTATTGGTTCTTTTTAATTCCCTATAGTTATTATTCTACAAAAGCAGATCAAGCAGTCTGACCTAGTGCATCTATACATTCTATAATTAAATTTTTCTAAAAACATATGTACAGACTACTTTTTAGAATAGTTTTAGGTTTAGAGGGAAACAGCAGAAAATACAAAGTTCCCATATAACCTATACCCTTCACACACACACACACACACACACACACACACACACGCACGCACGCTATTCCCCCTATTATAACATTTTGGAATAGTATGGCATATTTATTACAATTCACGACCCACTATTGATACTTTATTATTAACTAAAGTTCATAGTTAATGTTAGCGTTTACTCTTTGTGTTATACATGTTATAAATTTTAACAAGCATATAATGACATGTATCCACCATTACAGTATCATCCAAAATAGTTTCATTGCCCTAAAAATCTGTGCTCTGCCTATTTGTGTCTCCCTTCCCACTGCCTGAGACTCTGTCAAACACTGGTCTCCTTACTGTCTCCACAGTTTTGCCTTTTCCAGAATGTCATATAGTTTGAATCAAACTGTATGTAACCTTTTCAGGTTGTTTCTTCGCTTAGCAGTATGAATTTAAGTTTCCTCCATATTAACTTTTTTAATCATTACATGTTCCATTATATGGATGTACCATAATTTGTTTATCCATTCACCCATTGAAGTACTTTCAAATTTTGATAATTATTAATAAACTTGCCATGTATACATACATACATACATACATAATATATATACATACATATATATATGCAAATTTTATGTGGATATACATTTTTAACTCATTTGGATAAACACCAAGAAGCATAATTGTTGAAAATATGTTAAGCTTATATTTAGCTTTGTAAAACGATTCCAAACTGTCTTCCAAACTGTACCATTTTATTTTCCCACTTGTAATGTTCCACATCCTCACCAGCATTTGTAGTTGTTAGTGTTCTAATAGATGTGTATTAGTATCTCAATTTTTAATTTGCAATTCTCTAATGACATGATGTTGACCATTTTTTTATATGCTATTTTCCCTCTGTGTGTCTTCTTCGATGAGATGACTTTTCAGATATTTTGCCTATTTTTAAAATTGAGTTGTTTCATATTGTTGAGTTTTAAGAGGATTTTTTATATTTTAGATGCCAACATTTTATTAGATACTCATGTTACAAATATTTTCTCCTAATTTGTGGCTTGCTTTTTCATTCTCTTAATAGTATCTTTTATAGAGAAGAATCTTTTAATTATTATTAAATCTAATTAGTCAAGGTATTTTTTTGCACATGGATGTCTTCTTGTTCCAGCACAATTTGTTAAAAAATCTATCCTTTCTCCATTGATTTGCTTTCTCTCTTTTGCCATACAATACACTTTTAATATTACCTTTTACAAGTAGCTTACTTGTCTATAGTAGAACAACTTTCAGAATTAAGATTGCCATGTAACAATATTGTGGAAAGATCCTGGATTTGCGGTTTATAAGTGGGAATCGGATTTGAGTAGAAAAATGTGTCTTTTACTACTTGAATGACTTGAAGCAAGCTAATTAGCATCTCCGACAGTCAATTTCTCATCTCTAAAATAGAAAATCTCAAAGGGCTATTAATATTAGCATAAATTTAGATAAAATATTAAGATAAAATTAAAGTGAAAATAAAATGTGGGAAGATAATGTACAAACTATAACATCCTATACAACTACTAGAAAATAAAAGTAATTTTTCTATCATTCTGTTAGTTTTACTTCAAATTCTAATAATATCTAGATTTCACAGCCTCTTTCCCAGTTCTCTCTTAACCAAGGATGGAACACTTCAAAATATGGTTACACAACAAGTTCTCTTTCCCCAGGGTCACTGCAGTAGGGAAGATTTTTTTCATTTTTCATTTTTAATAAACAGTTCCTTCCCTTAAACATTTGTTAACACTTTGTATCAAGGGGTTGTAACATCCCATAGATAAAAAGTCTTTGGGGGAAATGTAATTACATGTGCAGTTTTTTAAAAAGATAAATATAATATTTGAATAGCATTAGCTTCTAAAAAAAATATGGGTGTTCAAAATGACAAACTTCTTCCATTAGGTGAACCTTCTTTCAAACCACTTTTAAAAAGTGTACAGAGAACACTATTGTAAGCATTATAGTCTTCAGGTGTAGATCATCTCTCATTTTAAGTTTTGAAGTTGAAACACTTTTAGACTTTTGGCACCAACCATTTCATTCTTGAAATTTAATATCTTTCTTGATATCATTTAATATCATTCTTGAAATTTAATATCTTGAAATTTAATAAGCATTCTTCCTAGCTTGTTTTAGTAAATTTCAACAAAATTCCTGGCCTTGTCCCAAACTGTTGCAATACTTGAGGGCATGAGTTCTTGTGATTGCTGTTCTGTCTCTGTACTCCTTTCTTCACCCATTTCTATACCAGACTAAATAATTATTACCATCTCCTTTATTGAAGTGACCAGATGAAACTACGCAGACATGAAACATCTTTGATTTTAAACTTTTAGTGTACAAATAGAAATCCATGGGATTTCAGAAAACTGCTCATAGCAAAAATGTGATTGGTAAAGGTTTTCTATTAATAGACAACTCCAATATCTGAATGAAAAATGTATTAACGTGACCTCACATCTATACATTAGGGTCAAATATCTGCATAAAATACTTGTTTATTCTCTCTACATATTTAAAGAGACAACAGTGAAAGAGTAAAAGCTAATGAGATTTTTCTTCCCTTTCCCATTATAAGATACACGTACACACATACACACTCACAAACACACTCATTGCTGCACTATTAGCTGTGGTTAGGCGTAATTTTGAGGTAATTTTACTAAAGGATAGAAAATTTGTTGTTGCTTTGGGGAGAATCAGAGACCATCCATTGCATTTGTTTTGCAATAGTTTTGACTTGAGGATGTGGGAAATTGAGAAGGAAGCAAGCATAAGCCAGCATTTAATACTGGCTACTAGAACAAAGTGGGACCCTGGGAAAGTGAACATCTTCAAGCACCATCATTCAAAATAAATTAAAGTCTAATATTGTCCTGTTACTCTTTTTAAATATATAACATTTCTGCTATATTGTGGCTAAGTAGTCTGTCAAGGGCTATCTAAGCAGCTACATTTATATTATATATTTGGGAATAGACTTCTGAGTTCCAAACTTTTATCAGGAGTTTGAAGTGCACAGCTGAGGGATAGCATGTGTATATACTTCTATATGCTTCTGTGAGTCTCTGAGTTTGTATCCTTGGGAAAGCTGTGGGAACAGATTCATAATAAAGTAAGCCCTTTCCAAGAGAGCTAGAATGGTCATGTGGAAGTTCAGATAACAATGGCTAGCCATTGCAAGCCAAAACATTTTTTTTTGTTAGAATCCTTGAAAGCAGGAAAATGGCAATGTAAATGTCAAGATCCTCAGCCTTGAGCCAAGAACAAACAAAGAAAGCAATCCACAGAAAGTACTTTTTAAACCACAAAGCTACAAAACTTTGCTTTGAAAAATATTAGAACTAGTTTACACTTAGGAAAGCAATGACATTAGACAGAACTATTGAAAAACACATTGCTCACATACTTTATGGTCAGGTTTTCCATTGATCATACATTTAATTCCATACAATTTGATTTTAAGAATTATAAGAGACTAAAACCCAAACTCCTGAAACCCATTTCAGAATAATAATGATCTCATTACATAGTTTTCATGGTGTTTTAATTAGAATTAGTTATGTAAGTACTAATAGAACCTCATGTTCAGTGTTTGATTGGGATAATAACTACTTTGTTCGGATTGTACTTTTTCTTTTAGAGATGTGTGGGTGGTCTGAATAGAGCTAAAATCCCACCATTGTTTCTCTTGTCATTAATTCTATCAGCAATGCCTCTGATTTCTTTAGACTGAAAAAAAATAACTAGTGATTAAGAATTACTATAATGCTTTTAAAATTTTTAATAGCGGCCACTTGCACAAAAGAATCTTTGTATGAATACAGTTTTATAATCTATACAATGTAAAATTTTCAAAGGAAGGTTGAAGACCTGGCTGGTATACAAAACCTTGATAATGCTGATCATTATATACATTCCCTTTTATGCTTTTATGAATAAATATACATTAGCTTTATAATTATATATCCCTTTCATATTTTTAAGGCTTCTACTTCTAAAAGGAGCAAAAAAAAAGCTACCAAATTTTAAAAGAAACCAAATTAATATACTGTAATCCAAGCTAATTTTGTTAATATTAAAACAAAGATGTATTTTATTGTGACAGATAATTCCACTGCAATTTGATTAGACATAGAAAAACTTGTTAAAAATTGTAATTGACAATGACCACTTTATCAAGCTAATTAATCTGATATTCCTTCTGCTGGTATCAAAATAGAAATCCACATATACTCAACTGTTTGGATTTTATAAAAATATCTCTTTCAGATTTGAGGTTTCTTTCCATTTAAAGTAAGAGAAGTTATTGTCATATTTGCTAGTAAAGACACATTGTCAGTCAGAGAATGAGAATGAGTTGTGACTTTATAATATATTTGATAATATTAAGATTAATAATAATAACAATGCTTGTCACAGGGGAGGATTTACTTTGTACCAGGCACTACATTGTACTTATATATATATATATTATGTGTAACCTTTCTAACAATATTACAAGATTGGTTTTATTACCCCTTTTATACAGTTAAGAAAACCGAGGCTTATGAAATGTTAATACGTGGCACAAATGAGATTCAAAACTGTCTTGATTTCTCTAAAACCACTGCTCTTTCGACTACATAGTACTGTATACAAATTATTTCTAGTTTGCTTAGAAGTCACCAATAACTAAAGTTAGACTGTGGTGCAAATACAGCCAAATAGTAAATAGGTCAACTTTCACAAGGGCTGAGTAAATTTCACTTGCTCTAGATTTACAGTATTATATTTCTTAACCTTAATTGTTGCAAAAGTATATCTGTGAGGCACCAAATATATCCATACTTCTGAAAAAAAGATATGCCCTATTGTCCCGAATCAAAAATATCCCACAATATTGTCTACCCTTTCATATTTCTATAAATCTGTGATGCAATTAAAAGGGGAGGGAAATTTATCTGATAAATCTCATATATAATAGTTAGAAAAAATTTTCCCCCATAAATAATAGTGTGATATATGGGAGGAATCAGTGGACTCGAATTTAGAGATGTGTTCTTAAGACCTAAAAGTGCCTCTGATCAAATGATCCCACAAGTCAGTTAACTGGCATACATGTATTCCTTTAAATAAGAAAAGATATACTTGCAGATCTCCAAGATAATGGAAAGATTTGATGAGATAGTATATATAACTAATATGAACTAACTTCTGATTTTTTTGAAAAATAATTACTGAATGAGAACAAAAATAAAAAATCTAGGTTCTCCATGATGCCGATAAATATTTTATCATGTTTCTCCTTTATCTAATTGCCTATTTTATCTGTTATTAGTTCAACAAAGTTTCCATGTTTATAAATATCTGACTGATTTAATATGGTCCAAAGATAATTAAGAGAAAGATCATGCTCGATAATATCTTTGTACCCACTGAAGCACTGAACTAACACATCATTTTGCTGTATAGTGAAAGTAAAGTACTTGATTGCTGTATAGATCAGATGTTTAGCAGATCAGAAATACTCAGAAATCATTTTATGTTTGCCAATATTCAATTAGTAGCAACATTTTCTTCTTAGAAAAAGAAAGTAGATCTTTATTACACACACACACACACACCACACAATATGGAACTGGTATAAAATATTAAGAAGGCACACATAGAAAGGGCTGGGAGCCAATAAACGTGATTTTGTAAAGCACGTAGTTATTTCTTTACCATATCTCAGTGGCATCTTTTATTCAAATAAAATCTTACATATGTTACTCTAGTTGATTAGGAAAGGGACACAAATGTCACTCCTTTCCTTGGTAAGGTCAAGGACCTATATTGTTTGCCAATTATGACTTTTAGTTGTGCTGCTTATCCAGTTGGCTTACAAAGGTCCCAAAACTATCACATTTTAACTGATGAGGAAACAAAAAAAAGGGAGGCTATGAATTCATAACCATACTGAGATGACATCAACTTGGATATTTATAAAAACAATAGGATGAAATAGGAATTACTCATCCCATAGTCTGTAATTAGAACTAAGTATAATATATAATTTAATACATAAGTGATATAATCCTAATAAAAAATAACAAACCTTCAAATTACCTATGATGGGACTCAAGTATTTCCTTTCAATCTGCCTTTATCAGATATATTTTAAAGAGAAAATTAGAAGGCAATCTAGATTTTCGAAGTAGGAATAGTATTAATAGGAGAATTGGAGGCTTGTATGTCTACTGGAACTGCTGGAAATGTCAGGGTCAAGGAAACCTTCTAAGATTCATGGAATCAAGAACTACCAGAACTGAAAGAAAACCATCAAGGATAGATGAGGTGCCTGC
This sequence comes from Cynopterus sphinx, assembly GCA_030015415.1. Classification (NCBI taxonomy): domain Eukaryota; kingdom Metazoa; phylum Chordata; class Mammalia; order Chiroptera; family Pteropodidae; genus Cynopterus; species Cynopterus sphinx. The sequence goes on from CM057380.1 coordinate 35,071,485, forward strand.
TTCTCTCAAGAAGGCAATTCCTAGGAGCTCTGAGAAACTGTGAATCTCATTCCTGCCATCTGCCTAGCTATCGTCATGAAACCATTGATGAAAAATGCAGTTTCACTTTCTCTTCTGCCTTCCAAATTCTGAGTGATGATTGATTTAAGTTGTGTAGCCTTAGCTGTGCTTTGATAACATTTGTTGACTATATTTTTCAGAAAAAACAAAACAAAACAAAAAAAACCTGTTCTTTTATCATGTTCTCTCTGGACCTTAAAGAAACTGGGAATCTTCCTTGGTGGTGGTGGTTGACAAAGAGGAGGTATTCCTGCACCAGGTTTTATTGGAAATGTTCAGTTTATATTACATTTTCTATCAAGTGAAGATTAGGGACTCAAGGATACTAACTATAAATTTTTTAAAAAATGAAATGCTAGTTATGTGTTATATACTCGGTACTTACCTCTGATCTTCACAACAACATGCATGATTATTGAAGGTAGTAGTTGCACCTAGAGCTTGCTTCTTCAAAGTGCTCTTTGTTCTACCATATTCTCCAAGGGAATTTATGGAAGATTTTCTTCTTTTCCTTGATGCTTTGTATATACTTTCACTGGTCTGTCAGTGAGTCATCCTGGTATATATTTTTCTCATTTTGCAGATAATAATTTTAGAAAATTACACACCCCCACCAAGTTACCAGAGGTGGCAAATGAAATAAATTAGTAAGCAATTAAACCTGGCTGCAGCCATAATGAGTTTTATTTTTTAAAACAAATTCATGGCCATGTTTGTCTTAGCTTCACAGGAGTAGGACAAAATGAAAAAAAAAGGAAATAATTAAGATAAAATAATCCTACTTTGAAACAATAAAAAACAGAAACAATGTATTTTATCTCACAAAATAAATGGGTGTTTAATCTTTGTCACTACTCAGACAGGAGGAATGCCTGTTGATTTGTTTCTTGCATTTCCACTGATTCTCCTGTTAATCTTATCTGTGAGTTAAAAATCGGTGCACTTCTTCAAAGTATTTATCTAGGAGTAAACTATAGTTTCCATTATTACTGCTTCTATTTGTTAATTTAGTAAATACTTAGTGTCCACCAATTACAGAATTATGCCAGACACTGAGAATACAATGCTCAAAAATATAAATATCAACCCTACCCTTTAGTGGGAAGAAACAGTGAATAAACAGACCAAAAAAATATGTAATAACAAACTTTAAAAGTATCTAGAGATAAAAAAACACAACTTTTTTTTTTATAAGGTGGCCAAACTGATTGTGAAAGATCAACTTGGGTTGAGATCGGAGAAATAGATAATGACATTGAAGCAGTGAAGAGGGGGTTAGATGTTAGACTTTCAGTGCATTGGAAATCTGATTTTAGCAAAAGTAACCTAATTTGTTTACCTGTCTGACTTTCTGTCTATTATCTTTCTATCATCTATCATCTATCTATCTATCATCTATCTATCTATCTATCATCTATCTATCTATCTATCTATCTATCTATCTATCTATCTATCTATCTATCTATCTATCTATCATCTATGTCTGTTTGTCCGTCCATCCATCCATCCATCTCTCATGCTCCCTCCTCTCTCTCTCTCTTCCTTTCTCTGTCTCTGTCTCTGTATCTGCCTATGTCTCTTTCTCTGTCTCTCTCTTTCGTCTATCTAGATATCTCTTTCTTCGCGGTAGAGGAGGGATTATAGGGGTAATTGAAAAAATGGATAGTTAAAAAAATGTGATATTTTAATGATCTAAGGATGTCAGTCAGAGTTCTCCAGAGAAATAGAACCAAAACAAAAGATAGATCATTTAGATCAAGGTCTGCAATACCCAGGCCGTGGACCAGTACTTATCTGTGGCCTGTTAGGAACCAGGCCACACAGCTAGAGGTTAGTGGTGGGGAGATCAAGCGAATCTTCATCTGTATTTGCAGCCATTCCTCAGCGCTAGCATCACCACCTCAGCTACACCTCAGATCACCAGGCATTTGGTTCTCATAGGAGTACTGGTCCCTTGTGCCTAAAGTTTGACTTAGATAGATAGATAGACGATAGATAGATGATGATAGATGATAGATAGATAGATAGATAGATAGATAGATAGATAGATAGATAGATAGATAGATATTAAATAATTTGGATAATGGGATTGAGGAAGCTGACAAGTCCAAAATTTATAGAGCAAGCATGTTGGAAATTTAAAGAAGAGTTGATGTAGTAATTTTAAATTTGAAATTTTTAGGGCAGGTTGCCAGTATGTTGGAAATTCAGGAAGGATTTTTATATTACAGTCCTAAGGCACAATTCCTTTTCTCCAGGAAACCTCAGTTTTTGCTCATTAAGGATTTGAATTTGATTGAATGAGGAAGCACATATTATCAAAGTTATTATCCTTTATGTAAAGTCAACTGATGGTAAATGTTAATTGCATCTATAAAGTACCATCATAGCAACATATAGATTAGTGTTTGACCAAACGCCTGGGCAATAGAGCCTAGCCAAGTTGGTACATAAAATTAGCCATCACCAGAGATCATGTTGATGGAAATAGAAATAAAGAGAAGATGAATTTATAACATTTTGAAGGTAGAATCTACAGAACTTGGTGATGAACTAGATATGAAAGTGAACAAGAGGGAAGAAATCAAGAATTACCAATTTATCTCACTGGTAATGAATTTTAATAACTATGACGTGTACCAAATATTTCTCTGTTTTCTTCTGATTTCAGCTAAAGTAATATGACTGACAAGATAAGATTACTTTTTATAAGCACTTTAAATCACCAAATAGTCTTGGGGAGAAATTTTCTTTGTATCTGTTCAATTATATTTGGCTAATCCACCTCTAGACTAAAAATTCACCTTGCCTTCTCCTTCTCATCCAGAAATAATTACATGCAAATAGTAATCAGCTCTTATATAATAATGTGAAATGGGAGTAAACATGGCCAAATATTTTTGGAAGGAATAACTTTCAAATGTTCCAGTTAAAATGTTTCCAATTTTTTTTTTACTGCTAATCATAGTAGGTCTCATTTTCTAATCAAAGCTTACATATGCTCCACCAGAGAATTGGGGAAATATGCTAACTCAATGTAATTTTACAGAATATTGCTCAAAAGCCAATAAAATGTAGACTTGTCAGATACAAAGTTTAAGAGGAAGGAAAGTAACACATGTACCAAATATTAAGTATTCTCTCTGCAATTTGTTGCAATTTCTTCTTATTCCCAATTCTTCCTTAACTATTAACTATGAAGTTAAATAGACAAGTACTGAAAAAATATAGACATTTTTCAAAGCTGATTCATAGTTCCGGTTTTCTTTCTAAAATAGAATATCAAATGAATAGAAAATCATTCTGGACATTGAAAATGAAGAATTAAAAATATAGTAAAATAATTTTTTAGATTTATTTCTGGAGATAGATGAATATCTTTGTTTCATTTCATTTGAGAAAATGTTTTTTTTCTATTATGTATATGTATTACTATAATTCCCAAATAAAAAATTTGATAAGTCTATAAAGGTTTTTTCAAACTTTTATGTGATTAAATCTTTCATACAATTTAAATAAAGTTTAGACAAATTTCAATGATCTCAGCTTATTAGTATTATTTTATATTTATAAATTTTCTACATGAATGACATTTCCTCTAATTAAGTAAATCAAAAGTTTTGTAGTTATCATTTTTTATTTCATCAAATTTGAGTATCTTACATACAGAGCATAAGCTATGTTTATTAATTTGCTGTGAATGCTGTCATAAATTGCCACAGACTTGGCTTAAAATAATAAAAAATTATTCTCTCAAATGTCTGGAGGCCAAAAGTCTGAAATCAAGCTGTCATCACAGCCAAGCTCTCTGCAGAGGCACTAAGAGATAATCCACTGCTTGCCCCTTGCAGCTTCTGGTGGCTGCATAACTCAGTCTCTACCTCAGTCTCCACATTGTCTTCTTTTCTTCTTTGAGTATCAATGTAGCCTCTCTTCGCCTCTCTCTTATAAGGACACTTGTAATTGGACTTATGCAGTTAATACAGGATGATCTCCATTTATCCAGATCCTTACTTACATTTGCAAAGATTCTTTTTTCAAGCAAGTTAACATTTATAGGTCCCAGGGCTTTAAACATGAACATATTTGTGGGCTACCATTCAGCATACTATAGAAGATAATGTAAAGAATATGAATATTGATTAGATAATAGCTTTATTTTTATATATGTGCCAGTTATTCAGCTTCAGTCTTTCTGTATCTAACCCATTCTGTATATTATGCTGTGAACCTGGGGCTGGGACTCTCCAAACTGTGTTTCTGTTTGGCCAGCTGACTCCTCATTAGACATTCTCATGGAAAGCACTAAAGGAAGCACCTGGAAGCTTGGAGGAGGAAGAGACATATCTTCCTTCTGTTTGTACCTATTTTTTCCTTCCTTTTTTTTTTTTTTTGTCTTTGCCACTCTAACAATGTTTTTTTGTTTTGTTTTGTTTTGTTTTGTTTTTTTGTCACCTACATATTGACAGTCACTTTGGTAGCAGTAGTTAATTCTGATTTGCATTTTTCCTAACATTAGCTAAACCAACCTTACAATGCTCATAATAGACACCAATTAACTAGAGCCCCTTTCTCATAGGTCTGGGTCCCAGTTTCACAGGCTTCCATCTCTGAGCTCAGTGACAGTAATAATACCTGAGTAGTGTCTGCTATTGTTACAAGTTTCAGCTTCATAGGACACCTCCTTTAAGCTTCTATGTTTTAATTATTTCAACCTTTCCATTTTCTAATCCTGCTTTGTAACCTCAATGGTAATTTATTGTTTCCTCTGACCTTATAATCTAATGCAGATATAAAATACCTTCAAAAATAATTGTCAAATGAGGTTAAATATAATATATCCTAAGAAAGAAAAGGATGGGTTACAGTTATTCAGAGGAGTGAAAGTCATTTTATTTTTTGGTTTGTTCTCTTCAGTAGATAGGATCTAAGTAGGCATCATAAGGGAGGTGGTATTTATAGGTTCCTACAAATAAGTATCTTTTAGTCTAATTTATTTAGACAAATAACTTACTAATTTGGTATAAATAAGCAAGAGATGAGAATGGGGGACTGGAAGGGTATTTCTCAAGAACAGCTTTCTAAAAGGTATGTTTCTCAAAATCAACTTAATAGTATTTGGCTTTCTCTTAGTTGACAGTCATCAGTTATATATTCTTTTGTAATACAACAAAGCTCTAGAAGACTAAGAAGTCATTTGTACCTGTGACTAAACAACTATACATAATATGTTGCTGAAAACTGGGAAACCGTGTGAAAGTTCGTTCAATGTTTCATTGCTTCTCTTTTATTCCTACGTTTTTATTGGTTACTTCCAATTGATGTCATCTTGTCTAGCAGCTAGAATCTGCTAGTGACTGTTTTGGTTCTTCAGTATCACTCCGCCCTCCTTCATAAACAGTCCGTTGTACTTTGTGAGAGTTACTTGCCCGTCCAGATGCTATTTTAGCTTATTTCAGTTTGATTGCTGTGTTTTAGAAGCAAGACCTCAGGAATATTACTGTACATAAATGAACTCCTCCCTGTCTCATCCCAGCTTTGCTTTTCTGGAACAAGAGAGTACAAGTAGGTCAGGGGTATTCATCTTACAGCGATTATAAGAAAAAAAAAAGTTTGCTGAGAGACCTTGAGACCTAAATATTGTAAACTTACTAGGCCAATATCTAAAATTCTCTAAAATAAAGCAACTTTATAAGATCGTTAATAAAAGAAAGGAAGATAAACATTACCTATTTGACACAGACTAAAAAGTAATGTATTAACATAAGTGAATTTTTTCACTAAGGTTGACTGAATTTAAGGCTATAAGGACAACTATATATCTCCCTTCCTTTCATGTAACATATATCGTTTATTATGTCCACATTGTCTCTTTTCAGAGATTGTAAATTATATTGTTTATGGACTCTTGATGATGAAAGCACAGTCAGAGCTTGAAGGTCAAGGCAGAAAACTGCATCCTAAATTTCTTTTTGTTGATGATATATGATACATATAGTAGGAAAGTTGGTGCTGCTACAATTAAAATCTGTCAAAATTTCTAAAATACACCATTTTCTTCAGGGTCTTATAATGTGGTTATTTATCCTTCTTCTTCTTTGAACTATGTAATAAAATGCCTCAACTGTGGGAGGACATCTTTAAGTTCTTTCAACAGATATTTATTAGTTTTTCTTCTTTTAGCTATTAAAGTTCTAAACAATAAAAGTAAGGGTAAGCTAGCTTTCAGCAGTCTCATAACTCAAGAACAGCACCAATATATAGGCCACATATTTTTCACCCCAAGTGTTTGACTCATATGTAAAGAAACAAACTCTTATTTCAGTTTTTAGTTTTTTGAATATATTTGTGTTAAAAGAAAGCTTAAGAATATTTTTTAATGATCTTTTTTGAGTGTCTGGTTTTTTCCTACTCTCTTATCTGATGTCTAACAATATAATAAAGCAGAAAAAAGTTTAGCTCATTGGTTTATTCATAGAAAAACAAAAATATTCTAAATAAAGTTGTTTTAATTCAAATAATTAGCCTTTCAATTTAAAAGTAGTCTTCAATTATATGTTCTGAAACTCTAGATCTATACTGTTCAGTATAATAGCCATTAGTAATGTGGGTATTAATAACTTGAAGTGTAATTAGTCCAAATCAAGATCTTGAAAGCATAAAATACACACTGAATTTTAAGACTTAGTGTAATAAAAAGAATGAAGTAAAAAATATGACCTTAATCTAATATATTGATTCATGTCTAAATGATAGTATTGAGTTAAATAAATATAGTAAAATTAATTTGACCTCTTTTTATTTAGTATAGTGTAGCTAACTTAAAAATTACATATGTGACTGACTATAAGTTTTTTGAACAATGTAATTATAAATGTTCCCAAGGATCCTATGTCTTTACTTGTAGATGAAATGATTTGAATTGACTTACAGTAGGATAGTCTTATCAAACTTTGAAGATATAGTAAGAATTTTTTTTCCTTCTAAGAAATTCTTCCTCCCCCAACCATGGTGGTGATGCTGTTGTTGATGTTTGTGGTGATAAATGACAAATATAAAATCGAGAGAATTAAAAGAAAAGTTAAATATTGAAGACTATAGGAGTATATAAGATATTAAGCAAAAGAAAACTTAGAAAAGCTAAATGTATTTTAGTTGAATGTAAATTTACTCATCTATGATGCTTATTAAGATAGAGTGGAAAGATATTTGTTTACCCTGGAATGATATAAATATATTTTAGGTGAAGTTATGTATAGTAATATTAATATATAAAATATTATTTAAAACTCAACTTGTAGGTATTTAATTTTGAAATAGTAATTTGATTTCTGTAGAGTCACATTAAAACAAATTGGCTATTTGCTTCATTATTTAATTCATTAATTCAGGAAACATTTATGTGCCTATTCTCTTTTGGGCATTATGCTTGGAACTCAAAGATCTAAAGATATTTTTACTTTCAACCTTTCTGCTAATTCTCAATGTCTGTTAGCCTGAATTCATCCAACTCTGTAATCATAAATCAGATTGCTTTGGACACCCCAAGAGAAAGAATCACACACACCTGACCTCAATACATTATCGTAGAAGAATGTCGCAAAGGTCAATTGAGAAATAATGAAGTGTCCTATGGGAGGCCCTGTGAACTACAAGAGCTGTAGCAGTGTTCTGGTGGGACATTACCACCCCTAGAGTATTAGTGAATAATAGCAAGTGTGAGAGAGGAGAAAATTCTTCCTTTTGCCCCTCTTGAGTTCTTACAGCTATAATAATAATAAAATTGACACAAAACTAGATTACAGAAGCACTAATTTAATACATGCACAGAGGAGATCATAAATGGTGCTCCTAGAAATGATGAACCAGCCAGCTTTTCACACTTTTAGACAAAGAAAAAACACATTTGTGAGTAATTGACAGGACAGACACTTAGGTCTGGGTGCTCATTTGTAAGGAATCTGAACAGAAAGAGGTCTTTTGATAGTAAATCAGTAAGAGAGAAAAGAGGCTTATTTATACAGGCTTCTTGGGTCCTAGATTCCTTAACTCTAGTAAGGAGGGTGTCTCTCTTAGCCCTCTGGGGCGAGGAGGGCACATTTCGCAGAGGAGACTTATTTCCTACATTCAAGGAGACAAGGGAGGGTCAGCGTGTTCTTGCATCAGCTGTTTGTCAAGTAACTTTCATTCCAAGTATTCAATAAGTCATTAATATGCTATTGTGGGATATTTGGGGTCAGAATTCCCTGGGTCCCAACACAAGTTAAGTGCTAAAATTGAGTGCTAAATTACTTTAACTGAACTAGCACAGCTGCTTCTAATGCTTTTGTTCATCCTTTAATTGTTTCTTACTGTATATATCTTTTTCTCCCTCCTTCTTAAGATAAAAAGATGACCTTTTCAAAGCTAACTTGGTCACCTCTATTCTTAATCCCTGTCCTTCCTACCTCCTGGAATTGCTACATCAATTTCACAATTAATCTCAGTCCCATGTTTTTCACATTCACAATTAGTCTTGGTTGCTGCAGTTATTTCTGCTTTGAAAACACACTCCCAAGACATCTTAAAACAAACAAAAAATCCTCTCCTCCATTCATTTGACACACTTTCCCAAAGATCTGCTTAAGTCTGTTTCACCCACTTATTTTTTAACCCTGCCACATAGGTTTTACCGCTGCAGCGTTATAATTGTTATCTATCTATCTATCTATCTATCTATTTATTTATTTATTTATTTATTTATTTGTTTGTTTGTCTGTCTGTCTGTCTGTCTGTCTGTTTATTTATTTATTTGTTTGTTTGTTTGTTTGTTTATTTTTCAGTCCTCATTAATTTAGATTTCTCTTTTGGAAACTATTTCATCCTTAGTAGAGCGGACACAACTTTAGTTGCTCAGTTTTCCCACTCTGTCTTCAGTTGCTTACTTGATTCTAGCAGATTTTTCTATTAGTTTACCTGTTGTGTTACTTTTAAATCAAGAAGCTGTTTTCCCGAAGTCTACAGATTGGACTTAGATATCAATTCCACTAAAGTAAGTTTTTCAAAAAATTTTATATTATAAAATTTCTCAGTGATAAAATTTTCCTTTTTCTTATCAAAAGAGACAGGCCTAGATAACAGAAGTACAGTGGGTTAAGAAGAAAATAGAGTTAAAGATTATGAAGCACATGTACAGAAGTTAGATCTTTTTTTCTTCTTGCTTTTAGAACAATGGCTTTATTATGCTCTAAAAATACCTGCTGGTTCAGCGCTATTGTTACTTGAAAAGAGATGCAGATCACAAGTGCTCAGGGTGGGTAGACAAGTGCTCAATGTCTGCGATTGACTCCCCCTTTTTCTCGAAAACACCCTCAGTAAAGTATATCTGACCATCTAACTTGATTTTTCATTGGAAGCATTGTCGTAGAGTTAGGGAGACACATTTATTTGCTGTTTTTCTATTGACGAAGCTGTAAATTATTATAAATTTGGGGCCTACTGTGGCAGTTCGGAAAAGTCTATTTTTTTTTTCTTTTGGAATTTTTTTCTATCTGTCAGCCATGAGTTTCAAGTTTAGCGCTTGTTGGAGTATGATTTTAATATAAGTGAAAAAACAGAGGCAGGTATTCAAGTTAAAACCCTTTCAGTCATCTACTTTTTAAAAATCTTGGCTTTACTACTTAAAGGCTGCGTGACATTGTACAAGCTGACCACTTTGTGCCCATTTTCTCTCTATATAAGATGGATATAATAATAGTACCTATTGCATTAAGTTGTTTTGAGGATTAAAAGAGTTAAAATGCAAAATGCTTAGATCAATCGCTTAGTATATTGTAAGGGAGGGGAAAAATATAAATTTTTTCCTCTATCTTCCTAGGTTCTCTGACTGGGGCCCTGCAAATTTGACTGAAAAAAAGACAGATTAACAGGAGAGAAACAGTTACGTAACATGTGAAACACACACACACACACACACACACACACACACACACACACGAGAAACTCAGTGATAAGTAACTCAAAGGATTTGTTAGAACTTGGGCTTACATAACATCTTAAAAGTAACAAAAAATTTGTAGCAAAATGAGAAGAAAAGGAAAATAGATTCAGACTTCCAAAGGCAGCAAACTATGGAAAGGTAAATATGTGGAAGAAACCAGTGGACATTAATGGTTATTTTAATAAGGTTTGTTATGTAGATTCCTCTTGGTGCAATTTCTGGGCTAATGAGCCTAGATTTATCTCCAGTGATTACAGCTGAGGGAGGATAGAGAATTTTCTGTGTCTACAGTTTCTCAGTTGTTTTCAGCTCAAATTAATTCAAATGCCAAAGTGGTTTGTTTGGGGGTGGCATATATCTTACAACACATTAAATGCTCAACAACTATTAGCAACTGCTATTGTCATCACTATTACTAATATATACAGTCAAATTTATTTTGTATCTAGTCTTTATAAACCAGGAGAAATAAATAATGAAAAAGAAACTCTGTTCTTGAGGAGTTCTGCCTAGAGACAGCAAAGTATCTAAGCGTAAAGATGGTGTGTGATCAGTGCTATGATGAAAGCAACATGCCCTGGCTGCACTAAGAAATCAACAAGGTTTGCCTTGGGTTGTTGGCAAAACATGAGTAATTGGGCTCCTTTCTGAAATTCATCAAATTTATGGGGTCGTTCATCCAGATTACAAGAAACCTGTTCTCTCATTGATACCTCTCAGAGTCGGTAGTTAGAAAACGTAGAACATTTATTTACTAATTTACCAAAATCCTTTTAAAATTATTAGAATCTGCTCTTATCAGTATACCTAAGTGGACCAGGAAAACTTGTTTCTAATAGTTATTTTTCATAAAGTTTATGAAAACATTTTCAGACCTGCATATATACCTCTAAAATAGTCTTTCTTGTATATATACACATACTGGTTGTAGGGGAGAAAAGGGATATATAAAAGAGCACTAGGGAAGTAGAATGGTTATAGCAAAAGTGAATGGGTGGATTTTTTTATAGTTAAAGATATGGTCAAATATGAAAGGGCATGTGGTTTTATTGGTACAGACTCTTGCAGGGAGTAATACACCTTGGCAAACCCTTAGAAGTTCCCTGGAAATTCATTTTGGATAAACTCGTTCCTGGGAAGGAGACATCTGATAACCTCATAGCTCTGTGATACTGAGGAGAAAGTCAGTTGAAAATTAAGAGAAATGGGGAAGGGGTATGTGCCCAAGAAAGAATAACTCAGAAAAGTCAAACAATAAAAGCTATCATTTATAACATTTACTTTATATGCCAAGCACTGATGAAGCACTTTATGTGTTTTATCTCATTTAATTATTATAAAAATTCTAGATGGTAAGTATAGTCATACACATTTTAGTCAATGACAAACCACATATGCAACTGTGCACCATAAAATTATAATGGACATGAATTATTTGTAAGAAATGGAAGGATATGTGGTTCAGGAAGATTTTTTTTTATCTTTTTGATGGGAGAAACATCTGTGGGGTTTGGCAATAGATTTCCTCTTACAGCACCTTGATTTTGAGTATACAGATTACATCCCAGCCAGTCAGCACTGACCTGCTTCAGAACAGAGATGCTTGTCCCCTCAGTGCTACATTTTCAAAAGATGCTACATCCCTGCCTTCCAGATCTAGCCTGATGGTCTTCAGAGTACATTGCTATAAATCTTTTATTAAAGATCTAATAACCTGTACAAGGACACAGATCCACAAGAGATGCCTTAGAACTATTCAGTGTGTGTGCATGTGTAATTTGTCATCAATTTGTTACATTAATGCTTTGCAGTTTTTGATGCAATTATACATGGGATTGTTTTTTTAATTTCTCTGTCTGATAGTTTATTATTATGTGAAGAAACACAATAGATTTTTTATGTATTGATTTTGTGTCCTGCAACTTTATTGAATCGTTTTATTCTTACAGTTTTTAGATGAATTCTTTAGTCTTGTGTATTTATCATATCATGTCATCTGCACATAGTGACAGTTTTACTTCTTCCTTTCCAGTTTTATCTCTTTCCTTGCCTTTTATTTCTTTGTACCTAATTGTTCTGGCTAGGATTTCCAATACTATGTTGAATAAAAGTAGCAGGAGTCAACACCTTGTCTTGCTCATGATCTTAGAGAAAAAGCTTTCAGTTTTTCACCATCAAGTGTATTAGCTGTGGGCTTTTCCTATGTGGATTTTATTATGTTGAGGTATGCTCCCTCTATACCCATTTCATAGAGCTTTTTTTAATCACAAATGAATAATGAATTTTGTCAAATGCCAGTTTTGCACTTTGTTTTATAATCAACTTTAAAATAATCAACAGAAATTTGCCTGTCCAGTACTTATTATTTTGAAAAAATTAATGGAACTTCAAAAATCAAATGAATTTAGTTCTTTTAAAATCTGCATAGTAATTCTTTATGCATTCATTTGCATAAGGTATAAACCATGACATTTTATTTTCTTATGTTAGCAAAAATAGTTAGATAGTAATGCTCCAATAAGCTGTGAAAAGATTTACTCTGCTAAGGAACAGCACCAGAGAGTTCCTTTAAAAGAGTATTTTTGTCACATTTCCAAAGTGAATTTTTAGCAAGTTAACATCCGTAACAATTCTGTAAAATGTGAAAGGTAATCTTTATGTTTTTTTAGTTATTTTACATTAAAACATTACTTCATTAAAACTTTTATATTTATGATCAATATTCATAGCTTCAATAGGTCAGTCACTCTACTTTGTACTTATTTTTCCCTCTAGCAAAAATTAAACATTATAATATTCTGTTGATTTTGAATTTTTCAAATCATCTTAAATAATAAATTTGATATTCAAGAGAAATCAAGTAATTTTTACATCAAAGTAGTCATTTTTAAATGTCAACTAAATGTATTATCTAAATTCTTCTGGTCAAAAAAAATACCTGTAGTTATTAAAGAAAATATATTATTGTTAATAGCTACATAATCAATAAGTATTAAATACCTGAATACATTTGCTGGAAAGTAGCATAAAACCCTATTCAAGCTGGACTAAAGAGTAAAGTAGCTTAATTCACATAAATTGAAAGTAAAAAGGAAGAACAAATTTTAGATTGGTTTTATTCAATCATCTTTATCATATAACCAAACAAGAAGTTTCTTTCTGTCTTTCTGTTCTGCCTTCTGTGGTATTAGATGAATGTCTATTTTCTCTTGTTGGAAAAAAAATAAATATGGTATTTACAAATCTCATATCCAAAACCTATACTATTCAAAAGGAGAAAAAGGATTAGCTTGTGGTGGTTGCCTTAGAAAAACATGAAACCACTGCTTTTAGAATTCTGCAGAAAGTCTTTTTTTAAATTTTATTTTAAAGTTTTGGTCATATGCCTATTGCTGAAATAATTCATTTGATTAAAGAATTACCTCTGCTTACTTAATTAGAACTGTGCAATCTGAATCAATTTTATGACAATTGGAATCAGATGAACCAACTTAAACTGCTGCCATTAGGATCTACCACTGGAGTTTTATCCACAAACCATAAGGCATATGCTAAACATGACATAGAATATTTATAGAGTTTGCACTATTTGCCCATAAAGAATAAATAACATAGATTGAGACAAAATACACAAAAATATGTATTACAAAGTAGTATTTCCTAATATATACAAAAGATAATATATGCATAGTCTAACATATACTTAAAATAAATTGAAAAATTTTGTAAAATATAAAATTAAATAATTTCATGCCATAAAATATTCTAAATGCATTATGTAGACAGTATATTAAAATATTTTAATTAATTCATTGTGTGCCTGGCTTTTAACATAGACCGTAAATTTTTCTACCCCTGTGCACCTAACACAGTGAATTACTTATATTAGATATTCACTAAGGGCTGTGGAATAGAATAAAGCAAAAAGATCAATACTGGCTCAATTTATCACTTTATTTAAATAGAAACAGCCTAAATGATAAACTTTTGCATTTGGAGTGAACTTTTTGAAGTAAATAGCTTACATCCTTTTCATTAGTGGAATCAGAATATAAAAGGAAAAAAAAAGTTGAATTACCTATTTTGTTTGGTTTTGGACCTCAGCACTGCTGTTTACTAAATGTAATGAAGATAAGAATAGAATAATGGAGAAAGGGCAAATGCAAATATTTGGGGTATACATTAAAGGAAATTATGTTAATTGTCAAGTGCCTATAGAGTATTCAAAGGAAATTGTTCTTGGAGGGTGACAGATCCTACCCACTAATGAGCAGAACCTGAAATACTAAAGAAAAAATGTTATCTAAATATTGAGATTTAGGTCATACATGTAGTTAGAGGTAAATGGGAAAAAAAAAACAGTGATGAAAACAATTACATGAGTGTAAATAAAAAGTGGTCACCATCTTCTCCAAAATCTGGAAGATACAAAGGATTGGTTAACTTTTGTCTGATTTCTGTGCCCATTTATAATTTAATGGAAAGTTCTGAGTACAGAAATATAATTTTTCTTTGTAGATAAACCATCAAACACTATGCCTTTCAAGGGGTGTCTGCCATGAATATTTTAAAAGACATTGTCTTTCTCAGTAAACTCTTGAGAAACAATGTAGTTAGATGGACTGAGAATGCTTGAGACATTAACTTTGTAGACTGCAGTTGTTTACTCTCTCTACTGTTCTCTGTTATATTTTATATATAATCATAATAGAAACAGACAGAATCATTTTGTCCAACTCTTGGGCTGTAACTCAGCAAGATGATCCATATTAAAAAATAATAATAATAAAACAATATGATGCTGTGATGGTTAACTTATTTTTTTGAGTAGTGGAAAAATCCCAACTAGCACTCTAAACAGATTTTAAAACTTCTAATGAAACAACATAAATATCCTAAATTTGCAAAACATACTTCATGAGGACTGTTAGGCACAAGTTTCCAAAACCATGTTCTGAATTTATTCAGTCACTTAAAGAACTGTCAAATCTATATCATACATTGTATTCTATCAATGATATTAATAGAGAACTGATGCTTATAGCAACATAAGTTCTTTTTTTCCACAGGCAGAAAATGACTACCGAATTGTATCAATTGTTGTTCTATTGAAAATCTTTCCAAAATTTAGTGGCTTAAGACAGCTGTGTGTTTTTTCCCCATAATTCTTTAATGTGGCCATCTAGGATGGACTCAGCAGTTATTCTTCAAGTCTATTCCAGGCTAGATATCTCTGGACTGTGTTTGTGTCTGTACCTCAGTCTTCTCCTATGGACTTGGCTTGGGGCTAGCTAGGATAGGAAGGCCTTGGCTGAACAGCTAGCTCCTTCCTGCTCTTTGCGTTCTCCTCCTAGTAGGATTGCTCACATAGTGACTTGTCAGGTTTCCAGAAAAAGAGAGGAAACATGTCAAGACTTTTGAGGCATAGGTTTATCACATATGCCAAATTCTATTAGTCAAAGCAAATACTAAGGCCAAACCAGATTCGAGACAGGAAATAGATCTCACCTCTTCAATAAAAATAGCTGCAAAGTCATATTTTGAATTGTCCTGCGTATAGCAAGGAGAAAACTGTAGCATTCTACCACAAGTCTTTTTGCCTCAATTTCCTACAGTGGGTTTGACAATATCAACAATGGACTTAATTCTGATTTTGCTTTGGCTTGTATAGACCAAATTCAAATTCAGCTGAAAAATTGTACTATACATAGCATAGCCAGATATTTTGTGAATTCTCATCAACATAGTATCAAATAATCTTTTCTAATGTTAATATAAATATAGTAATCCACTATGAACTATGAAATACAGTTAGTATAATTCCTAAAAACAGCAATAATTGTAAAATAAATGAGCTGACCTTTTCTCTCTTCATTCAGCATGTGTATCCAATCAGTTTTGAAAGACAATATTATTCAGTGTGATTTCATTTAGGAGTTTCTCAACATGGGGTATAATGAATGTTAATTCAAGTTTAGAATGGATGGCATTCTGTACTCATTTGTGAATATTAGAAGAAACATTTGAAAGACAGTCATCATTTTCATCATTAATTTGCTAATTCACAGACAAGAAAATGACTCATGAAGACTTTAGATACCTTTGTTTCAAAAGTCATTTTCTTCAGTATTCCTTTGCTTTAGCTGAGTGGAAAAGATTTGTCAGTTGAGTAAAGATGCTTCATCTCCTTCACGGATGCTGCCGGGAGTTATTAATTAGGTTTCCAAATTTGGCCCTGCTCTTTCCTGGTCACTGTGACGTGTCATTGAAACAGATCCATTAAAATGAATGATGTGTGTTGTAATTTCATTAAGATCATCAATAATATATTACACTTTCCTTTTAGTAGTCTCTTTGTGTTGTATGTGGGTCAGAATGACTATGGATTACATTTATAATATTCAAATTGTTACAAATGAGGGAAGATAGGCATGAGGGTGGAATTAATGTTATTTTAAACATGATAACTACTAAAATGATTTCAATTAAATAATATTTTAATTAAGTCTGATGTCTCTACATGCTATACTGAGATACATGTTGTGTGTATGAAAATAGGATGATGATTTATTGAATTAATAACATGGTCCATTCTTCCTGCATGGAAACTTTCTGAATTAGACTAAAACAGGTGTGTGTAAGACCATAAGCAATTCACTAAGGGGTATAATTCCTTTCGGTTGTAAAAGACAGACTCATGACATGGAAGCCATTTGAGTGTATTTTCTCACTTTCTTTCCACATTTCTTTTTTCCTGCCACACATGTACTGTTTGACTACCTCGTGGTTCATTCCCAGTCTGCCCTAATTTGAAAAAGATGGGTCCATAATTGAGAAACAGATACATTTGATACTGTGACATAGTACGTACATATTGTTGAAATCCCACCTCCATTTACTGAGGTTCAATTTTGGTGAAATTACAGGGGAATACAAAGAGATTTGGTTTAGAAACTTCCAGTGGAAACACTGATGTTATTAAAATATTTTAAAATATTTTAGTGGTACAATAGTAGTTTTGCTTCCCAGGAATGATTTTGGGATACCTAGGGTTAATGATTGAGTATGTAAAAAAGTTCTCAGAACTAGGTAACATATGGAAATATGTGTGATGAGATGTAAAAACATGCCTGTTCTTTTTCCATTCAAACATTAAAGTTAAAATAATATGATGGTATTTTTTTTGGAAAAGGGCTCCAAACAGAAATTTATTTTATGTAAGCAGAAAGCTAAATGGCTTTTAGTACACAAAAGAGAAATAGGAAAAAATGAGCTACTTTTGAAAATCAGTAGGAGAAATTATTCTCATGAAAATTTAAAGGAGATATTTTTGTTATCCTCAATCTGTTTTAAGATAAAACACTATCCAGGTGAAAAACTTCTATTACAATAAAAATCAAATAATAAGTTATATCAGTAGCTATCCAAAATGAAGTTTTTCTCTTAAATTATGTTGAAAAATCCTAGTTGCTTATTTTCAACTAGAATCTCAGTATCTGTAGTTTTTTGCTGATTTGTATCCCATTTGGATAAAAATAGATATGAGTGTTTATCTTACATAATAGCTTGCCACAGCCTACTACTTGAATCATATAGCATATGGAAAATGTGTTTAGCTCCTTGTAGAATTTGAAAAACCAAAAAGGATCCATTTCTATTTACATAGTTGGTTTACAATCATTTAAAAAATATGTTACTGTGTTGCTTAGTAGTTAGAAAAAAACAAATGTTGACACACTACAGACTCTATTGCATCGGTCTTTAAAAAAAATATGTATTGCTTTGCAGTTAAACATGCACGCATGCACACACACACACACACACACACACAGAGAGAGTAATTGTGCTTCGTGTGCTTTAAACCTAAACATTCTTTTTAGTGTGTATTTTTATTCTTTCACATTTTCTCTCGTAGATATTTTATAGTAGTTATGGTTGAAATTTTACATACATATAATAGAGACTGTGCTCACGCTTCAAAGAATTGTCATTGAGGGATTAATTCTGTAACCTTTATAAGCATGTTTTATTAATATCATCTTATCATTAAATAGAATATTAATAATATTAATAACATTTAACATTTCATAGCCATAGGATGTTAGGTAGGAATGTATTTTATGCCAGTGAGTTTTGAAAATGTAGAAAAGTCATTGCAACAGCCTGAAAATCATTATGCTCTGACTAATACATTACTTGCACTAGTACAAATAATTAAGGGGCAGATCTGGATAACAAAGCTTATAATAATTTTGTTTGTCAGCATGCTGAACACTATGCCCTCAATGAACGGATTTAGTACAGCTTTTGATAATATCTATTACATTCTTAAAATAAATTTTGGAGATATATTTTTCATGAAATGATTTATAACTAAACATGAAACAGATAAAGTGGAGGGAGAGAATTCAAAATTATAAATGTTATTAAAGATGACAATATAGTTATTATACTAATTTAGTTATTCTTGTTGGTAAATCATTATGACTATCAAGAGGTACTTTTTAAAAAATCAAATAATTAAACATATAATTTAAACTTTTTATCTTCAAAATTTCTTAATTATAAACTATTTTTCATGATTATATATTTATTTAAATGGTTCATTGAGAATGTAAACATATTTGATAGGTATCTTGAAGCTAAAAACACACTTCTTTTTTTTTTCAGTGGCAACTAAGAAATATTATGTTAACATGAGTAACTTTTGTGTAGGTAGTTATGTAAGAGAATATATGAGACTATCCAAAGTGGCTTTGTCTCCATTTGGGAAAATCCTATGCTGTATCAAACTTTTGCTAAATTATTTGGTTTCTTTTATTCCCTGCCCCTTTACTGATATAAAACTAAAAAAATTAATAATTAGAAAAACTTTTATTAGATATTTTACTAATTTTATTTTGTCATTTTGGTATAATCAAAGCAACTTTTACAAATAAAACACATGTACACATATATATTGTAAATGGATATAAAATTGCTTATATGATTATGTTAGCATGCTTCGATTGCTTCTAAAAATTTCTTAAATTTTATAAATACTGTGGGAATAGCAGAAGGAAAATCTCTACTTTAAAGAATATTCTATTTTTGGAAGTAGATTGAAATATTTCTCAGAATACAGCTCATGGCCAGAGAACACTGATTATATAATCCACTGGCCACTTCATTTGGAGGAATTTTTTCCTCTCCCATATCCAAGGGAATATATGTTTCTTATACCTGAATTCAAGAATGTTTGGATTCTAGGGAACATCTTTTTTTACACTGCTGTATTTAATTCATACAATGCCAAGTTTACTCATAGGCACAAAGATCAATGGTATTGAATTGTTACTGACAGCTCCCATTTAAAATTATCTGTTTTGAAAAAATAAATTAAAATAACCTCTGAGTTCAAGGATCTTCTGCCTCACAGACCCCACATATTCATTGTCAGCTGAATTTTTTTAAGACACAACATCTGTTGTTCTTAAGTTAGTTATTGCTTAAAATGCAAAATAACCTGAAATTATGTAACTGACACCAACTTTATCAAGGGTCTACTAAGTTCTCATAACTGACCTAAGTCTGAAAAATTTAAGTAAATTAAATCACTATAATTGAAAACCTTCTCTATTTATAACTCAGAGTTATACCTGATTAAAATAAAACATGTTTCTCAACCCTGCCTTATTAAGCAAAGATATCGTATCATATCCTTGAAAATATAGGAATCAGGGTGCCACAACAGAGAAGAAAAAACACTGAAAAGATGGAGAAGTAAATCTCATCAGAAACCATCTAGATATGTAAAGAAAGAGATGATTTACAGGGTCCTGGCATAAATGATTAGATAGATTTAAGTGTCCAATTACTACCAGAGGACAAAGTAGCAAGCTCAGGAGAGGCCAAGGTAGGGGAGCCTTGATGAGATAGAAAGAAAGATAATCTAGAAGTCCGCATAAAACTGAGGTTAATGTTAGGGAAAGTATAAATTAATGAAATCTTATACTGTCGCTCCATCTTCTCAAACTTAACTACCACTGTATAACACATCATTTTGATCTTTCATCTGGATTAAGTCATTCTCTAGGGTTTATATAACTAAAGCAATTATTCCAAAATGAAATCTAAAAATCTTTCTCTCCTGTTTAAGACCATTCACTGGCTTCCTATTGTCTATAAGAAAAAGTCTAATATTCTTAGCTGGGTATGAAAGGCTCTGTATGATGTGGCCATGACTTGCTCTCCTAGGTCTCCTCCTATAGCTGCCCAATCTTGCCTTTCACATTGGTCATACTGAAACACTGTGTTGATCCGCTGAGAACACCAAAGTGTTTTACAAATTCTTATAGTCACATATGCTATTCTTCCAACATGGGATGCTACCTGTACTTTCTTGTTTGTTTGTTTGTTTGTTTTTTCCCAAACCTTTGTAACTGGTAATTCTTATCATTTTTCAAAATGAAATTTAAATATTCTCTATTATGGACTGTTTTCTGACCTTTTCCAGTGGTAAATCCTTTATCTGTTATCACTAGATCTTATATTTCTAATATGACAGACAACTGTATTTAAATTATTTACATTTATTTATTATTTATTAAGGCCATAGAATCTCAGCTATCTCAGCTAATTAGGATTGACAGTAAGTCAAATGAAGAAATAATCCATGTCTTTCTTCCAAAATAAACCTTTTATATATATATATCAATGAATAAAAATAAAGTTGTTAGATTTGCCCAATGCCAAAATCTTTATTCTTAGAAAGTTGGATAAATTTCAGAGCACCATCTTTTTACGCACTCCATACTTGTGTCAAATATATTTAAAAGAACAGAGAATACTATGATGAATTTCATTAGTCAGTTTCAACAATTATTATTTATTGGTCAGTCTGATTCCGCCTACACTGTCCACAGCTCCATTTTCCTTTTCCTTCCAAATAGTTTGAAGCTAATTCTGGATATGATAATATTTCATATGCAAATATTGCTGTATGTATTTTTAGAGGATAAGGATACTTTTTGAAGACATGCTTATACCTTCACATTTAAAATTCAGAATTCCTTAATATTAACAAATCTTCAACTAATATTCAATTTTGTACTTCTCATTTTTTAAACTGTATGTTTGAATAAAGACCTAATAAAACCCATACTTTGTGACTGGTCGATATGTTTCTTTTAGTCTAAAGTTGTAGTTCCAATTGGGGCAGTTTTTCCCTATAAGCAACAATTTTGGCAGTTGGTGACATTTATGGTTTATAACTGCAATCAAGTAAAAGTGTGTGTCCTCCCAAAATACATATGTTAAAACTCTAACCCCACTGTTATAGCATTTGGAGGTGAGGCCTTTGAGAGATAATTAGGTTCGATTAGGTCATGTGTGTGGGGGCCCTCATGATGGGGCTAATGCCCTTATAAAAAGAGAAGACACGGGATCTCTTTCTTTGTGTGCATGCACCAAAGAAGGCCATGTGAGACCATAACCAGGAAGACTCTCACCAAGAATTCTGGTGGTCAGGACTATGCTGGAACCCATATCTAAAACTTCTAAAACTCGAAACTGTGAGAAATAAATAGCTGTTTAAGCCTTAGTCTGTGGCACTTTGTCATAGTAGCCCAAACTGACTGAGGCAATGGAAGGAGGTACTGGTACTTAGTGGGTAGAAACCAAGGATACTACTAAACATCCTATAATGCACAGGACAGCTGCCACTATAAAGAATTATCCAGCCCCTGATGTAAACAGCACAAGGTTCAGAAGCCATGGTCTAGATTTTCTTCCTTCACCTTTTTTTTTTTTTGTAAATTATTTGTTGAACCAATTGGATTGTTGATGTAACAGAATTTCCCAGTCTGTAATTTGCTGATGATGCACTGTATTATCATTTAACGTAATTCTCTGTCCCTTGTATATTTATTAGCAATTAGATTTGGAAGTTTCATAAGATTCAGATTTAATTTTTTTAGCAAACCACTTTATTTCATAGATAGTATGGTGTCCTTCCATCAGAAGGCATATAATGTCTTATTCTCTCATCGCTTTTGATAATCAATGTCTATATCCATTAATACATTGGAGGCTGGAAAATGATATAATTTTATAACTTCGTCTATTGCAAACATCACTGGAAAAATTTATTACAATGTTTGATACATTTTATATATTTTTTAGAAACATCCTGTACCACCTTGATAAGAAGACAAGTCAGTTTTCAATACTCTTGGAAGCTTGGGAGCACTGCAAGACGCTTGCATCAAATGAGACTCTTCAAGAAGCCCTGTCAGAGGTGTTGCACAGCGTTAATTCAGCTCAGGTTTACTTTAAAGCAGGACTTGATGTGTTTGAGAGTGTCTTGGTTGGGAAGAACTGAGAAAACTCCCAGCATTTTAAAAGTTTGTTTACAACTCCTCAAGAGAAAGCTCTAATCTGACCAGATTTTTCTGACATTGAAGACTTTTCCTCCCAGTGGCTTTTTATACAAATCTAAAGCTATTATTACATTATATTTTTAACTGCCATATAAACAGAGTATTTTGCACACTTAATATTTTTCTTATATCTGCATTTCTGATTATGAAAAAGCAAGTTATTGAAATAATACTTAAGACTGGTCTATTAAAACAATCTGCTGTAATATATATATATATATATATATATATAAAAATTGGGGGGAAAATTTCTAAGAAGTTCTGGACAATCTTTGCTCCTGTGGATAAAATACATAGGAACAGAAGTTATTCCCTGCATAAGAGCTATTAATGACCTCGTTTCTGAAATAAAAATGGAGAGTTGATATAGTTTCAGATTAATACTTCACTATTAAGTATTCAATATGAAGAATTCAAGTATTCTGACTGAATGATTGGTTGACCAAAACCACTTTGAATGTTTCTATTTTATGAAATGAAGTGCCTGTTTATAACAAAACTAGATGTAGTAATACACTGGTTATGAAATTGTATTTTTTTAAGTATTAATGAAAAAAAGAGCCATAAACATTCCAGGGAAAAATCCCAAGGTAGCTGCACAGAGCAATTTAAATGCAAATTTTTTTCTAACAACTTATAAGGTGACTAGCTTTGAAACCCCTAATTTCCCTCAGTTGATTTTGTAAAAATTTCAGGAGTGAAAGATGTCTATGAGGGAAAATATATTTTTTATTTCTTCTTGTGTTGTTTCTGCAGGAAGCACTGAAATGGAGCTACTCTAAAATGACAGCATCTCACATTGCTCTTCTTTGTATCTTTTCTTAAACTCTTTGCTATAAGGCAGTTTTCACAGAATGAAATATAATTTCCACAAAAGATATAGCAAAGTTTGTCTTTGAAAACCCTAAATATCTTTAAAAGCATTAAATTGCTATTTTTGCCACAGACAAAAAAAGACTTACTATAAAAGACGTAGTTTTTTGATCAATGAAAAAAATTTTTCATTTTTTTTGATCAATGGAAAATTTTCCTTAATTTTATAAGGAAACATTTTCTTTTCTTTTTATCATTAATTGTGACTAAGATGAAAATGTAGAATGTATTCATGCTCCTAATTTTAGATTATACAGAAAAGACAGTGTTACTATAAAAACACCTCTTCCCCACACTTCAGTTCTCTCATGAGGAAAATGAAGATTTTTATATTGACATTATCATTGAATTGCCCTAGCATCCATTATTCCCTGAAACCCTAGAATTCTGTTAGGTGACAGTTTAAACTTTTAGCTTTCCCTTAGAAATTGATTTGAATTTTTTCTTCTGGTATTGGATAAAGCAAATCCCCTTAGGGAATATATCTTCAGAATATTTTACATTAATTTTTTCTCTGCCTAACACAGCATTCAAATGCATTTTCCCCATTGCATACCTCCAGAGCAATGTTACAGATGGTGCCTGTGTGTCTAAATCTTCACTTTTTATGAATGAGCATAAACCTAACCTTAGTTTAAAGAAAGCCTAAAGTTGATGGGGAAGAATTAATCAGTATTGATTAAATGATTTATAAGGGTCAGCTCTTCCTACTATAAATAATGTTTATATGCTCAAGGCAAAGAATTGAGGCAATTAGCTAGATAATTCAAGCAGAAATCCATTTTCATCTGAATTGCCTGTGTGCACATATTTTACATGATAAATGAAACTACCTTAGTCTTTTTTTTTTTTTTTGTAACTAATATACTTGTTTGTTTGAAAATATTTGCCATGTTGAGGAGTGTCTCTACAGGAAAGGGCTAAAAGGGCCGGGCTCCTGCATACCTCGACATCAGTGCTTCCTCTTGTTCCACAGAAACCAACAGCAGAAAAGAGGTGGGAATACATACAGACAAATGTGAGACCAAATAATAGAATGTCTTATACCAAAGGATATTAAATGTTTAATCAAGCTTTGATATGTTCATTCCAGGTCTTCATTTAGAGTTGATCGTAAAGACAAATGATTAGTTTGGTAGTTTATTATTTTAGAAAAAAAAAATTCATTCTCTTAGTCTGTAGGAATGTTGAAAGCACAAATATTTTTGTTTGTATATTTTTTAATAATTGTGTACCAGGTAAACTACATTGCACAGATAAAAATCTCAATATTGTATATTCTTCACTTCTAAATTATGTGGCATTTGATATTTGAAAACTGAAGTCAACTGTAAACTAACATGTTTCTACTAGTCTATTAAAGAGGTTATGTGAAGAAACTAATATCCACCAATTCTATAGATGCTCTACATCATCAATTGCAATAAACCTCTTAATTAGGAATATTACTGCTATGGTCTGATTACCTCATGGTTCCTCCAAACTTATATAATTTTATTTTTTTTCCAGTACGTCTAAGTAAATAAAATCCTATGCAAGTTAATAACAAGTGTTTCGGTGAATTGGTAGTAGGTTTCAACTGTTGCTGAAATATCTGGGTGCCTGGTGATTCTCATAATCCTTCATATATAGAATTGTGTCATAAATCATGAACTGTTATTCTGCCAAGAAAATATAGCAAACATGCACCACTGGAACTTGGCTTCAGGAAGGGTAAAAATGGGATACTGCCCTTTGTGAAAAAGGATAGATTCTGGAATCAAAAGATTCCAGACATTCTGGTGTAGGCCCTGAGATGTTACCTTCAGCCTAGGAAAGCATCATCACCCCCATCAGATACAGTAAATAAAGCCAAAGTGATTATGAAACTTGGATATAGTCACATATTTAACTAGTAGCAAAAGCACTACTGAAGTTTAGGCTTCTCTGCTGTCTCATGTAATAAATCCAGCTCCCTCCTTGAGGTGCTAAATTCATAAATAATCTTTGCCAGTGCATCTTATGTAACAAGCCATTCTATCAAGTGCTGTATGGACTGGAATCACTCCTTTAATTAAGAACTAGCTCATTTTCTGACTATACCTTACCAACAAAACTGTGCCAGGGAACCCAGACAAAAAACTGGGTGCTTAGAAGTGAAGGGTAAGGAGAGTGGGGAGAGTTTCTACATAACACCAGAACTCCGGAAGAAAAGCAACAAGTTAAATGCTTTTATAAGAGTATATTTTAACTCTATATTAAATTGGCAGTCTAAATTGATGCTTCTCAAAAATGTGAATTTGGAGGGAATAGGCCTAGAAATCATCTTCAGCAAGATTTCTGAGATAATCACTATGAACACTGAAATTTAAGAACTTCTAAATGTACATTAATTCTGGGTCCTGAGGAAACATTACTTGGCAATATATCCAAAACAAAATTGAAGAGTCACAATAACAAGAGGTACCTTAAGCTTTGGTATTAATAGCACCATTAAAAGTGAGAGAGAGAGAGCATAATGATTGTATCTCTCAACAAAGGATGCAGATATAGCTAATATCTTTGCCTGACACAGTTAGGCACTGTTTTAATTTTTTTTTAATGTATTTGTTTTTGCTAATTGAATCCCCATGACAATTTATTTTTAAAAATGAGAAAACTTGGTTAAGTGACTTGTCGAAAGTTCCACTGTCAATAAAAATGACGAAGCATGTTTCTCTGTTGGGCCTTCTGGTATCAAGTCTCATGTTCTTCACACTGAGTGCTGCAGAGAAAGAAGAATTGTTATAAAAAGTGATAAAATTGGGAATTTAATAACTGAATAAACTGTGTAGTCTACCACTTCACTAGTTAATGAAAGAATTTGAAAAGACAAATTGCATCATCCTTGTGACTGTGGCCCACCCAACCCAACAATTGTGTGCATGTGTAGATAAATTAGAAAATAGCTAGAAGAGCATTAAAAGTAAATGCACCATTGTAGAATATGACTAGATGTAAAATAATAAAAAAGAACAGATGTCACATGTCACACAATTTCCTCATTAAAAAGCCTATATAATGTCACTGAAAAGAAAAAAAAAGAGCAGGTGTTGGGTTTGACAACCACAGTTGTATATCAAACTTAAAAATTCAGAACATTTTAACTTAAATTAAGATATAGCATGTAGGTTTCCCAATTGGAAAGATACATGTTAAAAAAAAGAAATGCTTTATTAGCATTTGCCTAATATGAATCAGCATTTTTACCTCAAATGAAAACCTAAAATTATTTGCAAATTAGATTGGTAGACCTAACCAAAAATGTTCTTATGGGACATTGTGTGGTATATATGATGTATAATTTTTGCTCCAAGAATTAAGCTTTCTCTGAGGGTAGAACATTTAATCTCTCTCTCTCTCTTTTTTTTAGGCTATTTAAATAAGTTTTATTCACACGTTCTCTTAATAGAAAGGAATTATTTGAAACTGCCAATCCATATGTTGAGTATAAGGGAAATGGGTCTACATATTTTAATAAATATATCAACAACATGATATTTCCATCATAAGAGCACATTGGCAACTAGAGAAAAAAAACAGTATGATATTTGAGAAAAATATTCTGCCTAGCTACACTACTGAATCTGTATTCCATGAGTTTAAATTGCTAATTTAAAAACCTCATTAGAATATGCTGTTCTGAAAGATCTTTAAAAAAACAAAACAAAACAAAACAAAACAAAACAGTATTTTAAGCACTTGAATAAGTGAAAATATTTTTCTGTTAAGAGGGTTTGTTTCATGCAATTTAAAATTTCAAGTGACATTAATTTAAAAGAAAAGTTACAATTTTTTTTTTTAAATCTAACCTTTTTTGGTTGTCACCATATCTATTCAATTTTGTTTTCTCTTTCTGGATATACTTTAGCAATGGGATTAGGCTTTTTTATTTTTACCATGAAAAAGTAATTTTAAGATCTATTCATTTCAATATGCATTCATCTGTAAATCAGCCAGTCTTATCTTCATAATACTTTTTCATTATCCTTTGAAGGTGTGCACTGAAGTGCCTTTAGCATACCTGGAACTGCCAAGTATCATGAGACCTTACTTGTTGTGGGACGACATATTTCTTAAAGATATTTATAATCTCATATTCAGATTGTATCTGAATTTACAAAGCAAAGAATTAAACTGAGAAACTTTCAGAGAGCTTTCAAGAAGAAGCTGCTTCAAATTTTAATATGTTTCTGTTTCGATTATTTTCTGTTTGAAGTATATAGTTATATCATTTTTTAACCAAAATAATAATTTTGATGTTTTCAGCCAAAATCTAATCAATGAAGCCAAAGAAATGCATGTCTACCCTAATTTCTTAAACAGGAATCTGTTAAAAATTAACTCAAGAACAGTTGATTCAGTGCCTATGTCTAGAAAAAGCTTTGATGATTGTAGACAGAGCCTAGCAGTATTTTGTCTAATTCCTTTGTCTTAAATCAGTAAGCACCAAGGTAGCTTTTCTCAGTGAGATAGATTTTATTTTTCAGAGGCTAATTAATATGCACCTCCTTAGTCCACAAAGGACCACACAGGTGCCTGTACCAAGTCATACGTCATGTGCTCTATTCCAGCAAGCTCAACAGATTAATATACAATCATTATTATGAATTATTATGTTGCATTGAAGTTAATGTTAGTCTTTTGTTCTAATTAAAGAATAAACTTGGCATCTGAATAGAAGCTTAACTAGAGAAGCGGAGCTACAAGTCTCTATTTTAATGAAGCACATATATTTTTCAATCAAAATGTCTAATTATTTAATTATCTAGACTGCTCAGTAAGTATAACTCTCCAACTTCTTCAAAGAATTTTTATTCAATATGTTATAATGCAGATAGGCACTACTTAGGGTGTGTTTTATCTTTTGACATGCTTAGCAATTGTTGAATCATGCTTTCAGTATGTGCAGTAATGTTATATTAACAATTATTATTTGTTTACTTTTACATCAGTCTGCTGCAAATGCTACCTTACCCTGAAAGTCATAAAAAATGCCATTATTCTATAAAGACAATTTTATCATATCTGTTTAACAAGAAACAAACAACAATAACAAACACACACTCACACACACACAAACACACACACACATAATTTTATTACATCATTGCAAATTGTCTGCAGGACACCAAATTTCCAGATGGCTAAGTGTAACTCACATGATTATATTCCAAAGATGTTATAAATAATTTCATTTAGAAGTTGAGATAGGACTCTAATAGGTGATTTAGTATTTACATTTCACAAAGAAAGGTTTGATGGCAAATATATCCCACATATTCTAACTTTGTACTTGAAGAATATGAATATAATTGTATTCCAAAAAAAAAAAGTTCTCTACAACATTTTGAAGGGCTGATTTGCTTTTATCAACATCTAGAAAAATAACAAAATTTTAATAATAGTTTCATATGTTTGTTTGGGATGTTAATGTATACCGTGCATTTTTAAAATCATATTTGCAATGTAGATATATTTAGTTATTTAAAATTATGTACTAAATAAAATTTCTCAGTTGTATAGCAATAAAAAAAAGCCACAAAATAAATAATGTCAGTCAGGAAAATATTTATTGATTAGCTTGGGTTAAATTTTTGTGGGCAATTACTCCAATTAAATTTGCTTTGATTAAAACCAAATATTTCTCAAGGAGTATTGCAATGACTAAATTACACAGAACTGTTATACTATTGAATATTGTTCAAAAATGCTTTGATTATGATTTAGAAAACTTTTTATTATAAAGTAATTTTCATGGTATTTGTCTTTATTGTGACTGACTTTAGATAACGTTGATTTAGAGGTATATATCTTTAGTTTTTATATTACTACATAGAGCTGAATTTCTAATTTCTATAACGTGTGGATGCCCATCAAGAAATTAGTGTGTTCTTATATTTAGCCCAAGTGTAATCTCAATTTGTTTTACAACTTTTTATGTATTACTCAAATGATTCAATATGTAGCATATTTAGGAAATTATGTTGTGATTGGGAGTGACAATATTTGGACCAGATTATCACATACATTAAGAAAATGAGTGAATATTTTCTATTTTGCTTGCTTAAATATTTGCACATAAAAACATAGTGCTATGAAATGAAGGCATGTTTTAAGAAATATGTTCTAATTCATAAATGCAATGAGTATGTACAGTGAAATGGCAATGTTTAAAATACCCATTTAAAAATATTAAATACAGGAGAAAATCATTGCTATACTGTGTTTTGTTCTAAGATATATAGTATTTTAAATATACAAAATGAATTAGTTATTACAATGTATTATTAATGAATTATCTTTATGGAAACAGGAATAAGCCTTGTTTAGAAACAGTATATAAGGTTTTATCATCTTTTTCTTTGCCTCCACTTCTTTTCTCTATCATGCAATTCTCATATCGGGCCATTTGGATTTGCAATTTGTTTCAAGTTCTACATCAAATAACGTTATCTGTATCAAACCCAGTGCTAAGGAGTTTTGTTTCTCGAATTTGCTCTACAAAATGCTGTCATTTATTTATTACACAAAAGGGATCTCTATTTGCATAGCATAGCAGATTTTACTCATTTATTCATTCAGCAAACATTTACTATGAATGTATTCTAGGCCAGGTGCTATATTAAATACTAGAAATACAAAGATGATTTTTACAGTTTTACCTTCTCGGGGCTTCACAGCTGAATAGAATATAACACCTTCATTAAGGTCAAAGAAGAGTGTTTTTCTGCAGAAGACTTGCCATCAGATAACAGTTATGGGGGGCTTAGCATTGCATCATTGTGTTGAGTATACACATATGCACACACACATACACATACACAACATCGATATAAAAATTTAGAAAAAACAGTCTGCAGAATAATGTATATTATTCTACCCATGAAGTAAAATTAAAAGAAAATTATATATTATTCATGAATAGGTATACTATTACAAGGCCTTCTCTGACATTCTAAATGCTCACAGATGTAATCTCAACCCAGTTATATTTCTTGCTCAATTTGCTCCTTTTGATTTCTTTCTTACCTCAGTAAATACACCAGGTCCTCTAACCAAAACTAAGAATCCACTTTGATCCTTATATTCCCCTCACTCCCTACATCCAATTTATTAGCAAGGTGTGTTGGCTCACTGCAGAATATAGCCCAAATCTTCACATTTCTCCATTTTCACCATTATCATCTTACTCAATGCCAACATCATCTAGTCCCTGCACTGCACTCAATGTTATAAGTATTTCGAACAGAGGGGATTTTAAAACAAGAAAATGATTACACAAGTTTGAAAGGGCTAATATAAAAAAAAATGAAGGTGCTGTTTCTCAAAGATCAGTAATTGCAGAAAAATGCTACTGATTTAAGAGCTGGAAAAGCAGGAAAGAGGAAATCAGGAGCCAGCTTTCTACTGACACTCAGAAATTTTGGTGGGGCTCTACTGGTGGAATTTCTGTTTATAGGGCTGAAAGAACCTCTACAGGGTTGATCGGAAGTCAGGGAGCCTACACTTTCTGTTTCCCTTAAAAGAAGCAGGAACAACAATAACAACAAGAACAAAAACATTCTACAATTTTTTTACCTTTATAAACTAAAAACAACCCAATATTCGTGAACTATTGAAATGTTACAAAATATTGTGTTATATTCATACCATGAATTACTACCCAGGAATAAAAAGGTGAAAATTTATGTATACGTTAACAAGAATGAATCTCAAGAGCATTATGCTAAGTGAAATAGGCCATATTCAGAAGTATGGTTCTGAGACAAATCTTCATGGCATTTCTATACTTTTTTATGATAGATTTTGTTGAAGACTCTCTTTTCAAGCATGTTTGCTATTCAAAGTTTTTAGAAGTCTTCATCCAGGCCAAAGGACAGATTTGTTTCCTAACCTGCATAAAAAAGATATTCTCTCTTCTTTGGGGCAAAGTTTACGTAGCTTGGCTAGCAGCATATTTAAAAGATTTGAAGTATCCTAAGCTCAGGGTTCCTCCACTACAAACAGATCCACTGGTGTACAGCACCCTCCTGGACCCTCCTTCACACTGCCTCCATGGGACGTGGGAGCAACCAGGAAATGGGTGAGAAAATGAAGCTTATATAGCCTGTTGTATTGTGTGTAATAAACTTTCAAAATTTCAATGGGGCACTTGAATTGAAGGATGTGTGGCAAGTCAATCCAGCAACTTCCACCACTGTGCTGCTGTTTAGAAATTGCTTGGCAATTATATCATGCAATGTTAAATTTACATGAAATTCTA
Organism: Cynopterus sphinx; assembly: GCA_030015415.1. NCBI lineage: Eukaryota > Metazoa > Chordata > Mammalia > Chiroptera > Pteropodidae > Cynopterus > Cynopterus sphinx. The sequence goes on from CM057380.1 coordinate 35,103,100, forward strand.
GAAAAGGATTCTATATTGACTGAACTGGAACAAATTGTATTAAAGGCTAGAGGTAAGGAGAAAGGATTTATTGCAAAATGGGCAAAGGGACAACTTTTGAGGTAATGGATGTTTTCTGTAACTTGATTGTGTTGATAGTTGCACAACTGTGTAAATTTGTCAAACCTTCCTCAAATGCATATTTTAAACTGGTCAGTTTATATTAACATTTAATTAATTAAAGCTGATTAGAACATTAAGCAAGAGCTTATAAGACAAAACAGGAAAACCGAGGGAGGTAACTAACAAAAATAATGAAGGATAATTTGGTAAAGTGAAAGCACAGTCACTTTAAGGTCTCATAGATAAGGTCACCCTAGACACGTAAAATTTTAAAGCACTAAATTTAGGTAATCTTAAGAGTTCCAGAAAGTAAAATAAGAAAAAAACAAATTTTTTAAATTAAATTACAACAGGTCCTCTACAAAGGAATGAGTAATAAACTAGCACATTGGCTCTCATCAATGACACTTTACAAGCTTTAAGAAAAAAAAAATTTATCTTATAATTCTATAAGAAATTCATTCTTTTTTTATACTTGAAACTTACTTGATTTTATTAATCAATGTCACCTCAATAATTTTTAATAAAAAAAATAAATGTCTGTTATTTTCAGCCACCCAATTTGGGATAGAGCAATTAATTCTTAATATGTTTTATTAAAGTCCTCCAGAGATGCAGAAACAACAGATTATATATATGCATATATATTTATTTATATAATATATAAACAATAGATTATATGTATTATATATTATACATGTTATTTATTACAAAGTATTGGCTTATGTACTGTGGAAGCTGAGAAGTATGAGCTGCCATCTGCCAGGTAGAGACCTAGGAAAGTTAGTAGTTTAAATAGGCGTGAGAGCAGGAGAGCTGATGGTGCAGAATCTAGTTTAAGTCTAAAAGCCTGAGAACCAGGATCACTGAGGATAGGAGAAGAATGATATTCCAACCCACAGTCAGGCAGACACTGAAACCAACCTTCCTCTGCCTTTTTGTCCTTTTCAGATCCTTTAGGAACTGGAGGGTGTCTGCTCACATTGCAGAGGGCCATATACTGTACTCAGCTCACCATTTCAAATGCTATTCTCTTCCAGAAAACACCCTCACAGACACACCAGAAATAACGTTTCACCAGAAATGTCATCCCAATGGTACAGTTAAAGTGACATAAAGGTAACTATCACATGAGTTGTATGGTGCTTTGTATATTTTGGTCTTTTGTTACCTTCCTGGCAGAGAACTTACTCATAGTGTTTCCACTGATAGAATGCTCTTACTTTCTCTATTTTCTAGTTAGCTCCTTCTCCCCTTTGACAGATTACAAGAAAGATAGTCACCTTTTAGTAAAACTGCACTAGGAAATATCAAATACCCATTATTTTTTCTCTCATTAAAATTATTTCAGTTGTAATATTACTTTTTTTATTGCATATCCCACTAGAACATAGAGTTCATCAATGTTTTATTTATTCACCATTTTATCCCAAATGCCTCATGTATCTGGCACCATAAACATCTAGTATATATTTCTTCATTATATGGTGAAAAAATAAATAAATATAAGAAGCCACCTAGATAAGTCTGAGTGTTCTTTCTCTCCCTGCCTAGAGAAGGTAAGAGAAAGTAACAACTCTATGTGCTTGAACATTTCAACAAGCCCACATGATCGCTAAAGTGTCGGGTCAGCTGAGCACTGTAGTAGTGCTCTTCTTCAGGAAAGAACTGCTGAGAGGCAAAGGGTAAGAGAGAGGAATATCTATACTGTTTCTCAAATCATCAACAATGTCACCTCCATTCTTAGACATCTGTATCTGTTCCTTGGAAATCACTCCATTTTCTACTTTAAGAAACATGTAGAAAACACTTGTGCAGAAATCAATTGTTCCTAATCTATTTGGTTCTATAAAATCACCTGCTTCTAACTTGTTTTTATCATTTAATAAGGTCTTAAAATGGTAAAAGAAAAAATCATGTATAGTCTGTGATTTTTCATCTTGGTATCCTTACATGGCACATGATACATTTTTAATTAATTTTGATTGAATAAACGCAATTATCAAGTGAGTGAATAGTTTGGTTTCATGAAGTCAAGTGCCAGTGACTGTCATTTGAGACAAACCTGAAAATGAGTTTTGTAGCATTATTTTAACTATTCCCTACAGTAAATTTTAAAAATATATTTTAGTCAGAGGGCAGAAAGATCTTCAAGGCCTTCTTTTAATTTGCTGTTTTGAGGTATAATTAACAAAATTAAATTGCTCATATTTAAAACATATAATTTTTAAATTTTGACATGTGAAACCACTGAAATTCAAGATTGTGAGCATATCTATCAACCGCCTACATTTTGTCATGGCCTTTGCATTTTTTTTTCTGTTGAGGATCCATGAATTTTAAATTTCAACAGTTATTTTCAAGTTGATTTGCAAAAAAATACCAATTTCTACTGAAACTGACAGTGAATAAAAACACATATCTCTTGCATATCTAACAAAGAATGAAAATAATGGAAGAGGAAGGTTTTTATGAAAACATTAAATGGAAAAAATTATATGGTTAAAAGAATAACATTGTAAATAAGGAATTCTAAAACAAGATCATCTGTGAACAATGCTAGGGTAACACAATTTGAAACGGCTTTAGAACTTGAGGCAAATAGGAAGTAAAAAGATTTGAAGATATAAACTCCCAATTTTTGCTGAAGCAAAGTAATTATTTGCAGAAAAGACACCTACATTAATATGCATAATTTTGGTTTAATTTCTCTAATATGAGATATTTTGACAATTCAAGATAAAACAGTCAGGAGTTATTTTGATTATAATCAAAGTAAGCATAAAACATATCAGTACTATTTGCCTAATGATTACATCTAAATTTATGATGCACATAACCCATCAGCACATTTAGGAAGTATAATCCTAACTCCCATAGATAATCTAGGGGCTATCCTGGCAAGAAATCCTTGAAAAAAATTTATTTGAAGCCTTGGTCTCTTTAGGATGCCCTGGTGTGTGACAAGCAGTAGCTAGAAATTGTTCTATGACTTTTTTCAAGTTATGTGTACCTAAAGCCTTCTTATGAGAATGTAACACTGCTTTAAAACAAAAACACAAGTATTTATCTAGAATAGCAAATCTAAAATAGACACGTAGCCACTTATCATATTATCTTAATTAATTCTCTACCGAACAATAATTTCTCACTGATATTGTTCTTTGTGATGCATGTGTGTGTAAATAGACTCACTCCCCTCATCAATAAGATCCATGAAAATCTATTTGACCTGCTCTGTATCTAGGATTTAGACTTGACTTGATGCTCCATAAACAGCTATTAAATAAATAAATAGTTTCTTTAGAAAAGTGCTGAAAATAAAAATTTAAAAATCTGTTTCAATAAGTATTTAGTTTATGTAATGTGAGAATTACGTATTCAACAACAAAAAATACAGTGGTCTTTCGAAAATATTTTTTGCTTTGGTCATATTGGTCATAATTTATATAAAAATAAGAAATGATAGATACTAAATTGGATAACAAATCAAGTCCAAAGACTGAAATTAAAAAAGTAAAATAGATAAAAAATTTAGCTGCATAAGTATAAGATATAGAACACCTAGCTGAGCATCAATATATCTATGATAAATAAATAAAAATGAAAAACGACCTATTGGTGTTAGTTGATTAAACTTGTCTGAGAGCAAAAATGATGTTGCTATCAAAGTGTACTAACTTTATTCTCTATTCCTAGAAGTATAATGCAGGGCAAGAGAGATGATGGCCCACCTATTTTTCATGACAGAGCAAATAGGCTGTTTTATTCAGCAGTATGCACTAATTTTAAAAAACACTGATAAACCAAACTTTATCTAAAAAAACATGACCAGTACATTGAAAACTGAAGGAAACATTAGTTTCCAGCTAAATGTAGAATGCTAAAGATAAGTTGCAGCCTTTCTGATCCATCTGGTATCCCTCAAAAAAAAAAAAATGAAAGAAAAGAGATGAATAGCAAAACAAAGAAAAGAAAAAATTAGCTTAAGGTGAGAAAGTTTCCCTGAGTGGACCAGAAACCATGAGAAGTTCCAGAATTTCCAAGAGTCCATTGAGAACAGCAATATCAAAAAAGCTGAGCATTATAGCCACATTAAGGGTAAACAGAAGTAGAGGAGAGCCAGCAACTAAGAGGGTGAAAATAGGACTGACAACATTAGCATCTAGTTGGGTCATCCATGCATCGCCATTGAGATATTTGTCTCCATGTTTAAGAAATGGGTGATGAAACTTGGGTCAGAGCATTCAGTAAGGGTATTCTAGAAGACTGCCCTTAACCAGGAAATATAGAGAGCACCCATGCCCAGAAGACCAAGGTGGTCGGCACCTGAACACAGAGGCATTTGCCATTCTCACAAACTCATCCTCTTGTCCACCCTTACCACCCTAATCTGTATAAATTAGAGACAACTGGGTCTGAAAGAGAATTTCAGTTATCAAAAGCAGACTGGAGTGTTATATTAAATGCATTTTAAAAACTGAGAGATACATGAGGATATTGTAGTCACAAAATTCAATTAAAACACATGCTTCCAAGTAGAAACATGGCAACAGTTTATATTTCAATATTCCCCAATTCTTTTTTTTAAGGGGGAGAGAGAGAAAGAATAATAGAAAGCACATGCCAACTTTATGTTGATTTAAATTTGAGGAAAACGTACAAGTCCAAATTGTGCGTAAGTGAACAAAGCCAGAGACTGGCAAAAAGCCCATATAGGAAGATGAAATGACACTGTGAAGAAAAAGGGACTGCAAAGGGGTCTAATCTATGAAAGGTCTCAGAAATCTCTGGAAAATATTCACACACACTCACAAAAAGTAGGAACGCCTATCCTGAGAGTTAAGTGTTGTGAGCTCAGCTGAGATAAAGCAGAGTTTAAGCACTAGGGAACCAAGAGAAAACTTGAAGGTTGTTCAGGGAACTCTATCTAAAGAGGTAAAGATCAGAAAAATATGACAAGATCCTGGTTACTTGTTGATGGCAGTCTGTGAGAAAATCAGGAAAAAACAGGACTGGAGGGATAAGGCCTTCTGAACCAGGACAGGTTATGAGAATCAGAGAATGTATACTCAGTGGTGCCATAATGTCAAGAGGAAACAATGTATTGATGTAAAATTCAACTGATGATTGAATCCATTTTGTCCAGCCATTATTCTCTAAGGAACTAGCTCACTAAGAATAACATTTATATTGTTACGTAGGGTTATATCCTTAGAGAAAACTCAGTTTTTCTCCAATCCAGAGTCACTTTTATAGTATATAAATTTTTATATGTAGTAATAGTCAGAAACCCAAGCAATCTATCATATTTGATCAAGACAAACATAAATCATTTATTCATGATGTACCATTCCCAACTTGATTCATTGATTCATCTCTAGACAAGACAAGGTCAGTACCAAAAAAAAAAAAATGATTAAGCATCTTCCCCTCAGGAGAGAACAGCTTAACCAACAAATTCATCTTCACATCTGACCTCATGAATCTTGACACTGAGAGTACTGTTAGAATAGAAATAGCCTTTAATGGAAGATGGTCATTCCAATGGAAATGTCTGTGTAAGAAGGAAAACAATGGAAAGATTAACGATGAAAAATGTGAAGTGTGTGTCGCCAGCTTTCCTATTCTCCACCATGGGACAACTCAATTCACTTAACATGCAAGTATCTATTCTTTTATCCATGTTTAGTTTTAACATTTCTTCCACTGTAAGTCATGTTTTTTTCTCATTTTTACTTCCCCTCAACTCCATACCCTGTGGCATCCTAATTTTTTACATATTCCTTCATCATTATGTAATGGTATTTAGCTATGAATTAGGCAAAGTAAAGGAGGGAAGGAAGTGGTAGCATATTTTAGATCTCCCAATATGATGCCACAAAAAAACCTATAATCAAATAGGATGCAATAATAGGCTTCGAATACTTTCTTCTGAGGTCAGGGTACTCTTTGGCTTTTTAAATTCTTCCTCTAGTTCCCCATCCACCTTCTTCACCCTCCAATCTGTCCATTATTTTAATCAGCTCGAGCTGCCATAACAAAACCATAGCCTGGGTGGATATTTATTTCTCACAATTCTGGAGGCTAGGAGTTCAAGATTAAAGTGATAACTCTCTTCCTGACTTGTAGATGACCATCTTCTAACTTGTAGATGACTATCTTCTTCCTCATATGTTGAGAAAGGGAACTCTAGTCTCTTTTCCTCTTCTTATAAGGCACTACTCCTATCATCTAAACTTATTACCTGACTCCAATTTACTTGGTTTCTACACTCCCATGCCATCCAGTATTCTAACCCCTAACCACCATGTGTTTTTTACCCTGCACTCAAAATGTCTGATTCTTTCAAAACATATCGTTTTATTTAACTGAGATGCCTTTCACCCTCTTTGCATTACGACAAATCCTTATTCATCCATTAAGACCAAGTCCCACTGAAGTCTTTCCTGATCTCTTCTTTCTCCCAATAGAGTTAATTACTCCCTTCTTTACTTTCATCTCATTTTATTTATACTTCTATTATAATGCCAAAGCCATGAGCTTCTCAATTATTTGGTTATATTTCTCTCTCTCTCCTATTAAACTGTGGAACCTTGAGGACAGGGCAATTTATAACAAAAATTTTCAGTTTGGCAAACCCAGTTTTGTGCTTGATCCACAAAAGCACTCGGTATATAAAGAACAAATGAAAGAATGAATGAACTGTTAATGTAGGCCATACAGAGAAGTACGAGACCAGTTGTTCCTCAGTACTCCACATTCTGGAAATACTTGCCCCTTGTTTCACACAACCCCTTCTTTCCAGTCTATTTTGTTTTGTCTACAGTTATACTGTTTCAGCCTTCTAAACCTGCTACTTAGTTAAATCCTCCCTTGCTACCTGATGCAAAAGATCTTGATGCTTTAATTTCTGAGTCACCTAAGCAGCATTTCCCAAACATTTATTTTTAAAATAAAAGCTTGATGAGGGTACTTATTTAAAAAATAAAAAAATTCTTGAGCCCAACCTCAGATATACTGAATATGAGATTATAAGAAATGGGTTTAGTATTCTGCATTTTTAAACATGTTCTGCAGATAATTCTGAAGAAAATAAGTAAGAATGTCATAAACAGAAGATAAAATTAGTTTGTTCCACCTGTTTGGGGACAACAGCTTTCTTCAGTGGTCACTATCTTACCTTGGAACTTTATTGAGGAATAGTTCAACTCCCTTAGACCTACAAAGAAGAGTGTCACTTTAATGTCTTTTCCATATCTATTTCCTTTGGCTTTTAGGAAAGTTGAAAACTCCCCCAATGGACCCTAAACATCTCCATGCTCTTTCTTCCATGTACAAGTCACTAAATAAACTTTATGTGACTGACTCTATGCTTAGATGATCTCTGAATTTCTGTTTTACAGGTGCTGCTGCAGCTGTTGCCACCAAATCTTAGAACAGCTCTGGGTATTGGCAGTCTGCAAAGTGACTCTGAGGAGATGTGACAGCTCATGCTCTGTGGGTTTATTCTTAATCAGTCTAGACCCCGAGGGTGTATAGATTTCCTGAAAAAAGTACAGATTGGGTGTCACCCAGGCTTAAAAATAAGATGAAGACTAAGTAACATAGATCCTGGTACAGAATAAAAACAATAAATATTGCCAACTATTAATATTTATATTATTGGATAGACTGCATATATTCTTCTCGATCTAAATCATAGAAAACCTACAGTGTATAGATTGTTTAACCTAATTCTTGAAAATACAAAATATTTAATTATCTGAACTAAACTATTTAAATTAGTTTTGATTAATCACAATGTTATGGAAATATAGATATTTTCCATAAAATGCCAAAAGTCAAGGTGTTTAATTTACAACATTCAGAATGCAGAAGCCATAAACCTATTTTATTGATCCAATGGGCATATTAGTGTTTTAAGAACATTTTTATGAATACTAAACATTACTGTTTGTATTACTTAACTATTACTGTGTAACAAATCACTCCAAAACTTACTGGCTTAAAACAACCACCATTCACTAGTTCTCAAGACTCTGTGAGTTGGCTAGGTGATCTGATTCAGGCTGAATGGGATTGATCTACACTGGGCTCACTCATACATTTGTGGTCAGCTGGGGGATTGTCAGCTGGTGTGCTAGTCTAGCTATTCTAGTGCTACCTCAGATGGCACAGCTCGCCTCAAGAACAAGAAAATAATCTAAGTTTATTCAAATAGTAGTCACAGAGGTCCAAGGGAGAAAAGGTATATAGGTCACTTGACCTAAGTTTGGTCAAGACTAATGATAACTAAAAATGAACAATACAATGCAGTTTTTGCCATATCTAATGGATCAAATGAAATGGAAGTTTAGCTTAGATCCAAGAGGTGAGAAAATATACTTCACCTTTTAATGAAAATTGCTGAAAAATATCATTTCAAAGGATATACAGAAATCATCATTTAGGATAGTCAATGCAATCAGTCTGCCACGTTAATCATTGTGGGAAAATATCTCATTTTTGGAGTTTTATAAAACTTTCTACAAAAAATATTAGATTCTGAGCTAAAGTTAAAATCGTTCTCTTGACTCCATTATCATCTAGATGGTTGTAACAAAGCCACAAAAACTAACAAAATAATGTGTTCGTCTTTAAAATAGTGTTAGCGTAAACCTCATATGGTTATTAAGACTATTATTAAGACTATTATATAAGATATCATATAGTAAGTGCAAAGCCTGATGAAAGGTAAATGTTTAAATGTTTTGAGTAAAGTAAAATAATGGATTGTTATTTTCTTTTGCTCTTTTACACAGTACTTTAGAGTTTCAAATTATTTAGTTTGTTCCATGTATTATCGTTATACTGTTCTTTAAAGATATTCAAGTTATTTGGTAATCTTTAGCAACATTCATGCTCTTGAAATATAAGTTTCAAACTGATCTTTTCATCCTGACTAAAAAATACACATTTTAAAAAAATCAATGGGTCTTTTTATTTGTAAAAAAAAAAAAAAAAAAAAAAAAAACAGAAACTATATCTGGCCAATTCTAAAAGAAAATAAATGTATTCAAGGACTATGGAAGCACTCACAGAATTGACAAAAGTGCTATGGAACTAAGCCAGAAAATAAAGTCAGAAATGTACAGCAAAATCATGTCAGAAACAGTTTCTAATAATTCTACCAAAACTCACAAGCTTTTGACTCTAGTATATGCGTTCACCGAATAATTTTCAACTCTACTCTCAGCCTCATTTCAAACTCTCAAGATTCAAAGATTTTTACTAGAGCATCTGTCAGACCAAGACTCTGTCACATAGCCCTACCACTACACATGGAGAACTGTATGAGAGACTATCTGCCTCCTTCAGTCTTCCATGATGGAAAGCGAGGCTTTGCCATGAAACTTAGGGTCCTGATTAATGGAGAAGGATGTTTTGATGCTGGGCAGACTAAAACGAATGCCCACCGTAATCAACTCCTTTAGTTGCTCTATATCTACAATATCTTTATTCTCACAGTATATTTAAAAAAAATTCTACACTCTAGCATAAGGCAAATAATTAATTCCCAAGGAAGACACCGAATACTTCACTTCTGATTAATAAATATCCTTTTTGCCCCTGCATCTGTAGTAATTACCACCTACAGATTCTGAAACCTGTGGATAAATAAATAAATAAATAAATAAATAAAAACTGTAAAGCTAACCACTATGAACCTCCTATAGTGGTAGAGAAGAAGAAAAGTAAAATTATTAGAGTGTGCATGAGCTGAGGCTGGGGACTGGAGGCTGATGGGGCTTGAGCTGGGGGGCACACACTGTGCATTTTGCACTTATGAAGTCACACCCGGAGGATGACATTGGGCTTGTTCCTACTAATAGTTTAGCCCCCACGAAAAGGACTGTAGCATCAAGATTAAAGAATAAAATATTGTTGTGAATGAACTTTCTAACTTGAAAAAGAACAGTCAAGTATATAGCCCGCAACCGAACAACAGCCTTTCTTGCAGACCCAACAGAAATGCTTTCTGAAAGCAAAATATATTAGATGAGCTAGAAAAAGAATATCAAGAAATAGAAAACTCAAACTTATAACCAGCAGAACCCAGTCTCAGGCACGGAAAGCAAAATTTCCTTAAGTAGGTCATGACTTACAATCATGACTAACAACACTCCTACTTCCATTTTTTGGTCCAAGATACAGGTATTTGACTTTGGAAGAAACAATATATAATATTTCCTGGTTAAAAACACATGTTTTATCCAGTTTAACAGTAATTCATAAGGGTCTCAATGCTGGTTACAGAATTGCAGTAAGCCATTCTATCACACTGTAAGCTGTGTGATAATTATTTTTAGGAAATATGATTGATGTAAGAGATCATGACTTCCATTAGACTAAACAGTGCTTTTCTATTTCATGATTAAAATTAATTTCTTAGAAGTATTTTGTGATAGACTGGACAACATATAAAGACATTGAATTGGTTCACATATTGTGGGGCTGGCAGAAACCTGGTGGGCAGGAAAAGTAAATTTAAAATCAGTGTGTATTTTGATAAATAAAAAATGTTTTACTGCCCCAAGAGTCCAGTAGAATGATCACTGAATTACATCATTAGTACCAGACTGATCTCTATGGGAAGTGGCACTGCCCTGGAAAATCAGTTGTTTCCTGCTGCTATCAAAGTGAGGACTCATTGCTAGTGGTGACAGTGCCATCTCTGAACTTGTTACTTCTGGTACCTCTGGTCATTTGTTCATGAGTCTGTAGAGTGAGCACAGGGACTAAGGTGGAGACTGAGAAAGAAAGCCTATCGACATCCACAAAACAGATCATTACTCCACTCTCACTATGAACAACCGGTCATGAAGTTTAGGCACTTTTTAAAATAGAATATTTATTTGGGTCTCCAATATTCATACATCCTGGGACTGTTCTGAAAGTTAAAGTTATATATCTATCTGCAGACTTTTTTGTAAATGATCCATTTATCTTAATCTTTCTAAGTCTCTTGACTTTGGGCAAACCATCAATCCTTGCTTGTGAACCATTAAGGATCCTTAATTCAGGACATACCTCCTTCTAAGAAACAGTGGGAAAATGTATACATAACATATAATATAATATAATATAAATAAATATATAAATATGTATACACTTTATACTTTTCAAAGAAATATCACTTGACAATTACTTTATCCTTTCTCTTTCAGAATCGCAGCAATGCATGACACTATTCCTGGGAAGATCTATACTCAGATGACTAAGAAAAAAAAATCTGAGCATATTTTATAGATGGTTTTTCAAGCTACACTAATGAAATGTAGATAAAAATTACCACACTAACCTTTCAAAGCTGTAAACTCAATAGTTAAAATACTGCAATACCAATAATTTAATAATAGAAAAAAAAGTGAAAAGGATGTGAAATGTATGAACCAGTTCTTATATTTTGAGAGAACAGTCTGATAGTCCCTGTATCTATCAATTGCTTCACTATTTTGGCATATCCTTCTATTAAATTTATAGCATTTAACTCACACCACCTGCCATGTACAGGTAGGTCATAACAAGTCGCTCAGGATACTTCTATGACCTGCTTTATGTTTCTATCAGAATGATGGCATTAACTTTAGGAACCATTATATTCTACCATGAAATTATTAAATGGTTAAATTTTCTCCAGAGCTAAGGATTTGAAATACATTGAGGCAAGGTGGTAAAGGTATAACAAAACTAAGCATAAGCATTTCACTAATGGAATAGAATAAAATTAATCTCAAATCAGAAGCTGGATAACATTTGCCAAGAGTTGTATTAATTAGGAAACAAACTCTAGAATAACAGCTATAATCAGATTCACTTTCTGATTAAATGACTATAATCTAGTGTTATTTTTCATGTGGCATCTAAATTTGGAATCAGTCCAAATTCTGAGTAAGGTGGAGCTGTGATAGAAATCACTATTTTATATCTTCAAGTCACTAATAAAGCTACTCAAAATTGCTTTTGATTTTATTTTTTGTAAAGAGAAAACTCCACTTGACTTTTTTTTTTACCAAATACTTCAATTTCATCTCTTCTACCAAAATAACCAGCTCAAGGAACCAAAGTGGAGATTCTCCTTAGTCCCTTAGCAATAACTCCTAAAGATAGCTGTTTTGTCTGTCTACTCTGGAAAAATATTAAAAAGAAGCATTCAAAGTTTTCACTGAGCCAGAATTCCATTAATTACAACTTTACAAGCCCCTACTCTGCTGTGATATCACAGCAGGATTCTATATCTCAAGGAAAATTCTGCTAATTCACAGATAGTGATCAATAATTTCCAAAAAGTTTGGATATTTTCTATTATCTAGTAGAATTTCTTTTATAAATGGGTACCAATCTCTAAGGAAGGAGGGAGGAATATTCACCAAGCATATATTTGATGTGATTTTAGAATGTTTCCCAAAGGATCTGATTTCTTCATAGTGTAAGAGACTTTGGGTTTGAGAACTCCTTCAAGTGTGAGAATTGGGAGAAATGTCTGCAACAGTCTAACACTGTGATTCAAGTTAAGTTTCTCTTGTTAAACTTGTTTTTTTTTTCTTAACTGCCAGCTCTTCAACAAAATAGACTTCGACTTCTCCTTTGGACAACAGCTCTCCCTGTGACTGCTTGTGGCCACTAAATTCTAGCCTATTGAATTTTTCCTTAAGTGATGTCGTCCACTTCTAGGCCTGACCTATAAAAACCTTTCACATGGACTCCTTCATATTCCTTTTCTTTCCAGAGTAACCTGGGATCCCCCAAAAAAGCATGTTGAGGCTGGCAGAGGCACACTATCAGCTTGGATCACTAAATGACTCTGTGCCACCCATATCCTCTTCCTTCAAGATCTAGCTTGGAACTACTTTGCATTGTTATTTGGGCAAGAAATAAATTTTTAGGGTGTTAATCATTACATATTTGGGTATATATTTGATGGGTATGTGTGTGTATTTGGTACATATTTTTACAATTTGATGTACCCTAAGTAATGCAAGCTTTAGTGCACAGTCTATGTATTGTGATTCTATTAAACTGGCCAAATAGCTACCACCAAAGATCTTAGACCATTCTAATTATCACAATGACTTTCTTCATCTCCTGATAATCATGACCTCTTTGCTTCTGATTCAAATGCATCTGCTCCCACTAATATATGGTGCTTTAAAAACAAACAAAACAATGAGTAAAACAGCTACTAAAGTACTTTGCGAAGATTCTGGTATGTCCTCATTTTTTCTAGGCCATCTTGGGGAACATAGTAAAAGAGTAGGTCACAAATGATAAATGTTTTCTTGCATTTCTATTAACTTCTAATTTTATTATACTATGAAAACATCTTATTTTGACTTTAGTGTGTATTATCATTGAGTCCAGGTTTTGGTCAGCAAACTTTATAAATATATAATTTCCAGTTGTTAGAACTAGGATAATTATTTTAGAATATGGCATGTCCTAACATGTCTATAAATTCAGTAGATAAAATCAAAAAGTCTAAAGATAATAAAAAGTAAGAGATAGGGAATTAAGATAATTATATATTTTTTAAAGAAATATTTTTTTTCAGGTTAGGGGGTACAGCATTTACAGGCAAAGAAATGGTCATAAGCAGGGGAGAAGGAATGTTTCAGATAACAAGGGAAGCTCTACTGGGTTTGTGATTCAGGATATACAACGTTGTCTGAATTTTTTCATATGGGCCCAATACCAGCTCTCAAACTCATGTTGTATTCTGATCAAAGTTCTAACTTTGCCAGAAGAGATCTGGTGATTAACTGAATTCAACTGGTGTAATAACTTGACACTATCGATTCAAATTTTGCATTTGGTTCTTGGTTCCTGCAGACCTACAGCTGTCACTGTAATATGATCATAGAAAATTTTGAAATTTTTGGTTGCGAATTGAGAAGTTAGATTTCTCTCTCTTTATTTAAGTTATCCTCTATCTTAAAAAATAGTCACTGGCTCCATTGTTCTGGAATTCATCTTTTGTTATTACTTGTCTAAAACAGAGAACACTCAGTTTTATAAAGACTTGCTTCAAAGGATACTTTATTCCAGGAGAACACAGTTAATAATTTAAAGAGAAAATCCAGTCTTGCAAGTCATTTTCTGCCAGAATCGTATTCCTGAAAATGAGCAGGATTTTGTTCAGCTTCAGACCTGAGTAGGCAAGATAACTAATTCCAGCTTCTTACATGTCCATTGCCTATCCTGTACTTACAGCACCAGTTAGCATTTTTTATTATGAATGCTGGAAACATCTCTACTTAACCGATACAGAGTAAATACAGTTGGCAACTACGGAATGGTGAAAATACCAATTGGAGGTCTGGAGAACCAGCTTTCAGAATGGGCAGACACTAAATGATACAAGCACAGCAGAGATTATTAGGCACGGCCCTTCAGGTCTTTTCCATGGTTACCACGAGAATTTCCTGAGTTCCTAAAGCATTGTACTCTTGCTAAGAACTGCACCGCAGTATTCAGCTTACCCACAGTTGCCTGAGTCCTAAATTGGGACGTATCTAGCACTTTGCTTCTGGATAAAAATGTGAACTTTGCCCTGTTTTATCTACCTGTGGGTAGTTTCTTTGGAAACTCTACAAGGATAAGAAGTGATTGTTCAAACAGAATTTGGGTATCCCTGGGTCCTCTAAGCAAATGAATATCATCAAAGCATCACTCACACCACCAAAAACTGCTTTACTAAATTAACTAAGACTTTCATCTAGAATTCTGGCATAATTCAGAGAAAACCTTACCCTACTTTGATGAATTACTCTTTTGATCCTTTTATTGTCTGTCAGCGTCTGAAAGAACTAACTCAGTATGGCTTATCATTAAACAAAATTATATTTTTTTGTGATTGTAGATTCGCATGTAGTTGTAAAAAATGATACAGAGAGATCCCATGTAACCTTTATCCAGTTCCCCCCAACATAACATTTTAAATCTATAAATTGTTATTGACATTGAACTGTCAAGATGAAGAATTTCCATAGCCATAAGGATCTTTTCTATTGCTGTTTATAGCCTCTCTTGTAGTCTTAAAACTTGTCAACCACAGACATGTTCATTTCCATAATTTTGTCATTTAAAGAGTGTTCTATAAATTGAATCATATAATATTTAACTTACAGAATTTTTTTTCTTTTTTGCTTCATATATTTATGTAGAGATTCACTCAAGAAGTTGTTATGTGTATCGATAGTTCATTGCTTTTATTGCTGAGCAGCATTCCATGGTACAAATGTACTACAGTCTGTTTAACCATTCACCAGTTGAAGCACAGCTGTGTTTTTTTCTAATTTTGGTCTAGTACAAATAAAGCTGCTATAAACATTCATGCACAGAGTTTTGTGTGAACATCAGTTTTCATATCTCTGGAGTAAATGCACAGTTGTTGCATGGTAGTTGAGTGTTTAATTTATTAACAAGGTACCAAGTTGTTTTCCAGAATGGCTATAACATTTTATTTTTTCTCCAGAATTATATAAATGATCTAGTTTCTCTGTATTCTTGTTTCAGTTTAATTTGCCTTTTTATTTTTCTAGATTTTTGAGGTGGGAACTTAGATTATTGATTCAAGGCCTTTTTGTCTTATTTAATACTTGCATTTAGTGCTATAAATTTCCCTCTTAGCACTACCTTATCTGTATTCTACAAATATTTGTATGTTTTATTTTATTTTTCCTCAGTTTAGTTTCTTTCATTTAGAAAAGTGTTGTTAAGTTTCCAAGTGTTTGAAGATTTTTCTGTGATCTTTCTATTATTGATTTCTTGTTTGATTACAGGATGGTTAGAGATAGTCTGTATGATTTCACTTCTTTTAAATTTGTTGAGGTTTATTTTGTAGCCCAAGATAAGGGTTATCTTGGTATATGTTCTAAGGGTACTCAAGAAAATGTTTATTCTGCTACTTTTGGGTGGAGTGTTCTAAAAATATCAATTAGACTGTATTGGTTGATAGTATTGTTGAGTTCTAAACCCTTTGTTTCTGTCTAGCTATATTATATTATGTCTCATAATTTTATTTGCTCTGATGTATGTTGATATTGATATAACCACACCTGCTTTCTTTTGATTAACATTTGCATGCTATATCTTCTCCATTCTTTAATTTTAATCTGTTTCTATTATTATATTTGAAGTGAGTTTCTTATGGATAATGTAAAATTGGATTATGCTTTTTAGTCTACCAATGTCTGTCTTTGACATATAAGCCATTTATATTTAATGTAGTTATTGATATGTTAGGGCTTAAATCTGCCATTTATTTTTTTCTCTTTTTCTCTGTTTTTAATAGTTTTGGTTTCTTTTTTCTAACTTTGTTGGGTTACCTGAATATGTTTTATAATTTAATTTTAATTTATTTATAGTAAATTCACAAATCTTGAGTGCATTTTTTTATTTATCTTTTCAGTGTCACTCTGGTTACTCATTATATATACAAAACTGTCACATTCTATTGGTGATGCCCTTTCAAGAGAAATGTAAAAACCTTACCTTGCTTTATATCTCTTTATCCTCCATTTGTAACACAACCATCTTAAATACATAGAATTATATTAAACTCTTATAATTTTGCATTGTCAATCAAACATTATTTTGAAACTCAAGAAAAGTTATTGCATTTACTCATACGTTTACTCCTTGCATTGTCCTTTGTATATCTTATTATATTTTATAATTCTATAATTTACATTTGTTTTTTTATATCTTCTATTTATTGGCTTACATTTTTTATATCTTTGCTGAGACTTTCTATATTCTCACTTGTTTTTGTTGTGCTCATAATTACTTATGGAAACATATTATTATAGCAGCCCTATGTTTATAATTCTAACATTTTGTCACCACGCTGTTGTCTACTGATCCTTGGCATAATGAGAGATTTTTTAAAATTGATATGTGTACCTTTTTTTGTTATGAGGTGGGATATTAATTGAACCTTTAGTTTTAATTGATTTTCTCTGACAGTACTCTGATAGGGGACAATGAAGTAGAGGCTTACTACCACCAGTGGTGGTAGAAATGCACATTCCCCACTAGGCCTTCATTCGCATTTGGAAGGGGAGATTCCGTAGTACAGCTGAGCAGAGGTGAGAATTTTACTATCCTGCTAGTAGGTCTCCACTGACAGGAAGGGATAAGATGGCCTTGGTACTGCTCCCTGTTGGGGGGCTTCAGTGGGTGCTACTGTGAGTGGGGATTCTGTGGCTTTATTATTATTATACAGCGGTGAAAATCCTAATTCTATCACCCAAGTGAAGAACAGGAAAAGCTTCTCATTACTACCAGGTGGGAATGGAAGCCCAGGATCCCCATTAGGTCTCCTCAGATCCATTAAGAGAGGGGAGGTCCATTGCCACTGGGCTTATTACCAACTCTTTACTCAAACTTTTGACTACATCTCATTGGGCATGTTAGAAGATTTACATAATTTATTGAATCAATTTTAAGCCATCTCATGGAAATGTAGATTCCAAAAACCAGAATTCTTGATCTTAAAAGAGGCTTTCTATTCAATAGGGAAGTTATAAAATGTGTAAATAACTATGCTACACAATAGAAAATAAAAAATCCTATCAGAAAGTTGAAAATGAGATGCTTTAAAGACAAGAAAAGAGAAACATACTTTTTGTTATTAAGTTTAAAGAGACTTAAAGAAAAAAATAACATATGAACTATGTCTTAAAAAGGTTAAAATTTCAAAATACAGTGATGAGAGAAGCAGTTTCTATTTGATAAAACAATAAGTTATGTTTACAAATTGTTTTAGGGTGTATTCAGCAAACAAGCTTTGAATTGACTTGATTAGAACATAAGTAACATGGATCATCATGTTGATCTATAAAGATAAAATATCACCAGATTATTGTGACCTTTATTTGGTAGTTAGGAGAAGCATTTTATGACTTTTACAGCATAGGGCAATATCTTGATGATTTATGATGTTTTATGTATTGAGCGAGATGGAGCTGTATGACACATTAGAAAGGGTAAAGAAATGAAGACAGAGAACTAAGTTAGCACAAAAACTTTCAATACAGAAGCATATAGATGCTTTGTAAACTTTTAAGTGGTCTTGGGGTAAAAAATGGTCAAGATTGATCATAATATTAACACAAATTTATAAAAACAAAACAATCTTTGTGGATGAATCATAAATCTTTGTTTTTAGCACTAACCACTTTCTGAAACTCTACATTTACAAATGCTGTTAAAAATCATGACTTAAGAATGTATCTTACCTTTGCAAGCTTTTTTTTAGCATTTTATTCATAAATTACTCACTCAGTAATTAATTATTTTATTCATTAAGCAAATAGTAATTTCCATGTTCTAGATATTTTATTTGGTGCTAAGAAGACAAAGATGAATAAGATTTTGCACCGCTAGTAAAACAGTCTAGGAATATATGTGCATTTGTGTGTGTGTGTGTATTTTTTATATTTGATTTATATATATATATATAAACATATATATATATATATATATAAACATATATATATATAAACATATATATATAAATCAAAATATAAATTACAAGACAGTATGAGGTTATTCAGAATATAAACTATAAAACAGTTAAGTGGGTTAATAAATTCTTACAGATCGGTTGATGTCTATATACTGCTTTTTCTCTCATTGTAACATAACAAGCCCATGATTAATTAATAAATTACTAACTCTTGTTCTCCAATGATTATTTTACAATGACATCTATGTTTGCCATGTTTCCATCCTTTACTGTAAATACAAACTAATTTACACAAGCTACAAAAATTAATTTTAAAAAGTATTACTTATATTTTTATTGTTTCTAGAGAGAAATTCTTTTCTAGAAAGAATTTATTTTCTTTTAATTACAGATGCATAATCACATCATTATTTAATATTAGAATTGGAGAAGATTTGAAAGAAAACCAAAGCACAGAGTATTGAAACCTATTTTTTCTGAATCACAATACAATACTCACTTATCCATTAATTTATTTATCTTGAATAAAATGGAATATAATAAATTTCTGGATATCATACATTTGAAGTATTTTTAGCATGATAGCCACAGGCAATATTGGGGTATGCAGAATTTTTAGATAGATTCCTAAGATTCCTATCCTCTGGTATACACATCCTATGAAATCTTATTGGTGTGGACAGAAGAGTGAATATAATGAGATGTCATTCTCATCATTAAGTTGCTAATCAGTTGACTTTGATTTAAACAAAAGAAAACTTATCCACATGAGTCTGACCTTATTGGGCCAGCCTTTTAAAAGAACAGAAAGTGGCAGAGAGACATTGTTTAAATGGTATCAAAGAAGAGGTTAATTGCCATGTTTTGAGAGAAGGAAGCCATATGGCAGGGACCTGTGGAAAGTCTTCAGGTGCAGAGAACAGTCCCTAGCTGATACCTAGGAAGACAATGCGGACTCCCATCAGAAAACAAGGAAATGAAATCTGCCAACAATTGGTAAGGTTGAAAGAGAACCCAAAGCCTCAGATGAAATTGCAATCCTGGCCAACATCTTAATTTCAGTACAGTGAGATTCTAAGAAGAAGATACAGCTAATGCTTCCCTGGACTTCTGATCCATGGGTGCTGTAAACTCATAATTTGTGTTCCTTTAAACACTGAATTTCTGGTAATTTATTATGCAGCAATAGAAAACAAAGTCACATACTTAACAGCCCGTATGTGGGAGAAGAGAAGGAAATTTTGGGTCTAATTTAGGTTTTCCTGTGGTTTGAAGAGAGAACAATGGCTCAGAAGAGGAAGAATTAAAAGGAGATTTTATAGAAAGAAAAAGAAAGAATTAAGAGGAAAAATAATGTAATGTGATAAAAGAAAGGTGTAATAAGTATAAAGCTTTGGTTGGACAGCAGGTTTTGGAATGCATGAATGCAGCGGTGACTGAATATCAATGCTACCAGTAGAAGTTGACAATAGAAATGAAGTGCTAAAGTGAAGTACATATTGATGATTATTGGGATGGAGCCATTGTCCACATGAATCTTGCAGTCATTCATGACAATGCCAGGAGTAAAGAAAAAATAAAGACCTTCATCTAAGTACCAACATGTGTCGTAGGTAGGGTAATATGAATAAAAATGTTAGAGGTCTGCGACTGAAGGGAGAGTGTTATAGGCTTGATTTCACCCCCTTCCTTATTTTTATGTTGAAATTATAAACCCTAGTACTTCTGGTATGACTGTATTTGGAGATAAAGTTTTTAAAGAGATAATTAAGTTAAAATGAGGTCATTAGGGTGTCACCCACTATAACTGATGTCATTATAAGAAGAGACTAGGACTCAGACAGACACAGAGGAAAGAACATGTGAAGATGGATGGAGAGGACAGAGCCATATACAAGACAAAGAGAGAGACCTCACGAGAAACCAACATGCTGCACCTGAATCTGAGATTTTTGGTCTCCAGAACTGTGAGAAAATAAATTTCTGAGGTTTAAGCCATCAATTCTGTGGCATTTATTATGGCAGCCTTCGACAACTAACACGGACAGAAGAGATACCTCTTTTGGAGCCAGAATATTATAAATACCTTAAGTAAGTCTTGGGTAAATACATCAATTCTTGTTTGCCCACACTTGCACATAAGCAGAATCACTTGTAGGGATAATCACAACGTAGAAATATTAGTTTTTGGTGGGTATCACTTCCCTCCTTTCTGAATTATTTGTACTTTGCAAGTGACCTTTATATTTATACTAACCTTCATGAGTCATTTATTTTGGTATATTATTGGACATAGGAGACTGTTCAATACACACACACGCACACACACAAACACACACACACACACACACACAAGGCTGCTCCTTAGAAAGCATATCACCACATATTATCAAAACACTTAAGTAGGATTTAGATGGTTGGTACAGGAGACAGAATAATTCTTTCAAAGTGAGATGTTTAGATATACAGCTATTATTTAAGGCTAGCTAAGAAAATTTGTTGATTTAAATTTCATTACTTACTCTGGGGAAAAAATTGAGATTGTATCATGTTAAAGGCTTTAAAAGAAGATTTCCCAGTATCTACTTTTTAAAATATTATTTCAGGTTGACTCCTGACTATAAGTTTCTCATAACTCTAAAACAGAAAATCAATTTCTCCCAATTTATCCTTCATTATATTGGTAACTATGGTTTGGTCCATGATGAGAAAGTTTTTTCTGATTTATTTTTTTTCTGTTTCTTCAGAGAAAAAAAAAGAGAGAGAGAGATAAATAATCACAATGAGGGTTAAGAAAAGCTGTGATAAAAATAAAGTTTTAGAAAATTAGAAGATTTTGAGAAACTTTCAGGAGGTGTGTGTATGTGTGTATCCATACATACTTATTATGCTTGTGTACTGGGTCATAATGTTAAGTATATTTCTTAGATTTAATGCCATATAGCATTTAATGTTAAAAGGTTCT
The DNA here is from genome assembly GCA_030015415.1 of Cynopterus sphinx. Classification (NCBI taxonomy): domain Eukaryota; kingdom Metazoa; phylum Chordata; class Mammalia; order Chiroptera; family Pteropodidae; genus Cynopterus; species Cynopterus sphinx. Next base: position 35,124,681 of record CM057380.1, read on the forward strand.
TTTATATTGCAAGGGAAAGCAGATTTCCTCAGTTAAAGGAAGAGCATTAGCAAGATGTGCAACAGGGCCTTAAATTGGAAAGCTTCAGCTGAGGCATCAATCTATGACAGATGCTTTATTCCAAAGGAGATGTTCATCAAGAGCAAAGTTTTGGATTAGATATCCAGAAACTAGTTATTTGACTTTGAACTCTGTTACTATTAGCAGCAGTGCAAAGAAGGTCAAAGAGTAAAGAGAATTTCTTTGGAAGGAACCATTGCAATTTCTACCTCCCCACCCCACATACACATAAGTAACATACCTAAGGCCTTCTGTAATAGTAGAGTATACCTGTAGTTTGATGATGAGTCAAATGTAAATAATCCAGGGGAGTAGACACTAGACTTGTAGCAGAAATTTCAGTCTGGAATAATTTATTTTAAATCTCGAGGGGTCCCCAACTGGGCTATAGAGTTAAGCCCTGGGAGTACAAGTTGAGAAGGTAAGAGTAGTGGCCCATTTAAGGAGATGCTATACATGAAGAGTGTCATAGTTAGACAGAATCAGCCAGAAAATCTCCAGCAAATACATGAAAGTGTGCCCATGTGAGTCAACATTAAATATTTGCTAGGTCCAGAGAAAATAAAATCCTTGACATTGGTACCCCTGCCTCAATAACAAAGAGATCAGAAAACAAGCATTTGCAGGCTAGGCGAGGAAAAGTGATAGCAGGTAAGCAAAGAGAAAGACCACAATGCTTTTGCACTACAAGAAACTGGTTTCAAGCAGGTCTCAAGTTGGTGTGCAAGTAAGGGAGAAGAAAATTTACCTTTAAATCCAGTTCTAGGTCTGTTTATTATACAAAACTTTTTTTTTTCTTTTTCAACCACTTCATTGAGATTATGTTTATAGTTTAAAAGGATTATAAGACATTCTATTACCCAAAAGTGATCAAAAAAGTCATAGGACATCCTGGGTTTGTGGCAGGAGCAGAGGAGTGACTGTTTCCTTAAAGAAGCCTAAATATTTTTGTGAGACGTACAAAACTAAACTGGCTTTTATAATTTGCTCTTTTCAAGTCATGCTTGAGTTATAGATACATAAGAAAATAAAGAAGAGTCAGAGACAGTCTCAGTGGCCACATACACAAGCGTCCTTGAAAATGGAATTGTCCCCAAGGGAAAACAGATGATTTTTTTTTTTCAATGCTTCTATTGGTCCCATCATGGGAAGAGTGTGGCCCTTGCTCACCGACCTAGTGGCTCTACCTGTACTGGGGATGCTTTCAGGCCTTTCTCCCTGCAATCTATTTTCTACTCATGCCCTCAGTGCATTTATGTTATTTTTATTGACTCCTGACTTTTGTTTAAGCCTTCTGTATGCACATTTGTCTTCTGCATTCTGTACTGTTGGCTGGCCTCTCTCAAACCCTTGGGAACAGAGGATTTGATGAGTAATGAGTCCCTATTCAGTGTAGGACCCTCTTGTGCCCAGAACTCTCACTCTAGGACACTTTATGGATGTTCTAGTCCAGAGGTTCTCAAACTTTTTGGTCTCAGGACTTCTCTACATTGTTAAAAATTATTGAGGATGGCAAAGGTGTTTTGTTTATGAAAAATTTAAAAGATTTAGTATTTATTTTAAAGTAACAATAAAATTAATTGCATGTTGACATAACTAGTATTTTTCTATTAAAATTAAAAAAACATAATTTCCAAAACAACATTTCTAGTAAAAAGAGTGGCATCATCCTATATGTTTGCAAATCTCTTTGTTTGGATTCTCATACTTGCTTCTGAATTTGATCGGTATATATGTGTTTTAAATAAAGTATGTGGAGGAAGTCTAGCCTCACAAGAATATGATGTTGGAAACCCCCTCAAAATGTCTTGGGGACTCCAAGATCCCCAAGACATACACGCACACACACATAAACACACACACTCCTTTGTGTGTGTGTGTGTGTGTGTATATATTATATATATAATATATATGTATATTATATATAATATATAAATGTATGTAAAAGGAACCTAAAGCCCCAAAATATATTATATTAATACAACAATTATACACATTAAGGTGCAATTAATTAATGTAATTAATATAACAATTACATATAATCAGATATTTACATATATTTATAAAATAAACTAAATTGATACAATATAATTGTATTAAATATAAGTGACATTCTGTCTAAAATGATTCTTAAAATAGCAAACAGGATAGAAAAAATAAATTGTTTTTTAAGGCTGAAGTTTAAAATTGGACTAAAGGCATGAAAAGAGCAGTAGACACTATCCTTAGGGTCAAGAATGTCAGTTTGTTTCCTGTCCTGTCACTTCAAGTCTAGTTCTCAATTTCTTCATTAAAAAAAAAGTGCTAGGACTGGAGTTCAGAGTCCCTCAGGCCCCCATCTGTTCTAACATTTAATCATTCTCATATATCAAGCAAATGAAGCTTGTATCTCATAGAACTGACAATCTGGTTTTAGGTTACTATAACTCCTAAGAATCTTTGTTCAAATTTCTACTTAATGAGACTGTGTGATAATAGATTAACCCAAAAAATTCCTTCAACTAAGATTTACATAATACCTATAAATTTAGTTAAAATGTAGATATCTCTGGAAAAACTATAATTGCTTTCATGATTAAGGTAGTTTGTGACTTAACAATTCTAAAATTTCACCTGTGGGTTTCTTCCAGGTTTGCCCATGTCACAGGTCCCTTGACTAAGCATGGCATGGCCTTGGACTGTCTGATGTGCAGGTAATTCTAGTTTGTGGGTAAAAACAGCTCACCATTGAGTTGTGTCACCTGCCTACATACTTGCATCTTATTTTCAAGGAGTGATTTTTGATTTTGTAAAATGCCATTTTCAGTTATGTTTGTACTTGACAGCTTTGCTTCCTTACTCACAGAACTATTGAAGTACACTTTTCTGTCCTTAGCAAGTGACCCAGGCAACAAGATGCCATTCCATACTGAAAACTTGAGGAATTGAAGGCTGATTCTGTCTGGCCTAAGGGATCACATGGGTATCTGTGATATTAATTATCCCTTCTCTCATTTCTTTCAGAACTTGACAGCCATTAAGGAAATGGTTTGGAGGAAAAGACTGACATTTTGGAAATAACCAAGTGAAGAGTCATAAAAGAAAGAACTTAAAAATAATTCCCAGCACAACTTTCTTTGACAGAGTAGAACCAGATGCCAAGAGAGAAATTTAGGTTTGGTATCTTCAACATGCCTCAGAGGACCCAGTAGTGAGGAAAAACCAGATGTCTAATAAGGAAAAGGTAAAAAATGCCTGTAACATAATATATGTAAATCGATGCTTGAAAAATAAATGCAGAATATATTTCTGAGTGATACTCTTGACAAAAACAAACAAACAAACACAAAAAAACAAAGAAAAACAGAGGGACAAGTAGGAAATTAACTCTAAATTATTATACCATTGATGGTTTAATTAGATCAAGGGTGTTTTGCTTATTTCACACTTGAAATTTTTTCTTATATGATTGGACTTTATAACTGACTTTCCATTTAATGCATTTGCAAAAATGTATTTAATACTGCCTTCATTATTTATTTTCTAGATCTTGAAAATAGAGGCACTGGCATCATTTTAAATTAAAAATGTATTTCACTTCTCTACTACATAGCTTTTTCCTGTACATCCTGAACCTGCAGTACATAAAAAACTTTTGTCGACGTCCCCAAAAGATCCACGCTCAGCATACATATAGGTCAGTATGGCTTATAAGCCATTCAAGGTGCACATCAGACAATTGTACTCCTTGGAGGTACATCTGAAACGAATTTTTAAAGGTCTAGAGGTTTTGTTTGGTAAAGAATTGAGCAAGAAATCTTTTGAGCTTCTGCTCAACAATTTTCCTGAAGGGAAATTGTGTGTGTGTGTGTGTGTGTGTGTGTGTGTGTGTGTGTGTGTGTGTGTGTGACATTTAGAAATGAAAATCAAACATTAAACCTTTGGTAAGGTTCACATTCTTCTTTATCTGGGTTAGTTCATATTCAGAACATCTGAAGAACAATAGGGGCATGATGTATATTTTAGAAAAAGATAAAAACTGGGTTAGTTCCTTAACATAATAAGATTATTCTTTTGACGAAGTGGTAGCTAAAATTCTAATTTATGATTAATAAAAATAATAGCTATCACTTACTGAATTTTCACTCTTCTCCAACAGTCAATCTTTTAATCCCCACATCGAAACGGATTCCATTTTTATAGCTCTGAATGCAAGTAACATTAATTTTAGATTAAGTAACAAACAACACAACAATAACAAAATGCCTTTTTTTCCTCTATAGAGCCACATGAAACTGCTATTTTTATACGTTAAAAAAAAGATCATATATCACCATCTCATATGGTTCAACTTAATTCACAAAGTGACACTATCAGCAATACATATATTTATGGATTTTCTCTACACTTATATTTTTGCTTATAGCCTAAATGCACAATTACTTAACTGCTGGCTGCTAGTGTTATTAAGACCACATAGCATGTGAAAATAGTGGTTGTAATGCTCTTAATAAAGAGATAAATTGTTCCTGTATTTCCATATTTCTTATTTAATTTAATTTTTATTAATTCAAAAGCTACTTACATGTGGCAACTACCTTAGATGAAGATCATATTATCTGAATAAATGTAAAGGTTGTAAATAAAATTTAAGAGGTATGATACATTTACTTTTACTAATAGACATTAAGCAACCCATAACTTTTACCTGTGTTTATTAGTGGTCGTTAATATACAATTATGTTAAAGACTTTCTGCATTATAAGGAGAAATATATGTGGCACATTTGCATTCAAAAATATTTATACAATGTTCCCAGTGCAAAATACATCACTACATATACTTGGCTCTCTGTTTGACTCACATATAAACCATTCAGCAACTTAGGAAACATTCATTGAAATTCTAGTCACTACGATTGTAGAAACAAAGCAAAATAAGACATGATTCCCACCCTCAGGGAGCTAAAGAGAAATTCCATCATACAGATTTACTTTAGTACATTACCAATGACAAAAAATTTTGAACATTTAAAACTGCATAAATATGGAATTAAATATCTTTCAGGCAGTGAGCTTTTTGCCACTGAAATTCTTCATTGTTTCACTTTGTTCTTTAAACAAAATTCAAAATGAGTATTTGTAATCTGTTAAAGCATTGTCTTAGATGCCAGTGAAACAAAGAAAAACACAATATGAGGTGTGATATTTCTCAGATGGTGCATTGTGCTGTAAAAAGAATATGGATTTGGAATCATAAAGTTTTAAGTTGGAATCCTGGTTACTCTATGGATAATCTATGTATCACTTGATAATTTCCTTCTTGAGCCTTTATATCCTTTGCAGTAAAATGGAAATAGAAATACTTCATAGAGTTGATAGTTTTTGAAAGTGAGCTTGAATGCTTGTTTTCAACAATAAAATGAACCTGAGCCTACTGTTATGACCAAAAGACATTTTGTCTGGAGGCCACCTACTTGTTACAAAAAATGTAACTAAGATTGTGACTACATGTGCTTTCTGTTTATATCTCTGCAGCTTCTCTCCTTACTCCCCTATTTCTCATCAGCACTGATTTGAATGCATCTACTTTAAAATATTATTTTGAATAATATAGTAAAGCTGACTAAATATTTTCCTTTTTAATTTTTATCTTAAAAATTTTTTTTTCTGTATTTATATGGACACATCTTTCATGTATTATAGATCAGGCAACCTATAGTGGATGGCATCTTTCTTATTTAGTCTACTTTATTCTACTTATATTTATTATATATATTTCTTACACTGTTCTTTTTGGGATATAAATTATTTCATTGGTGAACTGAATATAGCAATTAACAAATCTGAATTGCAAATTAAATTTTTATAAAATCTTGAGGTCATAAGGAAAATTAGAGGTCACTTTCACATTGTGTCTGCAACATGTGCTTTTCTGCCTGTCTATACCATATCTCATGCACCAAATTCACATTTATAAAATTAGATGTTAAAATCATGTGATAATGAGAGTATGGGTAAAACACACAGCTACTCAACCAGTATATTGTACATTGTCTGTTTAAAAACTACCAATAACTAAAAAACAAATTGATTAACATGTATTCTTGGCTTTACATATACTACTTAATCAGCTTATATGCATTATATCAATTATTAGAAAAATTACATGAGATAAATATTATTTAAAAACCCGTTGCAGAGACTAGAAAACTGAAGCTAATAAAAATAAAGCCAATAGAATTAGGAAGCAGGTAAAGTAGGATAAAATAATTAAATGCAAGAATCTATCTTAAAAAGGGAGTTTTCTCCTTAGATCAGCTGCTTCTAGGCATTTGAAAAGCTTGATACCAATCTTTAGGCTTCATTTATTAAAAAACTAAAAACTAAAGTCATAAAGATGTCTGGCCTTAATAGAAGTACACTGTGTTCAAGAGTGCTCATAAAGGGCTCAAAATGCTTTTCATAGTCTCTATACTACCTAAAATTAGGACATTAGGGAACTTATTCATAGACCTAAACTTCACTTTGGGATCTACAGCCCAATGAAAGCATTTATGCTTCCACACCACAGCAAATATGTGTCTCCATTGTACCTGATTAGGTTGTAAAACAGTCTTATATGCCCCCTTTATGATAAAGATCTCCAGGAAAACTTATTAATTTTACCAAAATATGGGAAAGTTCATCATATTTTGAAGTGAAACTTCATGATAAGCTTTCAAAGTGTAGGCTCCACTGGAAAAGGCTTTCCATAAAACAATCAAAATTTTACTGGCACGGATAATAGCATATCCATAAAATAGATATTTTTCTGTTTAGCACTTTTTATAACTTTAAAACTCTTCCTTCAAATGAATTCTTGAATGTGGTATGTCAATTGTTAAAGCAGACTAATGGAATTATATCAAGTGCAACCTACAATCATCATATTTAATATTCCTTCAACTCAAATGTCTTTCAATGACGGAAATGTGCGTGTGTGCGTATTTATATACATGTATTTATTTGTCTATCATCTATCACTTATCCAAAAACACCTTCCTCAAAAAAAAATAAAATAAAAACAATAAGAAGCGACACTATTTTGACAAATTCCTAGAGCTATAAAGACATGAAAGTAGTTAATAAAATAAATAAGAAAGCAAAACCAATAGCTGGCATATACAAAAGAGGAAACCACCATGAAAGAGTGAACACACAAGGAGGCAGAGTTACTTAAGTAATTCCAGGGAAATTACCTACTCAAACTAAAGAAAGGAGGAAACATATATCAGTGGTCAGGGTCAGCAGTATGCTAACAGATGTCAATAATGATTTTGACTGGGCCCAGCTTTTCTGTTTCTCTCCCCCAAGATATTCTGAAGAGATAAGAGGGAGAAGGAATATGTATTGAAAAAACACTAACTCATGATACACTCAGACTATCAGTGTTAGAGATATAGAAGACTGGCTTTGTCAAAACATCAAAATAAGGATGAGAATTCATAAACTTAGAAAGCAAACACCCACTCTCAGTTTTATATGTTTCTATTCCCAATAAATACTAGGAGACTGCATCTGGGATGTCAATCCATGTGAATTAACACAGTTAATTCTACATTATGTCAACTGTAAGAATGACAGAACAACCATTGAACACTAAACAATTCAGGAAAATTAATATCATTTAAGGAGTCATCCCTTAAAACTGAACTAGCATCTCACACGTGAGAGAATGACACACTTTAGCGTACTCACCTATCCTGCTGAGTGTTACAGATTAGGTAGTAGGAAATATATATATCTTTTATCATTTGCCCTCAAAACAAAAGAAACTATGTCTGAATACCTTAACATAGTGAAATTGTGTGGCATTTTTTTCAATGCCAGCAACATACCCTTTTTTGAAGAGTGGTGAGGATTTGAGCTATAGAATCACTAAGGTAACAGAAAAGAAAAAAAATATATAGTATGTTAATTCTTTCTCTCAGATATCACAAATGTAATGGAATTTTGCATAAAGAAGTGCATTGCCAAGTGTCATTTTTCTTGATTTTCTTTGTTTCAATTTATAGTTCTGGAAGTATTCATAAGTTGGCAGACTGTATATAATATTTGTAACTGAGAACTATTTTTCATTTTAATTCATATTACTCTCACATTTGCATATGTTTTGGTCTAGGCTTAGTATGTGTAAAGCCCAATACTAGTTTTTTAATTGGCAATTTGCTAGACATTGAGTCTCAAAACTGTGAATAGCTTGAAAATTGTTGTAATTTGTTTTTTATCTTACAATTAAAAAATATATAATTTTATATTTTTAAATCAAAATGATATTTTTGGAAATATGTAAAAAATAATTTTAATTTTTAATGTTTATATTTGTTTTAATTTAGCTTTTTGCTAAATACATATTTAATTCTTTATACTTAAAATACAAATTGCATTTTAATTTTAAATTACTTAATCAAACATTTTTGGAAAGGACCAAGTATTAATTTTGGCTTTGCAAACTACATATGGTCAATGTTGCATATTCTTCATTGTCTGTTTTTTATAAGTCTCTTAAAATGTTGAAAGCCAGTCTTAATTTATAGTCAGTACACAAGCTGGATATGGGCCAGATTTTGTCTAGTGGCCTTAATTTTCTGACTCTTGCTTTGGATCACTGCCATGAGTAGAATGCATATTGTGTGCACATTCTGGCTAGAATACAAAATTAATGGTTTTGTTAAAAGCAAGACAAAAAGATTTTATAAAAAAATGTACAGTAAATTTATGATTTATATACTACTGTAATTATTATCAGTCTAAATATTGCTGGCCCAGAAATGGGCCCAAACACGAAAATGTATAATGATAAATAAACAATAATTTTTGATATTTTACCAATTTTAATCACATAAAAATCTAGTATTACACACATTTTTAAATTGTACCTTTCTGAAAGTATACTTGGTAATATAGGGGTATAAAACATTGTATTTAATAGTTTTGGTAAATTGATATATATATATATATATATTTTACATATTTAGATACATGGTACATGGGCCTCCATTTGTGCTCTTGTCCTGGATGTGATAAAAGTTAAAAAAAAGGCCTGAAGACAATGAATTTAATAAATAAAATTAATACATAAGAAAAACAATTCCATAGGACAAACACACAGAAATAATAAAATGAGTATAATTAATATTCTCAGAGAAATTTGAGAGGGTATCATATCCATAACACAGGCTACTATCAACAATGACAACAAATACATACATATATATGTATACATACATTTATTTACACTGGCTATGGTATTACTCATGATGCTGCAACTCTACTACTGTTGCCCATGAATACTGTCTTCCAGTGTCTCAGAAAACTATTATGCTTTGCCCGAGATGACTACAAATGTAAGTCTCAATTGGAGTATTTAGGAAAATGTTAATGATAATTTAATATCTGGACTTATTAAGCTTATAATTTGGAACTTTATAGTAAAAACATAGAACAACTTATCTTTCAACCAAGTCTTCTCTTTGGGCCACAATCATTGTATTCCTGGAATATAATATCTTGCCTATTATAAACCGACAAGAAGGACAACAGGCGAGGATCTTATGGGTAGATTGAGAAGGTTTCCATTCACAGAGAGAATTTCTGTCCCTCATTTTAGGTCTTCAGACTGACTTAAGAGAGCATGACATGACCACATTGACTAAGAAACAGAAGATACCAATCAAAAGAGGACCCACTGGCATTGCAGAACAATGGCCTTGATAACTCATGGAGATTATAGGCATGACTCATTCTAGAGAACTACTTTACACATGGTGTGAAACCCTTGGGAAGTGTAGAGTGACCATATTAAGTGCCAGTGCGGGAAATGTACAGGATTAAGTTTGCTTGCTACTACCACTGCTATTCTCATATGATACAAAGAGGCAGGACTTTAGCCAGAACATGCACAGGTGAGAGTTGATACATGAGCCCAAACATGTGGCTCATCCTAAGGGTTAGTGAAGAAATGTTGGTAGATCAGAAGTCTGAATTTGTTCTGTGTCTTATGAGTGAATATCCCACAGCATCCCAACACCATTTTGGTGGTCCAATTTTACACAAAACAGTTCACTGTAAAATAACTACTGCTCTAGCCAATGGAGTGGTCCATTCATCAGACTACCTTTCTGAAAAAGAAGTTCAGATCCAGGGTCCAGGATGACCTTACAGGCATCTGGTTGACCCAACACATAAATAAAAGCTTTGGCCATCATCCCAAAGGGTGAAAAACAGAATTAGGGCCCATGAAGTTTCTGGTCTTGGTTTGTGGTGCTCTGACTAGGTAACACTACCAGTTTCAGAAAGTCTCAGACACTGAAAGAATACTTAGAAAAACTTGTAGTAAGCATATCTGGTACCCAGGACCCACAGGGGACAACTCTATGCTGGAAGCACCTAGACATTTTCAAATGAGGCATGCCAATGTGTGGGGTTTCATATAATGCAGGTCTCAGAGTAAGGGCTCCAGTTGCTTGGGTATAAATGTAGTATTGCTTTCAGGGGAATCATAAAACCTTTTAATTACTAATATGAACCTTTGGCTAGATATACAAAGCTCTGAATTCACAACTTATCATTTTCTTACTCAAAATTCTCCTGAAGAAACCAAACAAGTCCACTTTTATTACCAATATCTATATCAGTCAGGAAAGCAGAGTCACTATGAGAATTATAGGAATAAGGTATTTATTATATAATTAAACCTTACAGAAATATAGGAGGACCTAGAGAAATGATAGTCTGGAATGAGGATTAGAAGAAGTAGAGAAATAGTCATTGACTAGTACTCCTGAAGCACTGGCATAGATGACCAAATAACTTCCAGGGAAAAACTGATATGGCAAGTGGGATCAGCAACCACCATGGAAAAATGAAGGAGGAGCACTGCAGAGGACTATGAGAACTTGCTGTCTCTGGGTAATCACCAGGTCTGTGGGTCTGTGTCTAAGCATCTATAGTATGTTTAGGGCTGCTATTAGTCATCAGGTCTACAAGTCAGGAAGACAAGTTGTACACAGAGTGAAGGTGGAGGACAAGCAGCATCAAATTTAACTACAGTGACCTTCTGAGAGTAATGTTCCTGCTTCACCTTTGCCCCCTAAAAGTCATGAAAGTTCCTTTTTTGACTAACTCTAACCCAGAGATATAAAAAAAGAATTTTCTGGTAAATGAAGTGCCTGGCTTAATGCTCTCAGTATAACACAATCCAGTGTACTTGGTTCAGGGCTAAAGTGAATCATTTATAACATTTCTTTTTTATTTTCTCTAGATGTTGTTTCTCTTACTGTCTCCTTTTGGCGACTTTGGCAACTTTAAACTTTTATCTTACACTTCCACAGGAAAAAAAAGAGAGTTGGTATTCCTCAAAAATCTCAAGAAAACTGTTTGATTGTCTATAATTCTATCTCTGAACTAGTTGCTGTGTTGGATAATATATTCTGTTCGACCTAGGGAAGTCAGTACCTGCTGCTGAAACTATTAATGAGGCCAGTCTTATCCAAGTTACAAAACTACCTATATGCTTGTTCAGACAGCTCTGTATTGTTCCTGTGAATTATGCCCTGCCCCAGTAGTCTGAGAGTATAAAAGTGGTCTTGAGCTTATTACAGTAATTGAAGAAAAGTTTTCAATACAGATGAGAGATGTCTTCATAGTCAAAAATGAATTTAATTCCATGCAAGATTTATGTAAACAAATAAATGAACAAAGCATATATGTATACATTTTGATGAAATTTTGGGATCCATGAATAGAAATAAAACATTTAAAATGTCTATACAGGGAAAATAAAGTTGCCTACATGGAGATGAAAATTAAGCTGTCATCAGAAGTTCAAATAATTATACCAAATGTTAAAACACAATAAAAAGTAATCCTAAAAGTTTTAAGAATTTTAAATACACTGTCAAACTAAAATTTAAGTATGTGATATAAAATTTAAGTATGCATTATATGTCTTTGGAAATTCAAAAGCTGAGAAAATCACTACTTTTCATCCTACTCAGAAATAATATACTCCTACTACTACTACTGTACTACTCCATGATGTACTCCTACGCAATGAAATGAATATGAGATCAATGAAATAGTGCTGAGAAATTAGTTAAAAATAATTATTGATACATTATGTAAAAAAAGAATTATTTTATCACTTAGACCAAGAATTTGTGTTCGACAAGATGCAGAGAACAGATGGACTATTGCCACTGAGCTATTTGATTCAAAGTAGATGTGTCATTTTTAGTAGGACTTGACAAAATAGAATGGCAGAGACATAATATCTTTAGGCATTCACTATTTTCCAACTACAACTTTTATAGATTCATCCATTTTTCCTGACAAAGCACTGGCTAAAATGGGACTTCTTAATCTAACTGTGTTATGCCATGGTTACCCATATGTCTGGTTAAAAGATAATGTTAACCGAGGAGCTGTAGAGTAGATATGTATACAAGGATGCTCTATAGTTTATTATTAGTGCTATATTCCTTATTAATTCATTAGTAATTAGTTATCATTTTATTAGATAGTAAATGTTTCTTTCAATTTTCTATAGTTGAGTATTGCTAAGATTTAGAGTAGAATTAACATGACTGGTTCTTTTCCAATAAAAGATTGACCTTTTTTCTCATTTTTATTTTACTGTTACCTAATAAAACAAGTTTGCAATCAAGTGGGAAAATATGTTATGTTTATATAAAATGTGAAATAAAATACAAATCCAGGCATAAAAACATTTAAGAAAATGTTAAATGTGTTACAGAGATGGGCACAAGCAAATTGGAATTATAGCTCTCCAATATTAACAGTCATGATTTGTGAGTCTTAGCAAGTGTTGACTTTAAAAATGCCATCAGGATTAGGATAGAACAGATATTATTCACTTCATGCTCCTCCTTCCCCTGTGAATACTTACATAAGATACTCTCATGCATCTAAAATGGACAGCACTGACTTATTTCTGCATTAGAAAGTTTTGCATTTCCTGTTTTTTTGTTTTGTTTTGTTTTTCGTCTCCCTGAGGTCACAACTTTCTTAGTTGTCTCAAACAGGGTTTTATCATGATATATTATAGCTTCAATAAAAGCAGGGAAATTCTACTTTATCCGATTTAAGAATAAGTATTTTATGTTTGTAGCTAGTGTTCCCTATGGTATATTTAATAAAACTAGCCAAACAACAATCTACTTAAAAAAAAGTAAAGAAGAGAAAACGCATACACACAAAAGACCATTCATTTGTACAAATTTCTTCAATAAAAAATTTCACAGACAGCCAGAAAGAATAATAACAATTAAATAGCTAAAATCTCTGTAAATATTTACAGTTAAATATGTATCTTGGGGGATAATATGTTGGTGATGTGTTTTATTCTATTTTAAAATTACAACTGCTTCAATTCTGTTTAAGAAAATGTTTTTTTGATTTGTGACATTATTTTTAGCTGAGTCACTCCACATTTAGTAAAACGTATTTCATCTCTTCTTTATTATGAGAGCATGTAAGTGCATTTCTTTTTCAATTCTTTATACAGAAATTCATGAGTGCCATTGTCTCCACACTGTTTGCAAAGATTATATTAAGACAATGTTAATTGTTGGGTTATATAACAAGTCACTTAGCATAAGAATAGTTTTATTTTTTTATACCAATCACACTATACCTAATTTTAATAAACAAACATAGTTCTTATTTTATAAACCAGAAATATTGGGGTTATGCAGTAGTACATTAAAGAATCTGGTGAACTCAAAAGAAGGAAATGTCAGATTTAAAGTACAGGAGAAGCATGAGGAATGAGGTTGAGAGGGTGGTGAGCATTCTCTGCACTTCCTCGTGACTATACGCATTGCATTAGTGCAATGAGAACCCCAGGAAATACATGATACCTACAGTGTGGGCCTATTAGAATAAATAAATGAAAATATAATAAAATAGAGGAGAGAGATGCATCTCTCTGAGTAACAGCAAACTTTAGTGGAGACCTAGGAAGATACTTTTGTTTATTTCAGAACCACAAAGCAGCTAGTTAATGTATTTCATATTCAAAAGTTTCTTAAGGAAAAAAAAAATAGTATTCATTTAACCTTGGTGTTTCTGTTATCTATTGCTGTGCAATGAACCAACATAAAATAATGCTTAAAACAATAATGATTTATTACTTCTCATAAGTCTGTGTATTGGACAGCTGGGTGGTTCCTCTGATGGTCTCAGCTAGGACACTTCTTCACCTGTAGGCATCTGGTAGCTTGGCCAGGGCTAAAAGGTGTAAGACAGCCCCATTCAATATCTGGAGCCTTGCTGCTGGTGATTGGCTGACCTTTCTCTCTTTCCACATGGTCTCTCATCATGAAGGCCATTGTGAAGGAATATTCTGGTAGAGCAAAGGAGGAAGCTGGAGAATCCCTTGAGGCCTAAAATTTAGATCTCATACAATATCACTTGGCACATTCTATTAGTAAAAACAAGTTGCAAGTTCATTCCAGATGCAAGGAGTGAGTAAGTAGACTTTATCTTTCAATGGAAGGAGCTACACAATACAGTGACAATATGTTTTAATCGAATCCACAGTCACAACTTTCTCTCTTTTTCACTGACATTTGCACGTTAACACACAAAGGAGGCTGACTTAAGTCCAATGCAGAGTCAGCCAACTTTTTATATCAAAGGTTAGATAATAAATATTTCAGTTTTGAAGAAGCCTTAAATTCTCTGTCACAACTTTACTGTTGTAACATGAAAGTGGTTGTAGACAATACATAAAATAACTGGATGGCTATGTTACAATAAAAGTTTATTCATAAAAACAGTGGCTGGATTTGGCACATGGATAGTTTATTGAACTTTAGTATTATGAGTTGAATTGTCTCCAAAAAGAAGTCCTAACCCCAAGTACCTCAGAATGTGACCTTATTTGGAAACATAGCTGCAGATGCAGTTAGTTAAGATGAGGTCATACTGAAATAGGGTGGGCTTCTAATTCAATATGTATGATATCCTTTCAAGAAGATAATGGTGTACAGACACAAATGTGGGAGGACACCATGTGATGGTGAAGTCAGAACTTGGTTATACAGCTGCCAACCAAGAAATGTCTAAGATTGCTAATATACTACCAAAAAGTATAGAGCCAAGAAAAGGGAGCATGGCCTTGCTGACATCTTGATTCTGACTTCTAGCCTCTGATAAAGTGATAAAATGTGAAAAAATGAATTTATGTTGTTTCAAGCCATCTAGTTTATGGGATTTTGTTTTGGCAGTGCTAGGGAACTAATATAACTGATCTTGTGGGTAATATTGATAGATGGCAAATTTTACACTTTTATTTTGTTTGTTTTTCTCTTTCAAATTTATCTTTTTTTTTTTTTTTTTTTTGCTTATGAATCCTAGGCAATATCTACTCTCCTGAAAACAGAGTGAATCAAAAGCTTTGAACTTTTTCTTTCCTTTCATCAAAATTGACAGTCTATTTGATGGTATCCAATGTAATCAAATTATTTCTATTAAGGTTTCATAAGTGATGTTTAATAGAATAGTCTGCTCTTCTTACCTAACATCTTCATTTCATTAGAAATTTTGAATTCACTTATTTAAAGATCTTTCTCAAGTTATTTAATTTTCAGCAGCAGGACTTAAAAGAATTATAATAAAATCTTGCCTGGTACCTCAACACATAAAAAATATGCCCAGTATGATTGAAGCTGGTAAGGGAAGGCTGGAGCATTACTTCTTAATTTTCTTCCTGATGTGTTTTCTCATCTCATTGAAGACTCATCAATGAATCTCAGAAATTTATTGAACAGAGTTGAAAACGAGTGAAAAGAAAGTGAGATAATTTTTTAAATTTCATAACTAACTAGATGTCATATATATTCATCCTATTCTCTAATGAGAAATATTAATTTCAACAATGTTCAACAATGTGCCAAGAGGCAGAACTGGAAAAGGTTCTCCAAAAGTGGCCATGTTTCTGGTAGTGGCAACACAGTAATGTGTGTTCATTGTGTCAACTGCTGGCAATATTTTCACTTGAACTGTACTCAATTGCTAAGTATTTCTTTAAAATGTAGCCATGCTATTTTTCATCAAGGTTCTAGAGTGTTATTTATACACAACCATAAGTTAATGTGTTTAGAATAAATAAATTTATTTTGTTTACTTATATTACAACAAATTCAGCCAAATAAGCAAATACTAATGATATCACATATTTTTAATCTGCCAATAGCTTATTTATGAAATATAAATGTATTTAATTAATAGTCTGTTATTTGTCCTCAGCAAGAAATGCAGACAATTTTAAAACATCTTAATTTTTAAAAAATAATCATTGCATGTTTGCTTTAAGGTGGGAGTCATACCGATTTTTCAGAGCTCTTTGCTTTTCAGATAGTTGAATTACTCCCTGAGTACCCTAGTTATGATTTAATTTTCTCACTCATTTATCTAGCTTATTTCTATCCCACTATCCTGCCTTCTTTCTTCTTCTCAAATATTTTGTTTTTCACATTTATTAATTACTTTGTTATTGAGCAGGAGCTTAAGAAATGATGGAAAGCATTGTTAATGTGAAATGATTTAGGCGTGGACATGTATGTGGACATTTGTAAAATGTCTTCTAAGGCATATTAATCAACAGAAACCAACTCTGTTTTAAACATGATAATTGGGAAGAGATCAAGATGGAGAAAGAGGGCATAAATAAATCTAATTTACAGTTAAAAGAAAACATGAAATATTTTGTAAATTAAATGTTGTTAAAATCATTCTGTAAATGTCTACTAAAAGAACAAAATATGTTTTTATGTTTGTTTAGATATACAAAGTCATATGAATTACTCTTTATTATAATAGCTTGTTTTTATTTCTTAGCTGAATTCTCCCCTTTTAAGAAAATTAGAAAAATCTCTCATTTTACAATAGCTGCTAGTTCACTACCTTCAAGTTTGCAGGCATTCATGGCTTTCTACTTAGAAGATCCACCATACTTTCAAGACTAACTATCCCAAACTGATGTATGCAAGGTAATTGGATAATGAACTACCTGTATATTTCATCACTCCCTGCAAATTTCATTCTGTCCATACCTCCATGTACCCCTGAGTACCTCCAATGCAAACATTTATACTGGTACCAAAAATAGCTGAGTAAGAGATGTCTGCTTCAAATCCTGTGGACTTTGACAATCACTCTTAATACTGAAGTGGCATATAGCCCTCTTTTATCTCTTCCTCTCTGTTTCAGATAATAAAATGCCTTGGGAGCAAACAGAACAAAAAACACTCTTGTTCTCTGACTGCTTTAAGAAACATTTTTCCCCTATAGGGGTAAAGTTTTTATTGTCAGGGCTCTAAGAAAAATCAACATATGCATTTCTTGAAATCCAGGACAGGGAACCACAAAGGCATGGGTTTTCCCTACATTAATTATCATAGCATAGTATTCTTATTAAAGATTGAGTTTCTACATTTATCTTCAATTATTCTAATATGTTCTTACAATCTTTCTGTGTTTTTTCGTCCCAATGATATTACACACTAGGCCTTCCCTACTCTGCCTCTCTCAAATTAAGAAATTTACAGATGGTTTTAAGCACTCAATTTTATTTGGGACCAAAGAGTGCAACTCCATTTTATGGTAGGTGTAATTTGGCCTCTTTTGTTACTATATTTTCCAAAATAATATAAATATTTAGGATAAAATTTTTATAAAATATTGAGAATCTATGTCATTAATGATAAATGGAATGGAAATATTATGTTTGTATTGTTAAAATATTTGTAAATAGTCCTAAACCTATTTTACCTGCTTGTCCACACTTAAAGAGTGAACAGATATATAATATTTACTTTTAAATTTATGAATACACATTCTCTGGAACATACAAAAATAAAATTGAACTTGACTGTTTATTTGTCCTAAAAATAACAACTGTCTTTATATGTGTGTTACATGACATTGTGTTTTTGGCTCCCACTTTTATAGACCGTATGAAGGAGCGATGTCCACAATGCTCTGTCCTCAACATCCCTGCTCAGCTTTGTTATGGAGTCAGTTCATTTCATATTTTGTCTTCCTCTTATTCTGATGCCTTCTATTTTCCCCAGCATTAATGTCTTTTCCAAAGAACCCTGCCTCCCTTCTCATGATCTACCCAGAGTAAAACACAGCTTCAGTTTTGTCACTTGTGCCTCCAGAAACATTTCAGGCTTCATTTGCTATAGAACTGACTTACTTGTCTTTCTGGTGGTCCAGGGTCTCTGAAGAGCATTCCTCCAACAACATATTTCAAATTAATCAATTATTTTTCTAACTACTTTTTCACTGTCCATCTTTTGCCTCATTACATAGTAATTGAGAATACAAGAATGTGGATGAACTTAGCCTTGGTCTCTAAAGCCACATTTTTGTTGTTGGTGGTCTTTCCTAATTCTTCATTTCTGTCCTTTTGAGTCTCAGCCTTCTCTTAATTTCTTGCCTGCTGTCTCCATTTAAATTGATGAATAAATCAAGATGAGTAAAAATTTTTAACAATTTCAATGTCTTAACTGTCTATGTTAAAGTTGTGTATTTATTCTGTAGTCATAATTTATTTTCTTTTTGATATTCAGATGCAATCCTGCTTTGACACTTGCCTCATTCACTTTCATCAGAAGTTTCAAACCATTGTTACTTTCTGCCAGTAAGATGGTACCATCTACATATCTTAATTATTGATATTTCTTCCACCAATTTCCACTCTTCCTTCCTCTGAATTTAGCCCAGTTTTTCATATGATTCATTTTATTTCTGCAAGTAATGTATCTCTTTGATGTTATAAATTCATGAAATGCATTAAAAAAAACTAATGGAATTTTTAGAGACCACTTGCAAGGCTCAAATAAGGTATTTTTCATAACAAATAAATAAGGAGTGCCTTAGCTAGAAAAGAAATCAAGATGAGATATAGTGAAAATTTTAGAGATTTTAAGGGTACATATTACTTTTAAGAAAGTCAGAAAAAGATTTTGAAACACAGTTAATTCGAATGTATATAAACGTTATCAAAAGGAATACTAAAAAGTTTAAAAGTAAAAATATTCACTCTTCGAACTGTAGAAATGAGAGCATGAAGTAATGAATGGTCTATATGGAGCATTACAATGTTATCTTGCAAAGTCTGTAGTGATAAATTTTTTTTCTTATCTTTTAAACTTCTCTAAGTGACTTTCTTTCTAGAAGGATGAAAAAATATCCTAAACGACTGTCTCATAAAAATAATTATCAACGAGGTTGGATTTTTAAAAATAACAAAACTAGTACTAAATCCTCAGATATGAATCCTCTGGAGCTATAAAACGAAGAGGAAGCAAGCCTGCCTTGCATATGGCTTTGGGCCTATGGGCCTCTGAAATTTGATGACCTTGAAATTCAGTTTTGGTGGATATCCATGGCTGTGAGGAACAAGAGAAAAAAAGCCTGGGTTCAATATGAAGATAAAGGACAAACAGGATTTCTATTCAAAAGAGCATACTCAAAGGACTATATATTCTCAGTAGAAAAATGAACTAGAGTGAAAGCCACTCTGAACTAGGAGAAAACCAGGAAACTGGAGAAATATTTACTATTTAACTCTCAAATAAGTGGAACAGATAAAACCCCAACTTAAAAAAAAGTAAGTAAAAAATAAACACAGAATAAAAATTAAACAGATAGAAAACCCAAAATTTGATAAGACTACATATATACTAGAAATCACAATAAATATAGAGATTAAAACATCCAGTAGCAATTAAAATTGTCAGAAAAGATTTAAAAAACTGCTACATACTGTTAACAAGAGCGTTACCTAGCTTTATTCAGTAAGTGAATAAAAGACATGATAAGAATGAAAAAACATACAAAATAAAACTAATAAATAAAGCCCAGTGTAGTCATATTAATATCAAGCAAAATAGAATTTATGGAAAACATTATAAAGAATTAAGAATACAATTACATAATGATAAAAACTTAAGAACATAATAAGATATAATCATAACTTTTTATAGCCTGAGTAAGATAAAATTAACAAGACTACAAAGAAAAAAATGAGAAATCTACCATCAGATTAACAGATTTTATTTATTTATATCTATCTAGCTACATATATATAGACATGTATGTTATACATATACATTAACAAACACATATATATGATATGTGATAGACACAGTCACATCATATATGTGTATACATATACCTCATCATATATGTTTGTAATAATAATATATAATTATATAAATACTATCATAAAATGTCATTAAACTTTTAAAAGATTTGGTATATTCAAATATTCTTTGATCAGAGTTTATTTAGCTTGAAATGAATACAAAAAGCAAACAAGAAAGAAACATTTACTTAGGAGAAAAATACCTGTAGATAGTTGATGGGGCAAAGACTTAATCATAATTAAGATTAGAAAAACATTTGGAAGTGGACCATAAAGAAATTGTTACAAACAAAAGTGCCTGATTCATGCCTTTAGACACTGTTTCTTCCAATTTCATTTCATACAATAGTCAATTCTTCCAGGCTGTACCCTCTGTTTTCATTACAATTTTCTCAAACACACTTTGAGTAGCCATGAGAAAAAGTACACACACACATGCACACACACTCACACACACACACAGAGTGCCCTATAATCGAGAAACATGTTATATTTTACATATTATATTGTTACAGTTTATTATATCTCTTATACTTTGATTATATATTATGTATGTATTATGTTATATGATCATATAGTATATCATAACATACACATGTATGTATATATGCTATATATGTTTATGCCATATATTCTATACTCTATATTACGTACATGTATCATGTATTATATATTTTCTAGAAAATTTTAAGATAAATAGGATTTTAATAAGAGCTGTCATGTGACATCAAATAAGGTATGTATACAATCCTTAAGAGCTCTGATCTCATCTCAATTATTACAGTAGTAATTATACTTTTAGTAGTTATCACACTCATGGTTATCATCTTTTTCACTCTTGTCTTTTATATTTTATAAAAGATTTGAGATCGCTTATAAACATAAGTACAACACTAAAAGATAAATTAAGTGAAAAGGGATTATGAGTAAAGGATGGAACATAGAAAAGCCAAGGGCAAACTGAATGTACAGAAATATTTTCATAATGCTTAATATTTATAACATAGAAACAAACATGTTTGGAAAAAAATATGTTTTCCCTGATTTTGAGAAAACATGTCTAATAATGCTATGAGAATAAGCTCAAAGCATACTATATTAAATTTAAATCTCAGTTTAACATGATAATCAACTTTTTGAGCTTTTCTATAGAGGATAGGATATAAGAGTTACTCTTACAGAACCATGAATATTCCTCATAGAGAAATTCCAGAAATCCAATGGCTGTGATACAGAAAGAGAGAATGATCATCCTTCGCCTGAGGGCTCCATAGGGCCTTGGTCATACAGTTCAATAGATGTTTAAAGTACAGGAGAAAAATATTACTTATATAGAGATTTAAATAATTTAAATTTAGATAAATGTTTACATTAACTAATATTTAGGATAAGAATTATCTGTAACATCCTCATGCTAATCATATGCCATATGGTCACATGTGAAGATATTCTGAGGGAAAAGCGTATGGTCTCTATGTAGATAGTGACAACAGTAGTGTACTTGCATGTTAGCCACTTTCAGCAAATAGTGCAATGAATGGTACATCTCTTTACATGCGTAATGGCTGTTTACGTAGATTTATAGGTTATATTATATAATTATAACTAAAACCAATTAATTATATCTTACTGCAGTTTAGACTATACCCATCCTGAACATTTGGGGAAAATATTATATAGCATTGCTCACAACATAACATTTAAAAGTGATTATAGGAGGTAGCTTAATAATCTGGGGAAAAAAATAGTAAAAATGTCGATATTTTGATTCAGACAGTGAAACCCCTGATATCATAATATGTGTGCTATTATTTATCAAACTTAATGAGTGAAGCCTGTGCCAGATTGCTGGAACATTGCTGTAAGTTGTCAGTAAACACCTGTTTCATTAACTCCTTAACCAAAATGATACATTCTACAAATACCTTGGATGTCTGAAGAGAAGCTCCCTGTGTTGTTATGATACCGCTTCTAGCTTCAGTTTCACTCACTTTTCACGTTTCCTTCCACATCAGTAACATTTTCTCTTAAGTGAGGTTCCACCTTGGATGACAGCCTTTGTTATAAGCAATGTATCAAACCACTGGCTTCAATGCATGTCAACATTGCCATAATTTGAACCAATAATATTTATATTGTCATGTATATTATTGTAAAAAAAATATTTTGAATAAAAAAGAATGTCTTCAATTGACTGATTGGTACACAGAATTGTACTTTATTTACAGTTTTAAGAAGCGTAGTCTGAGTTACCCTTGCAATTTTGCCATATCAGCAAATTATTTCTCCATTTAAAGTCTCTACTGACTGAAATGTGTGTGTTTAATATCTCTCCAAGTTTTTCCTTTCTGGTTTTGTATAGCCAAAATTGCATTTTCTTTTTAGCTTTCTAACCCATTGATTATATATTCTTTTACTATTTTATGTTTGGAATCATAGATACTCTTTTTCTAATGCCATCTTTCTATAGTTCAGAGCACAAGGCTCACTTTTTCCAGAGGATCACTAAGTGTTCCATCTTAATATAGCAAGTTCACTTAATCTTCACTACATTATCAGATATCTCCTTTAGAGTAGTTAAGTGCATCTTACACTGGCTTTGAACAACCAACAAAACAGGTTGCAAGCACATCAGCTTATGCCAGAGGGGAAAATATTGATGGAATCAATTTCCCTGGTTGAATACTCTGTTTTCAAAGCTGATATCTTAGACATTCATAAAATTACTGTTTTCTTTCTCCCCAATTCTCATTTTAAATCTTGATGCTA
Organism: Cynopterus sphinx; assembly: GCA_030015415.1. Classification (NCBI taxonomy): domain Eukaryota; kingdom Metazoa; phylum Chordata; class Mammalia; order Chiroptera; family Pteropodidae; genus Cynopterus; species Cynopterus sphinx. The sequence goes on from CM057380.1 coordinate 35,147,715, forward strand.
TTTTGGTTTCAGTTAAAAAAAAAAAGTATTTTCAGAACATCTCTTATGTATTGCACAAAACGTTTTATTATACTGTGGTGAATGGATAAACTTAAGAACATTTTCCACCTATGTATGGTTTGGTCTCATTTAAAAAGAAGAGGATAAACCCAGTCAAGTTGTTATATTTTTCAAGTTCAGGAGCAAGTAGGGTTGAAGTTAATTTATACATCAGTTTATTTGGCAGTATGCTTTCTTATGCTACACGTATATTAAATATCAGAAAATGCCAGAAATACTGAGTTTGCATGTTAACTAATGAAAATTATAAAAGTAACAAAACATATGTTAGTTTGCAGTGCTGAAGAGAAAGATGGCAATCAAGATAGATTAATGAGAGGAATGATAATTTTCTTATGGAAAAGAATGATTTTCATTTCCAGCAAGTGAAGAAGATATGTCTACTGAGAACATAAATAAGAGAATCACACACAAAACTTGAGAGTGAGGAATATTTGTTCTTAACAGATAACGAACTAGATCTTGGTGATGTGAATAATAATGATCCTATTATTGATTCAAAGGAAACAAAAGAAGAGTTGAAAATTGGCCCATTAAAAGACTTCCATGTGAAAGTAGGAATCCATAAATTCTTAAGAGAAAAAAATAGGAAAATCTAAGGACAAAAGAAATGAATGGAACTTGTAACAATGTTTTGAGAGAAAGACTGATATTATTTGAAGTTTTATTATTATTAGCAACAGATATAAAACTGGTCAACAAATTCTAAAAATGATTAAAGAATTCTTTTACAGTTTAGTTCATATCTATAATACTAATCTCAAATACAGACTATAGTAATAAATTATGAGAGTTTCAGAAAAGCTTGTTAAATGAACCGATTACTAATATTTTATCCTTCAATGCATCTACTGGTCTTTCTGAAAAATTTATTGAATATATGTCTAATTTACTTATACTGAGATTTTTTTAATGTAAGAAAGTGTTCTGTTAAACTTTTTAAAGTGAACTATGCTTTTTAAAAATAAATTATAAATTTAAAAATATAATGTATTCATAAATATGAATAAAATAAATTTCAAGTACATGCAGAGACAGAAAAGAGACTAATTTTCCTCTATCCTTGAGGGAAATAGGAGAAATTATTTCTATTCATTTGCACTAAAATCGAATGCTGTTTTTGTTTGACTCTGTTCCTGAAAGATAGTGAGACAATAGATAAAGCATTTTTCTGAACTTTAAGAAGGTGGACTTGCAGAAATTTTATGAATACAATAGCTAAGATTTCAAGGCTGCTGTTATATTCAGAATGTTGAAGAGTATGAGCAGATCAAAACCAGTCTAGCAAGGCTCAGTTTTCAAAAGTTCTGAAATAGCTTTCAGTTTCCATTCAACTGTTAGCCTATGTTTAGCCTCAAGCAAAAGCCTGAATACAACCATTTTCTAAGATTTTGAGGAGAAATGGGTATTTGGTGTGGCATTCAAGTAGTGTGGTCCAGCCTGCTACTTGGTCTCTTATTTAAGATAGAGTCCAGAGTTAATGAAGAAATCCTCCCCTTGGAGCAGAGCTTCAAGTCAGACTTCCCTTTCAAGGAAGAGTTGATGCTGGAAGAAAGAAAGAAACAAACAAATATACACAGAGAAGGAGAGAAAATTTACTGCAGCTCTCAGTACTATAAGCAGAGTTTACTATAAGCAAAATTTCTAAGAGCTGTGCGAAGACTAGTATTAAAGTTACATGGGACCTCAAATTCAAAGCAGGATTCATTTATTCATTTATTCAACAAAATTTATATCTTGTAAACTATGTCGAGCTTTTTTAGGAACTGAGTATATTATCTATGCATGAAATAAACCTGAACCTAAGGAAAGTCCTTTTAAAATTTCAGAACAATGAGGGGAACAAAAGGCCTGGTGGGGGCAAACAGGCCACCTACAAAGATATATGTATCCATAGTAGTGTTAGATTTCCCATGAGCTAATTAGGTGTCAGAAAGAAAAAAAAAATTGCAGTGCAGAGTTCTGAGGTCACAAGGAGACTTCAGAGAGAGAGATGCCAGAAGCTGTAGCTGATGGTAAGAGCTCATGTTTTACCTCTGGGAATAATACTGAAGTAGGTAGAAGCTAAATATTTGGCACACTGATTTGGTAAATTCTGCCAGGTTGTGTATGAGCTTCGTCTGGGCTAAGTACATGAGGATTCTCACTGTGTTTTCCTTCAAAATGTGCTAACAAATAAGAATTCCAAAACATATTAAAGCATTTCTTTAATACATGAGAAGTAAAAAGAATCTTTAGCTGGTATTCAAAGTCCTCCATGGTTTGACCTCTACTGATCATTCCAACTGCGAAGTTTCTCAAACACTATTCAGTTTCCAAGGTGTGTCGCACTTTCTCACTCCTCCACGTCTTTGTGCATTTTGTTCCCTTCCTTTCTACACTTTTACTACTTCTCTTGATTTAACATTCACTTAGAATGTTATCTTCCCTGAGAAGCCTTCTATGATGACACTGGTTTAAGTCATGTGCTCTCTTCCCTGATTTTATTATACCTTATACATATTTTTATCCCAGGGCAGAAAACACTAATTAGGGTTATTTGAGGGCAGTATTTCTGCAATTATATTAGTTAGCAAATTCCTTGGACCTAGAAGTTTTTTAATATGTGCTTAGTGCATGAATGAATAAGAAAGTAGATGGCTTATTACTTGGAGCTGATCAGCAACAGAGAAAATGTGATCTAAACATCAGATTCTTGCGCTAGTCTCTTTGTACAGTCCCTATTTCTCCGTATTCTACGATGCTTGAAAGAGGTTTTAAACTTAGGGCAGGGGAAGGGTTGAGAAGACAAAACTAGATTTTTTAAAATAGCGATTGAGCCCACATTACATAACTTTCTCATAAAACTGTAAGATGAGTAATCGATATTATTTTTGAGTTCTGATACTACCGCCAGTTTTTCCTCAACCAGGAACTATTCGCAACACTTAGTTGGTGTCTCTGTTCTGTTTGATTTGGATTCTCGTTCTTTTAGGTTTGATTGATTCTCTACAACATGAAGTGCATTTTTTCTGTTCCACCAGATCAGCACTGCTGGTTTCAAGGCCCTTATTTTTATTTGCAAATCATTCTCCTCCTTTAACAACCTAATTGCTTGAAGTTTGCTTTAATTATTGCTACATCTGTATAATTTCCTGAAGCCATTCCATTTCAGGAGTAATGAAAACATGTGGCAATCAAAAGTAGAATTGTTCATATCCCTTTTTGCTTACCTCTTGTCTGTCAGGAAAAATTAACTCTACTTTGAAAAACAGAGGGTAAATAATGGAAAAGAATAAATGGAGTGCAACATAGAGATGGTTTAATTGTTCCAGTTGGGAGTTTTCACCATCTCTATGTCGCACTTCATTAATTCTTTGGATATATAAATTAGCATAGAAAATTTAAAAAATGAAATAAATGAAAACTTGTACCTCTACCTTCAATTTCAGTCCAACACCACTGGATCCATTCTAGTCTCCTCCTATCCATACTGTACCTTTTCTCTCTGCTCCATTCCCTAAATAATAGTGGCCTTGACCACAGGTCTTACTCCTTGGTTCCACAACAATACAAGCCATACTCTTCCCATCCCTCAGCCCACTTCTGCTTGAGAATACTTGATTGTTGCTTTTTAATCAAAGGAACTTAAATGGTTTAATTTTTTTTTGCCTTAAAACTTCTTAAATACTTTTCCAATAATTGTATGTTTCCTACTTTTTTGTTGTTTCTTGTTGAATTACTCATAGGATTCTTTATTTCTAAAGTTCAGTTTAATTTTATAAGATATGTCATATTTAATTACTATGTGTATTTTTGTGTCCTTTAAAGTTTTTATTTTAAGAATAGTTTTCTCTACATGTGACTCTATATTTTATATTTTTTTATTTTTCAGAAAAACAATTATGCATGTGTTAGAATTCACTTAATACATTTCATATTTATTGTCCATTTTCTATATCTGCCCTTTTTGTCCCTTAATATTTAGGTGGTTTTAGAGCTGATTGTTTATTTCTTCATCATTTATATTCTTTTGTGTCATTGTTATTGCTTCTAATATGATATTTTTTCTATTCCTTTCCTGAGCTACTGAATGTTATAAACTTGTTTATATTTATTATTTATTTTTATCCCATCATTGCTCTTTTTATATGATCAATCTATCTAGCACTGTGTTCTGCTTTGGGGAACAGTAAAAAGCAGATCAAAAACTAAGAGAATTCTGAATGTAATTCCAAATTTGAGTAATCATTGAGTTTAGATGATGACAGATCATCAAGGGCTCATTGCAGATTATGAAAATGCCAATAGTTTCGTATTTCTATAGTCTCACCATATGGTCATGAGAAACAAACTAAGTAGTGCACTTTTGGCTGGCTTTTTGGAGAATTCTGCCTTTACCTTTGGGTTACTAAAGCCCCAGATTCTCAAACAATAATGTGGGAAAGGGTGATGAATACAAATCTTGAACTTCTACAATTGTGAACTTCTATAATTGTCAGAAATATAAGAATTATTTATAACCTAAATTAATGAAATACATAGTTATTGTATTTTAAGTTTTAAGTTTGTCAGGTAATGTGATATGAAAACTGTAAGACGAACATGTATTGGTGGGTAAAATGTTTTTCAAGGAAGAAATAGAAATTTACAAAAAGTGTAAGGAAACAGATTTTTGGTGAACACAGCTGACTTTATTTTCTTGTGTTAATTGTATGTTTTCCTTATATTTTAGGTGAAGAAAAGATTTAAAAGAGATCTATTTTATTCTTTATGTTTAAAGGTCTGTGTGAGACCTGGAATGAAGAACTCAAGAAAGATATTATAATTTAAGAAGACTCTAGTGTAATGAAAGAGGGAGAAATTATAATTAATAAAATCACCAAAGTCACTGTGGAGCTTATTCCTTATGACTACATAACTGGTGTAACCTGTGAATTTTGTACTTATTTTTCTAGGTTATTGCAGGAGGCAAACCTGCACCTGAATGAAATTGCTGAATCAGTTATGCTGTTTTAATAGTGCATCTGGTAAATTGAACTACCAAAACACTTTAGATCCTAAGAAAAACTATAAATATTAATTTTAAATTTGAGCCTTTGCACACAGACTAAATTGGAGGACTTAGGTCATTACTTGATATTTCAGAACAGACAAGAAAAGAAAATAAACTTTTCACCTGAGATATTCAAATAATATAAACCAAGGAAAACGTTTTTTCTTGAATTATCCTAGTATTGCCTTGCACACTCTATTTTAGGTTCAGGTTGATTCAACAAAAAGCTGCCTATTATACACAACATTTAACTAAACATTTTTGAGATGTGGAGACAAATAAGATTCAGGCTTTGCTCAGGAAAATATGGAGCAAGGAGAGAGGGAAGATGCTTCCACATGTTGAGAGCATGCTATATGTCTGCAGTTGCACTGGCTACTTTTTTATCTTCTTAAACCAATTTCTACCACTTCCTAAAAGCCTTTCAGTATTATTTTTCCTATCATTTACAGCAGAAATCTGAGAAGCAGAGAATCTCTGAAAATAAGCTAAGAAACTCTCATATCTAATAATTGACTCAGCTTAAATTAAAATGTAAATCACTCAGATTCCAGAACTGGCGTTGGAGAGAATATTCGTTGGTAGACAAGTCCATCATATGTAGATTCATCTTTAAGAGTAAACAATCATTGGAAAGATATTCAATTAAAATTCATCATACCAGCTTGCCAAATTTATAAAACTTATGAACAATGTAGGTAATTTATAATTATTTTATAACAGTACATTGCTATGGTTTATTTTTCAGTGATACATTTTCAGTGATACATTTCCTGTAAAAGTAATGTACAATCCCAGAATTATATATAATTCTCTGATCATGATATACATTTTATTTACATTCCCATTTTATTTACATTTCACATGGATATTGAACCCTGTGCAAATAAAATCAGTTATTTTAGATTAGTAAATTTAAGAGAGTTTAAAGTGTAGCTAATGACAAATTCTGGAGACTCCCAGATGAGTTATGTACAAAAATGTTTTGCCCAACTTATGAATACATATGAAAGAATGGTTTAAATGAATTTAACCACATCTTATCCTCTGCCATGGTGTAATGGTTTACAGCTGTTGTGCTAGCAGTTTTAGATTAATTAATTACAATTATAGAAGCTAAATACAAATAATTATCTGATTTTGAACTCTTTAAGTTCAATTCTGATTAGATTTTATTATAAAATCAATGCATTACAAAGAAACATTACTATAAAAGAATAAAAGTTTAAGCAAGGCAGCCTTCTGATTTTGATTCATAATAATCTTACTCCAAGTATGGATAATTTACCTTGCCATGGTTACCAATAAAATTATTCATGCAACTCACAAATATAAGAATGGCTCTTCTTTTAGTCTATGTCTCAAAGAGTTAGATGTCTCAAAGACAGATAGATACAATACTTTCAATGCCTTTAAATATCTTTTTCATCTCCAAAAAGCTCATATGTATTAAGCATATGTTCCTTATTTGTGTGTGTGCATCTTTATTATATAAAAATATATCAACCATAACATGATTCTCTACAAAATCGACTATCCTGAAGATTTAAAATAGCTTTTCAGTTATAATGTTTTTATTCTCAAAAACTTTGGTAGGAAATGAACAGCATGAACACAACAACCCGATATAATACAAGTAGAAAAATAATACCAACACACTGTAAAACATAGTGTTAGATATTTATTTGACATAAAGTAATATAAATTATGATTTTGGCAATTATGGATCTTGCACCTCCAATATTTATGTGGCCTGGGTGGACTTACAGGTGTTTATCAAAGCCCAGCTCCTCTGTTTCCAGAGTGCTCAGATTGTTTCTAGGACAATAGCTGTCCACCTAGAATGAATTTTGCACTCTCACTTGAAGTTAAATGTGATGTGTGAGTGAACTCACCAATAGAATGTGTGTCATGTGCCCCTTTGGATCAGGACCTTTAGGCACAGGACACTTCTATCAAATACTCTTTTTCCTTTTCCTGTTGGAAGATGTATTTGAGGCACTATCTTAGCCTATATTATGCAGAAGCTGAAAATATTGTAGGAGAGATTGGAGCAATGAAGCACAGAAACTTTGTTCTCTGAAAAAGTGGACCAGAGATGATGATCTAGGCCTTTCTCATCAGGGCTAGCACAGAAAAGAGAGAGTAAAAGTAACATTTTTATAGTTCCAGTACTTTTGGATCTTAATTGTTGCAGCTTATTAGTCCTACCTAAGGAAAGGTGTCGTCTCTAAGCCCTGATTTCCTCATTGACAAAATAAGAATACTAGACTAGATAGTCTCTACAGTCTCATCAAAATCTAATATTCTATAGAATTAACTTTTATTATAAGGCAAATTGTTAAGAAGCTGGGGAAAAAAACCTGGAAGGGATTTATATTAATGAAGCAATTGCTATACAAACATCATGGGCAGCAATTATGAATTTTAAAAAGCCAGAATAGATAAACATTAATCTGGTGTTGACAGACTCTCATCCACATACATGCCTTTAACTGAAGAGAAACAAACCTGTAGAAGGCTTCAAATTATTGCTAGTCACCAATCTTTTCTTTAGTGCTATAGAAAATTGAACATGTGGTACTATGCTGAACTAATTGGACAGAAGTACAGAAATGAATGAAGAGTTTATGCAACAATTTAAGAATGAGAAGCTTTGGGAAGCTGTTAGGAAGATAAAAGTGGGTCAGAAGAAATGTGACTTGTGCTTTTGCGCTAAACAATCCATATAGGCACACTAATGATGACACGTACGGGTAATTATGTAACCTTGAGTAAATTATTCCACCTTTCAAATCTCTGTTCTCCCATTGGTAAAATGGTTGTGAAATTAGAATCCATCTTAGAGTATTGTAAGGATAAAAACCAACAATGTATATATATAGCACTAAAGTTCCCGGCAACAGTAAGAGCTTAATAAATGTTAGCTATTTGGTTATGATATTTAATATTATTAGTAATAAAAATATTATTACAATTTACCAAGTACGTTTTGTGCCCAAACATTGTAGAATGCAAACAGCAAGTAAAACAAGCTGGCTTTTTTTCAAGGGGTTTGCACTGGTCTTGATAAAATAAAACTCAATTGCAGAAAATTAATTCATGAATAAGTAATAGATTTTATGCTACTTCATACAAATTCAGTAAATATTCTAAAGAAGGAGAAGACAGTGTGAAATGGTATAGGCTTTATGAGGAAAAGTAAATGTCGAAAGCCTATGATAAGGATAATAAAGGCTTTAGGCTTACTATGTGTTGAATACTATTCTAAGTGCTTTAGCCACTTGGCTTACTTAATCCTCACAATAATCTTAAGAGTACATTTATTATCTCTATTTTACAGGTAAGTAAATTGAGATAGAAAACTCCAAATAACTTGCCCAAAGTTACAGGTAGTACCTGATGGAAAATGTATGATAACTGGAAAAGTGAAACCAGGGCCAGATGACCAAAGCACAAAGTGACACTGAGTTCTTAGAAAGGATAAATTAATGAATGAAAAGGTCATGCTGTTCCAAGTAGGGAAGAAAATGAAGAAAACCAAGAAAGAAGAGTTTGAGGATGACTTAATGTCTGAAGTAGAAACAGATTAGCAGCTGAAATGATTACAGGTATTCACTTATTAAATCTTGTAAATTTACAAACAGAAAAAAAGTATTTTAATATAAAAAATGTGATTTTTGCAGAAGTCTTGACATTATATTGTAATCATTAATCACTGTAGTTTTTTAGCTTAAGCGATCAAATTAATTTAAACCTAATCTTCTACAGAATTGATATTAAGGAAAATGTAGTACTCTCCTCAGAGTTCTGAGACTTTCTAAATGTGTAAAATATTAGGTCAGGAAACTGATAAGCAAATTTTCTTCACTTTAATAGAAATAACATTAAAATGTTTCCCTCTTTTCAGCCCATTTTAAAAAAAGTTTTCTACATGAATAACATAAACTAAAAAATGTAAGAATTCTGTTTGAAGAATTGGTAAGCACAAAAAATCTTGTTCAAGTGTGATTTGAATTATCTGCTTGTATAACGAAATCCTGTCCCACCCCCAAAAAAGATACCTTACTTAAGTTAATTTTATAAATCAAACACATTCTCAAGGGAAGAGAAAAGCAAACGTGTCATTTTTTGGAAATAGTTTTATAGCTGAATATTTAAAGAGTGATTCTTGGCACTCATAAGGAGTTTAAAGATCAACATGGTTCTTAAAAAAGCTGACCAAATGATAGGTTAGCTCTGGCAATTCTACTGACTTTTCATATAAGAAATATACTGAACTAAAAAAGGTTTGTATTTCTTTATAAGTCACTTTAATAGTTTGAAAATTATATCCTGTGTACAAGTTTTCTCAAAGAATAAGTCTACTTAATTAAAAAATGTAAATAGGTGTTTGGTAACTAGTTTAAAAAATATAGTCACTTAAAAAGTAATTTTGGTTATATTGGTATATTGAAAGTCTTTATTTTGTTAATATAAACCAGAGTACTCAATCACACTTTCAAAGAAGAGCTTATTATATATTAGCACACCTCTGTTAAATTAAAACAACATCATATTGAAGATATCAAAACTAACAGTGTTCATATTTTTGCTGAATTAGTTTTCATAAATATCAAACTGAGACATCAATATTCACATTTCTCATTCTACACTTTCAAAGGATTAATAGAGAACTATGATTAAGACTTTTTATTTTCTTGTACTTATTTACTCCTTTTTTTTTTTTTTTTGGATCAGAGAATTAGTGTTTTTAATCTTCTACTCTGGTCTCTTTTTATGTAAAATATCCGAACACAAAGGTGCCTAGAGAGACAGACATGTTTTGAAGGAGCTGTTTTTGAGTTTAGTCCAGAATCTTTTAGACTTATTGATATTTATGAAATGCACATATAAATGCCAAATTCTTATAACCAAGGATAAGAGCTTAGAAAGTCTTTAGCGCTTACAAAAGATGTCAATCATGTGCTTTACTGCTTATAGATATGTTTCTATTCACATTATTTCAACAGTGGAGAAACATAGACAAACTAAACTTAAGCTGAGTAAATTTCAATAATTCAAGATTTTTCTATATTGAACTATATATATGCATTTTTTTAAAGTACCCATTTAAAAAATTTAAATTTAATCCAAATGTTTGGTGTTTAAAACCATTTTTTTTTTTTTGTCTTCCAGATACTGTTTAAGGAGATTTACTTTATTCATGAAAAAAAAATTGATTTGTTCTGTGCAGAAAGAGGGGATGGTTGATTCTTATCAAGACACAAAAAAATGCAGAGGAGCCTTCAAGAGTGGGAAAAGGAAATACTTGCCTTGGGCTCCCCATGATTACATATTCAGTTCCTGGAAAGACCACCAAACAGGATTTCTTCTGCTTTTCTTGTCCCAGGGAAATCATTATTTCATATTTTCTTGTTACCCTGTCTTTCTATTATTCTGTTATTCATAAAGCCATCCTTTATCATTCTCCAATTAAGTTATGTGAGGTGCAACTCCACCTCAGTTAACATACTCTATGTGGAGAGCACTTAATATATTTCAAACACAGCTAACTCTCTCCTGTTCCAAGTTGATTCATAGCAAAGCAGTAACCCACTCTAAAGGATTGTTCTCCTGAGATCTCTCTCTTTTTTTTTCTCTTTTTATCAAAGATGCTAAGATTTTTTTCACTCACTAAAAACTAAAAAGCTATAGTATATTTATTTCTAAAAACTGCTTTCCTATAAAGAAAAAGGATTTATTGATTATTAGTCTTTCTGAATTTGGGTAAGATGTGTAGACTTTTGAAGAATTTAATAAATTATGTTATAAATGTGCTGTCATCCAGGCTTCATTGTTTCATTTATAGAGGGTATGGTGAATAGGTTTAGCACAATGCTTAAAGGCCCTGAAATTTTCAAAATGGTAAATGAACATTGGGTTCAACTTAAAGTTACCAGCTGCATTAGCCCCTCAGAAGAGATTCAGCAGGTCTTTCGAAACTTTGAAGTCAGGCATTGATTTTTACTTTCTAGCTATGAGTGTCCTTAATGGCGTCTTCCAATATAAGGCCGTTTCATCTATATTGAAAAATCTGTTTTTCAGTGCAGCCATCTTCATTTTCACAAATATTACTCACTACTGTAGGGGAGGCAAAATTTTACCTTTACTATCAGTGATTTTTATTGTTGTTGTCATTTATTTGTTTTTGTGGGGCCTGAAAATTAGAAACTTCTATTTTCTAAACTAGAAACTACTTCAAAACTACTAAAAGACTTCATAAAAAAAATAAGAATATATTTTCACTAAAGAATTATTACCCAGAATACATAAAAGATTCTTTCAAATTAACATGAAGATAATCAATAGGAAGGAAAAGAGGGGTGAGACATAAAAAAGCAGTTTGCGAAAAAGAAAACAAAAATAGCAAGTAAGCATCAAAAGGATGTTTAACCTCACATATTATCACAAAATGAAAATTGAAGTGAGATATTATTTTTTACCCACTAGTTTGAAAGATGTTTATAGTCTGCCAGTCCCAATGTGTGGGAGGATGCTAAGCAACCCTTATGTAATACTAATTAGAGAAAAAAATATTTTAACCATGTGTAAAAGATATTTAATATTAATAGAACACTAACATATTACCTTATAAATTAGAATATTTGGATACAGTATGAGAAATGATTCCATATTCCACCAGAATGTGAATTCCATGAAGATTGAGAAATTTTGTGTGTGAGGGTATTTTGTCCATTGAAACAGTTTTTAGTAGCTAATAGGTGTTTAATATTATAATATTAAATTATATAATTATATACACAATATAAAATAATAAATATTTGCTACATAAAAAAAAAACTGAGAAAGACCAGCAAACTATATCTTCTCAGAAGAATAAAGTTTTGTGTGCTCAAAAAAATGGAATAAATATCAAAGTAAAAGTTAATGAACTCTAGCTAAACAGTGTTGTGTGCACAAAACAATTTTGAGTCAAAATAGGTTCCAGAAAATTACAAATATTATGTTACTTTCATGGAACAAAAAAGCAAGAAGAAATATATATAAATATATATGATAAAATTATTTTTAAAATCTCAGCAAAGTCATAAACATGGAAGAATCAAGGCAAAGGGATGGAGAGAAACATATGCAAATGCACAAGCTCTGGTAATGATCTAGTGTTAAAACAAACTATTATTATTATTCACTTTAACATAACTTTTATATATTCCTCTGTATGTATTAATTATAACAAAATTATTAATACAATTTTCAAAGAAAAATAAAGAAAACACTTTAAAAATATATACATAATTCTGCACTTGGAACATTTAGACAAAGCATGTAAAATGTGTTTAAAATTGTTCAGTGAGTCAATTGTAGATCTGGCGTAGTGACAAAGGTTCCCACTAGATAATTTGGTATATTTTCAAAAAGTACATACCTTCCTAATCATAAGTACATAACTTACTAATTATAACTTTGTAAGATTAATTATTTTTTAAACTAGAATTAAGAACTTTAAGAGTTTTGAGCCCACTAATTTGGACTTGGCAAAAATTTAGAATGGATTAGGTTAACGTTTACCTCTGCACTATTTAAAACGAATCAGTGCTTTCAGCAAATTAATTGTGTTAAGATTGAAAGTCTTTAAAAAAGAGAGAAATATCTGTTTAATTGTTCAAACTTTTCATGCATATGAAAAATAGTGACTTAACTCTAAATAATAATGCTTCTAATCACACATCAGGTGTATTTGATCATTTGATCTGGATCTGAGAATTTTGTTCTTCAAGAGATGGTTTTTCTCCAGAAATTTAAATATATGAAACCCTAATTATTTATAAAACAATCATAAGCCTTATTTTTTTAATAGTTCTAGTTGCCTTTTTTCATGGTTGTAAAATGGGTGCTTTTTATGTACAATTCTCTTTTTGAAAGGTTAGTTTAGGAATTAAAAAAAAAAAATCCTGGCTATTCAGAAGACAAACACAACACATTCACTTAAATTGTACAATCCAGATTGACTGTAATTCTGTAAGGTTTGGATTGACCTAATCCAAAAATAGCCAGAGAAAGGACATTGGAAATGTTCCAGAAGAGTAAGAATGATAGTAAGAAGAGAGTAATTAGGCTAGTATGTTTAATGTTCTGAGGAAAAAACACATGAGGAAGGATTTCTTCTATTCCCAGGGACATAAGTAGCCTCAGTGTTAAAGAATTACTGAAGAAAATGTGGGATAATCTAAAACAGTGAAATGAAAACATCATTTACATATAATGTTAAAGGACAGAGTATTTAACAAATACCATAAATTTATATACTTGTATAGATAAAAGAGTTACCACGATCCTTTCAAAATTGCTCTTTTAGATGGTAATACTCTATACAGAATGCTAGCAAGTTTGAGTGAAGCTGATTTCAAAAGAATTATTTATTTATTTTTCACCATTTAGTATTTATGTTCCCTTTCCATTCTTTTATTCATTGCATTTTTATTCATTTATGCTTTTATCAAATATTCATTTAAATGAGTTTCATTTTAAGTGCAGAAACTATTGGGCAAGGTTCACAGTAAATTTGGTCTTTTAATAGGTTTATTTTTGGAAAATTCTCTGAGCACATAAAGGTTACTTGACCCTTTGAGTTCACATCACTTTAAATATTTTACAAATGTTTTTTATTTTATTCCTTAATTTAGATGCTTTCTTTGAATCATTGAATTGCCTGTAGTCCACCTTAGTAATCTATTTAATATTTGACATGCTAAATATCTATTTATGCATGAACATATTGTGTTATATTATAGATTTTATGCCATAGGCTTTGAGAAACTTTACTATTTAATGTTCAAGCGAACTTATTTTAAAGTGGATATTATAATAACACAGTCATAGTTTTCCCTTGTTTAAAACAATTTATACATCACTACCACTGTCCACGGTCATTTGAGAATTTTTTCTGCTCCATGATTTTTTTTTTTTTTGGTTATTGTTTCACTAAAATTAAACTTATTTATATAAAAAAACTAATTAAATTTTGCATTTCTAGTATAACTGTTATTATATTGTTTGTTTAATGATGATTGTGTACCTAGTCTTGCTAGTCCCATAGAGCCTGAAATTTTGCTTTCCTGTGAGCTTTAGTTGGGTCATTATGGCTTTTTTTCCTCCTTCAAGTTAGCATTTTTTCTCATACAATAGCATGGGAAAAAGATGGAGACACAGAGTATAGGGCAATTTTTCTTAAACTTTTTATATTTTAAATCTGATGTTTAGTTTTTAAAAGGTAGTCATTTAATAAATAACTTTTTCTTGTTTTACCTCCCAACCTTATCATTCCTGTGCCCCTGCTTTTTATATCTATTTCTTTTACTACTTTTACCCTATTTTGGTTTGGTTATCCATTTTAGCTCTTTTTTTTTTCTTCTTCTTCTTACCTAATTTTAGTTTTCACCCTTCCTTAGTTTCATTGTCTCTGAAAACTTAGGGTCAGAATCCTTCACTCAGTTGTCATCCTACAGGATAATGAGCAGGCAGTCTACTTCCAGCTCAGGATAATTCTTTTCTATTTAATTATATAGGTATTAGCTTCCTTTTACTATAGTCATGTGCTACATAACAATGTTTCGATCAAGGACAGATTGTATATATGACAGTAAAACCATAAGATTATAATGGAGCTGAATTTTCTGTAAGAAATGGGAGAATATATGGTTCAGGAAAATTTTTTTCCTCTGATAGGAGCAATATCTGTGGGGTAAATAATGAATTCCTTTTCATTTACAGCACCTTAAATTTGAATGCACAGATTATATCCCAGTCATTCAGCTACTGACCTGCTTCGGTACAGAGAAGGCTGTACCCCTGGTGCTACATATCAGAGGGTGTTATAGCCCTGACTCCCAGGTCTAGCTTGATGGTCTTTAGAATACACTGCTGCAAATTCTTTGTTGAAGACCTAAGATCCTGTACAGGGACACAGAGCCACAGGAGCTGCCTTAACAAGAATTAAATGCAACTGCTACTTTCGTAAAAGCTCTCTGTGGTAGTGTGGAGCCAGCCTGTCCCCATACTTTGGAAATATTTTCACGTCGTAATGATGCAAAGCATAGTTAAGTTTTGTTTCTTCCATCGATTCAAATCCAGAGATGGCCCTTTGTGCCAGACAGGGTCGGTGAATCAAAAGATAAATTTTCAAAGTCAAAATATTGTGTCTTCAGCTCTATACCTTTCCATGTTAAACATCCTCTATTTTTTTATGAATACAACAAAGCTCCTTACTCTGATTACCGTTCCATATGCAATAGCCAAAACCACATCGCCATGACAACCCCTTGTATTTCTCTCCGTTTTGATTTCTTATTCCTACCGATCCTCAGGTCACCTTTCCCTCCCTTCTGACAGTCACTATGATAGTGATATATGCTTTACCCAGCCCGTTTCTGCTTCATTTTTTTTTTCAAGAAGTCCAGCCTGCACCCCTGTTCACAGAGCAGCATTAACAGCTTCAGTGTCCTTTTTCTGACTCTGTGAGAAGAAAGTGGGGGAGGGCTTGTGGGACAGAGCTTACAAAGTCTACAGTAGTGGGCAGTAGCAGGCCTTCACACTCACTCATCACTCACTCGCCCAGAGCAACTGCCAGTCCAGCAAGCTCTATTCATGGTAAGAGCCCTCTACAAGTATACCACATTTTATCTTTCATATCACTTTTTTACTGTACTTTTTCTATGTTCAGATACACAAATACTTATTATTGTGTTAAAATTATCTTCAGGTTTTAGAACAGTAACATGCTAAGCAGTTTTGTAGCCTAAAAGCAATATGCTATACCACAAAGCCTAGGCATGTAGTAGGTTGTACTAAGTTTGTGTAAGTGCACTCCATGATGTTTCTACAATGACAAAATCACCTAATGATGTTTTCAGAATGTAGCACCCTGACATCAAGTAATGCATGACCATATTTTTAAATATTAGGCTTCCTGTTAAAGGGTGGAAGAAAAATGTTACAAGACCCCAGAGATGGCAAGTAACTTTCACTGTCATCCCTTTGAGTTTTAATTTTTATTTAAGGCTTGCATAGATATGTAGATAAACTCTATAATGCTAATAGCAATAAGAATATAAAAATCATGGAGAAAAATGAGTGTCAATATGTTAGTTGATAAAGAATTGAACACAAAATTTTATTTGCCATAAATTGTGCATAGACATGTAGCCTGGAAGAACATTGCTGAGATGTGTACTAGCAATACCAAAACTTATAGAATTTAGAGAATAAGATAAGAATAGATTTTAGCTCCATATATCACAATAATTATTCTAAGTCACATTCAAAACAAGTGTGCTTGGGTAAAAGAAACTGAATTATAAGTGCATTGCTTATTGTTAGTTTAAATTGATTTTCCTAAAATTATAACTATGTTCAATAATTTTCTATATAAATATTTTAAGGCTATGGTAATTGTTATTTTTAATTACAAGTATAGTTTGAATAACAAGATTTGTGTTTATATAAATAATAATGATGATTATTGTATAGTTATTAAACAGTAACCTGTGAATTTAAATCTCTGTAATGTCAGTAGTCAAAACATAGAGAAAACTTCTCATGAAGCCATCTATTGCACTGTGTACTGATGAAAACCTTAAGTAACAGAAGAAAGAGCTTGGAGAGATTTAAATCAGCCTCTTGAGAGATTGTGCTTTGCTTTTTTCAATTTGACCACAGGGAATCAAATATTACATAAAAATTGTCATGTAAGTAGCACATATCTCAAATATTTTATTCTTAAATAAGTTCTTGCTACCAATTTCTCACCTGCCGTCCTTCTAATGCAAACTTCCTCATTTTAAAAGACTTTATTTATTCATTGTTGATTATAAATTTCATGCACAGTCTTTAGTACAGCACTTCACAAGGCATAGGGCCTGTCTTCATATTTATCAGTGTCCTGAACATATGCTCTACTTCAACAACTGAATCTGAACAGATGACATTCTTTTTACTGTCTCTATACCTTTATACTTGTTTCTTTGCCCAGAGGTCCCCATCCACCTTTGTCTGGTAAACTCTTCATTCTTCATACCAGTTCACTTGACAACCATTTCATGAGTATTTTCCTTACAAAGTTAGTTCCAAAAGTTCATCGCTCTCTTGTGTTACTCCAACAAAATTTTACCCACAATTTTAATTATGTTCTGTTAAATGACAGGGCAGAAGTACACCTTAATGATTAAGATTGTGACTGCCAGAATCAGACTAAGTTCAATCCGTGACTCAGCAAATCCCAGGGCATAACTTTGTGCAAGATACGTAACCTCTTGGGCCTTCTATTTCACCATCTTTAAGAAAGGGGGAATAATAATACATTAAAGGTGGTTGACTATTTCCTCTTTCAGCTTTGACATGTAATGAGCTCAGAGGCCACACACCTGTCCTCACAAGAAGTTAAACAAACTGAAAATGAATTACTTTTCTTAGACCCATGAAAGAACTGAAGTCGCAGGGCAAATCACTATCTTTAAATCTGGAGAGACAGGCTTATCCAGAGTCAGAGACTGGAACTGCTTACTAGGGTTAGAAGCCGCTGAAGCTATAAACCGTTGGGAGCACTTAAACTACACTTTGTATAAATTGTGAGAGGCTGAGTGTGAGAATGAGAAATCCTAAGGTCAGCAGTCATAAGAGAAACCCATTCTTTTATAAACTTTACCTCCAGATAAAGAACAAACCCCCAGAGCTGGAACAGTTTGAGCAACAAAATAAAGTAGCATTGGATTATAACCTGAAGTATAAAGTATATGCCCAAGTCCATAAATGATATTAATAAATGATTTATTAATAAATGTTGAAGAATATACAAATCTCCCATATAAAAAAATTCTAAATATTTTACATACCTTGAGGAGGTAGACTATAACTCCCCACTAAATAAGTGTTGGACATGCATACCAACTTTTTTCAAAAAGAAACCTGAGAAATACTGTCTCAGCCAAGTGGTCAAGGTTAATATCAACAGTGATAAGTCATTTTCATATTTTATACTTTTGATAATGAAATTGGCCTTTTCTTGGTGAACTTCCTTTTAACTCTGTATAATTCTAGTCTAATCTTGAAAAAAAAATCACACAAATTTTAATAGTAGGACATAAAATAAAATACCTGACCAGTGTACTTAAAACTGTCAAGTTCATCAAAAACAAGGTAAGTCTGAGAAACTGTCAAGTCCATAAGGAACCTAAATAGATATGATAACTAAATATAATGTGATATCCTGAATAGGATTTGGAATTGAATAAGAATATTAGATAAAAACTAAAAAAAAATCAAAGTATGGACTTTAGTTAATAATTTATATGTCAATATCAGTTCACTAATTGTGACAAATGTACCATTATGTGATGGTTAATGTATATATCAACTTTACTAGGACATTAGGTGCCCAGATATATGTTTAAACTTAATTCTAGGTGTGCCTCTGACAGTGTTTCTAGAAGAGAACAAAATATAAATCAGTAGACTGAGTAAAGCAAAAGGTGCTTGCCGGTGCCAGTAGCCCCCATCTAATCCACTGGATGCCTGCAGGGAACAAAAGGCAGAATAAGGGTAAATTTGCTGTCTCTGTCTGTTTTTGAAATGGAACCTGGCTCTTCTCTTGCACTCTGAAATTTACAGCGCCAGCTCCCCTGAGTCTCCAGCTTGGAAACGGCAGATCATGGGGCTTTTTAGTCTCAGTAATCGCAGTGAATCTATTGTTTATAATAAAAGTCTCTTTATATATATTTCTATCTCTAATCTCTATTTATCCATTTCTCTGAAGAACCCTATGATGTAAATAATAAAAAAAATTTGATATGAGATATATGAGAACTTTGTTCTATCTTTGTTATGTTTCTGTAATTCTATTTTAAGATAATTTTTTTGTTAAGTTCAAATATTGGTAATTTAATAATGGTTGTCCTAATTTTTCACAGTATTGTAATGCAGATTAAAGAACGTTAATCTGTAAAATTATTAGAACAATACCTGGAACAAAATAAATATCAATAAATGCTATCTATTATTATTAATGTAACATGCACATTTATTTTATTAGTTTTTCATTATTCTCCAATCTTTTTATCTCTCTCTGAGTCTTTTTACTTATTTTTGTAATGTCTGAAGAGGATTTTATTAGTTCGGCATATAGCAGCCTTTGAAAATTTAACAATGATCAAAATAATTTATTCAATGAGTGCTTATGGAAGATGACTTCCACACTTTATACTTACTTAATCTGTTATAGAAAAAAAATACACAAAGGAGTAGAAAATGTTTTTTAAAAATTTAAAGCTTATCTGGAAAAATTTTTATTTTTTTGTGTGTTTTTCAGTTATCTTGCTATTACCTACTTTGAACTCATTTTTACTTTTCCTCCAAATTTGAGCTAAAGTGATTAAAAACGAGTTACTTAGGTAATAAATAGAAAGATTTGGAAGTAATAATGTGGCGTCTATCATGTAATAACTCTTCTAATTACACATACAAACTTCTTCTATCCAGACATGTTTAAGGACTGAGTGATTTGAAGTCACACTGATATAGATTTGATTTTCAACCCTTGTAAGCTGCGTATTTTTAGTAAGTTTCTTAATCTCTCTGTTTTATTCTATTCTGTTTATAGATAAAGATAAATGTGTGATTGTTTTAGGGAATGAACTGAATAGATGAAGGTGCTAAAGTAAGTAATGCATGCTCAATAAACAACCACTGATCTTTATACAATAATCCCAGAAAGAGAAAGATTATTTATGTTTGTTCATCTTGAATCTTGGGTATTAAAGAAAAGCGTATGACTGAGTAGGGAGAATGTTATTGAAAGTGTTCTACAGTACCTGATTCTGATAGTGTATTAAACAAGTAACAACGAATTGCTTTCTCATTAGGGATTTTCAGCTGTCTTTTCCCTCTATCCCCTTGTTTCAAAATAATTTAATTTTGTATCTAGAACAATTCTTAAATCTCTTACATTACTGTTTCTTCAAATGTATTTGATCCCTGAGATTAAAAATAAAAATGTTCTAAAAATAATACCAGTACATTTATTTATGACTTTTTCACCTTCAATGGTAATTTTATTTCTCATTGATGCATTTTTGTCATTAATTTCCTTTATCTCATTTTTAATATCTTTTACTGTGACTCTTATTTCTCATTTATTTACTTATGACTGTCCAGATGCCAGACTGTTATCTCTCTCTGCCAATTTTGATTATAAGTATATCTTCTATCTATTCAGATTTTCTCTCACAAATTACTTTTTTATTTTTATTTTCATAAACTGTATATTCTTTCCTCCATGCGTTTAATAACACTCTTAGGCAGACAAGTGATTTTCTGATTCTTGGTCTCACTCTTGAAAGCATAAACTTTCAGATGAATCTATTTTTACTAAACCTCTTGCTCATCATTTTCCTTCTCTCCAATTTCAATATTGATGATTTAAAGAGTGTCCCTTAAAATCTTAGCTGTCATTGCACTTGTACTGTATTTCATTTTTACTTATTAAATTTGGGGGGAGATTATTATTAAAAGCATGCTCAATAATAGTATAGGGTCATTTAAAAAATGACAAAAAATACTCTGTAATTTTATTTATGGAAGAGTTCTGATATTAAACTGAAAGTACTGACAGAAAGTTTCTATGCTTATCAAAGAAGCAATTTTATTTTATTGTGTGAGTCAGCATCAAGAAATTTTCAATTCCCAATAGCCCCATTTCTCAGTTTGAAGATAATCATTTACCAAATGCAATATGTGTAATAAGTTGAAGCCTGTCATCTTTTACATTCTTTTGATAAAGTTGAAATAGGAATTGAAATATTTATTATTTGCATTGTTTCCAGGGATGAAGATTAAAGTGTTAACACTTCATTTTATCATACATTGCTAAGCAACAGTTATTAGTAGAGTTTTTGCTGAGGATTCTCCAGTAGCTCAGGTAAAATAGGAAAATTCAACAAAAAAAAATTCCTCCAGGTCACTTGTAAGTGGAAGAGAATAGGGCACTCTTTCATAGGCTTGAAAGGTACTTATGTTGAAAATACCAATTTAGCCCTGAAGATTGCTAATGGGCACTGCAAGATGAGTCACAATTTATAAACATTGCAGGCCGAGGACAAAAGGTTTTATAGCTTACAGAACTGGAAACTATGAAGGTTATGTCTTAATTTAAGTGGAACTAGCAAACGATTTAACATTATTCCTCTTTTCGTATCAAAACACAAAGTTTTACTTTTTTTCCCCAGAGTGCTGTGTTTATGTGTGTCTAGCTTAGCCTGATAACATCAAAAACTTCCAAGGCCTCATGAATATCCCTCAGGTGAGCACCAGCCTCAGAGAACCAGCACTGACCTGATATGTACTGAACCCTGACATGGTGTGTCTAGAGTCTAGTCTACCCGCTGGTCTTACATGGTTACCCAGACTCCTGAGAAAATAAACCCAGTATTTAGGGGGGGAAATTCTGAGAAGCTTTGGAACTTTAAATTAAGGTCTTTTATTTTTACGTATTTTTTCTTTTATTTAGAACTTAAAAAAAGATTATATTAGTACCTGCCAATATAGTATATAATAATAATAATAATAACAACAACAACAATTAATAATAAAAGAGCTGCTATTGGTTGTCTGCTGTGAGTTAGAAAATCTTTTTGATATTTTATATACATTATTCTATTTATTTCAGGAGAAGGAAGATATTGTTGTGTTCATTTTATGAATAATCTAAGAAGAGGTTTTTGGAAGTCAATAAAGCCCATGTGATCACTCAACTAGTAAGCAGTGGAGACTAAATTTGAACCCAGGTTTCTGACTCCAAAATTTGTAACCTTAATTAACTTTTCATTTTATTATTAAAACCTAAATCCAGAACAGCTAGGTCTGCTCAAGAAGTGCATGGTCCTTAAACACTAACACCTAAAGCATACTGTTCTGTTATTCTCATTGTATGCCCAAATACCTTTATTAAGACATAAAGGAGAGAATCTTTCCTCTTTCTGACTCTCATTTCCTGGAGGACATATCTGCACAACCTAAGCAATCAACATGGTCACTGTCTTACACAAAGATGTTCAGAGAAGACCTGAAGACATGAGGCATACATAACTTGTTATTGCTTTCAAAGATTGTGTCAGAGTCCTATCAAGTACACTGCTTTGGGAAATTTGGCTCTGTGTGCACAATACCTGAAGTAGAAAATTTTATGTCTAGTTTCTATCATTCTGCGTCCACTCTAAGGTGACTCTGAAGACTAGTGTAAACAGAATGTTGTAACTATTTTAAATAAATGAAAGCTGCTTCATCACTCTCATTTTATAAGGCAAATCTGCTTAGGATCCAATGGAATATGCCCAAATTATCATTAACATTAAAATCCTAAAATACTTATTTTTTGAGATCCCACCCCAACCCTTTCCTTATCAGCTTAGTTCCTTTCTTACTGAAATATCATTCTTTTCTACTTTCCTCATCCTGCTTCCCTGAACAGATTTTAACCAGCTGCCCTGTTCGTAATTATGGTATTCTCTGAGATCGAAGGTTATCTCTAGCAGTATAAAGAGAACTGGATAACTGAAACAAATAGTACATACAGTAGAGAGGCAGTAAGCTCACTGTTGTATGATCACCATCAACTTACTATCAAGAATAAAAAGGGCAAAGCTCTGTAGAGAATCTAAACAATACAGGGTAGATATAAAGGCGAGGAAAGTGTAAAAGAGCCAATGTAAGCATTGTGTTGAAAGAGTGTTATAGCACAGTCAGTGAGAGGCTTGCCTTTGGAGTCAGGCAGCCTGGGCTCAAGGCCAGCTATGCTCTTTCTAACTTTGACCTTGGTTATGTTATTCAACTTCCATAAGCCTTGGTTTTCTTATTGATGAAATTAGGATAATACTAATGTTCATATCCATAGGTTGCTGAGAGCATTAAAATGACTTTATTTCATACACTGTGAAGTGATCAGTAAGCAGTAGCTATATGGAGATCAGATGTGTTGCAGTTTATTTTGTGCCTGACATGTAGTAGGCATTCAGTAAATACTGACTTGATGAAGGAATCATGTATTTAGCAGAATGGATTGGAGAGTAGAAGGACAGAAGAAACCAAAAATCACCTGGGTGTGAAAGACAAATTAAAAACAAAATCTATTTCTTTAATATTTTTATTTCAAGTATGAAAATGAGATAGGCTCTATCCACTAAAGGCCGGGAATAGATTTTGCTGCCCCACAAGACTCATATGCTCTTTGGCATCCTTCTCTGAGTTCCTAGGAATTATGTGGTGTCAAGTGAACTTTATTTTAGGCTTAAGAGATTTCAGCAGGAATGACCATGATTGCTATATTTCATGATACTATTTATGATATCTGCTAAATGAGTTTGCCTTATGAAAATGAATATATTTCAATTGTGCCTAATTTTAAAGCTGTCCATTGGGTACTCAATATTCTACAGTAGAAAGCATTGTATTTGGAGGGTGGAAGGAACAGGCCAATTTCTCATATGTGGGAGCTAAAACTCTTAGTTTTAAAAATGTGCACTTATACAAGGCATTTTACACTCAGTGCTGCCTTTGAGGGAAGATAAGGTGTTTTAGTTCTTGTCTTGCTCACAAAAATACTGAACATGAAATTACATTTAAAGTATTGCATTGATTCAACCAATAACTCCAGCGTTTTATTATGGAGTATTAACCTATAATTTCAGGTATGAATTACTGTTCACTAATTATGGCTGTAATTATCCCTTCATTAAAACTGTGTTACTCAGTGACTACTCTTTTATGTTCTTCAGTACATTCATTGTCATTGCTCTTTTTTCTTTCTGTTTTCTTTTTTTGCCAAATGTTGAGCTTCACATACTAAAATGAGGCTTACCTGTAGTTTTCAACTGGCTTTTAAATATATTTAGACATGTCTTAGCTTAAGTGAATTTGCTGTGTTTTGAGAAATTTTTAAAGACTAAAAATTAATTTAAGTTGGTACTAGCAATACTAAAACACATTTTAACACATCAAAAAATGTAAATCTTTACTTCAAGATTTAAAAGATTTCTTTTTTTTTTTTAACGAGAAAACTACATGGCTTAGACTATTCATCTATCCTAAAGTAATTTTGGAAGTAAGAAATATCATAGTGAGAAGATTTGTTTAGTCTTGACCTATCTTGATATATATACATATAGAGAGAGAGAAAGAGAGAGAAGAATTAGAAGAAATTGCAAGTCAATAAAATAATTTTGAGAAAAGAATTTGTAATTTTATTTTTACTGGTTGAGTTGAATTGTGGCTCCCAAAGGAGATGTCCACATTCTACCCCCATAGAACCTGTGAATATATCTTAGTTTGGAGTGGCAGTCTTATTAGCCATATTACTCTCTTGAGGAATAACTTTTTTACTCCATGTAAGCTCATTAAAGTATAATTTTTAACATTTGAAACTAAAGGTGTTTGAAAATATTTTTGACCAATAAGTTATTAATTTTAGTCTTTGCACTTTATCATTCACATTCATGATATATTTTGTTTGATGAAAAACAATAACTTTAGAGGATTGTATTAATATCTTGGAATGTACTACTATCACTCTATTTGTACAAAACTGTATCTACAAAAGAGAATTTATTTTATCTGTAAAGAAAAGTGAGACGTAAATTGTTTCTAATCTTTGATGATGCAGCTGGGACTTTTTCATTCATTTATTGATCAAATAAATATTTATTGAGTAACTACTCTGTATCATTCCATGTGATAAACATAAACATAAACAAACATCTCTGCCCTCATGAATCATATATTCTATTGCAGGTAGAGGAAAGACAGTCAATAAACATAATGAATACATTATATATTATATTAGAGCACATATATTAGTTAAGAAGCAAAAAGTGTTGTGTTAGAAGCGTTGCAAATTTAAATAGGATGGTCAGATCTCTGATAAATACTCAAGAAAGGTGAGGAAATGAGTCATGAAGGTACAAGGAGGAAATTATTTCTAAACATAGTGAGCAATCAGTCCTAAGATCTGTTTTTGGTACACTTAAGGAAGCAATTACTAGCAATACTAAAAAGTGCATTTCAACACTATCAAACAATAAGAGCAAAGTGGAAGCTAGTACTAAATGAGACAAAGAGATAACAAAGTCAGGATACATAGGGCCTTTATGCTATTCAAGAATTTTAGCTTTTTTTTTTAATAAAATGCAAAAATATTGGAAGGTTCAGATAAAAGTGACATGATATAATTTATAATTTCAAAGGAATATTCTCTATGCTGTGTAGAAATAGTACATATTGAATCAGAAAAATTAGAAGATTCTTGGCATAATGTAGGTACAGGTTATCGTAACAAGACAAGGCAATGGTTAAACTAAACATAATTTGTTGCCGGATTAGATTTTGGGTGTGAAAAAAGAGAGAATTCAAAGATGATTTTAAGTTTTTTCATCTAACTGGAGAGCTATAGTTAACTGGAATCAGAAAAATAACAGATAATGTAGATTTGCAGGGCTAAAGTAAAAAGCATGGTAGCTTTTAGATATTTATTTTATATGCAAAATATTGAGTAGGCAGTCAGAGATATAGAGGACAGAAATTCAAAGGAGAGATCCAGGCCAGGAATATATGTTTAGGAGTCATTAGCATATAGGTGATATTTAAAGACATGCAACTGAATGAGACTACCAATGAAATAAGACTACCAATAAAATGAAGAAAACACAGAATATAAGAGGACCAAAGACAGAATGAGACACTGCAAAGTTTGGCTCAGTGATATAGGAAAAAAAAAACAATAATTGTTTGATTCCAGGAAACCACTGAACTAAAAAAAAGGTTTTTAAGGAGAAGGCAGATCAACTTGACTACTAACAGGTCAAGTATTATGATAGCTATTAATTGAGTATCGAATTTAGCAATGTAGAGGTCATTGCTGAGTTGACAAGAACAAGTTTGTTGGAGTGATAGGAGAAAAATCAATATTGGAACAGATTCAACGGACAATGGGCAGAGAACAACTGAAAAGAAAAATATTAACTCGTTTGAGGATTAGTTTTAAAAGGGAAGAGAGAAATGGAGGTTGTATCAAAATAATGTTTTTAAGATAGGCAAATTAACAGGATAATTTGTCATAGAAATAATGCAGCTGAGAGGGAAATCTTAATGATATAGAAATAAAATGAGAAGGTTGTCCAGCATTTGAAATCCCCTTATCTGTGGTTTCAGTTACCTATGGTCAACTCATGTCTGAAAATAGTAAGTGGAAAATTCCAGAAATAAACAATGATTTTTAAATTGCATGCCATTCTTAGTTGCATGATAAAATATTGAGCCATCTAGGTCTTCCCAGGACATGAATTATTCCTTTGTCCATGCTGTATATGTTACTCACCTGTTAGTCAATTAATAGCCATCTTAGTTATCAGATCAATTGTTGCATCTCAGTATTTGTGTTCAAGTAACCCTTATTTTACTTAATAATGGCTCCAAAGAGCAAGAGTAATGATACTGGCAATTCAGATATGCCAAGAGTAACCATAAAGTGCTTTTTTAAAGTGACAAGCTGAATAGTCTAGACTTACTAAGGAAATAAATCATGTAGTGAGGTAATAATGATCTACAGTTAAAACAAATTTTCTACCCATGAAATTGCTTATTTATAAATTACACTTTTTATCATAGGTATATCTGTATAAAAAAATAAATAGCATATATGATGCTATCTGCAATTTCAGGCATCCACTGGGTATCTTTAAACATATCTCCCATGGGTAAGGGGTGGAGGGGACTACTGCAATGATATACTAGAATAAGTGAGAAAGAATAAATTTAGAATATAAGTTGAATGTCATTAAACAGGACCATGATCACTTCAACTCTAGTGATAAAAGGGAAGCAACTACATGGCACCAGATGACAGTATGTACCAAAGTACAATGTTGGGAGTTCCTTTCCAGTTGCTTTGATTTTCCTAGTGAAATAGAAAGCAAGATCATGGATTGAGAGTAAAGATGGAGCAGGGATTTTTGGACGAGGAGGAGAGGTGAAATATGCATCAAGGAGTGTGAAGGAGTAAAGAAAGAAAGAAACATGGCATGATTTTTGTAGAGCATTAAAAGTATACTTAAGGTTCCTGAACTTGAATTTGAAATGAGACTAGAGTGTTTTTCAGCCATATTCAGCTATATGGAAACAGATATCAAGTAAGTGAAGAGGAGAGGCCTCAATGCAGGGTCCTACCTTGTGCATTTAGATGTCAAGTCTCATTTGTCTCACAGTCGGTTTCAGTTCCTCAGCATTTTTTGTTTGTCTTGCACAACCTTGACGCTATTTGACAATTGGTTTGTAGAGGCTCTCAATTTGAGTCTGATGTTCTTTTCAAGGTTAGATTAAGGGTGTGCATTTTTGCTGAAAATGCCACAGAAGTGATATTTTGCCCTGTTCAGGTCATATGAGGGTATGTGAAAGAACATGACTTACAACGTGAGATGCTGATTTTCGTTTTCTGTTTCAGGTGGTGCCTGCCAGGTCTCTCCAGTGTAGAGTTGCTAGTTCCATCTTTGCAATTAATAAATACTGTGTATGAAAATATTTTGGGACTATTCAAAGATCCTATTTCTCATCATAATTTTTCCCACTACCTTTCAGATTATCTTTTAATAATTTCTTGCTTGCAATTAATTGTAACTGTACAATTGGCATAATGCTGATTTTCTATTTCCATCATTCTTTCCATAGTTATTTATTAGAAAGGAAGAGTTGCCCCTTCTCTCAAATTTATGTAATCGATTAATTATTTATGTCAGAATGTAATATGTAGAATATATATAACAAATATATAGAATAAGTATATAGAATATAATTCAAAACTATATCTGTATTGCTGATTAAATTGTTTTATTTTCTGAGTACTTCCTTACTTTCTGGAACCATAGGACATTCAAGGATTATTTTGTATCTTTCCCTGTTTCAGCCACAGTCAGCCATTTCTCCAAGGACCCCTGATTTCTTTTATTAGTAAATGGTTTGGAAACCTAAATCTGTGTATTAGTTGTGCTTATTGCTTATAGGTCCTCTCGGTGGACAGAACCAGGAAATATATTTATGCATAAATACACCTTTATATTCATTTTTATTTGTGTGTGTGTGTGTGTATATACTCTTATAAGCTCATACTGTACCTTTGATTTTGATTTAATGCTACAGGGTTTATTCTAGTCTTCTCCTTTTCAGTATATGTAACTGGATTCCCCCCACCCCCCACCACTTCTCATTGTCCAAAATCTATTTACTTATTTACTTAATCCTATTATACTCATAAAGTAGTTTCTGAATTATTAATCCATATCTCTGTGGGAAAAAAAAAAAACAACTAGAGCACAATATTAGTGTATAGTTCTTTTGTATATAGCCTGATAGTATACAGCTTAAATGTTTTCTAAAGTTAGGTTAGTTCTATTTCCACTTATTTTATTTTGTTATTCATTTGTAATACAGTTAAACATATATTACTGTTTCTATTCTATTTTAGGTTTTTGCCACATTCTGCTTTTTTAAATTATTTATTTAATTTTTTGGTAGGTGAAATATTCATGGTTCTAAAAGTCAGGGTGATCCCAAGAGAAATATTCAGAGAAGTTTTACCCCCACCTTTATACCATTACCATAGTCCCATTTGCCCATTCTTTCCAACCAAACAACACCTACATCATTAGATAATCAATGTCATTAGCTTCTGAATTATCTTTCGTGTATTTCTCTTGCACAAATAAGTGATGTACGAATAATTTTTTTATATTCTTTTTGTTCTTACAAAAAGAATGTTATACAATAGGTATACTTTTGCACTTTGTTTTTTCCCTAACAGTTTGCTTTCGTTTCACAATATATATCTGAAATCACTTTATATCAGTTTATAAGCATACTCTTCATTTTTAACAGCTTCATAATACTCCATTTTATGGTGTACAACTCTAAAAATTTACCAGAGAGTAACTGTAAATTGGCATAGTTTTGGGGGGAGGTAAAGGAAATGTTCTAAGTAGATTGTGCTTGTGGTTGCACAATTCTGCAAATTTACCAAAAATAAATAAATTGTACATATAGAATTAGTTAATAATATGATATACAAATCATACTGCATGTGGTAGACTAAATAATGACTCCTAAATATAGCCAGATCCTAATCCCTTGAATCTGTGAATGTTACCATATATGGTGAGTGGGATTTCTCACTTGTGATTAAGTTAATGATATTGAGTTGGAGAGAGTCTCCTGGATTATTCAGGTGGTCACTAAATTTAAACACAAGTATCTTCATAAGAGAGAGGCATAGGGAATTTTAGTGACAGAAGTAGAGAAAAAAATGCGACAATGAAAGCAGACAGTGGAGTAATGCATCCATAAGCCAAAGAATGCCAGTAGATACCAGAATCTCAAAAAGGCAAGAGACAGATTCTCCTCTGGAGCCTTTAGAAGGTAGCCTTGCTGACACCTTGCCTCTGTGGTATTGGTAGAATAGATATATAGACCAAAAGAACAAAAACTCAAAAATTGATCCACATGAATGTATGCTCAATTGACATTTGGCAAAGTTACAAACGCAATTCAACTAAGGGAAGATCACCTTTTTGATGAGTGATACTGAAACAATTGGAAATCTAAAGAAAAAAATCACCCTCGACTTCATTTTTACACTTTACACAAATGGGCCTTTGACATAAATATATAATGCAAAACTGTGAAAACTTTTTAGAAGAAGAAAGGAGAAATATCTTTGAGATTTAGGACTAAGCAAAGAGTTCTTGGACTTAGTACAAAAAGCATGATCCATAAATAAAAATATTGATTAAGTATACCATATCAAAACTGGAAAATTTTGCTCTGTAAAATACTTTTTTAATAGGATGAATAGATAAGCTTGGGAATGGGAGAAAATAATTTCAAATCACATACTTAACTCAGACTAGTAACTCAAATATATAATAAACTCTCAAAACTCAATAGTAAAAAATAAAAATCCACATAAAATGAACAAAAGACAAAGAAATGTTTCATCAAAAGTAGTATACAAAGGGGAAATAAACACATTAAAATATGATAACATCATTAGCATTAGAAAAATGTAAAATAAAACCACAATTTTATATCACTGTACACTTATCAGAAAGACTGAAATAAAAAATATTAACAAAACACATAATGCTAGCAAGAATAGAGATAAAGCATATCACTTACACATACTTGTGAAAATGTAAAATAGCATAGCCACTCTGGAAAATCATTTAGCAGTTTCTTTAAAAAATGAAACATACAACTACATGTAATCTAGTAAATTAACTCCTGAATATCTATCTCAAAGAAATGAATTCTTATGTTCCCCAAAAACAAACTAACATAAACTGCACAGGGATATTTATAGCATCCTTATTTTTAATAGCCCCAAATTAGAAATAATTCAGATGTCTTTCAATGGGTAAATAGTTAAAGTAAAACAAACAAAAAAACTGTGACACTACCATATCATGGAATACTACTAAACAATTAAAAAAAAAAAAAGATTATGGATACACAAAACAACCTAAATGAGTATCTAGAGAATTAAACTGTATAAAAAAGCTGAAGTCAAAACGTTACATACTGTGTGATCCCATTTATATATTTTGAAAATGACAAATTTATGGAAATAGAAAAAAGATTACTGGCTGTCAGTAGTTAAGAAGGGGACTGAGGGAGAAGGCAAGTGGGTGTGGCTATATAAGGACAAGCTTGTGGTGATAGAAATTTTCTGTATCTTGACTACATCAATAATAATATCCTAGTTGTGTTATTTTTCTATAGTTTATAAGATGTTATTGCTGGGGGAACAGTACAGTGTACATGGGATGTCTCGATTATTTCTTATAATTTTATGTGATTGTACAATTATCTCAAAATTAAAAAAATAATAATTAAAAAGTTATCGAAGAGGTGAGAATTAAGAAACAAGTCAGAAAATAGGAGATTCTATTTGTGCCATATGTATATAACGAAGTGTCTGCCAGGGATATACAACAATCTGCTACACATCAATGAGGAAAGACTGCCAATTCAGTACAAGAATAGGCAAGAAACTTGAATATATCTTTTACAATAAGAATACCCACATGATTAATAAACATACGCAACAGTTTTCAACCTCACTGATAATCAGAAAAATGGAAATCAAATCCAAATTTTTATACTACTACTTACCACTAGAATGGCTAAAATTAAGACTGACAATACTAAGCATAGGTGAGGATATAGAAAAGAACTATACATTGTTCTTGGGAAACAACTATTTTGTAAAGCTGTTTGAAATATTCAACTATAATTGTACATTTGTCACCAAGAAAGTTGCTCTTAAGTGTTCAACCAAAAGGATAAATGAACACATATCTCAAAACTATGTATAAGATTACTTAGAAAGAGCATTTTTTTTTTGGTAATCATTCTAAACTGGAAACAAGCCAATGTTCATCTGCATTAGAATGGATAATGTATTGTGATACATACAGACTATAAAGTCATATATATTTTAACAATGATGATAAGCAAACCATAATAACATAAAACAGTGTTGATTAATCTTACAAGTATAACATTGAGGAAAGTTCATTAAGAAAGACATTCTATCCTTCATTTTATATAAAGGTCAAATAAGGCAAAACTAAATTATGACACAGAGTCCAAGTTAATAGTTTTCTTAGTTTTCTTTGGTATTTAGAGTAAAGATTTGAAGTGTCACAAAGGAGACTTTTGGATTGCTGGTAATGTATTTCATACCTGTGTGCTCACTTTGTGTCAATTTCTTGTGCTATATGTCAATCATTTGTGCACTTTTATATATGTATGCTATATACTTTAATGAAAATCTGACAAAGTAAAAGTCAATCATGCATTTGACAAAAAAATACATCTTTAGCAACTAAAAAAATGACCATTTTATAAGCTATATTTTCTGGTTAAAGTCAAATACAATTAAATATAATTTTTGAATCATTGGAAATTAGCCAGCATTTTATTATATATCATTTGGATCAAAATAGAAATTTAAAAGATTATAATCTTTCTGAAATCAATAAAAATTGCACGTCATGCCATGATTTTGGGTCACAGCAAAATTTTTGCTTATAGAAAAACATATCATGTAAGTACTTTCATTAATAAATAGTATGACTAAACATAAAATAATTATTCACTTAATTTTTTTTAAATAAACCAAAAAGAAAAGGAAGAAAATTTAATGAGCATATATCAGAAATTATTTAATAAAGCATGAAAGAACAAACTATACAACATTTGGGTGAATATAATTTATTTTTCTTGAAAAGATAAAGAAAATGAATAAATGCCTCATGATCCCAAGGAAAAAGAAATGAAATAGAAACAATGAAGATTAGACATGCCAAAGAAAGATATAATCTAAACCATAGTAGAAATATTGTGCTTAACTCTTTAGACACAAATTTGAAAGCCTAGAGATAATGAACGTTTTTCTAGCTAAATTTGAATCACTAAAATAAACCCCAAAAGATATAAAAAACTTGAAAAGAACTTAAAGAATGGGAAGACGATTAAAAATCAACCTTACTTAAAATAGGCATGGGTAACTGACAGTTTCACAATTGCATTCTGTTTCATAAATAATGGATTCATAGACCTTCAAAAACTTATTAAGCTATATTGAACAATAGGAAAGATGAACATCTAATTGATTTTATGAAGCTAGAAAAGATAATATCAAAAAATTATATCACACACACATATATATAGAAGTGTAAATTTTAAGCATAATTTTTACAAAGAGAAACACACCAAACCTTTACTATAAAAATAATAAGATAATATTACAATATGGATTAATTCAATATTTATATTAAAATTTCTCTTTTATTTTCATTCTTATCTCTAGGAATACAATTTTAAAAACATTTTAATTAAAATAATAAAATAATAATTAATAATACATTAAAGTGCAAAACAATCCAATTAGAAAATGGGCAAAGAACCTGAGTAGACATTTCTCCAAAGAGAACATATAGATGGGTATTTATCTGAAGAAATCGAAAACACTAATTATAAAAGATATATGCACCTCTGTGTTTATTGTAATGTTATTTACAATAGCCAAGATATGAAAGCAACATGTGTCCATCGTTGTATAAGAAGAGGTAATATATATACATACATATACACACAATGGAATATTCATAAAAAAAGAATGAAATCTCACCATTTATAGCAACAGAGATGAATCTAGAAGATATTATGCTAAATGAAAAAAGTCAGATAAAGACAATACCATATAAACTCACCTATATGTAGAATCTAAAGGACAAAGTAAATGAACAAACGAAACAGAAACAGACTCAGATACAGAGAATAAACTGATGATTGCCAAACAGAAGGGGGTCACAGGAATAGGTGATAAAAATAAAGGGATTAAGCAGTATAAATTAGTACTTTTTAAATAGTTATGAGGATGTAAAGTGCAGCATAAGAAATATAGTCAATAACAGTGTAATAACTATGTATAACATTGGATGCATACTGAATTAATTGGGGGGGGTCACTTTGTAAATGATATAATTGTCTAACCATTGTGTTGTACACTTGAAACCAACAAAATAACATTATATGTCAACTGTAATTGAAAATTAAAGGAGCAAAACATGATCTATTAAAATAAAACCACAAAAATCTAATTAAAGAATATAAAATAATATTTAAATATGAAAATAATTTTCTTGGGTGATAGTTATATACAACAAAAATGCTGATTTTCCCAAAGTTAACATATAATTTTAACAGAATTTCAATTAGAAGACTAACACTTTTTTCACAATTTGGAATTTAATGAATTGCTATAGATTTTATCTAGAAAAATAGAGTAGGTAAAGAACAATGAGGGTAAGTTGCATGTCTTACTAATATCAGAATATATTTTAAAGCCACAGTAATCAAAGCAAAGTATTATTGACAAAAGGCTAGAAAATTGTAGAAAAAATAATCCAAAAATAGATTATACTATTTTATAATCTATATAATGTTTTATTAACAAACATTATATTTAAAAGGTTAATTCTCAATATAGTGTCTCACTGAAAATCAAATCAGACTCTATGACATTTCATATTTTAAAAGGAATACCAGATGAAACAAAGATATTTCATTTAAGTGAGTAAACATCTTTTGAAGACTTCCAATAAAACCTAAGGATGAGAAAAGTGAAAAAAAATGTATGTATACTCATATATAACTAAGTCATATATTTCAGCACTTTTTAGAATTGTTTTTAACCCATTTCAAATAAAATGTTTGTGTTCTAAGAACTCATCAAAAATCGATAAAAGGACTTTTTGATCAGTGGAAGATACATCTGTGCAGACAGGCTACACTGCAGTGAGTAGAACCCTGCCCAGATAACTTCCTCAGGAAGAGCAATGTCACGTTTTTGTTTCTTCTTGCTTCGTCTCTACTTTTTTGCTCTGATATTGGACTACCCTCCAAACTCTAGTTCACTTATTTGTCTTTCCTCAGACTGGTAACTTGGTTCAGTCTTGGCTAGTTTCTGACTGCTTTCAGGCTACTCCAGTCTTTGGAGACCTGTTATTTAGCTCTTTTGGTGTAAAAGAACTTCCATTTACAGCAACTTAGGAGACATCAAAATTAAATGCTGGTTCTAAGCAACAGCAGAAAGTTACTTTGAGCAGTTTGACCAGGAGAGTCTCACCCAGCCCAATGGAAAACTTTATACTACTTGTTTTAATTAAAGAGGAGTGAGCTTATATGTTCATTTTTCCTGATCCGAGGCACAAAATACACCTAGCATAACCTAGCAAAACACAACAAATTTCTTCTATCAAGGAAAACACCTTGATATTTTTTCTCATATAATTGTTTAGTGAACTTCTTCACTGGCATGTGGATTCATCCAGGAAAATAAATTCAGTAGTCACTGAATTTACTGTGATTTCTTTGTGCTTCTCTTTAAACACTGATACCTACATCAAGGCTGACAGCTTGTAAGGATTCCTATATGCTGTGGGGCAGAGTTTCAAAGAGACATGCAACTTACTATTTTGAAGACGTTTCTATCATTTCAAAGTCTTGTTGATACCATTTACTATGTTCTCAATAATTCTAAAATTTGGACTCATTCAGTGAGTCCCCACCTGTATTCAATTCCCGAACAGACACTTAATGCTTTCCTGTACCAAACAATAAGAAATATATTAACCCAAAGTATTTTCTCTTTCTGTGGCAGCTGTCATGATAGTCTGTGCTGAATTTATTGTTTTTCTATTCCCCAAAACTTATTTTGGATGCTTGGTAATATTTTTGTCTCTATTGTTTTCAAATGTTTGCTTATTATGTTATTATAAATGTTGCTGTTGCTAATGTGTTTAATTTGTGGGATTACTTTATAGCTTACAGATATATTATATTACATGTATAATATAATATGTTTAATATATATGATATGATGATTTGTGAATTACCTTATAAGTTACATATATAATACCTATAATAATGTGCAGACAGAGTTTAAGTAAAGCTTTTAAATAAAGCTTAAATAAGAAACTAAATATATTTTTTGTTTGTTTATCACCAGTAAATTGTGTCATTTTGTCCAAAATTGCAAGC
The DNA here is from genome assembly GCA_030015415.1 of Cynopterus sphinx. Taxonomy (NCBI): domain Eukaryota; kingdom Metazoa; phylum Chordata; class Mammalia; order Chiroptera; family Pteropodidae; genus Cynopterus; species Cynopterus sphinx. Next base: position 35,183,503 of record CM057380.1, read on the forward strand.
TTAAACAAATGGCTTGATTGTGAATGGACATGACCTTAATGTGAAATACAGAGTAGGATGTATGAAACTGACTAAAAACACTGATTCTTCTAGAAAAAAAAATATCTTTTTCTCATATGGCCACTGATGGTTAAGTCTGTATCTTCTAAGGTCACGTAAGAGCTCACGTGGTATGGTTTACCATTCAAATTGCTACATTGGAATGTTTTTGTTATGGTATTTACTCCAAATTTTTTAGAAAAGTTTCCACTGATGTGTAATAAATAAATCTAACGTAAGTAAATTTACTTATTAATATTGGTTCCCAAGTCCTAAATTGTCACCTAATCTTGGTCTGTTCTGAGTATTTTTTTTCTTTTCTAAAAACCCAGATCATTTAAGATGATATTTACGTACCACTAAATACTTTATTAATGCTATAACTTCAGACCCATTTTCTATTTGACAAAATAAAACAAACGATTTCAAAGTTAGATTTTTTGATTTAGTAATAGACTTAAAACTTACCTCTCTTTTTTCTCTGGCAGTTATTGACCTTTCTTGAAAGAGATTATTAGCTAAAGGTCACACTGCCTTTTTATTTTGTTACCTTAAAGCTAAAGAATTTATTATCTCATCCTTAATACTATGGTAGAACATTTTCTTCATGGGCTGTGCAGTACATAAATAATGCAAGATTTAAAGTCTTAGAATTCCTTTATCAGCAGATAGCAGAGTACTTTTAAAAATCCTTTTCTGGCTTGAGGTAACAGTTTACTTTTATGCTGAATCCATGCAAGGCTTTGTGAACTGCTTATGTATGGGAGACCAGCCACCGACACTGGGCAGATCTGAGGATAGAATGAATTCACCATCCTTAAAATTTACTAAAAAAAATTTATGGAAATGCAATTTTAATTTTTAACATTATAATTTCGATGATACCACCTTCTTTTACTCTATTATTGGTTTTCTACATAATAACTACTAGAACAGAAAAGAAAAACAAAAATAGAAATGGAACTATTAAGTAAGAATGGAAAAAGAAAATGCACAACTGTGATATCCAGTAGAAATATTTTGCTACTGGAAACAGAAAGACCGTATTTACTTTTCTTAGTAGAATTTAAATAAAATGGGAGACAAGAAGGTCCTGACTGACAGAGACGTAACACATTTCTCAAATGTTACAAGTTCTATTACCAGCCAGAGAAGGAGAAATAAAAGTCAATATTACACTTTTCAAAATGCATGTACTGAAATACTGCTAAATAATTATGTGGCAAATTTTGACCTGCTTCAAGATTTTTATCATAGGAGAGTTCGAAAGATCAGCAGTTCTGCCGTTAGAAATTCAGAGGCCTGATTAAACTTATTTCTATATTCTAAAAATCATTTTTATTTATAAAGTGCTATTAAAAACTGGCTTTTGCATTTGATTCCTAAGTCTTCCTAATAATGAAAGATGTTAAACTGCTATAAGCAAGAAAAAAACCCTAAATATCTTCAATTGACTTGAATTATTTTCTGTGTTAAATGTTTGAATGTCAAAATAATTCCATTAACTGATGTTGAGTAAGAACACAATTTTAATGTGAAATAGTCTAATCTTAACCTCTTACATATACAGTAGAATTATTATATAAGTATTCAAACACAATAATTTGTAATAAAATATTTTAAGAAACTTATTTTGCCTCACTTCTCTTTATTTCATTTCTCATCTTGGATTTAATTAATAAAATGACAGAGAATCGCTAATATCTATTTCACAAATCTTCAACAAGTGTTAAAAATAAACAAAAAGACTGGTGAACTGAGAATGAAACAAGAAAAATCAATAAAATACATTGTGTCATGTAATATTTCTACCCTTTCTTCCTCTTCTAAAGCATTTTAACATGTAGGGGAAATGCAGTCACCAAAGTTTCAACTGAAGTTAGGAATAGTTCAGGTCTTTTATCCAGTCTAACTAATTTAATATTCTCATTTAAAAATAAAGTAAAATGAGTATAATTTACCTTTGCACAACTATCTGTTTCTGCAATAAAATGTTAAGTATTTCTACATATTTTATTTTAAAAATATTAAAATGTATTAGATATGGCAATTATTAATATTAATTTTAAGTGTCAAACAGATATGGTATTTTGAATAATTTAATATGAGAAAATTAAATTGTTATGAGAACAAAATGCTGGTCAGTCAATAATTAGTTTATTGAAAGTATTTTAATGGATAAAATACTGTATAGCAAAAAATTATTTAGCATTTAGTATAGTAAGATGAGGTATGGCAAATAAATAACACAGGTGTCATATGAAAGAAACTGTCCGATGGTGACAGACAAAAAAAAATACCTGTAATATAAGTCATAATTAAATAGGAGATAAATATACAAATAATCTCCCCAAAAGATTTCTAAGGAAGACATAATTTCATGGATATAAATAGAAATGTATATAAATATTTAAGCAGTTTTATGAATATTGATCAGCTGGGTATGTTAAATATGTGGATGAAAAAGAAGTATGATATAATGAAATATACTATGGGACAAAAATGATGGACCTGAAAATGAGTTTTGTGGTTTCTCAAATAACATGAATATGCATTTGTGTTTATTTACACGTGAAAATATTATCCTACTAGTATGATAATATCTCCATTGGGCCCATTAAAACTTATTGTGTCAATCTTTGTTTCAGATGTTACTGACAAAATAGGATATAATCCTTCCACTCTAAAGGAAATACATATCTAGAGCTGTTTTTAAAAAAGGAGAAACAAACATGATCTTTCATGTAAATATGCTCTTAAGCATTTTGAAGAAACAGATCATTGACTTGGTGCAAAAGCTTTTCCAGCCTCTCATGTAAATACATATTTAACAACTTTGTAAATTTTGGGTCAATGATCCAATAGACCAAAACATCTTGGAGCTATCATAGTGTACCCTGTACCTGCATATTTAGAGAATTAAAAAATTGTAGATTATTAACTTGATTATTGATGCAGAGTATCTATTACAATTTATCATGTAATTAAACATCTTAAGATGTATATTTATAGGGTACAGTCATAATTTATGAACAAATTTAAATGTAATATTACTTTCAAAACCATTTGGTTAATTTCAAAATTTTGTTAGGCTCCTATTCTCTTCTTCCCCATAATGCATGCCTCTTCCATGTGTAAGGGAGGAAAGGTTTTTCCTTGAGCCCCTTTAGAATCTCTGTCTGGGTATAAAACTTTAATTGACAAAGACAAATTAACAGAGGAAAGCATAAGAATTTTTCTAATTTAAGTTTTACATGAAACGGGAGATTTCTTAAGGAAATCAAGACCCAAAGAAATGGTTAGATGTATGTTTATGCTAGGTTTGATGAAGAGTAAAAATATGATAGGTAAAGGAGTATGAAGTAGGTTCAAGGCAGAACTTGGCAAGGCCTGGTATGAGCTTTGTCAGTGTTCCTTTGTCTTCAGATATAAGGATGTTCCTTTCCTCTGGGTGTAGAAAAAACACCTCTCACCTGAGGGTTTTATGACCTGTTTCAGGGAAGAAGGGTGAGATAGAAAAATGGTCAGTGACCTTCCTGCTTCTGTTGTTTTCTCCAACTCCTATTTCAAGTTAAATATGCCAAGGTGAAATATTTTGTGCTAGTGTGTCCTGAACCCCATTATCTGTATAATGTGCTTGATTCTAACAACTTTATAAACTTTTGCAAAATTTTCAATAGTAACATAAATGAATATTATTATATTGTTACTTTGTCAGTTACAATCCAGATAACGATTTTGGATATATACCTCTAATAAGAAATAGTTTAAAATATTTTATTTTAAATTTTTCTTCAAAAGACATTTATATTTTAAAGTTAATAAAAGACATGAAGCCTGTCTCCTCTGCATTGGCTGAGAGTTTGGTGTGCTTTCCTGTTAAGGCATTCACTCTAGTAATGTGATAATAATAAGTATGTGTAGGCGGGTGGCATTCTATAGTCCTATGATTAGGCCTCAATCTTTTAATAAACCCGTGTCTCTAGATTGTGAATTTCACATGTGCTTCTCATCCCCATTTTCCTCCTCTCATCTTAGGTGAGACAGGGTAGCTAGAGCTGGCTGGGGCTGGGTATTTCAATTTTCCCAGTCAGTAAGACGCTAAAAAATACTGGCAAGTTAGACTCTTGTTAAATAGTTGCCCTAAAGGGCAGGCCTTGTTAAGAAAAATAGAATGTTCTGAAATATTTCAAAATTATTTATTTTCCCCTCCTCATACTGAAAGTGTAACAGGTTGAAATATTTCTTTCTTCCAGTCTACATTAATTCCAGTCTGCACTTCTATAGATAGATAGATATAGATATAGATATAGATATATAGATATAGATATAGATAGATAGATATAGATGATATAGATAGATAGATAGATATAGATATAGATATAGATATAGATATAGATATAGATATAGATATAGATGATATAGATATAAATTGACTGGAGGAGTTCTGTCTGTAATCTAAGTCAATGACTATTTACCAAAGGTTGACAGGACTGGGTTTGACCAAAAGGTGAGATCTGGAGATTTTGTGCTCTTCCCTAGACCTTGCCTCTTTCCCTCCTTTCCTTTCTCCCCTTGTGATAAAAGATGGTTGAACTCCATATTTCCTTAAGATCGATTTGAGAAATCTAGAAAGCTCCCATCTTCTTACAGTGTTGTTTCGATAAATAAACCTTTTCATATTTCAAACTCTGATCTATTGAATATTAAATGTTTGATTCTCTGATCACACAGACCTTGTGACTGCAATAGAAGCACAAGGAAATTTTTATGTGATATTCACTATGAGAACCTGATAGACTCCAGGAAGTAAAACTTACAAAAGAGTATGGTATCCACAATGACGTGGTCTTTTTGAAGCTTCTAACTCTCCTATTAGTCCATGAGTCTCCAGCAATTCATCAGTCAACTAGAGTTGTTTTCCATACCCCAACACTGGTTCTCATGGAGTAAAGCTCATGGGTTTCTTCTTCACTAGATTGTGATTCTCTGTATTTGCCTGTCTGTGTCTCCGTTTTGGCAAGGCAGCAGTTTGCCCTTTGCCCTAAATTTCTTACAGACCTAATGAGAGCTGATTTTTCAGTTTGTACAGTTTTTACTTGTTTTTAGGATAGCATGGCAATTTTTAAGCTTTTTACATACCGGACTTGTGTTATTTCTCTTTGAAGTAATCAAACCATTTAAAGGTGAAAAGATGTTAAGTCTCATTTCTCCTTTATTTTTATACTCCCATGGTACAGTCTAATAAAAAGCAGAGAAATCTTTTAAAAAATTTTTTCTTGCACTTTAATCCTCATTTTCTTCTCATTAACCATTCATAAGTCAGCTCGATCTGCAGGAAACATTGTCGCCGACAAATAAAAGAGGTTAGACATATTTTCTTCATAATGTTTTTTACTCATTTCACTCACTTTCTTTTCTTTTTACTCATTTCGGTCACTTTTTTTCTTTTTCATAAGAAAACACTTCACCAAGACTTGGTGAAACGCTCATAAAAAACATAAAATAAAAGCAATTATATTGTTGAGTAAAAAATAAATTTCTGCATAATCCAGTTTCATAATTTTAAAGCCCTCTTCTACCTTCCATTTAACTTGATATTTTACAATTACGGGCTTTTTGAATCGAAATTTTATTGCTTTATTTTCTTCACTGGTCTGTCTGTTTATTGAAAAGTTGAAGGGAAATTCAGACTTCTTTTCATTTAAAATATGTAATAGATTGTTTAATCAAGTATTAAATCAATAATGTATTTGAAAATGCTACAAAATTTCATACATTTTTTTTTTGTTTTTAGGCAAATGTTAGGCAGAAAGATAAAATCTTAGTCCATATTTCCATTTTCAGGGACAGGATGTGAATAGATGTTATGTTGCCAAAATACCAACTTATTTTCACCTCAAACTCATCTTCTCCTTTTAATACCAAATTCTTTTTTACCTGAAACTCTATGTAGGTTTTTTTTTTTTTAGCATGTTAGTTGCAAGACTCCTTATTAAGCATTTTTAATATTTTAATTGAGTTATGTCTCATAGGATAGGATCATGTCTTAAAATTTTTTTCTGAGGATTTTTTTTTTTTTGCATTTTGAGTAACAACATAGAGTGAGGATTGGCAAAAAAAAAAAACAACCCATTAATAATAAATGTGGATGGAGAAAATCCTAGACTTTATTTGTTGCCATTAATATTATGATGCAGACTGTTACGTCTATCAATATGGTTATGTAAATTTGCATACTTAACAATTCTGTTGCTACAGGTTGAATTTATATTTCACAGTAAAAAGTTTGTTTGCTCTACAATAAAATTATAACCAGGCAGGATAAAAGCCACTAGGGCAATAATTGCTTCACAGTAGGAGATATCTACATCTCAAATTACTGTGCATCTGGCTTCTAAATCATCTGTACAGAAGATGGTAGTGCCAGCCAAAAAAAGCAGGAAAATCAAGGCCTAATTATTGATATGCAGAGCACAATGTATTTGATGTATCTATAATTTATTTTATTTTATTTTTTAAACAAACAAACAAAATAAATAAAGAAAAACCAAGCCAGGCTTGATAGTTTAAAAATGGCATAAAATTTATAAATCTTGGACTGTGTCAGAAAATCTAACTGCTATTATTACCTCAAATAAAGAATTGTTTTAAATTTTTTTCTACATCAATGTAGTATAATAAAAATGTATAAAAATAAGAGACAACTCATATTTTGCTTGTTATATGCTAGATACTAAATTTTGTGTTTTAGGTTAGATATACATTTTATCCTCACTTTAAATCTATGACATACTGAGGATTGCTCTAATTTATCACTGAGGAAATTAAGACTTCAAGAATTAAGGAAATTTGCTCAAATTCAAAACTAGTATGTACCAGTCAAGGTCAAAATTGTTTTACTTTTTTTTTTCCTGGCATGTATTTATTTTCTTAATGATTGGGATATTTTTCTGTATTTCTAGGTTTGTATGAATTTTATATCTATTCCAAAATCTAAAGTAGCTCTCAGCAATGGTAAACAAACGTAGATTTAGCTCCAGTTTGAAGTTGCTAAATTATCTGCTGCTATTTAAGGAATTAAGGTTATTCAAGAATAAGGGCACAGTGTACTGTTGGCTAACATGCTAGTACATTTGCAGAGGTCATCAGAAAGATAAAACTGGCCAAGCTATCTTCAAGGTAGCATTCCCAAACATCCAGGATGCTGGCAGTTTTCTACCATTCTTCACTGTTTTATTTTCTACATAGCTTTCATCACTGTGTGAAATTACTGTATATATTTATTTGTATTTTACCCTGTGTCTGCCTCCTCTTACACTAAGAACACGAAAAGCAGGGTCTTTGTTATGCTGTTCTTAGCCTAATCCTCAGAGCTTAGAATAGTGGTGGAAATATAGTAACCATTCCACAAATATGTGTGAAATAAATGGGTGAAAGAGAGAGTGACAGTAAGAAATGCTCTTTAGAGGAACTATAAAGAATGGAAATGAAGAGTACTAAGGAATCATTTCCAAAAACTTGGTGGAGATATGTTAACTTTTTCTTACTGTGTGAAAAACTCTCCAATACAAAGTGTTATAAATGTAAGCCGGGAACTACTTTAAAAAAAAAAAAAAAAAGGCAAGGGATGTTAGTAAACAATTACTTAGGATCAGTTTATTCTGAAAAGATAAAAAAATGATCTAAGGGGCAAGTCTTTGAGAAAAAGCTGCTCAGTAGGTATAAAGAGACCAAAGAGTGTCAAAATATTGGCAAAGTGAAAACTCTTACAGATATTTCTCTCTAATCACTGAAATTCTAAAGCACCTAAACATATTTCTACTAAAAGAACTCTGGCTTTTCTGAATACATAATAGTCTATATTTTACATAACATTACCAAAAAAAAAAAAGAAAGAAAGAAAAATTGTCCTTTTTTGAAGAATATTTGTAAGTAGAAATAAAATATAGGGATTTGTGATTTCCCTTCAAGGGTCAAGAAACACTTGGCTAATCAATCAGGTTATGAGCTATCTTCATAGAAGGTGATGTGAAGATATTCAAGAGATTTCCCTCAAGGTTTGGAACAAAAAACTCATTAACCTTTTACCCAGTTGAAGTAAAACACATGAGGCTAATACTGGAGCTTAAAAAAACCCTAGAGTCTGTCACTAGTGGTTTTCAAGTATTATGTAGGAAACTGAAGGGCATGAAGTCCAGGTGGTGTTTTCATCTTTTATCCCTATGTGAAGGTCATACCTTTGGAAGAGAAAAGAAGATATGAGAAATGAACAGCTGGTTGCAAAATGACATCAAAGAACAGAATTTGTGGGTTTTCTTTTTTTTGCGGGGGTGGGAGACCATGATTATCCTAACAAAATCACTAACTCCTGCAGCAATAAAGTATATCTCATGTGTCAGGAGAGAACATATTTTCAGGACATGACTGACATAATCAAGAATATTCTTAAATCTCAAGAGGAAAAATGAATGCCATGAGGAAAGCTTAATAATAAATAATATGATATGTGTCAAATAAAAAATACAGAGAGGAAAATCAGTAGCGTATATACCTACTATTTCTAAGGGGGAAAAAAAAACACTGTATTTAGAATGCAACTTAATGTCTTCATATTTCTATATGACAATATTAAGTATAATGAGATAAATACAATATCTTAACAGGATATTAAGGCAAACATAAGATAAAGCATTGATTTAAATTGCTGTAATGAAAGCTATACCATGCTTAGGAATAATAATTTTAATAAAAAGAGAAAAGTAGATTTTAATGTTAAGATTATATATAATTATTTGTAAATTCACTTAAAGGGAAATTACTTGTTTTTTTTTGGGGGGGGAGTTTATAAAAGGCATTTAATTTTGGAAATATACTACATCTGCTTCACCAACCACAAAAATTTACTACTAAAAATTACAAAAACAGTAAAGTGGCAAGGTTTCTTAATTATAAGGTTTATCTAGAAATTCCATTTTAAGAAAGCTCAAAATATGATAAATAATTGAATTATTTTGATTTGATAGTAATTTCTCTTTAAAATATTTTAGAAAGAAACAAAAGATTTTTTTATGTAGATGTAATACTACGCCACATGGGGGGGTATTTAGAGAAAAGGGTCTCGTAAACAATAACATTAAAAAAAAGTTACCTATACCTTCTAAAAGTCTATACTTGCTAAAGAATAGAATGTTGTTGACATTATTAATAAGGATTTAGGAGAATAGAAAACAGCTTTAGGGAAACCGAAAAAAATGGGATCCTGTGACCTAAATCTCTAGAGAAGTAGTTCTCATCTGGTGACATTTTGCAATATTTGAAGACATTTTTGGTTGTCACAAATTCAGGATACTTGTGGCATCTAGTAGGTAAAGGCCAAAGATTTTGCTAAACGTCCTGCAATGCACACTACAGCCCCTCAACACCAACAAACAATTTCCAGCACAAAATGTCAAGAATTGAAGTTGAGAAACTGCTCTAGATAATAACATAGTTAATAAATATATGATATTATACAAAAAAGAAATCATGAATTACTATAATAAAGAAAAAGGGGAAATATCAGAACAAACCATCATGGCTACGTATGAAGCTCCCTGAAGAATTTACAAAGTAATGTTTATAGTTTAACGAATGCTAACTTGGGATTCAGGAAGTCTTGTAGTATTACTGGAACTCGGATTACTGAAACGGTGACAGTTTTTTATGAAGAATTGAATTTCAGTAGCTAGTTTTATTTCAGCTACATCCTTTTTTTAATATTGAAGTAGAAGCAACTCTAACAGTTTTGTCAGTGTTCCATAAAAAAGGGGCAAGATTCAAATTCTAAATCTGACAACTACCAGTTGATGACCTGTGCAGGTTATTTTTATGAACTTCATTTTGTGTTTTTACCTGTAAAATGAGGATAAAAATAACATCTATTGAAGGGAACCAAAATTTTGCCACCTCAAAGCTGCCTTTGGGATATTGATTATAAGCTGTTTATTAAGAAACAAAACTCGAAAGGAGCTTCGTGTCTCTTTTTCTGCCAGTACCATCAAGTTTTCATTATTGTCACTTGGTAGTATAACTCAAAGTCAGGCAGAGATAACTCTGGCCTTGTTCTTTTTTCTCAGGATTTCTTTGACTATTTGGGGTCTTTTGTGCTTCTAAATCTGATGGATTTTTTTGTTGTTGTTCTATTTCTTTAAAAAATGCCCATGGGATTTTGATGGGGATTACATTAAATCTGTATATTGCTTTAGATAATAAGGTCATTTTAACTGCTGGTGAGAATGTAAATTGTTACACCCACTATGGAGGTTCCTCAAAAAACTAAGAATAGATATAACATAGGACCCACCGCAATCCTTCTTTCAAAAAACTCAAAAGCATTTACCTGCAAAGATGTATACACCACGATGTTCACAGTGACATTATTTACAGAAACAACCAAAGTATCCTTTAATTGATGATTGGATAAAGAAGATGTGGTACATAAATACAATGGAATAAAAGATGAAATACTGCTGTTTGCGACATGAATGGATCTTGAGATTGTCATGCTAAGTGTAATAAGTCAAAAAGTTGAGGACCATATGATTTCACTTATATGTGGAATATTAAACTGAAAGCAAAAAACAAACATGACAGACAGAGACTCGTGGACATGGAGAGCATATTAGTGGTTACCAGAGGAAAATGGGGGAGAGGGTGGTAAATGGAGTAAAGGGGTTCAACTATACAGTGATGGAAGGAAATTTAACTTTGAGTGGTGAAGACACAATTCAATATACATATGGTATAATATTAAATTGTATACTTGAAACCTATTTGATTTTACTAAATGATGTTATTCCAATAATTTTAATTTTTTTTTAAAAAAGAAATCTTTGGGCCTCTCCTCATTTTTTGTCCAAGAAATTTAGACCAAAATCTGCTTCAGAAAAAAAAAAATTTTAGAATGTTGCCTTAACCCAGCTTGAATTAGGTATAGTAAACAAGAGGACATCAGGTAAGAGAATGTTAGCTAGAAACCACACATCCCATTGTTTCTGAATTGCTCAGTATGAATTTGCCTGCCAGTGTGTTCCCTTTTTCCTCAAGTACCTATGAATAGCCCATTCTCACTTCTGAAATTTAATACCCATTCTTCCACTTCCTCCTTTGTCTAAAAATGTCTTATATACCTAATGTTGCCTCTTTGAAATTCTCACGCTTATGTGAATTACTCATGTGCATGTATTAAAATTTTGACTTTCTCCTGTTGATCAGTCTCTGTTAATTTGATTATAAGCCCCGTTTGAAGAATTTAGAAAGTGAGAGGAAACGTATTAATTATTTTTTTAACCCCCCCACACCTTTCATAGTATTTTCAAGGTTATTAAGTGCAATAATGAAATTAAAGCACTTAATAATATGCTTACAATAGAAAGTGTAAGATGAATAACAGTTTTTATTTATTACTATTTTCTTAGTTGTCATGTTCTTCACCTATAATTTAAGAATACTTGATAGATGATCTCCCAGGTAAGATTTAAGATCTGAAAAATTTCAGCTCTACAACACTGAAAAATCAATAACTAAAACTGAAAAAGAAAGAAAACATATATAAAAGTAATATTTTTAAAATATCCTATTTAAAATAACGACATAAACCTATAATACAATAAATTCTAAAATACAGTAAATTGGAAAAATAATACTAAAATTAGCTTATATACATTTATTATTTTTTAATTTAAATATTGTTGGTATATAATCTTATACTGGTTATATTAGTTTCAGGTGTACAATATAGTGATTTGACATTTTTATACCTTAGAATGTGATCACCCCACTAATTCTAGTAATCATCTATCACGAGTCAGACTTATTAATGTATTATCAACTATATTCCCCTATCCCTTTTCATCCATCCCCCACGTCCTCCCATCCATTTGTTAACTATCCCTTTGATCTGTTTCAATGACTGTTTTTGCTTTGTTTTGTTTTATTTTGTTTTAGATTCCAAGTGTAAGTGAAACCATATGGTATTTGTCTTACTCTGCCTGACTTGTTTCATTTAGCATAATACCCTCTAGATTCATTCATGTTGTCACAAATGGCAAGATTTAATTTTTTTATTGTTGCATAGTATTTTGATATGTGTATATACATATATACACATATATGTGTATATGCATATGTATATATGTATGTGCATATACATATATGTGTATATATATGTATATATATGTATATACACACAATTGGGGAAGGATAAAGATAGAAAAGTAGAATTATGAAATTTCTACTTTGATTCAACTTTAAAAAAATCAAACACGATTAAGAAATTTATTGAATTGTGACAAAACCCTAATCAGTGATTTGCTGAGAACTAAAATCTGATGAGTAAGGGCTTTGAAAACCAACATAGGAGACAAGATGCTAAGTGAGAACTGGGCTCTTTTCAAAAGCCTTGTCTCCAGCTCTAGATAATGAGAATGGCTTTCAAGTTTACTAAGTAGCACTTTAAAAAAGAAAGTGTTGATTACTTTATAAGTGGAAACCAAATGTCACTTACTACTAGTGGATATATTATTATGAATATAATAAACACAAAACCATCTTTTAAATTCTTTCTAGATGCTTCTGTCTGCCAAAACTCTAAAATCTCTTTTTATTTTCAAAGAGCCATTAGCAAGTGTTACTAAAAAATATTAAATAAATACTCTTTATTTACTAAATAAATGCCAAATTGAGACATCCTTCTTAATAAAATGTAATTTTTATAATTGAAAAGATGAGTTAATATCAGTTAATTATTCAATTAATAATCAATTAAATCAGTAAACCACATAAAATAATTTGAAATTCGGCTAAAGTCAACTTGAACAACCAGAGGTATTTATGCCTTCCTTTGAGCAAATATGCCCTAGAAATGACCAGTCATCTTGGGAGTTATTAAAATATAATGATGTTCAGGGTCCTCTGGCAGGGATTCAGATTTAGTTGATCTGGGTACATCCTCCAAACTCCCAGATGGTTCTAATGCACAGACAAGATTGAATACCCTACTCCAAGAACAACACACTTAATAAAGATGATTCAACAGATTGTCTAAGGGCACTTAGAAAATGAATTATTTAATACCAAGATCCAACTTCATTGTATTTTCTGATACAATTTGTAGGCTAATAAGGTAGGATCACAGACACGCTAAATGCTGATTTCAGCAAGGCATTTAGCAAACCTCGATGATAATGCTACATAATAAAAGAATGCTACATAAAAATAATTTTTACAAGAATGCTACATAGTGATAATAATAATAATGCTATACACTATTTCTGTATGTTTCAATCTGGTTAAACTAATAACTGATATTCAAAGTATATCTAAAGATGTTTGTGTGTATTGTGTCCTATTCAGTCTAATCCCCTATTTTGACACCTGAAGAATCTTAATCAATCATGTGAGTAGGAGGCCCACATAAAAATTGTGGTGAAATGATATTAGGAACAATGTATAATACTTGGCATGACAAAAAATCTACTTTTAAAATAACCTTATACTAAAATGGTAATGATGATATTTAATAGAGCTGACTCTGGATTTTAAGTCAAAGATTTGGCTATAAAAGTGTAGGATAATGGTCTTGTGACTTAGCAATTCACATATTAAAAGATGTAGGAATTTAGCAGTTTCCATGTTGAATGTGAACCATTGGAGGTGTTAGGCTATCAAAACAAAACAACTCTCCCAAATGTAAGTTTAGCTGCATTAAAGGAAGAGTAGATAAGAATGTGTATTACTCGCATTCTTGCGTCATACGGGGCTTGGAATTCTGGATGCCAATATTTTAAAGATATTGTTAAATGAGAGTTTGTCAAAAGAAGAAGAGGACAGAGAAAGATTTTAAAGTGCGGTGACATAAAAAACAAAATTATTCAATGAGCCAGAAACTTTTAACGTGGAAAATAAATTGTGTGAGGATTTCATGAGAGTCATCCATGACAAATCATCTTCAGATATTTAAAAATCTATCATACCAAAGGATGTTTGATTGATTTTTATGAGAATGTGGTGAACATAACTAGAAACGATTTTTTTTTAGGCTGGGATCTAACCTCAAATCAAGCTTCAAATTGTTCACATGCAATCAATAACCTGTCCTTAAGATAAGGACCTGTCTTACAACAGGAAGTTTTTAACCAAAGGGTGACTTTATTTGAGAAATAGTGAAAGTTGGGTGCTGGCAGCATTATGACTATTTGGACTATGTTTCCTGCTAACTTCCTTATAGCTCTAATGTTTATTTAATACGTGGTTTAGAGGACCAAGAAGCTTGTTTAAGACCATAAAACTACTTAATATTAGAAATGTATTATAAGTAGGGGCTTCTCATCCTCTTGTAATATGGGCAGTGGTTCTTCTTGAAGAAAATAGTTGCCAATTTATGTTTATCACAATTCTCTTGTATTCTATTTCAAATCACCACAAAGAGTATGAAAAATGTAGAAGTGTGTGTTCTACAATGAAATTTTAATATATATTATCAATTTTCAAATCATAAGTGATTCTATCTTAACTGCTGAACTTCAACTAGGAGCTAGATATGTGTGTATATAAAAGGTAAAAATTATATTTTATGTCATCTTTTAATAGTAGTGCACATTTGACAGCTGAAGAGGTGCTTTAAATTCTGCTAGAATATATTACTGTCTCACACAACTAGCTTTAAGAAGCATGGCTTTAAGCAAGCTCCTTTTTCTTTGAATGAATGAAATTTTGATTATTTAAAATAACTTCTTAATGACAGCCATTTATTTTCGAAGTCTGTAAGCATGCTGTGAAAGAGAAATAAGCTTTGGCATTTTCTTATTAAAAAATCCTTAAAATTGTAGATAACTATATATTAATATTGCCTTAGTGAACTAAGCAGGAAATAGATGTGCCTTCCATGGCTCAAGACCTCCTGACCATAATCAAATTGATTGAGTGAAAGATCTATATCCCATATCAGATTTTAAGTCTTCCAGCACCCATAAAATACCTGAGATATGATTATAAAATGAATTAACCATACCCTTTACAGAGGTGTCAATTTCACATATTTAATTCTGCATAATTTTAAAGGCTAATAAATCAGAGACAGAAATATATGGCAAAAGTCATAAAAATTTTTACGCACAGTTATATGACATGTTGTTTTCTGTTATTTTATAAATATTCGTTCAGCTAAAGTTCTTGCTAGTGAAACTCAATAGTCATGCAAACACCCTGTACAGAAAAACATTTAAGTATTTTAAATTGTTTATATCTCAGTAATTTTCACTATATTATTTAAATAAATAAAGAAAGCATAAAAAACTAAGATTAGATACTTTTTATATGTTCAAAAAATAAAAGCTTTCTGAGGCTTTCTACCTTATTAGCACCTTGATCTTGTACTTACTTCTCTATAATGTGCAGTCCTTGTGGAATTATAAACAAAAGGAACCCTTTATATATGAAATGGATAGATATGTAGCTCAAACTAGCCAATTGATATTTATATTCTATGGGTCTAAATTTTAACCTGAATGATTCAAGGGCTGAAAACAGGTTACCAAAAAGCAGTTGGAGCTCATGCATTTCATGATGGTTTCCAGACAGGATTTTTGATAAGTTCTTATTATCCAGATCCTGACTTCTATATTTTCCAAGTCTGTTCTCCATCCTTGTCAATTCCATGAGCTACTTGACATATTTCAATTATACTCTTACTTACTCTGCTTAATTTAGACAAAAACCTAAGTGATAAACACACAAAACAAATAAATAAAAACAAATACACAACCTGCCAATCAGCCAGGAATGAAATATGTGCGTGCATATGTATATATCTGTACACCTCTATAACTATCTATCATCCATCTATTGATCGATCTAACATCTATCTATATCTAAATCTATTTCTTTGTTATGTTTTATCTAATATTTTGTACCCTGATTTGCTCAAAAAACTCTTCCTCCTCTGCTTTACCACCTTATCCATTGAATATCTATCTATTAGTTCCAATTATCATGCTTTGAGCAACACATACTGATGCATTACCTGTAACCATGAGGAATGCATTAAATCCAGAGAATTGCACATGGCACTCCATGCTCCATCACTGCTTCCATTACATTTATTTTCTCCACTTGTGCATATACCATTTCCTTTACAGTTGTCATTACATCATGTTTTTCAAGTATTGAAAAATCCACAATTACACAAGAAAACTTGTTTTGAATTGTGTTATCTGGACTTTTGCACAGGAATGTAAAGAAGAACCATTGTTCATTAGGTTAAAAATGAGATTGGAAACCCACCTCGGTTACTGGATTTCCTCTCCTCCCCACTTTCATCTATTTTGGTGTAAAGAAATTAATCAATAATCAATGACAAGTGGTCAAAACATATAATCTTTTATATTTAATAAATGAATTAATAATGTCCCTTGCTTAAGTATATAAATTAATAAGCATTAGGTCCTTCACTCAATGAGGAATTTCCCTTTAAAACTTGAACAAATTATCAAAAAGACCATGCAGAAATTTAAAGGTATTTTCTGACCTTGTATCTGGCCAACATAAATTTTTAACATGATGTTGTATATCTGGACAGTCTATTAGAAATTGTTCATATGAAAACTTTGCTTAAAAAGAAAAAAGAGCTAAATAAGTGAAGCAAAGAAAATATCTAAGACAAAGTAACTTGTGGGATATTGAAGTTTTGAAAAAAAAATTTACAAGCTCATATTTTGCTCTAAAATATTGATAAGAAATGATGTCTTCTATTTTAATTGATGATTTCATCTCATATTTTAAAATGTTCAACATTATAGAAATAACAGAAACATAACTGTTAATGTGTATTTTAAGCACAAAAAGTTGTAGGTAAAAGTTCTTTATGTTCTTTTATCATATTTTGCTTTTCCAAGATTTTTAAAGTCAAAAAAATTTTTTGTGCTAAAAATTTGTTTTAAATTATTATATATTTAAATTAAAACATATTTTAATAAAGAATTATTAGAAGGCTTGGCCTGGTCTCCTAACATTTATTCTAAACTTAATAATTTATCTCCTACAAAGACATTACAGGATTTTTTTATTAACTCTGGAAGAAAAGTGCTCAGCAGAAATCTCTTTTGAAAAGGTAATCAGAAATGGAATGGCTGGACTGTATGGTGTGTGCTTAACTTTATATTCTAAGAAGCTTACTGAAGTAAATATACCATTTTACATTTCCACTAGTGTGCATGAGAGTTCCAGTTGCTACACACCTTCACCAACATTCTTATTGTCAGCTTTTTAAAAATTTAGCTATTCTAATGGGTATATAGACATATTTACTGCAGTTTAAATGTTTGTTTTTCTGATGACTACTGGTGCTGCTGAGCACCTTTTTAAGTGCTTATTCATCATCTATATATCTTTTGTGAAGTGTCTTTAAACATTCTATTTTTAATTGGGTTATTTATATTATTATTGAGTTGCATGAGTTCATTATATATTCTGAATACAAGTATTTGACATTTATATGTATTGCAATTATTTTTTCCCATTCCTTTGTTTTTTTTTTCCACACCTTTGTTTTAACAGTCTTTCAAAGAGGAAATGTTTTTAATTCAAATAAAGTCCAATTCATCAATCATATGTGTTTGTTTTGTCTTATATAAGAATTATTTGTCTATCCCAAGGTTGCAAAGATTTTTTTCTATGACCCTTTCCAGAAAAGTTACAGTTTTAGCTTTCACAAATAGGTCAATAATATATCTAAAATTCATTTTTATTTATCATGTCAGGTGAGAGTAAAATTGATTTTTTTTCATATAAATATATAGTTTTCTTAGCACCAAAAACATCAGAGCATTTTACTGGATTGCTAATTCTCTTCCATTGATCTAAATATCTAACTTGTTAATAATACTCTATTGATTATATTACTTTAGAGTGATTCTTGAAATCAGTCAGTTGAACTCTTCTAACTTTGTTCTTTTTAAAAATTATATTGGCTATTATAGAACATTTAAATTTTCAATTTTGGAAAAATTGATGTCGACAATTTTGAATTTTCCAAATCACAAATATAACATGTCTCTATTTAGGACTTTTTAATTTTCCTGTGTAATGTTTTAATAGTTTGCAGATCAAGGTACAGCAGATATTTTTTTACATATCTTTTTTTTTAATAGTTTCTATTTCTCTCCTGAGAATTTCTATTACTTTTCTTTTTAAAGGTGTATGTTTTACCTCATAGAGCATGGTTATAAAAGTTGCTCTAAAGTTTTTGTCTGGTATTTCCAATATCTGAAACATCTCAGCATTGGCATCAGTTGATAATCTTTTCCCTTAAAACTTTTCTAGTTCTTTGTATGTTATTGAATTGTGGGTTGTATCTCAAACAATTTTAGTATATTGTAAAGACTCTGGGTCCTAATAAAATCTTCTAATAATGATGTTTTTTGTTTTAGCAGACAATCTACCTGGTTAAGTGTATATTGAGAGTTCTGTCTCAGCTTCTTGGGCAGTGGTTCTAATGTCAGAATGTTTCAAAGCATTAACTAGGCTGCCGGTGTCTTCACATGTGCACAGCTCAGGTGTAAGATGAACTTGTTTGGGGTCATACAATGAATTAGAGGATCTACATTGCGCAAACTCTCTGACTTGCAGACACTACTTTTCCTGGCTTGAAAAAAAAAGGTTTCAATCCAATTTTAGTCATCTGACCTCTAGTACAGTACCTACCACATGATGGGGGACACCCTCTGGGCAAACACCAAAAAAGAAAAGAAAAGAAAAGTGGGATTTTCATACACAGTGTTTCACAGGGTCTCTTTTTTTCTATCTTCTGTCCAGAAAGACATTTTCCCCTAGGATTTTAGGTGCCTGCACTGCTGCCACTACAGTGTAGCTCCATGATTGGCTTCCTCTATGGACTGGTAGTTTTCAGTTGATTTGGCTAGTGATAGTTTATAGTCTGTTTCTTATTTTCTCTAGTGATGGCCACTTCCAATTCTGTTTATACTTAGACATTTATTTACTGTATCTAAAAAGTATAATATTTTAAATATTTTAAGTGTTCGTATACCTCATTCTATCTTGTTTCTTTTCTTCATCCTCCATCCTGTTTTTAATAACACACTATATGTTTTATGATTTAAAAAATCATTATCTGAGGAATTCTTAGGGATGATATATGTTTGTTTTTCCTGAGGGCACTAACAATCTAGGAATTTTCAACTGAAGATATAGTCTCAGCAGAAGAGTTCCAGAAGACTTGGGTGGTATAAATTTAGACCACAAACTAATGTGAGAAAAGACTTGTCAAAAAGAACATGTTAAATCTTTCTTATGAATACAACTTTAGGAAAAGTGTTTTCCTATTTTATCTTTTTACTAAGGGACTGCCTTCTAGAAGACTTGTTGCTTGGTTGATTGGTTGATTTTAGTATCTTTGTTCAGATTTCTCAACTTGTGTTGGTCTATGAAAATATTAAAATTAAAGCTTTATGTCACTGGTGTTCTCTTCAGGGGTGCTGGTCACTTCAATTTTCCCTTATCTTTCTAGATTTTGAGGTTTTCTGTTTGCATTGCCCTGTCTGTACATAACAATCATCAAATTCAATGCAGAAATTATTATATTCCATGAGATATTCTAGTTTTTAGAAACTTGTAAATAGGCACACACCTATAAATACTATAAATTATCTACCTGCTCTTAAATTATTTTTTTATTCTTTCAGAAGATCATGTTATCTATCTAGAAAAAATGTCAAGTCACATTTTTTGAGCTAGAAAATACATCCTTCCAAGGACAGCACAGAAGGCTGAGTATGTGACTAATATCTCACTCATTGTCATCTACAAAATGGCCATGGTTACATCTACATCTTTCTTAGAGGTCTTTTCTGGAAAGAGAAAAAGAAGGAGAAATAGAAAATAGAAAATAGAAACAGAATGTTTGTATCTTTGCATTTGTATAACTCTCTGTGAAATATGATTATAATTTCATGTGATCATATTTAGAACATTTTCACATACACAATAAATGTAAGAGAAATATATGCATAGTTTAATAAGCATTCCGAGATCAAAGGACATGAGATGAATGCTATAGGGAATAGAGAGTAAATGAGGTAAAAGCTCAATTTCGATTTAGAGAGAGGTTAAGGAAATCAAACATAATGATTTTCAAATTATTTCAAGGAGTTTCTTGAAAGAGAATTCAAGGTAGGCATGTTGACTTTCTGCTTTCCTTCTCTTTGCTATTCTGCTATTGTACCGGAGCTTGTAACATATTATATGAATATAGATATTAATACATACAAATATAAATATGCACATACAAAATATATACTTATTATGAAAAATATAGATTAAAGCTCTTCTGGAAAATTATAGAAAGCACAGTAGAGTCGGGTGGTATTGAAACATAGTTTGGAAGAAATTTTAAAAATTATGTGCATTTTAGTTTTCTTATAAAACTTTGAAAATTCTTAATGTTCATTTTTAGATACTGCCTTTTTCCATAATTTAGTGAAGTAGTCAGTTAAGTAATTAAGCCCTACAAATTTAAGTTATCTGTACAATTTCACTGCTATGAAAAGACTTCTATGACTCCAAATATTTTTATATAAAGTCGCAAACATCAAAGTAGCTTCAATGTTCATTATGATCTGATTCCTAATTATCCAGCGTCATCTTGGCCAATGCTAATTTTTGTTTTTCAACTTTGAACGTGACACACTTTCTTCTCTGGGTGCACAGGCTGTTTACTCTTGTCATGTGTGCTTCTTACTTTTTCTCTCACTAAATCTTGTTCATTTATCTTTTATCATCTTAGAAGTCAGATGTTTTCATTGATTCCTGGAGCATAGATTACATGTTCCCTCAATATGCTCATATAACACTGTGTTCTTCTCTTGGCTTTGTATTTTCTGAAATTATTACATTTATTTTATATTACTCTAATAATCTTTTTACTTGTCTGTATTTTCTCCCTACTACTATTGTTTGGAACTCAGAATTCACTACTTCGACATTTTCTACAGGTTCCTTGACACTGCAAAAAGTATTTCTAATTACATAAATAAAGCAATGTGTTCCAAGTCTATTAGAATATTGTGAAGGGAAACAAAATTTTGACACACTAAAGCTTCTTTTTGGCATATAGATTTTAAGCCTTGTATTAAGAAAAAAATGACTCAGAAAGAAACTTTCCCCTTTTCTACTCTAGAGATTCACGCAGAGAAAACTGCTTCAGGAAGGAAATCTTAGAATGCTGCTTTAGCCTAATATGAATTAAGTACAATAAGTAAGAGGATATCAGGCTGGTACTTGTTAGCTGGATATGCCGTGTCCCTTATTTTCTGAGCTGCTCAGCCATGTATGCTAGGCTCTTCATCAAGTAACTGAATTAGAGGATCTAATTCACATCTGTAATCTAATACTCTATCCCCCCTCTTTTCTCCATTCAAAATGTCTTTTATACCCAATGTTGCCTCACTGTCTTTGGGATTTTCTTATCTATGTAAATTTCCCATGCACATGTATTAAAATTCTGATTTTCTTCTGTTAATCTGCCTCTGTTAACTTAATTATTAGCCCAGCTAGAAGAATTTACAAGATAAGAGGAAAAGTAGTATTTTTTAGCCACACAACTGTGATTTATTTGTGATAAGGAACTAAAAATTCAATATATGAATAAATATGAGTATGTGGATGTTTGATAACATCTAAGAAATTTAACCTTAAGACTTATGTGATCATTTTAGAGTCATGAACATAACATCTGATGTACAAATACGTCAATTTTGTATTGTTCATATTTTATACTCATAATGCTATTTCAGTAATATCTATATTTAATAATATCTATAAAATATCAAGTGTTTTAGTAATATCTGACTAATAAATAGTCAATATATAATATATATATACTCTCTGTTCTTTCCTGTTTTTATATTGTGTAACCTTCTTAACCAATGAGAATATTTAATAAATTGAGTGACAAATAATATTACTCAATGCCTCAAGTAACCATGGTTGCTAACATTTCACTTTCTAAAATGAGAGTTTTTCTTTGGGCCTTAATAAACTATCATAAGACAACAAGTATAAATGAAATGGTAGAATTTTAAAAAATATTTAAGGGAATTGGCCAATAGGTTTCTCGTCTTTACTCCTCCTCTTTGACAATCATCTAGTGGTTCACCACACATAAACAAGATAAATCCCCAGGTTCTTTATTAATTAGTTAAATTTTCTAATGTATTTGCAACTCTCAAATAGCAAAAGAGTAAAAGACTAATGAGGTCCCTGCATGTGCAAAACTGTAACATTGGGAAAGATCTTACATATTTAATATAATTTTTTTGCTTCATGAAATGTAAGTTAGCTTCATACAGAAGACCACATAGGTAGTGAGATATTATAAAAAAAAGTCTTCCCTTGCTATTCATATTTTTATCATGGTTAATATGAATAGGTTAATAAAAGAGCTTAGTGCTTGGCACTTAGTTAGTACTTTGTAAATGTTTGTTGAAATAAATAGCACTTATTCCAACTCTTCTCTCATCATTTCTTCCATAACAACTCTAGGCTACGGAAGAATAAGAGTGAAGTAAGTAAAATAGAGATGACAAGAATGGTGAGAGAGAGGGAGTTTAAGAGAGAGTGAGAGAAGGGAATGATAGTTACAGATTTTCATTATCCAGGATTGTCTAAAAAGAAACATACATATTGATACAAATATCTACATTCTGACATGGCAGATGACAAAGGCATTATGCTTTGAGAATAAATAAAAATTTTTCCTCCTGTGGTCCTTCAGAGGTTAATGTCAAATGGTACTATCACTGTTGCTGGTATTACATGACTTGACTTGGCACGGCTGTCTTTATCTGACACTATAGATATCTGAAATATACTCCTTGCATATATTACTATTACATATACCTTTCCTATCTTTCTCGTACATTGAGAAATACTTCACTTATCTAAATATTGAAAAATGAACTCATGGTTTAGTCAGAAAGCAATAACACAATTGAGTCACTAAGCATTGCAAACACACATCATAAAATCATATGCATCAAACAAACAAACAAATACACCAGAGTCTGTTGACAAATGGAAGTTAAATCCTTACAATACATAGCAATGCAGGTCCTATGTTTGGTATCTGAACTTCTTAAAAACTTTTGGAATATCACCAAGACTGTCTCATCAGAATTCATATCCCCTGCCAAAGTATTCCATAAGTGTGGAAGAGATAAAACTGCAACACAGAAACATATGGGCAGAAGATAAAAGGAGATCAGTGAGCAGGAAAATATGTTTCTTAAAATCTGCTGCAGTCATTTTTCTTCTCAGTTTTGTTGTTTGTTTTTGCCTTTGAATGCCCAGTTACAACATTAAAGATGTTTCTACACAACATCAAAAGAAAAAAATTGATTCAGACTAAAGAGTCAATTCAGTTAATAAAGGAACAGCAACAAAAGCAAGTGGAAATAAAGTTCTTTTATTATTTTATAATAAATTGGTTGATTTGTTTGGGTGTTGTATAGGTACATCCTGAATGAGTAGTAACAAAGTTCAGGGATTTTTTCTTTTTTTAATTTAGAATTGGTTTTACCTGCAATCATGAGTATTTTTACTATTCATGTTTCATTTGGCTTTATGCAACATTTACTATCATAAATTTTTGCTTCCTTCAAAGTATTATAGCTGAAAAGTGGGTAAGTTTCCATAAAAAGGTAAATGCTATTTAAAAAATGGTCTAGTATTCTAAGTATGCGGGCTGTCACAAGTTAGTTGAGGTGGCAAATAGATATTTATCTCATCATAAGTTTTTCTAGATACATTTATGTTCTGTGGTGTATGTGATGTTAAATTAAATTTTTTAATTTAAACTATTTCCACATTTTGTGGTTCCCAAAAATATCATTCTAATTTTATTTGTCTAAGCTTTTTTATGATGTCACATATGCTGAAAAAGTTCTCCACTTTTTTCACTTGGTAGAGTACTTATTTGTCTCGAGACCAGAGTTTCTAGGACAAATCTACTTAAACTATTTTGTCAAGTAGTGCCAATACATTTTGAAATATTCTAAACACTTAATATCAATGAAATAAAGAATTGAACTAAAGAAAAACTGAAACAAACAAGATCTTTAACAGAAATGTACACATCAAAAAAGTCGCTGGTCACAAACCGTGGAGATACTAGCTGAAAAAAAATTCATATTTGCTCAAAAAAAGCAAACATGCTCGCCAATATTATTTTAATTTCATGACTAAATACATAAATTTAATATTATGTGATACTTGTCAAGTTTTTAAAGAAAATTGTAAAGAATATAACTGACATCTCCTATGTGAATAGAGCTGGTTGGGGATGACCTTAAAATAAGTTGTTTTTGAAGGCAATTTTTGTTCTTAGGAACTTAGCTAAAGCTTGAAATAGGAAGCTTAAAGGAAAAAAAAAATAATGTAGCATTTAAAAAGAGAGCACAAACTAGCAGCAAAAATAATTTCGTTTGTGGGTATTTGGCTTTTAATCTCAAAGCCTCATGTTCAAATAGCAGCTTGAACATTTAGAATGACTTCTCATATGTATTGCAAAGGACAGACCCTCAACAAATATGTGTTGAACAAATGAATGGATGAAGAACAAATACGTTGAAAGCTAAGTATGCAACAAACCAACTGAAAAAAAAAATCCTGTCTACTGGGTTCTTTGGAATTAGAGCTTGAAATATAATTGTTAATAATAGTTACTAATTAATTGGTGAATATTTGTTAGGACTCTGGTCCCATTAGTTTTGAAGATACACTGAAAAAGACAAAATAAAACAGTAAATGTGTCTATTCCCTCCTTCCTCCCCTACCCCCATACACAACAAAATGAATTCACATAAGATGATATCAGAAAGGCATAAAAGCTATGCAGAGTCTTAAATCGGGATCATGTTTTACAGAATAGAATGATCTCTTTGAGGTGGTGACATTTAAGCTGGATTCTGAATGACTAGGAGAAAATAGCCTTGCAAAGACTGGGAGAGAATCACAACAGACAAAATGAAAAGTTACTGAAAAAGCCCTTAAGTTAGAATGTGTTTGGTATGTATTATTACCACATAGAGTAGAAAGGCAAATGTATCTAAAGGTTAGGGGGATTATTTATCAAAGAGAAAAGAGGGTGCAGAGTTCAGATCATGTGGAACTTTTGAGAAAGAAGATGAGTGTGATTTTCATCAAGCAATGAAATAGTTTTTAAAAAATAATGTCATTAACATTATATATTATAACATATTATTTATATATTATATCAATGAGTTCAGAGTTCTTAAAGAAATCAAGTTTGGAAATAAAGACAGTTGAGCCATTGACATATAGATGTTTAAACCAGGAGTCCCAGGAATTAACCCAGAGAAAGAAGGGGGTAAATAAAAAGTCATCAAGGAAAGGAGTCTTTAGCAAAAACTGAGAAAGTGATTATAACCACAAAGCAGAAAAAATACTTGATGACTGATTTACATTTTATTTCCCACTCAGTGATGTTTTAAATAAGAAATAAAAATATAAAATGAAATTATAATAATGTTCTTTAACTTAGGTTGTGATTGTTTTGTGGTAATATGGGTTAATAACCTTGTCACATATGTGATTTTATAAAAATTCACAGAACCATTGAGTTTTAATGCAGTACGGAATTCTGCACATTTTTGGTCAGGATATTCAAAATCCCGTTACTTTTTTGTTTCATTTCATTTCATTTCATTTCATTTCATTTCATTTTTATTTTATTTTCCTGACAAGAGGAAGGTGGAAGTCCTTATGATTCACAAACCATTTGCAGAAATTTGAATGTCCATTTATTGCTAAGTGTTTCATTCATTTTGATGTATAATCAAATAAGTAAAATAAATGTCAGTAATATTTTCTTATTTGATTTTGAACTTTAATGATTGAGAAAAACAATCGTTTGAGATAATACAGAGGGAGACAAGTTAGCATATCCAATTGCTTAGGTAAATTTTTTAGGGACATCTAATTTAGACATACCAAATAGATTTGGTCTAATAAAAGTATTTTAGAATTTAGGCTGATTTTTTTTAAGTCTCATATGTTCAAATTATCTGAATAAGAAAATAACTAAAAAATATTATGGCAAATTTTATCTTACTAATTTTTAATTAAAATATATTTGGAACTTGAATATTCTCCATTGAAATTTCTAAATCATTTGCAAGTGTAACCATGAAATACATCTTTATTTCTTTATTATGAGAGAATTGTTATATCACCCAAATATTCAAAGCATATTTCCTCATGTCTAGTGTCTTAGTATAATTTAAAAATCACCTTGACATTTAAAACATTTTCATATTCTATAACAGAATGGTCTAATTTACAAATAAAATTAATAATTTGAACAATACCTAAGCATGTACTACATATCAGTTTGGTCATATTTGGTCCTCTTGGTGAATACACTGGACATTGTGCAGTTAGAAATACAATAAATAGAACATGAGAAGGCTGATTAAGCATATAGTATTTGAATACATATTTTATGTAAACAAGCTTAGATCTTTTAACATTTTAAAGTCTGCTATGGAATGTGAAGATGTAAGAGAAATTTCAGGTCATCTAAATTAACTTTTCGTAGCATACAGAGTTCTATTCTGCTTTACCCTTGTTGCAGGACTGCACATAGCTGTCCAGAATTGAGTATTAGCAAGAGGCAGAGACTCTTTTGGGAGAACGGCCTGTCCTGTTGTTCAATAACGACAAAGTTTGCAGCAATTTTATCCTTAACTTAGTAATTTAATTATAAAAGATTTTAGCTTGTTTTCAACTTTCCTTGGTTAATTTTCACATGTTAGAGAGTTCTTTCCTTCTGAGGATCTTATAATGTCATCTTTAGGTTATAACTCTACTGATATAGTATCTTTATCTTTTTAGTTTAATCATAATTTTAGAACTATAAAGGAACCCACAAATTTTTTAAATGTTTTTGGAGTTTTAATTTTGTGTATGATTTAAATTAATTTTTTTCTTTCCATCATTATAAAAGTTGAATGCTTGATAAAAATCACACCCATAAAAGGTTATGTCTATTTCCAAACATACTTTTATCTTTATATTTGTATTAATGTCTATAAAATGACTGGAGCCAATTCTAAGGACTTGCAAATTAATTAGTTAAATAATGTTTTACTTAGTTCAAACTTACAAAATTTGTTTTTTACAACTCCTCTTACATTAGATTCTTGTCACTATACCTTAAAGTGTTGGAATCATGCTGATTATCTTTTTTTTTAATGGGGAATTTCTGATATGTTTGGTATACCATTAAAGAATTAATGAGTTTGCATATAAAACATATTATTTTTTATTCTTAATTTTGTTTTTGAGAATTAGACCAGATTTTTAAGCTCCCAAGCCTTTACACATTTGTGTCAATAGCCATAAAAAAGACCACTTGCACCTATACATAAATGAATGATTTACTTGTTTATTATTCAGAGAATATGAGGCTATAGTATGCTAAAAAGCTATAATATTTTCATAGAAAATTTAGTGTTTTTTCTTGCTGACTACTATAATTGATGCAGTAAAAATAGCAGGCCTAAACTTCATCCTACTTAGAGGGAACCCACCCACAGATTTATATTTATTGGGATTTGAGTCTAACATATTTATTTTCACGATAATATAAAAAGATGTTTATATTCCTGCTCACCTTAGATTGCCAAAATGTAAGAGGCAGAGTATTTTGATGAATATCCATCTGTTGACCAGTCAAGAGGCTCAGAAAAGAGACAAACATGTATGACTCAGATAATGCAACAGCTTTTTTAACCATCTATACTTGACACATCTCTGGGTGAAGAAAGGAAGAAGAAATAAATGAGGTAATATAATACAGTTGACCCTTGAACAACATAAGTTTTAACTTCATGGGTTCACTTATATGTGGATTTTTTTCAATAAATACCTGTAGTGTCTTCAATCTGTGGGTGGGAGTCTGTGGATATGGAGGGCTGCCTGTATGCATTCATCTATGCCATTTTATACAGCGGACTTGAGAATTTATAGATTTTGGTATTCATAAGGGTCCGGAACCAAACATTTGTGGATAGTTAAGTTTTGGGAGAGTCAAAAATTATACACAAATTTTTGACGACGCGAAGGGTCAGCCTCCTACCTCCTCACATTGTTCAAGAGACAATTATATTTTAAATTGAGAGCATCATAGTTTCTCATGTATACCATGACCTCAATATTAAAATTAGTGAGATGCATGATTTAGAAATACTGATATGAGAATGTTATTTCAGTAATTCTATTCTAACAGACCTAGGAGGGAGATCTTGTTATCCTTCTAATGTAAATACGAGGAAATTGAATGTGAGATTTAGCGAATTTCCATGGGCTTCCAGCAAGGATATGATAGACCTGTGATTTGATCCAGTCTAGTCTACCTAGAGAAAGCATTCTTTCATTATGTATGTTGCACTGTTTCACTTTTAGCATGTGGAAGTTAGCCTGTCATAGGAGGGTTCAGAAACATGACTGACTAACTCCTTTAGCTTACATTCCTGTGTCATCTTTCACCTTCTGTTTAGATGGTTATTATGCTGTAAGACAGCTTCTCTCTCTCTCTCTCTCAAGAGGGATAAAAGTCATCAGCCTTGACTATAAAGTTATGTGAACAATTTTAAGTAAACAAAGAAAATTTTAAGTAAAACCTTTGTCAATGCCCTTGATAACCATACGTATAGTTGAACAAGTTGGATGTATCACTGTTGCACCAAACAATTAAATTACACAAGGAAATGTCACCAGAGTTCAGTACTTTAAAATCAATCATGGTATGAAGGAATATTATGGTCTATATTTCACACACTGAGCTTTGTCCTGGCTGTCCATCCATCTGTTCATCCATCCATCCATCCATCCATCCATCCATCCATCCATCCATCATCTATCTATCTATCTATCTATCTATCTATCATCTATCTATCTATCATCTATCATCTATCACAATCTATCTATCATCTATCTACCTACCTATTTATAAACATTTGGTTTAAAATATGAAAAATTTCTTGATGCTTTTATATATAAATTTTGACTTGATGATTAAGATAATCATAAAAATTTTGTGCATTTTTATAGCTCTCTGTATCATAAATACCTTATAAATTTTGCCCCTTTGTGTCCTCTGATTTCTGAAACAGGGAAATTACTGTATCACAGCCTTGCTTTTATATTAGCAATTGTTCTCTGAGAATATAAAATAGAAATATAATAGAAGACATTGATTTTAAAATGCTAATTGACTTAGAGTATCTATTAAGAAGTCCAATTAGCAAAAAAACTAAACAAACTGACAAAGAAAAAAATTACAGCAGCTGTGGAATATTAGATATTTGACAGTCTGATTAATTTGAACATTCTCAACTTACCTCTGCAAGCATGGATAATTAAAGACAAGCTGGGGGAAAATTTCTTTATTCTCTCATTCTAAATGATCATAAGATAGGTCCCATTTTTCTATTGTTTGTACCTCATGGTCCACTACACTTATCCTTGTTACTATAATCTCTACAAAGTTAAGCAAATCATATTTTTAGGCTGACAAATTTTTAGATTTTTAAGTATCAGGGGAAGATTTTAAAATATCAAGTAGTCTTACAAATAATAGCTCTTTTTCAATGATTTTTAAAAATGACTCGATTGATAAAAAATATGTCATCTCAAGAAGTGACAAATATGATTCTGAAATCCTGACTTAAATGATCTAAGGTCTATAAAAGTTGAGAAAAACTTTTATAAAGGAGGATATTATCTATAAAAAAAAACAGACTTTGGGAATTTCTTCCACATCTAGTACAGGTAGGATCAGACTGAAACAAAGAGAAAGCATCTACTCACACTGGCCTTCCTGTGTTTTAGCCATAGGATATAAACAGCACAGTTTGGCCAAAAAGCTCTATACACAGAATTTTCTTCTTGGCAGGGTATGTTTGGATGCTGATACTGAAGGCAGGCTAAAGAAAAGATAAAAGCCTTTTCCTTGAAACAACACACTAGCATATGGAAGTAGCTGCACTGAGCTTTCCAAAAGCAACCTATCTCCAATAGAAAGCATCCCAGGTGTAAAGAATTTGTCTCAAAAGTCTTTGTACTGAGTAAAGCTGAAAATGGCCCCATAATGTAGCTAGTGTGGAAGCTGAACTTAAAAGAAAAAAATATCTTAAATATATAAATAAAAGCTCTACCCTGACAAATGGCTTCCCTGGACTTCAAGAAGAAATTAGGTCACTTGACTAGATCTTGAGCCTGGAATAGCTTTTACAGTAACTAATCAACTAGCCATACAGGTTGAAGATAAAAGGCCATAAAAAAGGGATGGAGGTCACTGATACAGTACGAAAGGTTGGTCTAATATATCCAAATTTTAAGGTATACAAAAAAAGTACAGAGAATCATTTTTTTTATTAGCCCTGGAACATTTCCAAAAATTTTTTTATATTATTTTCACATAGCCAAAAACTCAACATATTTGCATAATCAACTGATAAGTCACATATTTTGGCCAAATTATAATAAAACTAGAAATTAATAACAAATATATGAAACATTGCAACTCATATATGTAAAAATTCACTTAAAAATTCTTGTAAATAATAATTATTTAGGTCATTGAATTAAATAAAAGCATTACATAAAATAATGTATGTGATATAGCCAAACCTAAAATTAGGATAAATAATCTCTAAACAGTCTACTTATCAAACATGACAGAAATAAATATTCAGATTATACAAGTTTATGAATATTATAAATATGGCTGGATTATAAAGGATTGAATTCATTAATAAAGTCAAGAACTAGGTGAACTAGAAAGGGTAGAATTAATCAATATATTTAGGAACATTTAAATGGCCAATATAGAACAAACACACACAAATCTCTGTCAAGATTAATCCATATAAAAGAATAAACAAAACATTGAAAATAAGAAGGAGCTTAAAACTTCAAATAAAGGAGAAATAAAAATATGTTTTAAAAATTTAATTTCTATCTACAGCCATGCCAGTCTGAACAAGCCCAATCCCATCTGCTCTTGAAAGGTAAGCAAGGTCAGGTCTGGTTAGTACTTGGATGGGAGACCACCTAGGAAGACAAGGTGCTATAGGCATAAAAAATAAAAATAAGGGATTGTAAGCTGGTCAACCAAGGATTGCCTCAAATAAAAAAAAATTAATTTCTACTTCTGGTACTATGACAAAGCAGATACCCCTCAAATGTCCTACTGCAAAGTACTTCTAGATTATGAATAAATTATAGCAAATGTATATTTTAACCACTTTCTAGACTTTCTAGAAAGTAATGGACCCCACCTCCCTACCCCCTAAAAAGAATATGGAGCTGAAAATAAAACATGACATATTGAAGGTTAATACAACTTGAAAGATGGGTTTGTTTGGTAGGCACATATCTAAATTTGAACTAAAATGAAATTCTATGCTGTGTGTACTTGGGAAGGAGTTGCGATTCAATCCTAGACTCCTTTATACTTGGAACTTTGGAGGTGGAAAGCAGGCAATAGCAGTTTAGAAAAAAATTAAGTTCTTGCTAAAAGAAGACAATATTAGGATCCTCTGGGTTACCACAAAATAAAGCTCATAATGAAAAAAAAAATAGCCAAACACACACCATCACAAACCACTTTAAATGACTATCACTAATTGAAATGCAAATATTACAACCCCTATGAAGATGAATTTGGAAATATTTATCAACATTACACATGCATGTATTTTTTGTTCATTCTATACCTACTCATTTATTTCAGATACTTAGAAAGGATGCATAATGACACATATACAGACTATGAATTATGGCTTTATTTATAATAACTAAACAATGAAACTATCTGCATTTTATTGATATATACTGGCAAAATTAAACTTTGTTTATCTGTAAATAAAAAAATTGATATATAAAAAGAATTAAGAATGGTTTTTATATACTTTCATAGAATAATTGCTAGAATGGTTTTTTAAGTGGAAAAAAACAAAATGAAGAACAGTATTCATAGTATACTTCAAACAAAAAAATATTTTTTTGTCTTAAAGAAAGCATATGTGCCTGTGTTTCTAGGTATACGCATTTGATATATGTATATATGTTTTGATTTGCTAACATTTTCTAAGAAAAATAATGGTAAAATAAAGAAAAATCTAATAAATTTATAGCAATATGAGAAGTGAGGAAATAGGAATATGAGACTTCTATGATTTTAACTTAACTTCAGAGTAGTTTATATGTTTATATAATGACAAATAATCAGAAAAATAAAGCAATGTCTAAAATTCAAAATGAACAGAAAAATAAAATAATCCAAAAGTATGTCAAAATGGTTTAACATTATTTTTCTTCACAATTTTAGCAAAAAATGCAATTTTTTTTCAATTTAATTCTCGATAATATTCATAATAATGTAACTTTGTCTTTATTTTTTATTTATTGTTAATTAATATCTTCATTTTTAGAAACTTTCTCATACATATGGCATTCTTTCCTTTTTGGTTTTCTCATTTTTTATTTCCTATAATTCCTACTATCAAAATGTTAGATTTCTTTAACAAGAACTCATTAATCAAATCATTGCCAAATCTAATGTCTTGAAGCTTTTGCTCTGTGTTTTATTCTATGAATTTTATACATTTACTCTTACATTCAGGTCTTTAGTTCATTTGAGTTACTTTTTGCATATGGTAAAAGGAAAGTGCCCAACTTCATTCTTTTGCCTGTGGATATGCACTTTTCCCAGCAAAGGAACTAAATTTTAAGTAAATGTTTTCCTAAACAACTTTGCTGCTCTATTCAACACTTCATTTGGTAGAATTCACATGATAAATCCTCAGACAATGAATATTTTCTATAACTTTTATTTTTTAGTTAAAAAATACAGTACAAAATGTCTTTTCCACAATTTCATCATTCATTCATTTCTCCATTCAACAAATACTCCTGTGAACAGTTATGAAAAAGAGGCTAAAGTAATTCAAGTGCTCTGACTCACAGTTTAATGTTTATTCCTTTACCTCACACTATATTGTTGCTATTATTTCATTGTTTCTGAAATTGAAATGTCTAGGTCTTGCTCCTGGGAAGGAGACCAAGGAAAGTTTTAATTTCACACACTCAAAGAAATTACAAAGCAAGCAACACTGCATATAGGGTTTAAAAGTTTAACAGATAAAAAAGATATTATAAAGCTGTATATTACTAGTATTAATATTCAGCCATTATTATAAGAATAAAATTTTATTTCTTTTCAGTATTAAGATTTTAATTAATTTTATTGATGCATGAAAAGATTTTACAAATAATATATAATGTTCAAAAATTATATTTAGAAATCTTTGCTTTCTTTGGATGTTTATAAAATCATTAAACTGTGTCCTTTTCTTTCTAGGTAATAATTTTGTATATTATGGCTGTCTTTCCTACAAAAAAATTACCATTAAAAAATAGATTTAAAATATTATGGTGTTGGGATTCTAATGTCATCTCACTCACTGGTGTTATGTAACACAGTTGCCTAACAGAATTTGGCATTTACTTAAACATAAGATTAAGTAAATGGAAAACAAAAGCAGTAGAAACTGTGTGATTTCTTCTACACTGGCTCTCCAAATATCATGCCACTACTGAGACTACTTTGTAAAAACAGTATAAGAAACTGTATCTTAAAAATGCAAAACTGATCCAAAACTAGAGACATGATCACAGAAAATTCTCTCTTGGAAGAAAAGAAGTGGACAGGCTTGATAACTATGTGGTCAGTGCCAGGGCCTGGAAGACTGAAGAAAGAAATGTCCTCCAATACCTACACATTAGCAGATAAACTAGTTGTACCCTGGCTCATAAAAAGCCTTGAGACTCTAAAAAGAGACAGTGCTGTAAAAAATAAATCTGTAAGACTGCAGTTTTTCTCAAGCCTGTCAGAAGGTTCACAAATAGAGTCTGTATACAGAAATGATGTGTGTATTTTTCTTGGACTCAATGAATTCTGGAGCCAAAAGAGGATGCTCTTCTAACCTGTAATTCAGGATAATCTAAGAAAAAGAATTGAGATTGTTATATGCAAATTTTCTATAATAAAAATAATATGTGCACTAAAGTGTAAACTTCATTTAGATTTTTTCTTAAAATATATTAAAGAAATTGACCTTGGATAGCATTAGATATAGTTTTTGGTAATGTTTTAAGATAAATCATTGTTCCCAGATCAGGGGCATGCTGAATAAAAGGGAAAAGTTGAACAGAGTTGAAAAAGAGGGAAATAAACGATGGAGAAGGAGGAAATAACTGGTAAAATAAATTGGTCCCTCCCAGCACCAAGAAAATATAGGCAGCTCAAAACAATTAAGTATGAAAGGAGATTGCACAACTGACATTATTTATACTTTGAATTTTCTAATTTTCTTGACAATTAGTATTTTGGTATCAAGTAGCAGAGGACTATAGTTCTCAAATCTTCAATACCAGGCCTTCATGTGGCTGATTAATTGCTAAAGAAAGATGGTTTGAAGAAAAAGACTGAGGAATAATTAGATAGCAAAGAAAGATTGAAAGAACCAGGTTAGACTTATATAAGTAAAATAACTGTAAGAAGAGCCAGTATTTATTTATCAATAAATGTTTGTCAGGTACTTTACATATATAAGAAACGTACTTTATACATATAAGGCACTTTACATATATAAGAAGTTTCTTATAAATAAGCAATATATTTATCATCTCCATAGAATGGATAAATTGTGGTGTATTTACACAATGAAATATTACAAAATGATAAAAATGGATGAACTATAGCTCTACATAATAATAAATTCATTGAAAATTCATTGAGTTGTTTACTCTCGTGTATACATGGTGTAACTCAATAAAAAGTTTTTTAAATGTCACAGTGCACTGTCAAAAAAGTATGTGTGTATATCTATACACACTAGTTAATAGATATTTTACTTCAATTGGTTCTCCGCAGTGAACTACCTTTGTCTTTAATAAATTTTCAATTTTGTACTTAAAAGAATATCTAAATATTATTCAGCCTAAAAAAAAAAAAGGAATCTGACATTTGTGACAACATGGATGAATCTGGGGGGACATTATGCTAAGTGAAATAAGCCAGACTCAGAAAGACAAATATGGCATGATCATATTTATTTGTAGAATCTAAAAAAAAATCAAACTCATAGTTACAGAGATTACCATGGTGGTTACCAGGGTTAGGAGTGGTGAAGAACAGAGACTCTCTTACTCTTTCAAGAGATTTTCTCTCTTTAAATTTCCTCTTCTGCTACCCTCAAATTTTTACTTTTTTCCCCTACTTGTTTTTTTTCTCATCTTAAGAAACATATTCATTTTCTCCTAAGTGTAAGGAAGAAAAAGAAGAATGTCAATTCCAAATCACCTTGTAACAATCTCCTTTTCTTTTCCTGCTTTTTACAGTCAGGTTAATACAAACTACATTTACTCTTTTTCCTGTCTTTCTTTTTATTCTTTAACCCACTGAAATCAGGCTTACATTTCTGACTATTCATTAAAATATCTCTGACAAAGTTCATCAATGACTTCTTAATTAATTAATCTATCTTCATTCATATGTATTTGGTGACCTTTGACATTAGTGTCTCCTCTGTACTCTAAGGCCTCCCCCTCAGCTATCGAGTTGGCAGTTCTCCCCCATTCTTCTCCTATTTCCCTAATGATTCTTTCTAAATTATCTCCGTGGTTTTGCTTCTTTCAGCTCCTTCTTCAATGTTGGTGGAATCTAGAATCTATTTCACTCTCACTTTGCAAAACCTTAGACAATGGCAACCACATTTAGAAATTCAATCACTATATGATGATGATAACCAAATCAATGAGTTCAGACCTAGAATGTCAGGCACCTGTGAGGAACTAGTCACTGATGTTGCTACCTGAATGTCCCATAAAAAGGTCAGAAAATATATATCTCACACCCACTTATTTCTTTTGTTCCCAAACTCAATTACTACCACTGGTTTACCATGTTCTTAGGAATGTGGATTTGTCCTAAATTTATTCTCTTACTCATATCATCTCCATGTTTATCCATTGGAAAGTCCTATGGATTCTAATTATATGTTTTGCATAAAGATCATTTCTCTGCATCTCCCCTATCAGAATATTGGTCAACAATTGCATCATCTCTCATTTTTTCTCTGACTTCTTAATTCACCTGAGCCTATTGTTCCCATCTTCTACCTGCACATTGCTGCTGATATTATCTTCCTGATAATGCAGATCAAACCCCATGGCTGCCATGATTGAATGATTACAATAGTTTTCAGTGTCCATTGACCATCCCACCAACTATTCCTGCTCCATATTTTGCCATGCTTTTCTCTTCATGTACCTATAACTGGTGATAAGTCTGGCTAATTACAGCTACTTTAATGTACCATGTTGTTTCATACCCTTGTGCATTTGTCCACTGAACCAAGAATGCCCACCATTTCCACCTGCTTAGTTCTCTGGCATTTTCTGAACATTTAAAAGATCTATTGGGAAAAATTATATAATTGCTTTGTATGTCTCTGCTATCATAAGACTAACTCTAAAATTCTAAATTCCCACACAAAGAAATATTAGCATCCAAGCACACCAGTTTGCATTTTACACAATCTGCTTTCCAACAACTAAATGCTTAAGATGGCAAATCTCACCTCGGCTATGTGGTTGGCCATCTTTGTTTATTTCTATGCTAATTCAAATGGAAAACAATATGATGTGATGATGATGGTTATTCCAGAAAACTGTGTGCCTAATACCTTTTTAACGCACAATTTAATATTGTAATTCAGAGACCAGCAATAAAACTTGATGTCTTCTGTTGTTTTGTAAATATGTTGATTATTTCCTTAAGGAAATAGTGTCAAACATCAACTTCTCAGTTGAAGGGGCATCAAAATCTTAAAATCTGTTCTGGCTCATTGGGCTTTTTAGTTATACACACAAATATTGGAGTAAGTTAAATGGCTGTGTAAAACAATAAAAAAATGAGTAATGGGATATAATATGAAATTTTGCCCTTTTGCCATAGAGCATAGTATTTATAAGTGATAGAGCCACACTTTTATTATGAGGCTCACTAAGAGTGATTATTTTGATTTTTAAAATGTTTTAATAAAAATCCATAATTAAAATATTTAACTAATAATTTTTACAGCACTAATGGACAAATATTTTTATTAAATTACTTTATAAACATTAAAATGATTTAAAAACCCTGCCTGTGTAGATAGTAAATTTCATTATTCCCATTTTACTAAATAACTACATATTAAATATTTCAAGTTTCTACAAATACCAGTTACTCACATGTGGCTAAAAGACAGATTCTTTTATTTGTTTGAATTAATCTGCATTTCACAAATTAGAGCTATATAAACAAATGTTCCTTTACATTTGAGCATTTTCTGACTTTTTTTGCTAATATTTTATGTAGTTTTAGTGTGCAGCATTCTATGTTTAAATTATTTTTTGTCTTTTAATACTCACCATCAACATTACTGAAGACATGATTTTTAAAAATGGCTAGAACATAATCCCTAGAGACAACCCATGTCACAATAATAGAACTACTACTTAGCGATTCCATTTATGAGGCCCCTAATTTATATTCCCTTGTTCTATAGTTTTTAACTGTGATTTGTCTCTGCAACTTAAGTGTCAATGCCCAAAGATGAGGACTATGTCTCCCATAGTTTGGTACTCCTAAAACAATTAGCATAAAAGCTTGCACATAGCAGGCATAGACTAAACGTTTATTAATTTATTGCCCAAGACACAGAAATAATTAGAATAAAAAGACTTTTTTTTTTAAGAGCTGAGCTTTAATAATTTAAGGGGGATGGAGAGGAAAATTAGAAGAGTTACAATCCAGTGTACTAGGCATGCATTTAAATTGCTTTGAGAGAACAAAACCTGGGCCTATGGCTAAAAAAGACAAAGTCATAGGATACAAGGGACTCTTGAGTGGAAACTTAACTAATCTTTTAAATTGTATGGTGATTTTAAATAATAGTGCAACAGACATATAAGCAGGAATATAAGACTCTTTGGATATGGAGTGAAGGTGAAAGGACACAAAAATTGCAACCAGATTTTAATTCTAGAAGTTTTAGGCTCTGGGTCCATGAGTACTGGTCACCTGAGACCATCCTGATGTGGTATTTAAGAGAAGACTTTCTGTCGGGGATATTGCTGAGCACAGGATATCTTCCAACACTGAAGGGATCAAGGCCTCTTTTATGTTTGAAAATCCTAATGTATTATTAATCAGCTATATAAGTATCAGTCAGGAAAAAAAAACAGGGTATACTACAATGTGCCTTTATTTCTTGCTTATATGTCTTTGCTTCAGCTCAGGGGGCTCTACTTGGTATTGCAGGTCTTCAGGTTGCCAGCCCAACTCTGCTTCAGACTGTAAATGTGTGAATTTGTTGTGATGGCTCTGCTTCATGTGCCATATTCTGGGTCTCAGGTTGGAGGATCAATGACTGTTACAAATGGAACGTGTGTGCCCCCCGCGAA
This sequence comes from Cynopterus sphinx, assembly GCA_030015415.1. Lineage (NCBI taxonomy): Eukaryota > Metazoa > Chordata > Mammalia > Chiroptera > Pteropodidae > Cynopterus > Cynopterus sphinx. The sequence continues at coordinate 35,222,197 of CM057380.1, forward strand.
GTGCATATGTTAAAACCCAACCCTATAATGCGATGGCATTAAGAAAAGAGATTTTGGAGAATTAAGTAGGTGGAGCCCCCATGATGGGATTAATGCCCTCTAAGAATCCTAAAAGAGCTTGTTTCTCTCTGTTCTTTGACACATCATGAAACACAGAGAAGACAGCCATATACAAACCAAGAAGTGAGACATCACCAGACATCACATCTTTAGGCACTGTGATTGTGGACTTCCTAGCTTCCAAAATTGTAAGAAATGAATGTTTGCTGTTTGAGTCTACGTAATTTTGTTATAGCAGCCTTAATAGACTAAGAAAGTGCTTACCCATGATATGCTGCTATTTTTGCAATGATAGAAGAACAAGAAGGCAAGCCCAGTTGCACGGGAACATTTCAAGTCTCTTCTCTAACCAACAACATTCCATTATTCAGAGCAACTCAAATGACCAAGCCAAAGGCAGGTGCCCTACTCACCATAAGGCTATGTCAAGGGAAACATAAGGTTATACCAGGAGTGAAGAAGACATACCAGTAAGTCAATCTTTCACACCTAGTATATTAAAAATGCCAGAAATTTGTATTTAATAGACTAATACTCTTAATATCCACAAATACAATAACTGCTTGTATAAGCTCATTTAGAAATAATATTACCATTTAAAATGTGAGAGTAGATGTGTGTGTATAACTGGGCCTTCATCTACCACCTCACACTTCCAGATTCACTTTCCAAATATATTAACTTTGAAACTCTAATAACTTAATTGTTAAGGTGGCAATGTTAAGAAAAAAAATAGTTGGTAAACGTTATCCAAAAAAAATTATTATCTTTTTTGAACCATCAATACAAGCTCATCTTAATTATTCTCATTGTGTTCCTGCCTAGTAGATGTTTATGTAGATACATAGATTTAAATGTATTGTAATGTGTGCATTTTACCTATCATGTTTGCTGATGATGCAATAGATATAGAGGTCATGTAAACCCATAACAATAATGTAATAGTGTACTAATATTAATGTAAGAATAATACTGTAAGACCAAGAACTCTTCAAAGGCAAGAACTGACCTATCATTTCTGTGTACCCAATATCTATTGGACTCCCTATAATGTAAGAGCAATGATGGTGGAATAAAGAATGTATGAATAGTACAGTTTCATTTTGCAAAGCAAATTGGGTAAGGACAGTGTAAATAGTGCAGTTTTCCTATTGAGCTAGCTGCTTGTCACCAGGACAGAGTTGGCATCGCTCAGTTCTCAAGCTTCAAATGGAATCCTATATATACTTTTGGATATCTGGGAGGGAGGTGGTAATATAAATATTTTTATCATGTAATCTAAGTGTATACAAGCATTATTAATGTGGTTATTTATTTAAAAAATATTTTTAAGCACTTTGTTCCACATACAGTTTAGGCACTTGGATATTCTGGTGAAGAAAAGGTCAGGAAAGATTCTTTCTCTTAGGGATATCACAATTTCAAAAAGGAGAAAGACTAAAATATATTTTTAAATCTAAATAAAATACAGTGTGATACGTAAGAAACAGGTTAAAAGAGTGATTACTATAATGATAGTTAAAATAGGTTTAAGTGTTGGAGCATAGCCAGGTATACTTTTGATCTTATGATTACAGAAAGTATCTTGAAAAGCTGATATTTAAACTGAGAACTGAGAGAAGCAGAAAGCTATATAAAAACTAGAGGAAAGATATTTTAGGCAGAGGGGGAGCCTGTGTGAAGGCCTTGAAATAGACGTGAGGTTAACATTTTTAAGAAATAGAAAAAATGCCAGAGTGGCTGAAGAATATTGGGAGAAAAAAAGAGTGGAATAATACATGGTAGGAGACAAAAACAAAATGTTTTATCATAGCTTTATAAACTAGGATAAGGAGTTTAAGTTTTATTGTAAATGTAATGGGAGAACATTTGAAAGTGAAGATTTGATTTGACTTAAATTTTAAAAACATAATTAAGTGTACTATTGAGTAATCAATTATAAAAGGATCATTGCAGTTTAGAGGAGAGATGATCATGACTTTGACTTAAGTGGTTAAGAGTAGAAATGAAGAATATTCTCCGTAATTTGAGTCCACAAGATCTGCTTTTAAAACTGACATAGGAAATGAGTGATGTGATAGGAAAAAAGATTAATACTAGCTCTCAGATATTGTCTTTATAAATGGGGTTAATGGTGATTTTGTTTACTGACAGAGACAAATAGGGAATGAGAAGTTTAGACAAGGTTACATTGTTTATTTTGAGATACTTATCAGAATCCATGTGGAGAAATCACATGGTAGTGTGATTTTCAAGATCTGCTGTGATAAAGAACAAGTAATAAAATGGCATTAATGTAACAGCTGTTATTAAAAGTCAAGATCAGATAAGAGCAAAAAGAAAACATTTTACTTAGACAACAGAAGTGGTCCAAGAATGAACCATAGTGTACTTCAGTATTTGGAAGTCAAATAGAAGAGGAGGACCTACTAAAGGAGATGTAAAAGAAGTCAGTGAATTCAAAGGAAAACAAGGAAAGTATGGAGTCACAATAATGAAGGGAAAAAGATTTTTAAGAAGGAAAATATCAAATGTTTTTTTTTTTTTTTAAGATGCCAAGGATGAAAAGAACAAAAAAGTGACTGCCCATGCAAAGAGAGAACTGAAGAATTAAATATCCCTACAGAACTCCCATCCTGGCCTCTGATCTTCTGCTGGTTCTCTTTATTTGCTGAAGCCAACTGGAATCAAGAAGTTAAGAAATATATCTATGGTTCACAGAAGTCCACTTGCAGGGCACAGGATAGAGTGGAAAAGGGTAGAAAAAGAATCTAGGGGGCCAAATGAAAGCTACCTGGCCCAGTGACAACTAGATTTGGCAATGTACACATTGTGGCTGACTTTCACTGGAAAATGTTTGGTTGCTTAGAACAGAAATCTAATTGAAGTGAATTGAGAGACTTTGAGGTGAGGGTGTCGACAAAAGAATTCTACAAGACGTATAACTGTAAATGAAATCAGAGATATGAAAGGGGTGAGAGATTACTAGAATCAGGTGTTGGGTCTACTGAGATTATTTCTGGTCATTTTTGTTGTTTTAGACAGAATACAGTAGACAATGCATACTAAGAGGAATGGCCTAGCAGAAAGACAAAAAATATAATTGAGAAGTAAAAAATAACTACAGAAGGAAAAGTCTGGAGAAAATCAGATGAAGTTATTTAAGAGGAGAGCAATATATGGTCTATGAGAGGAACAAAATGAATGTAAACATAGTTAAAAGAAAGAAAAAAGGCAAGTGCAAACGGATGTGGGTAGCCTGGTTATTTGCAGAATGAGAAATTAGGGAAGTCCTGTCTTATTGAATCTATTTTCTTAGTTATCAGGTGAGAGTGATGAATGTAGAGGAAAAGTGGAGAGAAAGAAGAAGATTGAGACTTCTTTTGGAAAATGGAAAAATGAACATAGTAGGGAAATGCAATCAGGTTGCCTGGTAGTTGTGAGCACTGCCTTGCATTTAAATTGAAGCAGTCAGCAAAGCTGTGTTTTCCTCTCTAGAAACATTCATCATTGTAACCTCAGGTGTGAAGACAATAGAGAGTTATGTTTAACCTCAGCTGGACTTTTACCATTCACGCTCAAAAAAGGGAGAAGCAATGAAAGTAAAGGTTTTGTAGAAAGCATTAAATAAACCATAGATTCTAAGCTTGTAAAAAGGGACAGAAAGACATAAATTTGGTTACTGAAAATATAAAAGTGATACATAATACATTAGCACTCTCTGTGATGTGGAAAAAGTGCTCCAGAGAGTTTCTTAAAGCACATGAGCTAGAAAATTAGGAGACAGAGAGAAGATAGTAGAAAGTTTCACATTTGATACAATTAATAAAGATATGGGTGTGACTGGAAAAAAGAAAGAACTGAGACGCCAAGGTTCTTTCTGGAAGGATCATCCATGTCAGTGATGATGTTGCTGAGAATGTTAATTATAGTTGTGGAAAGGCAGGCAGTGAAGGCAGTGAACAGGGGGAACAGAAGATGAGAAAGTTGAAAAATGTGGCCCTCAAAAGCCCTGAGATTCGGAGATGAAAGTAAGAAATTGTCTGGAGGAAGCAATAGAGAGTAAGAAAAATGTTTATCCCAGTACTGAGATATAATACATATAGACCGTGAAAGAAAATGAAAAAAATTCTTTTGAGATCATTTCATCTGGACTGAGCCGATTCCATATGGAGTGTGAGGGGAAGTTTCAGAGATCAGGTTTAGGATACAGAGATCTTTGCTGTTGGCAATGACCATGAGCCATCAAAAGGAAAACCCACTAGGAGCAGGGAACTGAAAATGAATCAGGTAACGTTATGCACAGAGTAGTATGAGACTGGGAGGAGTCTTAATGCTAGGTTTTTGATATTAAGTGTAGTAATTAGGAATGTAAGGCATGAAGGGATTAATCCTGACAATCTCTTGAGAATAGCTAAGTTACCAATTTATGTTGAAAGTAAGGGGTCATAAACAAATTAATCAGCATTCTTGGGAATAAATGAGCTAACCTTAAGATTAGGAATTCATTTTGCTGGCTTTTTTAGTGCTGTCCCACACAGAATACTGAATAGATTGTCTATGTAAGAAATGTCCAAACCTGTAGAGAATTTCTACGAGTTTATTTGAGCCAAACATGGTACACACCTGTAAGCAAGATCTCAATAGGCAGAAAATGTGCTGTGGAGAATACCAGTTTGCAGGGTTTTTAATGCATTTGAGATTTAGTAGGGAACATAAGGAAGATTACATGAAGGCGAGAGAAAGCAAGGCAGGGATCCAATTAAAGGATAGTTAAGACTTTATGCATAGAAGCTTGGAGAGGGCTTGCTTAAAGCAGAGATAAGCCTTTTACTAAAGAAGTTATATGCCTGGGGTGTGATTTCTCCCCATGACCAGTCCAGTTAGAAATTTATGCTCAGATTACTCTGGGAAGTTATTTTCCATAGATCCCCCTTTAGGTCCACAAGACCTAGGATGCTCCAGGAAGAATCTCATGTAGGTTCAGAAACTAGTACAATACCTTGCAGAAAGCGATGCTCAATAAATATTTGTTGAATGAGACATTTCCATATGTTCTTCTCTTTTGAGTTCAGTGGAAATTAGCCATCTCTAAACTATTTGAGGAAGGCATTTTGGCTAGCTATGCTTCCGAGACCCTCTGCAACCCTGTCCAGGTGCCACCAGCCCTGATTTGGCTCCATAGCCTGTCCCTGAGTTCTATGCAGGAATTGAGAGAATGACTCTCTCTTCAAGGCTTCAAAGACATTTCTCAAGATTGTTCTTCAACCTGTCCATTGGAATATCAGTCCTACAGACCATAGAGAAGTATGAACAGCCAGGTTTTCAGCCGTTTTTCTTCTTCCTCTCTCTGTCCATCTCTCTTGTTTGTTCTCACTTTCAGCAACCACTCTCTCTAGTATCATTCTGGCCTTGAATACCAAATCATGCAAATATATATTTTGGAAGTAACTTTCCCAACACACATTTTTTTTTTATTCAGCAAAGTTTATCAAAGGACATATTATTTGATCAAAATGTCTAAAAAGAAAAATATCTGTTTCATTTGTTAAATGGTTCTCCTAATTTATTGTACATGATGGTACTCAAAAGAGCTCATTTTATTTCTTAGCCAACCACATAACAAATGTTTTATTAGGATCAGAATATATCAACTTATTTTTTCTAAAGTTATCATCATATTTTGCAATTCTTATAGTGATGCCTACTAAAGAAGTGGATGGGAAGAGAGGATTAATTAGCAGGCCATATAAAAATAAACATATTTCTTAACTAACACCCAGATCTAGATGGACCCAACTTAGTGGACATTTTTAATTAATTAAAAATTTAGTTATTAATTTCAATTTTTAAATAATTCATAGAAGTGAGATATTTATACAATAAGTCACACAAATGAACATCATTTCTAAATTAAATAAAATAGAATCTGATGAAAACTAATCCTCAGGTATCAATAAAACAGTTTTACTATATTACACACGCAGATATTTTATTAAAAAATAAAAATACCTGATGCAGGTAATTTATGCTATGATTTGAAATAAAAAGTTTACTCTTCAATTTTTTTCAGAAAAGTAATTATTATTAAATTTATGTAAAATATTTAATAATAGACAGGTCATAGAAGAAGGTTAGCAGCATCATATTTATCTGCTAATTCATGATACTGTGAGGAACATAATATTGTTTATATCTGGGAAAGTCATTTAATTTGTTATGTCTAATGTATTTTTCTCTTTACTTTTTAATTTAATATTATTGACATATTCACAAAGTTGTTGAAAGGTATAAGTAATATAAAAATCATAAAGCAGTTTAGGAATATAAAGTGCTACATAAATACTTGAAGATGGCTATCTTTCTGTAAAAAAAGCCTGAATTCCTATTTATTTCATCAATATAAAATGAAACACTCATATTACTTGAGCGTTATGAGAAAGAAATTAAATCTAAATTCTTTGTACATAATGAAGAAATAGTTGACATAAAATGAATGGTGACAAGAAATTTACATATTTCAGCTTTTACCTGACCTTTTCATATTATCTAAAATCTTTGCCTACAATAAATGGCTACTTAGTCATTTAGAAAATCAAATTTAGTTGAGCCAAATACTTTGTAATAAAACTGTCCTATAAACTAAATTCTCCTCTGAAGAAACTATTCATGAAAAGAAATATAAGCAGCAGTTGAAATATTATCCCTGGAGGAATAATTTAAACTTCTCCAGAGAATTATTTTATTGATCTTTGAAAAATGCTCAGTCACTGACTCAGTCTGTGACCCCTAGACAAGTTCTTTAACTTTGAGCCTCAGCTTCTACAACTATAAAAGGAAGGAGGATGATAATGTCTACCTTGCAACCTCACAAGGTAATTGTACTGTGATTAGATAGGTGAGCATTTGCTAAACATATTTATTGCATGTTTCCATGTAAGAAAGAAGGATGCTGAAAAACAATGATTCTCACTTACTAAGTGTTTTAACTCTGACTCACTTAGGAAAAGCAAAATATCCAGTCGTAGACCTTTCTTATCTGCTCCCTCTTTGCAGGAGCAAAAGTTTAATAAAAGTATTTTTTAATAAAGAAGCATATATTAATCATTTTATAGTTTTAGAAAAAAACAAGAAGAGTTCATTCGTAGACATATATTTATATAGCATACACTCATACCCCAGTAACATTATTATGGTTTCATTGGTGATATGTTGCAAACTATGTAAATAGTATACCCAGATTATAACTAGTTCATCGTGCTTGATGTTTCCTCACGTTAACTGGCATCTCCTAGCCCTGTCAACTCTGCTACCCTTAGCCATAAATAAAAATTCCAGACATGGCTTGCTATTAACTGACCAGAGCAAATAAAACTTTTTGATACATATAAACAGCCAATTTAACTAATGTATATTTCCTGAATGAGTTTTGTTTAGACCATTTAAATTAATGCATTCAAACAATATAGGAGTATATAAAATAAAGAGAATTAAAATTGTGAGATGTACAAATAGAAGTAACCTCTCAAGTTTGCTGTGTGTATATGTACATGTTTGTGTATATGTGGATGGCATATAATAGTGACCTATTTTTATAAAAATGGCCTTATATTATAGATGCTGCTTTCTAACTTGCTTTTTAAAATGTTAACTACCCATAACTAAATATTTATCTATCTATCATCTACCTATCATCTATCCATCCATCTATTCACCTACTTGCATGACCATCTTTTATAATTACCTTCCCACACAACTTCTGTAGTGTGGTGATATAAAAAACAAACAAACAAACAAAAACAAACAAACAAAAAATAACCAGTAGGGCAGGGAATCTGATCTGGAAATGCCAGTTCTCAAAGCCAGGATCAGAAATGAGCATCAGAGGAGTTTGTTTCCAGATAGCACAGTCCTAAGCAGCAAACTCAAGGTCATAGGAACATCGCAATCTATTGAAGAGAGTATGGTAAAAATGACTGACCCCATGGGAAAGGATCTGGGGTTTTTGTTTACTAGACAAATACAGAAAATCAGATAGAAACCCAATTGTTGAAATTCAAGTCTGATGTATACAGGACAGAGTTTAGAAGAAAGCACTGAAATTCTGGAAGAAGAAAGAATCAAAAGAAATAAAAGTTTTCTTCTATTACCTCAAATGTATCAAACTCTTCTTCACTTCAAGGCTTTCACATATATTTTCTCCTCTGTCTTAATATACTCCCTTTGATATTTTTTGTTGACTCTCTCACTTTCATCTTTTAAATACTTTGCTCAGAGAAGCTTTCCAGGACTCCATAAGCTAAATTAGGTTCCTCTATATATTCTACATCAGCTAGCTTTCAATGCATGACAAAAATACCCCAAATTTGATAGCTTAATAAAATTATTTATTGAATTCATGATTTTATCAGTCACTATTTGAGGTTGCATTTAGCCTAATGTTTCTTCCTCTGGTCTCAATTGGGCTCATCCATACTCTGTGGTCACCCACTGATGCTACTAGCAACTGGTGGCTTGTTTTGGAGCTGCCTGGTACCAAATTGTCACACATTAGGACATTGGCCGACTGTGGAATGAGATACCTCAATTCTTCTTCGTGGCCTCTTATTCTCTAGTAAGCCAGCCTTGTGGTCTAATGGTGGTCTTACATTTCTAGCACAAGAGAGAAATCATTTTTCTCCACTCATTTTTTTAAATTATGTTTTCAGTTTTATTAAGATATAATTGACATATAACATTGTGTTAAGTTTAAGGCCTACTTAAATGTAGTGATTTTATATATGTATATATTGCAAAATTATTACAATAAGGTTAGTTAACACATCCATAACCTCACATGATTACAATTACATGTGCCTGTGTGTTGAGAACTTTTAAAATCAACCCTCTCAGCAACTTTCAAATATGCAATATAGTACTGTTAACTACAATCGCCGTGTTGTACATTACAAACTTCTATACTGACAACCACCCATCTCTTCTCCATTTCTATGCATTTTTTAAGTCCACTTATAAGTAAGATTAATCATATAGCACTTGTCATCATGTCTTTCTCCATCTGACTTATTTCCCTTTGCATAATGTCTTTGAGGTTGCAACATGTTGCAAATGGCAGGATTTTTTTCTTTATCATGGCTGATCAATATTCGCACACACCATGTTTTCTTTATCCATTCATCTGTTGATAGACATTTAGGTTGTTTCTACGTCTTGACTATTGTAAATAATACGTCAATGAACTCAGGGGTGGAGAACAAGCCTTAACGTACAGATGCTTCTCAAATCTTTCCTTGTATCATATTTGCTAAAGGCCTTTTAGCCAAAGTAAGGCATATGATCTACTTAAGTAAAGATTAGACTTTATATCTTGATGGAAAGATCTATAATGTAACATTACAAGAGCATAAATGCAGGAAGAGGAAGTACTTGTGACCATTTTTACAATCTACAAAATACTCTCATTCTGCCCTAAAATTTTTTTATAGTACCATTTATAGTTTTATATTTATTTGACTAATTATTTTTAACTTATCTGTTTCTACTACTAGACTATAAATACAATATGGGTAGAGTCTATGTTTATTTTTTCCACCACTCTATTTTAACTCTCATCCCCATGGTTTGCCTTATAGCAGGCAATTCATACTTAGTTATTGAAAGTATATACATGAATGAATCAGAACTACGGCATAAAATTAGGGTTTAAATTGTGGCATTGTAAACAGTAATAATTTTCAGAATGCTGCATTATAGATGCATAAGTATATTTTATAAGAAAAACATTGATTTATTTTTTTTATCCATTTATATTTTGGTGCAGTGGAGTAGAAGTCCTAATTGATACAGCAAATATGAAACATGAGTTTGCACATAGATTAATAAAACTTATAATGACACCACATTTTGATGTTCTGATTATTTTAGCTATAACACAATGTATAGGTTAGATATATTTATACTTATGTCAATAATAAAACTAGTTTCTTCATAGTGAAGTCATTGTTTATTCTTGCTTTTAAAAAAGCATATTTTTGGTTCTTTGTCCTAAGACCAAGGAATAAAATTTCTGCTGCATCAGTAGTATAGGTCTCAGTTATTATAAGATTTTCTGATCTGAAACTTCAAATTTTGAGTATTTGATTTGGTTTATATAATCAGATTCTTTTTACAGTGACTTATTTCTCATCTTAGCATGTATTTTCATAAGAAATTGATGTATGGATGTTTCTACTATATATTTTTTAACTATTACTTCAAAATGCCAGTAAATTCTTCTGTGACCTACTCAGATAGGCCATTCTGCTAAAGTGGGTGACTGCTTTGCATGTACTAATAAAATCCTGTGGTCTCAATTGCCTCTCAGGACACCTGGTATTCATCAATTATATCACATTAACCAACATGGAAATGGAAATTAGTTAAAATTTTATTTGTCAGCAGTCATTTCTGTTCTATTACTCCATCTCAAATATAGTTCATAATTTGAAGAGGAAAAACTATAAGATGAAGTTGTCAATATTTTCACTAAAGAACTAATAGCTCCAAAACACAGTTTTTGATGGTCTTGATATATTATATTTTATAAAATATAATAAATATTTATAAATTTATAAAATAAAATCTTTTATGAAATCTTTTTTCTGAATTTTATAAGGCTTTACATACACACACACTCTCTCTTTCCATCTCTCTCTCTCTTAAGAAACCTCGAGTACATGAGATCTTAGATTCTCTACTTCAATTTTATTTTGAGAAACAATTACTGTCCATAGACCAAACTACTGTTTTTGCAATTGTATAATAATTTTTTTCTTATACCTCTGTTTGGATATAAATATGATTAATTCATTTTTGCAAGTATTAAAAATGTTCTTCAAAAAGTCAAACTGATTTTCAAGCTTTCAAAGTAAAACATCAAAATACGAATTGCTTTCTTTATCTATTCAAGTACTGTGTTTCTCTCTAGATGCCACTAAATTATAGAATTATTGAAGACAAAGAAAAATGATGAAATTTAATTTTGTGCAGGACATTTGAGTTTTAATACAGTTTACATTGAATGAGAATTATATAAACCATAAACAAGAATGATAAATTTTTGAAGAATATATTATCCTGGCTTTTCAATTAACCAAAAAACATAATGATATATAGCAAGGTTTGGATGGACTCTCAATACTGCAGAACCTTAATAATATAATAAAGTCTTTAATCTAGCACCACTATTCTCCTTCTCTTTGCTTTAGATTTTATAAGGCTTTACCTGTTCATGATTCTTTAAGCTTTCCTGCATAAGGAGAATAATTAAAAAGAATATGGCTAGTACTGGAGACAGGGCTTAATCTAAGTTTGGAATAAAGCAGTACAGACAAATGAGACCCCATGAAGAAGAAGAAGAAAAAAAAATAGACTAAGCCCTGCTTTCCTAAAAAGGACAGCAACATTATATACTTTAGTTAAGATAAATGAGTTAGACTATCTATTTTTGCTGAGGGTAAGAAAAATGGCCAGGAAGGGATTAGCTGTGCAGGACACAGGAAGGGAGGAACTGGGAGAGGATAAATTTATTCATCAAAGTGTAAGCAAAAGCAGGCCTAGCAATGGGATCTGCACGGGTGGGGCAAAGTCAAAAAGACCAAGAGCAGAAAGAGGTGAGGTCAGGTTGAGTTCAGGGAGGAAATGGAAATGAGATCTTGCAGAGGCATCCATACTAAAAATGAGTTAGGCTTTTCTGAGAGTTGGAGAGCACTTGGCAAAGGATATTGTGATTTATCTACATTTTTAAAATGAAAACTCTAGCTGTTGACGTGGGGATATCTTGTTTGAAAGATAAAAAAAGAGGAGCATGAGTTTAAAAAGAGAACAGGATATAAAATTATACTCATTGAGCTTCTTTCTTGTTATTCTTTTTAATGTTTAGGGCCAATTTTGATTAAATATAGCTAACAAAATTCTATTCTTATAAAAAAAACAATTAAGACACAGGTCACTTTTACTTGTGTTAGTATCTTTGTCAAATTTAAGCTTCCAATGTGAGAGAAAAACATTAAAAGGAAACAGAGATCAAAAATAGCTCCTGACTTTTGATACATTAATTTTTTGTCATTTTAAATATTGAAACCATCTATTTAAATCTTATGATTGGTTGATAGTATAGAAAATTAATTGATTGGTAAGTAAATACAGTTGCTTCAAAGAGCAACAGTAGAGATAAAAGTGCAAGAATTAAGTTTTAGAGAAACTTAATATACTACTTCTTATAACCAGGTGTTATTTTAATTAGAAATTATGAAAAAAGAAAACAGCAAATGAAAAACAAAGTGAGATTATTTAAATTACATTCAGAGAAGCATCAATGGGTTCAAATAATTATCTGGGAATAATGAAAGTTTTATGTAGACTTGCCATAGAAATTCTAACAGGTCATATCCTTTTTTCATTTCCAAATTAGAGGCTAAAGGACATAGTTGCATATAATAAATTATGTAGCAGATAAAAATATTGCCTTTGGCTACCATATAAGCACAGAATTTCATATATAATTTTATTCTTTGCTAGTAGAAAAAAAACAAGAAAAATAAATTTTGAATATTTTAGTCATTAACTCTTTAATTCTGAGACTAGAAGACTTTTTTTTAATCAAGTACTTTATAACAATAATCAACATTTAGGTACAAATTCCAGCTCATTTCCAGCTGTGTGGCTTTGAGCAAATGAAACCCTATAATCCTCTAGTGTTTTCATCTGCATAATAAAAGTAATAATGATAATATCTAACTAATAGAATTGTTATGATAAACAAGATAATGCTTTTTAAGTGCCATCAAATTCATTAATCATAAGCATTAGTTTTTCCAGTTGTCATTTTTTATTATAAATATTCAGAAAATAACAATAGAATACAGTGATAATTCAAACATTACATGATACCTTTGGCATTCTAAAGTTTTTTTAGATTTCTGTGAAAGTCTAAGCATTTAATTTTCTATTCACTAACTTAAAAAATATTTTTCATCAGAATGCTATGACCTTGTCACAAAAATCCACATATTTTAAGAAACTATAATTCAATATTCTTATAAAACCAAAATTTACATTATTTAAATATTACAATGGCAAGAATTGACTATCTTACATATTTTTTTCTATTAAAAATACTGCCCTTTTTCTGCTTAGTTTAGGAATATCACCAAAAACCTATAACAACAAATTTTAGGGGAAACAGTAGCTCTTCACATCTATTTTTTTAAACATATTAAAAAAATTATTTGCCAACAAACTGGACAATCTGGAAGAAATGGATGAATTTCTAGAAACACACAATCTTCTAAAGCTGAATCAAAAAGAAACACAAAATCTGAACAGATGGATTACTACAAACTAATATAAAACAATACTTAGTGTCAACTGTAATTGAGAAACAAAGAAGGAAATTTTAGAAAGGGCAACTAATTGACACAATTTCTTCATTCTTATCCTCCTTACTTTTGTATTTTGCCCTAGAGTAAGAGCCATTTTCAGGCACTATGCCGTAGTCATGATACAAGACTGTGTTCTTAGTCATGGGCTTCTCCCTTCTCTTCTAATTCAATTCTACTCAGATGGTGGCCTACGGACACCCATGCAAGTCCATTCACTGCTTCTTACCAGTTCATGAGAAGATCAGTACAGAAAATAAGAGGAAGTGCTTAGAAACATGGATGGCAGTAGGACATCGTTGCTACATCCAGGATACAAGCACACTCTCAGTAGGCTCCCCTCCCTGAACAGGAGGTGAACCAGTTCGCACCTGATTTGGTGGAGTTGCAGTTTCATTATGTGCAATAGGACCATGTGACAAGGTAAAGCTTACAGAAAAATTTCAAGATAACATAAACAACTCTTTTAGACTCTAGGACCAGAAACCTATGTTTCTTCAATTATAGCAAAAGGACACAATCCAGACTCACCTGTTGCACTCAATTGTCTTGTCACTCTAGTCTTTACTGTTCATTCTTTTGAAACTCTTTTTTAAGAGTTCACAGTAGCACTATTATAGAATTTCACTGAATTTGACTTAATCTGATGTCTCATAATTAAACACAGGTTACACTTTGGGTAGGAATATGTTGTTTATTGCACCTTATCAGGTAGCAGCAGATAATGATTTGTCCCATTATTGGTAATGATAAATTTGATAATTTATTAAATTTATATCTGAAAGTTATTTTCTTGTAATTAAGAAGCATTTTGTATACAGATGCTTTGAGCTTATATGAATTTTGTTTCTTATGCCATATTAGATTCTATTGGTGCTTCTCGTTTGAATTATTTTTATAAATATTGTCAAAGTTTCTTTTTTAATTCCTAGTTATAGGGTATGTACAAGTAAGAGCTTGAGTCCTTTTGTAGGTGCTTTTGAGTCAGAATGAATCTAGGATGTTTTTAATCAGATTTCTATCTTTCAGCTTCTGTCTGTTTTATCAGTCACCTATATTTGCCAAGTAGAGAATTCTGTTTCTCAGTCATCAGATCTCTGGATTACCTCATTAAATTCAGACTTTTGCAGCCCAAGAACCTAATCTACAAAACATACTCTGGGTGTCTCAAGGCCTCACACAGCAAAACCACCCCACTGTGGTTCAAGGTGTTTTGGTTCAGATTGAGCCTTCTTAGGCTTTTACTACTGTTGAGACCAAAAGAGAGTTTCTCACAGTAGTAGCCTCTTCTTAAATTATACATTTGTTTATGTATATTAGTTTGAACTTATAAATTTTTATTTTATTCAATAGATTATGAGCTCTTTTTATTTTATTATTATTCAGATTGATACTAAAATTACCCCAGATTTGGCCCTTAGGGCAGGTTGTCTGTCCCTTGTGTCTTTGTGACATGCATCATTCATTAAGCACTTCCTTTTTTTTCCTTTTTTTTTCTTTTTCTTTCAACACAGGCGTTTTAAATTTGCACTTTTTCTTATAACACATTTTATATAAAGAGAACAGGTTTGAGAGCAAAAATATAAAGGAATTATTTGACAACATTTTAACAAAAATGAATTAAACACTTCCTTATATTTATTCTTAATGAGAATTTTCAGATGTATCCTAACATTCTCTGCCCAGTCATGAGATTAGCCATTTCTCCTAGGGAACCTGGTTTTTTTTGAGAAGAGTGTATTCAGAAATCAATTTCTTGGTACTAGATATCCTTAATACCATGAGGGTATTTATGGTCTCAGACTAATTCTAAGGAAAAATAAAATGTCTCTGTCTCTCTCCTTTGTATGTCTTTTTTTCTTTATATATAGATATGCACATATATATGTACAAACACATATGTATACTCTCTATATACATAAACACATACATATATATGCATTCTTATTTGTATCTATATGTATTTCTATATCTATCTACATGAATTATGAATCATGATTTTATGCCATTATTTCCAATTCAAATCCAATATCAAAAAGTCCATTCTAGCTTCTCTTTCTGTATATGTACTTCCTTTCTCCATCAGTAAGAAACCTGCATCTCTTATCCTTAATGTATTTAATTATTGCTAAATTTCCTGTATTTAGCCAATTTCCTGAACACATCAAGCTGCCCTTGCATACTGCTATAAAGCCATTCACAATAGGCCACCATTGCTGGTTTCTACTCTACAACCTTGCTTGCCTTTTGAAGCCATCTTCATATAGATTGATAACACTATTATCAGAGGAATGTTCCTACATAGTTCTAAAGCTATTACTGTCTGTCTCAAGCCTGCTCAATGACTTTTCAACTGAATTTGGGAATAAAGAATGGGGAGAGGAAGGAAGGTTGAGAAGATGGGAAGAAGAAAAGAAGGAAGGAAGGAAGGAAGGAAGGAAGGAAGGAAGGAAGGAAGGAAGGAAGGAAAGAAGGAAGGAAGGAAAGAAAGAAGAAAGGATAACATAGTAACTTTATATTAGTTTATAAACTTATCAGCTTATATAAAGACTAAGGCTGTCTTACACTGATGTGGTTTCCTGAAAGTGCTTTATGGGTCCCATGTCTGGCTATGATCCAGGCCCATGGCTAAGAATAGGAACCTGGATTTAGAATGTTATATTAGTGTAGTAGGGAGCCTGAGCCTAAAATATATAGAGATAATTGAGCTTATTGTATCACACATGTGTGGCTGAATGCCACTATTATACTTTGATATGTGTGGAGCCATGTGGTCCTCAGGGAAGCAGAAGGAGAGCACAAGGAAGGAGATCAGAAGAGCAGAAGCAAAAGTACGCTCCCTGCAATAGAACTGAGCTCTGCACAGTAAAGTTGGTGTTTGCTGTTTCATTCTCATGTTGGCTTCTTGTACATTCTTCCAACTGGGCATCTCACCACCGAAACCTTCCCTTCTCAATCAGCTTGTCACTGACATGCTTCTTTTATTTTAATAATGAGAATATAATCTTGGGCAAAAGATACAATTAAAGATTAACAAAGTTTTTCTACTATGTCTTCAAGTTCTTCCACCATGCCAGTTGTTATCTATGGGAATTTTGTTCCTATTAAAACGTGGTACATAGTAATTTATGACTCCAAATTTTAGTGAAAATGGTAAGTGTAATCTAGATAAGAAGGAAGGAGGGAACAAAGGAAAGAAGAAAGGGAAGGCAGGATAATGAAATGGGACTAGGAGAAGAGGAGAGAATTAGAACAAAAATTTGAATACTGATAAGATTTAGTAAGAAAAATGCTCATTATCACACTTTTTTTCTGAAATATTTATCTGTTAAGTATTCTAACTATAATTTTTATCCTGATACAGTCAAAATACACAACTGTGTTTTTTTAAAGCTACATATGTTTAATATATCCAAGACCAAAGTATTGTGAACAACCAATAATTGGCTTAAAAGCATTTCTAATAAATATATATTTGAATCGTTTAGCATTTACTTCAATAAAAAATTTCACAAATCCAAGTACATTAGTTAATTGACTAAATTTTGTAGCTCTGGATGAGTTTTGGGGTTTTTTTTATGTTTTATCATTTCTAAAAAACTTGCACTTTTTTATTGAATATTTTACCATTACTTATAGAAATAAAATATTTTTAGACTAAAAGTATTAGTAAGTAGTAGAAAAAAATCTCACCACAGTTCATTTTTATTGAGGCAAGACCTGGACGGGTTTACTCTTAAAAGCTTCAACTGGAAATTCACAATCACAAAGTTCATTTATTGCAGGCAATCTTTTATCCTCTATTGCCACTATACATTGTCTGTTCAATCCAAACATGAGCTGATAGCGGTAGGCAGAAAGCCACCAAAACTTCAGTAAATAGCAAGAAAATAAAATGAAGTGTGTAATGCAGTTGCCAGAACAAGCTAGGATTGGCGCAAATGGTGGGAGGGCGGGAGGAACAGTGCCAAACTAAAAAACATATTGCCTTGTTTTGAAATATTTAAACAATTAAGGCTCAAATTTTAGGTAGGTTTTGGTTTACTTTTGCTCTGTACTATTCAGAATATTGCCTCAATATTTAAATCTACTTTGTTGGTGAAGATGTATATTTATAAAAAAAAATAATAGAAAATAAAACATTTCATTTTACATTTGAGTTTGAAGAAAGCTTAAAATGACCAGTGAAAAATAGTCTACATGTAAGAACATTCTAGTATTAAAGAAAACAGAAAATTATTATAAATGAGTCTCTGTTTACAACATTATTGGGTGACAATAGGAGGTTCTGGTAAATGTTCAAAGTTGAAGCAAAGAAACTTTGATTCTAATTCTGCTTCTGGCACTTATTAAATTTGTATGATCACGAACAAGTTATGAGACATTTTTCAGCCCCACTTTCCACATCTTGAAAAATGGGAATTAAAAGTAATTGTTGTGCTATCTACCTTACACGTGGTATATAAATTGAATGATAAAATGTGGGTGAAAGAGGCCAAAATTTTAAAGTTTCATATATATTATTACACTTAGTCTATGGTAAACTCTAATGTATTTAAAACTATAATTTTCAGACCTTTTCTTTTATATCGTCTTTACTAAATTTAATGAATTTCATAGAGCAAATAGCTTACCTACACATATAATTTTGAAAACAAACATTATAATTGCCAAAACAGAGCTATAATATAAAGATTAAATAAAAAAAATAATTTATAATTAAATAATATATATTTCAATATGTAAATATTAGGACATAACATTTCTAGAAGATATAACAAATGATCAACATATGCAGGATTATTGACAACATCATAGCTACAAATCCAGACTGATACAGGTAGGTTGTAAAGCGATTCCAAAACAATAGATGGTGTTCGCTGATGCAATTTTATAAAATGGTAAATTACTCTTATAAATTTTTGATTTTGATAGAAAATATAGTTTCTATGTATTTGTAAGTTAGCAGAACTCCTAGAAATTTTATAGACATTAAATGGTGCAAAATAAGTTAATTATTTATAATATGGAGGAAAATTCTAGGTCAAAATGGAGTAAAGAGGCTTTTCTGTTATATAAAAATCTGATGCACCTTCAAAATTTACGCCAGCTCTGAAATAATTCTGTATTATGCAAGTCTACTGACTGAAAGTTAATATGCTTCTCATCATTTTGATAGAAATATACACATTATGCAAATATCTTCTTGTGATAATACCAATACCATTACTAACCATGATTCTTTAGACCAATAACATCCAAGTAATTTCTATTTCCCAACGATAAGCCTAATGTACAAAAATCTATCATGTTTTGATAATAATGGTTGGTCAATTTTGTTTAAATTTGCTTGAAATGACAGTCAAATAAATGTGGAATTTTGATTCTTATTTTTAGTTTTGTCCATCAACTCTAATAAAGTCCCAATTTCAGTAGAATCTTCTGTTTAATACCCTATACCTTTCAGATTTATTTTTTCCCATGCCTAACTCATTATCTCTCATAAATCCCTTTTATGTAATTACTATATGCTGTACATCAGTGGGTGAACCTCCACTGACTGCATTTTCTCATATCCCTCTATCTAACTGGTACCAGCTAATTCAACACCTTGTTACTGTTTACATTAGAAATAGCCTCCCTATGTTCAGTTAGACTGCATACCTTCAGGCTATCATCCTTCCTCAAACTTTTGCAACTATTTCCTAAATGATTGATTTAAGCATACGTCTGAGAATGTTATTGTCTCATTTAAACATTTCAATTTTCGGGAAAAGTTGTTTTCATTGCTTGACACTCAGGTTCTTCTATATCAGGTGTTTTATTCATGACACTGGTTTTGTTTTTTATAGATTTTGCAGGGCTATTTTTTCATCCTTATTTTTTGGCATTAAAATAATAATAATAGTAAAATACTTACAACTTTTTGTATATTCTTGGCTAACTTATACTTATGTATGTTTGCTCTCAATGCTTATTTTATGTGAAAATAGCTATTCCCAATCTTGTTCATACTGTTTCCCAAGTTTGCTTCCAAGAACATCAAATCATCTTTCATTGTATATATCAATAGCCATCTTCTATAATTTTATCAAATTTATGAATTTCAATTATATATTTTCAAATAAACTATACCATAATACTTTTTATAATTAATTATAGTATTGTTTTATGAATGCGTTTGCCTACTTGGTTTAAGTGCTAAAGCCTGGTCAGTGATTATTTCTTATTTATCTAAATCGATTATTTTTAATTTATATAAACCAAATTCAAAGTCTGATATACTAGGCAATTAAAACCATTATTAAAATATATAAGTGAATTTAAGTTTGTATTAGGTAAACTGATATACCTTGAGAACTAATGATCTAGAAAAAGTCTTTAGCTTTCTTTCTTTTTTCAAGGAACTAAAAAAAAAAATCAAAAGAGATTTACCAAGAAGCCAGACTGGTTTTAAAAGTGCATGTAACTTCTCAAGGGTTCATGATTAGACTGCTGTCAACTGAACAATCTTAACATTTCTTGAGTGATCTGACAATGTTAAAATCTAAAAGAGCAAAAATAAGGTGACTCTTCAAAAATGGGATGAAGTTTGCCATTTATGCCTTTGAATTATAGCTTGTCTTCTTTTAATGTTTAATCAAATTAAGTAAGGCTTTAGTAGTTTAACCAAAATCTCTTTTTTGCTTTAAAAACTATAATTATTATTGCATGTAGATACAGCCTCAAGCCAATTTTTTTCTGTGAGAAAAAAACTGTTCCAGGGAAAGAAAATGGGCCATCAGTGTTGCCAAGAGCACTGTCTAAGGGCAGTGAGTCCATTGAGTCAAGATTTTCTTGATTCTCTTCAGTCATATTTATTTCGTTTTTACAATATTCATGATGGTATTTCACAGACTCCAAAGAACAGTGTTAGCTACAGTTTGTAACTTGTTTCAGACACGTTACATTTTTTACTAACAATTCCACTTTATAACAAAAATACTTTAAAATCTCCAATGAAAATATTTCCTACTACTTGGTTATTTTGTGTTTACCTCTTGCTTTGTGAACTGTGAAAGACGACATTTGATGCTTCAATTTGGTCATGTGTTTTATAAACAAACACATGTCTATATTTTTAGAAAACATCAATGAAGAAACTGAGGCCATTTCTAAGAGCTCTTATTTATAAGAAGACAATAAATAATTTTTTTATTAGTTACAATGCCACAGCATTTCTAGAGTCATTTTCATGTGCCTTGTAGACAACTTGGTTTTTAACAGTACCTCCTATAATCTCAGTAAAGGGGCTATTTTAAAGTCAAAGTTTATTCATTGCTTTCCAATATACATTCTCTACTTTCGTTTAGAAAGAGGTACTTGTAAGTTTTAGCTGGGTATTTGGCCCACCAGCTGGAAGCACATTCTCTTAGACTCCCATGCAGCTATGTTTGCCTTGTGACCAAACCCTGGCCAAGAAGGAGGAAGCAGAAGTGCTGATTGTATATTCTGTGTAGCATCTTTAATGTGGAAACTGTTTGCCTTCATTTTCCTCCTTTCATCTCCAATTGACTGGAAATAACCGCCAGCCTTGATCTGAAAAATAGAAGCTACATGTGGAGGATTACAAAGCCACATTGTCAATCCTTGACTACTCAGCTCCAGACTGTTTTTATGAAAAAGAAACAAACTTCTTACTTCTACAAATCATTGTATTTTGGCAGTGCTTTGTGAGAGCAGGCTAAGTTTAACTTGCTCTGTAACTAAAATAATTAACACTATGTATCACAGAAGAGTAACCTGGTCCTCAGAGAAATTAAGAACTTAGTCCATGATCATACAGATAGGAGATAGCAAAGTGATATGTAAAAAGTGGTATTTCTGACTCCAAAGCCGGTGCAATATACACCTTATTCCCAGTCAGGTAAATTCTAACCCAAATGCATAAATTCTCGAATGTAATTATAAAGGCCGGCCTCAAAATGACTGCTAACTAAAGCCTAAGACACATTAAAACAGTGATTAGAAATATTTGGCTCTTTCATATTTGTTTTCAAAGGTGGCAGATATTGTGCTGAAAACAACCCTGGGGGCACATTTGGGTATTTAATCTGACTCATAAGTGATGAGGAGATTATAAAATATGCTTTTCAGTCATTCCACCACATTCACACTGACAGGGAGCATAAAATATTCTGTTACCTTAATGGGAAGTTAGTTCTTAGAAGTCACAGTTAAATTTCCTCACTCTCAGCCTATAGCACATAAAGTATCACCAGTGGTGTAGGAAAGAGACTAATAGAATCTATTTAATATTTTCAGTGGTCTAATGAAAAAGCGTCAGTGAAAGAGTTTAGCAGCTAATGTCCCCCAAAAAACTGACTACTAAATTTTCTACATGGAGGTAAAAATATAATAAATCTAGGTCAAGAATAGCTATTTGGTTACTAAGCAGTGACTTGAAACAAAGGCAGTGATTTTCCCTCAATCTAAAAAGAAAAGTATTTTGTCCTTGCAGCTGATTTAATTAAAATAAAACACATGAAAACATTAAACTCTTTTTTTTTTGTTTTGATGTCAGAGTTGCAGCTAGACTAAAGAGATACTTAACATGGGCACTATTTCAGTCTTAAAAAGGGATCTGCTTTGTCGGTGCTATCTTAGGGAAAACTTTAAACCCACCAAGTAAGTAAATTAGAATAGCCCAGATGCATGACAGATTCAAGAGCACAATACAGATAGGAGAATCTCTGTCATCAACTAAAGACAACAAATATTTCAGAGAAAACCAAACAGTAAAAAAGGAAAATCAAACATCTACGCTTGCCAATATTTTTATAGGTAAAGATGTTGAGCAAAATTTAGAAAAACTACTTAAAAATTAATTTAAAAATTCTACTTCCTTTTTTGAAAATTAAATCTGAATAGTAATATAGATGTGTGTATGTGTATATACATGTGTGTGGCTATTGTGTAAATATGTAACATATATGTGTGTGTATTGATATCTACACATACATATGCATATGTATGTGTATATTATATATATGTGTCTGTGTGTATTTATAGCTGTGTGTATATATACACACACACATTTAA
This sequence comes from Cynopterus sphinx, assembly GCA_030015415.1. Taxonomy (NCBI): domain Eukaryota; kingdom Metazoa; phylum Chordata; class Mammalia; order Chiroptera; family Pteropodidae; genus Cynopterus; species Cynopterus sphinx. Next base: position 35,244,756 of record CM057380.1, read on the forward strand.
GGGAATTGGAGGCTAAGTGAGAGTTGTTTTTGTTTGTTAGCTATAATGACAAAGTGATATAAAACTAGATTTATTTTCTTTAATTGTGTTGAGAAATGATGACTTTTAGATCCTCATAAAACAAAACAAAAAATTCTTGCTCCTTTTTTCAATATTAAGTTTTAAATCCAATATAAGTGGTTCTATACATAGGGCAACCTATACATAGCTATTTGTCCTCTGACAGAGAGTAAGGAAGTTCTATATTAGAGAGCAAATTTATTACATTTTATTAAATGTGCTTTGGTAGAATTCTAAATAGTTCTATAAGTAGAATTTTAAAGTTAGGAAGAACTCTGTCTTAGTAGAATTGTTGATATATGATTGACATACCACAAATTGAACATATTTAAAATGTACAATATAAGATATAATGTACATATGAGTATTTAAAACTATCGGCACAGTCAAGATGTTAAACATCTATAACTGATAAAGTTTTCTTGTGCCATCTGGGACCCCTCATTCCAGTTTTTCTCTGCCCTAGCTTTCAGGTAGCTACTGGTCTTCTATCAATTAAATTCAATTTGTATTTTCTATAAGTATATATTAATGGATTAAAAATTATGTGTTTTTTATATCTGGCTTTTTCACTTAACCTATTTTGAGATAAATTCATAAAGTTGCTTATACCAACAGTTATTCCTCTTTGTGGTCAACGTGGGGACATAACATAATTTTTTTATCTATTCACTTTTGATGATAATGTTCATTAATTCAAGTTTCTGGCTATTACGCATAAAGTTGCTATGAACATCCAAGTACAAGTTTTTATTATTGACATATACTTTCATTTTTCTTGTCTAATCTTAGGCATAGAATTATTGAATTGCATTGTAAGTGTATGTTTATCTTTTTAAGAAATTGCTAAACTGTTTTTCAAAGCAAATGTTCTATTTTACATGCCTACCAGGTGTGTGAGTCATTTGCCCCTATAACCATACTTGTTATGATGACTCTTTATTTTTAGGTACTATAATACATGTATAGTGGTATCTCACTGAAATTTTCTTTTACATTTCTCTAATGAATAACGATGCTTAGCACCTTTTCATGGTTTTCACTTACTCCATTCGTATATCGTCTTTGGTGAAATGCCTTTCATACTTTTAGCCCATCTTTAATTGGGTTGTATATTTTATTATTATTAAGTTTTGAAAGCATTTTCTATATTCCAGATACAAAAAATTTATCAGTTGTATGATTTAGCAAATATTCTCTCCCTAACAGGGACTTTAACATTTTTTTTTCAGAGAATGTTCTAAAGAGCAAAAATTTTTAATATTGATAGAGTCCAAATCATCTTTTTTTTTTTTTTTTGCTTTTAGACATTGTACTTTCAATGTTATTATCCAATAATTCTTTGCCTAATTAAAGGTCACAGTAATTTTTTCCCATAATTTTTTTTAAATGTTTTATATTTTAGGTTTTCCATTTAGGTCTATGATATATTTTGAATTATTTTTTGTGTATAATGTGAGTTATGAATGAAAGTAATTATTTTGCATATGTATATCCAATTATTTCAGTATTATTTATTAAAAGCACTATACTTAATAAGTTACTTTTGCACAAATATGAATTGACCATATTTGTGTGGATCTAGTTCTATATTTTCTATTTTGTTCCATTAGATTGTTTGTCTGTCTTTATACCATTAGCATACTTTGCTGATTACTGTGGCTCTATAAAATGATTTAAAGTCAGTAGTGGGGGGGTCCTTTGCTTTCAGTTTTTTAAAGTTTATAAAAATTTCCACATGAATATTAGAGTCAGCTTGTCAATCAAATAAAGTAAAACAAAAAAATCTATGCTTGGAATTTTAATATTATTGCATTTAATATATAGATAATTTTGTAGAGAACCGCCATGTTAACAATATTGAATTTTTGGATCAAAATCACACTGTAGTTTTTATTTCTTTTTGTCTTTTTTGATTAGAAATATTTTATAGTTTTCAATGAATAAGTATTTACAAGTCTTTGGTCAAATTTATACATAAACTTTCTTATTTTTTAATATGATTGTAAATAATATTTAAAATTTATTAAATTTTTTATTATTCATTAGTACCATATAAAAATAAAATTTATTTTTGTACATTGATTGTAATGCTGCTTATCTCACTTTAATTATGGTTGCACCTTTGTAAATTTTATTATATTTCCGATATAGACAATTATGTCATTTGCTAAAAAATAATTTTATTTATTTCTATTTCATGAGATTTTTATTTATGTATTTTATTTTTATTTTTATTTTTTGGCCTTATTACCTTGGCTAGAGTCTCCAATGCAATGTTGAATAGTAGTGCTGAGAGCAGAAATTTTTTTTATCATAGATCATAAAGAGAAAACATTTATTTTTTTACCATTAAGTATGATAGCCATGATTTTTTTTTCATAGATGACTTCTGTCAAGTACCTTATATTTTTACTTTGCTGAAAGCTTCTAGATAAATACCTTTTGTATACCTATTGAAATGATCATAAAGCTTTTCTTTCTGGTTGTTTTTTAGTGAATTACATTGATTTTGGAATAGTAAACCATACATTTCTGGGATAAATCTAACTTGCTCTTATGATGTATTATCTTTTTTATATATTGTGCTTAACTTATTAATAATTGGTTAAAACTTTTTCATCAATATCCTTGATAAACATTGCTCTGTAGTTTCAATATCTTGTTTTGGTATCAAAATGCTAGCATTATGGAACAATTTGAGAAGAATTTTCTCTTTCTTAGCTTTCTAGAAGAGTTTGCATAGAGTTAGTTTTATTCCTTTTATAAATACTTGGTAGAATGCCCCACTGAAGACTTCTGGACCTGGACTTTTCCTTTGTTGAAAGGATTTAAATACAAATTCAATTTTTTCAATAGATATACAGTTTGGGGGGTTAACTATTTCTTCATGAGTTACATCTTTCAAGAAATGTATCCACTTAATATAAGTTGTGGAATATGATGGTATAAAATTGTTTATAATAATAGTGCATTTTTCTTTTAACATCCACTAGATTGGTAGTGATATTACCTCACTCATTCTTCACATTGCTTTTTCATGTCTTTTGTTAATCTTTTCAAAAAATCAGCCTTTGATTTTATTGATTTTCTGTATTCTTTTTCTGTTTTCACTTTCTCTCTCTCTCTCTTTCTCTCATCTTTATTAGATTTTAAATTTTCTCTGCTTACTTTGATTTATTTTTTGTACTTTTTAAATTTTTAAATCGATTTGAGATTTTCTTCTTTTCTAGTTATAGGCATTTAGTATTATAAATTTCCTGTAAGTGCTATAATTGCTGAATTGCACAAATTTTTATATGCTTTAATTTATTTTCATTTAGGACCATGTACTTCCTAATTTTTACCTTTATGTGGATGCCATTTAGTTTCCAAATATTTGGAACTTTTCTAGATATTCTGTTATTGACTTCTAATTAATCTTATTTTTTATCAGAGAAACTACATTATATGACTTGAATCTCTCTAAATTTATTGATACTTTTATAGCCAAAAATGTGTTTTATGTTATAAAATGATTCTGAAAGAAATGTGTAGTGTGCTGTTGTTGGGTGGAGTGCTCAAGACAAGTCCAAGCAAAATGATTTTTTATCTCCTGGGTCTACTAATTTATGACAATATATTATATATTTTTTCTCCTCTGGCTGCTTCTAGGATTATCTCTTAAAAAGTTAGATTATAGTGTGCTTTGGGTAGCTTTCTTCATTTTTCTTGTGCTTTGGTTTAATTAAAAATTTTGGAACTGTGATTTTATATTTTTCATCATATTTAGGGAAATATCAGTAACTATTTTCTTCTTATTGTTATTATCATTATTTAACATATATCTCTCAACTTCAAAATCTTCTATTGCATATACATCACTATGTTTGAAATTTGCTCTCTTCCTTTTTTTTTCTTGTTTCTTTGTTTGTGTTACATAATTTTTTCATGGTTTCTCCTGCCATGCTCTCAAATTTGTTAATCTTTTCTTATACTATGTCTAATCTTCCATTAATCTTATTTGATGCATTTTTAAACTTTTGTATATTATAATTATCATTTCTAGAAGTTTAAACTGGAACATTTTTATAATTTTCATCTATTTACTTAACTTTATAAACATATGAGATACACTTTTTTAATGTTCTTTTTGCCTAAATCTAACGTCTGCATCAATTTTCATTCATCAAGAATTTTATTCTGTTGTGTACTGGATGTTTTTGTATTTCTATTATGCTTCAGCTTTGCTCTGATATGTGATTAAGTTACTGATTAGAACCTGATACTTTTGGATCTTGATTTTATTTTTTTTTTTATTTGGCTGATTAGAAACAGGGTTCAGTCTAGGACTAATTATCTCCCACTACTGAGGCAAGGCAATTTTGGCTGTTCTATATTATGAATTTTTTCAGTCTGTCTGGTAGAATAGGTGCTGTTCTTGGCAGTGCAAGAACCTAATATTTTCCAATTGTTCTTTTCCTAGCCGTGGGTCATTTCCTCACACTTATGCAGTGTGATTGCTATGCTGATTACTTGCAGGAGACCCTCTGTAGATTGCCTCTTTGGTACTTTGTCTTGCAAAACCTAGATAACTTAATCTTCCTTAATTTTTTGTTTGTTTAGTATAGATCTAAGAATTTAATATGATACAGGTGGTGCTCTAAGTGATGTAAATATAGTTATCAAGGCATAACAAAGAGATCAGATTTGTTTATTCGGTCCTGAATCACTAAAAATGTGTTAAAAATATTAATGTCATACATTGTCTAGCTGATTTTTCAAAATCATCTAAACTCATAATCTATTTTAGCAACAGTTTTTGTTTTATGTAATATTTTTATTTTTTATTTCTATTCTCTAAAAAAACAAAAAGCTCTTGATATGTGGAAGAAATGTCACAATGCTTCTTTGACCATGTAAAACGTATTTGTCACACTAACTGCCAAAACACTACATCAGATTCCGCTTCTGTGGATTGACAGAAATAGATCCATATATTGAGCCTATTTTGTCATGTATTAAGAGGTTTCTTTCTATCCAGGAAAGTTCAAATTGGTTTTAATCTTGCTAAAGACAGGTTAATGTGAGACCAGTCTGCAATTTTGGCTGAGAAAACAAAAATTTTATGTTGAAACCATTTGAGGTGTTTTAGCATGAATATAGTGAAGTTTAATCAGTAAAATTACTCTACGCAGAGTGTGGAGAATAAGCTCAGGGGATAGTTTCATTGAGTTACTAGTGCAGCAACCCAATATGTCTCTATGTCATGCATTCACTCTTTCCAGCAGAAGTGAAGACAGAAAACAGCAGCAACAAAACCACAACAAAATTTCATTATGATAGAGATTGTGGATATCCCTTAAAAGTGTTTTATATGGGTCAACAACAAAAAAAATCCAGGAAATAAGGGAACATTTTGAAGATATGCAGCAGAAGTCGAATCATAAGGTACTGAAAGACAGTATGAGAACTGTAAAATATACATGTATTATATACCTAATATGGATTTTCAACAAATATTTTATAAGACTCAATGACAATGCAATGAAGAATAACTTCAGTTGAGGAAAGCAAATAAAATGAACATAAATATCATGTTTTCTTGATTAATATATAGAGCATTACATAATTCATCATGAGGGCCACTTTTATAATCCACATAAATGAATTTTATGATGATAACAAAAAATGGTATGTGACACTTATTATAATCTGAGTCAAAATAATTTTACCATTAAGGTCTGGTTTAGTTTACTGATAAATTTATTGTACTATGCATTCACAGACAGGAGGAACATATGCCATTCAATAAATTTTATTAAGAGTAAAAGAAAAACTAAGTTGAAAGTCACTGAATAATAGTTATTTGATCATTTCCTTGGAGTATGTATAAAACTCAGTGTAATGAATTTTATAAGGGCAGAGAGAACATAAATACAAAGGCATCATATTTTATCAAATAGCTCCTTGCTAAATTATGACATGAGGTTTTTTGTAATAATGTTATTATTGCTTTAACAGTTTACAATTTCAAATGATACTGAGTTATGAGAAGAAAACTCATAAGACATAGCTAAGAAAATCAGAAGAGTGACAACAGTAACTGAATTGCTCTGATTGGCTATAAAATTAAAAGATACTTTGAAAGTGTAAAAAACACATGAATTATGTTTTGAGTAATTCAGGCTGGAAGTTATAACACAAACAGAATCAGAAAAAAGACCTTGGGGTTGAAATTAATCAAAATTCTTCAAAGGTTTTTGGCATGGTTTTTCTTTTCTGTTATCAAAGAATTTTCATTTATACCTTAATATTTAAGTTGATATCAGAGTTTTAATCAGATTAAATTACATTTGTCTTTAGTTTTGGTGCTTCCCATTAGTTTCTTGAATAGGAAGGAAAGGAAAATATAGAAAAACAACCAAATATATGAAACATTTTTATATCAATAACAAGATTTTGAAAACTAAGATAATTTAATCATTAATTACCATGGATTCTAGCCCAAACTGTTATAATTTACTAATTTGAAAACTTGAATTACAGTTTTATAACAAGACTTCATATTAAGCTTATTTTTATTTGTCATGGCTCCTTAAAATTGCAAGTAATTAAAAATAAGAATAGAAGACTAGAATTGATTCCTGATTGGCACAAAATGCTAATTATTTTCTTTAAGTTCATAAGCAAGTGCTTTAGAAAAAGAAGCTATCTCCATTGTTCTTCTAGAGAAGGGGGACAAAAACCTGAGAGAGGCATGCCTCACCCTCTTTGTAGATAACTAGTCCATAACTTGAAGAGAGGGGCTAAGTTCTTCATTAAATTATTCATAAATATGCATTCTTCCAGGTGATAAAAATATAACAGTAAACACATATAAAATTCACTGTCCTTGGCTTTGAGTACAGTAATAACAAAACTAAACTTTGGCTACTAGTGTGTGTGCTTGTTTAGGAAAGAAAATAGAGAAACAACTGTGATAAAATTTAATGAATATCCTGCTATTGGAAATCCACATATTATAGAAACAACAGACTCACCTCACCTCCTAACATGGGTACAGGGTCAGTATAGCCAAAAGTTCTTGATCAGAGAAACAAGGCCAAGGAGTACTATAGAGGACACTAAAGAAGTAGACATTTCCCAGCTCAGCACTCCCTTGTAATATATGTTTAGTTTTAATTATAGAATTTGATGTCATAATGAAATACTAACACATGATTTTTCACAAAGGTACTTCCTTGAACTTTAGTAATTAATGTGTAAAAATTGATTAGTGCTTTGAATAATCTTAATTCCTATATTTTACATTAAATAGCAATGAGTGGGTCATCTGAGATATTTTAAAGATAAGAATATACATTCAAACATCTGAGCTTTAACATGTATTCTGAATCTAACATTTTTGAATGTGTGAGTTGCTAATACTTAAGGCATTTTGTTCTAAATTTCAGTCATTTAGTGATTATTTATCCATTCTTGTAAAAATATCCAGATAAGCATAATTAGCAGTTGGCAATTGATCCCTTTCTGTTCTCACTGAGAACTTGGGTCAACAGTTCACTCCCTGTGAAGTATAACCTTTTTTCCCCAAGCAATGGCCCATAACTATTTCTGCTATTTCTTTAGCAACAGCATATTATTCAACCTTCAGGTTACTTGTTTTGAGAGTTGCATGTATGTGCAAATGCCTATTTCTCATTGTAGAGGTAATACCAAAATATCTTTTCTAAATATTATACTAATTTTCAATAAAAATGATATTATTTTATTATTATTTTATTCTTCTATAAGGATCTAATTGAAATATAACTTTTTGCTAAAACCAGACAAGCATACATGCAGATGGAGTGACTTTTAACCAAATAGTAATAAAAAATTGGTCAACATATATGCTTTTATATCTCATCTGCAAGCTGAGAAAAGAAGTGGTATCTCTGAAGTATCTGCCACTAAGTATCAATAAACATTGGTAGAATACTTTACTAAGTGATGATGATTTAAGTAATTCATATCACAAATATGATTCTTCATTTTGGTAAAGACAGGCATATACATTTCACTGATTGGAAAAAATCACTGTACTTAACAAAACAGAAAGCCACAGTCTGAAATTCCAATTTGTCTCAAGGGAAATTTTCAAAATGTTTCACTTGTAATTCCTTACTTTTCTTTGTGAAAAACAACAGAGACGAATGTAAACATAGCAGAAGAAATTTCAATTGTCTAGAACCATCTTTTAATAAATGACTCAGGGATATTCTAATATAGTAAAGAAATTCTTAGAGAAATAGAAACTGCTATTGAGCAAGTGACCTGGGCAAAAGCCAGAAGACACAAGTGTCAGATGCATTGAAACTTGCTATAGTCTCAGCATCTGTGTTGTCCAGGGTACTGAGGTTTATGAGAGACAGCATCATTAGATAGTCAAGATTTTAGGATGTAGAGAAGAAGTTATTGTGGAAGTCAAAGAAAAGATAAGAGCTTCCTTTTTCTCTACTTCTCCATCTTACTGTCTTTCTCTTTCATATCTGGCTCCATTTGGCTTTTTTTTCCAGTTTTATTGAGATGTGAATGGCCTATAATGGCATGTAATTTTGAGATATACAGTGCAACAATTTGATATAAATATATATTGTGAAATGGTTGCCACAATTAGGTTAGTTAACACCATCATCACTTCCCATAGGTATTTTTTTTGAGAGGGTTCAAAAATGTAGCTTTCAAATTAATACTTAGGAACTTTCAAGTATACAATACAGTATTGTTAACTATACTCATTATGTTCTACACTAGATTTCTAGAATGTATTCATCTTATAACTGGAAGCTTGTAGTCTTTGACTATAATCATTTATTTCCCTCAACCTACTGCCCCTAGCAACTACAAATCTGTCCCTGTTTCTAGGAGTTTAGGGTTTTTTGTTTTGTTTTGTTTTTGTTTTTAATTTCAGATTCAAGTAAGCTGATATTTGTCTTTCGTTGTCCAACTTACTTCACTTAGCATAATGCCTTTGAGCTTCTTCCATATTTTCACAAATATCAGGATTTCCTTCTTTTTATGTCTGAATAATATCTCATTATATATATGCTACATTTTCTTTATCCATTCATCCACAAGGGACACCTATGTAGTTTCCATGTGTTGGTTATCATAAATAATGCTGTAATAACCATGGGGGTGAGAATATTTGATAATGATTTCATTTCCTTTGGATATACATCCAGATGTGGAATTATTTGAGGAACCCTTATACTGTTTTTCATAGTGAATATATCAAATTACATTCTCACCAAAACAGGTGTTCCTTTTCTTCATATCCTCATCAGTATTTGTTATCTCATCTCTAGTCTTTTGACATTGTGTAAAGGGATATCTCATCGTGGTTTCAATTTGTATTTCCCTGATTAGTAATTTTGAGTACCTTTTCACTGGCCATTTGTACATCTCCTTTTGAAAAATGTCCATTCAGTTCCACTGCTCATTTATACATGGAATTATTTGTTTTTGTATTTTGCTATTGAATTATTTTAGTTCCTTATATATTCTGTATATTAATTCCTTATCAGATATATGGTTTGCAAATATTTACTCCCATTTTGTGGGTTTCTTTTTATTTTAATATTTGCTTTGTGAAGCTTTTCAGTTTGATGCAGTCCCACTAGTTTATTTTTGTATTTTTGTTATTGTTACTTGTACTTTTGATGTCATATAAAAAAATTATTACCAATAGTAATGTCAAACAAGTCCCCTATGTTTTCTTCTATGACTTTTACAGCCTCAGGTATTACATTTTAAGTCTTTAATTATTTCTAATTAATTTTTCTGAGTGATATAAGATAGGGATCCAATTTCATTCTTTTGCATGTGAATATCGTTTTTCCAACACTATTTATAAAGAGATTATCTTTTCTCTATCAAGTATTCTTGTCTCCTTTGCAAATATCTGTGCATATGCATGAGTTTATTTTTGGATCCTCAATTCTGTTCCATTGGTCTTCCATTAGTTTTTATGGCAGTATCATACTGTTTTGATTATTATAGCTTTGTAATATAGTATAAAATCAGAAAGTATAATGCTTCCAGTTTGTTCTTTTTTTTTTTTTCAAGATTGTTTTGATTATTTGGGGTCTTTTGTGATCCCACACAAATTTTGGACTTTTTTCTATTTCTGTAAAATTTGCCAGTGGAATTTTGATAGAGATTATAGTGAAGCTATAGATGCCTTTAAATAGTAAAGATATTTTAACATCACTAATATTTTTAGATCCATGAACATGGGATATATTTCTATTTATTTGTGTCTTCAGATGTTCTATAGTTTTCGGTACATGGTTCTTTCACCATCTTGTTCAAATTTATTTATAAGTATTTTATTCTTTTTGATAAAAATCTCTTAATTTTCTAACAGTTCATTGTTAGTAAATAGAAACACAAGTGATTTTTGTATGTTGATTTTGTATGTTGCATCCTTACTGCATTTGTTTATTAGTACTAACAGTATTTTGGTGAAATCTTTAGGATTTCTACATTTAAGATCATGTAATCTGCAAATGACAACATTTTGCTTCTACCTTTTCAAATTGAATGTCTTTTATTTTATTTATTTATTTATTTTTTTGCCTACTTGCTCTGGCTAAGCCACTCAGTATTATGTTGAGTAGGAGTGATGAGAGTGCACACCTTTGTTGTGTTCCTTTTTATAGAGCAAAGACTTTCACCTTTACTGTTGAGTATATTAGCTGTTCTCATATTTGGCTTTTATTATGTTGAAGTATGTTCCTCTAGACTTTGTTTAGAGGTTTTTCTTATCATGAAAGTATGATAAATTTTGTTAAAAGCTTTTTCTGCATTAGATGACCATATAATTTTTAGTCTTCATTCTATTAATGAAATATATCGCATTTATTGATTTGCATGTGTTGAATGGTCCCTGCATTCTAAGAATAAATTCCACTTGATCATGGTGTAGGAGCCATTTAATGTGCTGTTAAATTCTATTTGCTAGTATTTTGTTAAAAATTTTTATATCTGTATTAATCAGGGATATTAGCCTGTGCTATCTTATATGCTTTTTTCTGCTTTTGGTATCAGAGTAAGGTTGCCTCGTAAAGTGAGTTGGAAGTATTCCCTTCTATTCTCTTCAATTTTTGAGAGCATTTGAGAAGGATAGGCATTAATCCTTTAAATGTTTAGTAGAATTCACAAGTAAAACCAGTTAGGCCTGAACTTTTCTTTATTGGGAGGTCTTTGATTACTGATTTAATCTCTTCAGTCATTACTGATCTTAGATTTTCTATTTCTTTATAATTTAGTCTTGGTAGGTCAAATGTTTCTAGAAATGTATCCATTTCTGCTAGGTTGTTTATTAGTTGGTGCATAACTTTGTGGTAGTATCTTATGATCCTTTGTAATGTGGTATCTGTTGTGAGGTTTTCTTTTTCAATTATAATTTTGAGTTCTCTATTTCTTTTCAGTTAGTCATGTCAAAAGTTTGCCAGTTTTTAAGAAAATCTTTTGAAGAACCAACTCTTCATTTCACTAATATTTTTTATTGTTTTTCCTTTATTTCATTTATTTCTTCTCTAATTTTTATAATTTCCTTTATTCTGCTAACTTCAGGTATAGTTTGTTCTTTCTTTTCTAGTTCATTGAGGAGTAAAGTTGGGTATTAAGAGGTAATCTTTTTTTTTTCTCAACGTAAGTATTTATTGCTATAAATTACTCTCTTAGAATTGCTTTTTCTGCATCTCATTAGTGGATATATGGATAGCAAGTGGGAAAGTAAAACAAGCAGGAGAAAAAAAAGAAAGTAAAGAAGAGAAAAAAAAGTAAGAAAGAAAAGTTTTATGGTAAAAACTTTAATGCTGGCACTATTTGACTTGAAGATTATGAGAACCACTTGGAAACTTTATGTTATGAAGGGGAAAATCTCACAAATAATAAGCTAGAAGAAGGATTAGAAGTGAGTAGAAATATTAAATTATATTAACAAGAGTAAATATTATTGACTACTCATCATCATGTATGGGCCCTGTTCTTAAGTACTAGCCATTAATTATTGTACTTAAAATGTGAAACAGACTTCTAAAGCAGCAGCAGATGTTATTTTATTCACAATGTGTCAATCTGTGCCTAAAATCTCAAATGCAGAAAATGGTAAAATGGCTATTTAAATCCAGGACATCTGTAATTCACCTCTATTTTCTTAACAATTCTACTATATCTTCTAATGTGGTCCTAAGAAGGATTCCATCCTTTGTTTCTATTGTCCTCTTCCTGGTCTCTTGGCTTTGGTCTCCTTTTGTCCTCTCATGACTGCTTATATTTTCACTGTAAAACTTTGCTCTTAATTTCTTGATTCATTTGTTTCTCATCCTCATTTTAGCAGGACATGATTCTCCTCATTGACATTAAACACGCATAGGCATTTGACTGTTTCCTGAGCCAGCCATGTCTGTAGACACAGCATTCCATTTTCTTCCCAATTCTGATACTTGGAATTGACAGGAATGCCAATGTTAAAATAGTAGCCATAGCACTAGCTAATCAAAAATATCAGAAAAGAATTTATAAAAATTGACCTCAACTTTTTACGTAGCATGAGTCTTCTTTAAAGAAATCTTTTAACAAATAAATACTAGAAGTTTTTTCTTTTAATGCCTGCTCTCCTTCTGAAGCCTACATGAAATTTATCTACTTTAAAAACATGTTTATTGATAAATGGCAAACTCAAACTAGAAAGTTAATTTTAAGCATATGTTAACACTATATTATTATTTTGATGACACTTAAATTGTATATTAATCACATCATCTTGCAGAAAAATGATTGTGACAATAAATTCAGGTTAAAACCATACTGGAGTAACACAAATTCTTTGAGGGGAAATCAGCATAGTTAATGAGCCAGAAAGAGGAATACAAAAATTTGCAGCAATTTTTTTAAAGAGATTATATCTAACCTCATTTACTTGAGCAAGTTGTTTTCAATATCATACAGTCTCTTAAGCTTAAAGGGTATAATGGAATATTGACTTAAACTCACAGTAGCACTACTGCTATCATTGAAAAGATTTTTTAGAAACAGCTCCAAATTTTCCAGGCATAAGTAAAAGCAATTTACATTTTGAAAATGACTGAACACTCAAATCAGAGATATGACTTTTCATCATGGTTTGACCCAAGTCAAGCAGTTTTTATAAAGTTTATGGTAATCACCTTTTCTTTTTAAGCAGCCCTTATGGTTAATCAGAACATCATAAGAGATTTCACTTTTACTTAAAGTTTAGTTATTTAAATAAGCATAAAGGACAGAGATCAGACAATCAAACTATCACATGACAATTAAAAATAGAAGTAAATTAGAAGAAAAAGCTTATTGCTTATTTGAATCTTCAGAGGGCATATACTATAATCTGCTGCATCACTTATTATAAGGATTAATAATTAGCTCCAATGTAATTACCTGTTAAATTAAAAAAATATAGTCCACTTTGCTGATGAGAAGTCTAAATAGTGCCATGTTTTCAAGAAAAAACATATATTTTCCTTGAAAAGATCAATAGTATATTTTTCTTCATTCTTAATTTTAGCAATGCATTTTAAGAAGTGACATTTTATAATTAACTAAGAATATTGAGTATTAAATATTAATACTTCCATGGTATACTATAGTCTCATTTTTAGAGTTTTTTATAAAGTTTTTTTATTGGTAAATCTTTAATGTTAGATATTCTGTAAGGTCCCTTTAAAATTATATATAGTGGTAAAATTAAAATTAATTTTAGATATTTTTAGTCTAGATATTTTAAAAGGGTATCATTTTTTAATAAATAACAAAAAATGAAAATTAAAAAAAAGAGGTAGAAAGATTTTTTAAATTGTACGTAAGAAGAGAAAATTAATTAGTCTACATTAAAATTGAAGATGTCAGCTTATCAGATGTTACCATTGATGGGAAAAATGAAGCTATAGACTTGAAGATGTATATAAATTGTATGGTAAAGTAGATGTAATGTGAATATACTGCAAGAGTCTTGTACTTGAGCATAGAAAAGATTGCTTCAAGTAAAGAAAAAGAAAGATAAATGACACACATACAAAGACAGAAGATTTGAACAGGCACTTTGTAAAAAAGAATATCCAAACAGCAAGTAAACATAATAATAGATGCTCATTAGCTATCAAGGAAGTGATCATTAAAACAACAGAATCACACATATTCAACCAAAAAGACAGACAATTCCATATGTTCGTGAGTAATTGGAACTCATACAATGCTGGTGGTAATTTAAACTGGTATAAAATTTTAAAGAAGTGATTGTCACTTTCTACTAAATCATACAATTCCACTCAAAAAGTAAAAAAAAAAAATTCATTTATGTAAAAAATATGTTAAAGAACGTAGATAATAGTATTCTTTAAGATAGCCCTAAATATCTAGTGTTGAGACTATAAATCAAATAAAAAGTGTACTTGAGGTCTTAAAAGATTCAAATCTTGGTGACACAGATTCAAAGGAATACCTGAAATGTGCTCTGGTTAAGACAAAGAAAGCCAGAGCTTATAGAGGCTTAAACCACAAATTATTCCTATTGGCTCTCTAACATGGGATGATGACTAGTTCAAAAAGGTGAGACTCTAAGGTAAACAAGTTTCAGGATGTATTTCTATAGCAAGAATGAAAGTCTAAGAGTACAAAACATATTTAGGTACTTTATGTGAATGAAGTACACTGGCTGGTGAAATGGATTGACTAAATTCAAGATAAAGAGTGTGAATAGTCTGGTTAACATGGTAAAGAGAAAATAAAGTTCAAGATATGGTATTAAGTCTGGTTTAAAAATTAATAGGTAGAATGAGCACAAGGCAAATTTTTTGTCACCTCCTGGTTCCATTTTATTTCACTTGGCATAAATGATACTACGGTGGCAATTTCCATTTACACTGACAACTCCAAACACATTTCAAGATTGAAATGGATAAATAAATTGAATTTTATTCCCTCAATGAAATATTACACAGTTAGGAGTATGAACAAAACTATTGCTATACATAAAAATGGATAGATTTTATAAACATAGCAATGAGTAAAAGGAGCCAGGAACAAAAGAGAACATACTCTATGAGTGTTGATAAAGTTCTATTTCTTGACCTGGGGACTGGTGGCATTAGTATGTGCACTTTGTGAAAAGTTATTGAGCTTGTGATTTATATACTTATCTGCATGTAATTTATATGTCAAAAAAGTTAACATAAAAATAAAAGGAAATAGAAAAAAGGAAATATGTTCTATAAAAAAAATTAAGTAGCACAATGGTAGTTCAAGAAAAATAATACACGTAATAAAAAATTCAATTAGGGTAGATGTTATGAAATTTTGGGTTATTCATGATAATTAGAGGAAGCCCCTCTTGTAAAGAAACACTTTTTTTATTAATGTAGTCTTTAGTTTGATGCAAAATAAAAAGGTAGAATAACTTCATGAAAGGTCATAGTTGAGAGTTAAACATGTCTAGGAAGGAATCCTAATTCCAAAACTTTTTAGAAAATATGAAAAAAGAAGCCAGTTAGACATTAATAAAATGGTGATAATATCTGCCTTGAAAGACTTTGCTAAAGAGTAGAGATGATATAACTATGTTAATTTACAGTGCTTGCCACACAACATGTACTCAATATATGATAGCTTAAAATAAGTGCATTAAAATAAGTCATTAGTGTATTATCTTATATATATGCCAACCAAAGTCCATGTTTAAAAAAAAGTACATCAAATGAAGCCACAAGAGTAGTTTAAAGAAATAAAAAAAATGAAAGGACATTTGTTTATTTGTCCACACTATCAAAAGAAAACTATCTTCTTCAGAAAATTTTGGCTACTATAGGTCTATAAATTATGAAGAAAAAATCTTATATATAATAATGTATTAATTCATTTTACTTCTTTGCCTACTTTATCACAATATTTTGTTTTGTTATAGGCTTTGGATCATATACACACCAAAAAATAAACAAAAGACAGCTAAAATATCATTGAATTAGTCTTGCTGCCTCTTGTTATCTTTGCCATTTTATATGACTAGGTTTTTAAAATTAAGTACAAATAAGTACTAAAAGCTATTTATTTTACAATTAGGTAATAATCAGTGGTCTTCATAGGCACTTGTAAAATGACATGAATAAATTTCTGAAAATTCATGTGTAATGTAAATATACATAAAGCAAGCAAGTTTTTAATAACATAATGAGTATGTTAGGAAATGTAACTCACAATGGTAGATAAGAGTTATCATTTTATCATATTATGAATTGATTTAGATAATTATGGAAGTCATTAAATTTTATAAAAAAGTAGTAAAAAGTCTGTTTTATATTTTAAGAAAATTAAAGATAAATATCCAATATGTCAATAATGACAGTGCTGCTGTTAGTGTAAAAGCAAACACAGAAAACACAAACAAGTGGATATTCCAGTGCTTCAATTAAACTTTATTAAAAAAAACAGGAGATAGAACATATTTGGCCCAAAGGCCATAGTTTAATGACCCCTGCCCTAGAACATTTTGATCATACAGCTGAAGTTGAGTTGCTGCCAGTTTTGGTTACTTGCCAATTGGAAAGAAGAATAAAAGATAAGAAAGAAGATAAGATCCACTGTCTTAAGGACCATACTAGAAGTGGCACACATCACTTCTGCTCATATTTCACTGGTGAATATTAGTCAATTCTACCTGTAATGGAAACTAGAAAATGTAATGTTGGGCATATTTGTACCTGCTATAATACTACGAATGTGGAAGAAGAGTAGAATGAAATTTGCTGGAGATTTAACAGACTCTGCCACCTGAGAAAAGTCTCATTTTCTCCAGCATGCCTGAGTTTCAACGTAAGCTTTGCACCTTATATAATGTAAAAGTTATGAAACTTAACCTCTTGCTTCTTTGATATCCTTGTCCATAAATTGAGAAAAATAGCATAACCCACCTCAAAGGTTTGTGGTAAACATTAAATGTTACCACATTTGAAGCACTTTGAATACTTTGGGATAATGCCTCAAAATTGCTTTTATATCCTTAGAAGTAATGTTAATTTTTGTTTAATAGATTAAGAAACAGAGAATCAAAGATTTGCATGTCATAACATCATCCAGCTAATAAGTAGCAGACTTAAAATGAAACCAGATCTTTCTGATTTCTTACTTTCACTGCACCACACACTGAGCACAGAAAAAGGACATCAGTGGAACAAGAATGTATGTAGAATGCCAAATACAATTTTCAAAAGTTAGGTTATGTTATAGCATATTCACATGTTGATTAGATAATCAAGTCAATAGGTAAAGGGTTTGACCACAGCTGGAAGCATAACCATTCACAGTAGCAAGAGGGAAGAAAAGGTACATGGATACAGATGCAGGCAGGTTGATATGCTGTGGTGTGTGGTGGTGGAAGCATAAAAAAGTCACCTTTTTAATGGCTTTTGTTTTTTTTTTTTACTCCTCCAGAATTGTGACAAGTAAAATTGCAAGATATTTAAAATATACAATAAGATTTGATATACATATACATTGTGAAAGAATTCTTCCATTTAGTTAATTAACACATCTAACATTTTATATATATTTATCTTTTCCCTATTTTTCTCTCTATTTTTCTGAGAACATTTAAGTTAAACTCTTAGGAAATTTTAATTATAAAATATAGTATTATCAATTATAGTCACCATGTTATACATTAGATCCTCAGAACTTATTCATCTTATAACTGAAAGTTTGTACACTTTTACCAGCCTCTCCTTATTTCCCCCATCCTTTGTCCCCTGGCAATTATTTTTCTACCCACTGTTTCTACCATGAGTTTGCCTTTTTTTTTTTGATTCCACATATACATGATACTGTGCCATATTTGTCTTTTCTGACTGTCTTATTTCACTCAGCATACTGCCTTGTGGGCTCATCTATATTGTTGCTAATGATAAGATCCCTTCTTTTCTAAGGCAGAATAATATTCCAAGATTACATATATTTATAACCTTGGAAAATATATATATATATATAACTTTGGACTAATGGAATATATATACATATATATTTTATCAATTTTCCCATTAATAAACATTTGTTTCTATACCTTAGTCACTGAGAATAATGTTGCTATGAACATGAGAATATGGCTATCTCTTTAAGATAATGATTTTATTTCCTCTGGATATACAGTTAACCCTTGAACAATGTGCTGGGTAGGAACAATAGCACCTTTGCAGTCAAAGATCCACATATGACTTTTTTTCCCAAAAAATTTGACTACAGTTTATCTGTATCTGTGGGGGATTGGTTCCAGGATTCTGACAGGTACCATAACCTGTTGATGTGCAGTCTCTTATATAAAATGGTATAGAACAATGCATTGAATCAGCCTCCACATCCATGATCAAAAATAGTGTTTTTAAACCATGTTTGGTTGGTTGAATCTGGAGACGAAAGCCTGGGAATACAGAGGGCCTACTATATATTTATTGAAAAAAAAAATTCATGTATAAATAGACCCATACAGTTCAAACCTGTGTTGTTCAAGGATCAACTGTATACAGAAAGTGGAATTATGGGATCGAAATTAAACTAACTAATCAAGCTTCCTTTAATAAATATTTCAATAATTACAATTAAATTGTTTAAAAATTACATTGGTCTCAACTAAATTTTAGTGACGAAAATCAGTGTACAATCCCTGAAGATGCATAGAAATAAAAACAAATAATTATTTGTGAAGAAGCCACATCATATACAAATAGGATGGCAATTGGATCTTATATATGCAAACATTAGCTCTTTGTAACTGTAGCTAAGAAATCTACCACATTTAAAGGCTGTGGAACTCAATGCAAATTCAACAAGCACGCTACATAAATGCTTTACAACATCATACAAAGAATAAATTTGGTGGTCAGTGAAATTATGTAAGAGTTAAAAAATGCTAAGGTACAATTTCGGGAATACAATTCTGATTTATAGAGGAATAGAATTCTAATTTATAACGTTTATGTTTTATGTTTCAACACACTTAGGCTCTGTTTATGTAATAACCAAAATATTAGGTCATTTTGATTGACTAAATGGCTGGTCTGACTACATTTAAACTGAATTGATTGCATTTCTATATTTACTTAGTCACAGACTTAACAAAACCATAAAATGGAAAAGGGATTATTATTTTCATCTCTATGTACTTAAGCAGCAAAAAGGCTCAGGAAATCATGTTACTATAATAAAGCAAGCAGAAGAGGCAAATCTGAGGCTCCCTGACATTTATAATGTTATGCAAAGACATAAAAATAAGGAGTAGGACCTAGAGGCTTAAAGCAGGAGCACAGTAAAGCCTAACTGACATAAGTAAGGCAGGGTAGAATTTATTATGCCAGCCATGTAAATTGGTGCAGAGCGATGGCCACTGATGGATCCTGTAGAGTGAAAGGAATTCAGGGATCTGGCTTTGCTGGTCTGTCATATACCATGAAACTGGTGTAGAATGTATTACTAAATGTAATTATTATTTTATCAATCTGGGAACAACTTAGGACTTAGGTGTTTATAGAGTCCATTCTTTCTGTATGTGTTTTGTTCTAAATCATTGCTGGCTCCCTGACAGTCATAAGAGGGTTACCCATTTTTCAAAGCTTGCTTTTCTTAATAGGGAAGGAGAGTGGCAATTCAGAGAAAGTCATTAAAATCTACTTTTATCTTAGATCAATATTTTTAATAACTTTATTGAAATATAACTCACCATATGATTAATCTAAAGTATGTAACTAAGTGGCTTTTAGTATATTGATAGAGCTTTGCAATGATCACAATTTAATTTTAAAATATATAAGTTGCTACCCAAAATCAATTGCCATTCTCCCCACCTTCCAGCTCTATACAAACACTGATCTACTTTCTACCTATATAGGTTTGCCTATTCTGGACATGTTGCAAAAATGGAATCATACAATATGTGGTCTTAGTGAATAATTTCTTTTACTTAGAATAAGGTTTTCAAGGTTCATTCATGTTGTAGCATGTATTAGAATTTTGTTCTGTTTTTCATCTGAATAATACTCTATTGTATGGATACAACACATTTTATTCATCCATTCATCAGTTGTTGGGCTCTTTAGTTATCTTCTCTTTTGCCAAATGAACAATTCGCATGTGAACAACATGTATGTGAATTGTTCACATACACATTTTTTGTGTGGACAAATACTTTTATTTCACTTGGGTATATATCTAAGAGCAAAATTATTGCATCCTATGGCAACTCTATATCCAACATTTTGAAGAAATGTCAAGATTGTTTTCCAACTAACTGCAACATTTTATGTATCCACAACCAATGTATGAGGGTTCAGATTTCTTCATATCCTTATTAACACTTGTTACTATTTGTTATTTTGATTATAGGTACCCTAAAGGGTGTAAAGTAGTAGCTCATTGTAGTCTTGATTTGAATTTTCCTAAAGATTGATGATGTTGATCATATTTGGTATCATCTTTGAAGAAAAGTCTGTTCATATTCTTTGCCCATTTTTATTCTGGTTATTTGTCTTTTTATTGTTAATTTGTAGGAGTTCTTTATATATTCTGGATACTAAACACTGGTTAGATACATAATTTTGAAATATTTTTTCCCAATCTGTGAGTTGTTTTTTGCAACTTCTTGATAATGTTCTTTGAAGCACAAAAATGTTTAATTTTGATAAAGTCTAATTTATCTACTTTTTTTTTCATTTCTTGCCTGTGGTTTTAGTGTCATATCTTAAAAAATCATTGTGAAATCCAAAATCATGAAAAGTTTCTCCTGTGTTTTATAGTTTTAGCTCTCATATTTAGGACTTTCATCCTTTTTGAGTTAATTTTTATATGTGGGTTGAAGTAGGAATCCAACTTTATTTTTCTGTATGAGGATTTTAACTTGTTCTAGCAACAGCTGTCAAAGACTATTCTTTCTCTCACTGAATTATCTCGCTACCTTCAATAAAAAAATCAACTGAACTCAATCATACAGGTTTATTTCTGGGCTTTCAATTCTATCCTCATGTCTGTGCCACTAACTCTCAATTCTTATATTTTTGTATTAGGTTTTCAAATAGAAAAGTTTGCGTCCTTAAAATTTGTTCTTTTTCAAAATTGTTTTGGCTATTCTGGGTTCCTTGTCTTTCCACATAATTTTTAGTATCAGCTAATCAACTTCTTCACATAAACCAGATTATATTTTGATAAAAATGGCAATGAATCTTTAGACAAATTGAAGAATATTGTCATCAAAATAAAATTGTCTAAACCTTTTTCAATTATATTTTATAGTTTTCAGTATGTCTTGCACTCCTAAGTTAAAATTTTTTTTGTAAATATTATTATTGATCTCAAAGTTTTTTTCTGATTTACTTATGGTATATTCTTTGATTAGTTTGTTATTTAGTAGGGTGTTATTTAATTTCCAATATTTATGAATTTTTTATTTTATTATTAATTTTAATTTCACCCCATTGTTCTTAGAAAATATGTTGTATGATTCCAGTTTTAAATTTATTGAGGTTTGTGTTGTAACCTAGAACATTTCCTGTCCTGAAAATGTTCCATGTGTGCTAGAAAAAAATGTGTACTCAACTGCTGTTGGGTGGGCTGTTTAATAGATATTTTGTAAAGTCTGGCTGGTTTCAAGTGTAGTTCAAGAACTACTTTTTTTTTTCTTCTGTCTTTGTTTTTTGTCTTTTTTTAAAAGTGGGATATTGATGTTCCCAACTACTGTTGTCAAATTGTGTATATTTCTCTTCGAATCTGTCAGTTTTTTCCTTATGTATTGTTATAAATAGTATCAATTTGGATTTTTTTTATGTGTGGTAATCTCTGACTTTTTTATTTTATTATCTAATCCATTTACTTTTAATATTATTATTTATATGGTTGAATCTATGTCTAACATGTTGCTTTTTGTTTTCCATATGTCCCATATCTTTTTTGTTCCTCTATTCCTTCTGTAGGCCTTTTTTTTTACATGACAGAATTTTCTAGTGTAATATATTAATGTCTTTAATGATTGTGTTTAATTCTGTCATTCTATTTAACAAATGTTATTTCTAAAAGATTTTTAGATTTACAGATAACACCATGAAAACAGTACAGAGTTCCTAAATATCCCACATACAGATTTCTCTATTATTAGTATCTTACATTACTATAGACTACTTGTTACAATTAGTGAACCAATATTGTTGCATACATACTTTTTACAAATTTTCTTAGTTTTTACTTACAATTTTCTTTCTATTCCAAGATTCAATATAGGATATAATATTACATTTGTCATATATTCTTAGGATATTTGCTTTCACAATACTCAAACTTCCTTTGTTTTAATGACCTTGACAATTTTGAAGAGTATTTGTCAAGGATTTTGTATAAAGTTCTTCTATTGGCAATTGTCTGGTATTTTTCTTATGATTCAATTGGAGTTATGTATTTTTGAGAAGAAGACCATAGATGTAAAGTGCAATTTCTATCTCATCATATCAAAGGGACATATTATCAACATGCCTTATTACTCTTGATGTTGACCTTCATCACCTTGCTGAGGTTGTCTCTGTCAGATTTCTCCATCATAAAGTTACTCTCTTTTCTTTCCCTTTCATGATTTATTCCTTGGAAGGGGGTAGTCACTCTGTATAGCCCACATTTTAGTGAAAATATTCTACTTCCTTCATGTTAAAATATCTACATTAATTATTTGTCTCTTCTTCCTCTATTATTTAGTTATGCAATCATTTATATCAGAAAGGACTCATGGTTATTTATTCGTATTTTGTTCCATGTAATACTATATTTTGTTGTTTAAGTCATTCTAGTTTTGACCTCTGGAAGCTATTTTAGTTGGCCCTAGTGTTTTCTTGCCAAATTCCTACTGTTTTACTTATGGTACTAAAAGATGCTCCAGGCTTATCTTGCATATTTCTTGCCCCTGTCCTAAAATAAACCATCTTTTTAAGGAGCTATGGTTCTTTTTCTTGGGAAATAGTGTTAGATATCATGATTTGAGTACTAGATTTATTTATTACTACTGGTTATTGTTATATCTCAGCTGACAAAACAAGGAAATATAGATTTGTATGCTAACCTATACCTATACACATACCTATAAACAGTTCTATATATAACCATTTGTAACTGTATTAAGCTAAACATGAGTGTATATTAAAGTTTCCAATTCTAATCCATTACTATAAGGATCATTCTAATATCCTCTCCTTATTCCCACAGTACCTAAATAGAAATCTCACTACCACTGTTTATTTACCTAATTGTTTGTTTTATTCTAGATGTATAGCAATATTAATAGCAATATTAGCTATTGTATAGCTAATGTATAATAATAGCAATGTATAATAATACAATAATGTATAATAATAGCAATGTATAGCAATATTTATAGCAATATTAATTGCTATAAAAACTCCAGTTTCCCCTTAAAGCAAGAATTATCATTTCTATTTTGCAGGTAATAACATCAAGGCTTAGTGAGTTTAATTTAATTGCTCAAAGCTTCTGTACTTATGAAGTTAGAAATGGAATTCACACCTAGAACTGCCTGATTCAAAAATCTACCAAGAGCTTCAAAATCCTGCTCTTGGGGTATAACTATGAAATTGCGTGCATGTACTATTTTAATGGAATAAGACCATGGTTTTATCACCTCTATCTCAAGAGCAACAACAGTCCAGACGATGTTAAAAATGTCTTCTCCTTGGCTACAAATGTGAAATGATGGTGTCTAAGAAGACAGAAGCAAGTGGAGTCAGGAGTCAGGCCTGAAATAATTGGTAGGTAAGTCAAGTAGATTAAGAGAAAAAGATCGAAATAAACTGTTGAGATGTGACACTAAAAAGTTCTATTAGGTAAATTATGTATGACTTTTGGCATTTGATTCTTTTTGACTAATAAACAATAATTTCAACTTAGTTCAACCTACACATTCCTGCCAAAACGTTACCTACTGGTTTATAACTAATTAGTAGGTAAAGAGAATAAATGTGATTGCTCTCAAGAAAACAGTAATCTTATCTTTGTTCTCCTATCCTTATTTAACTTGGAGGATAATAATCTTAAAATAATCTTTTAAAAATATAAAGGTTTTCTTTCAAATGGCATTTCCTCATTTTAATTTGTTTTGATGAGCATTTTTTAATCTCTTCAAACTTTCCCAATCATCAAATCATTTGTTTTGATTGCTATTGCTGTTAGGATTATCATTAGTAGTAGTAGTAATATTAGTAGCCAACCTCATTGTCCTATCTCCATCAGTGTCATTGGTGTCATGATAATAGTATTTTCTCTTTTGCCAAGAACAGCATCAACTAAGATGCTATTTGTATTTTATGCTATGGAATTAACCTATGGTTTCTTAGTTTCTTTAGCTGAAAAGTGTGGATTGGGCCAATTTTACATGGTTACTAGAAAGGTTAATGTTTGCAACTTTTAAAGTTTCTTTGGTAAGGGGCTGAGAAAAGGAAACAGTATTATTCTGCACTGTTTGGTAACTCCTGTCACAGGGCTAAGCTATAAATTTACAATCTGATTAAAATATATCATTTTTCTCTTTACCTGTCAACTGTCCTCTTATTGAATAAATAAATTGAATACTGAAGTTGGCATTTACTTAAAAATTCCATCATATTCAGCCTCTTTTCACTGACTGTTCCAATTTCATTTGTTTAAAAAAAATGCATTTTTAGTCTGTCTGGGCTGCAAAATACTGAATAAAATTACCATGAAAAATAAGTACTGTCTGCATTAAATTGATGAAGCAATTGAATGATTACAGTGAGCTTAAAATATGTTCTGATGAGTATTTACTTATGGTTAAAATAAAAACAAAATTAAAAAAAAAACTGTGCAAGCTGAACTTAAAATATAATTTTAAAAAATTAGAAATTAATGTTATATTTTCTCAACCAGAATAGAGGAAGCAACACTTTGACTTACTTTCCAAGTAACTTAAAAAGGAATGTTTAACTGGACCTAAGCCAGTTTCATTTTACACACAACATTTTCTTTTGGAGTTAATAGTGTCTGTGGGTCTTTGAAGATTCTCAAGAGTTTTCAAAAGTAGTTTCAGGTATTAAAATCAGCTCATTCTTCTTAGAAAATGTAAACTTCTGAAGTTTATTTATTTCAACATGGATTCTTCACATACATGTCCACATCTTTGAGGATAGTTAAAAAAATTATGGTATATTTATATAAGAAAATGCAATGTGATTATTTTTAAAATTATATTTTTTGTAGAAGCATTTAATATTTCTTTATAAATTGTCATCATGGAATGTGTGAATAAAAAATTATATATATATGTATGTATGTATATGTATGTGTGTGTGTGTGTGTGTGTGTGTGTAATCCAAATTCTGTTATTAGGTTATGTATATTGAAGAAATATATCTATATACCTGGAAAAAGATACAATGATCTGTTAATAGTGTTTATTATTGGGTAGTGGAACTGCAAGTAGTTCTTATTTATGTGTTTCATTTTTGTGTATTTTTTACACTAAACATTTAAAATCAGAAATACCAACAATTATATGCACATATATAATTTATAAAATTAACATGTCTATAATTATATACCTCTAACCCTACAAATTACACGAGGGGAAGAAGGCAGAAAGGGGTAATTCTAGTAAGAAAAGCAGCAACCATAGTAGAGTCTGCTTCCAGTAAAAAGTAGCCAAGAGTTTCATGGATTATCATTACGATGTCTGTGAAGATGTGGCATAAATATAAAGATTTGTTGCAGTTTGTGAAGTGAGACTCCCCAGAGGGCTTTAGATAATCAAAGAATCAAGAGAAAAAGGAATAAAGTACTTTTAATAATTTCAATTAAGTCTTTTAATCCTCTTTTAATGCTTTTCAAGGGTGAATGCAAAGGATTTGAGTTATTTTAATATTACTTTCAGAGACTGACCTATGATTTTATAAATGCAACCCTGCTCTGGACTGGAGCATATGAATCTCCAAGATCCATAGACACAATGGAGATACAGATATAGATGTTTACTTGTGTCTCTTTTCCCCCCACAATTATAAAAAATTATTTTTAACTGTGTGGTTAGGGAAGATAACTGACAAAGAGTTTTCCTAAGTTAAGTAGTCTGCCAACTTCTCCATTTCAATGCCACCTCTGGCACTTCTGAAAGCCACAGCTACTTTTTAAGTCACTATCAAAAACTCCAAGTAGCCCTTTGATCCTAACGAATGGTTCATCCTGCCCCACAAAGGGCACCTCACAAAGTGACTTATGAAAGTACACTTCTATAGGAAGGGTGATATATGTAGGTAGGAAAAGAATAACCATAGATTTTCCAGAATACATCCAGAATGGAAAAAAAACATGTCCATCCACAATAGTCTTCCAATGAAACTACATATTCGGTGAGCAATTATAGGAAAATATATGTTTGATTACTGTACAAGGGACATCATACGATAGGCACTGTGGGTTTCTGATGAACATATAAATTTATGAAACATTGTTATAGGTAATGAAGAACTAGAAAAGCATTTGAAATAGAATACCATGCTCAAATGTATACATTATGGTGATCTGGAGGATGGTCTTGAAAGGAATAAATATGGGCAAATCTCTGTGCCCAACCTATGTTATAGTCTCATATTTTAAAATACTTAAGCATACTTTGACATTCATTAAACACAGTTGGCTTAAAAAATTACTCTGATTTTAATTTTCTTCTGCCAATTATTTTGTCTTTTTCTCTCTTTAGAATTTTGCAACTTCACCTACAAAATAAAATGGGTAATCTCAGGTAATCTCTAACATAATTTTCAAGCTTCACATTCTCTGGAATAACCAAATTATGATTATGCAAACTACTAAAGGTTTGTTTTTATTGAACACCTGACTCAGTTTATGAGGGAAACAATGCAATTTTACTTAGGTATACACTAAAAACATATTTAAAAATATGGAAGGTCTTCTCATTTATTCTGATTCATAATAATATAAATCTGTATATCATAAATGGTTGAAGAAAGAAATAGGGAGAATTTGAGACAACACTTTATTGTAAAGATGCTCAATACCTTTCTTGCCAGTTAATGAGGATGTCAAGTTACTTTGAGGTTCAACCCCCAAAGGACATTTTCATTTCTGCCAAAAAGCAAAGCTCTCCATGTTAATGAGCCTCTATGAGAAAGATAAAACAATGGTGATGGTAGAAGATGCATTGCTCAATTTTGTGCAGAATAATGATAAGCCTTACATCTTGTATACTTTCCTAATTGGATAACACTGTAATTCTGTGTACTACAAATAGTGTGGAGCACTCATTAAGGCAGAGAGAAAAACAGAAGTTTCTTGTAGTTATGACTCAAATACTGAATTTAGAAGCAAGAAAAGGCATGCTTAATATGAATAGCCTAACATACATTTTTCATAAGGGTTTATCTCATCTTGACAAGCTACGAGACCTGAGGTGAGTTTAATTAGTTCAATGGATCATGCTAAATCATAAAAAAAATAATAAAACTGGGGGGAAAAAAAAATCTTTGTTAATCTAATCATACAAGTCTATCTGTAAGGCACTGTACTGAAATGCAAGAACAATGGAAATCTTTAATTTTTCTCCCTACCCTAGAAGTTTATGTATATATAAAATTGCTGGGAAAGGAGTTACCCAACTTTCCTTTTAAATGTGTTTTCCCTTCTCACATAATTTTCTGCCATTAAATCTTTTGACAATAGCTGTTTTAGTCAGCAAAATGGTTGTTAAAAAGAACTACTTGCTCATATATTACATGACTATGAGAGAACAATGAGTAAAGAACTGGAATAATAAAGCCATCACGATTTACACATCCTCGGAAATTCTCAGGCTTTGTCTAGGAAAAAATTCAGAATATAAAAAAAGAAGAAAAGAATAAAATGAAAAGGAATGGAAAGGCAAGGAGAAAAGGAAAAAGAGAGGGAAACAGAATGTAAGGAAAGGAATTGAGGCCCACTTAGAAGAGATAACTAGGTACATGACCAAAAGGGGAGAAAACAAGAAATTTTTCAGAGTCATATCAGACTCTAAAACTAGGTCTTCTCAAGAGAAATCTTAGGGGAATAGCAACAGCTAATGTTGAACTGTAATGTACCAAAGAATTCTTTCTGGTGGAACATATTCTCATTATTATTAAGGAACTCCTAGAAAAACATGTACTTTTCTCACTGATACATCTATACACTATTCAAGGATTGATAAAATAGAGTTGAGATTATACCTGAATTTTTTTGCTCCCATCTGTAGTAAATTAACTCCTTTAACTTCACAGACATAAACTATAAGTCACACCCTAACCCTGGGCCACATAGTACAGTGAGTGTTGCTAGATCCAGATTTGTCCTGAAATTTTTTTCCCCAGAGTGGAGGGGCTCAAGAAAAGGGAGATACATTCATATTTACTCTTACATTTCTGGTGAAGATGATCGTTTTTACTCAGTGTACTGATTTAAATGTCAAACTCTTCCTGAGACACAAGAAGACACATCTAGAAATAATATTTACCAGCTACCTACGTGTCCCTTAGTCCAGTCAGGTCGAAATGTAAGATTGACAATCAAGTATCATAAGGACTACTGGTCATTTTGTCCAAGTATCATTTGTACTACAGCTTGGATAAGCTAAAGGGCCTTTTCCTGTTATGATCTCAACTTAAATTTGGAAGTGCTTCATGTCACTTATTAAATGAATCAGAGCAATGTTTTCATATTCTGAAGTGAGGACTATGCTGCATCCAGAACCTGAAGAGGCCTCTCAAATATTTTTCTTCCTTCTCAAGTGTGAAAGGTATAAATTGCAACAAACGTGTCCTTTGTTTTGAAGAAGTTTCCCTGGCATGTCCCTGACCATTAGACCCTTAAGAAAACATCAGTCCCCTGAAACATAGGGTTTATCTCTCACTTTTGGAGCATATATGTATTATTCAGGCCTCTGATATACTTGCCACATCTCACCCATCTGGTTTGATTAACTTAACATGATCAAAAGAATGGACCAGTTTTATCTTCTATGAAATATCCAGATAGTCCAGGCCCCTTCTGAATTTATTAAGGCATGACAATTAATCTAGCATGGAGTACAATCTTAAATGTATTCTCTGTTTTCTTCCCACAAACGTAAACTGCTTTCAATCAATTCTCTTAAAAGGGATGAAAAAAAAACACGTTTTTACCTGATCTGCATGCTTGAGGCTGAGTTAATCTGCTCTCATAAAGAAAACATATTTGGCATAGCAGATACAATCAGGGCTACTACTGATAGGAAACTGTCATCTGCCAAGTCAGGATTTCAATTATTACCTATACCCTATTCACCTCCACTCTGTTGGGGTTAGTAGGGGTCATATCGATACCTCAAGTTCAGGTATTAATGTTACTTAGCTCCTGTGTATATCAGTTCTTGACCTCTATTGTCCTGTTACCTGTGTAAATGGTTATAGGTCCTTTTGCATAAGGCCAAGGGGAAATATTCCTATATGCCCTGTTCTGGCATTGTAGAGTCCTTTCTCAATGGAACTTTGCCTCTTCTTCAGACAGTGGTTACTGGGTCACAGAATCATATCAAGTTGAAAAATTATGAAAGTTCTTATAAATTTCTTTCAGAGTGGCTGTCCTTAGAATTTTGATCATCCAACATTCTTATTTGCTGCCCATTAATTTTGCTGCTAAGAAAACCATGTCTATTAATTACATCTATATCTACAGCTTTTTGCAAATCAGTATCCCCCATCAAGAAGTCCATCACCCATTACTGTAATTATGACCACCTTGCTTCTGATGATTATCACAATACAGTCTCTATGAATTCTAAGTCCTATCACCCCTGCTGCTGTTAGGAAGACTAGTTTTGTGACAGTATCTCCTATAGCCAATCCTGGCCTATAGAGGACAGTCGCTCATGAGCATATCAATAGTGCTGGCTCCTTTATCAAATCAGTAAATGAGATGTCCTTTGGATCCTCCCAGAGATCAGAGACCAATGATGAGTTTTCCAGCCTTAGTAGCATAATAATTTTACCCTACCCACTACTCTTAACTTTTGATGTCTTTATTATTATCTGCCTCAATACCAGCATTTCTATTCCACTTAATTTAGGCCATTACTTTTTCGAAGCTTCAAAGAGCCATGCTAGTAGCATGCTAGCACCATTTTCTGAGGTCCTTTAGAACTAAAGGTGTTAAGTCCTGTATCATGAGACAGTGATCTCATTTTTAATAACCTCTTCTCTATTCAATTTTATGTTTTGCCTCCCTTGATCTACTCCTTTCATGATCTGCTTCAATAATGCTCTCTTGGTTCTTATCATGTTTGCCAAGACATTTACTAAATTCAGCATCCTTTTCAGCTTTTTCTTTGTCAGACCAGGACCTCTCCAGCCAGGTTATATTTTAATTTGAGCCAGTTATTTGTCTTACACTTCGGAAAGGAATTCTACATCAGAAGGAAAGAGAAATCTAAGGAAGTGTCTGCGTTGTTCTCAAGCAAGGAAAATCACTAGCTTTCAACAGAGTATTGGGCCATTTCTATTAGTCCAGACTTTTCAGAGATCTGGAACTGAAAGATTTATGAGTTCAACTATCCAAATATCTTCACCCCAAGATTCAGGCCCTTTTAGGACCCTGGCCTTGGTGTAGCAGATCTGATACATTTGAGAATTCAAACATTTTAGGATTTTCATTTCTTTTATATATTTAAGCCTTGAGCCTGGTCCTCAGTTTTTTCTGAACTTCTACTGCAGGAGATGAAAAACTCTTTACATTCTGGTAAGAAGAACCTCTGACTTTCAAACATTACCTTACATTGGTGAGTAGTTGCCCTCACAGCTCTTTATTGTTTTTCTCTAATATATTGATAGTATTCAGAGACTGCCAATGATTCCATAGTCTTTATAATTTCTTTCTTTTCCCAAACTTCTCTAAAATGTGATGCAATGCATCTACCAGTACATTTCTTTCTATGAATATATCATCACTGTTCCCTTCAGAGAAAAGATTAAACAGTCATACCACTACAGCATGAGAGGGGCTAGTAGTAGGCTACTATCTGTCTGCAATGAGGCCCTCATTGCTGGCCAGCCTGCTGATGGCCCAGCTTAAACCAATCCTGGCATCAGCTCTTCTTGATTTGGTTCTTGGGAACAGAGTTTCTGAAAAAGCTTGCACAAACAGGACTATTGATGATGCTTTTTGAGAAAACATCTGGAAGATTTGAGAAAATCAGGATTATGCAGGAAGAGAATCTTAAATTAGATGAATATAAAACAGTGTTCTTAGTCAATCCCACCAGGAAGTTCAGGAGCTAAGATGGTGCTTTAAGAGTTTTCCAGAATTAAAGCAAGGTGGCAGACCTCTGTATGCTGTCACAACTGCAGGAGAAGCATCTCCCTTTAGTCAAATTTCCAAAGAAGGACTTGGCTACAAGGAATCTTCAGGCAACAATCATATCAGCTAGAGAAACAATTTCCTGAATCCTGAAGGGGGTCCTGAGGGCATACACCTTATCTTCTATATATACTTTTACCCCACTATAGTGGAGATACCTTGATGGAGACTGATTTTACATCATCAAAATCTACTTTAAACTCTTTGCTTACCTCAATTCCAAATTCTAATTTAGACTGTTATATTGAAATCTCTGGGGCAAAGAACCCTAGCTGCTAACATTGGCATCTATTCTTCTCCTCAAAGAACACCCATTTTGTTTGGTCTGAATGTCTTACTATTTGCAATAAAAGTTACATTTTCCAACTTTTCTTGTAGATGTGGCCACATGGTCAAATACATGAAAATTGGATGCAAGTATAAGTGCTATTAGGCAGCTTTTAGAAAATGTTCTTTCCTTCCATCCTGCTGAATATAACGACTAGAATTTTATTGTGGACCATGCATTAAAGGTTATATCCTAAAGAATGAGAATAGAAAGCTACAAATAGTTTGGGTCCCAGAGACCCTGTCGCTGTCATAATTTATATATTTATAGAAGAAAGAAATGAACAATGATGCTATTTAAGCAAATATATTTTGGGTCTTTGTTACTTGGCTAATTTTATTTCTAACTATTGTAGTAGTTATGGTTATACTCAAGAATTATTCAATTATGAGGTATTATATTTCTGAAGAATATTGTATCCCATGGAGTGCCTGGGGCAGAGTGGGAGAATGGATCCTAGGAGGAAACTAATGATGGAAAATATCAAAAGGGAGTAGACATATGTGCTCTAGAAGTTTGAAAAGTTCTAGTCTCTGGTTGAAAAAGGAAATAGAAACATGAAACCAAGGTTTAAATTCATAAATATATATTAATAATATATGCATTCTTTTTTCTCTCTTGTAACAGGCCATATTTTTTTTCACTTTACAGTGTAATTCCCTTTAGGTATTCCAAATAATCCCACTCTATTTTGAGGGACTAAAGGACAGGTAAAGTGATCTTTCTACATAACATTATTCTGTTGAAGAAAGCAATTAGAAGAGTGATCTTGACATTTAAGACAACATTCAGTAACTAAATAAGCAAAGGCCCAATTGTTTAGAGCAACGTAGAGAGCAGTTAAGATATGATTAGAATTAGAAACAGATTTTTTTTCCAAATATACTAGCAGTAACCTTCAATTCATACCACACAGCAGAATGATTTGTGCTGAGGGGAGAGAGTTTAAAAATGCTGATGTCTAGGCCCCATGACAGAAAAATTAAATGAGACTCTTTAGGAGTGAGACAAGGCCTAGTTTATTTTATTTGTTTTTTAAACTCTCAAAGCAATTCTGATATGGAGTATTAAAGAAATCTGACATTTAAAAGGTGTAAGTCTGACAATTATTTAAATTACACGGCATAAGTAAAATAACCACACTTTTTGAAAATGTGTACTTTGAGAAATCTCAGTTATTTTACGCCATATTTAATATAAACTTTCTAATAATTTTTACAACTAAAGAATAACATTTTTCATCTAAATTTTTCATCTAAACTATATCCCTAATTTTTTTCATTTAAATAATAAAAAATAAAAATAGTAAACATAAAAATAACCTAGAACATACAAGGAATTAAAGTTGTAATATTTTGAAATTCCCTCTAAACTTTATTTTAGGCCATAATCTGGAGCTCAGGATCAGTACATTTCTATAGAATATTTCATTTCAAATAAAAAAGGCCTACTCATTTAGTTTGGAATGGGTTATGTTTTTACTCTCAGTGTCATTTTTGCTTTGGCTGGTTTCATTTGCAGAGTCTCAGTTGAGAACAAAGTCTTATTATTTGCTTTTCTTCTATCAGCTCACACTTAAGACAATTACAGTACAGCTGGACAAATATGCTGGCATACAAGTATCTTTCCGTTTCAAAGTTCCATTGTGAAGAAGAATCCCAGAGAGTCAACAGAAAAATTAATTACAATTGAAGAGAGAAATCTACATTGTATTGAACCACTATTTTCAAAGCTTGACAAAAATAAGACATTTATGGTCATTTATTTATTGTTGTTAGGTTTATTTTGAACATTTTTCTTATAATAAAACTCTAGAGCTATAGTTCCATTATACTAGGCTAAATTCCCTCAGTACTGGGGCTAGTTAAACCTAAGGAGAATTGAATGTCAACAAAATCACAGTAGAAATGTGTGTGTGTGTGTGTGTGTGTGTGTGTGTGTGTGTGTGTGTGTGTGTGTGTGTGTGTGTGTTTGATTATATTGATTTACCCTGGTTGTATAGATGACTGCTCCAAGTGAGAAGTTTGGTAATGCCTTTGCCAATACATGTGACAAAGTAGTACTCATTGAGCCAAGTAAGAGCTTGTAGTGGGAAATGATTCAGGCCCTCCTTACTTGTGATGTGAAACTCAGAACTGGTCATTCCTACTGTGCAGTGAATTGAATTCTATAGCAAAAGGCAGGGGCACAAAGGTGTTGGCAAGACATGCTAATTACAGGCTGGCTTCCTAATTCACAGCCAGACTTCTTAGGGCTGGCTTCTAGGGCACTGACTAGGAGAATTGCTCATAACTCCATTATCAACTGTGTTCTGTAAATGACTGGTAGGTAGGTAAGTGGATGAGAAAAAAGTAAAAAGGGGAAAGATGAGAGTAAAGGAGTTTCTGTGACTTATTCACAGAGGATTATTCTTTGATAAGGTTGTTTTTTGGTATATTACTAAACAGGGTTGTTTCTCATAATATAAACCTGAAGAATAAACATTTCCAAGAATGAGGGTGGTTACTGGTGGATTTTAAAAATAAGACCTGCTTTGGAGAGAAAATCTAGAAATGTTAGGAGTTTAAATTCTGATTTTAATTTTTATGTCTATCGGGAGATTAGCTATCTTTCAATAGCAATGAGATAAAAGGACAAAAAAATGTGTTTATGTATATTAATATCTTTATGATATGTATGGTATTTGTTGATAATCTGGATAATCTAAAACAATTGATTTAAAATTATTTTCTACTGGCTCACCTTAAAATGCTTTTAATAGACAACTTTCAAATATGGTAACAAATACAAAAAGTGAGACAAAACTTATTTATTTTCTATCTAATTATCTATCTATCATCTATCATCTATATATTTGTAGTTGCTTTGGTGATATGGTAATTAAAACAAAAAGTCAAAAGTTATAAGAAATTTCTATGGTAACAAGTATAGAATTTTGTTAGTGTGAAGGCTTTCTAAAAATAATGAACGTTGAACAGCCAATGTTCAGAGCAGCATTATTCACAGTGGCCGGGACATGGAAGCAACTGAAGTGTCTTACAATAGATAGTTGGCTAAATAAGCTGTGGTACATATGTACAATAGAATATTACTTAGTCATAAAACATGAAATACTGGCATTTGCAACAACATGGATAGACTTCGAGATAATTATGCCAAGTGAAATAAGCCAGACAGAAAAAGTTGAAAATCAGTTGATATCACTTATATGTGAGAAAGAAACCTAAAAGTAACAAATAAACAGGACAAACAAACAGAGACAAGGGATTACCAGAGGAGAGGAGAGGTAGACAGAGTAAAGGGGGTTAAAAATGGTGTGACGGAAAGAAATCTAACTATGGGAGGTGATCACACAGTAAAAACATATATATGTCCTACTGTTAGCGTATAGCTGAAACTTATTGGATTTTGTTAACCAATCTTACCATAAAAAAATTAAATGATTAAAAAAATAAAAATAAAAAAATCTCTATGTTGACGTTTACTAGAATCTCAGATCTAACATGTCCAAAACTAAGTTTCTTATATTTTCACCTAATCTATTCATACCATATGCTTTTCCATATTGCTTAATTGCTACTATTTGTCTATTTTTTCAGACCAAAGATCTTGTAGTAATTCTTCTCTATGCTTCTTCTCCTATACTTTACATATAATCCACCAGCTAACCTTTAATGTACACCTAAAATTTAATGATATCTTGCCACTTTATTGCTAGTTCCTCTGGCCTAAGCTATTATCTCTTTGAATTTAAAGTTTACAATAGTCTCTCTGCTCCTTCTATTGTCTATCTTCAATGTAAAATAACAAGTGTTTCACCTTATTAAAGTCAAATAATTTTGCTTTTCTGCTCAACAATTTCCAATGTTAACTAATCTCTCTCATAGTAAAATGAAAGGTCATTCCTATGACCTACAGAGTTTCTAAATAAATAATGTTGTCTGTCATTTTTTTGACTCCATCCATTCTACTATGTCTGTGTTCCTCTGATTAGAATAACTTCAAGATATTCTCATGTTCATTCCTTACCTTCAACATGGCTTTACTCAAATGTTAACTTTTAAGAAGCTGTCACTGGTAATTTTGCCTAAAATTACAGACCCCTGTAATCTATTCTACTATTCTCTCCTTTACTTTTTATTTTTCTTTAGCAGACATTACTACATAACTAAACAAATATTTCTTTGTTGATCTCAGTGCTCCATGAGGGTAAAGATTTTCTTATATTGAATGTAATGGTGCCCAAGCAATCAATAAATATATCTTTTTAAAATAAATGTTGATTTGAAAATTTTATCACTAACCATAATAATTTAATAAAAATCACTG
Source organism: Cynopterus sphinx (assembly GCA_030015415.1). NCBI lineage: Eukaryota > Metazoa > Chordata > Mammalia > Chiroptera > Pteropodidae > Cynopterus > Cynopterus sphinx. Next base: position 35,280,934 of record CM057380.1, read on the forward strand.
GGCAAACACTGTATTACAGATGAGTTCTAGCAAGTAAACTTAATCATAAAGAACATTGAAGATACCACAATTAATGTTATCAATTAGCCTTATTCCAAATGTTTCCAGCACAGAAATTAAATTTGTATAATAATATAAATTAAGTACTCCTGTGGCAGAAAGAATAATGGCATCCACTAGCTCCCACCAAAGATATTCACATCATAATCCCCAGAATTTATGAAGATATTATCTCATATAGCAGATGTCAGTAGGACCTTTAAATGAGGGAGATTATTATAGATTGTCCAACTTGACCCGACCTAATACCATGGGTCCTTATAGTGAAGACCTTTCTCAGTTACGATTAGAGGAATGAAGTGTTGCTGGCTTTAAAGGTAGGTGAAGGGACCATGAGCAAAAGAATGTCAGTAACTTCTGGGAGATGAAAGAGGCATGGAAATTGATAATTCCCATAAAGTTTCCAGAAAGTAACAGTCCCACTGACACTTTGATTTCAAACCTGTAAGAGCTATGTCAGACTTCTGACCTACCAAAGTGCAAGACAATAATTGTATATTGTTTTATGGTCATTTTTATAGCAGCCATAGAAAACTAATACAACTCTTAAATTAAAAAAAAAAATCAACAAATTGAATTCAATGTTATAAGACATTTGTCCAGTAGTATATCTAAAGGTAAAAAATACGACATTTTATGTGTGGTATATTTAAAAGTATTCTAGGCAATTTTAATATAGACTTGGGATTGAAAAACACTGGTTTAAAATTCCCCAAAATGAAAAAAATGTTGATATGCTTAGAGTTTAGTGGAGTTTATGGAGGAAAGTGGCATAAGATCAGAAAAACAGGAAAGTGACAGATTACATATAGCTTTTAAATCATTTGTCTTCTCAGATTTTTCTTCTCAGTGCTAATGAAAAGGGACAATCAATTGGAGGCTATTTAAGTAAATTATGGTATACCTGAAAAATGGAAAATTACACAACTATATAAAACTTAAGCAATTCTCTATGAAATGATATTAGGAGAGTTCCAGGATATATTGTCAAATGAATAAGGCCACAGTAGACAATACAGAGTATGGTACTTTTGTATGTAGAAACATAATAAAAATAAAAATATGTGCTTGTGTCTGTGTAGAAACAACACAATGATATAAAGTGATTTTCTAGACTGGAATGGGAAAAATGATAAATAAGACAAGTGTGGGATTAGATTTCTCAAAATTTGTTTTGACTTTTGAAACTTGGAAAATTATTACTCTTTAATTACAAACAAAAATTTTAAATTGTTTAAATAAATAAATAGGATAATTAGGAAGAAAGCAGAAATTTTTCCTTGAATATGTAAAGATAATATGTTCCTTGATGTTATGCATACTTTGTTTCAGTGTTAAAACTTGCTCATTTAATGAAATCTTTACATATGGGATTTAGTTTATAGAGTAGTATCTGTTACTGTCCTAGTACATCAAATAAGCACATTTTTTATTTGATGATTACTCTGATAAATAACTTTAGATGATGATATGAGGATGTTATAAATGTAAACATCTGCCATATTGTTTCATCAACTCTCCCATTCTTAAACTTCACATATACTTGAATTTTGTACATTATGGACTGATTCAATTTAGTCTAGATTCCTATTAAAAAAAATCAATGGGTGAATAATCAGTGTCAGAAATTCTACTGGCCTATGGACAGCTAATAAGTCCTGATGATTTTGTTGACTATTTAAATGTACATAATTTTTTTGAGGGAATTTATTCTGTAATTACTGAAGTATTACTTGTGGTATATAAAAATGAGTATACGCACACACATAAATACACACAGTCTTTATGTGTGTGGGTTAAAAATACAATAAATTGTACCATAGTGTGTTCGTGGTGTTTTTGTATATACAAGATTATCTTTAGAAGTCCTAAAGTTTTATAACTGCATTTGGAAAAATACACATTTAGCTTAAGGGTTCTCTCTTTTTACATAAGTTCCCTGTTATAAACCTGCAGAGAAAACCTTGGTATATTTATTCATCTGAAGATTGCTTGGGGTGGAAAAAAATACTCAAGGGCCTTTGAAACAAAAATAACATTCTACTACAAAAACTCTGGAGGGAATGTGAGCAAAGTTCACCTCTGATTTTGAGGGTCCACAGATTAACCACTTTTGTGCTTCATTGACTTTGCGGAGATGATTAATGCAGCTCAATCAAGTTTCTTGGTAAATGCCAAACAAGTCTATTAATCAAATGACAGAAATGGTATGAAATATTTGTTTTCTAAAACAATGGATATCTGGGGGGCCTAAACAACTATTAGAAGAAGCCTATGACTTTATAAATTGATCAGAGTGAACCTCTGCTCAATATATTATTAAACAATAACTATTGTTTGCCAATGTGTCTGCAATTTTTATAAATGATATATTTATTTTAAAATTGTGGAATTCATGTAAAGTTTTCACTGGGTGTCTTAATAAAAGATACTGAAGTATTATTATTAGCAAGTTCTGTAATTCATACAGTCAATATAGAGGAGGCTGCAAAGATAATTAAGAAAACAAATGAAAATAGAGATCCTACAGAAACTGATAGAGCAGGGAAATGCCAGCTACATAGGATTTAAAATGTAAGGTAAATATCTGTGATTACAGGATTATCTTTTGTTAAAATACATACATACATACATACATACATACATACATACATACATAAATACTTGGCATACATAAAGACTATATTCTTGATTAAAGCCCCAAATATATAAAGACTATATAAAATTTATATTACTGACTATATGGCATGAAGCTTAACTGAAAATATTAAGCAACCCTTTTAGAAAACTGTTCAAAAAATATCAAACTAAAATTATTTATAAATCTCATGTAGCCATTCTTGTTTTGCTTCTTTTCAAATTCTTTTTCACTAGACTGAAAAAAATTTCTGTTTAGAAGTAAACAGTAGTTTTTTTTTTTCATTTCATTCTTTTTTCCTCTCTCCTCCTCCATTTGTTTGAATACAAAACTTATAAAATGTTTATCATTTCCATATCAGAGTGACAGCAAATTCATTATTCTACTTTTTCTTTTTCTAAAATTTTCCTTGTCTAAATTAAAACTATCTTTTTTCTTAAGATTTCCTCCTCCTCATACACTGCTGGTAGGACTGCAAATAGGTACAGCCACTATGGAAAACAGTATGGAAGTTCCTCGGAAAACTAAGAATTGATCTACCACATGATCTAGCAATCCCTCTACTGGGTATTTACCCTGAAGACTTAAAAAATTATATCCATAAAGATATTTGCACACCAATATTCATAGCAGCATTATTTACAGTGGCCAGGGCATGGAAGCAACCAATAGATAGATGATGGACTAAAGAAGCTGTGGTACATATATATAATGGAATATTACTCAGCCATAAGAAGACATGAAATACTGCCATTTGCAACAACATGATGGACCTTGAAATAATCATAGTAAGCAAAATAATTCAGACTGAAAATGTTGAAAATCAGATGATATCGCTTATACGTGGGATATAAACCTAAAAGCAACAAATGATCAGAACAGAGACTCATGGACATGGACAATGGAATAGTGGTTACTTTTTTAAGAAAAGTAAATGCAGAAAAATTATTGTTTTCTTTGGGGGTCCATTTTCCTATAACACCACAAGAATTAATCACTACATGTGTATCTATTTGTAGAGCAAGTAGAGTAAAACAAAGCTGAGCTGATCTGCAGATGCTAAACCTTGAGCTAGGATTGTTCACCACAGTATCATTCTTACTAGCCAGCCCACAGTGGATGAGATAAAGCTGATCTCAGGATTTTCACGAACTATCATGTAACATGGAAGTGCAGCATGCATCTGGGGGATCCAAATATTTTAATAAGCCTGAGCAAAGGATTTACTATATCTGTAAATCCTTTGTGGAACAGAACTCACAGGGATAATTGAAACACAAATAGTATCTAAGCAGTTCAATTTAACAATTGGTAGTAATTATCTTCCCAGGCAGAGGGTAGAAAAGAAAGGTTCTAGACAATATACAACTTTCTAACCAGTCTGGCTTTATTTTGTGCTTGTTCTCTAGTACTACAGTTTATATGATTTAATTAAATTGTTTTTCTATAATGGTAGTTTTCACATAGCTTTTCAGAGTTAAGTTTGCAATGGATATACAAAGTTTTTAAAAAAGCGTCAAATAGACTTAATTACTGGTGAAATTCCTAAGTTTTAATTCATGAAGGAGCAGGAAAAACAACCCTTGATTAAGATTCTTTTGTTTCCCTCAGTATAGAAATATATTTCTTTCTCCTGACCCATTTCTAAGTATAGCATTTTAAAATTTCCTGTCTCAATATTATCATAATCAGCCCACTGAAAACTAATTCTAATAGACCTCCCAGAGTGTACCTGATTATCAAGGTGAAACCAGGATCAAATTCCCTGTCTTTAATTAATAATTAAATTGCCACCTTCTGAAGAGAAGTTTCAAAGCAATTGTTGCAATCTAGTTTACCAATCAGAAATTTAGAAAAACAGTGAAGATTGATGGATGGGTTGCTGAATTATGCAGACAAAGCAAAGTTATGTTCCTTTCCTCTCTCATTAAAAAAAAAAAAAAGCAACCAAGTATTGGAATAAATCAGTTTGGGATTAATGAATCAAAGTAAGAAGAAAAACTAGGAAAATAAAGATGCACATTCAAGTTTGAGCACTAATATTTAGTCGTCCGTTGTAACGATTTAAAGAAAAGAACTTTTGAAGATTTATCTAACGAACTCACTAGAATTTCCCAGAGATTGGTGTGTGTGTGTGGGGTGGGGAGTGCATATGCACACACGCAAATGCATGGGTGCCTTTCCAGTTATTTCTAAAAGTTTTGGGCTAGATCATTATTCCTTCCAAAGCAGAGTTCAAATCTCTAAATGTAGTTATCTCATTAACTCAGACTTTTTCATGCAAAAAGAATAGATAAAAAGGACTCAGAGGTAGCTTATGAGTCATTACCTTTATTTAACCAAATATTTCTCCAGATCTTGAAGCAAAAAGGACACCCTGTCTTGGTCTTTCTTCTCAGCATGGTCTTCTCTTTACTCCTGTCTTTCTATTCCTTACCTCTCCAAACAGTTACCTGATTGCAACCACACTTGATTTAGGAAAAACTGAAAAACGTTCAGACCTTCAAGTCTGATCTAGCACAGAAGATATAACTTAACAAGGAGAGAGATGAAAAGAAAGCAGAAAAGGCTGAGGAAAAAAAGGAAGGTACAACACAGAAACAGATTAAGACACTGACACAAAAAGAGAATGCAATTCACGTGAACTTTAAAAAAAAATCATGCTTTCAAAAAAAATTTTTTCTTTGAAAAAATTTTACAAAAAGAAGTTTGTCTATTTATCTTGTAGTTCTTCAGTGAATCTAAAATATTCCCTCAGAGGGGAATTTAAAAAAAATGGATGTTTTATTTCATATAAGGAGTTAAATTGGAAAATATAATTTTTCATACTTTCCAAACTGTAGTATAACTGAAAATTATTTTCTAATCAAATTTTTTTCTAGATAGTAAGGAACATATTTATTTAATTGTATTTTTTTTTTAAGCTCTGTAAACAATATTACAAAGCAAATCTGTATGCAGTAGGTTGACTGGAGTGAAGTTGTAAGCGATCAAACAATTTATATAAAACTTTTTTATATATTCACAAAGGCAATGCATTTGTAATCTATGTTAAAGATAATGAAGTTGGTTCCTTTAACTTAAAGATTTTAATAATCATGCATACAAGGTCATTTCTGATTTGTCCATTATTGTCTTGTTGTTTTCCATACTATTCCCTTCTGATACAACCCTCTATTCTTTTTTTATTACATTTATTTGTCTTAGTGCTAATATGATTTGGTCCTTTCCATTGCTAATACGTTCTTTCATTATTCATTCATTCTTGAGTTAATGCAAGTCAGCATATTTTTATTATGTTTACATTTTCTACTTGCTAGTGAGTTAGGAGCCAGCTCAACAGAAATGATTATGACAGAATCTTTGCCCAAGTGAAAAATAGGTTAATGAGAGCAACACAGGAACAAAATTTATAATATAATAGAAATGTGAATAAAATACCATCAGTTTGCAAGATAAAGGAAACAAATTCTTTCTGAGTGGCAGGTTGCTGAGAATAAGTCTCAGAAGCAGCAATATTTGCATGGGTCTTGAAAGTAAGAAAAGATATAGTAGATGAAGCCTTTAACAAGGCTGAAGCACAACTAGGTCCTAGTAGAACACAGAACAAAATCTTCTTCGATTTCATAATTTTGCTGAGTTTTTCTTAATGTTATCCTGGAAAACCTATGGACTCTAGAGTACTGGTACTCAAGTGTGGAGGCCTGTAATGTGGCTCAAATAGCCACAAATTTCAAAAGACATTCTTAAACTTAACCTAATGATTCTGGCAAAAAATAGGAAATAAAATTTTTAATTTTATTTAACATTAATTCATGAGAGTTTCAGTAAAATGACAATGTGACATTCAAAGATCAGCTGAAAAATTAGTCTATTTATAGAATAATAGGGTAGTTACAAAACTGGTCAAAATTTACCAGGGCTAACACAATTTTGAGTTATGTGTTTCATAAGGAAGAAATTATTTTTATCTCTACTGGATATAAACCTACAAGTTGAACTGTAACTTCAATATGTCTGAGAGTTTAATTAATAGTAAATTGTAAATCAAACTTAAGTACATTAACCTAAACCATTTACAGTGGTCTTTACCATAGTATAACACTGAAAGTACATATTGCCACCTATTTTTTGCCCTATTTTCCAAGTTTGGATGATTTTTCAGACATTGTACATATGATTCTGATTTATTGACAATTTTGGGAAGCCCTGAATTATGAGTCTATGACTATCACAAGCCAACATATTCTATGTTTCTCGTTTTCTTATATCATATATGTGGTGTTAGGAATGGCTTGTGGAAGATGGTTGATGCTAGGACTGGAATTATGGAAACATTAAAATCAAGGGCCTCAGGACTGTGGCAGAGGTGAGAAAATGCTTTTGTAGGAGGTACATAAACAGCTAATTCTACTCCTGCCCATTTGTTTTATATAGGATGACAATATTTTCTTACTGATGAATTCTATGATATCATTTTTAAATTCACTCTAATAATGAATTACCTAGAATGTCAGGTTTAAACAATTTCTTTTTTTAGATTGTTACATTATTAAAAAATGTCCTTGATTACTGATTTGATTGGTTAACATCATAAATTACATATATATCTCTTCTATGGTATATAGGTATGTATCATATATGACACAGTTGACAAAATGATTACAGGAGCTTAAAAGTGACATGAAGGTCAAGTACTTGGCACTGTGAACAATGGGTATTCTAAACTGCTCACAGAAAATTATCAAGCAATTTTGTCAAAGTCCCCAAGGTGACCTTGAATCCTTTACATTTCTTTGTAGTAGTAAGATCAGCAATTTATAGTAGAAAGCAATATCTATTTGGGATATTAAATAAGAAAAAAATGGTAATTAACAAACTACACATCTCCAAATTAAAACTGCTTCTTATAATAAAGGTCAGATTGAAGGGTAATGTAAATTAAAATGTGAACTAATAATCAGAATCTTGAAAATAACTTGGCAGGCACACAGAGTGAATTTTGAAATATGTTTAGTAAGATAACTGGGCAAATGATAGTTATATTTTTTAACTATTGTGCAGATCTGTGAAAATTATAGTAATGCTTTATGTCACATAAATGCAAAAATATCAGAATACAAAAAAATTTAATGTAATTGTAGATTACATGTTTATTGAAAGTATCTGGATATCAGTTGAATCCATATGCATGGTGCTACATGTCAAATAAACCACTAAAATACATTTTTTTTCTTCACCGTCTTCATCAGTCAAATTGTTGCCTGTTTTTTTAAAAGAACTTTATCAGCACAACAGCATTTGGTTAAACTGAAAAATTAGATTGTTTTCAACCTATTTGAAGTTAAAATGGTATCATAGTATGCTTGGTGATTTAAGATATATTGTCTAACTCTCTTCTTACTCACTCAATAAAACAGGATAATCAATTTTAGGAATAAACAGTGTAAGTCATAGTTAGAGGGAAAGTTGTAGAGCAAGCAAGAGTACTCATGGTAATAAAACCAAAACGAAACTAGTGATTGTATTTAACATGCAAATATGAAGTGTATCTGACTCACATTCATTAAGTCTTACTATCTTTAAGGTTGATAAGAATAATCACTTAATTTTTCCTGCACTGTCACAATCCATATGGTAGGCAAATTTGAAAGAGAAAACAAAGGCATAAAGTGTATATAGTCCATCTGTTACTTTTAGTCATTAGTCATATTAAAAATAAATTTGCATTGCCATTTATGATTAGATTGATTGTCACATGATTAATAGTTGGCATGTAAAAATGTTCAACTTCTTATATTGCCTACTTGTGTGTTCTGTATTAAAGATGGAAGATGATAAAATAATATAAATAATCAATTTGTCCATATATTGGTGTGGTGAGTGTTGGCAGTTCATTCTGCCATCATACTTAATTTGTTTTATGTAATTGAAAATTTTTCTTCAGGGTGTCATGTATTTAATTTTTATTCAACCATGAACTGAAGCAGTCAAAAGAAGCAGCTGTTTTACTAAGTAGGGAGACATTTTATGGTTTTTTTTAAGACTTTTTTTCTTTCATTTTTAGCTGGTAAGAAGTTTTCATCTTAAATATGTCCAGATCTTATCTTTGCAAGTAGAGAGGAAGTAGAAGCAATCATAATAATAATTCAAGATTTTACAAATGCAATAGAGAAAATTTAGTTGTTTTGAGTAGACTTTTTAACATACAGGTTCCTAACCTGTATTTCATAATGTTTATATATCCTTAGTTTGTGCTAACAAATTACTGATTAAATAAAAAAAAAATAAACATCAATTTAAAAGACTGCTGATCTTCACCCCGAAGTACACACACACATTATGACATTGGAAAGTAGAAAATAGATTTTGTATTAAGGTTTCCTACTCCCAGACATTTAGAAATAATGCATTGCTTCAAAAAAACTGTTAATCTGTTACAACAGTCTCTTTTACTTGCTTTTAATCTTGATAAGTAGATAATATAAAGGTTTTGATTGTATGAGTAATATTTCATGATTAAATAAATGGTTTGTTACTAGTAATAGATGCTATTTATTTCTGACTCTTCACTCTCCTGACACTATTATTTGCTAAGTCCTTTTCATTCAAATCCTTCAACGTTCCTCATGTTAGACCTTTTATTCATTCTCAGTACACTACCTTAGTTTATCATAATAGAACTGTGCTGATCTCATCTCTAGATTTCCAAAAGTAATTAAAACATTTCATTATTGGTAGAATAATCTTTAGAAGAAATCTCATTTCTACGCCAAAACTGAAATAAAAAAAATAACAATAAAACTACACAAACACTAATAATTTCCATAATCAACTCAATAATATCCATAATTCCTAACTTGGCAATTAAGGTGTTCTACAATTTCTATTCATTCATAGGTCCTATAATTTACATCAGTTCTCCTGGAGTCCAGCCAAACCAAAATAAAAAAAAAAAAATATTTTATCTAAATGTACTGACTTGCTGGATTAGGTAATACACTCTGTAAACTATGTAAATTTAATGACTGATGTCTATATCAGTTGAGTTGAATGCTTACCATGAACGCTTGTGTTTGTCTCTAATCTGTTTATGGCATTTTTACTTAAAAGTAATAAATTAAGGGATACAGTATATATGCTTTGTTGTTGGAAGAGAATGATGTTGGAAAGATCTGCTTCTGAGAGCCAGTTCTGAAATGGGTTCACAACCCAAATTCATACCATCTTTGAATGCCTAAGTCCCTCAAAGTGTTAATATAGTTTAATATGGCTCCTTGTTGGATGAACCCAAAATACTTGGCAAAAGGAAAACAATTCGTTTTCAGAGAAACTCACCTTAATCCAAGGCCAAAGAGAATTTCCCCAAATAATTTTCTAATAAAAAAATAACTAGCAGTCAAAATCTTTTACCGCCAAGAAAACCACTTATTATGAGTGAGAACTAGCTCCTCCTCCACCAAGGCAACAGAATCAGATCTAAAGAAATTACAGACAAGTATCTTTAAAACTTATGCTTACTACTATTTAAGGAAATAAAATACAAAATTGAAAATATGGCCCAAAACAAGAAGCAATAAAATTTTATTGAGCAGATTTGTAAACTTAACTAAATATGACTTTTAAATGCAAAATATAATGATTTAAATGAAAAACCAGTGAGGAGAAAAGCTGCAGATTAGAAAGCCATAGTGATTTATATAGTTATACATAATATATATACCCATATGTATATATCATATAGTGGTATATGTACATTAGAGAGAGTGAATTGGTGTTTCACTTTTTGTAGACCAAATGTTGTAGAAGAAAGAAAAAAAAGGTCAGGGCAACACATTACTTAGTAACCTTAAAATGATACCTCTTATAAGCTGGAATCATATAAATACCCCTTACTCATGCTCCAAGAACTGAAAAGAAAATTGCCTGTCTTTTATTTTGTATTAAATAAAATTCTGTGAGAGGTCAGACTATGATAATACATAAACAAGCTGATTCTTACATAAGTCTGTAGCCAAAATTTATAATAAACAACTTACTACATTACTATATCGTATAGAAATTTTTCTCTCTCCTAATGGAAAATCTGCTCTGAAATGAATTTACAATCAATTCTTGAATTAGACATTTCTACTACTATCAGTTAAATAAAAAAAGGTGAATGACTAGGAAATATCAATAATGTACTAGGATAGGGTTTACTAGAATAAAATTCAAGGCGATAGAAGCAGATGGATGGTTTCCTATTGTCTGTTTCACTATGTGGCAGCTTTATAGTGCCTTGACAGGGCTGAGAGTCAGAGCCTTATGATTTACACGAGAGAAGCATCAGCTTCTTCCATGATGTAATTAGGACCTGGAGAGAAATCCTCTTATGATAATTCAACACTTTGGCCTCTACCACTATTCTGCCAACACATCATTCATGGCTGGGGTAACATGACTTGGTCAAGGCCATCAGTCCACACTTTGTGGTTTCTAGCACTGATCTGATCCTTCAATAGTTTACCAAGGGATTGTCTTCCATATTTACTTGTGTAGTTTCCATTGGGTGTTTTCAATTCACAAAGGATTCTTTACTGTATGAGGTCATCTCTCTTTCCAGTAGTCATTCCGTAAGATAACAACTTAGGGCAAGTTAGTACTTGCCCTCACTATTTATATAATTTTGTGAAAGCTGAACTCATACATAGAATGTCTTGCCCATTGTTTCCAATTCACCTAAACCCTACATAATATAAAGGCTGTCCATCTCATTAAATTTTCCAAAACCTTTCATTCTACCCAACTAGACACCTAAAGTTGTGGTTTCCAGTAATGAAATCTTTATGCACTTATGTACAGAGAATTATGGGTGAGATTTAAAAAGCTGAATTAAAGATAGCTTTCTGAAATTTCTATATAATTTACGCATGATGTAATCTGTTAAAAATCTAGTCATCATTAGAAGCGTATACAAGAATATATTTTTGAAAGTTCCTGATTGGAAAAAAAAATGTAGGCTTCTATCTATACCACCATATGATATTTTTGTCTGAACCATTTATTTTGGTACTTAGCTCATGCCACCTTCAGTTGAACAGTTTCATTATATTTCCTGTTTTGAATCAGCTAAATTATATTGTCAAGGACAGGTTATGTCCTCTCAAGTAACTTGCAAATTTCTAGGTTCTTGACATATTTTCATTGAAAAACTCAATGACTTTCAAAGCACTACATGCAACTGGAGAAGATGGGATACTATAGATTTTTTATTAATACCCCATCCTTTAAGTAAATATTATCCATCAGTAGTCAATATTATAACATATTGACTGATCTTTAATCAAGTTAATAGCTCAAATTAAGGTTTTCTATCTACAATAGAAGAATTAATATTTGAGACTTTGCGGATCCAAAGATAGACTAAAAACATGGTTATTAGTCTATATCTATCAAATAATCAACCTATAGACCCTAAGTAATTGACATAACTTCTCTGCCTTGACTTCATTTAGAATAATTACAAAGACCAAATTCTAGCACTCTGTACACTGTGAAATTATGCCAATGAGTCTTTACTTTGTGCAATAGTACTAATTCGAAGGATCTAGTGTCTCCTTAGCATCGTTCCATTAATTTTAGGAGACATATATGACCACCATTGATATTGGATTTATAAATAATAAAAGTAAATGATAAATAAATAATAAGGGAAAATAAAGCGACAAATCAGGAAGGATGATTATATGCTACATAATATTTCATAGCCTTTGCATATATACTCATTTTCCATGAATGGTAAAAATGGCACTTACGAAGAGTATATTTATAAGATAAGTTAAATAAATCTACCAAATATGTTTACATATCCATTGTGCTCTACAGATATCTGGTTGAATTTCAATTTGTAAAATAAAAATTTGATTGTTAAAATGCATCATAACAAATGTAATTTGAGTCTATAACTAGAAACAATCTAAAATATAATCATTTAAATTTTTATACACATTGCAATTTGAAGTGTATTCATATATATCAAAAATCACGTGAGGGAGCTATCACTAAAATTAACATGCCAGTTTTTATAAAATGTAGGTGGCCTGATCTAATACACACAGACAGTGTGGTGCAGGCAAAATCCCCAAGGTCTTCATAATCTAAATTGAGAGTTCTTTCTATATTTTTCATGCTGCCAAGTCAAGTAAGATAAATCTCAGGCTCTTCTTTTTACTCTGGAATGTGTCAGAAACCTCAAGCTTGAGAATAATTAATTCACATTAATTTATCATTAATTTTGAATTTTGAATTTATTCAAAATCTTATTAAAATCATTAATAAAGCCAAAGCTGATTAAACATAATGGCATAGATGAACCAGTTATATATTATAACTTATAAAAATTCTATACTTTAAGTAAAGCCATTCAGTGATAGCTAAGTAAATGAGTTATGTTATAATTTGTCTGGAATGAAGACAAGAAAGAGCTGAACTAGGCACAATCATTTTTATATTCCAAAATTAATTCTTTGAAATAATTTTTTAAATTTAAAAATAAAAAACATTTTGTGGTGTTTTTAAAAATAAGAAATATAATTAAACCGACAAGTTATCTTCTATATCACCTGTTCTTTGAGGGGTTAAAGAAAATAAAACATAGAAGAATTCACACCTTTAGTGCTATTTTATTTTGAGTTTGATGATAAAGACTTCTGAACACACACAAAATTCTTACTTCTGGGTCAGTAGCTCAAATGAAAATCATACTTATAGTCAAATCATGTAGCATTTAGAGATATTTTGTTGTTTCTGACCCAATCTGTTATCATTTCACTAGGAAGAAGAATAATAGAACATAGAGAATTTCTTGTTTTAATTTAGGTACCATTTGCAAAATTGATGATATTGCATATCAGTTTAAATTTTTATTTAGTATTTTCAAATCACTTGGAAACAAAACTTAACAAAATAGGAACATTTTCCCAGGACCCAATCCATCAGTCCAAAAAGACAAAAACATAAGCAGAAGTGGAAGGAAATAGCTCAGCCCTATGATGCCAACATGAGAGCAGGGTCACCATGAACTTTTGAGGCCAAGGGTTTTATAAACCTTGAGTTTAAGTCATAAAACTCAATCTCACTGCTGTTCACTCAGTTATCTAATATCCAAGGAAAGAAAAGATTGAACAGATATATCTGAAGCATTTGTTACATGACGGATCGTGTTAGGCTTATTTGATGTTTAAGTTAAGATATCAGATATCCATTAATAGCTATAGTACAAAAAGTTATTTTTTTATATGAGAATGCTAAAATGTAGAGACTTTTAAAACTTTCCCATGGTGATACATCCAGCAAGTTATGGGACTCTGGGACTCAGCAGTGCCTATTTAGGCTGAGGCTTTAGAACCAGTCAGTCTGTATGTTCATTCCAAAATTAGAGGAGAGAGACAATTCTCTCTGAGAAAGGTAGCAAATATTTTAGAGTTTTCCACTTCAGCAAAGCTTGTGCCTATGTTAATTGGAGCTACTGGACTTCCAACATAAAATCTAGGGAATTATATGACTAAAAATTTAGAGAATAAAGACTAGCAATATTCTGGGAGTTTCTGACCCTTATCTTGTTTGCTATAAATGATTTACAACTCCTGAGTTAAGATTTGCTTAGTTTTAAAACAGTATGTTGATTATGCCATTCTTTTTGTTGTTGTTGTTGTTGTTGCTGTTGTTGTTTTACTTTCAATGAAAGCTTCTTACACCCTAGAGAGATTGACCCCATGGTTCAAACATATTAGCCTTTAGTGTTTATATGATTTTGAGTATTTGTCTAGCATCTTAATATATAAATATAATTACATCTTCTTCCCTAGATTCTACTTTCACTTCCTGCAATGAATTTATGTCACATTATTATATTGCCAAGTCATTCTTATGGTTACCTACTCTTAACCCATAAAGGACTCTGGTAGCTCATCTACTGCAGAACACTAAGTTATATTGATAATTCAAAGTGAGCTTTTTATTTCTTTGCTTTGATTCTCGATGTACCTCCTTCTTTTAAAACATAATTACATACATTTCTCTATCAGATTCTTAGTTGGCTCATTCTACTTTTGCATCTTAATGTTATGATTCTCTGTATTTATTCAACACTTTTCTAAGCATCATATAATTATGAAATAGAATTGCCAGCTTATAATGTTATCAGCAAAACCCAATAGGTAATTTCTGCAGCCTGAATTGTCCCTATCTCATTAAAGCAGCCTACTATCCCCAATGCCTCTTTTCTGGCTTAGATAATATTGATTAAAAATATAAGTAATTATACACAGTAATTAAAAACTGATTGTGCCCATAATGAGCCAAATACCGAAATTCTCTACCTGTGAAAATACCTATTGAGTATAAATCAATTTAGCACACATTTACTGCATGCCAGATATACATCAAAGGATGATTACAGGTTCCAGGGATGTAAAGATAAATAATACACATTGCTCATTCACAGGGAACTCACACCATAACACACACACACACACACACACACACACACACACACACACACACACTTGACCCTAACTCAGCATGATTTGCACTATTAGAGAAGTATGGAGAAAATGTTCTGAGAATAAAAGAAAAAAAAAGAGTCAATAAAGTTGACTTTGAAGGGGCATGGTGTAGTAGGTGCTTCTATAGATAACATAGAGGTAGTTTTACATTTGGCTTTCAAAAATAAATAATTTTTCTCTATATCAAAAAAGAAAAAGAAGGAAAAAAAGGAAGGTCATTCTAAGAAGAGAGATGAATATAAGCAAGAAATTGAAGCATAAGTGTACGCAGACTTTCTGTAGGTACTTGAATCAGTTGACTAGCAGGAGAAAAAGCTAGAATGAGATGTGGGTTTAACCATTTCAAACTTTGGATGTGACATTGAAGAATTAGAAATTATATTAAAGGTGACTATTAGTTTTCTATGCAGAATAAAAAATTACTACGACCTTAGCAGGTTGAAGTAATCTTTATATATTACCTCACAGGTCAGAAATCTAGGCATGTTTTAGCTGGATTCTCTGCTTAAAGTCTCAAAATACTGCGTCAATGTGTCAACCAGGATTGGGTTCTTGTCTTTAGACTTGACTTAGGGAAACAGATTCTTCTTCCCTGCTTGGATGGTTGTTGGCACCATTTAGTCCTTTGCTTCTTCAGGATTAATTAGGAGAGAGAAAGAGAGAGAGAGAGAGAGAGAGAGAGAGAGAGAGAGAGAGAGAGAGAGAGAGGGAGAGAGAGAGAGAGGAGCTAGAGAAGGTTGGTTAGCAAGATAGAGTTTTATATAACATAATGTAATTATGAGTGTGACATTCCATCACTTTGCCATATTCTATTTGTTAAAAATAAGTCACAGTTTCTACTGACACTCAAGGGGATGGGATTATACAAAATTTAAACACCAGGAGGTGAGGATCGTGAAGGTCACCTTAAAGTTTGTCCACTGCAAGGAGAGAGATTTCTTTTTAGATGGTGACATATATATAATACATATGTATAAAAAAAAACTAGTGTGGTAGTTTGAATGACAATTTGAAGGTAGAGAGGCACATAAATTTATTTCTTTTTTATTTTCTACCTTATAAAATAACTCTCCTTATAGAGTTCAGTTTGCATTATTTTCCTCCAAAGAAGGAAAAGGTCATAAAGCTTCCTGAGATTCACCAAAAACATTTTCCCCTTAGAAAGAAGAAAATGGCAGTACCTTGGAATGGCTAATGGTAGCTTTCCTTAGAAAGGAAAGGACCAAGGTAGGGGGCCCATTGTCCTGATGAATGATATAGAACTAGATTCTTTAGCGTTTCAAAGTTTTAAAATAGATTCCCCAAAGAGAAGCAAAGAAAGATGATGTCTTTGAGAAAACAGTCACCAAAATAAATTCTGACCTGTTTGCCCTTAGTCTGCAGCCTAAGGAGGCTTCAGTGGGCGCTAACTGAACAAAGAGCTATTGTTATTCTTGGCTGAAGGAAAAGGGGGCAATGAGACAGTCAATAGAAAATCCTGGTTTTACCTGTTTTTTAAGCATGACCTCTGGTTCTCTTTCTAATAGCCACCTGCTTCTCCTGTATGCTTACTTTGTGGAAGATGAAATATATTCTCTCCTAGCAACAAAAGATGACTTACTCCAGCAACACCCATACTACTTGTGAGTTCTTGATATTGATTGACTTCACAAGTACAATCATCTTGGTAAGAGACATATTTTTAAAACATGGATGCCCACTTCTCACTGTTAGATGATCTGATTCAAATGGTCAAAGATAAATTCAGACACTGGAAAGATTTTCAAGTTCATTAAGTGATTCCAATGTACACTTAGGGCTGAGAACTACTGTGCCAGAACACTCAGAATATATGATAGGGTGGGAGGTAGAGATTATTCTAGACTTGCTGATGTTACTAATAGATGGATGGGAGCTTGAGCTTCTAATCTCTGAGTTTGGGTACTAACAAACTCCAGTTGAGGCTGGTAAGAAGACATGGCGATATACTTTGTATCACTATTTTACAAATGAGCAGAGATGCTGGTAAATGTTTAACAACTAGATCCCTTAGGAGGATGGGAAATTCTAACTTACAGATTGATGATTTCTATGATGTAGATATTCCTAATATGGTTATTTTTAGATATCAAACTGATGTCTGAATGTGAAGTTGGAGATACATGACTATATAGTATTTTAACAGTAGAGAATACAACTTCAAGAGTATGAATAAGAGTAAAATATATTTTAAAAGTAATAAATTTTGAGAATTTCTTTCTTTTTAATATAATTTAATTATGGTTTTATTATTTAATTTTCAATAATGGTTGTGTTTAAGAACTGACATAATGTTTTAAAATGTATAAATAGACATTTTGATATATTGTGAACAAGCTTCAACATACCACTGTATAAGCCAATTTACCTACAAGTAGGACTGATATTCAAAATGCTTAACAATCAGTTTTGAATGGACACCCATCGATCGGAATGGATACTGATCAGTATGCCATAGCTGTGTCTTTAAGTCTTTGTCTATAAGACAGATTCTATTCACCATTCACCTTTGCATCTTTTGTTTCTACCATGCACTGCCTTAAGCATAATAGATGACCCCCAGTAGTTCTGAAGAGGAATTTTCACTCAAAGGATAATCAGCTCTTTGTCCTTCTGAAGATATGCTTGCTGCATAGGCTGCACTCGAAATTAACTAAAGACTGATCTTTCCTTTTTCTTGTTCAGTCTAAGCAACAAATGTAACTGCCTGCACCCCCTAGCAACTCCCACACTTTGTAACTCTTTGTAATTGCCTACAATCCACAGCAACACCCATGCTTTGTAACCATCTGAAAACACATTAATCAATTATCCCATGCCCAATAAGTTTTATATAAGGAATGTTGCAAATGAGCTCTGGACCCAGATCTTCAGAGTGCTAGCTCCTCTGGGACTACTGGTGTAATAAACCTGAGTTCTCCAAGTCTCTGAGTGCTGCTTGGTTTCTCATCAGTCTGAGTTTTACAACAGTTTGGAAAGAGTAAATAACTGAATGAATGAATGAATTATGGATTAGAGGGAGTGACTCCATAGCAGTGCCTATTACTAAGGACTCATGTTTTAGCAAACTCCTTTTCTCTTTTTAAAAAAGCATTTTCAATTCCTGAGGGCTTTCATAGAGGAAAAGTAAACAGCATTTCATCTATGTCTTTCCTTTAGTGATCTAATTTTCCACAGATTGAGATTCTACAGTGAGATAGATACCCACCCCATCTCTGTGCTTAAACAAATTGAAGTTCCTGCTATTCCCATCTCATGCTCCAACAGACTTGTTTATCTCTTACTAGTCCTCACTTCATTTGACTTTTTCCTTAGCCCAATATGCTCTTACTCTCACAGCCACCTGGGAATCATATATTTTCCTTTTTTATATTAGGAAATCATTTTCTACTCCTCTCTATACTGGCTATTTGTTACACAGAGATTTGTGACTTTTTTCCCTGACTACATTGTTTATGTATCTGTATTTGTTGACATTCCCTTCCTCACCTTGGAGAGAATGTGAACTGCTTGGAGGCAACATTGTCTTTGATAACTCTGCTGAGCTCCATACTTCCCTTGAGACTTTCTTCTGAGAATTTCACATATGCTTAGAACAATGCCTGAAACATAATAAAAATGAGCTGCTGTTGTTCTTAAAGATTCGATAATTGCTAAATGAATCAAATATATAACAACAAACAAGACTTACCTTTCATTAATGACATGCTTGTTATAATACTCTATTACTCAAAAATAAATAAATAAATCACAATATATATTTACCATTTTAAAACTATGCAACACTTGTGATTAATATTCTATTTTCCATTATTTAGAGCAGGGCTCCCCAACTTCCGGGCTCCCAGTACTATTCCATGGCCTGTTAGGAACCGGGTTGCAGAGCAGGAGGTGAGCGGTATGTAAGTAAGCAAAGCATCACCTTTATTTGTAGCCACTCCCCAGTGCTAGCATCACTGTCTCAGCTCCATCTCAGATCATCAGACATTAGATTCTCATTGGAGAGCTGGTCTCTGTTGCCAAAAAAGTAGGGGACCATTGACTTAGAGTATTGATTTTAAGAATATCTTTTCCTCTCCTTTCTGAACTTAACTTTAGGGTTTGTTTGTTGTTGTTGTTGTTGTTTTAATTTTATCCCATTAGCATGTTTCTAAACCAGAGTATTTAAAAATTCATGCTGAAGGTGTCACCCTTTCTTCTGTCATACCACTTACTTTCTGAGATGGGTCTCACCCCACCCTGAGGTGAGAAGTCGTTAGTTTTGATGTAGCCCAAGACCAAAAAAAGATGTGTCATTTTCCTTTAAAGAGATAAATTTATACGTCAAAGATAACAAGAAGCAAAGTGTCAGCTTTTTATCTCTGAGCTTAAGAAGAATTTTGATTTCTGAGAGCACAGAAACAGATCGTTTAACCAAGACCTGAGAGAATAGGAGTTATAAGTCCTAGAATATAGTTCTTTTGTGTAGGAGAGCAGAATATACAGATGTCCCTCTGAAAATATGTTTAAAATGGTTGAATTAAGATTAACCAAGTTCTTAGTTTGAGTTTACCATGTTAGACATGTTTAATTCATCCTTTAAAAAATCCTTTCTGAGCATCTTCACTATTAGTCTATTTTTTATTCTATTGATTACAAAAATTTCTAAGAAATGACTGAATTTTAGTTGTATAGTTTTCTTTTTTTTAATTGGAAAATGTTTTGGTTTTTTGTTGTTGTTGTTTTGTTTGTTTTGTTTTTCTTTGAAATCATACTACTTGCACTGACAAAATGTTGTGGAAAAGTTCCAAAATCAAACTGGTGAGAAACCAAGCAGCATTCCGAGAGTTGAGGAACTCAGGTTTATTACCACAGCGGTCCCAGAGGCGCTAGTGCTCTGAAAATCTGGGCCCAGAGCTCAGTTGCAACCTTCCTTATATAGACCTTTTTGGGACAGTCTGATTGAGTAATTTGAACTCAGGCCACTGCAAAGCGGTGGGAGTTGCTATGGTTGCAGGTAGTTACAACATTGCCTTACAAAGGGGCAGTTGCTATGGGCTATGGACAGTTACAAAGTGCTGCCGGAGTTGCTAAAGGTTACAAACAGTTACTTTTGTTGCTTAGACAGAACAAGCAAAAAGAAGGTGAATCTTTAGTCAATTCCGGGTATAGCCCATGCAGCAAGCATAGTCACAGAAGGAGAGCAGAGAACTGATTAGCCTTTTGAATGAAAATTTCTCTTCAATACTAGAGAAAAAAATGTCTTTAGGGCATATAATTTGCCTGTAACTCACTAGTAGAAAAAATAAAATTAAGATGTCCCATTAAATCCAAGTGATAGATTGCCATTTTCTATAATTAATCTTTCCTAAAATCAAAATTTTCACAATAAAAAATGTGAAAGGACACAAATTAATAAAGATGAAAATGAAATATTTTCTCATACTAAAATAAATATATTTTAGAAGCCAAAAATTGAGAAATGTTCTTTCATATTGCAATTGTGTAGCCCCCTCCCTGTCCAACTATAAGTATGACAAAAATAAGAACAAAATATTGAGGTAAATTAGATGGTTTAGGCCATTTTCCAAGCATTAAACCAGAGGCAGTCTTTCTGATCCTTCCTATGAAAATTTTTTATATATAAAACAGCATCAAACTTCTTGAAATAATTTTACTTACAAAAAATAATATTCAAAGGTTTATTTCCTTGGATCCAGACTGAACAAGAAATGATACAAGTCCTTTTTTTCAGGTAATCAATACAATAGGAGATACACCAGAGATAGTGCACACACCGGAAGGCTACATCCTTGTCGTTAAAGCCACTGTACAAATGTGGAGTCTTTTTTTTTTTTTTTGCTTTTGCTTTCGCTTCCCTGTTCTTAGCCAGATAATTATTCCTGATAATAATTACTACATGAAAATTATGATAGGAAAACAAAAAAGATAAAAGCAATTCTAGAATAAATTTAGGAATTTCCTCCCTTTTTAAAACTATTTAACCTGAGTTTCTTCTAATTCTTTTTGTGTTTTGCTATAGCACAGGTTAAAGATATGATTTAAAAAAATAATTGTTTCACCTTAATCCCAAGAAGGATGAAAAATAAACAAATATTTCAGTTTCTTTTTTGGTTCTTTATTTTTTGCATTCTATCCTAGATGTTTTATTCTTAGATTCATTCCTAAAATTTAGGCAAAGCCATTGGCTCCTCGTGTGCTACAATAGTGAGGATTTGTAGCTAATATGCAGTGTCCCTGAGGGAACTTACCTGACACTAGTTCTTCATAGGATCTTACATCTATATTTCTGACTTTTGCAATATTTTATTTCATTTTCCCTTTCCTCTCACTAGTATCTTAATAAGGCACTGAGAAGCAAAATTACTATTCACCTTTAGAAGATGGGTATTAGACTGATCAGGGGGATCATTTTACAAGACATACTAATGTCTAATCAGTATGTTGTAGACCTGAAACTAATATAATATTGTACATCAACTCAATTGGAAAATAAATTATTTTTAAAATAAAATAAATAAGTAAACAAGAAAAATTTAGGCTGAAAGGTCTGTCCAAGGTCAAACAGGTAAGGCCGAGAGACACTGGAGAGTTAGTGCAAATATTTGCTAGAGAAAACTTGAATTCAGAGCATACTGCATTATTAATAGGTAAATGCATTTTCTTTGGATGTGGAAAGCAAAGAGACCTGTTAGAAAACATGCAGTTTTACAAATGAACCAGGAATATGCTTTTGCCCAAAGAGACACCTGGCTAATCGTTGCTCTCTTATGAGATCAATGGGACACACATCAGGGGATGGATTGTGTGGCAGAGTCACACAGACAGAAGACTGTCATATTGGCGAAAGCACTGCCTCCCAGACAGATCTTTAATTGCTTAAATATTAGGAGCAAGCTGTCACCTTGTTGATGTAAGCTATTATTTTTTTGTCTAGATACTTGGTGCTCTTACATCCAGTGGATTTAAAATAATGGTTTAAAAATATGAGGAGAAAAAATTAGTTCTTAGCTAAACTTCTTATGTCAAAGTCTTCTTGTCTAAAAGGCAACTCTAACTAGGACTTATTCCTTTTTTGTTTCTTTCCTTTCTTCTTTTCTTCCTTCCTCTCTACCTTCCTTTTTTCCTTCCTTCTTTATTTCTTTCTCACCTTCCTTCATTGCATGTTTTTGTTCTTCCAACAAATAACTTTTATAAGTTACTTAACAAATCTCTCACAAACACTCAAAAAGATAACTATTTTAATTGCTGTTATTAACAAACTTTACAAATCAAATACCATGGCCTATTATTAGCATCCATGAGAAATAGAATAATTTCTTCTCTTGAGAAGTTTGTAAATTAGTGTGATAAGGAAGATGTGTACAACTGACCATACCACAATATGAAATGTGGTAAGTCGTAATATAGAAATAAACAGACTAATTGTCATTGGAGTTCAGAGAGGAAAGACCTAGAGTCCAGTCAGGAATAGCAAAGTGAGGCTCAGCTCAAACAAAAGGTATCATGGAATCTTCATCTCTTTTCTCTTTTCTCCCTGTGTTGATCAGAAACTATTTCATAGTGCACAGTTACTTTTTGGGAGTTCCTTAAAGCAATATAGTATTTTCTGAATAACCAGACTAAATGAAAGTGATTTTCAGATACTAACACAGCTTCCATTCTGACTCATTCTGTCATTTGAAGGCTTTTCTTCAGAGGAATAAAATGTTTTAACCTCAAATGTCTGCCTCAGTTCAATCCTGGAATGTTAACATTATGTTTCTGGATGAATCATGACAGATTTCTCCTTCCTGTGCCCTCTCTACATAGCAAATGCAAAGAACATGAAAATTAATAATGCCAGTTAATAACAATTACATTTGATAAGTATAATTATTAGGCAAAAATCTTGGAGAGCATTGTTGGAAAAATAATTACAACAAATGATGTAAATGTACTATAGCAAAGAGGAAACTCTACCACAGTCACCGCCAAAGCTGTCTCATTTACATGTGCCCAGGAATGTATGAGATATCCTTGAATAAAATGAAACAGGATGTTGTTAGAAATGGTCTTATATAAGCCACGTACTTCATGGTCTCATGGAGAAAGGACTAACTAAAGAGATAATATGGAGTTGAGACCTGTGATATGAGAAAAAACCTTCTTCTGTAAGGAGTTGGAGAGAACTACTGGAGAGTGTTCAAGTTAAAGGTAGTAACAAGTGTCAAACTTTGAAGACAGAAACTAACTGGTTATTCAAGACACTCTTCAAAAAACAATGTGGCTCAAATATAGTAAATGGGAAATAAAATAAAAATCATGTCATACAGAGACTAGTAGGACAGAATAAGAAGTTTGAAATTTTCTCTTCATGTTTGAAATATCCTTCTGGCTTTTGTGTAGAGCCAAAGGGCAATAAGTGTGCAATTAGAAGGAACTGACATGTTAGGAAGCTATTATGGTCATGCAGATCAGAGATGATCAGCTCTGATGATATTAATAGTAGAAAGAAGCAGATGCATTCGGGTGTACATTTTGCCCATAGGCAAACAAAACTTGTTATTGGATAGGATGTGTCTGATCCTGAATAAAAGGAAGGAATCATGGTGACTTCTAGGTTTTTGCCTGAAAAGTAGATTAAAAGAAGTTTAATTCACTGGGTTTGGCAAATGCTAGGAAAGGATTAGGTTACAGACCAGGAAATGTGTCAGATGTATTATTTTTGATATATCTATTAGACATGCAAGTGACAATTTCAAGTAGGTAGTTGAATACATGGATTCTGGAACTCAGAGAGAGTATCTAGAAATGTATTTAAAGCTATGTAAACATAAGTAAGATTAAATACCCATGGAAAATAGAGAGTTCTAGAAGAGAAGTGGAATAAACACTGGGATAGGTAAATGTCTCAGAAGATCCTGATGAGGATTTAATGAGAGATTATGTTCATGAAGGTATCTCACACATAACACATGTTTAATAATTTTAGTTTATCTGTACATATTCTCAGTATTATGATAAACCCAATGAGAAATAAAAATAAAATATGTATAAGAAATAAGAAATGAACTGGTCTGTATTGACAGTAAATATCTGTTAAATATGAAGTTAAACACTCATATTTACTATTATTCACAAATTCATGAGGGTAATA
This sequence comes from Cynopterus sphinx, assembly GCA_030015415.1. Lineage (NCBI taxonomy): Eukaryota > Metazoa > Chordata > Mammalia > Chiroptera > Pteropodidae > Cynopterus > Cynopterus sphinx. The sequence goes on from CM057380.1 coordinate 35,305,337, forward strand.
TCATAATATAATTTATATATGTATCAGTAAAATGAGGTTGATAGAGATTTTCTACTTGCTAATAACTAACAGAATTAAAATATAAACCTTATACTTAGAATCCAAGGCTCCATATCACCAAGGATCTTACAGCTTAAAAGACTAACATGTAAAAGAAAGCTGAATATAATTTCAAGAAACTATATAGTTAACTACATTAAGAATGAGGTAGTATGTTAAATAAGAAGTTAGGCTTTATAACCAACCAAGCAGATTATAGATTTGATAATATATGCTAATTCATAGCTTTATAACATTAGAAAAAATCATAAAATCGTACTGAATCTCAGAAATTTTACTTTTGTGTATAAAATAACACTACTAAGTTGTTTTGAAGTGATAACAATAGGTTTACAATAAATGTTAGTTTGTATACTTACGAGTATCAGTGTTAATTAAATCCTCTAGTTTTTTGTGTACAGTGAGTAGAAATAATCAAGTCAATAACAATAACATTTAACAATCTTATTACTAAGCAAGTTGGGGAGATTTTATATATGGCTTTGCAGATAGTGAAAAATTGGAATTTAAGTGAAGAACTGTGTTCTAGTCTATTTGAATAATGCCTCTTTTTTAGAAGACATATCTCATGTCCTTTTTTTGGAAATAAACTAGGAGAGACGTACTTTCAATGCTAAATTACTAAAGGCTTTTCAGCATCATTCAAATTATCTTTTCAGTCATTGTTAATATTTTTAATCTAAAATATCCTTTAAGAAATATATTTAAAATATTTGCTTTTCAAATAATTAGAATGTTTATAATGACTAAAATAAAATATAAAATTATCAAAATTAATATTTAATTCATTTAATAATTAATAAACTTTGTTTTAAATATTAAATATTATATACTTGTTGACTAAATGTATGTATATATATATATATATTTGCATGAAGATATGAAATTAACCAGATACTAAGTCTGTGCTTGATAAATAGCAAATTGTATCACTAGGTAAAACTATATATTGGAAGAGTGGACATTAAGTTAAAGGGTATTGTTTTGTTTATTAATTTGCCATTACTCAATTAGCTTTGTTTTTGTTTGTATTTTTGATAATAATGTTCACTGTCTATATCAACTCATACTGAAGCATAATAAAAATTTTAATGAAATTTTATTTGTAATTAGATCACTTTAAAACACTGAGACTTACATAGATTTTACGGGTACATTTTAAATAGGCTTAGAAAAGAGTCATTAAATAAGAAGAGTCCCAGGTACTATGCTATATAATAGAGATACATATATGAATAAACCATGTCCAAGAAACTCTCAACCCCTTGATATACCATAAACAAAAATTATTCACATATTTTCTCTTTGGCAAAGCAGCAGGCAGTTCTGTTTTGGGAATATCCAATGAGGTAATGATATTGAAGAAAAGCAACTCTTACTGAGTCAGTGAGCACCATTACCACAAATATAAAAAGTTGCCTATCAAAGGAAGAGAGATAGTGGGAGGACAAGAGCATTATTATTACAGGGTGTGACATGTTGGTTATTATGGACATAGATAGAATATAGTGTTACTCAAATGGTTGAGGAGGCAGCTGCTCAAAATCTGCCATTGTAAACATACTTGGCTTACCTTTTTTTTTTATTTATTACAAAAAAAAAACTACAATATATTTCAAATGCTATTTAGTCTTTCTTGGGTACTAGGTAAGTTTCTGCTTTTATCACATTTTTGAGAGTTATAAATTTGCCTTTTGAGATTCTGTTTTATTATGTACTTTTGTGCATTTCTGGGTTTGTTGAAGGGAGGAAATTACTATATGTTATAAATTGGAAAGGGAAATATTTGCATCCTCCCCATTCCAACTCTACCTACTTTTATGCAGGGCAACAGTTGAAGAGAAAAAAAAGTAGAATCTCACATCTACTGTTGGTAGTAGTTGAAGGCCGGAGAAAGAAAGCATAGTTTGAATAAATGACCCATTATGGAGAAAGAAGGCCCCTTTTTAGCCCTTCTTTTTATGCTGGGGCTCTAATTCTTGCATCAGAGATTTCAGTGCAAATGGTTAACTACACTCACAAGAGCAATAAAGCATTAGCAACCCTAGTCATCTGAACTGCTTTATTTTTTAAGAAACACTGCATACATTTTTTTAAGTTAGTAATATTATTTATAATTATATAGGCAGGTATATAGTTGTGTGTATATAATATATATTTATATTATATTTCAATATAATAAATATTACTGTAATATACACTACATATAAATGTTATACATATATATGCACATATATGCATTATTTATGTATAGATGTAATATTTGTGTCAGAAAGATAAAGCAAGTCAATGAAAAATGAACTATTTTACTTGTATTTTTGAATTATTATTATTGAGGCCCATTAGTAAACACAAAAGAATTAGTAGAATTTAAGAGTATGAGGTATTTGAAAGAGTATTTCATTCTTTCAGCCATTATAGTTTCTTTCTGTTTGTATCCTTTTGGGTAAACCATCAGTAGATGAGCACTTAATATTTTAGTGGCTAATTTGATCAATATAGCTATAGTGAGCTAAGTACAAAATAAAATTAGAACCATTTTTTATAATTCTAGAAATTAATATACCGTTGGATTGAGGGGGAGGAGTTAAAGAGGTTTTTTGTCAATTAAACCTAAAAAACATTCTAACTGAACGGTAAAATTATACATTGTTGTTATATTAGGTTACTTGACCATTTATCCAGCTCTTCAAAAACAATCAGTTTTCTTTGTGTCAACTCCAAAAAAACAGCTTTGATAATAAAAATCACTTGGTAAATGATTTCAAACAGGTTGTGTGCATTCTCTAGCTTTCTATTTTATTTAGCCATTTCTGGCATGGTCAACTGTTCCTTTGGGAAAAATTAACAATATTGCTTCCAACCTGCAAAAGCATATTCCTCTGTTACTCATTCACTTATTTCTGAGTTAGCACAAATTAAAAGTGTGTTTTATAAGAAAAAAGCTCAATTATGGAAATTACTGGTAGATCTGCTATCAAGAAAATATGAAGCAAATATGTAATATAACTGAGAATATTGGTGATGACATAAATATATCTAAAATCTTGAAGAGAGTAAATTTTTTATTTGACCTAAATACTTTAAAATGTTTTTATTTTAATTAAATTAGTTACCAAATGATTTAAATAATGCATAGAAGCTCAGATTTAATTATTTTGAATAGTACTTATGAAATCAGCCCTATCTATGAAACTCATTTGATTTCTGAAATAATGTATTTCAGTATATACTATATTATTATGCAGTACTGTCTTTTCATTTAATTCTCTTATCTCAGTCTAGGAGGTTGTCTGGATATTGAAAGATCATTTGTAGTCTTTTTCCTTAGACTCCTTTCCAAATATTAAGAATCCTCCAAAGTTTAAATGAGATTTTTCTTGGTTTAGAGATATTCTGTTTAAGAATATCAGGATACTCTTATCAAATATACAAAGGAGAGAAATTATGCTGCTTTTCTTTTTTCCTCAATTCTTATTTCTAGAGCTCCACAACAGCACTCAATAGTATATTCAGTATACCCAATCAAGAACCATTCATGGAGAAAGAGAGAAAGCTATATATACTGACTACTTGCAGCAAAGTATTAGGATGTCCTGGGCATAGGAAAATCCCATATGTTCAGATAAATTCAGAATTAGATTAAACACACACCTGAAAGATAATAACTTTAATAAATTAGAGAACCTCAACTCTATACTTTGAAATCTACGCAAACCCAATTTTATCTTAATATTGTCTCCAAAGGAGTTTTGAAAAGAACATGCTCTTTTTTTCTCTAAGAAAATTAGATTGGAAATAGAGAATTAACATTTACTACTTGTGTGACAAACTGGGGCCATTACTTAATAATATTTTTGTTTCCAGTTTCTCATGTGTAAAATGGAGATAATAATAGTGTTGCTCTATATTATTTTAATACATCAATTATAGTAAAATGTATAAAAGAATACATACTTATTACGTATTGATGCTCTTTTTACCTCCAGCTGCATGCTCTACAGCAAGTTAGGCTCTTCCCTGAAAATATCATAGGCAATATCTTCTCAAATGAATGTCAGCTCTCTCCTTTCCTCCCTGTAGCAGAGAGAATGAGCGTCACTTGCTCACAAATAGAACCCCTTAAACAATAATCCTTATGTCTTCTGTAAACCTCTTCATTTCGATTCTAATTGTCATTTCTAGCAGTGTCTTTGTGTAAGTTACTTTTTAAATACCAAATTATTCAAATTTGACTCGAATCTTTCATCTATTATCATAGAAATAATAATAATCACAATAATAGTGAAAATAATATTAACACTTAATTTTTACAGTGCTTTAGCATTTATAAAGCACTTTGATGTGTATTATCTTATCCAATCCTCAGAAAACTCTTGTTATAAAGGCAGATATTAATATCTTTTTAGTGCTAAAGAAAGAAATATTCTCCAAATGGCAAAACTGGAATTCCATTCAGATCTTTTTATCTCAAAACCTATTTGCTAAATCGGACTGCCTTTGGGCAACAAAAACTTCCATGTTAATCTCTATTCATTGACTTGATCTCAGAGATGTATGAATTTACTGAGTTTCTGGTGGTTCCTCAAAACTTTTTTATGCTTCTATATGCCTCACAAGCACCATATTTTTCCTATTAGCATCAAAACTATATAAAGTAGTTTTTCTATTAAAGTGCACACCGTTTTTAGGGATGTTATAGAAACTCAGGGAATTACAAGGAGTTGGAAAACTGTTTCTGAGATATTAACATGTTTTGTTAAGAGGCAGGACACCCTCTCTGCTGAAAACCAGAGCATTTACTTCATAGCACATAATCTGATGTTGGACTGTTTCTGAGATCATTACTATACCTATTTTCTCTCTTTAAGTTCCTCTATCAAGTACCCAACTTTGCTTTTCCTGAGACCATCCCTCACCATTACCATCCCCACACAATACATGACACAAAAGCACTAATAAGTTTCCTCTTTGCCACATGGATAGTCAGGTTATTCTTGTGTTTCTGGGCTAGTTTTCTGTGCTTTAATCTATTCCAGTATCATCCATTCTATTTTTCTTTAATTATTTTGTGTCTTTAATCCCTAATCCTCTTCTGCAATAAAACTATCTTTTAAAATAAAAATTTCTAACCAAATAAAATATTTTTCTGGCTTTATATTTCTGGCTTCAATACATTTGTAACCAAATTATCACATGCCCACATATATTTTTTTTTATTAAAAAAACTTTATGTGAATATTCTTATCTCTCTTTTTGATAGTTTTTATAAGTTAAAGGGAAAAAAAAGATAAATCTAAGTAGATTCTCACTGCTTACTTAACAGGCTAACCTGTTATATCTGTGTACACCCAGCCTATGATTCTCTTAGGAATTATCCAAGGAAGAGACAGATAAAGCAGGGCCATCTGTTAACTTGGAAAAGATCCCACACAAGACAGACAGGTAGCATTTTGCTCTAGTCACTGTTTGAACCATTTATGAAGGATTTATGCATGATAAAGAAAACATAATCTGACTTAGCAGCTCAGGCTGTGTATTTAGAGGATCATGCAAAGAAGACTCTCACACACATAGAGGTATGCTGGCTGTTGAAAATATTTTATACCACAATGTAGCAAAGTATAATTTAGGAAAGAGATAAAAAATATTCAATGACTTTCAACAAAGAACAGAACCTTCATGAAAAGCCAGGCAAAAACCAACAAACAAATCAACAAAATGCCTATTCTACTTTTATATTACCTAGATGTGAAATATTTGGAAAAGATTCATTGTTAAAATGTGAGTCTCTGTCAGCAACAAATAGTTACACAAAAAAGAAAGAAAAATATAGACCCTAGTTATGAATATTATTCTATAACTTTGAATACTTTCTGTCTCATTTATAACTCAGCCATAAAATATACTAAATAATATTTTATAAAACATGTTGATTTGAAATTGTAGGAGTGAAAATAACTATTTGTAATATATCATTTTTTCTATTAAAAGAAAATGATAAATTTTATTGCTTTCAGAACCACTCAATGAATAGTAAGTATTATTATCAGCATTGTTGGGAAAGGTGAAATAAGAGACAGCTTTATTCTTGGACTTATTCTCAGATATTCAGGAAGCAATAAACAGAGCATAGACACCTTTTATTCTTACTATAAAGTTTATACCTAAAGAAATAATAAATAAAACTTCTTGATGGTTTCATTTTATTCAATATTTCAGAATTGAATTCTGTTAGCTTTAAAGCAAAATTTTTATTTATAAAATGTAAAAATTGGAAACAACTTTAGAAATTAAATCTACCTCTCTTTTTAAAGAGTTAGAGACAGAGATTTTACTTAATGTAAATTAAACACTAAAACCCAGAAGTCTTCATTTACATATCCAAGGACACACAGATGATAAAAGGATGATGGTAATCCAAGTCTGTTAGCTCTTACGAACACCAGTGCAGGGTTCGTGCCACTCTATCATGCTACTCTTAATATTTCAATAAGAGAAAAACAACTCCTGAGCTGTAGAGGTTGGCCTAGCATTCACAGCCTTAGCGCTCTTCTAGTGAACATAAACTTGTTCATAGAACATTAATATCAGACAAGGCTACTCTGTGATATCAATTAAGACAAAATCAAAATTATTGCATAATCATGACTGAACACAGACAATATAATCATTATCTAAGCCACAAAAAAGACCAAACATCTGAATACTGACTAATATGATTGCTACTGCTTTACCAATGATATCTTTAGCCTCCATTTCTTTTCCAACCTTATGATGTTTATTAGATGCTCAACCATAGAATTGTCCCCAATTTCTGACAACATCCAATCTAATAGAAAGCCCTACTTTCTTGAATCTTCTTCAAAGTCACCCAGCACAGTTCAAATCCAATAAGTCCTTTTTAATGGCCTCTTACTGAGACACTTTCCCATAGTGGGTTTTCTTCCTTCTTTTCAGAAGCAATAAAGCTAATTTACTCAATTACAAGTGTGCTTTCAATGGTCTTTGGCTAGAGAGCAATGACAGTAAAAACAAAAAATAAAAGATGATTATGTTGTAATATATCTTAAAGGTGGTCCAGTTATTGGATAAAAATGCACATATTAAAAATATTTCCTCATATAAGATCATCACAGCTGATATCTGAGTAAAGTTTTCTTACATTTAATTAAACCTAGCAAAGATCCCTTGCAGTAAAACACCCTCTTGTGTCTCCAAATTATTAAACATTTGTCTCTGAGTTTCATGTTGACTCTTTTATTAAAGAAAAAAACATTAATTCTCATTATTTCATTTCAAATGACAAAATCAAATAACAGGAACTGAAATCATGAATGCATTAATCCCCTCCATTTTAAACAACTGAAAGGAAAAGAAAGAATAAAATATATAAAACAAATAGCTCTTGGATTATTGAACATCAGGCAACAAAGGATAGATATGTCTAGTAGATGAGAAACTATGAAGTGGTCCCTATGATTGTCTCAACTTTCTGCCTGGAGAAAGATTCTAAGCCACAGTGCTGAGGGTGGTAAATCAAGCAGAATCACATCGTCCTCCTTGGTTGAACAGACAGAGATGGGAGTCCAAGGAAGCCACAGTAACTAGGATGTGTATGAAAAGTCCCATATTGCTGAGAGCTGCACAGAGAAAGAACTCCGAAGATCTGAAGAGGGTACCCCTCTAGTATTTATTTGGGTACTGATTATCACATGCATATGAGCCAACTACCTGAGGCCAAAGGAATAACAACACAAGGCCAGACAATGCCTGTTCCCAAACAACAGAGTAGAAACTTCATTACTCATAAAGCATCCATTAGGGTAACACTGGCATATTTTTTCTTAAAGAGTCAGGCTTCGTGGGCCATGTGGTCTTTGTTATAATTGCTCTTTGCCATTGTATCACAAAAACAGCCAGAGAAAATACATAAACAAATAGTCATGGCTGTGTTTCAAAAAAGTTGATTTACAAAAACGCCAAGAAGTTTTGCCTTAGTATTAGGAAAAAAATGACACTGGACTAAATGCTGTTCTGGTCCCACCTATGAAGTATAAAATCAAGATCTGAAAGGAACAAACTGATTTCAAGTGAACTGAACTGCATCCCAGAAAAAAGCTCAAGAATATTTTTAATAATATAAAAATATCCAGCACACAACAAAATTCACAACAGCTTTTATTGAATCTAAAATTATCAGGTATGTAATGATATAAGAAAAAAGGCCTAAAATGTAGAAAAACTTAGTTAACCGAAACTCAGAAATACACAGATGACAAAAAGATGGTGGTGGTGGTGGGAGGGGAATAATAAGAATAACAGTAAGCTATGGGACAACCTGAGTAACAAAATATACAATCTAATTAAAGTTCCTGAAGAAGAGAAAATATATCTGCTGATATAATAACAAATTTCCCCAAATTTGTTAAAAACAATAAACCCACAGATTAAAGAAATACAGTGAAACTCAAAAACACAAGAAATATGAAGGCAATTACACCAAGGCACATAGAAATCGAATTCTTTAAACTGGTTATAAAGAGAATGTTTTAAAAGCAGAGCCTGAAGGGGAGGGCATATTACACAAAGAACAAAATAAAGATAATACTAGATCTCTTCTCAAAATAATGCAAATTACATGAGAGCAGCATCTTTTAAGTACAGAAATAAACGACAATACGCTCCCCACCAAAAGGAAAAACAGCAAACATCTTAATGTTTAATTATTTTACCTAGCAAAACAAAATATGTTAAAAATAAAAGCAAAATAAAATATTTTCAGACGTTCAAACATTAAAAGAATTTATCAACAGTAGACATATATTATAAGAAATTATAAAGATAGTTCAAAAAAATAATACCATATAGGAACCTGGATCTAAATCACAACCACCAAAAAAAATGGAGAGTATTAAAATCAGTTATTTTATAGATATATATATATATATAAAGAAATTATTTACATGTATGTTAAGTATAGTAAACTGTTTAAAGAAAAAGCAAAAACAATGTCTTTGGGGGTTTATCAGATATATAGAAGTAAAACACACAAAGTGGAGAGGAGATAAATGAAAGGATACTGTTGCAAGGTTTTTATACATGCAATAGCATACCTTTTGAATACTTAAGTACATTTGGAGGTAGACTTGGACGTGTAAAGATGTATACTATAAAGTCTATAGCAATCAAACACAATGAGGTTTTTAGGAAAACCTAAAAACTTATATAATAGTGGTGGGAAGGTAAATTGGTACAACCGCTCTGGAAAATGGCAGTTTTTAACACACAAAAATACTAAACACACTAAAAAATTGACAACTCTTTTTGGATCTGAAAGTAAAGACAGGGCACAGAGCAAACTGCTGCCACCAAACTGGGAAGGCAGACAGGTAAATACAGGAAGTCATGGCTTACCAGAGCAGAAACTCACAAGAGAAAATCACCACAGGAACCAGTGCTGGGTAGAAAATCGTAAACAGTAACTGATGAATTCCTAGAGTCTTAGTGAGGATAAGCCTGGAGCTAAAAACTCCAAAAGGACTGAGTAATTCAAGGCTCTTACAGTATTGTGAGATTTACCTCCAGGAGTTTGACCAGGTTCCCACAGTAAATATATAAGAAAAAGCCCTCATCCCTCTGGCAAAGGGAGAGGGAAAGAAACTATTTTGAATTACAATTAAAGCACTCTGTCCTTAATAAGGCTTGCCCTCAGGAGAAACTAATTAACCAGAGCCTTACACACTGGGGCATTATCAGAGCCTAAATGACCTGTAGAAGGAAAATACCTATTTCCAGGACACTTTAGCCATCCTATCCCATGCAAGAGGAGATTAAAAAAGCAGAAATACTTTGAGGTTCACAGTCCAGAGGCACAAGCTCCCTAGAAAACTGAAATCACATCATAGGACTATTAAAATGCTTTCCCTTCCCAAACACTCACAGCTACATTACTATAAGCCTATTTACAGCAAGTTCTATTTTACCCAGTGCATCATGTCTAGCTATCAAGAAAAAAGATTACAAGTTGAAATTAGAGAGAGAGAGAAAGAGAGAGAGAGAGAGAGAGAGAGAGAGAGAGAGAGAGAATCTAAGCCAGACATGGAAAGAATATTAAAATTATCAAATGAGATATTTAAAATAACTATTATTAATAGTAAATAGCAAGTAAGAAAAAATGGGCAATGTAAGCAGAGAGATTGAAATCTCTAAAAAGTACTAAATAAATGATAGAGATAGAAAAAAACTAACATAAATGGAGAATGCCTTTGATGGCCTTATTAGTAGACTGAATACAGCTGAGAAAAGAATCTTTGAGCTTGAGGATACATCAATAGAAACTTCAGACTGAAGAACAAAGAGAATGAAAACTGAAAAAAAATAGAATAGAATATACAAAGATTATGAGACAATGACAAAAGGTATAAAATATATGTAATGGGAATACCAGAAAGAGAGAAAGAGAGAAAAAAAAAGGAACAGAAGAAATATTTGAAATATCAGTGACTTTCAAATTAAAGTCAGACACAAACCACAGATTCAGGAAGTTTTAGGAATGCCAAACAGTATAAATGAAAAACAAACAAAAAACTCAAAAAAACAAAAACAAAAATTATACCTAGGCATGTCATCTTTGGCTACAAAAAAAATTAAAAATAATAAAAAAATTCTGAAAAAAAAACAAAGGAAAGAAAAAAAATACACTTTACTTATAGGGGAGCAAAAATAAGAATTACATTTGAATTTTTCTCAAAAATCATGCTAACAGGAGAGTAGAGTGAAATAATAAAAATAGAGAAAAAAATGCACAACCTAGAATTCTATACCTTGAAAAATTGTTTTTCAAAAGTGAAGGCAAAATCAATAGTTTCTCAAACAAAAATTGAGAATTGATTGCCAGTAGACCTGCCTTGCAAGAAATGTTAAAGCAAAAGAATAAGGCAGGAGGTATTACTCTGCCTGACATCAATTTATACCAGAAAACATCAATAATCAAAATGGTCTGGTACTGGCAGAAAAATGGGCACACAGACCAATGGAACAGAATTTAGAATCCAGAATTAAACCCCTGTGTACATGGGCAAATAATTTTCAACGAAGGAGTCAAAAACGTACAAGAGAAAGGAAAGCCTTTTCAATAAATGGTGCTAGAAAAATAGGAAAGCCACGTGCAAAGGAATGAAAATAGACTGCTACCTGTCACCGTACACCAAAATTAACCCAAAATGGATCTTTGAAAACATCAATAAAATTTAAAAGTCTCTAGCCAGGCTAATTAGTAAAAGAGAAGACATACAGATTATTCATATCAGATATAAAAGAGGTGACACCACTGTAGATTTATGGACATAAAAGGATAATAAAGGAATACTATGAATAACTCTATGCCCCCAAATTTGATAACCTAATTTAAATGGATTGAATCCTTGAAAGACACAATTTACCAAAACTCATAGAAAAAAAAATATTCTGAATAGGCCTGTATCTATTAAATAAATTAAAGAAATAATGAATAACCTTCTAAAATGAAAAATACCAAGCCCATATGAATTTACTGGTAAATTCTACAGAACATTTCAGGAAGAAATTATACCAATTCTCTATAATCATTTTCAGAGAATAGAAGCCAAATGATTTTTTTCTAACTCATTCAGAGGCCAGGATTTCCCTAATATCAAAACCAGACAAAAACATTATAAGAAAAGAAAACCGTAGACCAATATCTTTCAGAAATATAGATGCAAAAATTATCAACAAGATTTTAGCAAAGCAAACTCAAAGTGTATAAAAGAAAGATTATACACCAAGACAAAGTGGGATTTATCCTAAGTATGCAAGGCTAGTTCAACATTTAAAAATCAACTGAAGTAATAATCACATCAACAGGCTAAAAAAAAAATGACATGATTATATCAATAGACGCAGGAAAAGCGTTTGACAAAATTTATCATCATTCATGATAAAAACTTTGAGTAAATTAGAAATAAAGAACTTCTTCAACTATATAAAGACTTTTTACAAAAATACTTACAGCTAACAACATACATGAGAGTGAGAAACTCAGTTTTCCCACCAGAATCAGGAACAAGGCAAGGATGCTCCTCCTCTCAGGACCCTTTTTCAACATAGTGCTGGAGGTAATAGCTAAAACAGTAAAAAAGCAAAGCAAAGTAGATGAAGTAAAAGGTAAACAGATTGAGAAGGAAGAAACAAAACGTTGTTCACAGATGATATGACCATCTAGGTAGAACATCTTAAAGAACTGATTAAAAAAATCCTTGAATCAGTAACTATTTTAGCAAGATTGTAAGATACAAGGATAATATATAAAAGTCAACTGATTTCATATTTACTAATAATAAACCAGTAGAATTTAAAATGAAAACACAGAGCCATTTGCATTAGCACAACCAAAAATAAAATGCTTATGTGTAAATTGAATATAACTTAATAATCTAATAAAATATATAAAAAATCTATCTGACAAAACTATAAAATTCTGATGCATAATATCAGATAACTGAATAAATGGAGAGATATTTCATGTTTATGATTTGAAAGACACAATACTGTCAAAGTGGCAGTTCTTCCCAACTTGATATATAGACTCAATCCAATCCCAATTAAAATCTCAGCAAGTTATTTTATAGATTTGACAAACTAATTCTAAAATTTATGTGGACAGGAAAGACCCAGAATAGCCAACATAATATTGAAAGAGAAGAACACAAACTTGTAGGATAGGGCACTATTTGGCTTCAACACTAACTATAAAGCTGCAGTAATCAAGACAGTATGATATTGGTAAAAGAAAAAAGAACCCAGAAAGACCCACATAAATAGGATCAATTCATCTTTGAAAAGGAGCAAAAGCATGAGGACGGAGCAGAGTTAGTCTCTCAAACAAGTGATAATAGAACACCTAGACACCCACATGCAAAAAAAAAAAAAAAAAATCTAAACACAGACCTTATATTCTTTGCAAAAATTATATCAAATTGACCTAGATGTAGAATGCAAATTTTAAAACTCCTAGACGATAACATAGGAAAAACCAAGTGACTTGAGTGTGGTGACTCCTTTTTTGATACAACACAAAAGACATGATCTAGGAAAGAAAAGATTGAGAAGCTGTATTTTATTAAAATTAAAAAATTCTATTCAGTGAAAGACAATATAAGAGAATAAGACAACAACAAACTGGAGAAAATTGTTTGCAAAAAATACAACTGATAAAGAACTGTTATCCAAGCTATATATTTTTAAAAACACTTAAAATTCAACAATAAAAAAGGAAACAAACTTTTTTTTATTTCTAAAATTACAAAGGTGATTTTTAAATTTATATAGAATGCAAATGATCTAAAATAGCCAAAACAAATTTGAAAAGAACGGTAAATGTATGCAACCTTACACTCCCTGACTTCAAGTCTTAATATAGTTGTAAGCATTCAAGTGCGATATTGGTATAAATGTCAACACATTATTACTGGAAATAATAAAGTCTGGAAATAGCACATTTATAGTCAATTAGCTTTAAGTGAAGAGGTCTAATAGATTAATGAAGAGATGATCATTTTAAAACATATAGCACCATGTTTAGCACATAAGTGGTAGGTGCTGTTATGTAATTTTCATGATAATTAATGTTGTGATAGTATTTAGTGACTTGAGAGCCAGGGTACCTGAGTTTGAATTCTGAGTCCACTGATCACTAGTTATGTGACTTTGACTTCTCCTAATTTTAATTTTCCCATCTGATTGTAGTGGTAAATACTTCTTTCACACCATTATGTTTGACATTAGATAAGTTAATACATTGTTATTACATTAAGTTCATACATAAATGAATAAAGTGCTTAGGAAAAAAAAAGCCTAGGCCATAGTAAGCACTCAATAAATGTTAGCTATTATTATTACTAGCAGTTTTTTAATAGAAATCCATGCCTGATACCGTAAGTTTATATGTTGGCAGAAGAAATAGAACAAATTCATAATAGAACAAATTCAATAAAAGAGATTTAGTTACATTTTAAAGATTTTATATTAGAATTAGTAATTTTTGACAATTAAATCTTTATAAACATCAACATAATAGCAACAACATTTTCAAAATAAATTATGAATTAAAAGTGAGTACAAAACACAAAATTCCTTTTAGAGTCTTTTTACCGCTATGTAGGTAGGCCTGACTGTACTAATTGAAGTGCATCTTAATTTCTTCTTCCAACCAAGCTATTCACTATTCATCTATAACCCAGAGTAATTGAAACAGAATATTTACATAAATGAAATTGTGTCTCTCAACTTTACAAGCTACCAATTAATTAATGCTAGAGGCAAGATTATTGCTCTTGCTGTTCTGAAGAACTGAACATTATTTATGCCTGTTTAAAAATCATATTATGAACAGAGGTGAGGTAGATATACAGCATTGCCTATCAATTATAATAATCGTGGAATTGAAACACATTTTATTTTTATTAAATTAAATCATTTTATTTTATATAACACATAGCTAGTGGTGTGATTTGTGTCAAAATGATATCAAAAGTCTTATAGCACAAAATATGTGATTATACTCCTTGAGTGAATGTACAAATCTGTGTGTTCATTTTCCCCCATAATTCCTATATTTTTCAAATGATATTGTTAATTCACATTCATTCTTACTTCATCTATTACTTCCTTCTGACGTGGTAATAACTTTTCCCTGGTTTCCTTTTAGTAATTTATTTTCAACCTTCTAAATCCTTTCTTTTGACACTTTATATAATGTTATGGCATCCCTTGCGATTAAGAAAGACAAATTCTCTTTTTGAACAAGGGCTTTCCAGACAGGTGGAATATCTCACAAACACTACATCATCTTTCCATAATAAAGCTCTTGGGATCAATAGGCATTGCATAAAGCTAAATCCTTAATTGCAGATCATTTATTTATTCTTTTTTATTTGTTTAAAAAGATATTGTTGGTTACTCTGCCCAGAACTCTTCTAGGTGCTGAGAAAAGAGCAGTGATCAAACAATTAGAAATCATTATCCTCATAGAGTATCCTTCTAACTGGGAAGACAAAAAAAAAGTATGAAAAATACCAGGATTTGCAGAGGTCATCTATATTTAATAGGTCATTAACTGCCCATCAACACATTCTCTGGATCTCTTGGAAAGTTATAATCAAAAGTAACAAGGCACAACTCATATTTCTCCGGATCTCACCTGCCTGCTCATACAAGTCAGAAAATTTTACGTGACATTATTTGTCCCTAAATTACATGCATATCGTAATACTCTAATACCACACACACACAAAAAAAACTTCTCTTCATTTGAAACAAGAATGTCTGAGAATTCTCCCAAAGTTAGATCACGTGAGTTTAAAAACAGTCCCTATTGTGTCTTACACCTGCTGCACTGCTCTAAAGTCATTTAAGTCACCCACCACTGTTGCCATCAGCCACCCGTAAAAATAGAAATCTCAGAGCAAAGATGGCAATACCAGCTTTCTTGTGGTTAGTGGTAGTTGAATTTCTTTCCTCAAACTCTCACTCCTTACTTTTATCCATCCTTATATTTTAGAAGTATCTTCCTAAAAAGGCAAGTAGTTAAATTTTTAACTCAGTGTGTAAATATATGTTGACATATTTACATTTATTTCTACCACCTTACTCTTGCTGCCTATTTATTGAAATTTTCCTGCTTCAATTTTTCTTGTATTTCATATTTCATGTTGTGTAAATATACAATGTTTTATTCCAATTCTATTTTAACTTCTTCAATAAAATAATTTGTAAAAGGAATTATTAATTTAAAAACAGTCTTTTTTTTATGTATGTGTGTGGTTAGCCTTAACATTTTAATATACATCTCTAACTTAAGCATTAAACGTAATTAGGTTTTTTATCCTCTTTCTAAACACCCTAAAGACCCTAAAATGCTTTAACTTCTTCCTGTTTCCATTCTATTACTATGCATTTTAATTACATCCTTAACAAAAAATCTCTATAATTTATATATTATACAGAATTATTTTTTCTATATAGTCCACATTTTATTAAATTTATCCATATTTATTTTTTACTCATGACATTTCATTTTATCTCATATTTTCCTTTGGGGTTTGAGAATGCTTTATCACAGGGTTTACATTTGCTTAGCCAGATACAAAAGGAAATTACAGACATATTTACCTTTATAGTTCTGTGGGAACAGCAATTTAGATACTGTACATAGTATAACTCAGATCCAAAGACACATAAGCATTTTTTATTTATGGTATTTTAATTCTCAAATGAAGGAAGACTCAGAAAAACAGTATTACCTTACAGTGGACTTATTGGGTTTGTGCCAGCTCACCTTTTTCTCCATCCCAGCTTTAGGTGGAATGATTGCTAAATTGACACTTTTCTTTATGAACCTAAGACTTGAATATCCGTTTCCTGCCTTCCATTAGCTACTCGCATCTTCCTGTAGTATGTGTAGCCTCTAATAATGTTATACTTCCTTCATAGCTTCACAGAAATATCTTTTTGTAAGAACAAACATTCATTGTACAATATTTCTTATTTTCTCTGGAATTTTGTACATTTGTGACCAGAGGGTTTGACGTACTTTAATCTGCACCTTGCAAAACCTGTGAATTATTTTATTGCTTATTCCCTTTCCAAGCTTCACTGAATTTCTTTGCTTGTTTCACAAGTCTCTTCCCTCATACCTAGGGCCTCTGAACTCAAGGAGACATTGCCACAAAAGAATTAAGGTGTAATTTATCTGCTTCCAAGTAAAACCTAATAATAAAACAAGGAAGAAAGATTATTTACTGAGGTAATTCTCCCTCTGCCCTTATGATTAAAGATATTTCAAGCTGAGGAAGAAAACTTGAAGTGGAAGAAAAATTGTTATACATCGGTTGGATATAGGATAAGAGATGTATCCTGCCCTCCCTATTACTGTAACAGGGAGAGAATGATGATAGAATCCCCTAAAATAATGTTCAGATGTAAGATTAGAAGGGACATTGCCTCTTTCTCACTGGGAATCCTGAGGGGAAAAAAAAACTTGAAAGTATTCTCTTTACCTCACAGTAGAGGAACAGAGAGGAGTGAGGGGTGTCAGGTGCCAAGGGTCTGAACTGGTCCTGAAAGATATCCCTGAATCCCAGGCTAAAACTTCCTTGTGCCTAAGAAGGTCATATAATACTAGCGAGTAAGAAAAAGGCTGAGAAAATTCTGTCTTTGATAAGAGGACACGGTAGCAGAAGGTACTTGTACCATATGATCAGAGACCAGAAAGGAAGACAGAACAGAGGAGGCCATTGAGGAGAGATGACAGTGCAATGGCCTGGACATGCTTAAAAACATTAGTGGATGCCAATGTGAAATAATTGTGGATCATATACTTTTACTTAACTCACTTGAAGCATGATGCTACATAACCCCCTCCCACACCCCTTCTTTTCCACCACCATTGCTTAGCTAAATTCTATGGAGAAGGAAAAAATGATAGAGTGATTACAATACTTAATTGACTTATTTTAAATCAGAAATCATGACTAGTCTAGAATTTATTGAGTTGTTTGCTGCCATCACTTTAAATGTCAGCTCAAAATAGAGTCAATGTTGAATTAGACAAAAATAATTATTTGTATACCTGAGCTTGTGGTCAGAAAATTTACTACATGGCTTTTATAAAACTACATAACTTTTATAATATATTATAACTAATGGAATTGAGATTTCATTAACTATTGAATTAATTATTGCATGACCTTAGATATCATGTGTCTCTCAGCACCCTGTTCGAGTGTCACCTCCTGAAAGTGTCTCCTCCTTTATCTCTGTATAAAGATAGTTTCCCTGTCACTATTTATCACTTCTCTCTGTTTGCCTTTTTCATCATAGCACTTACTACTACCTGATGCTATAGAAAGTTTTGTTTATCTCCCCATAGAAATAAACTCCAAGAGGACCTGAACTTTGTATTATTCACTGCGTTATTCCCTGAGCAAGCCCAGGTACAGATAAGACCTTCAAAATATGAAAAACGAATTTATATATATATTCACATGGTGAACAGTCTTCGCTAGGTATTAAAAAATGTAATTATTTTCTTATTTTTCTTTTTCCTTTGTTTCAATTATTTTTGAGAAGTGGTTACTTTATTAATACACTATTTTTAAAGGATGAGAGAAAAAAGGCTTCAAATATTTTTCAGTCAATTTACACTGGATTTATTTTTAACCTCACAAAAAGATGTCAGTTAATTACAATTTTTTTTTTTTGCTATGGCACACAACCATTTTTGGCTTACACAGTTCATCTATCATCTATCTATCTATCTATCTATCTATCTATCTGTCTGTCATCTATCTGTTATCTATCAATTATTCTCTCCCTCTCTCTCTCCTATATATCTGTCTTCTTTTATCTGTATTCTGCATTCTGAAGTCCAATTCTACATGATTAACCTAAGTGGCAATGCTAAAGTATTTAACGAATATGGCTTTGATCTATGCCTTTCTAAAACTTGGGTGTTGTTATCTTAAATGGATGCTTTTTAATTAACTTATATGAGGTTTTGTTATACATGTAAACTCTCTCTTTTTTCATTCAGCCATATATTATTAAGATCAAGGCATTCTGCTATGTGTACACCAAACTTTAAAATACAAAATAGTACTTTATTTATTTCTTTTTGGACTACCAGATCTTGCTTGCCTACTTTCTGTGAATAATCATTTGCATTATTAGAGCGAATGACAAACCAGAAAATGTTCTACTTAAATGCTCAGTGTATCTTCATAAAATAAAATACATACTTTAAGAAAGTCTCAACATAATTGTGTTTGTTATAAAATCTTTCTTTGGCTAATTTGGTTTGAGATACATTTTAACCACCTTGAACACCTGGTCTTCTACCTTAAATAAAAAGGTAATTTGTTTCTCATATTGGTGAGAAAAATTCTTATATTCAGATGTCTGTGTGTACAAGCAGTCTAGTCTCTTTTCAAAAGGACAAAAGGATCTGGAGAAGCTTTCTCCTGCTGTGAAGGACAAAAACTCAAGATGGTATACTCTGACACAAAGTGCATTGCTTTGCCAATCTTTAAAATGTCACTTCATGGGTAGCCTGCCGGGCTCGGCTCAGAGCCATGTTGCCAAGACTGATAATACAAAAAGAATAAAGGTTAATGAAGGCACTGGGTTATTTACTGTCTTGAATAAAATGGCCTAGGTATTATCTGTATGGTTTTTTCAAGGCATAAGGTCTTGCCTTTGATTTTTAATATTGTGTCATTCTTCTCTGAAAGCTGTGGATTTTAACGTTTTTACTAAGATATAGTCTTATCATGTTTATTAGATGTGCAATTATGTTACAAAATGAATGGAGAGATCATAGATGTTGAAATACGACAGCTGACACAAATGAAAAATAAAATAATAAATCCTTCAGAGAACTCACTTTGCAAATTCAGTAAATGAGAACCTTGAACACTAAACACATCTTTTGTTGCTCTTGACAATTTACTTAAAGACAATAAACCTAAAGATTTAACTGTGGCATTATGACATAGGAAAACTGACCCTTATGAGGAATATATCATGCTTTAGTTTCACAGATTAGATTTCAGTGTAGGCACTGCAGTTTTATTTAAAAAGAAACAAACTGACATAAAACTAATTTTTCTGTCAACTGACAAAATGTAAAATACAAGAAGTTTGCCATGCTCCACAGTCAGGATCCACCTGAAAGATTCCAAGTAATCTGAGAGTGAGTACACATGCTCTTCAGCCCTCCAGTGATGATTCCAGGAATATTAAGTGTGCTGTATAAACAGTGTTTTAGACCTGGGCTCTAATCCACATAGGAATTGTTCAAATTTAAAATATACATGGTTTAAAACATTGTCTTTGCTGTGACAAAGACTGTAGCTGTGGATAATCATCTTCAACACCTTGGATTTTTCTCAAATAAGTACCAAATATGAGGCTATCTTTAAAATGAACACTCGCCATTCCTACATTCCCTATTTTATCCTGCCATAGTAAAACCTAAACAAATCCTTTTTAAAAAATTCATATATTTTTCATATCATCACTTGTCTTGCTTGGTAACATTTTTCTGGTTTCCTAAGTCAATTCATATTGTAATGGTACTCAGCCAATGGAACCATTTCCTTCTGACTAAAACAGGAAGTATTTAATTATCTTCTAAAAGCATTCCACTCACTAAAATTACTCAGACTACTCAATAAACTTATTTTTGGAGTGGCGAATATGCTTTAGTCACTATTCTAAATACTAAAGATATAATCATTAAAAAAAATCTTCTAGAGCTTTTATTATAAGCTACATCAGGAAAATACCAAAGAATATTAGAAAAACTAATTTTTTAAATAACTGTAGTCTACAGAATATAACATTTTTTATAAAGTAAAACCCAAAGATCAAAAAATATATATTTTTTTAACTTTTAGGTAAGATAAAGTCAGTTTTAATCTTAGATGAAGAAGAAAAGTATTTTTATTATAAATAACATGGTGATCATTAGATCTGCTAATTTTTTTTTTTGAGAATTGCACTTTCTAATTTTCTTTAAATTATGAGTAACTATGTGATTTCCCAGGGCTAATGAAATGTGAATGGAAGTAACACGTGAAAACTTTAGAGCTTTCACTGTATTCCTTTTCTCTCTGCAATATTTGAGGTGGTGGCATGCCCTCCATTACAGGATCCAGAACAAAGACTGGAAAAAGTTTCCCAGCTGACCCATTATCGATATCTGTCCTGAGTGAAATATAAAGTGCTGTGATTAATTGTAACTCAGTTAGTGAGCTACAGCTAACACACAGTAAAATTTACTCTTTCAGGCCTCGGTCTCCTAATTCTAATATAAGGATGATAAACTAAAAATATAATCCTGGCTTCTCCACATCTAGTATTTTTCCTTTGATCAAGTTAATAACTTCTCTAAACTTTCATTATCTCATTTTAAAAATGTTATTCAAATATTGATAGAAGTAGTAGTAATAATGGTATTAGTAGTTATAAAGGTAATACCTAACAGGGTTAAATTAAATAAAACAGCATATTTTCTTGCACATTGTATGTGCTCAATAAAAGCTAGTTACTTTTCCGGAAAAAAAAAAAAAGAGCTTAAGAGTTTTTCACACATTGCATTGTTTGGGTTGATAATTTTGACTGGCTGACAGTCTCAAGAGACGAGTCTATTTCTTTTTCAAAGAAAATACGTATTAGATTATCTAATAATGCAATGTGTAGTGTTTCAGTATTGAATTATAAGGAACAGTTGGGCAGAGAAAAAGATAGGGCTTTTTGTAAGATTGGGTCTTTACCAACTACCCAGAAAAAATAATATCAATATAGATAACAAGCTTTTAATTAAAATTGCAATTCAATTTTACATTTTGTTTTCTTTTTTTATTTTTTAAACATTTTTTTCACTCATTTTGAAAGAAGATGTTCCCACATTTAGAGTTTTCTGTCACCAAAACAATCAAAGTGACTAATTTAGATACTGCTGCTTGTTAGAGAATGTGATGTGATACAGAATTCAATACTGAATATCATCTAAAAGCACCTGAAAATCAGCATTGCATATAGAGGAGCACATCATAATCTTAAATTGGTTTCATTATATATAACTAGAAGAGCAATTATCTGCTTTCTTTTGAACAATGATGTATATGCTGCATTACATCCTCTGTTAATATGAGGAAAGTACAATACATAGTATGTACATTCTTGAATCTTAAAAAAAAAATTGAATAAAATACACACACTTTTCATATAACAGGTTAAAAATGAAGCCGAGAAGAGAAACCACCTAAAATTTTATGAAAACTGAGAAGTCATAATAGAGCCCCTATGATAAAACTTGTCTAATCAAGACAGTGGTGTCTGATTCCCTCATTTATTCCTCAAATGTTTATTAAGCACATACTTGCCACATGTTGCAAGCTCCAGAAATACAACATAAAATTTTGTAGACTATTTCTGTTCTCATCAACCTTAAACAGTCTTTTGGAGATGAGAGTGTTGGAAAGAGATATTCCTGATAAGAAAATAAGCAAAGAATATTGAATATTGTAAGCACTCTAAAGTCAATTAAAGAAATTAAAATTGCGTGTGTTTCCATGTGCAGTATGAGCAGAGGGATTGACTTTGTTCCACACCACCTTTTAAAGGGTGTTTGTATGGCAAACAACATCAGAAGATTAAAATCAGTTCTCTCTATCAGTGTTAGTGAGATTGTGATTTAGCATAAGTGAGATTATGAATTAGCATAAGGATTATGTTCCATAATTATATACATTTGTGAAAACTCATCAACGTGTTCAACAAATATTTTCATGAATGTGAAGCAGTCAGGTCTCTCACACATTATTTGAGGGAATTTAAAATGATATACCCATTTGGCAAATGTTTGTGGTATAAAACTAAACAAGATCTTACCTTATGACCCAGCAATTAAACTCCTAGATATTTCTGCAAATAAATCATTTGAAAACAAAATATGTGTATACAAATGTCCATAGTAGATTTATTCATAATAGTCCAAATATGGAAACTACTTGTTCTAGGTGTCCATCAATAGCAAAATGGATTTAAAAAACAAATAAAATGTTGTCATATGCACACACTTTCATTCATGGAGTATTATGCAACAATAAAAGGGCACAAATGCCATGCAGTAGTAGCATGGATGCATCTCAGGAACACTATGCTGAGCAAAAGAAATGAGACACAAAAGTACAGATACTATATGATTTTATTTACATAAGTGAAGTTCTAAAATAGGTACAACTGCTACACGCCGTTAAAAAAAAGAAACAAAAACAAAAACAGAGTATCGATTGTTTCTGACACTCAAGAACTCACCACCAAGTATTCTGCTTGAGTGTAAAACAGAAAGTAGAGTTTTGTTCTAATATCTGAAAATAGAAAAGCAATATTAATTGAGAAGGCCAAGCTATTTCTTTGTATCAATGTTTTAGGAGAAAGAGTCCTTAAAAGAGAGAAAATTAACAATGTATTTGCTCTTTTCAATATTATATATTTAAAGAGCAATGTTGATTTTTAGGCAACCATTTTATCTTCTAAAAATGTCAAGGATATAATCTCAAATTGTAATTTACATGTAAAGACCTTCACAATAACACTACACCTTCTCTTCTAGAAGTATCTCCTTTCATACAAGCACTAAGTGACTCTACAAACTGATTTCTCTAAACCTACCAGGCTTGTTTAGATCTGTTGAAATCTTTATTTCTTATATAATTAATTTTTACAACCAATGTCTGTTTTCCCCTTTTTTCTTGGTGAATTACTTATATTTTATCTTCCGTAACTCACATGGGCTATTACTAATTATATAGTCCTAAATCATATTGTTAATATCACTGTTGGACTCATATAAATATATAAGAATGTCTGTCTTATAGTCCTTGAAAAGTGATACTACATTCCTACATTCTTTTCTTTCCTCTAGCCTCCGTACTCAGCAGAGTACCAACATAAATATTTGTTAAATGAATGATTCTGTGAATATATTTTTGAAGGTCTCCTGAAGGACTTTCGACACAGATGTTTTTGTATTAATGGCAGGATCAAAATTGAATTTCTAAATTTTGATATACCATACCTTATTATAAAAGGAGCAATTTATATACTGAAATTTATCCCTAGATATTCTATACTTTGTAGTCAGGCTTCACACTCATAGTAGTAAATTGGGAATGCTTAATAATTTAAAGAGATTACAGAAATATTAAAAGAAATAATGTTTTATTTGGGGTATATTTTCTTTAGAATATAAATAATTTTAATCTGAATGTTCTATATAATAATATTTTCTACTTTAGTCTTCTATTTATATTTTTAACATAATAAAAATATATTAACAGAAGACTCTATTTTATAGGATTATTTAATAATGCCACCACAAATAATTTAGTGATGAGGCAATTGATTACATGAGTTAATCAATTCAAGATGGAAAACTTATAGAGTAGCTTCTTCCTTTCATGGCTTAAAAACCTAAAAATTTAGAGCTGAGAGCTCATATATTTCACCTAGAAAATCTTTTTATTTGAAAGAACAAGAAGGAAAGGCAGAGAAAAATTGACAGCTTAAATTCTGTGGGTACTAGGAGGAGGGGCCATCTCTAAAAATATCTTGTTTGCAACTGAAGTCAATTCCATTTCTTTAGCAAGGACAAAAGAATATCAGTGAGGAAATTCTATTTAATTCAAAGTATTGATGAAAGTGTGATGTGTTTCTCTAAGGCTAAGGCTGTCACCTCTAGATGCACATTAGACATGGGAGGAGACCTAATAAAGTATCAATGCTTTATTCCCAGTCCCCAGATATTCTATGTTAATTGACCTCTGAAGGCACCTACCTATGTATTAGTATTACAATGTGTAGTTGAGGTGGAGAGATAATGAAATATTCAATTTTTTTCCTAGTCATAAATGTTTTCTTAAACTATTATTAATATATGCTTCTGAATAACCATTTTAGTTGACAATTATGCACCATAACAAAAAGTTAATATACATTTTAAAATTTCAGAATTCATATTTTAAAAATTGTCATTGTTTTAACTGATTAATTATGGTGGTCTGGAAAGAATATATGGCTAACACCTACCTAAAAATTTACCATGTATTTGTCATTTTTCTGCAGGTATTCCTAGTAGAATGCATTCCTAGAAGCATGAAATATACTACAATAGAGCCTCATCTATATTATACCACACATTATTATAACACAGCTGTGGTATGGTGAATTATACCTAAAATTTATATGAATATATATTTCATTTAACTTGGCATGTTATAACAACATATTTTCAAATATTAATTTAAAATACAGTTGATTTTTAAAACATTAATATTTAAGCTAAATACCTCATTTCTAAAATGTTATTAAACATATAGAATTTTAAATATTTTTATGTAATTTTTATGCTCTCTTCTATTAAGCTTATGGCAAAGTTAGAACATAAAATAAATATTTCTGTTTCCAACTGTGATTGGAAATATCATCCTATATTAAATTCTAGCAGTTGTTTATGTTATCAGCATATGTTGGTCTAAAACTATGAACTATAATTGAATGATCCAATAACAGCATCAAAGGTCAATTCAAGCTTTAAAACTTGCATTTCTTTACATATATATACTTTCTTAGCAGAATATATAATCAAATTGAGACTGGTCAAAACAGCTCCATCTTGCTCATAGATATGGAAATATTAATGGGGTATGCTAACTTCTAAGATAAACTCAGGGCTCCTCCTTCATTCTAACTTTAAAGTAGACAAAATGAAAAAATGGAGTTCTCAAGGTCACAGGGATGGCCACCACTAAAGAAACTGATCTTTCAGTGGGATAAGGAAAAACAACAACCTTGGAATATGTTATCTTGGCAATAATATCATGAAGAATATTTCCTGTTCGGGTGACATATTTGTCAGGATTAGTTTACAAAAATTCGTGAAGGTTTCAATATTCTTTCTTATCAGCTTAGTTGCAGTGGTATGTTGTTGTGACACTCACAGGCCTTGAGACAGAAAAAAGGCACCTAATTGACTATTAGTGCAACTTTTAAATATTTTTCTTTCTGAAATGTTTTGTTTAGAAATGGCCGTGTGACTTTTCTCATTTTAAGGAATGAGGAAATAGCAGCATATGAAGAAAAATGCTAAAAAGCAGCTAATATTTTCTTCTCAAAAAGATTTAATTCAGTATAGGTTCACTGATTGTAATAATTGCACCATTGTGGTGAAGAACATTGACAGTGGGGGAGGTTGGGCATATCTGGGGGAGGGGATATATGAACACTATACTTTCCACTCAATTTTTTTGTAATCCTAAAATTGTTCTAAATAGTAAAATTAATTAATCAAAAAGGTAGTGATTTTTTTATCCACAACATATTCACAACAACTTCTGAATTTATCATAGTCATGCAGTTTTTTATTTTGATACTCTTAGAAACCTTTCAAAATCAGTAACAAGTATAAAATTTTCTCTTGAAAATCCATCTTTGGTAAAATTAATTTGTTTGAAAATTGAAACCATATAATACAGAAGGGTTGATTTGCCTCCAAGACTTTCACCATACTCAGTTTATTTCTAAACAGCAGAAGAAGCAATTTTTCTAGCCAGTTTTCTATCCAGGAAGTAAAGAGAAGGAGAGGGGACTGAAGTTTGAGCAGCCCTTTACCTGACAGGCACAGCTGGTGAGAAACAAAAACTGAAATAGTGATTCTCATCCTTCACTGTTCTTCTGAATTACTACAAAAAGTTTTGAAAATACATATGTTAGAGTTCCAAACCAATGATTTAGATGCAGTTGTTCTGAGATATGGAGAAGGCAGTATTTTTTTTTTTAAAGCTCCTCAGGTCACTCTATATAAAGCCAGTCTGTAAGATGATTAGTTATGAAAGCTAAAAGAACTCACTCATACTCAGTGGTGTATAATAAAGAAAATTCTCGATGACTTATAAATTATTCTGGTCTTTGTTCCACAAGTCTAAGAAAATGCTCGTCAGAGAAGAACTCACCTAATGTAAAGATGAATAATTCAAAACGTAAAGATTAATAATTCAAAAGTAGTTATCACTGAATTGGTTTACAGAAAAAAAAAGTGTGGGAAAATGAACATTCAAAGGTAAATTATTATCAAAAATGATAAAATTTCTGAGTTTCTGTAATAGGATGCAAGTTTTAGAAAGCTCAAGAAGACATTTAGAGGAGATTAGTGAAGTCATGGCAAGATCATAGAAACAAAAAAGTGATAATTGTCACTCTTGCCTGGGAAATTATGCCACCTAAATTACTTACTCTGATCCCAAACTTCCTTTATATACAATTTCTTCCCATTTTCAAAATGATTCCTATTTGGATTTAATGTCTTGCTGAACTTAACTACATTTCTAATGTTACATGACTGTTACGATTTAAATTTGGGAGAGCAATTATCAGATTTGGTATTCAACAATAGTGTTTGGAACATTTTGAGTTTTCTCAGGTGAAAACAACTCCAAACTAATAAAATGTCTTCCTCAGAATGAATACAACTTTAAATGATATTACAATAACACAATACCATAGCTATGAAAGCGCTTGTTAACTCAATTAAAATCACACACAAAAATTCTTTTTACTTTTAAATGCCTATAGCACCTGGTATTCCTAGGTGGTCTCCCATCCAAGTACTAACCAGGCCTAACACTGCTTAACTTCTGAGATCAGATGGGATCAGTAAAATTTCATTTTTAACTGAAACTCTATTGAATATATTGAAGAAATTCTATACTATCACACTAGTAATAAATTATCTATTTGAAGAACTGTTCCGTTTCTAATTCCTTGTAGGGCATGGTGTTGACATTTCTAAGGAAAAATGAATATCTGAAAGATTGATGTTCTCTATTAATTAAAATATAGACAAACCCAGACAAGAGAGGCAGAGATAATTAAATTCTCTCACTTTGACCTAGTAACGCTCCCCAAACCAGTACCAGATGAAACCCTTTTATAGAAACAATGAAGAAAGTATTCAATTGCCCATAGTTATTTCACATGCCTCAAGGCACAATTGTATAATTACAGTCACCATTTGGATTCTATTTATTCTTTTGTTCTTATTTGTACATACTTGTTCCTTCTATTTATTCATTTCCTTAGCTAAAATATAAACATAAGCTTATGTATAAATATAACAATTTGGAACATAAATATTCACATCCACAAAACAAGACACTAATAAACATAATTCTTGGTTCAACCTTAATTATAATAGCTCTTTGAATGTGCTTAACAGTCCCACAAAGACAATTTTTTTAGTTGAAGGAATCTCTTTCTTTGTGTTCAACATACACGATTGAGTAAAATAAATTATTTGAACTTATTCAAAATTGTGAATAGTCTTTTCAGTAAATCCTGATAATGACAGATTTCTTTTGGTGAAGAGGTGATAAAAGGGAATGAAAATCTGATAGACATCATTATACATAAACCTTAAGATAATGGCATGGTAGCAACATAATACTAATATACTCTTTTCCTCTTACTTTTTTCTTTTTTCAAATATTTTATAAACTTAAACTATTATTAGGCAAAATTTGGTTTTATATAAAATGACTTCTCATTTAAACACATGCATTATTTAACCAAGTATTGTAAAAAAATACTAAAACCTTTATTACTTGATGTTAGAATATCCTATTAATATTTATCATTATGAAGGTCATATATTTTGATGATTACTCCTGATAATGCCTGACATTTTTTTATCATGCCTTACAGTATTCGGATGCCTCTATGCATAAAATTCCAATTTCTTTTAAGATGCCTCCTCCCTGAGTCCTAGAGTTTTCTCATTCTTATCTCTGTCGCCACCCTTGGGGTTGACTTCCAGAAGTACTTTGTTATCCTTTTCTTAGCAATTCAGCTATGGGGCAGGGCAGGGGTAGGGGGATTGAGAAAAGTAATACTCTTCTTTTATAGTATTAGCTGAACTGTGACAGGCTGAAAATCACAAAGAATTTTACTTTAAAAAATGGGCAAAAAGTATTTTAGAAATTGTGATCCCATCAAAGCACATAAAATTCATTTCCAGGTGTTTAGTTACACACCTTTTTTTCCCAGTGACTTTATTAGTAGAGGCTATGGAAGCAAAACCCAGTAATTTTATTAAATGAAATGGTCGCTATCAATTGTGTTTGTTAGGTTTGACAAATTCTTCTTTCTAATGTAATGCCCAAATCCTCATCTAAAGAAAAAAAGTGGATAAAAGCAGAAAACTAAATTTAAAAATTAAAATCAAGTTGTTAATTCTTATGAAAGTGAATTGAATTTATCTTTGAGGAAGACAAATTTTTTTCATAGGAAACTATCATAGTGGCCTTTTCATTCTACATACATTATTCCAGAGGTAAAAATATGAAGCAATCTAAAGACAGTGTTTGGGGCTGTAAAAATAAGTCTTTTTGTGTTATACCTTAGGTATATATTTAAAAAGAGCCAAGTACAAACAGACTTTGTTGCTTCTTTGGGGAAGATGTTTCTTAATCCCTTATAAACTTGAAGATGAATATGCCACAAATTGTTTCAAGTCATTGCAGAGATTTTTGTATTTGCCATGGATTGAATTCCAGAAAACAGACTCTGAGATGGGGTTCAGTGTTTAGGATATCTTTCAGATCAACACCTTCAGAAATTGGAAAAGGAAAGAGGATTGTAAAAATCAAGAAGTGAAGTTGTCACTATGACCTCAGCTTAACTCAGTGAGGTATGAGGCTAGAACAGTTCTTCGGAGTCATCCCAGGTTGGGCTGCATGGCCAAGTCTTGCAGTCCTAATTCAATTAATCATTGAATGTGGGATGCACTGGGAAGGGAAGCGATTCTAGGCAAGGAGTCTCTCTCTTCAACTAAGTCTGATCCATGTAAAACCCAACAGCTCAAGGCTATCTACCGACAGCAGCCTGAGAAACAAATTGCTCATTGATAGGATCTCTAGATGGCACATCAGAATTTTTACCACACTTCACCTCTTGCATAACTTAGATTCACCTTTGCATATATATTTGATGGTCCTGTCTTCCTAAGGGAAACTTAGTAAAGAAGGTCAGTGAAACAAAAATAGCTTCTGCCACTGCCAGAGGATACTAATCGTCTCTCCTTCCAACTATCCATTCTCGAGTACCCTTAATATCAACTATTATTCCTCTTAGTGTCTAAGCTGATGGCACAATCCTGTGGCTATGACCACCATGTCCCCAAGGTATTCTCAGATCAGGGCTGCTGCCGCTTGTCTATTTACCACCCACATTGAACAAAGTAAACCCAGAAGGCATCTAAGTGGTTTACCCTAATAAAAAAAAATATTTCTCTTCATTTTATTTTTAGTAATTGATTCAGTATGGATATATTCATTATATTACAAATAAAATCAATATTACTTAAGAAAGCACAGATATTTGAATTAGACTGTGTTCAGTACGAGTTCTGTTCTCATTATTTGTTACATAGCACTCTAGGCAAGTCACTTAAACTCTCATGCCTTAGTATCATCTCTGTAAAGTACTGATAATAATACTTACCTTGCAGTTTTGTGGAAGGATTAGAAATAATATAAAATGAATTAGAAAATACCTTGACACAGCAATGCACAAGAAACATCAATAGTTCTCACAAAGTTAATTTTTTTCTATGTGGCTTTTGTTTGCATGCCTGATAGATGAAAAAAAATGGGAATGGAGAGTTAGAAAGTTAAAAGCTACAATTACATTAGCAATTTATATAAAGAAACACTTGAGCTATGTAATGATGTCATTTCAACAATTCGGACAGATCCCTTTGATTATTGCTGTTTATCTATTTGTTCTGTTTGCCAATCCCTGTTTGACTACAGGATAGCTCTCTAAAGACTTGCAT
Source organism: Cynopterus sphinx (assembly GCA_030015415.1). NCBI lineage: Eukaryota > Metazoa > Chordata > Mammalia > Chiroptera > Pteropodidae > Cynopterus > Cynopterus sphinx. Next base: position 35,335,872 of record CM057380.1, read on the forward strand.
TTAGTTATATTGCAAACAGATTGGTATGTGGAAGCATTCAGTGAGTAACTTAGAAGATGGGTTTCAAATTTAGTTCATCTTAATAACTAATAATAGAATTAAGTTATATGATCACTCACTCATCTGTTTTTTAAAAACTGTTTCTGTTTATTAAATATTATGTTTAAATGAATATATCATATGCCAGATTATATTAAAGCAGATATATTAAAGCCTTATATTTACTATAAACACTTAGCTAATAAATTATAGATAAGTAGATATATCTATAGAAAGATCTGTATATACATTTTCACCATTATAAGTGGTATGATAGATTGTAGTAATAGTGGCCTCAATTATTCACCCCTCCCAATGTTGACTTCATTTGTATAGTAACTTTGCTGTGGCTCTCATTGTAAGTGGGGCTTCTTCCTCACCCTAAGATTCTTGAATTGGCTATGTAGCTTTGCCAATGGTTTAGTAGATGTGATGTGAGAAGAGGCTTGAAAAGTTTCTTCATTTTTTGTACTTCTGTTGTCACCACAAGAAGGCTGTGCTCCAGCTGGTGTCTGGTCCCAAGGGAAGGATGAGAGACATGTGGAACTAATCCAAACCTAGCCTTGCCAGTTTACATAAGTTGACCTTTCACTGCCCCAGTATGTGAGAGTGAACTAAGCTTAAACCAGAAAACCACCAAATGAAGCACAGCCAAAGTCAACAGGATTCTCAGCTGACTGGCATGCTTATGAAAAACTAATATGTGGTTGCTGTTTTAAGCACTGTATTTGGGTGGTCTATTACATAGCAAACTTTCCTGAAATTGCTTAATTTTCCAGAAAAGGAAAATTTCTTTCTTTTTTCCTCAAATGTATCATCCATCTATAAAATATTGGTTAAATAACTGACAGAAATTCTAAAAATGATACAATCTGTGCATAGCAAGAATAATAACAACTTATTTTAACTCAAGAAAAAAATTGTTAAAATTAGGACAATGTAAATCAAGTTGCAGAGTAGATGAAATTTATGTGATTAAATTTCCGAAATTATGTTAAGTAAAAGAAAGTACATGATAGCTATAAATAAAGAAAATACTGAATAGTTTGGGAGTCTGCTTCAGCCATTACTGTGTTATTGAGAATGTGGCAGTAGTTAGAACATTTTTCATCCTCTCTATGTTCCACACTCTTAATTTCATAAATTTATGACTCCCAAATATAGTTTTTTGCACAACTTCACAATTTTACATAAACATCATTTTTGTTAAGGAATAAAAGAGGCAAATAAGCCTCAAAAGCTGAAAATTTGTGATCTCTTAAGTTTTTATCAGAAAAATTTAAGTCAGTTCATGAAAATATGAAACTAATACACACGAAAAGGGGATTTCACCTTCTATTCTTCCAGTGGATTAATAATCTTAAGGCTTGTTCCTAAGGAAGGAAATTGGATATTGTATATATTTCTTAGAAAGGATTAATAGAACAATCATTTGGGTTAATAGTGATGTCACTTCATGCAAACAAGTTAGAAAACAGAGTTTAATGGAAAAGCTTCTATCCATTATCAAAGATGCAATGACATTGGGAAGACAAATTTAACCTGGAGTGAAGCAAGAGAGGCACAAGCAGCTAATATTTGGATATTTGGACTCAAAAATTAGAAAATGGAAAAAGAAGTCACATGGCCAGACAAAAGGAGCAAGAAATGCAGAGGTCTATTTCTCTGGCCATCTGGTACTGCCCTGGAGCATCTAAGAGGAAGGAGAGCACTTGACTCTTGGCATCTTGTACACAGAAGACATGTAAAAAATATAGCAGATGAGGTGCACTGACAAACAGTACTGAAGAGAGGCAAAAGTCAAAATATTATAAATTGTTAAATAATTCATAAGACAAATCTCTAAGCAAAAAAAAAAAAGAGGCCAAATTTGTGAACTATCAAGAAAAAAGGTTATGCACTTATTATAAAATGGAAATTTGGAGACTGCAGTAGTAGGAGCAATATTTAGAAAAGAAACACTTTATATTCCCTTTTTGTGCAATTCCTCCATCTTGTATGGTTTTGATTATTAATACAGCATACATATAAGGAGTTGAAGAGATTTATACACACCCCAGAGGAATTGTATAAGTTGTTCTATGTTTCTCCAATACAGTTGCAAACCCTGAAGCAGCTCAGTGCACTGCATGTTAATGGGCTTTCCTATATTCCTCAGGAAGTTATCAGAAAAGGGTTGGCGATGAGCTCTGATTACTGTAATCTGAGAGTCTCCAGTGGAAAGCATAACAATATAGACTTTGGGAAGCTAATGAATCTCTTCAGACCAAGAGAAACTTGATAGTCTAACACAAGAAAAATAATAACAATATGTTTTGTGATTTATTTTCTTTGTGTTATGTTTTTGGAGGTTAGATATTTCAGAGGGGACTTTTTAAAGATGAAAATTGAAAATCAGGCAGTTTTTTTTTAATAGCAAAGCTTTTACAATGCTCTATGAAAATAGAATTAATGTTAAATAGGTAACAAAAATTTTGCCAAAATATAACATAATTTAACTATTATTTATATTAAAATTAAATGAATCAAAACATTGCAAATATAAAAATAAGTGTTAAAAACTGATTTAGTATAATTCATGCATAACTCAGATTTTAACTTAATTTCAATTTGATCAAAGCTTTTTACTCTTCTTATTATATTTAATAAGCTGAAAAAATGATAAGAGTAAAGGATATTAGCTGCTGTTATTTTATATGCTATACAAAGATCATTTCTTTTAGGGAAATATCCTGTTTTATGAGGCACAATAGAAAGCAAGCTCCAGATTTCACTATTGAAGCCAAAGAATTCAGTTATTGTCTTGCCACATCTGATGTAAGGAAAAGGCCTAAGACCTACCTTAAGGGAAAACTGTGCTCCCCATGGAATTTCAAATCTAGTAGGAGTGATGGGAAAGCACAAGAGGAGGTGAGCAAGCATTCACGAAGACGGGTTCAAGAATCTAACTAGAGTCAATGGCAAAAAGTCAACAAAGGTTGCATTATTGTGAATTGCCTGCCTACCCAAACTGCTCTCATTCTAGACTGGTCCTGATGCCCGGTATTGCTTAATTACCACCTCTGTTCTGAGCTGGGTTGTCTTCCCAAGTTTCCTCATAGATACCATGAGATAGTCAATATCTTTACCATCTAATGTCTTTGTTCAAAAACATCTTCTCAATGAGGTCTACCTTCACTCCTACTTAATATTAAAATCTATCCCTGCCCCTCCTCACCTACCCTGACACTTGCACTGCAATCCATCTTATTATGAACTATTTTTTATAGCAGTTATTAATCTCCAGTGTGAAAATAGCATTATTTATTATGCTTATTTTTTATTGTCCACCTCCACCTCTGGAACATCGGTGCCTTGAGGGCAGAGATCTTTGTGTGGTTCACTGTTCAATCCCAATGCCCAAAACAGGGCCTACGGCACAGTAGGACTCAGTAAGTATTAGTAGAATGGACTTATAAATGAATGAATGCTCACTAGAACTTTTACACTAACTGTTCCTTTGTCTAGAATGTCCTTTCCTCGTTGTCACACAGTAGCTCCTTCTGGGGTTTCAGTTTTCAAAACCTCAAAGAGGTATTTCTAACAACAACATCTGAAAGTGCTACCAGTAAACTTGCCATCATATCACCCTTTTTTCATAGTTCTTATTACTTTTTCTTATTTGTCCTTTTGTCTTCCAGCCTTAGTCTCCTCTGAATCCCTAACACCTAAAATAATGCTTGGCATTTATCAAGCACACATTTATTGTATGAAAAAAAATTTTTTTTAATCTAATGCATCAACCAAAAAGCATTATACATGTTACATATTAGTAACTGAATCCACTGCAAACCTCTAATAGGTCAACGCCCTCACAATATATGTTCTACCAATTTAGCAATCTGAAGAATGCTAAGCAAGAGGATAATACAAGATATGACTAATTTTAGTAAGTTGCAACCACCATGATTTTTCTAATTTACTCTCGATCTACCATTCAGACATGTGGATCAAACTCATGAAACACTGGAAATCTTGAACTTATTATTCTCATTTTATAGAAAGTATAATACTGCAGGCAGAGAGCAAAGCTAATGCCAGCCCTAAGGCCGGGGCATGTCTGAGGAACAGAGGATTTTAGCACAGATGGAGCAGATTGAGTGAGGATGAGAATAGAAATAGATGAGGCATCTTCTTTTATAAGCTGCTTTCCTCTGGTCCTATTTAACTGGCCCAGGGGCTGATACCTGACTGAAAAAAAAGAATTTTTCTGAAAATTTTCAAAAAGGAGCTTGGTAGGAAATGTAGGCTTCTGTAACAGTGGTGCCATGAGATGCAGGACAGGAGAGTTGCAGGCAGCCACGTCTGTCTTATGGAACTGTCTTGAAAAACACGAAGCAATCATGTGTCACATACATGTCACAAGCAGTCATATGAAGCAGAAGCACTAAGGATATTCTAGAAATGTTCTAATCCTTGGATTATTTCCCTAAAGCCCAGTTGCAATCTTGTTCTTCCTATAGTTTCTTAACTGACAAATTATCCTTTTTTTCCCCTTAAGGTGAAGTAGAATTTCTTTCACTTTAAACCACAGCTTTCCACAGCTCTCAAAATAAAATAAAGATGTTCTCTGATTGAAGCCTAGATGGTAGCTCAGGAATTCTTGTCTGCTTGGTCATACCCGCCCCTGTTCAAGTTTCTGAGGCACTTTCAAAAATGCTACTTCTTAGATCTCCACTAAAAACAATTTTAAAACACTGCCCCAGATAGAGTGGTAGGAGTATCTAAAAGTCTTATTAGCAATTTTTATTAACCCCCATTTATCTTCCCTTTCCTTTTTTGATTTCCTTCCTTCATCTAATCTTCCTTTGATTTTTTTTTTTTTTTCTCAACAGTAAATTCTCCCTTCCTAGGATTATCCTTCTACATGCCCAAATCTGTCCAGAAAATGCCACTCGGTTTTTATTTCATCATCTTCTCCATTAATCTCTGACCCCATTACTAGAAGTCTCTCTCTCTCCTTCGAACTCTTTGAACACTTATCCACTGCTCTTTCTTTGCACTTATCAATTCTAGTCAGTATTATTTTTATTGAAATGACACCTAAATTAATCCATGAATATTTCAAGTAAAGCAATGCAAAAATAAAGTGAACCTAGTGACCACAGGATGTAGTGCTTAATATGTATTCTATTAACATGCAATTGATTGGTGAAATATTTATAGATTATATAAAGAATATGAAATCAAGTCATTTTAGCCGCAGTTTAACAATTTATCTGTGTTAAGATAGACTATATCAGAGAGCTATGTGCTTAAATGAGATTCGCAGAATTTCTTTAACTGTATGGCTTGAGGAAAAAATCAAGTTGTTTAAATAATATAAAGGTACAGCTAGAAAGACACTCTCTCAAGTAAGTAGAGTGGAGAAAATAATCTCCACTACAGGGCGGGAATCATGGGAGGAGAGAAGAAGAGAAAAGATAAGAAAAGAAATGTCTATTTTCTATATATGTCTGTTTTATTTTCATTTTTACAAAAAAAAAATTCTAAAACAAAAAGAAATTTCTCTGGGAAACTCATTTTATTTACTGCAAAGTTGTTAGTATATGCAGTTCTTTTTTAATGACCTATAAGTGAGATTTCTCTGTGCTGTAAATTCCCACAAGATTAAATATGAGTTTTCTTTCTCCTCAGGGATATATATATTTTTTTCTTTTAGAAATTGTGAATTACATAAGATAATTATATATTCGTGTCTGATTTTTTTCACACAGTCTATTAACTATTTTAAAAATATTTTTCAAGTTTCTCCATCTCTACAAAGGGAGTATTAATTCCATATTTGGGTGAGAGAAAGATTAAATAAAATTACATAAGTAATTGCCAATATGTACTTTTCACGGTGCACGGCTCAGAGTAAGGCCTCAAAAATGAGTAGCCTTCATCATTTTTTCCTTTGTTGTAGCAATGATGATAATGATGACTTTAAACATGAAAGTATTTGGCAAAATTGTGGAATGCTAGTTTGTTCCTCAATAAGCATTCATGGTGCTTAAGATTTATAAATTCAAAACCTATTTCTTATTTTTTTAACATTATAGAAGTTTTACATGGGTTTTCTTTTCAAATGGTACTGAAGGTCAGAAAAATGACAAAGCACTCTCTCAAATAAATCTTAATTTTCAGATAGCTGCTGTTAATAGCTTTTGGTTATGATTATTTTAATGATTACCATTAGGAGAACATTTAACATATTTATATTTCTAATTTTTAATTATAAACTTTAGTCTGTTTCTTATCCTCTTATAATTTTTAACATAAATGTTCCCTGTGACATTTTATTGAAACATAGCTTGTGCTAGTGGATAAATCTGAGAAAAAATAAGACATGAAGGCAATTGTGTAGAAAGGGGAAGTATGGGGATTAAGGACAGAGCAGAATTGTGCTTATCTTATATAGATTCTGTTTGACAAAGTACTATTTTGAGACCTACTCATTGACTTTTACTTTGACTTTCAGAATAAAGTTATACTTTAAGAAGGTCTAGCTTTGATAAACTTATTCTAAGTTTTTTTATATTACCATGAGACTGTAGTAGCTAAAGCCACCCTGATGTTTGATTTTCTTTTTGTCTTTAAAAATAGACTATAGTCTTCTCTTTACAAGTAAGTTCTATGAGATTATTGCCTTGTTCACTGCTACGTTGCCATTACCTAGACCAGTACCTCAAAGAATATCTGTTAAATCAATCAATATTTTCCTCTTAGTATTAACTAATCAATTTTCTGCCAAATTGTGATTAAGTGTTCATGATCTCATGACTTTGATTTGATGTATCACTTGACTCATGACTTTCTCTACTCTTGTGAGATTTCTTCACATCTGTTATTTTAAACACATTTTCTTATTGCTCTTATAATTAATTGGGTGGTTCATATATTTATATATAAGTATATATATATAAATCTTAGATTATTTTTGGTTCAATTTTTGATAGAATTAAGTAAATCAATAGAACTCATGCATCCATTTAATTATTAATGAGAATATTATACTTATAGTTTTTACTAAATATACTGGCTTCAATTTCCAGGGTGGAAAACATTTGACAAATTTCAAGGCACAAAAAGATTCCAAAGAGCTAATTCCCCCAAATAGAATAGCGTCATTTGACAGAGCAATGCAGTAAACACAGTTTGAAATATTCTAAAAATAGTTGCCTTAATTTAATTTTTTGTTAGTCAATCTTCATTGAAAGTCAATAACTGGCTAACATGTACATGTATACATTATAAGTCGTATACAATTTGCCTAAGGATAGTAGGAATTACTTGAGACAAAACAAATGATACTTGCAGCGTAGTAAAATTGTCACAGTGGTTTTACAAATATGTGTCACTGATTCATTGTTAGTTGTTAGATTACATAAGAATGACTCAGGTTAATTTTATAAGATTTTTTATTTTACCGACAAATATTTTGTTTTGGTTGATGTGAGGTGAAGTACAATTTTAATCTTTTTTTAAATTATTTTCTTAAAGTTCCCTTGGTGATTACAGTGAACCTTTAATTTATGAAGCATAGAGAAGTATTATTGGAGCTGGGGAAAACCAAGCAGAACCTCAATGGTTTGTCATATTTCAGATCTATTCTCCACCTTAAAGTTTCAGGGAGTTATTTTTGTTAGGTGCAAAGTGGCCAGGATCTATAAGACTGGCTCATGTTGTATAAACAGTATCAGAATGCCAATATGTTAATTTTTTGTGGGAAGTATAAATATCATGGGTATGCTTATACTTGCCATAGTAAGATATATGGAGAACCAATAAACATCCGAAAGTTTGGGGTAAATGTGAAATCAGGACAACAAAAAGGTAAATTGAATTTCAATGTTATAAGATTGTCAAATGCAGATATCTCACGTTTATGTCAGTTTTGCTAACGAAAGTGGAAGCATTCAGTTTATTTACTAAAGCCTCTCTCTCTCCAGGCAAGTTTATTTGGGCATTGGCAACACTTGCTTTAGAATTTTCTCTTCATTCTTTGCATCCTTAGATTATGAGCCAATCTTTAAGCCAACATACACTTTCTTCAGATTTTCTAATGTATTCTCTAAGGACACATTCAAGCTACAAGGTTCTAGAACCTACTGTATTTCTTTAAGTGAATTAAATTATCTAAGCTCTAGTCCATTATATCTTGAATATATAATTTAATTTTTTGGAGGAATTTTGATTTTTCTAAGTTTTTATAAGAACTGCAAAAAAGAGCTCAAGTGATGACATGAATTCCTGTAGTAACATAAGGTATTTTCTATGTTTCATTAAATATGTGTATATAGATATAAATATACCCATCTTTATATTTTGATATAAACAAGAATTCAGGGAATCGTAAGCAGATGAATTTAAGGAAAAAAGGATTTGAACTAAGAATTAGAGGAACTAATTAGTCCACATAGTTGGACACAAATATACGAATATTGTAGGATAATAAATGAACCCAGATATCAAGACATGAATTACATACAAAATAATTTCCCCATCTCTGGAAGATAAATACTAATTAAAATGAGATCACAATGAAGGATATATTGACATAAAGAGAACTGATAGTGAAAGATGTAAAGATATGAAAGGGGCAAAAATCAGGAAACGGTTTTATAGATAGGTCATATTTTCCACCAGTTTATTAAGTATTAGCCAGACTGCCACTGATTATAGGTTCCCTTTAGATGAAAAAGTGCTAAGGCAGAAATAGAGTGAAAGCAGTTCTAAGTCATTTTCCACTTGTTATAAGTGACCAAATGCAGGAAGATTGAGAAAATATCAATCTTACCAGATTTGATTTAGTTCTAGTGATGTGGGGCTTTGTGGTAGCAAAATCTTAGTTCAAAGTAAATGAGCATGATCCAATTTAGAATTCAAAACAAATTTTTACAATCTCAAACATGCTAACATACATCTTTGTCTTTTATTTTCAGGAATTCTAAATCCCTATATTCATTATCAGGGGGTAAAGAGAATAAGTCCAATTCATAATAACTATGAAATACCAGAAAATAGATTTCCTGTCAATGAAATATAGGGCCTTTTTTTTGCAGTGCGGTTCTTCTTTCCCTCTTTCTCTATTTATCCCAGTGATAGAGAGTATTGATTATCCCCTAGTGCCTGTTTTGTCTTCTTTGTTTTGAAAATAGAACATACTAAGTGTTAGATGAGCACATGGCCTATTTACACCCTCCCTTGTGGACAGACATGGCCACAGGATCTTAACAGAAATATGTACCACTTCCAGGTCATCTACTTAAGATACTTGCCCTAGATTTTCTCTGCTACTCTTCCTGATGGCTGAGACATGGTAGCAACTGAAACAATTTTGGGAGCTTGTGCTAACTATAACAAAATTGCACCATCATCTCTGGTTCCCCTGCCATTCTGCTGCACCTTCCCTATTACATAAGGTAAATAAATACCTATCTTATTTATGATATTATATTAGCTAAACAACTACAACATAGAGACTTCAAATAACTAATTTAATCTCATATCCTTGTTATATTAGATGCAAACAAAATAACATTTAATTGTTTATTTTATTGTTATATTTAATTACCTCCAAGACTCAGCTGCCCATGGTAACAGTAATACAGGAACTCTGAAGAATCTCAACTCCTCGAAATACATCAGATTTTATAGTACTTATCCTTCCCAGAGGGGACATTTTACTTCCAAATCCTAAACAAAAGGAAATCTACCAGGTTTTACACTGACTCCTATTATTATATTTAAATTTACAAGACACTGGGGTTAACAAATTTGAGAGAAAAGAGACACTTTCACCTTCTTGATAGGAGTATAAATTATGATATTTCACATCTATAAAAGTTAAATGGTTAGAAATAGATGGAGAGAGGCCTCAGAATAAAACCAACCCTGCTGACACCTTGATCTTGGACTTCCACCTTCAGAACTGATACAGATACCTCTGTGTTTCTAAAGAAATATATAGATTTAATTCCCAGAAGAAATGCACACAACCAAAGACCCCGAGTTAAGAGACCTTATTGTAAAATTCCTTCAATGCCTACTTAACAGAGCTGGTGAGAATTGATTAGATATTGTCTGAGTGCTTCAAATATTTCTGCTCAAGTGTTGCTCTCTATTCTAAGATTTCATCAGTCTCTGCCTGGATTTCTGAAGGACAGTGTGCTGGAGGAAGAGAAAATGGTTTGGTTCAAACAGAAACAAATATACTCACATCTAAACACTAAATCCATTCTAAGGAGTAATATGATAATATTTAATAGTATTTATCTGAGACGAATCAGAGACAAAAATTTCACACATTTTATTAGTCCAAAATCTAGAGTCATTGTGTAAGAAAGATCTGGTATCCTGTTATTTGACCTACAAAAGCAATCAGAAATACATTAAAATTCATGGAAATACTTTTATATTATTTTTCTTCTTTTATCCCCAATTCTGTAGCATTGACTAGACAACATTTCTTGCACCTGAAACTTGCTGTTGAAACTGCAGCAGCTTCTATGGGGCTTCAAGCTTTCCATATACATGATTTTATTTGATCACAAATACCCTATTAAATATATGCCTACATTTACTATAAAAAAAAACCTGTAACAGCTCTAGATTACTTGGAAAATTAGAAAGGAATAAAGAAAAGATTCTAAATCTTACTGCCCATAGGTTAGTACCACTAAACTTTATTTTCTTCCTCTCTTTGTTTTATGTATGTGTAGATACACATGTACTCATGTATGTTGAGATCACATGATTTTGTCTTTTTTATACATATCAGGCACATTTTTTCATGTCATAAACATTAATTCAAAATAGGATTTTTGATGCCTGTAAAACATATTAAGGAATTTATGTAGTAAAATAAGAAACTTAACAACTCCTCTATTCTTGAATATATAGGTTAATTATAATTATTATTTTATTTTTTCCAAGATAAACACACTTGAACGTAAATATTTTACTGGATATAAGCATTGCCTCAGGATAATTTTTAGAAGTAGAATAACTATTATTTTTATCATAACGAGTACCCCTCTGTAGCATAGAATTTCATGGAACATTTATCATTAAATAAATAAAAAGACAAAATATTAGAGGAAAATAGAATCTTGGCAGTAAAAAGTTAAAATGTATAAACTTATCCCAGAAATTCTAATCCTTGGAATTTAGTATACAAATATATGTTCATTGACATATATATATATATATATATATATATATATACACACACACATACATACACACACATACACACACATGATATAGATATAGTTGTATTGATATATTCATTGAGATATGCATACTCACACATATATTTCTTACAGTGTAGTTAGGAACAGAAAAGTAACTAAAACCAATATCAAACTGGAAAAACATGTTCTTGTCCTTCAGAGAATAACTGGTTAAATCATAATAAATTGAGTCAGTGTTTTACACAGTTATTTAAAAAATGAACTAGATTTTATTTTATAGACCAATAACTGATTAATTCAAGTTGCAAAAAAATATTTATAACAATTATGCTTTTAGTATATATTTATAGAAGCAAGGACAATTTCTGGAATAATACAAAAATGTTTTTAAGAGTTATCTCTGGAAAGTATGAGTAGAACGGCTGATGAATAAAAGAAGATGAAACTTTGACTAATACTTTTAAAATAAATAACAATGTCATTCACATAAAATTTTATTAATTTAAAAAAAGGAAAGACAAAGCCTTAGGAAAAAATACTTGCATAGCATGTGAGAAAAAAAGATTAGTATTCACCTAAATCTAAGAATTAATTTTACTTTCACTAAAAACAAGAGCCAGCACATAATTAAACCTTGGCTTTAGCTACCAGTCTATAGGAAATATGAAGAGTAAAGGGAGTAAATTAACAACACAAGCAATAAGACAAATCCATAATATGAAGTTTTCTATAGTGAAAATGACCTTTGTTGAAAGTGATTTTCAACAAATAAATGGAATAGAAATTAAATTAAATTAAATTAAATTAAATGTAAAAATATATAAAATGAAAAATACATAGCAATAGGGGACTGCAAAGTAAAAGAGTTCTGAGATATAAGACCCAAGTATAATATATATATTTTCTTTAGATCTTTATATAAAGTAAATGTAAAAAGATATATTTATAAAATTTTCTAAGTACATTAAAAAAAAGCAGAGTGGGGAAAAACCCTCTGTAATGGTGGGGGGATTGTACGTTACTAAAGAAACTAAAGAAATTTAGAAACTAAATTTAATGTAGAAGCTTTTATTAAACTAGGTCAAAAAAAATAAAAAGCTATAAAACATTCTTGCATTCTTGGGAAATGAGAAAATTTGAAAATGAAGAGTTTGTTGATTATTATGAAGTTGTTATTTTTCTCAGTTGCAACAATGATATATTATAGATAGAAAGAGAAATTTCTTATTTTTTAGCAATGATTCATACAAAATATTTGCTTACTTTCAAATTGTTAAAATATATATTTGACATTTTTTGATAGAGAAGTTTAAACATGGACTTGGTATAAGATGATATTAAGCAATTATTATCAATTTTATTAGATGCAATGGCATTTTAGAAAACAAGCACACCAAATTCACAATAAACTAGAGCACTAACAAAAGATTAAAAGAATTGATCCATTACCAGATTTAATAAACTACCAGCATCCACTGAAAATATGGCCAAATAAAATATGGCAAGTCCTCAATTTAGATCACAACATGCCAGTTGGAAAAATAAACAGTGAAGAGAAGATGTGGCATGCTGAAGAAAACAAATCATAAGGATAAATTCTTCTTGTATATTAAAAACAAAAACAAAAAACAAAAAGCACACAAACAAAAAAAGGGGTTGCTCTTTTGGCACTTCCTTTAATTTATCATAGTTTTAAATCTGTTCTTAATATTAGAAAACAAGATGTAACTTTCAATGAAAATGATAAATAGTCCCAGTTCTTTTCCCTCCTAATTTGTTAAAATTTCATACATCTAGAAAGACCCTTGGCCTTCTTTCCATGACCAGGTTCCTTGTCCATTATTCAAAAACGTCAGAGCATTTAGAGTCAGGATCAAAGGTAAAACTAATTCCAAGAAATCAAAATTTTATGAAAATTTTCATTAACCATTAGAAAATATAGAAGTGAAAGCATTTTAGAGGTGCTTTCCATGATCCTACACTTCTTTCTCCTTATCAAGTTACTGTCACATTTTCTTATTCCCTGTGTCACTTTTTCAAGTGGTTATAATAAAACTTGCATCCATACTATTTTGAAACTGTCATTCAAGAGGACATCAATGACTTCCACAATGTCAAAATACAAAATTTTTTTTCTGGCTACATATTACCTGACTCCTTAACAACCTTCAAACCTGTTGATGACACTTCAAAAAAACAAAAACAAACAAACAAAAAAAACAAAAGCAAAACACTTTTTGTCTCTTGGGGCAATTCTATGTCATTGGCCACTCCTTCCCAGTCTCCTTACTCCTGTTTTAAGAGATCTCTAAAATTGATGTGTCCTAGGCTTAGTTTTCTCTCTTATCTTTTCTTAATGTTTTCTCTCAGTGATTTTATCCAGGTTAAAAATATACACTCTATCTTCATACTATTGATTCCATATTCATATCTCCAGGTTTGACCTATTCCTTGAACAGACTTAAAAATATTCCATACCATCTTTCCTTAGATATGACATACCTGATTATTTCCTTTACCTTAATATCCTAATGTAATTCATTAGCCCATCTTTTAGATTTTTCAAATCATATCCCATATTCACCCGCTTTTCTCCATTTATTTCTACCATCCTAATCCAACTCACGTAAAATAATGTAGTGGTCCTACCAGCCCCCCTCCTCCCAATTCAGATCTAGTATTCAAATTATGGTGCAGTTTTCCAAAAACACAAGAACAGAATGATACAATGAACCATTTTATACCTACCACTCATATTTAGTCATTGCAAAAATATATCCATGCTTACTTAAATCTCTTTTTCTTTTCTGCAACTTAAATATTTTTTGATAAAGCATTCAAAAGCAAATCACAGATTTCCTTTTATTTCACTCATGAATACCTCAGTATGCATGTTTAAAGGTAAGTACCTTTTCACATAACCATCTTGCCTACGTTAATATTAACAATAACAATAATTTCTAAGTATATCTTAATATCCAGTTTATATTAACATTTCTTAGATATTCTGATGCATCTTTTTTTTGGTTGCTTTCTTTGATTTCTTTGAGTCAGGATACAAACAAGTTCCACATAATAATAATGTTATTGTTACGTCTCTTACATCGCTTTTATTTTACAACTATTTCCCACATTTGGTTAATGACATTGTTCCATTGGATAAACCAGGGTACTTTTCTTCAGAATTTTCAACACTCTGTGCTGAATGATTGCTTCCTCATTGTGTCCTTCACTTATTCCTGTAGCTGCTATACTTTCTGAGAGCTGTTAGTTAGATCAAAGGACTGCATGAAATTCAAGCTCCATTTCATAGGTAAAAAGTTTTCAAAGAAATTTAAAAAATTTTTGGCTATATACTTTCTATTGCATTACATCATAAAATTTATTATGTCTGTTAATCCCAGTGTATGATAAGATGAATCAGTTGGATCAGGTGGGTTTATGCTTCTTTCTTTCTAATTTAATACAGATTCTATCATAGTAACATTGAATGTTCAATTTTTCTCACTGTATCTTTCTGCACCTAATGGTAAATACCTAGGCAATTTGATTGGATTACCAGTTTCACCTCTAAAGAGCTTATACCATTTTGCATTCCTACCTGCAAATATATATTTTTTTATAATATCTCCCTGAACAAGAGAAACAAAATTAAAAATAAACAAATGGGACAGCATCAAACTAAAAAGTTTGTGCACAGCAAAAGAAGCCATTAACAAAACAAAAAGGCAAACTGCTAAATGAGAGAAGATACATGCCAATGGTACATCTGATAAGGGTTTCATATCCAAAATTTACAGAGAACTCATACAACTTTACACCAGAAAAACTAACAATTTAATTTAAAAATGGGCAGAGGATCTGAACAGGCATTTCTCCCAATAGGACATACAGATGACCAACATGTACAAAAAGTTGCTCAATGTCACTAATCATCAGATAAATGAAAATTAAAACCACCATGAGATATCACCTCATACCTGTCAGATTGGCTATCATCAATAAATCCAAAAATAACAAGTGTTGGTGAGGCTGTGAAGAAAAAGGAACCCTTGTGCACTGTTGGTGGAACTACAATTTGGAGAAGCCACTGTGGAAAATAGCATAGAAGATCCTTAAAAAATTAAAAATAGAACTACCTTATGACCCAGCAATTCCACTGCTGGGTAAGTATCCCAAACAATCCAGAACACTAATTTGAAATGATTTATGTATATTCATGTTTATTGCGAGGTTATTTACAATAACCAAGATATGACAGCAATCTTAGTATCCATCAATAGATGATTGGATAAAAAAGAAGTGGTATATATATATATATATATATACATTGGAATATTACTCAGCCATATAAAAGAATTAAATATTATTTGCAGCAATGTAGATGAACCTGGAGATATTATGCTAAATGAAATAAAGTCAGACAGAGAAAGACAAATATCATATGATCTCACTGATAGGGATAATCTAAAGGACAAAATAAATAAACAAACAAAACAGAAACATATTCGTAGATACAGAGAACAAAATGTTGGTTGCCAGATCAGAGAGGGGCTGAGGGGGTGACTGAAAGAAAAGAAGGGATTAAGTACACACACATTGGTAGTTATGAAATAGTTACGGGGACACAAAGTACAGCATAGAGAATATAATTGATAATATTGTAATAACTATGTATAATGCCAGGTGGAAACTAGATTAATTGAGGGGATCACTTTGTAAATTATATGTCTAACCACTATGGTGTATACCTGAAACTAATATAAAATAATATTGAATGTCAATTATAATTGAAATATAAAAAATATCTTTAAAAAATTTCTTTATTTAGTAATTATGTTTTCTTAAAGCAACTCATTTCATTTAGGATTTCCAGTTTATTGACAGAGATTTTAATAAAATCATTTCATGATTCATTAAAATTTCTCTGTTCTGATGGTAATATTTTACCTAATGCTTTTTATTATGTGTATTCGTGCTTTCTCCCACAAACAGGCCCACAAATTACTAATGCTATCAGCACCAAAATGATTAACTAGGCTGTTTAAATTTTTCTGTTTTCTCTGTGCATGGTCAACACCCCTCCCCACTTGGCTTTTATTCTTGTTTACTGGGAATCAGCAAATGCCCTAAAATTATAGAGAGCTAATCAAATCCTAGATGTTATGCTTAAATTTATGTTTCTTTCTTTTTTTATTTAAAAATTTAGTCCCTAACATTTATTTCTTGTTTAAATCTGTTTGAAGGACTCAGAATTTTACAGATATCACTCTTATTTATATTACAAATAGTGGTATATTTTTTTATTTATTCACTTTGCCAACATTTCTTGAATACCTGTTATTTGCCAGGTACTCTGCTAGTGGGGGAAATATTGGTTTATCCCAGTGATTTCCCTTTTATGTGGGATCCTTGTAGGTTTAGCTGCTCTCTTATGCAAGTGGTCATTGTTGCAAATAGTGTGTGGTATTTTATTAAACTTTTATGATTGTTCTTGATAATAGGATTCATTTGATGCAAACCACAACATTAACATTCTTGCTATCCTTTAATCTATTATCTATAAACAACCAGAGCAATGTCTCAAAATGGAAATCAGAGCAAATATTGCCTACCTTTTACTTTCCAATGGATTCCCTTTGTACTTGTAATAAATTCCCAACTTCTAAAAGGCTTGCTATAAACTGGAGGGTGATAAACATCCTGATACCTTCTCATCCCGTTTTCTCACGCCCACTCATGATTCACTTGTCTCTCAAACATCCAAGTTTATTTTTTTCTCTAGAGCTTCTACCTTTCCTATTCTCTCCAATAAAAACTGTTTAGTATAATATCTTCATTGTTAGCTCTTTCTCATTTTTTAAATTTTGGCTCATAGGCCTAACTGACTATACTCTAGTCATTCTCCAACAGGTTGGCATGTTTTATTTTCTTTGTAGAATTTATAATATGGAAATTACTTTTGTTTGTTGACCATTTCATTATTTACTTAAGAGAGCATAAAATTTCACTGCTCTTTTTTTTAAAGTCCTTTTAGCCACAGTGAGTACCTGGCAAGTAACAGGTATTCAAGTGTTTGCAAACTAAATGAATAAATATATTATCAGCATTTGTAATATAAATGAGTGATATCTGTACATTTCTGAGCCCCTCAGATTATAGCAAGAAATAAATATTAAGAAATAAATATTTAAATAAAATAAAATTTAAATAAACATAACTTTAAGCATAATACATAGGATCTGATTAGCTCTTCAAAATTTGTGTGAATTTGGTCTAGTGGTTTAATCTTTTGTGAGCTCCCATTATTTTTATCTATAAAATGAAGGAAAAAATTATAACACTTATAGTTTCCCTTTCAATTAAAAAATGCCATGATTTATTCTGTGACATCACAATATTCATTTGTACCGTAACATGAAAATTTATAGTATAACCTAGTTTGTTAAAAAACCATCGACTTGTTAATGTAGGGATTTTATTGACTTTTAATTTTCACAAAGGTTTACATTCCCTTTTCATCTAATTCATCTTTATTTAACCTTTTTAAGCCATTACATGTAGTAAATGTTTTCAATGAAGACAACAACCAAAATAAAAATCTTAATATGAATATATCATAGAGAAGAATATGAATAATTGTAAAATTTCCTAGGTAGCTTCTACTCTGCATATTGAGCTTGCTGTGTTTTACATGAATAATAAAATATACTAAAATTGATGGCATAATCCTTTTGTTAGAGCATTTATGAGATGAAAAGATGAAATCTACAAGTAAAAGTTATTAAAAAAAATAACACATCTCTAACAATAAAGAGATGAAGTCTGTCTCTTCATTTACATATGTCTCTAGTTTTATAAATAATAGGTCATATTTTGTAGGATGGCCCTTTTTTTTATAAACTTTGGCAATGCTACTATAAATATAAAAATATTTATGAATTAATTTTTATATTTAAATTAGAGATTCTTTAGGTACAACTGAAGCTTCAGCCTCCATTAAACTGAATATTTTTTTAATTATTTGAGACACCTACAGTGTTTTAGAACATAGATTAATGTGAAATGTCTTCATCTCTAGAAAAGTACAATAAAACTATCTTAAAAATTGGCCTTCTGGGTGTATTATAAAAGAATGCAATGGTCTCTCTTTTTAGTTATTAAAAAGTGATAAAATTTAAGCTTTTTCAAATCATACCACTCACTTATATAATGTAGATTTTATTTTGTATGAGGAATAAATTGAGAATATTACATATAATATTAATAAATCATTAAATTCTATTAAAGTGTCATATATTTTCAAAAGAATATTAACTAACCTTTATAGGTTTCATTGGTGTAGTAACAATTAGAAACATGCAAAGATCAAATACAAATAATTTGTTGATAGTTAAGTAGCAAATCATTATTTTGCCAAGATTATTTTAAATACATTAGGAAAACATTGTCATATTTTATGTTAAGTAGAACTTACTTCTTAAATACACATATTTTTACGATTTCCTATGATTACAGAATGATTCATTAAAAATCAAATTGGAATAAATCAGATGTAAATCAGAAAATGAAAGTTCTCTAGAATAAAAAAATATATTTAGAATGTATCTTTTTAAAACTTGTTTTTACAGATCGCAGAGATATAATACTTCAACAAAGATGGCATGACCATCCGTCATTACTGTTTTAACGTAAAATCACGTGCTGAGAAAGGGGAATATACTGAAGGCACCTAAGTTTTTTTTTAAACTGTAGTAAAACAGAAAATGGTCAGACCACTGCTTATTAGTCAGTAAGCAATGGTGTTATTGTGGTCACAAAGAAAAATCCATGTTGTAAAAGAGAAGCAAAGTATGAAGTGAGCCAGTAAGTTACAATTGTTATAAAGATAGGCATAGGTTCTTTACTGCATTACTGAAATCTTACTGTTTAGGCAGATTACATGATTTGAGGATATATGTATACCTATAATTATTCTATTCTCTGGCCAAAATGAAGCAATATCTTATGTGGCTGATTAGTTTGCTTGAAGGTAAACTTTCACAAATAGCTTGTTTACAAATAAACAGCTCAATTGGTTTTTTATATAAATCCTCTAAAATCAAAATGAAGCAAATTGTGTCCCCACCCCAGTTCAGAAAGTAATCTGTTTCCTTCTTTTTTGGATGTTGGGCATGGTAAACATAAATTCAAATCTCCCCTTATTACATTACAGAAAATACATCAAATATCTCCTCCCTTTACTACCTTCTATGTATGTGAAAAAGCAAATCAGGTGATATTGCATAATTCACCTTATTTCTTATAAAAATATTTCAAACACAAATGGTAGTAAGACTATAACAAAAACAACAACAAACCATTTTTTTCCACCACTACATATATGTCTTTTTTTTAAAAAAAAAAAATAAACTTTACAAGAATATTGGAGCTCTTAAAAATTTTTTCTCTCCACCAGAGGTAAATATCATTCTGAATGTGATGTTTTTTTCATTTTTACATGCTTCATTTATAACTTTCATACAGACGTATAAACATTTAAGTAATATATTGTATTTTTCCCTTTAAATTCTATTTACATGTAGTATACTGCATTTATATATCTTCATTTTTTGCTATATGTTCATTCAGTTGCTCTCTAGTTCATTCAGTATCAGTGTAACAATGCATCCTATTATATGGATAGTGCAAAATCTGTTTTATTGCTCACACATCCTGTAGCCACACCTTTTTATTATTCAGAAACACAATAATCAGTGATAAACTATAATGTAAACAATTCATATTTATCAATGAACCCTCTAGGCATATAGATATGTAGGTTTCTTTCTCTGCTTTATTCCTGTATATCACAGTTATTTCAAATCTGTAGATGATCAAAATTACCTTGAGATCTTATTAAAAAGAATTTTAGATAATCATCCTCTGCTCTAAACCTTCTGAAATAGAATTTCTCCAGGCCATGGCCTAAGAAATTACACAAAAATATGATTAAAATGTACAGATGGTCTTAATATGCAGTTATGTTTGTAACAATTGTATTAAAAGTCAAGGGCACTAAAGGTTTTTATACCCCAGTTCCAACGTGTGTGTCTGTGGGGGAATTCCCTGCCAATAAACAATTCTCTGGCACCAACTGGGTGTCCTACCATTCTTCTCAATTCTGACATTGTCTACCTGGAGATAGGTTCAGATTCTATGCATTAAGTTTTAGTGCCACAAGACTGCCTCTAGTCTCAACTTGAAATGCCAATCCCAAACCCAGATTATTACCTGTGCTTTGACAGACCAGCTACAGATTGGAGGTTCGAACTATCCCTTCCTCGGGTTTGTTTAATTTGGTAGAGTAGCTCTACTTAGTGAAACATTTTATCTATAAAGTCATGGGTTTATTATGAAAGGTTATAATTGAGTAACAGTTAGATGGAAGAGATTCATTGGGCAAGGTGAGGAAAAGGGGTGAAGAGCTTTCATGCCCTATCCAGGCATACTACTTTCCCCGCATCTTCATGTGCTTACCAACCCAGAAGCTCTTCAAACCCTACTCTTTTGTGTTTTAATGGAGGTTTCATTACATAGGCATGATTGTTTAAAACATTGGCAGCTGGTGAACTCTACCTCCAGCCCCTATCCCCTTTCCAGAACTCAGGGGAATGAGATTGAAGGTTTTGATCCTCTACTCACTTGGTTGGGTCTTCTGGCAAGCAGCTCCCAAACTTAGGTGAGGTACAAGAGTCACCTCATTAACAGAACAAGTGACACCTTTATCGCTCTCATTCTTTAGGAAATCCCAAGGGTTTTTAGGAACTTTATACCAAAAACAGTAGTATTACTGGTAATTTGTTTTAGCCTTTTAAATAAAATGTACATGCATGAAACCTGCAAATATCATAGATGTACAATAATCAATTCAATATATCAATTCAATAATGAAGATATTGAAGATATCAATAATAAATTTCTCATAAAGTAGTGGGCTTTCAAAAGCGAAATGAAAATTATTTTTCTCAGCTTCTAATTTTAAAAAGTCTTTAAAAATAGAAGAAAAATAGCTTGAGTTATAATAAACAAAGTGACAGTAAATTGTCTTATTTCTGTGCAATTTATTTACTGCTAATAAATTTGTACAAATTAAAAAACATCCTCATTCTTCCAAAAACATAGCATTGTACAATTATTTTGCCTTTTGCTCAAAATACAGGAACAAAATATTAGAATGAGGAGCAGTATAGAATTGCTTTTTATAAGTAGAATTGGCCACCTATGGTTATAGACACAAATGATAATTTATGAAGGGTTATGTAAAATGAACTGAAGTCACTGAATGTTTAAATCACTATAGTATATTAATCAAAATTTGTATTAGCTTTTATTATTTGATCTCGGGGTGACTTCCTCCTGTAAAATACTGAGATTACATTAATTGTGTCACCTTCATTTGGAGAAGTGAATACAGTAGACTGTAAATGGATTTGAATCTGAATTTTTTTCTATAACATAGTCATTTATCTTTTAAAAATGATGTTAAATGTTCAGTGTGCAGTAGCTGTTAGGATTGTCAGAGTGAATATAAAATGTACAAAGAATTATTTCAATAGTTGGATCATTCATACTATATAGTTGTTACATGCCCTCTTTTATTATTTGTACTCACTTAATTGCCTTTAAAAATTTATCTTCCACATCTCATTTTATTATACTATCATTTTTGGATAATATTTTTACCCTTGGAATTTTAACCTTCTTAATGGAGAAAAAATTACATACATATGAGCACAGTTAAATATATTAATGATGCATTTTATGTTCTTATAAATAATGCAACAATTTATTATTACATTTTGAGAGAAATACTGTCATAAATGCTTGGTTTGATAAGCAAAGTGAAGTTGCCTTATATCATCATGATTAGATAGTATTGCTTAAGATTCTAAATATATGACATTAGAAAAGTAACTAATATAAAGTATAAGTAAATGATTATATAAATATGCATAAATCTTATAAACAACAAAAACTAATTATATGTGAAAATCTTCTTTTATACTCTAAATTTAATTCTCTCACCAAATATATATGCCCATGATCCAG
The DNA here is from genome assembly GCA_030015415.1 of Cynopterus sphinx. NCBI lineage: Eukaryota > Metazoa > Chordata > Mammalia > Chiroptera > Pteropodidae > Cynopterus > Cynopterus sphinx. Next base: position 35,358,221 of record CM057380.1, read on the forward strand.
ATCTCCGAGTTTTTTTAAAGTTCTCAATGACAAAATAATGTCGAAGACAATAAAAGTTGTTTTTTTAAAGGTTGAAGTTTGGGATGACTTTGAAAGTGCTTTTATTCTTTAGCTACTAAGGGCAAGAAATATTTCCACTAGCTATTGAGACATAAAAACATGACTCACACAGTATGTTATCATGGAAAAATACTAGGATAGGAATTAGGCACAGAATTGAAATGAATTCACTGAGCTAAAATGTGTTCTCTTCAGTTTTCTTTTATGGTCTGTTAGTAATCTCAAAGTATCTGCTTGGCCAATAAATAAACGCTGAGTCAATTCTGTTTTTGATTGTTGTGTGTGTGTGTGTGTGTGTGTGTGTGTGTGTGTGTGTGTTTTCATTGATTCAGGTCAGTATCGAAGATGCTGTCTCATTCTAAATAGTTCCATTCAAGGTAGAAAATATCATTTGAACACAAAATTTCCTAAAGATTTTTTTGGTTAGTAGATCTTTTAGGCTTGAATGCAGAAAAGTGGGGGTCAGAATTAACCAGAATAAGGAAGTTAATTGACAGCTAGATTCATAATATGAGTAATATGTTGCTTTCATGTAAAAGTGCATTAAATGAAAAGATAATGGGAAATTGTTATTACTTTTAGTATAAATAATTTAATATTGTAAAGCACACATTAATAATCAGAACTATAATATGGCATAGGTAGAGTTATGAAACATAAAAGTAAAACATGAACATCTAGGGCTTCTACTATAAATATGCCACCTATGTTTGGAATACTTTCCTAATCTGCATTTCAGGTATTAGCTTGAAGTTATATGGATTTATTTTCCTTTTAAAGAATGAATTTGGTTTTATAGGCTGTGTTAACTATTGTTAATTTTAAGAATAAAAGTTATTATACATTCATTTATGAAATATAATGGAACTATGAATTTTGCTTGCACAAAATACTTATCATTAATAATTTTTCATACCCCAGTGGTTCAATTGTAACACTAAGTCATTCTGAGTTAGAACTAAAAACAGTTTCATGCTTGCATCTATAATGACAAAGTAAAAATTATTTTTGTCTCATGCATGAATTTATTTTTATTAAATGCTTTAGGAAGCTTAATCTAAATTTTATTTTATGAACACTAGTTCTTGAGTTAGTAAACAGCATTTGGTAACCAGCAATTCTTCATATTTTTGGATGTTATGATGTCTCTATTATAAATACTATTTAAATATGTCCTAATTTTTACTGAAAGATTATTACCTCAATAACCATTACTTAGAAAATCAGCATTCTGGACATTGATATATCAATTTAAGCTTTTACCCATATTTATAAAGAATAGAGATTAATACAAAATTATACTTAAGTACTCAAAAATATTTGATATTTTTAATTCTTAATGAGGATTTATAGAATTATAGAGCTGGGAAAAGATTAGAGATTTACTAATTCAAACAATCAAATTGTAATCAATCAATCAATCAATAAATAAATAAATAAATAAATAACTTCTTAAGACATTAACTACTTGTCCTAGGTCAGAGAGCATAGTGGCAGAGTTTAAATTAAACTAGTTTCAATTGCTGGCTCAAATATCATCTTGCCTAACTTCATAGTTTCCCTTATTGTCTGCAAATAATATAGTTAAATAATAATAGTACCTACAAACACTTTCTAGGGAATTAAGAGTGTTTATGTAAACATCATTTTTAAGAATAATATTTGTCCAAAGAAGAAGTAGCAGGAAATGTTTCAGCTCTACCTTGCTATTAAAATATCTTTTCATCAGTAGGAAGATAACTGGGGAATACAGATTTCTATATCTAAATAAAGTGCACATGAGAGAGACAGATGAGTTGGTATGAGGAAGAGGCCACCGTTTATCATCAACAGATTTCCTTATTCTCCACATTAGGTTGACCAATGGAAAGCAGTTAGTTGGTTGATTCTTGCTTGCAGAAAAATCACTCATTTGGGGAAGAAAGTTAATTCAAATATAGGAAAAAAATATCCTTGTTTATCTCTAAATAAATTGTGGTCTTCACTAAGTGAACCATGTGAATCCTTTTGACAAGGTCTCAGTGGTGTGGAGGTAGTTTTTATCCAATACATTGGCTTTCCTCAGAATTTCACTATGCTCTTATAAATGTAGCACAATTAAATCTGTAAAGAGATATTGTCCTTAAAAAAAAATTTCTGGTTAAAAGTTAGAGAAAAATACTTTTCTACAACACATTTTCCCTAGCATCTGTTTTTGAACATCAAGAAACATTTAATTTTAAGTTGTAAGTAGTACAGTATGAAAATAAATACCAATAATATAATTTTCTGATAAAATCTGCAGTACCTGAAGAATTGAAATTAATTTACACCAAGTCATTATCTTTTTATAGCAAGCAGATGTTGGGGTTATGATATTAGTGAACTTTTGGTTTTTTTCATTCACAGATCAAGATCTGCTTTTTAATACATTGAGAAACTAAGGTCTAACCCTTCTGGCAGCAGACTGGCTTTCTAATTATCTTAGTAATAGCTCTAAATTATTATTCAATGTAGGTCTGTGTCCCACTGTTAGTGGGTCATGGTATTCCTCGGGGTTCATACTTTATTCCTCTGTTAGTAAATGACTTGTCATCTGCAAATAATTCAAATTTACTGTCTAGCTTTAAAAATAATATTGATATGGTCAGGAAGATATTGATGCATCTGAAAGGGTCTGAAAGTGACCGGGAGACAGAGCAACTGATTCCTTTTTAAGATTTATTCTCACTACTCTCCCAAAAAAGTAGCATTGGTAATTTCATATCACAACACATTATGTTGTCTTTTTAAAATTTTTTCTTTCACTCTGACATATACCATATTTTTAGGGAGTGAATTTTTATTTTTTTATAATAATAAAACTACATAAAATGTCCTCAGTAATAAATAACCAAATTATAGAGGATGACTCAGTGACATATACTTTTATATCACTTTTGAGAGTGACTAGATTTGATTTTACCTACCCTCCTCAGTTTATTCAGCTTTGAATGGAAGTACAAATATTTCATCTTTTTAAGAAAATAAAAGCTTTTAAGAGATTATTCATTTGGCCTTGGTAATTTCAATTTTTTGAGACTAACATAAGAAAACAATGAATGATTTTTGAAAAGATATATAAATGTGAGAAAAAAGTTAAATTACATAAATAAAAAATAATCTAAATTTTTATGACTGTGATAACTGTTATATAAATAATGATGACACTGCTTAATGAAATATAAAACCACAAAAATCATATTTAATAAGATGGGAAACATCATGAAATAATGAATATGTTGACATGTTAAATAATCTAAAACTATTACACTCATATTTTAATAGCATTATAGATAATTCAATTATTTAAAAAATATATTACCTAAACACACACATGCATGTATCTTTAACTATATATTGTAGAAACTCTAAGAATAACATGAAATGCTTTTTCTCAAAATAAAAAATCAAATGTGATAATAACAGACTTTTACTTTAAAATATAATGGAGTACCTTATAGCAGACCAACGCTTTTTTATCAAGAATACCTAGAAAAACAATAATAATGTCAAAATATTTTTGACATAGTATATCCTTGAAAAGGAGAAATAAATTTTAACACATATATATGAAGGAGGTTTAAACCAAATAGTATATTATTAAACATAAAAAAAGAAGAAAATTATAAACATACAGTAGAAATTTTTTTTTAAAAAAGAAAACAAATGGAAAAGAAAAAAAATTCATCTACGAGTTGGTTCTTGGAAATGATAGTAAAATTAATAAACCACTACCAGATTTAAAAAATGAGAGAAGATACAAATAAACAGTTTTGGAAAACAGAACGATACAAATTCTAAAGATATTAAATAAATGTTTTTTAATTAAAACTTCACCTAATACATTGGAAAATTTAGATGAAATCAGCAAATGTTTGAAAAACAACTCATTAAAACTGACACAAAAAATAGAAAATCTGTTTTATATATATTAAGCAAAACTGTAAATGAAAAAAATAAACTTCATAAAGATAGATGAATACAAGTCATGGTGGCATCACTTATGATTTAGGTAAAATTTATAAATACACCAAATCTTACACAAATTCTTATGAAGAAAAGAAAAATTAAGTTAATAACTTCCCACTTAAACTCATTTCATAAGGCTAGCATCAAATCACGTTAGCTTCAAACTTAATTAGTACATTAGAAAAATATGTAAATTTCTCTCATTAAAATAATATTAAAGAATTGAATATTAACAAGTGAAACCCAGTAATATTTGGAAAAATAATAACTCATGATTAGTCATATTTTTCAGATACACAGGAAAATTTAACATTTGATATTTAATATGATTCACTGGATTACATTTAAAAAAAAAGAGAAAAATAAAATGACTATCTCGGATGTCTAGAATTTTTTAAAAATCCAATACACATTCAATCAGGAATAATAAAAAAACAACTTCCCCAGTTTAGTAAGACAATATAGAAGAAACACAATCAAACATTGCACTTCAAGGTCAAGTACTGAGACTATTACCACTAAGATTAAAAATGAGCTAAGGATGGGCACTATTATCAATTCCTTTTAACATTATAATGAATTAACAAGTCAGGAAAACAAAAAATTCTTAGAAAGTAAAAAATAAATTTCATCTTATTTTTAAAAATTTATTTTTACTTATAAGTAAGATATACATAAGTGAAATTGATTTTTGTTTATTGATCGTATATTCACTTACTATTATATGTTTAATATTAATTTTAATAGCCCTTTTTTAATATTTGGGTTTGAACCTAAACAGGGTGACTATTAAAATTAATATTAAACATATATATAGTTATAAGGTCAATAAACAAAAATTTATATAACTTAATAAAGAGAAAAAAGAATTTTAAAATAATAACATTTAATTTAGTATAAAACATAGGAATAAGTGATATATAATAATTCTACTCTGAAAACATTATGAATTATTGAGGGAAATTAAAGACCAAAATAAATAAAAGCAATATACCATGTTCTTAGATTGGAATACTCAAGAGTATTAAGGCATCAATTTTTCACAAACTGTTTTATACATTAAACATAAGAGTAATCAAAATCTCAGCAATTTCATGGGAAAATAGCAAGCTAATTTTAAAATGCAAGTGCAAATATCCAACTAATATTGAGGAAAAAGAAACAAAGTAACACTTTCACTATTAGACATTATGACTTATTACAAAACTAGACAAGTTAGGCAATATGGTACTGAAACAAAAAATAGTGGTCAATGGAATAGATGAGTGTTTCTAGAAACAGATTCATATATCTATGTTTAGTTGACAAATGCAACATTGCTGTGCACTGAAAAATATTATATTTTTTTTCAATAAATGATACTAAGTCAGTTGGATAATCATTTAGAATAAAAATGAATGTTAAACCTAACCTCACACCATATGTAAAAATTCTAGCTCTATTTTTGTTCTAAATGTGATAGGTAAACAAAACTTTTAAAAAACAATTATAAATAATTATCTTTGGAAAAGGTGAAGTTTTTTTAAACAACACATAAAAAGCAATATCTAAATGGAGAAAATGTGATAGACCACATTAAAATTAAGAAAATATATCTATAAAGGACATAATTAAGGGAGTAAAAGAGCACACCATAGACCATGTGCATATCTGACAAAGAACTCACTTCTGTACACAGATTCTTAAAATTCAGTAACAATGAAATAGTGAATACAGTTAAAAGAGGAGGTAGGGAAGGGTGGAAAAGACTTCAATAGGCACTTCAAAAATAAAGGTATCCAAATAGCTAACATACATCTGAATAGTTGTAAATATGATTAGTTATAAGAAATTCAAATTAACAATAAAATGAGGCAATACTAAAAACCCACCAAATATTAAAAATAGAACTGACCAGTATTGGTATGAGTATGGAGCAAATGGAGTTCTCATATACTGCTGATATTATTGATACAATCACTATGGAAATCTTTTTGGCAGGGTCTACTAAGTCTGAATGCATTAGTATCCTAGAGTGGGCAAGTCCATTCATAGATAAAAATTTAATAGAAATGTATATATATGTTCACTAAAATATATGTAGAAGTAGTTTACAGACACACTATTCATAATACACAAAACTGAAAACCATCTAAATATCCATCAAAAGGAAGCTGGATAAATAAATCATGAAATACAATCTAATAAATAGTGAACTACATAACTACATTCAAGAAAATAGATGAATTTGGAGTCAAAAAATAAGGCACAAAAGAGTATAAACATCACGATTTCACTTAGAGTGTTAAAAATCAGAGAGTAGGTCTAATTGGGAGGGAAGAAAGGAAGGACGTGAAAATGGTTTCTATTACTTTGTCAATGTTACTTTTCTTATTCTGAGTGATGTTTATATAGATAATTTTATGTTGTAAAAATCAATCAAGATGTATACTTCACTATTTGTATGCTTTATATTATACATCAACAAAGAGTTTATCTTTAAAATGATAATGAAATATGACTATTTTGCAGTTTTATTAGATAGGCTAAATGAAACCATGCATGAGAAAGCATTTTGGGAAGCTCTGGCAAAATTATTATTGTTACACAACAAATGTGATTTCTCAGCTATGAATGTATGGGGTAGAATATGAATTTTGACTCAATAAACTATCACATTGGAAACCCCTGACCTCTTTTCAAATTTTCTTTCTTGGCTGTATTAAGAGAACAGCTTGATTCTCACTGAAATTCTGTTCCTAGCTTTGTGATGCCAAAATGTCAAAAAAGACTTTTTAATATATTGTCTATAAATTCACTTTCAGAGAAAGTAACTGCTTCGCCAGCATAAAGTTTCAGGAGGAAAATGGGTTAAGTATTGCATTAATCTTTAGAATTAATACCTACATCCATTTCCTCCACTCTCTTGGGACAAATGAAGTTCTGAAACAAGTAGTAACATTGTTGACTTGAAATTGGTGCTCCTGATTAACATTTATCTCTCCTCTTCAATCACAATTTCTTTCTGTGTTAAGATTTAGCCATTTTCAACTGGTTGTTTATAAGATTTTTATGCTTATATGGCTTAAGCTTGTATAAAAGGAAAAAAAAACATAAAGAATGTCATGTGGGAAGCTATGAAATAGTTTACATTATTTTTATCATATTCCTTTCTCTTGAACCCAGGCATGTCAACTAGGCCAAATGAAAGAGAGGCTGGGAAATGTAGTCTATATATATGTTCAGAAAAAGAGAAACAGAGTTGTAAAACAGCTAGTTGGTATCTGTCTTAGCCACTCTTCTGTTTCACTCATCCTCTCTTACAGATAATAATAGTTCTTTAGTAGCTCAGCCGTGAAAAAGTTTATGTAGTCAAAGGTAAGCACTATATTTTTAATTAAACAAAATTATGTTCTATTACATCAGATTACATTAGAGGTGGTAATTGTATTGGGAGTGAAATGGTAAAAGAAAATGTGAGCATTGGTGTGTGTGGGAGTTAGGGTGATGAGAGAGCTAACTTCTTATCCTTATATGTTAGAGTCAGTAACAATTATATAAAACCAAAAAATTCAATATTTGTAGAAATGTGTCACTTTGAATAAAAGTAAAAACCAGTAGGAATGGGTAGGTGTTGGAAGTAATGGCCTCAGTGTAGTAAGAATCCATCATAGAGAAGAAAGTCAGTGTCTTTTTGGAAATTACAAAACTACTAATCTAAGTTGACTTTTCAGCCTTTTTGACCATGTTCATGTGCTATTTTGATTAAATAGAAAATAAATAGAATGTATATAAACAATAACATTATGAGACTATGAGAGGTCATCAGATTAACATGTGTCATTCAGCATGATAATGGGAAGCTCATAGGTGATAAAGATTTAAATTTTCATAGCTATAACAAAGAGACACAAAGGAAGCAGGATGTAAGGTGTTCAAATAGAGAAAAATGGCTGAGATCGTATAGAAAAGTTTTTGTTTGTTTAGGGGATACTCTGATCAGGCAAGATGAAAAATTTTAGGGATAGTTACACAGAATAAATAAAGTTTCAGAATCCAAGTGGTCTCACTGTTCTGACAATTGAAATTCTTTACTAGAAAATTATGGTGCTTACTCTTCTGTTGAGTTCTGTGAATTTGTTAGATTGTAGCTTTTGTACCTGCCTTGTCTGTGCATTTTAATCTTGGCTGTTTGTAGAACATTGAACCCACCAATGGAGAAAATAGATAAGGTCAACGTTTTCTAAACTTACTTCTTTTGTATTAGGGAAAACATCTGTTATAGGAACACTTACTTGGAATAATTTCAAGAGTGTTTAACACAGACATCAAAAGTAATAGGAAGTGATTTAGAAAAGTAAATTTGGTACTTGGAGAAGCAAAACAATTTTACCAAGGTCATAGTTCTCAGACTTTTAATGAAGTCAGACATCACAACAACTACAGAGGGTCACATAATTAAAAGACGGGTGGAATGCCACAGAGCATACAAACATAAGCCTTTAATAAAGACAACGGATTCAATACAGCAAGAGAAGAAAGCATTATGTAGATCCGAAGCATCTGAGCATACCTTCCAGAGTCCTTCCAGTTACACAGGATAAGCTTTATTTAGATCATAAATCACCCAGATAGTGCAAAAGGTCTCAGCCTCAGGGAAACTCAAGTCCCTACTTACTGAGAAGTCATCAATATCACAATTACAACTTAGACCAGGCTTTGTAATCAAATAAACCAGGTTTAGACTATTAAGCTATACATTTACAATAAACAATTTAGACAAGCAGGTACAGGACACCTCTAGGGGACTTTTGGTCTTAGCGTATTACAAATTAGCTTGACTGTTTCATCATTTACTCTCTTGTCCAAGGGTCACTATTATGGTTTCAGCCATCCCCAGGGCTAAGCATAGGGCTACCACAGATGATCTGTAAGTTAAATCTGTTACCTACACAGACTTAAATTAGTGTTAAACAACTTTTAAAGGAAGAAAGCCATACTAGAGGCACAATGAAGAAAATTTTTTAGATTTATGGGGTTCACATAAATAAATATGAAGCTCTAGCTTAAAGAGATTTTTTTAATTGTTGCTGTTTTGTTTTTAAAACTTATATGAATTTACAACATTGCAATTCTAAACTAAAAGAAGGGAAAAAGTTGTAAACTGGAGTCAGAGATAAACATTAAGACAGAAAAGTCATATAAATCTTTCAAAAATCTTTACTTACCTTGAAAAGTATAATATTCTTTTATATATTATTCTTTATCAGTTTTTAAAAGATCTTCCCATAATCTATCTGTGTCAAAATATGACCCAAAAAAGAAATCATGAAACAGTTGCTGTGAGGAAAAATCAAAGTCAGTATTTCCAGAAAAATATAACAGCAACTCTAAGATGCCCCAATGGAAAAGGAAATTGACCAAATATTTTTCAGATCATGTTATCTCTAACTTATGAAAAAGAACAGGTCTTAGAAATTTGAAGAACAGAATAATTGTCATAATTTTTACCTATGAAGTTTCAAACAAATAATATTCAAGAAGGGTCATTTCTTCTTAATTTATAGTGAATAGTTATTTAATAATTGCCAAGATTAAATACTAACTGATATTAACAAGTAACTTCCAAATAGTTTGAAGAGTGAAATCAATATGGCAGCATGAGATAGTAGCTAGAATTGGCCTGCTTTAAAGTCAATTGTTAGAGATTGATTAAGAGTACTTGGTTTACTATATTAATTTTGAGAAATAAAACTTAGGATAATAAACATTAAATGTTTATTGCGTTTTGTTTCTTCAAATTTTGTTTTAATTATATAATATTTTTCTGTTATAGTTAGAATGTGGTTGTTTTTTAATGTTTTCAGTGATGAAAGTTTGTATTACCTGAAGATCTTAATTTGCCTGAGTATTTATTTAGAAAGATACATACTGTCACCTAATTTAAGGCTAATAACTCACATTGAATCCTTTGGTTTATAATCCCATGACTCAGAAGAGTATTCCAATACCTGAAAGGCAAAGCAGGTGCAACTATTTCTTTTTAATGAAAAATATATAAATAAGTCTTTCATCTGGTCAGTAGAGAGTCAACAATTAAAATATTTAAAGTAACTGTATTAGTTTTCCATTACTGCTGTAGGAAACTACGACAACCTTGGTTTAAAACAACCTAAATTTATTATCTTATAGTCTGTACATCAGAGGTCTGACGTGAGTCTCACTGGACTAAAATTAAGGTGTCAGCAAGGCTGCATTCCTTTCTGGAGTCTTTGGAGAAAATCATCTTGTTTCCTTGCTTTTTCTAACTTCTAGTGACTCCCTGTACTTAGCTCCTGGCCTCTTCCTCCATCTTCAAAGTCAGCAACAGTGGGTCCAGTCCATACCTCACATCACTCCAACCTCTTCTGCCTCTCTGTTCCACTTGCATGGATTTCTGTGATTACACTGGATCCACAAAAAATCCCGAATAATGTCCCTTTTTAAAGGTCACCTTGTTAGCAAACATAACCACATCTGCAACCTTAATTCTCCTTTGCCCTGTAAAGTAACATATTTATAACTTTTAGGGATTTTGATGTAGGTGTCTTTGTGGGCCATTATTCTGCTTTTCACAAGCACCAGTATGATAGCTCTGCTATGCATTTAGTGTAAAAATCTACAAGCATTAAAAAATTTTTATATTCTGTTCTTATTACCATTTATATATACCTATATATACACCTATGTATATACACCTATTCTACTTCAACACAATGCAACATGAAGCTACATTTGCTAGTAGAGGATTACATTTAATGATTCATCAAATATTTACTATTAACCAGACTCTTATTAGGTGCTGAGGATATAGCAGTAAAAAATTTGAACTTCTACCATGGTGCGTATCTTCTAATGAGAGAAACAAACATATATGTCATATAATATATAATAATGTTATGTTATATAATATATAATAAACTATATTATATGTTAAATAAATTAAAGAACAGGTATGGGAAGTGTTTCATGTGTATGTGGACAATGAAATGGGAAATAAGAAGAAAGTTTACATGGAGTTTTTAGATTGAAGGGCCAGGGGACTCTGATAGGACTATCTAAACTGTTGACAGTGGTATAGATTTTACTTTGATTAAAATGATAACAGCATACAACAACCCTAAACTGGGCACCTCATCAATGCAACAGAAGTGGGTAGAAAGCTATAATTTTAAGAGAGGAGATTTGTGATGCAGCAGAAACCACTGTCAGCCAGCCAGCCTTTACATAGTACCTAATCAATAAACCTAGATACCTACAACAATCAGTGGCACTCAAAGATGTGGCTCTCCAAAAATTAGACAGTAACTTTTGTGGCTCCAAAAGTCCTATCCCATGTCATTGAAAAATAAAAACAAACAAACAAACAAACAAATAAATTATAATCCATTCCCAGGATTCCAGCTCCCATACTGGATTGCTTTTCTTATCAGGAAGTAGAAAACTTCCACTCAATATTTACTCTTTAACAATAAAGGGCCAATGATGTAACATTGTAGTTTAAAACTTAATTCTAACAGAAAAGAGAATTCAAGAAGGTTGTTACTGCAAGCAACCTAGAAGGAAAGAGATTTTATTTATTGGTTTAGAAAGATTTTGAGAAGAGCAGTTCTGGGGAGAGTTTCAGGAGTTCCTGTTGGCTCATAGTTTCCTAGCTACCAGAGAAAAGGACACATGATAAAATATGTGACTCAAGACATGCAAACAAAATGTCTTCAAGGATTTAAAACCTTTTTGTCAGACTCCATGATAATATCCATGAAGAAATATTTTTTCTTAAGCAGACACCTTCTCTCTCTACAAAAGTTTTCTGGCTCTGTCTTTTAGCATGTAGAATAACTCGTTTCATTATTATGGGGGGAAAAAACTCAGGTAAGCTTGGCTCCACTCTGTTTCCTTGGGAGAACGTAGGAGTAGCATTTGAAAATCTTTTGCTCTTTCAAGAAAAGCCAGATTCTATATTATGTGAAATATTCCGGTTTTTAAAAAGAGCAACTAATTAATTTTTAAAATACTATTTAAGCTAAAAATAGAATGCCTTCTACATTAAGCTCATTTACTGTTCACTATTTGTGACTTTTGTCCTACACCAAAAATTAGACATCACGGTACAAATTATTGCTTACACAGCAGATGATCTTCTAAGTCAAATGAATCTAGCTACCAATACAATTGGCGGTATTTTTTGGCTTTTACTCATTAGGTTAAAAGAAAATATTTGTAGCGTCTTACAAAAATGTTACTTAATTTGATTCAATAACAACCCAATTAAATCTCTGCTGTTGCTGTTACTGCCTATCAAAAATAAATTGTAGAAAAACCACATTGAATCTCTAGAGATAGAAAATAGTGTATCTTTATATACCATACACAGTCCATTCAAACAAAACAGAATAGCTAGAGGCAGATATTTTTTTTCTGTGAAATTTGTTTTTCATATTCATGTTATGCTATGTTTTATTATATCTAAATGATGCAAAAATTGCAGTGACAGTATGTTTTGTAAAAATGCTTGCTTTACTCCCTTTTAGGTTATTCCTTTTCAATGTATTATTAATAAAATAAAACTAATAAAAGAACCATAACTATAATCTCTGTTTCTAACAGCAATTTGTTATTTCTTGTTCATAATATAAAATTAGCATATAAATTATACCATAAAATTTGAAGAAAGTAAATGGCAAATATTTTTAATTGTTGATAAGCCAATCAACAGCCCATTATTATCCATTATTATAAATAGCTATTACATATTAAGATGTAGATTTCTTCTTTTTAATTAAACTGTAGAGCATTTTGGTGTCCTTGTCTGCAAATGTGCTAATGTTGATGGGTACATGTGGTAAGCAAACCTAAGCCAGACTCCTAGGAAATGACTTGAGCCAAGTCTGAGGATTTTGATTTGGACTAGTACTTAGATCTTGTGTTTTAATTTATCATTTGCTTAATTAAAAGTGCTTGAGCTGATGTACGAAAACACAAGTACAAAGTAAAAATAGAAAAACAAAACCAAATAAAAAGAAAGATTGAGGATTAAGTACATTGTAAATGACATAAAGAAAATAATAGTTCTGTTTTTTTGTTGTTGTTGTTTAGTAACATGAAAAGTCTATACTGATATGAAGAGATTGATTTTGCCAAAGGTTGTATAATGTTTCCTAGCATCTGATCAGTATTATTAAAAGTTCCATCTTTGAAGAAGTTCATGGTCCCTACTAATTATGACTTTTGATGAAGCTCACAAAAATGCAATTTTAAAATACAAAAGTTGAGCGTTGATTTTAGAATGTGGAGATTTATTAGGGACAATGTAAATGAGCAGAAATTAAGACAAATACTTCGGTATATCTTTCCTTTTAGAATGTTGTTGTTGTTGTTGTTGTTGTTGTTGTTGTTGTTGTTGTTGTTACAGGACGGCGAAATTCTGAGTCTAAGATCAAGATATATACTTTAGAGATAAGGATGAAGGGGTCTACTTTCTTAACACCACGTTTATGTTATAGCTTCTCAACACTGGCTCCATCATAAAATGATTATATAAGAATCTTTGGAGTGGCATTTTGACTTTAATTTGTTTTAAAATTCATCTAAGTCATTCTGCTATGGAACCAGGCCAGTGATCTAGGTGTGCATGATCTAACCCAACTCAACAGGTAGATTATTATGTCAATACATAGAGGTTTAAAACCAAAATACATACATACAATGGCTGCCTGGAGCTTTGAGGGCAAGGTGAAAGGAACAGAGCTTTTAAGAAATCAAGCTAGTGACAAAATTAACCAGCATGCTATGCAATGATCTTAAAGCAACTTATGTGACTGAAACTTTATATATTTTTTAACCAGAAGAGTATAAGAAGTATTGGAGAGGGAAAGCCTTCAGACAATAATGTAGATCTGATGCATGTGTAAGAAATGGAAAGTGAAGAGAAAGTGGGATCAGGCAGGGGAGTCCTCAGTGCAGATCCTGACCAAGTGTGGACCAGTCTAGTTGAAAGCAATAAGGATTGCCAGTTAGAAAGGAACTGCATTAGGTTGAAAGAGCCTGAATTTGCTATGTACTGGAGTGGTAGGTTAACTACACTCCTTGTGGTTGAATGGCAAGTCCTTTTTTCAAGGCAGATCAAAGTGTTATGCCTCCATGACTACCACAAAATGCAAATAGCACATTATTATTTTTAAATTCTTTCAGTTAGGATTCTCAACTCATATATAACTGGGGAGAAGTTACTAAATGTCTTGGCAAAGACATTTAGCCACCAAGTCCAGAGGAAGAGGCAATAATTTTTCATATCTCCATATATCTCCATAGCTTGTTTGCCAAAGTCCCTAACTTGGTGGGAAGGACTCTACTGTTATACAAATTTTATGTACAGCTCAATCTTACAGTAACCTAGTAAGAAAGAGCCCTAATATAATGCCAGGTAGAACTGATGGTAAAACATACCATTTTGGCAATCATAAAAACTTTCTGTATTCAGTGAGTCTTCTGGTATCCAACCCATCTAGATGATGCTGTTGGTAGTAAGAGTCAGTATTTGAAATGAATACATTTCTCTTTCAAGTATTTTATTTGTTTCTAGATTGCATTACACATGCCTTGACTAAATGGAGTTTTAGTACAAATAGATTTATCTTTTTTTAAGAATGATGTATTTTGACCACACTCAATTATTATTCTATGCTATAGTTATAGATATGAATCTAAACATTGTACTTAATTTGCTGGCCTACTTTACTTCATGGTATGTATATGTGTACACATAAACACTCAAATCGAAAAGGTTTTTTTGTTCTACCATTTCACTGATATGTTGCACAATGAAATCTTCAAAAGTAATTATTGAATCCAAGGTTAAACAGTATTCTCAAGTCATTTTACTGTCCTCAAAAATTATATATTTTAAAAAATATCAGTGCCTTTCACTTTGACAGTCAAAAGATTATTTAACATAACTACCCACTTCATTCTCTGAGGCATATTTAATCACCTATTTTTAATCACTTCAAGTGAGCATCATCTTCTCTGAAATTTCAGGATTGATTTTTTTCCCAACACATATAGTCCTTGACTTACTGATATTTTTTCTACTGTAACAACAAGCACAAGTTACTATGAGCAACATGGAAAGTGGTACAAGGTAATGTCACTTTAGGGGTAAAGTAGCCAATCTGAAAAACTTAATTATGTTCAGCATGCAAGCAAATAATTTTTAGGCAGAATTATTTAGAACAAGACAGAACACTATTCCAAAAACTTCTTCCCCAAATTATTCAGGCCAAACATATTTTGGAGCTTATATCTTAATCAAAGCCAGTCACTGATATAACAACAAATTGACTAAATATGTTGTTAGAACAATGCATATAGATATTTTTAAATACAAATAATGAAAATTTTTGTATCTCTTTGTTTAATAAAAATGAATTGTATTTATATGCTTTTTTAAAGTTAGGAAACAACTTTTGCTCACTTTTTTTTTTTTTTGGTAAGATGTGAGATTAGGTCTTAACATAAAATTGTTACCACTAGACAACTGTAAAAGGGAAGATGAGGGAAAACCTCAAGTTTACAATGAATTTGAATTAATATTTTAATATTTACTCATTCATGACAGTTACTCAAGACAGATACTGCTATTTTATTTTAAGATACCACACTGAACAAAATAAAATTCCTATACTCATATAACACACTGTAGTATGTTTCTGGTGGACCCAGTAAACAGACAGTGAACAAAGAAACAGAAATAATGAATAAATCCAAGCTGTTGGAAAGACTTTAAAATAAAATAAAGCAAAGTTAATGAGACAAAGTAAATAGTAAAGATAGAACGTTATTTTAGTCAGATAAATGTTAACACTTATCTGTGTTACTTGCAGTTGCCTCTCCTGATTCAAAATAGCATAAAAATTATTAGGGAAGAAAAGAGGAATAGAGTTTGATTTGTCTGCAAGTTCCAGAGCTTCCTTTTTGTCACTTTCATTTTGTGGTGAAAGAAAAAATTGTTTGTTTATGTTTTTTCTAATAATGATAATATAATACTAATAGAATCAAGAAAAGAAAAATGATGGTTGAGATGTGGAATTTTTATAACTAATATTGTTCCATTATAATTTAAGAAAAAATAAATATATATGGCTAGGATGTCAAAGAATTAATATATTTGAATCTTTTAACAATCATTATTACTATTTATTTGAATGCTAATTATTTATTTAATTTAAATACTGAAATATCAAATTTAAATACAGATTAAAATTAGTAGAGCCAAATATACAGTGAGGTGAATGTTCCAGTCATGTATTGGAAAGGTACATTACAAATATTTCTACTACTTGGATTGCCTTTTCACACTCAGTGATATCTTAGATTATTTAGATAGGTTACAGAAAGCATAGATCATAAAAGTAAAAATGGTTAAACTGGAGTTAATAAAAATTTAAAATTTCTGATTTTATAAAATACTGTTAAGAAAATAAAAAGAAAGTCACAGTTTGAGGCAGGGGGCAAATATTTGTTATACACATACCTGATAAAAGAATATTGTCCCTAATATGTAAACTTTTACAACTCAACAATGAGAAAAATAACAATCAAAATAAGGCAACAGTTTTATAAAAGTATTTCATAAAAGACATCTTACAATGGCATATAACAACACAACAACATACTCAAAATAATTAATTTCAGAGGACTACAAAGTAAAACCACCAGGAAATACCAATGCATACCCAATGAGGATGACTAATATTGAAAAGAATGATAGAGAGCATTTGAAATCTTGCTTCCCAAAAGGTCATCAGTATGGCTCAAATAAACCCTCATAAAAATCCTTAAAAAAAAAAAAAGAATGATAATATCAAGTGGTGCCAGGAATACAGAATAGTTAGAAATATCATATATTGCTAATACTAATGCAAAATGACAGGGCACATCGGAAAACACTGGAATTTCCTATAAAGTTTGACATTCATTTATTACATGGACCATCAATCTTACTCCTAGATATTTCTCCAAAGGAAGTAAAAAATCATGTCAACACAAACTCACATCTGCAAATATTCATAGCAATTTTATTCATAGTTTCCTTAAACAGGAAACAATCCAGGGCTTCTGTTTTTCTCTTTTAGGCACATTGAATAATAAGCCATGTGTAAGAACCCAGTGGGCTTCTAATTTTTTTCTGTGTCTTGGGTATTTATTTCTTTCTCACACTTTGGAGGAGTCTGGCTATCTTGAACTCCTTAGACAGAATATTTGTGAGATTTAATCTTTCCTTCAGAGGCTTTGGGCTTTGCTCTTTGGTTTACCAAACTCTTTTAAAAGCTGGCAAATATTTTAAAGAGGCGCTTATCCATTTTGGAGGCATTTCTCAAGGGGGATTTGGTTTCCTCAATAATGAGAGACTATGGGAAATTTCAAGTACCATTTCCAGAAGCCCCCACATCCTACATAATCCATACTTCAGAAAATGAATAATAGTTAAAATTTGGCCTTTGGAATTCTTTAGGGACCCAAAATTTTCCATAATGTACTCAGCAAACAGAACCATTGCTAGTTTCTTTTTCCTTTGCAACATTCCTCTGCATGGGCAAGACCAATTATCAGACCAGCTGGGATCTAGAAATAATCACAGAGAAGGAAATGACTGGAATTTTTATTCCTTTAATCCACTCTGCATCCACACATATCCAATACTTTTAAAAATATAATTTTGCAATTATTCTGGATTTTATGTTGTAAGGTACAAAGTCTATAGCAAACTCCTATTGGTTTCTTAGCTTTGGAAGTTTCTTCTATAAATTTTCATCTCAATGTTCAGCTTTCCAAGAAATACTTTAACATATTCTTTTAAATTACAATGCAGATATTAGTTTCAATAAGATATTTAATTTATAAACTGAGACATTCTTATATTTAAAAATATGTAAAAATATTTTTATAAAAATTATCCTGACATTAATATTCATTCACCCTTTTGAAATGTGTCATTGGGTTTACTATCTTAAATACTTACATTTTTCTAAAATACAGGTAAAATGATAATTCTCCCTTTGGAAAAACTTTGTCTGTTTTAAGGAATAAAATTTCAAATCCGCTGATGGTATTCAACACTTTCTATGAATTTATCTTAATTACTTTTCTAGTGGCAATCTTCCACTTCACCTATCCAATCATCTGAATCAATGAATATTCACATTTAACTTTTTCTCTAGATATGCCATGTACTCACACACCTCTATAATTTATTTTTGAGTAGAACACAACACTCGACCTCTCTGCCTATCAAAATCTTACTTTTTACCATTGGTTAATTCACAGGCCCCCTCTTCCACTGAGGCTTTCCCTCATCAAAAATATACTCATCTTCTTTGAAACTCCAATCATTTGCTTATATCTCTTCTTAGCACTTAATTTTTCCTACAGTTTTTTTTAATACTCAGTCATTTTTAGATCTTTCCCATGTTAGTACAAAACTCTTGAAGGGGAGCTATGTGTGTATTTCTCACATACTATTCATGAAGTTCACACTAAAATATTTTTTGAGTATGACCATTGATTTTTTAATATATGTATATGGTTTATTAATAAGAAAAAGCTCAAATATTTTGTAGTTAGGATTCATTACCTTAAATTAGATATTTCATCTAGTTAACTTTCTAGCCAATTATCTACTTGTAAAATATCTAAATATACATATTTCAAATTACTAAAACATACTTATTTTTCCTTAAAAAAACTTTCGATTAAAACTTTGTTAAAATATTTTTCTATTGCATCTTTTGAAATAAATCAACTTTTTTCATAAAGCCCAGCTCAACCCAGGGATAATTCGAATGATTTCTACATATTAATACGCTGAAATCTGAGTTTCAAATGAAAATTCATTAGGTAAATATAAGCATTTCTCGATTTGCAAAATACTTTCATGTATGCTTTAATTTTATAAGTGATATGCTGTAATTTTTATTCAGACTACTTAGGTATTGAAAATTTGTTGCTCAGTTTGGACATCAATATTTTTCTCTAAGGGAAGGAATAACAGCGGTTTTTGATTGCAAGAAAATTATAGTTATTTCTACATTGTAAACAACAAAGACATTATAAGTCAGGCAGAGAGTTGTAAAATGTTTATCTTTTATTATCCAGACAATAAAGAGAAAAACGAGTATCATCGTGGGTGCTAATAGCACATACACACAAAAAAAATCTTCAATAAAAAAATTATTTCTATATTCTCATTTTTCTTATTTATATGTAGATAATATGTTTCAACTGATTATTTGTACCTTTAGAGATGAAAATATAAAAAAGCATGATGAAGAAAGAACCACAGAATAAATCAAGTTTCTTTAGCTTCATTGTTCACACTAGGGAGATTAAAGTACCCTGCATATATATATTTTTTTTATTTCTTAGGGTTTAGCAAGTCATGTTCTCTGCTAGTGTTACTGGGAATCAATAATCCCAACTGACTGACTGATTTGAGGAAAATTATCAACTTCTATTTGAGTTATAAAATTGAGGATGTGAGTTGAAATAAATCTCTATATTAAAAAAAGATAGCTCCTTATAGAATTATAGACTTATGCTCCTAAAGTAGCCCTTGGAGGCTGAATAATACTAACTTGCATTTGAAGAACAAGAAAGCTGAGATCCAGAAAGTGGAGTGGCTTGTGCACAGTTATGCAATCTATTGTATCAGAATAAGAATTGAAAACTGCTTCTAAACAGAACTAGAATCCAAAACTTCTGTCAACATTTCTACACAGCAATTTGTTTCCTTTTTTTTTTTTACATCTGCTCAGATCAACTGAAAATCCTTTTTTACAAGCATTTTCAAAAGTCACAACAATCCATAGTAGATGATTTAGTTTAAAAATTCTAAACAGTTCTATTTATTCTTTCTTATACTCAAAGTTCAGATAGCCTGTGAAGTTGCATGTATACATAAACTAAAAATTTTAGTTAAATTTTTTTTCAAAATTTCTGTTTTGTGGAGGACTAACTTGACATCAGAAGTTTAGTTGTTTACAAATAGAGCAAGGTTGACCTTGCCTGCTTTCATCTGTAGGAATTCCTAACCTGAATGGCTACATGCTACAAATGATTTCTAGGATTTGGCTTCGGTGCTTAGTTCGGCCTGTTTTAGTAATTACATATTTTTCTCTCTACTTGCCTGCTGGCCACACCATCTCTTCAGGCAGCTACCTACAGGGAAAAAAACCTATGTCTTCAGCCCTCTAACCACCACGAGGCCACCCCATTTCAGGCATGTTCTAGGACAAGCCAGATTCTTATCGCATTTCAGATCTGCCTTTCCAGTCTCTGTGCCCAACCATACGATGGAAATGAGCTGCTCCATTGTTGTCTGAAAAGGGGGAAAATAATTCTAGTATAAACCACAATTTCTCTCCAAGAACAGCTATTGGCAGCATTTGGGGTTGCCATCAATAATAGGCATGTCATTTCCCTCACGGGGAAGGATTGGTTTACATAGATTTCCTGCTGCTGCTGTCGCTAGCAGAGATTCTTAATGTGGGAAACCTTATACATTCTGACTTCACAGCCAGTCTGGCAATTATATTCCTGGTAAAAATGTACTAGGCAGCAGAACGAGTGCAGCAGGTCATTTCCTACTACCATAAGACATACTCCTTTGTGCAGATGTGTGGACCCAGAAATGTCCGTTTGCTAAGGAATTTTATGATAGTTTGCTCTCTCTTGCAATGAAAATCAATGTTGGATTTTTTTCTTGGAAAAAAAATTAATCTCGGAGATGTAATAGAAGTAAAACAAGGCAGAAGTAATTCAGGTTAAGCATATTTAATCACTCATAATAAACTTAGTCGATATTAATGGAGATATAATTGCCAGATCAATTCAGATAATTATCCCTCCATAGTCTGCACCAGAAAGTCTGCATTTACTGACAGCATAGCAAAAGTACTGAAGTTGAAATGAGATCATATTTATCACAATTTCACTCCCAGGTCTATGATAAAATGACACATGGTTTTTAACCACTATGCTATGATTATCTATTTTGTTTAAAGTTGAATTCCTACATACGTCATATACTTAGCTATATACAAATGTCTTATTATCTAAAGTTAAATTACTATATATTATACACATATGTATACATATATACATATTTATAGAGAGAGAGAGGGAGCAAATGAATGAATTACTGGAAGACTTACAAACCATTTATTCTCCTGGATATTCTCAACTTTACCATTGATCTAGAAAAAAAAGAGCTCTGGGTATTTTAAATATAAAATTATTGGATTTCTAGACAATTGCCTTTATCAATCTAGGCTTTGGTGTCAGCATATTGGCTATATCATGATATACTATATATAAAACCCTATGAAATTTATCACAATATCTTTTATGAAAATATCAATTTCCACATATTTTCTGAGTCCTTTTTCTTAGGACATAGCAAAAATTCTTTAGTCTTACTGCCAAGTCTAGCTGTATTTAAAAAATATTTTTTATCTTATTGGCTTTATGAATTTAATAGCTAGTCTTATTAATCTATACGAATAGTTATGCCATATCTATGACTATCTATAATGAGTGTATAATTTTTATTCACTTTTTACTAGCCTCATTTTTTACTTAATTTCATGTTCTCAGTCTTGATTATTCTTCTTGCTATTTTTTCTTTTTTCTTTTTTTACATTCAGGCTATTTTCTTGATTTGTGGACCTTGAAAAAAGGTCTGAAATACTTTCTGAATCAAGTTGGGAAATAAATAAGCAAATAGATACACAGTTTTGCAACTATCTGTGAGTGATCTTGAGCAATTTAATCTCCCCAAACATATTTCTTTATATATAAAATTAAAATACTATCTCATATAGTATTTTAAAAATCAAAATGTTATACATTTTAAATAGCAATAGCAGTATGTGGTAACTAGTAAGAGTTTAATGAAATTAATTATATCTGAATTTACATCTAGTCCTGAGTGCAATATTTCAAGAGATTCACTGACAAGTTGGAGTATAACCAAAGGGGGGAAAAAATGACTCACCACATTGTCATAGAGAAAAAATTGCACAGGAATATTATAACGTTTTTTTTTTTTTTTGAGATATAACAAAACTCCAAATGCAGTTCATCTGTGTGTGTGTGTGTGTGCGTGTGTGTGTTTAAGTGTATTTGAATAAGCAAAGATGATGTTATAGAAGAATACAACTCAATTGTTCACTGTGGTTACCTTCAAAGAAGTTGAGATTAAAAAGCAGTAAAGAGGACTTCACATTTTCAACCATACATATTCTTAAATAGGAAAAATGAAGAGTTTAGAGACCATGGGAAAGTTCTACATTCTGTCTCCATTTCCCATTTTTTCTTAAATTATTTAAACACTGAAGAAAGAATGTAGTAGGAAGGGGTCTACAAATCTTTTTATAATAGGAAAAAACTAAGGATGTTAGCCTAAAGCAGAGATAAAGGAGGAATTATGGCTGTCTTCAAATATTTGAAGGACTCTCAAGGAAAGGATAATTTAGACTCATTCTATAATGTTGCATAAGAAGGGAAAAATGATCTTGGTAAAATAAATAATAAACTAACCACAGTAGAGTAAATTTGAAATGAGCTGTCATTCCATGTTAGTATTAAGAAGAGGTCATATGTTCATATTTTAGGGATGTTATTTGCAGGTGAAAATTACTAAGGCAGATCTAATTCAATTCTGAAATAGCATCCCACTGCTATTTTATTTATGTAATAAATTATATTTATCTGCTTTGGTATTCCAAAATTTGCTAAATAAGCCCACAAATATTTATTGATTAAACAGTACATTCCAAGTAATATACTGCACATGGGGAATAACAGGCACATAAGATATATCCAACCCTTCAAGGAGCTCATTGTCCAATTAGAAAGACCTTTACAAATAAATTTTTAAAAATATAATAACATTTAGTGTAGAAACACAAGTCATTAAGGAAACAGAATAAAGAGAGTAACAAACTCAGAATTAAATAATGATTTCCTCTTAGGTATTGATACTTGTTTTGAAATGTCAGCCAATTGTTTAAACATAAATCAGATGTAAGCAACATTTTAAGAAAGTTTAATTTTAAACATCATCTAGTGTAGTTGTACTTCTAAACTATTATACAGATGAATAGAACACTGTACATCCCAAGGTATTCAAATAGGCTCATTAAAAGTGTAGAAATGCTTAGAATCAAGAAAAATTAAAGACTTTTCAATGAGGTGAAAGGCTTGACTACATAGTAATTGCAAAGGAGGCAATGATGCAATTCTAATTTTGAAGGATATAAATTATGCAAGTGACATCAACAGCAGGGGGGTTATTTGTCCTGATGTGAAGATGTTGCAAAACTCATGAATTTCAAATCTAAATTAAGAACAAAGGATTTACAGTTTATTTAGAAAGAAATGAAAGACAAGTTATGGCAATAGAGGTCAATTCTGTGGCTCACTCTTAACTCTAAGGATTATTAGTTCAGTGCTGTCCTGACTCCACTACAAAGAAGGATAAGTATTAATAGGCCAAGTCCAAAAACATAGGTGACATTGGTGACAGGGGTTTGAATATTTGGAGATAATATTTAAAAATAGGTTAAAAGATCTAGCATCTGCCTGTTGTAATGTTTTACTACTCCCATTGCATTCCCAATCCTTGTCATTTTGGGCGGGGGGTTGCTTTCTTTTCTTCCCTCCCCACTCTCCACCCAAAGTAGCTAGTAAAGCAAGAGTCAATTGCTCTAAGTCTAGGACAGGTAAACCCAATTATTCATGATAACAGGTCATATCAGAGCTCTGCAAGGAACTGGCAATTAGCATTTACCTGTTTATTCCCAAAATGTTTTCTATAACATTACCTATTATAATTTGTTTAAATTTCATTCACGGTGTGCCAGAAAACTAAATAATTTTGTCCTTATATTCAAATAAAAATAAAATAATAAAATAAAATAAATAAAAATAGCAGGTAGAATAACTACACTTACTGTATTGAGCTGGTTTCTTCCAATTGCCACACTATCAATTCTACCAATTGAATGAGCTATTTCAGATGGTTGAAAAAAATAGTCTGATATTCACATAGATACAACCCACACTTAACACAATATGGCTCTCTGCATTTGTATTTTCGCTTTTTCATTTCTACAGATTCCTACTATACCACAGCCAAGTAGTTAAAATAAGAATAGTTCATCAGGGGAATTGCTTTAGGAGAGCTGTATTTTTAGATATTTACCAGTGGATAAATTCAGTAACAAAGTCAGATTACTGAAATGACTGGAATTTGATGCAGACGAATGCCAGATCAATATGCTTTTAAATCACAGAAAATTTGGGAAGTATCAAATTAAATTGAAGTGATTCCTTGTTTGAATTAAATTCCTGAATTTTTTTCAGTTAAAACCTTTTTGAAAATCACTTCACTAAAGTGCTCTTTTTGAGGAGAGAAAATGCAACTGTACACATATATGCTTTTTAATTTATCACATTCTTAAGAAATTTTATTTTTATTTTTTTGCAAATATATGGTTTTGTAATCATGTGTCGTTTTATTAGTTTGTATTTACCAGGTGCCTTTGGAAGGCTTTTATTATAAAAGGAAATGCAGTTATCATGCATATTATTCCCATAATTACTGAATTCTTCCCTTCAATTAGTGTTTTTTTTCCCCCATAAGATGCTATATACCGTGGCTGTATTGTTTGTATCATCACTATGATACTTTTTATCAGTACATTACTTCAAACTAACTTTACCTTTTATTTTGTTTGTTTGTAAATCCAAATAACAATAAAAGAAAGTTTCTGAAAGATCAAATACTTTTAGGAAGAATTGATCACTATTGGGGAAATTCGTGCTCCTAAATTACAATGTAATATTTTATAATCATAACAACTAAAACTACTAGAATGGCTTAAGCTGAATAAAGGATAGAACAAGGATATGCATCTTTGCAAGGATATGCATCATCTTCAAAAGTCTTATGATCTCAGTCAAAGCATTCACTAAGATCTTTATCATGTTGACCTAGGGATTTGACTTTCCACATTTTCTGCTACGACAAATTTTCCCTGGCACATCTTTTGGCTTCTTGTTGATTTTATTGTTGCTGTTTCTCTTTTCTCTTTATTTGCAAACAGAAAATTCAAGTTTCTTTAGACAGCTTTTTAAATCAGTGTTTAAATCTTTGACACACATAAAGCTGAGAATGACTGGGCTATATATATAATCTTCATAGGTTTATGTCTTAGAAACTACTATCTTAGCCTACTTCACTCGTATGTTTTATGATGCTGCCAAAACTGGGGGATATTCCTCTTTTGTTCATTAGACTTGATTGATTTTTATAATGCAATTAACCAGAGGTGTCATTATATTAAGAGTCAGAGATCTGTCCAAAATTTTTCTCTCCCTTTTCCCTCGAAACAAAGCATCATTAAGCAACAGAGACATATGGTCAATGCTAATTTTCTGTTTGTGTTTCAAAGACTTCTTTTTCTTAGAATCTGAAACCCATTAAGTTGAAAGAATAGAACAAAAAATGCTGTTCCACACCAAAAGCCAACTGAATGCACCTGACTGGGTAACTATTTCAAAGAAAGGAGAGAGTTTGATTGACCTCTTTTATAAAGATGGACAGTGATGATGTCTAACCGTAAGTGTCCTTTCATTGTACTGTAATTATCAATAGAAACACGTCTGGAAAAGAAATAATTTTCTCTCTCTTAGTACCACTGTACATTTGACGGTAAGATGTGAACTAACTTCATGCAATTTGACAAGACCATCCTTTTAATAGAAAAATGACAATCTCTAGTAGGAATGCAGTTTTAATTCACCTTAGATATGACTTGTTGAAAATAAGTATGTGATATATAAATTTAGTAAAAGACTTTTATTCTTTTTGGCTATTATTCAAAGTTTCATCTTTGCTCCTCAGAGATTAAGGGTTCAGTGTCAGATCATGAAAAAATAACTCAGTTCATACCCCAAAAACAATACTCTCTTTTAAAAAAATAAATTTATATGTATATCAAACATCCTGCTGAACATGTTGGTTTACAAAGAAAACTATATTAAAACTGAAAGAACTTAAGATTTGTTATAAGAAGGCCTTATTTCAATTTCCAGCTTAATCATTAGCAATGTAACAAAGGACAAATCTGATATTATCTCTAAGCTTCAGATAGTTGTTTAAAGGTACAATCGAAAATACAGGTTCGTGTTTATTTCTCTGTGCTGCATATTTTATTTACATTTATAGAGCATCTGTTAGGAGCCAGGTACAATACCAGAAACTGGGGACACCAGAGAGAATGAAGTCTATAGCCTTAAGTTTGTACCCTGGTTGGGACAGACAGATGTATAAACATCAATGTAATATAATTAAACTACAATTTAGGAAAAATGTAAATACTATGGGGCCTCTAGGTAGAAGGAGACCAGCTCTGACTTTGGATGCCATAAAAAATTGCACATAGGAGATAAGATTTGAGCTGAGTCTTCAAATAAAAGAGGTTTTCATGGAGAAAGAGGATTCACCAGGGGATAAACATCATATGTACATGTAAAGGCATGGAGGGCTAATGAAACAAGTGGTGCTTAATAAAATTTGAGACATTTAGGTAGACGCTACCTATAGTCTGTGGGAGAATGGAAGCTGATGAGGCTTCAAAGCTTAAATAGAGACAGATGGTGAAGGTTTCTGAAAATACAAAAACAATCAGATTTGATGTGAAGGATACTGATGAGCTATGAAACCATCATGCTTTAGGAATACCAGTCTAGCTGCATCATGAAGAATAGCTTGCTGTTTTCAAGACTAGTCATAGAAATCAACTAACACCCACTATGGCAATTCAGATTTGAGAAATGAGGTCAAGGATAAAAAACAGAGGCTAGTATTTAGAACTAGAGGATGTGTTTGGTTTGTAATATGTTTAATTTCAATGATTATATTAGATATGTTGAGAAGAAAGAAATTGGGGCAACATTGAAACTTATTTTTTAACATTTCTTTTTAAACATTTAATGTTTTCCCATTCTTGTAGAAACAAAAATCAAAGCTCTTCTTACAGGTACTCCATGACCTCTGTTATGCAGCATCATCACTAATTGATATCTAGGTTTCAATAATCTAGTAAAAATTCTCAAATGGATAATGTTCTTTTTAGTTTATGTATCTTTGCACACTCTGTTTCCTATGCTTAAATACTTATATACTTCATACACTCATTAGTCAGATTATTGTGATAATGTAAACTCTATTTGACTAGTTTCTACATTTGTTTTCTCTTTCTGTCACATGATAGGCACACAAAAAATTTTAGTAAATAAATACAGTAGGATGCATTATATTGGGGCAGCTTTACATGAGAAAGATTTGTAGTGTACCAAATATTTCTTACAAGAATTTTCAAAGTTGGTTGGACAGATTTCTTAGTGAAGTCAATATACTAGACACTATTCATCTACATTGTGGGTGTCTTTTTCTAATAATATGGCAATAGAGTGATTCAAATCTTATAATTATAAGCCTAATTAGAATTTAAAAATCATATGCCTTATTATGCCTCTTAATTTTTTACACTATTCTTTTTATTTTATGTAACTTACATGGTTAGACTGACAGATACTTATTCTCTGTGAAATGCAATAAAAGAAAAGCCCTAATCTATGATTTGAGGATGTAAAATATAAAGATTTTGAGTTAAGCTTTTTTTGGCTTCCCTGCCCTCATCACCTTTACTGTCTTGCACAGGAGAGCATTGTTTGAGAATGAGCAAGAAAATGAGACCCAGAAATACCAAAGTTAATGCCCTTACTGTATATTAAAAGAATTACCTCACCATCAAATGATTTTTTGTTCTCTTTCTGACCACCTAAATGAATAAAAGAGGATAATGACATTCTCATTATTTTAGGAACACATTTGCATCCATAATGAAAGAGTCCCTAAAGGACACAGACACCATAGAGGCGACTGCCTGAGTTAATTAAAATTGTTTGCCTGATTAGACAAAAGAAAATCAAGTATAAACTGCATATCAGGGAAAGTTTCTCTTTTTTCATTAAGACACAAGAATAAACTATTTTTAACACTTTTTAACACAAAGCCTTATAGGAGTAATCTTGAGAAAACAAAATATGCTTGCATTTATTTCTCTATTTTTTCAAAAAAAACTGATTCTGCTGTCCAATAAATATAACAATGTCCACACACTATATTTTATATGTTTTCTAAATTATTTAGTTGATTAATTCAATTTAAATAGAATAAAATTTTAAAAGGTAAAACAACTAGTCCTCAACATTTTAAAATGTATTTTTATTTAAAATTTTTAATAGATAATTTCTTAAATCAATTATATTATTTTTTTTCAAATCAATACATGCTTATCAACATAAATAATCATTTGCTCCTATGTAAAGCACTCTCCTCAATATTCAAAATCAAACACTTCTTTCTCATTTAAAAATGTTTTCAAGTGTTCAAATCAATTTAAATGAGCTATTAATATAGCATTTACTAGAGCCATTAAAATGTGAATTATGTTGAAATGATTGTATTTCTTTTCTAATGTTTTCTTAATGTAGTTTCAGTCACAAGGACATGTTTGTGAAAGTAACTGCTGTCCTCAGCAATACAAAATTTGATTTAAAATTTAAAAAATTATAAAATAAAAACACATGGAGTTTGTTCTTCTAAAATAATTCCAAATGAGAACAGGCTTACCTCTATTTTGTTCTTCAGGTATTATGAGATAGTAGCTTAAGATCAGTGTACAATGTTGATTTAATCAAACTCACTACTATGTAGTAAAGTAATACATTGTAAAGACATTGCCTAGTAACAGTAAGGCAGAGTCACTATTTATTTCAGTGTCTTGATAAAAAGTTTACCTGAACAGATTATATTAGACAATTGAGGCATATGTAGTTGGTTACCTTAAGTTAATATAAAAAATCTATATATCTAGTAAGTTTAGTCTTTCAAAACTCATATTTTATGATGATAAAGTGACTTGTTGAAATAATTTTCTGATTTTTTTCTTGTATAACAGCAGAAAATTAATTTGAGGTGTTTTTGTTCTATTCTAAATTACTTTTAAATGCTATGTGACACATTTTATAGATACAGCTTAAAAGAGGTTCCATAACCAACATAGAATATTTTTGCCACAGGAGGATTCAGTGGTAGACATATGTTAGAAGGGACATAATCAACATCAAGATATGTTGTGAAGGAGATAATTGTCTCTCATGAAGAGGACTTGTGCAAAAATAAACAAACGAAACAGAAAGTGCCCTTTGAGGTTCAGATAAAGTGTTAAACGTGTTCATGCAGAGGAGAAAAAATTTACCTCCAGTATACATCCAAGGGGGTAGTAAAGTTTATTATAGGTAACATTGTACATGAAGTGGTGAATTTCAAGTGAAGGAAACCTCATCTAACTGTAGCATAGACTTTGCAATTCTCACAGGAGCTGTTGGTTCAGAGAGTGTCAGCATCAGATGTAGAAAAGGGTGGTAGAAAAAAAATTAAAAAGAACAAGAACTATAGAGGAGGACAATAAATGCTACTCAAAAATTTGGTAAAATCTTACAAGAAACTAAATGTAGTAAATAACATAATGATATCAATAGAACTATGCTTCAGAGACTATAGCAAATTATAAGATGAGCTGGGAAGGGTGACATTAGGGATGGACATAACTTTAGCAGGTTATTATAAAAGTCTGAGCAGTTATAACTGAGTACAGAAGAGAATAAGGAGCAAGATATCATATAAAACCCTAACATTTTGCCAATACTAATATTTACATGATAACTAACATTTATTGAACCTTTACTATGTGTCAGGCACTGAGTTAAGCACTACACACGGATTATTTTATTTAATTATCACTACACTGTAATCATAAATAGTAATGTTATCTATACCTTATATATGAGGAAATGGAGATACTGAGAGATTAAATAACTTGCTCAAATTCTCATATTTAGTGATAAGTGGAGAAAATTTGAATACATAATTTGTAACTCCAAAACCATGTTATGAGCAATAAAGATAATTGAGTTTTCTGGGAAAGGAAAGAAGAAAAATCAAAGCTGACTGACATTTGAGGCTGAGTGACTAGAAAAGAATTGTGTCATTAGTAGAAATTGGGACATTAATGAAAATCTTTTTTTCTAGTGAGTCTTGGCCTGTGCAGACCTGATTTCCGTCCAAATGATTTCACCTTATATTTAAAGTATGTACCTAGGTAGTGGACCTCCTGAGAACAGTGAGAGGTAGAGAGAAAGAACCTCATACTGGCTGACCAGCATTAGGCCAGCACTCAAAAATGTGATATATTTTATTTTCATGCATGTCATGAGGGAAGTGGTATGCTTTCAATTAAAGATAAAGAAAAGAACTCATTTGGTTAGGCAAATTATTAAAGTTATCTGCTAATCATTGATGAAAAAATTTTATTCTACATCACCTTCTCACCACAGTCCAACTCATCTTCAGAACACGGAGGTTCAGAAAATTTTATAAATCTGCTAATCAAATCTTCAATCACACCTCACTTTCAAAAGAATCTCAATGGGCATACCTTCAAAAGTTGAAGCTTATTAGCTCTACAACTGTTAACCTACAATTCTTTCATAATTATATTAAAAATTGATAAATGTGTAACTACTTCTTTTTCAAAAGGCAGCAATTTACAAACTCTTTTTTCTTAGTGGACTTGACTTTCTACACTTACACTTCGCTAAATATACTCTTGGATGTCCATAACGACCCGCTAAATCTTTAGTTTTCACAGATGCCCCTGGGAGCTCATTCTCTGATTTGTTGACCATGCTCTTTCCACGATGTCTTCTTGGCTTTCACAACACTGCCTCCTCTCTCTCCTGCCTCTCTAACCTTTCTTCTCAGTGCCCTCCACTCCTACTTTTTTTCCTGACCACTTCTTTAGTATGATCCTTCCCTTGAAATTCTGTTCTTTTCTCTTATCCCACTCTTTTATGCTGGGATAGCTCGTTTAATTCAATAGATTTTCCCCCAAGAAAGAAATTTCAAAATTTATCTACTGGCCCAATTTCTATTCTCAATTTCAAGATAAGGTTTTATGTATGCCTTTTTACAAACTATTTCCTCCTGGTTTTTACCTTAATTAACGATATTACTTTCCTCCTGCTTACGTAGTCTAGAAATTTTAAAGCCAACTTCTCTATGCCTTCCTCCATGATGCCTTCTATCTAATAATTTGTCAATTACTTTCAACTATGTCTCCAATAACTTTCATCTGATAATAAAAAGATAATGATAGAGATACTATCAACTACCCCCACCAAAACCACTAATATTGGCATTTACTTTGTATCAGAATTGTACTAAGCATTTTCTGTATACTATAGCATTTAATCCTCACAATGGCACTGTAGAGAAGATAGCTGAAGTGAGAAATTGAGATTTGGAGAACATGTATCTCTGATCACAATCTTAGGGAAAGTCAGATCCATGATTCAAATTCAGATGTGACTAACCTCAACCCTAAAGTCCTCTTCTCTTCTGCCTTGTCCTTTCCCATCCCACTTCCACTTTCTAAGTTTGTCTCTTATTACCTCTTCTCTGAATAAATTCAGGAGACTGCCTGCCTTTAACTGTGTTATCTCTCTCCCAACTCTTTTTTGCAACATTTTCATAGTCATAAAAACAAAAATCTTTATCATAAATCTCCTCCAGAATCTTTAAGCGTATGACAAGTTTTTAGTACAGGAAAGGTTTCCTGGGCTGGGCACCCAAAACAAAGTCCTAGTGACTCAGTTTCTTCTTCAACAGACATTGATTCAGTTTTCTCCTATGTGCCAGATATTAAATTATTTGTACATAAAAATTATAATTAATCCTCAAACAATGTATGAAAAAGATATTCTTCTCAATTATACAGATTAAAGAATTGAGCACAAAGAAGTCAGGCCAATTGTCCTATGTCACAAAGCTTATAGTTGGTACCACTGGGCATCAAACTCTGGCAATCCAACTTCAGTGGTTCTATACCTGAGGCTGTGCTGCCTCTCTATTAGTTGGCTTACTAATTTTAAAGGTTGGCAGGCAAATCTTTTTCTCAGAAAAACTTCAGATTCCTTGAGGTGTTTATCTTTATATCTTCATTTCCTACCTCGCCATACCACAGTAGCTGATTCAGGGCCTTACAAATAGTAATATAAGATCATTTATTTAACAATTATCAAATATCAGCAGCTGTTGCAGACATTAGAAATATATCACTATTTTAAATAAGATTACTTACCTGTTTGAGCAAACTTTAATTCCAATATGTGGGTGTGGCAATAATAATAATAAATATCAATTTTACATAAAAAGAGTAACATGATAGAGATGGGGAAACTGACGGAATTTAGATGAATAGGACAGAGACACATTTACACTCAACTGAATTATAGGAAGACATCTCTTGATCAGTGATCTTGAATAAGTACTTTCCAGTCAGAGGGAAGAGTGGATCAAGAGATTGTGTAAAGAGTAAGTCTGACATTTTGCCATGCTTTAGAAATTGGCAGAAGATCAGTGTGGCTAGACTTTGGTGGATGAGGAAGTGAGTAGTATGATAATAGGCAAAATCTCTAGGTATGCAAGATCTCATAATATAAGGCCTTATAACCATGACAAGAAGTATTAAATTTAATCTAAATTTAGCAGAAAATCACGGGAGGATTTAAAACAAGAGAGTGAAATAACCTGACCTAAATTTTTGAAAGATTACTTTGTTAGCCCTGTGAAGACTTATTGTATTCAAAGGTAGAAGCCAGGAGACCAGTAAAGGGGTTGATTGAATGGTATTGATAAGAGATCAGCAAACTTTTCTCATAGTTGGCCAGAAGATAAATATTTTAGGTTTTGTGGCCATGTAATCACTGTCACAACTACTCAGTTGTGCCATTATAGCAATCAGGATCCACAGACAAAACACAAATGAATGTGCTTGGCTGGATTGCAATAAAACTTTACTTGTGGACATTAGAATTTAAATTTCATGTATTTTTTAAGTATCATAAAAAATTCTTTAAATTTTTTCAAATATTAAAAATATAAAAATTATTCTTACTTTGAGGCCTATACAAGCAGACAATATAGATGACATGATAATTTAACTAGATTCATAAAGATAGAGGTATATTTACTGATATGAGGAAGACAAGAGTAGTGGATTGGGATAAATCAGAGAAGAAAAATATTAAGAATTTTATTTTGGATATTTTATGTTTTCTACTTTAAAAAATAAAAGTTTTCCTGAAATGCATTTTGTTCCCTGTTAAAATTTTGTAATGTTAAGAAACTAAGTTTCTTACAAGACTAAGTATTTTATCCATAAATTCTGATATTTCAGTTTATTAGGAAATTTGTCTTTAAATCTATTGTCCTAAAAATTATACTTTATTCTTTTGAGACTATGCAGAATAACCAGCATCTCTTCTACATGAGAAGACAGAAAATGTCTATTTTTTTCTCTCTTTTATATTTCCAGGATAAACATACCCAGCCTTCAAGTTTTCATTTTAAAACCTGGTTATTAGGCTATCTATCAACCTGGCAGACCTTTCCACCTTGATTTTTTTTCTTTTAATGTCCTCTTTACCACTGAACATAAAATGTCCCATTGTCTTGAATTAAGTATCAACAAGACTACATAATTTCTCACTTTATCTTTGATGCAAAGGTAATGAGAGCCTTCAAACAAGACCAAATACAAATCGATCTATGTCACCATCTATAAAATTTAGTTTAATCTGAAACAGGGAACAGAGGCTTAGCATATTGTGGGGTTAATTATCAAAAGTCATTCTTCATTTCTTCAAGGCACTGCCATAGCAACCTTAGAGTACAGCTGAAATTACTTACAACAAAGGTCAAATTGCTGTTATCAGAAGCCTCAAGTCAAAATACTACCAATGACATCCACCAAGCAGGTTCAAACCATAAATCTCATCTCTGCCTAGAGAAGAATCAGAGATTATTTACCCTGTTGGATAAAGCATTACTTCATCCAAATGAATCAAACATGAGAGGCATCAAAGCTCTTTTTATCTCCTTCATGCCTTTCTTTTTTTATTGCATATTTTATGGTTGAGCTCCTGCTTTCTATTTTTTATTGCTTTGGGTATGAAAATATGTTCTGAGAATAATCAAAAAATATAGATGGGCCCTCTTTACAAACTTTATTCTACCTAGAATCATTATTTGAAAATAAAAACTCAAAAATAAACAAGTAGAGCTGTTTTCTGGAGGTTTTTTTGTTTGCTTGTTTATCTGAATGACTTGTATAGACCCATTAATCATTGTATAATTATTAACCCTTGGAGAAAGAAGTGCAGTTAGAAAGCTACAAAAATCGTGCTCTCTCTAGCGTTATTGTTGTCTTAATACTCTGCACCACCAGTGACTATGACTTGATTTTCCCTAAGAATCGCCACCTTTGCATTTGACTTCCTAAAGCCAATCTTCTCCAGGAACCCAATTCTACTTATAAAGAATGTGACAAATATGTAGACATTACCATAGATTCATATTTGGACAAATGGCATCTAACAACACAGGAAGCACAGCAAAGCACAAAATTCTTGTTTTCTTCCTAGTGAATACAGTGAGAACTAGAACAAATAATCCTAAAATTTAGATGGAGCAACAAAAGACGGCAAATAGCCAAAGCAGAGAGAAAAATAAAGTTGAAGGTATCACTCTCCTTGATCTTAAAAATTATATTACAAAGCCATAATAATCAAAACACTATGATACTGTCACAAAAACACACTCATAGATCAATGGAATAGAATAGAAAGCCCAGAAATAAACCCTTCCATATATGGCCAACTAACCAAAATAAAGGAATCATAAATATACACTGGAGTAATGGCAGTCTCTTCAACATGTAGTGTTGCAAAAACTGGACATATAAGTGCAAAAAAAAAAAATGAAACTGGACCACTTTCATACCATATATAAAAATAAACTCAAAATGTGTTAAAGACTTAAATGTAAGACCTAAAACCATAAAACCACTAGAAAAAAAAACATAGGAATTAAATTATTTGACATCAGTTTTAATAATATCTTTTGGATACATTACCTTGAGCAAGGGAATAAAAGCAAAAATAAACAAATTGGAACCATATCAAACTAAAAAGCTGCACAGTGAAGGAAACCTTTAACAAAATAAAAAGGCAATCTACTGAACGGAAGAATATATACTTGAAGTGACATATCAGATAAGGTGCTGATATCCAAAATATATAATAAATTCACACAACTCAATAACAAAAAAAAAATAACATAAATAACCCAATTGAAAATGGGCAGAGAACATGAAAAGACATTTCTCCAAAGAAGATATACAGACATCCAACAGATATGAAGAGCTGCTCAACATCACTAATAATCAGGGAAATGTAAATCAAAACTACAATGAGCTATCACTTTACACCAGTCAAAATTGCTGTTATCAAAACATCAAAAATAATATCCCTTGGTCAGGATATGGATAAAAGGGAAAAATTTTGCACTCTTGGTGGGACTGCAAACTGAGGCAGCCCATATAGAAAACAGTATGGAGATTCCTCAAAAAAATAAAAATAGATATGTCATGTGACCCACCAATTCCACTTAAGGGTATTTATCCAAAGAAAACAACAACACTAATTTGAAAAGATATACGCAGCCCCATGTTTATTGAAGCATTATTTAAAATCACTGAGATATGGAAGCAATCTAGGTGTCCATCAATAGATGAATGGATAAAGATGTATATATATACCTAATATTGCATTGTGTGCATGTATATACATATACACATACATATATACATGTATATATATATATATATATATATATATATATATATACACACACACACACACACATATGTATACATACACAATAGAACACTTTTTGCAAGAATAAAAAAGAATGAAAATCTTGCCATTTGCAACAACATGGACAGATCTAGATGGTATTATGCTAAGTGAAATAAATTAGGCAGATAAGCACAAATACTGAATGGTTTCACTTAGATGTGGAATCTAAAAGCAAAATAAAACAAATAAAACAAAAACAGACTCATAGAAACAGATACCAAAGGGATGGTTACCAGAGGGAGGGAGTGGAGAACGGTTGAAATGAGGAAGGGGAATATAGTCAATAATATTGAGATAGGTCTACATGGTGACAGATGATTACTAGAATTAGTGATATGATTGATCACATTGTAAGGTGTAAAAATGTCATCACTATTCTGTATACTTGAAGCTAATATGTCCAATATAAGATTGTATATCAACTATACTTAAATAAAAATAAATTAAAATAATTATAATAAAATAAATACTTTGCAAATAAAAAAAACCACTGAGAGTGTTTAGTTTGAAGAGACTATAATCTTTTTGTTGTGAGATCTCAGATTCAATCAGGATCCAGTAGAAAGACAGAACCACTCTAAGAAGTTAAAACAAAGAGAATTTATTATAGGACCAGTTCCAAACTTGATAGGAAATCTTTGAAGTCAAAGAAGAAACAGTGAGGGAACCCAGACATTAGAAACAACAAAATCAGCTACAGGATCTGAGACAGAAAGGATGCAAAGAAGAGGTAGTTACCAAAACCGTAAGGAAGGATTTAGAATCACACCTCTGTAAAGATTACTTGGCAGGAGTTAGGATATCAAAGAAGAGGCTACATAGCAGGGGTACATTGGTTCATATCACTGATCTTTCTTCAACTGAGGTTTCATCCTGGCTCAATTAATTTAATCTTGTCCTGCTTTTGTCACTTGCAATTTTTAACTTTTTTAGTTTTGCTGTAATTCTTATGTCAGTTTTACTGTTTGTCCAGAAATAGCAGCCAGAGCTACATGCTCTTTTGTTCTTAATCAGTGATAAAAAAGAGAGTGCTTATGTTGTAACCTCTTTGTTAATTCAACCCTAAAACTCTATGCAAAATTAATTTCCCCCATAATATCTTAATTATTTCAAAATGAGAATGAATGGATTAAATTATTATTGGAAGAATAAATGAATGAGCTAATAAATCAGTTAATCATTAAATCAATATGAATATATTTAATGCTGTAAAAATAGATTATGGGGAAGCTTTGGCAATTAATAGAACTTCCATAATGTAACAATTCATTAAGCCCTACTTTGAAAAGTTCTATTCCATTATTTACCTCATTAACAATTGTTATAAAAGTACTGTCCACTATTTATAGAGAACCTACTATGTGCTAAGAACTATTGTAGATACACTTCCTGAACTACATTTAATCTCTACAACAAGGGAATGTGATAATTACTGTTTATCTACATTTTACAGATGAGAAAATTGACTCCATAGAGGTTCAGTAACCAGGCCAAGATTACTCAGCCAGAGGTGAAAAACAAGCTGGAAATCAAACATAAATATTATAAGACCACAGGAACTTGATATCTAAACTCTCTATTATAGACACCAGAGAAAAATATAAGTAAAAGTTTGGATTATATCTTATTTTTGAAAAAAAAAATCATCTAAGGTGATATTATATCTATCTTATTTGTGACCAAACTGTCATCATTTCCATTTTCAATCACATAGTTGAAGAAATTTTTGGCATGTTTGGAAATGTCTTCTATATTTATTGAATTGGGAAGCTTTTTTCAGGACACTTTTTTTCTTAAATTTATTTTTTCAACAATCGTTGACATACAATATTAAATTAGTTTAGGCGTACAATATAGTAATTGACATTTATATACCTTAAGAAGTGATCATCCTGATAAGTCTAGCAACCATCTGGCACCATAATAGTTATTAAAATATTATTGACTATTTTTCTTATGCAGTACTTACATCTCCATGACTATTTTTATAACTGGAAATTTGTACTTCTTAATCCCTTCCACCTTTTTTCATTATTGGCTGTTCTTGGCATTCCTGCATGTTAGCAAGTTCCTAGGTGGCAAAGGCCATACCTTATCCAATTATATATATACCAGTAACTATCAACACATCATTAATGTACCTATAGTTATGCTCATGGAATTAAGAAAATCAGAAATAGAAATGTTAAAAAAATATTTTATCTAGTTTTACATGTCTATCTTAAGTCAAATGAGGAAGCATAAAAACTTATAATTATGTCATCAGAAGTACCTAGTTTTATGAAAGTAATTCATACATAGTAGATAAACAAGAACCCAGAGTACATAATATATTGAAAAAAATTTCTGTGTTTTATACTTCCAAGATTCAGTTACCATTATATACATTTTAAACATTCAGTTTATGGTTTTTTTGCTTTTCATTTTCCCAAATTCAGAGACATGATGTTTTTAAGAAATTATGCCCTTTCATCTGTCTTCTACCTACTTTCTGGTTAATTTATTATAAAAATTATATATTCTGATTTTCTTTTTATCATTTTGGAAAATATGAATCATTTTCTCAGATTTTTATACTTTTTTGTGTTATTAGAAAAGGTAAAAATTAACTGTTAAACTGACAGTTCTTATTATAGATAGGTAATTTTCTACAACAAAATTTAGTTTATCAAAATTACTATTTAATTTCTGTGTACTACAATTGTACCAAAGTTCTCCTGAGAAGTTAACATTAGAACTTTAAATAATTAATATCTAAGCACAAGTATTTCATTAGATAATATGTAAAACAGAGAAACAGGGTATCAAGAGGCTAAGAAAGAGGCCTGCTAAATTTTGATTAGAGATAGAAGAATAATGATTTCCTAGACCGGTGCTTTACGAACAGCTTTTTGTGGATTGCAAAGGCTCATATCTGCATTTTTCAGTATGGAAGCCACTTGCCACATATGGCTATTGAACACTTAAAGTATGATTAATGTTAATGGGGAATTTTATTTTTAATACTATTGAATGTTAACTCATTTAAATTTAAATTACCAGATATGGGGAGTGGTTCCCATATTGGACAGTACAGGTCTACAGTATAATATGTACATTATAGGTCCAGATGGGAAATTAGTACTGGGAGATACTGTGCAGCCATGTGGCAGCTAACACCATTGGGATCTAGAGTGAAAATTGCAATGCAGATGCTTAAACAGAGAATAAGAGGATGCCAACAAGTTTGCACTACTTTATTATTGTGTCTTGAATGTTCCTCCCTCATCTTCAGATGTTATTTCAGTGTGGAGGAATAGATTTGAAAAGTTGCCAATATTGTTTTGTTTTTTTTTTCCTAATACTCGTTCTACAGTTAGCAAATACTTGTTGAAGAAATGCATATAAATAAGGAAATTAAACTATTGATGTAAATACCTAAATCACCCACTGGAAAAAAATAATATAAATGAGAATAGAGAAATGTCATGATCCAAATATCAACGTGGTCTAGCAATGAAGAGATACACAATCGAAATAAATAATACAACAAAGATAAAAAACTCTTCTATGTTTCAGTAAGTGGCCATAGCTACCTGTGTACACTACTCTGGCAAGTTGGCAATAATGTTTTTAGATATATTCTCCATTCCTCTTTTGGTTTTGTAGCTATAATTCAAAGTATCAATTTAATTACATATATTTTTGGTGTTAGTTACCTAAATCGTATTCAAAAAATTTCAACATAAGGGATAAATGCTATTATGTATCTTATGCCTCTGTTCATTAAGACCAAGTAAGTATCTTAGGACATAGTAAATGTCAATTACTCATTACTATAGAATTCCCACCAGTTCAATGGTATGATAAGAATGCCACCAATTATCATTTTGCTGATACCCTTCATAATGAGAACCTGTAAAGCTAATGATGAGACAGGTGTTCATTTAAGGGACTCTTGAGAAGACTGCTCACTTAGCCATTAATAACATTTCAGAGACATTTTTCACCTATGGAGTCCATAAAAATGTGGGTTCACTAGCATTAATAAGAAAAACAAAAAGATTAGTCAAACTAATGTTGGTATTTGTAAAATAAATTTTAAAAGAAACCTTACTAGGTTAAGATGATTAGTCTTTTGCATTTATTTTAATATTTTTAAATCATAATAGTAAGGGTACAAGTATTTAGGTTTACAAAAGGATGGTGATAAAATTTCAGCACCTAGCAACTTGATTAAAATTAAATTTTAGTGAATATGTACTAGAGGTAGGGCACAGTCATAGTGGGGTGAGTAGAAAAAAATTGAGTGCATTAGCTTTCTAGGGCTCCTGAATTAAAACATCATGAACTGGGTGGCTAGAGCAACATAAATTTATTTTTTCAAAGCTCTGTAGGTTAGAAATCCAAGATCAAAGTGCCAGCAGAGCAGGTTCCTTCCGAAGTCTTCTCGCCAACACCATACTTCTAAGTCCCGATCCCCTCTTCTTTAAGGACACCGGTCATGTTGGATTTGGTCCCATCCTGATGACATCATTTTAATTTAATTACCTCTTGAAAGACCCTGTCTCAAAATACAGAATCTTATCATATTCTTTCTTTATAGTTTAATTTTATTCTTAAAAGAACATAACACAAGTACTACTCTCGAAACAAAAATTTAAGCGTACAATAACCTACTGTTAATTATAAGGACAACATTATATAGCAGATTTCTAGAAATTGCTTATATTGAGTAGTTGAGATCTTTAGGCCACTTGATCAGCAACCCCAATTTTCCCATCCTCTTAGTCCCTGGCAACCATCATTTTACTTTCTGATTCTATAAATTTGACTATTTCAGATACCTCCTATAAGCATCCTTCTGTAACTGGGTTCTTTCACTTAGTGTAATGTCCTAAGGTTCATCCATGTAGTCACATGATGCAGAATTTTCTTCTTTTTTAAGGTTTAATAATATACTATTGCACGTATATATTACATTTTATTTATCTATTTATCCATCAATGAACACTTAGTTTGTTTTTATATATTAGCCATTGTGCATAGAGCTGCAATAAACTTTGTAGTGCAAATATCTCTCCAAGATCCTGATTTCAATTATTTTGGAGAAATTTTTGAAATTGGGATTTATGGATCATCTGATGGTTTTATTTTTTGAGGCATCTCTATACCGTTTTCCATAGTGGCTATACCATTTTGTATTTCTAACAACAGTGCACAGGGGTCCAATTTCTCCATATCGTTGCCAACATGGTTGTGTTTTTTAAAAAATAGCATTGTAACAAGTATGAGATATGTCATTGTGGATTTGACTTGCATTTTTCTGATGATTGCTATCATTAATGTCCTTTTAATATGCGTGTTGGATGTTGTATGTCTTCTTTGGAGAAATGTTTATTCAAGTTTTTAGGCCATTTTAAATTAGATTATTAGCTTTTTGCTATTGAGTTGTAGAAATTGTTTATGTATTTTGAAAATTAACCCTTTTATTTTTTAAAACAAGTTTAATTAGCAACTCTACTATTTTATTTCATCCTCAGATGATGGGACAAAAATATTTTCATCAAATTATTTAAATGAATTAATTTTGAGATATGAATATCATCACCCAGAAAAGTGACTTTAGCAAAAGTTTTTAAAATGAGCATACTATAAATAATCTCTTTATAATTACTTCTCAGTGACTATTATTCATTCTCTTTTCCTTCAAGTCTTATTTCCCAGCTTTATTGAGATATAATTAGCATATAACATTGTGAAAGTTTAAGATGTAAAATGTGTTGATTTGAAAGATACATTTTGCAATACGATTACCATTGTAGAAATAGCTAATGCCTCCATTACATCATATAATCACCATTTCTTTTTGTGGTGACAATATTTAAGATCTCTTTTAGCAACTTTCTAGTATAAAATTTTGTGAATTATAATCACCATTCTGCATATTAGATCCCTGTAACTTATTCACCATATAACCAGAAGTTTGTACTCTTTGACATCTCTCCATTTTCCCCAACCCCCTTGCCCTAGTAATTACTATTCTACTCTGTTTCTACAAGTTTGGCTTTTTTTAGATTTCACGTATAGATATTATACTTTATGTCTTTCTCTGACTTATTTCACTTATCATAACATACTCAAGGACCATCTATGTTCTCACAAATAGCATAATTTTCTTTTTTATTATGGCTAAAATTTCATTTTATACATACATATGTATATCACATCTTTATCCTTTCATCTATTGATAAACACTTATGCTGTATCCATATCTTGGCTATTGTGAATAATGCTGTAATAACATGGAAGTGCCAATATCTGTTTTCATTTCCTTTGAAAATATGCCCAGAAGTGAGACTGCTAGATCACATGGCATTTCTATTTCTAATTTTTTGAGGAACCTCCATACTGTTTTCCATAGCGTCTGCCCACTTACGTACCTACAAACTGTGCAAAATAAAGCCCAGAACCACATAGGTGAATTGGTAAATTTTATAAAACAATTAACACTGATCCTTCTTGAACTCCTAAAAAAACAAAAACAAAAACAAACAAAAGAAAACAAAAACAAACAAAAAAAAAACAACCACAAAACTAGAAAGAAGGGAACATTCCTACTTATTTTATAAAAAATATGTTTATCTTAAATATGGTTTGCAAATATTTTCTCCCACACCATAAGCTGCCTTTTTACTCTGTTGATTATTTCCTTCGCTGTGAGGAAACTTTTTAGTGTGAGGTAGTCCCATTTGTGTATGTTTTCATTGCCTGTGCTTTTGGTGTCATATTCATGAAATTATTGCCAAGACTAATGTCATAAAGTTTTTCCCTGTTTTCTTATAGAAGTTTTACTGTGTTCAGGCTTAATATTTAAGTTTTTAATTCATTTTGACTTAATTTATGTATATGGTGTAAGGTCAGAGTCCAGTTTCATTCCCTGCTTTCAGATCACTAGTTTTCTCAGCCCTCCTTGTTGAAGAGACTACCATTTTCACATTGTGTATTCTTGTCACCCTTGTAAAGGAACAGTTGACCATATTGTGTAAATTCATTTCTGTACTCTCTATTCTGTTCTATTGGTCTATAAGTTTTACTGCTAGTACATACTGTTTCAATTACTATAGCTTTGTAATTAATTTTGAAATTAGGAAATGTAATACCCTCAGCATTGTTTGTCTTTCTAAAGATTGTTTTGCTTATTTTGAGTCTTTTGTGGTTTTAAGAATTCTAGTATTGCTTTTTCTAGTTCTTTAAAAAGATTTCATTGGGACTTTATTATGGATTCACTGAATTTGTGGATCACTTTGGGTAGCATGATATTGTAGCAAGATTAAATCCTTCAATCCAAGAACACAAAATGTCCTTCCATTTATTTACATCTTCTTTATTTCATCAATGTTATATCATTTTTGGAATACAAATCTTTCTCTTAATTAAGTTAATTGTTAAGTATTTTATTCTTTTTGTGCTAATATAAATGGGATTTTTTTTCTATTTTATTTTCAAGTAGTCTACTATTAGTGTATAGACACACAACTGATTTTTATATGTCTGAATGAGGCCTTACTCTATTTCTCCTAGAAATGAATCAGCTGGAATGTTTTGTCAATGGAAGGTGCTTCCCAAAGCCTCATTGTCTGTTTTTCACTCAGTGATAAGCTTGCTCTTACACTCTTACACCCATCCTACAAGAAGAGAAAAATAAAGAAAATTAAGAATAGGCAATTAAGGAAAAAATTATAGACAGTAAACATAAAAAAAAACATTTATAATGGTTAAATAAATGCAGTTGTGTATGAATTTTTGGCATTTCAATTGGGCAAAAATATTGGCTAAGGCAAGAGTAAAGTGGAAGTTGCAGTAAGATAATACTATGTTTTTAATGTTCTGTGTTGACATACTACTAGAAGAATTACAAGTTTATTAGATTACAAAATCCTTGTTCTTTTCATAGTGCTAGAAGGTATTCTGGCAGTCCATGGGAAGAACTCTTCAAGGTGTCTGTTTAGGAAAGATAATGGTAACATCAATGATTAGTAAAAGTAATTGGGTAGTATTAAGTACTAAGCGTTTCTATTTAACTTTTTAAAATAAAATGGCCATCAAAAAAATTGTATGATGTGCTTTTGTATATTGGTTCTC
Organism: Cynopterus sphinx; assembly: GCA_030015415.1. Taxonomy (NCBI): domain Eukaryota; kingdom Metazoa; phylum Chordata; class Mammalia; order Chiroptera; family Pteropodidae; genus Cynopterus; species Cynopterus sphinx. The sequence goes on from CM057380.1 coordinate 35,402,366, forward strand.
ACATTTCTAATCTCACTAAACCTAGAGCATAAAGTTTACACTTACTGTGGTGGTGTCAATATTTATGCCTTGTGCCCACATGCCTGAATTTTTCAGTAGCAATAGTATTCTATGTAGTAAGCACATCTCTTTCCATTTCACTGTGTGTCATGTAAATAAGAAACTTGGAGTGAAAGTATCTGAGAAATCAGTTTGAGTGCAATATAGTATGGATTTAAAATTTTCAACCCCATGAGAGCAAAGCTGTCCATTCTTACAGTGCTGTCAGCAGGATTTAAGTGACCCATCAAAGCCCCAGAATGAGGTGAAATTTCAGCAAGCAGGGAACTACTAAAAGCTGCATTAAATATTTCCCATGAATCCTAGAAGATGATATAGGCAAGTGTCTGTTCTCTTCAAATAGTTTAAACCCTGGAAACATCTGGATCCACATTACAAAAGACACAACTGGTTTTATTTATTTGTTTTTGTATTTCCTTTTCAATTACAAAAGTAATTCCAGATTGAGAGAGCAAAATAGTTTCCAGATAGTTTTGGAAAAATACAATTATAATGCACTACTTTTATGGCTCTAAAATAATTTAGCTTAGCTAAGCTTGAAATTGTAAGTATTGTGTTCAGACTCAAAATTTTAATTTATTCTTTTAACCTCAAAAAATATGATATAGAATTTAAATGTTGAATAACATTAAAAACAAATCAATATGTCATTCATGCATGATGTGCAAGAGAATTTTTTAAATTCCTACCTTTTCAGATCATTAATCTTAGTCACTATATTACACAGGCTTTAAACCACCTTCTAAATGACTAATAGAGCAAGTCTTATACTTCTGAAAATTGGAACATATTCCAGAGTGACTTAACAAGGCAATTCTCAGGAGAAAAATGTAGTTTTAATTTATCTTTGAAGGTTCTTTAGAATAACCTAAAAAACAAGAGCATAAGATCGATATCCTTACATCTAGAGTTTATTTTAGAGATGTTTTATATATTTTTTATTATATTAGATTTCAGACATTGAATCACTATGTATCTGCTTATTCTGTAGATATTACCAAATAATTAAATTTAAATTTAATTTTGTAATATTTCACATCTTTAGAGCTTTCCATTGAAATATGTCCCTATGGTATCAGGTAATATTGAACATTGCAATGCAACAAATTTGGATTTCCATTCAGGAAGAAGGCAACTCACAGTGGTGGCTTCTTTCTTTACATGGATTAGCAGTGAATGTGTGGACAGATTCAGATTTAAATAATGTATTTATTAGAACACATAAATATCCTATAATACTTTAACATCTCCATCAAGCACACAAAGGTATGCTTATATATCCTAGTTAGAAAAGTTTTTATCACTCCATTCCTTAAATAAGCAGAAGTACATGTAAAATTTTGGGACTTTTTTTTATGCTTATTGTATTACACTATATAAGGAAATCTTCCTACTTCTGAAATGATGGTAGTCATTTAACCTGCTTGGTAACTTTATTTTCAGAATAAATTTCACCCAAGAATGTGAAGTTGAGATTCAGACTGTAATAGTTATTTTGCCTAAAACATAAAGCCCTAGGGTGGCTATGGTTTTAGATTTCCCTGATTTCACATTGAAAGAAAATCCTCCATCATGTTCTAACACTAAACTTCATTGCCTCTTATATTAAAAGCATTCTAACTCTTCACTGAAATGTTATGGAAACCTCAAAATTAATGTTCCAATAGATTTAAGCAATTCGCTTTCTATTTTAGAATGCTTCATTTTCTGACTCCTAAAAACATTGACATATTGCAAAAAATTTGGTTAGGAGATCTAAGTGCCAGTTATTTGCAGTTTATGGCAATAATCACCAAAGTTAGGTGTGACACATCTATACTAAAAAAAAATTAATAAATGATTATTAGGTACTTCTCAATGGGAAGAAATACCTATTAGGTGGTAGATATATTATAAAGAAACACAATGACTAACTGGTCTTGAAAACTTGAAGTCTAGTGAGAATTTGATAAATTTTATCTCAAATCTGATAAAGGATGGCCATTGATACTCAATATGATTATATTTAAATATCAGAAGAGTTAAAAAAATAGGCAAATGCATATTTTCAGTTAGATTTTCATAAAGAAGCCACAGCACCTATCAGGAAAGTATAACAACAAAGAGACCAAACCTGGCTTACTCATCTAAACAACTAATATGGATAGATCGCAAGATAATCATGCTAAGCAAAATAAGCAAGACAGAAAAAGTTGAAAAAAAGATGATATCACTTATATGTGGGATATAAACCTAAAAGCAACAAAGGAACAGGACAAAGAGAAAGAGACTTATGGACATGGACTATAGACTAGTGGTTACTAGAGGGTAGGAGGTGGGGGAGGAGGGGGGGAGGTAGATGGTTGTTAAAGGGGGTCAAATACAGGGGGGTAGGGGGAGGATGAAGTGGGTAAAGGGGAGCAAATATATGTTAGCTGAAGGAAAATGGACTTCGGGTGGTAAACACAGAATGGAATATACAAACGTCAAATTATAATGTACACCTGAAAATTATATAATTATATCAACCAGTTATTCAATAAACAAAAAAATTAAATATATATATATATATGTATATGAAGAATGGCAAGAAGGAGTATAATATCAAAGATTTTTCCTTTGACTAAAGTTTCATTAGGAACTGAAGAAGGAATGTAATTTCCCTATGTCTTTGATGCAAAGCAAATTGTTTTTTTTTTTTTTAATTTGCTAGTAATTTGGGGACAAACACCAAAGGAAATTTATTCCTAATCTTAGTCTTAAAAGAGCTGGTGGAAATTTCCAGGAATATTTCCCCTTTAGGATCTTTAACTGGATAGCAAAGTGGAAAAAACTTTATCTTATTTAAACAGCATCCTTACTGAATCATTATATAAATATACTGAGAAATGATGCATGCTAAGGCAACCAGGGACATTTATAACCTAATGAGAAAGAGTCCTGTTCATTAACATCACAATCTTACAGAGAAGGTCACTTAATTACATGATAATATCCATGACCTGTGTGAAAGAAATAAAATTACTATCAGTTCTAACTAGAAATTAATATACTTTTAGAAATAAAAAATAAAAGATGTAGGTGTTTACAAAGTATTTATTACATTTAAAAGACTAATGATTGGTTTACATATCGTTATTATATTTTTATTACAATAAAAATTATGTTTAAATCTACATATAGCAACATCTATACTTTATGTAGGCCATTTTTACTTAATATTCACCACAATCTATTTTATAATAGTAATATATATTATATGCACTTCAACTATAAAGTGTTATAATAGCTGGCACTGCACACTGCAAATTCTTTAATAGAGTTTCAAAAGTTTTTATAAACTCATCTTATTCCTTCAGCAGAAGTGATCCCCAGTGTAGCTTTCTCTAGCAATGGGCTTTTTACATCAGAAAAATCTAATTCCCTGGACAAAAGAATAAAGAACATTTGCTATAGTACTATACAGACTTTTTTAAAGTATAATACCAGAATTCTCTAACACTTAAGAAATCCATTCTCCTTCTTCTGAAGTCAATAGAAAATATCTCTGTATTTAATCCACTTCATAATATATAGTCACGTATAATTACACACTTGTTCACACTAATGTGTTTACTCCACTATTATCATCATCATATACTAGGAAATAGGTCATAGAAAAACAAAGAGTAATAAAAGAAAAAGAGATGAACATTTCTGAAAGCAGTACTAGCATCTATCCTTCACATTTTCTTAGCATCTCATTCTTTCAACTCTTGCATACCATATACTTCACAGCTATACAAAAAAAATCTTTCTAGAAACTACCAACAATTTTGGCCCACATTAATAGTTTTGGTCTTCACAACAACTATGTGTGATATAATTGAATAATGAGTAGTCAGTACAATGCTTAATCGGCTTAACAACTGAAAAATACAGCACATGAAATTAAAGGTCAATTCAGCAATTATATAGACATAATCAAAAGTCACACCTGTGATCACTGATGACATGGGCACTTGTGTAACTAATATATTTTTTTTCTGGCCAGATCCTCAATCAAATGCATATCATCTTCTTAGAGTTACTGTTTGATAAACAGATTCATTCATAAGGACAATTGAAATAATCAGATCATCTTTTCTAAAATACAGCCATTTTAATTGCACAGATAAGAGAGTTGCATTTCTCCAAGTCCAACTTTATTTAGCCCTCAATAAAATAAGAAAACAAACAAGTCTTTTCGATATTCAAACAGCATTTCATGAGCTTTTCACAGGTGGAAGCTATTCATTAAAAGACTATCATTATTTAGTGAGAGTCAAGAAAAATTGACAATTAGAATGTTTTAAGTAATAAGATATTTTAATTTTACCTTTAATTTTATTTTTAATACCCTTCAAAGCAGACTTGACCTCAACATAAGTTTTTCTTATATTGTTTTCTATTAAAGCTGAGACTATTATGTTCCTGGTCATCTTGGGAGCAGGGAGAGAAATTAAACTAATTCTTTCATCAGTACATAAAAATCTATTATCATACAAAGGTCAACCAACTGTTAGTATCAATAGATGATAGAGAGAGAGAGAGAGAGAGAGAGAGAGAGAGAGAGACAGAGAGACAGAGACAGAGAGAGAGAGAAATAAGCCATAAATGTCATTCTTAACAGTCATCTCTATTGAATATTATTAAGTACACAGTGGTACTTTCTACCACAATTTTCCACTGGACATCATTCTCTGCTATTGAACTAGATGGGTCCTTGTTACGTAGTTTAGATGAATGCTGCCCAGTTTTGAGGCCCTGGCTAGAGGCAGATCAGTTCCTCGTTTTATGGAGCTGATTAACTATACACCTAACCACTTCTTTATTGGGCCCTCAAGCTCCAGGCCACTTACCGCCTATCTACCTCAATCCCCCCAAGGCCAAGTATCAAACAAGTAGAGACAGTCTTTATGGTTGAGAGCCCAAGAAATTATTAAAATTAATCAACTTATGGGAAGCCTGATGAACCTAACTAACCCAGCCCACTGTCCATACATAAACTATGCCCCATAGCTACAATTTGCTGTTAACCTGTTCCTGACACAATTCTCTGTGTGGCCCCGTCAGATAGTTTTCTCTCGTTTGGAGCCTCAAGTAACAAACTGTTCTGCCTTTTATCTATCCAGGCACAGTATGTTTTGTCTGGCCATCGAAAAAATCTTTAAGTCTTATAAAACAGATCTTGGGCACTAGAGTCTTAGTGATTAATGGTCATTAAGGAAAAAGATCATTCTTATTTAGGAAATCAATTCATTCAATTCTCATGCTTATGCACAGATGAATATCTACCCTGTATGTGGAAAGAATACATTATTATTGTTAATGTTTACAAAAATATTTTTACACAAATATCAATTCTTAAAAAACATTACTTTAATAAACTCTGATATTACCAGTATAAACATTAACCATCTTCCATCCTTTCTTTCATCTATTGCAATAAAAATTTTTAAAAAGATAGAAAAAATTACTGATAACTTTTTGGTCAGTAGCATTGTTGTCTTTACAGGACATAGTGAGCATAAGGTATTAGAATTTTTAATCCTTTAAATTCTTTGTCCTTTCTACTATATCACATATTACTATCTTTGTATGGAAGGTATAAATACATTAAAATTGTAGAATTTATCAATAGTAAATCATATATGTTTACCTAGATTAAAAACGAAGTAGGAAGAAAGTTTAGATAAATTGGATATCAAGCTATTATGAGAAGGAGTAAAACCTGAGGATGAATTGCAGAAACTAAAAATAGCAAAATAAATAGAAGTGGAAGGAATCCTTTAGTGAAAGTATTTTAAGTGTAACAAAATGATGGGTGAAAAATAGGTAGATTTATTTGACCTAAAACATTTTCTTACAAGGAAGTTACTCTTTCATTTAAATATATATATATATATATATATATATATATATATATATATATATGTAATTACCAAAAAGAGAAAGGAAGAAAACTAGCATTTATATAGCAGCTCAATGCTTTCACAGTTCTTTTTATACCATATAGTGTCATATTATTATTTCTGTTTTACACATGAGGAAACAGGCTTAGAAAGATTAATGATTTTAGCAGGATAAAAAATTAATATTCATAAATTGTTGCATTTTAAACACCAATAATGAACTATCAGAAAGAGAAATTAAGTAAATAATCTCATTTATGATTATATCAAAAACAATAAAATACTTAGGAATAAATTTAACCAAGAAGTAAAAGACCTGTATTCAGAAAATTATAAGTCCTTGAAGAAAGAAATTGAAAACGATACAAAGATGGGTACATATACTGTGCTCATGGATAGAAAGAATTAACATCATTAAAGTGTACATACTACCCAAAGCAACCTATAGATTCAATGCAATCCTCATCAGACTACCAATGGTATTTTTCACAGAACTAGAACAAATAATCCTAAAATTTATATGGAATCAGAATAGACCCCAAATAGCCAAGGCAATATTGAGAAAGAACAAAGTTGGAGGTATGACACTTGATATCAAACTCTACTAGAAGGCTATATTAATCAAAACAGCATGGTACAGGCACAAAAACAGATACATAATGGAACAGAAGAAAGAGCCTAGAAATAAATCCATACCAATATGGTCATTTAATCTATGACAAAGGAAACAAGAATATACAATAGGAGTAAAGATAGTCTTTTCAATAAATGGTGTTGGGACAACTGAAGAGATACATGTAAAAAATAAAAATAAAACTGGACCACCTTTTTACACCATATATTAAGAATAAATTCAAAATGGATAAAAACATAAATGTTAGATTCAAAATCATAAAACTTCCATAAGAAAACATAGGCAGTAAACTCTCTGACATTGCTCTTATTAGTTAATCTAATTAAAAAAAAAAAAACTGTCCTTTAGTAAATTTACTATCTTCAGCCTGTTCTGTAATAGGTCCCTGGAGTTAGATGAATATTTAAGAGTATCGTTCAAAACAACATTATAGAAGATTTCCACTTCTAGGAAAATGGAGTAGTATATATCTTTTTTAATTTCCTCTTGCCATGTACAATTAGAAACCATAAATATAATATATAAAACAAACATAAAGGGCCCTGAAAGGGAAAGAGAAGAAAAACAGCTAGTTAGGGACTTTGGAGATTGAGTTAGAAACTGAGTTTTCTTTTTGTCTCATGTATAGCGGAGTTAGAGCTGAAAAACTAGTAACCCCCAAATGCCAATAAATATAAACAGGAATGGGAAAAAAAGCCTAAGCAGAATTCTCTCAAAGAAATGTATACCAATCCACTTAATAGTCGAACTCTTGAAAGCTAAAGATGAAGAAAACTCCTGAAAAAAGGAAAATAGAAATGGCACTTTACTACAGGAGAAAAAAAAATCAAATTACAGAAGATTTCTCTCTGGAAACTATTGGGTCCAGCAAGAAGGAACATAAGTGTTTTAAGTGCTGAAAGACAAGAACTGACAACCCAGTATTCTATATCCAGTGAAATATTTTTTAAGAACAAAGAGAAAATCAAGACATTTTCAATTGATGAAACAATAATAGAATGTGTTGCCAGTATACCTATCCTAATAAGTAGCTAAAAGTAGTTCTATAAACAGAAAGAAAACTATGATGGAAGAAACCTTAAAACAGAGGAAGGAAAAAAGAACATATAAAGCAAAAATGTGAGCAAGTACATGAGATGATGCTTCTCATTTGTATTGTTCTATATAGTTTTTGATGATTAGAACAAGAATTATAACACTATTTGACGTGGTTCTAGATGTAGACAATTATGTTATATTTTAAAAAGAGAGATAAAGTTTCTACACTTTGTTCTATTTGGTAAAATTACATCAACAATAGGCTATAATATATAGTGAAATCTAACACAACTACTTAAGAAAACTATAGAAAAATAATTCAAAACTCTAAAGATAAAGAGAAATAAAATTCTAAAAAAAATTGTTCAAGTAACCCACAGGAAGAGAGAAAAAGGAAACAAAACTCTGGTGAACAAACAGAAAACAAGAAAATAATATGGTAAACTATAAGCCTAATAAATCAATAATTACATTAAATGTAAATTGTCTTAATATACCAAATAAAAGATAGAAATTGGCAGAGCCAACTAATAAGTATAAACCAGCTACATGTTGTCTATAAGAATCACTTTAAATATAACAATTTTGGCAGATTAAAAGTAAAGGATGGAAAAAGATATATCATGTAAACAGTAATCAAAATAGCAGGAGTGACTACATTAATATCAAATAATGTAGACTTCATAAAAAAGAAAACATCTAGAAATGGAGAGAGATATTATCTAGTAATACAATGATCAATCCACCAAGAGGACACAGCCATTCTAAGTGTGTACATGTCAAACAAGAGAGATGCATGAATATGAAGCAAATGTACAGAAAAGAGAAATAGACAAATACACAATTATTATTTGAGTCTTTAATACTTCTCTTCGAACAATTAACAGAACAACTAAATATCAAATTTGAAGAGCATAGAATACTTTAAAAGCACTATCTACCAACACTATTTAATTAATTCTTAAAGAGCATTTCACTCAACAAGCAGAACATTCTATTCAAGTGCCCAGACTACATAGACCAAAACAGACCAAATGCTGGAACATAAAATAAACCTTAAAAAGTTTAAAAGAACTCATCATAAAAAGTGTGTTCTTCAACCACAATGAAGTCAAAATAGAAATCAGTGACAGAAATAGAAAAACATTTCTAAAAACTGAGAAACTAGAAAACAAATTTCTAAAAATTTATAGTTCAAAAATCAATTTCAACATAAAGTAAAAAATTCATTGAACTAAATTAATATGGAAATATAACAAATCAAAATCTGAAGTATATAGTCAAAGCAGTACTGAGAGAAAAACTTACAGCTCTAAATACATATATTAGAAATGAGAAAAGGTTTCAAATCAATCTAGATTCCCTTTTCCAGAACATAGAAAAATAATAATAAAACCAAGGCAAGCAGAAGAAAGAAATCAATAGCAGAAGTCAATAAAGTCAAAACCAAAAAAACAATAAAAGAAAATTAATTAAAATAGGAGAGGTGCTTTTAACAAATTAACAATTGACAAATTTTGGGTAAGATTGAAAAAGAGAGAAGATACAAAGTACCAACACCAGAAATAAAACAAGATCACTATACACTTTGCTGATATATATATAAAAAAAAACATAATAATAAGAAAAAAATAATGGGATACTACATACAATTCTATGCAAATAAATTTGACAGTTTAGGTGAAATGCACCAATTCCTCCAAACTACCACAACATACCCACTATGAAATTAATATTTTAAATAACCCTCTAGCAATTAAGAAAAATTAATTTATAACTTAAAAACTCCTAGAAAAAGACACCTCCATGCTCAGAATTTTTTACTGGAGAATTCTATGAAACATTTAAAAAATTATCACTAACTCTAAACAATCACTTTTGAAAAACAGAAAGGAGGGAATTTTAATAGTTCACATGAGTACAGGTGAAATTTTTCTTAAAATATTAGCAAGTAGTATTCATCAATGTATAAAAAGAATTATATACCATGACCAAATGGAATTTCTTCTAAGGATAAAAAGCTGGTTTAATGTTCAAAAATAAATCAATGTAATATGCCAAAGTGATAGACTAAAGAAGAAAAACCACATGATCTTATAAATCGGTGCAGAAAAATCAATTGACAAAATTCAGTGTTTATTTATAATAATAGAGAACTTCATTAATTTAATAAAAAGTATCTACAAAAAAGATAAAACATTACACTTAATAAAAAAAACTTAATGTTTCCTCCTTAAGATTAGAAACAATTCATGAATTTTTATTCTTATTACTTCTATCCAACATAAAGCTTGATGTTCAAGTCATTGAATTAGGTAAAAAGGAGATAAAGATGACAATTCTTGCCAAATTACTGTTTAATGTATTTGTTTTTAAAATCCCAGTATGATTCTTATAAATATAATAATGTTTATTCTAAAATAGATATTAAAATACAAAGGAACTAAAATAACGAAAACAATTTTGGGAAAGAAGAATTAATGGTAAATACAAATCATTTTATGAAATTTTAAGACATTATACAACTATAATAATCAAGACCATATGATATTGACAGAGATAGAAATATTCATCATTGTAACAGGACAGAGACTCTAGAAATAAACCCACACAAATGTAAGTTTTGGTGAAGATGTAAAAGCAATTCAATGAAGAAAAAATAGCTTTTACAACAAATGATTCCAGAGCAATTAAACATCCAGAGCAAAAACAAATAAATAAATAAAATAAAATGCAATTCAAGTCTCAAATATACACAAACATTAATCAAAATGAATCACAAACTTAAATGCAAAAACAATTAAACTATAAACTTTAGGAAAAAAATAGGAGAAAATCTTTATGATCTAGGCAAAGAGTTTTTAGACTTGACACCAAGAACACAATTCATAAAAGGAAAACTGGTTAATTGGAATGTAACAATATTTTAAAAATTTGTTCTGTGAAAGTCTCTGTTAAGAGGAAGAAAAGAGAAATTTTACAGTGGAATAGAATAACTATAAAGCACATATCTCACAAAGGATTAGGGTTTAAAATTTATAATAAACTCTCAAAACAACAGCAAAAAATACCCACAATTCATTTAGAAATACGTGAGATGTTTCACAAAAGAGAATATACATATGCCAAGTAAGCATATAAAAAGATGTTTAACATCACTAGTTATTAGAGAAATACTAATTAAATCCCCAACAAAATATTGCTAGATGTTTATCAAAATGGCTAAGATAAAAAATACTGACGATGCCAAATGCTGACGTGTTGTAGAGCAACTTAAACACACATACACTGCTATTGGGGATATAAGTTAGTACAGCCATCTGGGAAACAGAAATTATTTTAAAACTGGCCATTACCAAACAATATAACCATTGCACCCCTGGCCATTTATCCTAGAGAAATAAAAACTAATATTGACCAAAAAAGCCTGTACATCGATTTCTGGTCAAGATGGCAGTGCAGGTAAACGCTGTGCTTGCCTCCTGTCACAACTAAACTACAGAACAACTATCATTGAGAATCACGTGAAGTCTAGCTGAACAGAAGTCTCACAACTAAGGACATACAGAAGCCACTTCCAGACTGCTAGAAGGGGCAGAGATGTGGAATGGACTGGTCCCACATCCTCCAGTGGTGGTTAAAAATCAGGAGGGATATCTCACCTTCAAAGATCTCCACTGAAGTGTGAGGGGTCCCAGCCCCACACAAAACTCCCCATTCCAGATTTCCAGTGCCAGGAAGAGAAGTCCCCACAAATCCTGGATGTGAAAATCAGTGACCACTGTTGCAGAGTAAGACAGAAGGCTACTGGAATGCCAGGCATTCCTGTTAAAGCCATGCCGGGACTTACTTGCGGACGAAATCACTCACTCTGGACTTCATCACTGGGCAGCAGCTCAAAAGGCACCAGAGACATAGGTAGAGACACTGAATCATCTGGCTTCAGGGTGAGGACTGGAGGGGCAGTTTCTCCCAGACAAAAGTTCTGGCAGAGCCATTGTTACTTTGTGGAGCCCTCTCCTCACCCAGTTGCAGATGCAGGCAGCAAATATATCTGAGTCTCCAACAACATGGCCTGCACTGGTCTCTCTTTCTAGATGATTCCCTGAGACCCTGCCCGACCTAATATGTGGGCCAACCCACACCACTTCCAGTGGCTTTCCTATATAAATAGCCTGTTTTGGCTCATGCTGCAGACTTTACTAAAGTTTCTCAGTTTCACAAACCCAAACAAGAAGCATTGGCCTCAGCATGCCCCATAGCTCTGGCTGATAAACCCCAAGCCGGGCATTAGCAACAGCTGTCCTTGGTTTTCAGGAGATCTCCTAAGGCACCTCCAAGCCCAGTGTGGGGTGGTGACCATCTGGGGTTTCTTAGTGGCTAATGCCAGGTAGCCCTAGGGAGGGCACAGGCTATAGCTGAACTTGGCCTGCAGCAGGGCTGCTCCCTGGAGGTCCGAGGCCAAGCTATCCAGTGGCTGGCTTCAGACTGAGCCAGAGTGCCACCTAGGGCCACATCCAAGGATGAGATACCCAAAGGTCAGACTGGGCAGGTAGCAGACCCCTGATAAAGTGAACCCTGCTCCTTAAAGTCAGCCTCTGCACAACAGCTCCTCCACTGTAGTTACTAACCAATCCTTACGACCAATCATCCTGAGGGTCAATTCTTTCCACTAATGTGCAAACAGCAAGGCTCAACTACGACAGGAGGGCACACATAACCCATACAAGAAACACACCTGGAACAGTCAACTCAGATGGCTAGGAAGACTCCTCTACTGGGGCCCATAGGACACCTACTACATAAGTCCACTCTACAAAGACCGAGAGACATAGCAGCTCCACCTAACACATAGAAACAAATGCAGGGAGGCAGCCAAAATTGGGAAACAAAGAAACATGTCCCAAGTGAAAGAATAGAACAAAGCTCCAGGAAAGTAACTAAACAAGACAGCAACAAGCAATCTACAAGAGTCAGAGTTCAAAACCCTGGTTATAAGGATGTTCAATGAACCTATGGAAAGAGTAGATAAACTCAGTGAGAACTTTAACAAAGAGATAGAAAATATAAAAATGAATATAGAAAACAAAAAAGAACCAGTCAGATATGAAGAATACAATAACAAATGAAGAATACCTTAGGAGAAATCAACAGTAGATTAAATGAAGCAGAAGATGGAATAAAAAATTTAGGAGATAAAGTAGAAGAAAACACCTAATCAAAATAGCAATAAAAAAAATCTAAAAAAATGAGGATAGTTTAAGGCGCCTCTGGGACAACATCAAGGGTACCTACTTTCACATAATAGGAGTACCAAAAGAGAAGAGAGCAATACATTGAAAACCTATTTGAGGAAACAATGACAAGAAACTTTCCTAACTTAGCAAAGGAAATAGACATACAAACCCAGGAGGCACAGAAAATCCCAAACACAATGAACCCAAAGAGGCCACACCAAGACACATCATAATTAAAATGCCAAATGTTAATGACAGAGAATCTTAAAAGCAGCATGAGAAAAGCATCTAGTTACCTATAAGTGAGCTTCAGTAAGACTGTTAGATGTTTTCTCAACAGAAACTTTGCAGGCCATTATGGATTGGCATGAAATAATTAAAATGATGAAAAGCAAGGACCTACAACCAAAATTACTCTACCCAGAAAAGCTATCATTTATAATCAAATAATAGATAAAGAACTTCTTGGACCAAAAAAAAAAAAAAAAAAGCAAAGCTAAAGAAGTTAATCACCAACAAATCAGTATTACAAGAAATATTAAAGGGACTTCTTGAAGGAAAAGGAGAGGGAAAATGAGAATGAGAGGGGGAGGAAGAGGTATCCTCTGTACATACAGCATTTTATTTCAACATTAATAACTTAAGAAGACCAAATATGACTCTCATATGATGAAACTTCTATTTATACCAAAAACACAGTCCAAGCTAATGACTTCCAAGAAGAAAAGATATTTAAACTCAATTTACATAAAAAGCACAGACAATTTTAGGTTACATTTCATCATGAAATCAATTTTGTAGATTCATGCCTTTTAAACAAAAGAAATTCAGAAAATACCAGAGTGGAGTCTATATGTTACTTTTCATTTAACAAATAGTAGCATCTACAGTCACTAAAAGGAATACATGTGCAGGGAACAATTGCTAAAATTTTTTCCATACCATCAATTTAAGTACCTCTAAATAAAACATTCATCTTATTAAAGTCATTCACTCTTCAGAAGGTTTTGAAGTAAAATGGTGAACATTTGCTTAAAGAAATAAAACATAGTATGCAGCTTCATAAGTTAGAATAGCCCATAAAGTGAAAAGGCAAAGAGAAAACACGATAGCTATCTTATTGATAGCTGGGATTTATGCATTTCTTAAGCAGAAAAACTTGTTCCCAGAAAAAAAAAATTGCCTTCCATTCCCAGGTCACATAATAATAAGTCCTTGAATTGTAATATCATATTTTTATAGAATTTGTTCAGATAAATAGAATTTAAAGTGCAGTAAAGCACAGTTCTTTCATTTAATATTTTGGTGACAACAGTATATTCTTATTTTGTCTAGTTCTTCCAGTGCTTCCTATTATTTCATAGATAACTTATTGTTATTAAAGTTATCTATTTCCTATGAATAATCTTTTTTGGATGACATAATAAACATAAAATATTTTATGATGAGAAGCTATTCTTCTTTGAGCTTCACTATTGACAAATTATTTTTTTTCTAGAATTGACAGGCACAATAACTTAAAATAATTAATTCCTATTGTGAAAAATAAAATAGATTTAAACATCTGTTCTTCTATTATTGAACTCTACTTAAAAACAAACCAATGTAAGACCTGAATTAAGGATATCAGAGTCAGATTCCATTTAAGGAAAAGGGAACAATGTCTTTAAATTATTATTATTTTATTATTATTATTATTATTATTATTATTATTATTACTACTTTAGAAATCCAACATTTATGCCATCTCTACCATCTGGCCAGAGACAAGTCTTCATGAGACAAACATTTTTGATTGTTCTAAGTTATTCTACCCACATGTTAACAAAGTACCTAGAAGACATGAAATAAACAATTTATCTTTGGGTCCAGAAAAATAATTTCTTCTTTTACACTACTAGATTTATAAAAACAAATTAAATGAGACATAATAGCATAGTATTTGTTAGTTAAATATTAATTTCAAATCCACTACATCTAATTTTTCATAATAAACCTTCCTAGCTGATATGATCATTGAGTCATGCTTCTAAAAGGAAAAATCAAAATATTTAAAGAGAATTGCTAGTTTGGAAGAATTATTATTTTTCCTGAGTCAGAGAGGATAATCTACAAATGTGAAAGGAATTTATTGTTTTCTTGTTTAATTCTTTTCTTTAATTAACACCAATGAGAACTCACTTTTTAAATGTAGAATCCCCCATGTAAACATTTTTATTTATTCATTTTCAATATTATTTAGCCTTGATTAGGTGCAAAATATTTAAATAGACATTGATAGAAATAAAAATTATAAAATATTCTTGAGGAATTCATAATTTAATAATAACAGGTAACAAAAATAATAATTTATATCACTTATTGAGCACTGTCTATATGGCAGGCATGCATATTTTACATGTATTATTTTATTTATTCTCATGGTATTACTATGAGAAAGGAATGGCTATTATCTACATTTTTCAGATGAGAAAACTGAAGGACAGGAAACTTAAGTAACTTATAAAAGTTCAAACATTTAGTAATACTTTGTCAAATGTAACAATTGGTAGATGTAGTTGCAGTTCGTATATTTCCATTTTTTTTCTAAAACTGAGATATAGGCATTCAAGACTTCTTGTACAGCCCTGTAAAGATGCCTTTGCAACATTACTATGACTACCTCCTGTAAAAGAATTGCCTTAGAATTCACACAGAAGCACTTACTCCTTAGCATTTTCCTCTTTCATCTGTCCTTCCTCCCAGTACTATTATGCTAAGTAGAAGTTTCTCTATCCAAACAGAATATTTACCTCAAGGTTCCTGATGCTGAGACATGATCTTAGTATAAAAGCCTTGATTCAATCTATAGATAAGAGATAAATATTATAAATATTATGCAAACTCTTCCAGAGAATAGAAGAAAATAGAGTAAATTTCTAATATTTTTACAAACCTGACAGTGATACAGGAAAGGAAAATTACAGATCTATTATCTCATAAACATAAATGCAAAATTTATTTACAATATTAGCAAATGAAATATAGTCACACACACAAAAAGAATAACATAGGGTTTATTACAGATATAAAATGTTATTTCAACATTTTCAATTAATGTATTTTACTACATTAATATAAGTATGAGAAAAATCATATGATGATCCTATTGAATACAAGAAAATTTGACAAAATTCGATACCTACTCATGTTTTAAAAATTATTTTAGAAAACTAGGAATAAAAGCAAACTTTCTTAATTTTGTGTCTCTGCAGAAAATTTAAGACCCAAATGCCTAAATTGAAAATGCCTCAATTTAAAAAATGCATTTTTCAGTCACTGTGATATCCTTTTTCACCCGGCATCTTAGACAATATCTTTGGATGCATTTATGCCATTCTCCTACCTCTACCTTCATTTCTGTGTCCAAGCCTTGGAATTAAGTAAATATATCATTTTAAATATGCCATTAAAAATGTTTTCTTGAAAACATTTGCTTAAATCCAGTGTCACCAAGGAAATATTATGACATAGTGAAATGGATCTTCAGTGCTTCCAAATCCCTATTTTTTTTCATGCCTTTTTTGGTGTCACCACACTTAACACACACATTTACATCCATTATCTTGTCTTTGCAGACCCATGCCATGCTAACCAATCCTAAGCAGGGGCCAAGTACAGTGTCAAACACCCCTGCTCTTCTCATCAATAAAACTTGCCAATTATTTTATTCCAGATTTTAGAACCAAGTCAACTTTCCAAAGAAACAGCTAAAATTAATCTGACCTATAATCATATGTATATTTTCCACAACAGCCCTCTTGAGACTATGCCTTAATTTTAAAGAATGCTGCTAATGATGGGCTCATTAGAATTCATGGAACACTTGCAGAAGGGACTTTGTGGGCAGAAAA
Source organism: Cynopterus sphinx (assembly GCA_030015415.1). Lineage (NCBI taxonomy): Eukaryota > Metazoa > Chordata > Mammalia > Chiroptera > Pteropodidae > Cynopterus > Cynopterus sphinx. The sequence continues at coordinate 35,419,140 of CM057380.1, forward strand.
AGACTCAGTGCCCTTTTACAAAGTCTTTTCATAGAAGTATCTCATCTATGGCAGATTTTGTACAATCCACTGTCGTAATATTTCAGTATTTAACATCCTTTTTTAAAAGAGAGTCAAATTAGGTCTCAAAAATGGACAATGCTAAAATATTCATCCATTAATAGTAAATAAGCAATTTGAAATATGATTATTTTTTAAAACTTCAACCAGGCACTGAAATATTAGTCGCCTTGGCTTAATTTCCTATAGCACAGGAATTTACCTATCTCCTTCTGATTTTATAGAATCTACCTTTTGAGAAACTGATTATTTAAAAATGTATTCCATTTTTTCAAGTATCTTATTTTTCAAGTTTTATTTTTCTAATATAGCTAAGAAATGCCAAGCTTTTCAGAACATTCTGACCTTTGAAATTAATAAATCAGTTTTAAATAATTGATCAGGAGTCTAATATCTAAAAAGATGTCTGATATAAGTTTTATTCACAATATTTAGGATAGCAAAATGTCATAATATTTTACCTTTCTTACTTATAATATGATCAAAACTATTTTAAAAAAGGTCTAGTTTAAGGCCTTTCTGTAAAGAAACTATCCTTTTAAGCTAAAAAAGCTCCTCATTCTTGGTATGACATTTCTCAACACCCAAGTGAATGTTATGCATATAAAAACTAGTTTCTTTGAAAATCTCATCTATTTTATAAAGTTACTTAAGAAGATTTTATGGGAATTTTCAGATAGATATAATCAAAAGGAGAAAAATAGTATAGATATCATGATTCAGGGGTTGTTTTACTGCATTAGTCTAAAGGTCTTGACATTTATTTTCTTAGAAAAGTATTCACTTTCTCATTATATAGTTATAAGACAAAAAAAGCAGGTACAACATATACCCTGCAAAACATTTTGTATTATTTAAAAAGGCATGGGTAATCTACTGGTGGGGTAATGTAGACAGGAAGTATATCAGAGTCACTGGAACTAAGGTGGTGGCCCTGAGTTAAGTCTGAAATAGGAACTCCATCTGGAAACTTAGGTTACAGCACTGCTATATGTAAGATTATCTGCTGTATATTCGTATGCTACCTTTCGTTTTCTCTCTCTCTTTCTTATCTATCTCCAATTAAATATGCTTTTTAACTTTATAAAATGATACATATGAAACAAATGCTAGTGCTGCTGTTACTTTCAGATTTCCAGAGAAAGATTAAGAAGATGTTGAGAGGAGAAGAGGGATGTTGAAAGGATACTTTAGGTTTAGAGATCAATTATTTTCATTATTCATCAACTTTTATGAGGAGAAAATATTAATGTATTAATTTTATAATACCTAAGAATTAAAAATATAAATGAAATAAAACATAACTAATTCAATCAGAAATGAGAGGCCACAGACAGATCCCACATAAGTTAGGAGTAAGTGGTAATGAGTACATAGAAAAAGTTTTAGCCTCCAAGTTTCAGAGTACACCTCCTATTCCCCTACACCCCTCCCCAGTCATTCATTCAACAAACATTCATATAATTTACCTTCAATGTATCAAGTACCATGCAGCTATTTTGTCTTTGATGACTCCTGACTATTGGAGAAGAAAAGCAATTACAATACATTACTCTATGAGCTTCTTGTTGAGCTGTACTCTGGAGGCCAGTACGCTATAATAACACTTTATTTTTTTCCCCATGAGAAGAAACAGTGTAGGAAAAAAAACTCTTGGACAAAGGACTTAGTAAAATGAAGAATAATTTAGACAACAAGCTACTTCATTTAAATGTTAGAAATGCTGACCTGAACCAGATGACCTTGTTGAATAGAATGGTAAGTCTGGATATATTTCTGGGTTCCTTAAAATTGAAGTTGGTCAAGAAGAAAACTGATTTCTGTTCAATAAAAAAAGTTTCCTTCAAATGACGCCTGAAACTGCCAGAAGAAACTTTGAAATTTAGAAATGTAAATAGAGACTCATAGTCTGCACAAGTCCACAAGAATTTTCACCAACTTTCAATGGCTTGAGGCATTTGGCAAGATCATCAAAACTGATGAGAAATTGCAATGCCCCTGAAGATGACAAATTGGTATGCTTTATATTGTACATCTGCTGATGTTGATAGTTTTAATATTGTGTATGTATAAGATGACCAGTGTCTGTATTTTTGTGGAATTATTTTATTACTAAAATTCAGCTTTTTAAGTAAATGTGCATTTCTTAATTTCTCAGGAGGCTCAAACAAAGGCATTGAAAATTTTACCTAAAGGTGAAAACTATTCTGACTCTTGGCCAGTCCTAACCAAAGAAAATAAAATATTTGGAAATTAATTTGGAATAGCAGCTGAGGTCAAGAATCAGTGTTCAGTGAGTTTGAGGATGTGTCCACTAAATTGCAATACATAAAACTTGGCTTATTCTGTGTCTAGTTTGATATTTTGTCAGAACCTGCCAAAATTTGAAATGGTTTTTCTCTCTTGGTGCTCTGTAATTTGATTACTTTAATGAGGACCAGATGATAATTTTAGTACTCAGGGCCAGATGATAATTTCTAGTAAATAAGAGGTAGAGGCTGTCAATTAATTTTCCTATCAACATTTTCCAATCAGATGTAATGTCACTATACTATCTGAACTGTTTCTTCTGTCTTTCTGAAAATGAGATTCTTCAACAGTCAAAATGGCTGTTTAGTAAAAGCAAATGTAAACTTAGATAAGGGGAGATTAACCAAAAAGACTATTATAATAGGAGAATGCCTCTATCATCAAAATATACAAGTGTTTAAAAATAATGCAGAAAAAAACTCTGTAAGGTAGAAAAGATAGCTTTTCTCAATGTTTGTGTTTTCCAGTCAATAGTATATCTCAACCCGATATACTTAATACCTCAAGATTCAGGAAATCACCACAAAGATCCCTTTTACAACCACTAACCACACTTACTTTTCTCCCATCTTCTTCACCCAGTTAACTCTGGCAGCCACTAATACTTTCTTCATCTCTGAAATTTGCCATTTAAAAAATATCACATAATGTAATCACAGAGCATGCAACTTTTTTGAGATAGGCTTTTCTTTCTCTTCTACTCAGCAAAATTTTCTGGGAGTTCATTAAAGTTATTGCATACTGATGATTTGTTTTTATTGTTGAGTAGTGTTCTATTGTATGAATGTAACACTGTTTCAACATTCACAGATTGAATTTATGGATTGGGTCGTTTCCAGGTTTTGGCTGATATGAATAAAGCTACTACAAACTTCTTGATAAACTTTTTGTGCAAACATGTTTATTTTTCTGACATAAATGACAGAAGGGCATTACTGGGTTTTACAGTAGTAACATGTTTGTATGGTAAGAAAGTGAAAATAGTTTCCCACAATAGCTATACCATTTTATATTCTGAACAGCAATGTATGAGTGATTGAGTTGCCCTGTGTCCATTGGCAGTATTTGGTTTAGTCAGTACTTTTTATTTTAGTCATTCTGATAGGTGTGTAATGATATCTCACTGAAGTTTTAATCAGCATTTTCCTAATGGTTTATGAAGTTGAAAATGTTTTATGTGCTTATTTGTAATTTGTATATCTTCTTTCATGAAAAGTTAATCTCTGTTGCCCAGGTTGTGATTGGGTTATTTGTTTTTTTACTGTAGACTTTGAGTGTTGTTAGTTTGCAAGAGCTGTTATAGAAACATACCACAGACTGGGTGGCTTAAACAATAAATACTTATTTTCTCAAAGTTCTGGAGGCTATTAATTAATACAAGATCAGGGTGCAGCAGTGTTGGTTTCTTCTGAAGTCTATCTCCTTTGGCTTGTGCATGGCCATCTTTTCCCTGTGTCTTCACCCGGTTTTCCTCTGTATATATCTGGGTCCAAATTTTCTCTTCTTATAAGGATACCAGTCATGTTGGATTAGAGCCCATCCTAATGACTTTATTTTAACTTAATTACCTATATAATTTTGCCATTCCCAATACCTTGAGAAGAGAAGAATGCTCTATTAAAAGGATTAAAAGATGGCAATCAGTCTGGCTGGAGACAATAAGAATAGCTCTAGAAGAAGAGAATAAGACAGACCTATTGTGTCAGCCCGGTTGGCTGCATTAAGCAATTTGAACTTTATCCTATGAGCAATGGGGGTGGCATAATACTGATTTCTCTATTTCCATGTGTAGTCACATTTCTTTATCAAGATAAAAAAATCCACCTCTAAATTTAGTGCACTGATAGTTTTTATCATAAATGGGTGTTAATTTTACAAATGTTTTTCTACATAAATTGATATAATTATGTGATTTTTTTTTCTTCTTTAATTATTAATTTTTTTTCTTCTAATAAGGTGGATTACATTGTTGATTTTTGAATATTGAACCATCCTTTCATCTTTTGAATAAATTCCACTTGGTCATGGTGTATATTTTTTTCTTACATTATTGATTTCTATTTGTTCATATCTTGTTAAGAAAATTTGCAATTATTTCATGAAGAATATTGATTGGCGGTATTACCTTTTTTTATTGTTTTTGTTTTTGCTATCAGAGCAATACTAGCTTAATAAAATAAATTGACAAGAGTTTCTTCCTCTTCTGTTTTCTAGAAGAGATTGTTTAGAACTTGTATTAATTCTTTTAAAGCTTGATTGAGTCTCTAAGTGAAACCATAAGGATATTGAGATTTTATTTTTTGATTTCTAAATTAAAATGTTAATTTCATAAATAGTTATAATTATCTATTTCATATCAGATAAACTTAGTCGTGTTTTTTGAGAAAATTGTCCATTTCAACTATCTTATCAAACATATAATGTCAAATTTTTCATTATATTTTTTTATTAACTTTTTGATGTCTGCAGGGTCTGTAGTATATCCCTTGTTTCATTTCTGATATTGATTCTTCCAGAGTACCAATTCAGTCTTATACTGCTTTTCTCTATTTTGCTTTGTTATGATATATCTATTTTTACCCTTTACTTTTAAACTGACTGTATTGTTATATTTGAAGTGAAGTTCTTGATGGCAGCATATAGTTGGTAAAGTCTGTCAAGTAATATTTATTTTCTATTTACTATGCTTTTGTTTCTCTGTTTCTTTTTTCTATCCTTCCATGGCTTATTTGAATATATTTTTGAAATTCCATTTTTATGTATCTTGAGTGTTTCTGAGTGTATCTTTTTTATATCATTTTAATAGTTACTCTAAGTATGATGCTGTATATACATAACTTAGCAGTCTGTAGTCATTATCATTTTACTAGTTAGACCTAAAATGCTAAACTTATCTCCTTTTACATTCATTTACTCTCATCCATTTGTAATATAATTGTCTTAAACATTGCCTTTAGGTACATCTAGATCCACAGCAGTCGGTGTTACCACTGTAACACATTAGAAATTATAGTAAATATGAATTGGCAGGCTTTGGGCTCATAGTGATTCTCTAGCAGCTAGGTCTATGCTATCTTCCCTTTCTAAGAGGAACTACTGCACTAACACATTAATCATTGGTTCTAACAAGGGCTTCCAATAATGACACTTTGAATTGCCCACACCCTAGCATGGGCACATGCTTCCAGTTTGGACACACATTGTTTCTTTACTCCAACCCTGTGCTGCAAAAATTGGACTGAGCAAAGGTGTGATATATACGTCCACCCAATCAGAGTTCTTTATCTGAATTTTTTCTGTTACTAAGTGCAAAAGCCTCTTCTCTCCTGGTACGAAAGAGACAAAAAGATGAGCTTCCAGTGGTCTATCCACAGTCATATGTTGAAAAGTGGTCAGTGGCAGGAGAAAATTAATGTAACACACAGAAAGACCAAAATGGGAGAAAGAGAAAAATAAATCTTAGCAATGTAAACATTCTGTTTCTAGTCATTTCCATTTATACTTTAGCAATTCCTGATTATATAAGCCAATATAACCATTGATTTACCTAAGGAGTTTCATGTTTATTTTTATTTTTATTTTCTTTTTTGTCACAGCAACACGAACAGATCTGACTATGATAATCAAGGCTTGCCTCCCTCATTTGAGAGGTTAGCTTTAAACTTATATTCTTTGCCACCTACACTCACACCCATTAGAATTATAAATATTTGAGATTTATCTTAGATACTATATACTATATCCAATTTTTAAATGTTCATAATACAAAAAAATTCTCTAATACTGAAAAGAAAGGTACCAACATAGTCTGATATCCTATTTGTAAACTGAAAACAGTTGGCCTGGTTGTAGAATTATCATGCTAGAAGGCTGTAATTATTTTCTTGGTTTGTTGGGTTCCCAGTAGCATTATAATGATAAAAATTAATATGATTTTATTTCCCTGAAGGATTTCATCTATACTATTTATGTATTCTAAACTGAAAAAAAAGTCAGAAAAAAATCTATAATTCTTTATGTGACTTTCCAGAATTTGCTTCGCATCCTAATTTTTTACATTAACTTTTTCTCTTTAGTTCCATTTATAGTATTCTAAAACTGTTGAGAAATTATCCCCTCAAAGAAAATAAGTTCATGTTCTTAATAGTTGTACTCAGATAAGGATACTAATCTATGCCTTACAGAATTATTCTAAAGATAAAATGAGTTGTCTTTCCAATTACCCTGAAAATCTTGAGAATAAGAATCCTGTATTCTGCTTCTTTTTCTCTTTTACTGTGTCAGTAGAGCATTTTCTTCTCCTGAAAGGTCCACAAAATTTTTATTGACCAATTAAATGTCTAGTATAGGTATCTTTCTGTTCTGAGCATTTTAATCCTAAAGCTATTTAATGAATAAAACAAGATATAGTCTGTAGTGAAGAGTGGTTGGCTCAATGGTCCAGAGCAGGGTGTCAGAATCTAAGTAGAGTGAGTAACATGTTCCTGCAGAAGGGACAGCAAGACTTGGGGAGTCAAGAGTTCAAACAATGTCAGAATCCAAGTAGGATGAAGAGTGATCCAATGAATTTGGAAAAGTAAATATCCAGGAATGCAGAATCAGAGCCTGTGCAGGGAGAGTATAGCATCCACATAGGGGAGGAAGTAAGAGCAGTGATGGGAGATTGGATACTCATAAGGGAAATGATTAAATAAAAGACTCAGATTTCTTGAGACAAATGGCTTATTCCAGGTCAGGGGCAAGAAAGTACAAGATGAGCCTGGAACACATTTTTATTTTTAAAAAGCAAGAAAGTGCTCAAAGAACAGGAATATGTCAAAGGGACAGAAAAGCCAGTTGAAAGGAACGGCCAATTCTAGGAACAATATGAGCATCGAAATAAGTAAAAATATCAGTGATTTTTTACCTATGGAACAAAAAAAAGGGAAACAAGGATTTATGTTATGTAAAAAAAATGAATAAATTAAAAGATAGAAAATAAAAAGATAATTTCATAGATTCAGAAATTAATACTTATTAATTTTAAAGATAAAAAAGTAACTTTAAAACTGTCATAACCTTCAATAAGTGATCCAAGTAAACATCATTAGTAATGAGACAAATTGAAATTATGTGCCACCAGATAAGATATAATGAGAGAAACATAGCATTATTTCTATAATACTCCTGCCAAAGATGAATAGCTTGAATCTAAATATAGAGGAACACCAGACAACTGCAATTGAGAGCTATTTCATGAGACAATTAAATTTTAATCTTCCAAAATATCAAGGTCGTGAAATCAAGGTAAGATTGAGAAACTGTTGCAGATTGAAGAAGAATAACAACTAAATGCAATGAGTGATTCTGAACTAGATTCCTTCATCATTTATAAATTAGTTTATTAGGAAAACTGGAAAAATTGAAATAGGACCTGAGTCTTGGATGGTAAAAAATATCAATGTTAACTTTCTGGTTTTGATGGCTTTATTATGGTTATTTAGGAGCATGTCTTTGTTTTTAGACAAAATAATATGTGTGTGTATACATTATATATATATATGTGTGTGTGTGTGTGTGTGTGTGTGTGTGTGTATAACTTCTAAATACTAAGTATTACTAATCCTGTCCTTGTTTGTATGACTGAAGCAATGGAGTGTTATAGGGCTTCAGGCTGACAAGTCAATCTCAAATGGGTCAGAAAAAATCATGTCCTTTGTCTAGTACATCAATGTGTTCTTTATCCAGTACATCCATGTTTCTGTGTTACAGAACTAATAAAAATACTATTTACTAACATTACAGAAAAATAAAATACTCTATAATTAAAAATCTTTACACAGACACATAATAAAACCTATAATACAAATATTACTTATTTCATGTGCTGTTGTCATAAACGTTATGCTTCTAGATAGACATGAAACATTCTTTAAATAAAAAGCAAACCAACTACTATAAAATAAAAAAAACAGAAACAGCTTATTTGCATCAAGTAATTATATCACTCTATAAAATGCATAAGTGATTTGGTTCCACTTTTTACTTTTCCTCATTTGCTTTGCCATTACATAGTAACAGTTATTTCAACTCCCTTCACACACCACACTGTATTCTAAGTTTCTGTCAGCCACATGTGAGCATCTCAAAGAGAGGACTCTTGTCTTATTTAGCTTTACACTTTTCCACAATTGTAAAAATTATTTAAAAGACTGTTTTTTTTGGATTTGGGGCAGTGTGCTGAGAATGATCTCTATCACTTAAAATAAATGAGCTGTGAAAGGAAGGTGCCCGCAGGGTACATCAGCACACCTGAGACTGATATGAAGGCAAGAGTGGATGAGAGAATCTGTATCTTGACAGAAAGGTGAACACAGAAAATGCATAGTGCCATCGCCTATTTTTAAAATCATAGACAATATATGTTTGCCTTCTCTTCCTTATTCTCTTTCATGAGAATTGTCTTCTAGGAATTCAGAAATGAAACATGCAAAGTATAGACACTGGGCCAGTGACTATAGGTGCAAAAGCCAGAAAACTGGCCTGAGTGAGGAAGAGGAGAAAAAGGGGTGGGTGTAGAAAGACCAATAATTCCATAAAGACACTGTAGATATGTTGCCCTGTCTTAATTTTCCAAGGCTGGTTCTAGACCCAACCTCACTTTCTGTCCTTGGCTTTTATGTGATATCTTGACAGAGAATAACACTTTGAAGAACCTCAACAAGGTAAGTTTGGCTGGAGCACTTTGCAAATTGGGAAGTGGTAAGAAGTCAGAGAAGGTAAGTACAGACTGCTTTGTGTAGGAAATTGTGAGCCTTAGTAAATTTTTTTATCATTTTGGCTAAAATAGAAAGCCGCTGAAGTTTTGTTTTTTGTTTTTAAATTGTGATATGAGGCCCAAAAAGTAAGTAGGTCTGGCCTGTAACTTGATAAAATTTACACACACACACACACACACACACACACACACACACACACACACACACGAGAGAAAACAGTAAAGTATACAGAACCTCAATCCAAAAAAATTCTCTTCCCATTTCACATCTCTTCTCCCCGCAAATAACTATTAATTATTAATTTGACTTCTATTAAGAATAGTTGTTTTTTTTCTGTTCTTGAACATTATAGGGGAGATGCTTTAGGCAAATTTTGTTTCTATTTTATTTATCAACATGAAATCTTAGAGAATTTTCATGTTTTGCACATACATATCCTGTTTTGTTTCTTTTTTTAAATTGCCAAGAACTATTTCATTATATAAATATAACACAATTTATCCATCTTCAGTTATTAAGTATCTGGGTGGCTTCTAAGTTTAGACTATTATAAATAAAACCACCAGCAATACTGCTGCACATATCTTTTTTTGTACACATACAGTTATTTTTATTAGAATATAACTAGAAGTGGAATTGCTTCACCATAGGGTAAGTATATCTGGATTTGGTAAAAACTGCTTAAGAATTTTCCAAAGTGATTTTACCAATTTATACTCCAACAGGAACGTATCAGGCATAATGTATAATGTATAAATATGTAATGTCTTTGCTAAAATTTCATATTATCAGGCTCTTTAATATGGGCCATTATTTTGAATGTGTACTAATATTGCAAAATAGTTTTAATTTGCATTTCTTGAGAATTAGCAAGGCTGAGTACCTTTTTATATGTGAAGTGTCCATTGGAATGTTCTCTATTTTGAAATGTCTAGTCAAGATTTTTCGTTCACTTTTTGTTTATTAGAGAGTATTTTTGTCTTTTTAATTTGTAAAATCTCTTTATATATTTTGCGTATAAATCCTTCCTGAGATTTACCGTGACAATATCCTCTCTCAGTATGTGGATTGTTTTTCACTTTCTTAATGATGTCTTTTAATAAATGAAAATTTCTACTTTTAATTAAGTCCAATTTATCTATTCTTTTTCTCTTATGGTTAGTGCTTTTTGTGTCTCATTTAAGAAAGTTATTCCTACTCTGGAATTCAAAGATAGTCTCCTTTTATTTTTAATAAAAGCTTTATTATTTACATTATAAATTCACATATGCACTCTTCTTGTGATTGAGTTTTGTGTATGGTTTTAGTATAGGTTATGATTAACTTGTTTCTATATAAATATTCAATTAATCCACTATTATTCATTGAAATGAAAATTTTCCTGGCTGGAGAAGAGCAGAGTTGCTTTTTGTACAAGTGAATATGTACATGAAATTTCTTCTCTCTTTATTATTTTCTCATATTTACACCAATATCAGAGCATCTTACTTACATTTTTTATGATGTCTCAGAAATTTATTGATATAAATCTCTCAATTTGTTCTTTAAGATAGTTTGGCTATTTATGTCCTTTAAATTTCAAATAAATTTTAGCATCTACTTACTAATTTTTATAAACACATATATTAAACAAACTCTCGAAAAGAATTCTGGAATTTTTACTGGGATGAAGTAAAAATTATGAAATCTGCAGCTTAGTTTAGGAAGCATTTATGCCTATATAATGTTGAGTTATTCAATCCATAGCATAGTAAACCTCTATATTTAAGAACTGATTAATTTCTTCCAAAAATATTTTGTAGTTTCCAGCATACAAGTCTTGCGTATTTTTAATTAGATGGTTTTGATACTTTATATATTTTATATTTTACATAGTATATTGCAAGCACCCTATTGTAAACAGTATATTTGAATTTCACTTTGTAATTTGTTGCTGGTATATTTAAATATTATTTGCTTTTGTGCAGAGACTTTTTATTCTTTGTATATTAGCCTTGCATAATTGTGTATGCAGACTTTGCATTCTTTAATATTGACTTTGTTGATTCACTTCATAATTCTAATAGTTTTTTGTAGAGTGTTTTGGATTTTCTTTTTAAACAACATGTTATTTGCAAATAATGACAGTTTTACTTCTGACTTTCAAAATTTTATCTCATTATTTTCTTGCCTATTGTCCTGGCTAAGACTAACAAAAGGTCCAAAGCATCAAAGTCATAAGATAAAATATCTTTGCTACTGTGAAGTAAATAGTTCACATTTAACATATAACACTCTTGTTATGAATAATGAGAATAGAAGAAGGTGCCCCCAATTAATATCGATAAACTTAAAGTCCTCTGTCAACATTAACAGTTTTTTTAGGTTATAGAAAATTATAAGTGGTTAAATCAGTAAACGTTTCAAAATAGTAGCTATATTCATTTATCACTATCTTTAACTTTGAACAAAGTTTATTTCGATTTTCTAGTCTTTTGCTTTTTTTTTTTATTTTTGAGTTCCTTTCCTCTACCCAAAGCAACAGATATCCTAATGACAAAATGTGATCTGAAATGTAAAGAGCACTTACATTTTAAAAGAGAATTCCTGGTTGAAAATAATTTTAACACATAGGAGTTCATCACTAATGCTGGAATTTAATCATTACCTTGATTGATTTTGTGGGCCTTTCATTTCATGCCACTTGGCAACTGATGGTTGAAATGAAGGCAAACATTCATGAAGAACTGAGGTACAAACTGCCAATATTCTAATAGTATTACATATGTTTTAGAATTAAGAAGAATTCTTGTTTTAAATACTTTCAAATCTAGATCTCATTCCCACAATAAAGAGAAATTAGTCTTGTAATGTCCTAAAGCAGGATTCTGTATGTTTATTTTGACTCCTGATTTTTAATATCCTTGTCACATTTATTTCCAATTACAAGACTACATATAGCATTGTAATTATTATTTTGGTCTCTTATTAGAATTATTACCTCAGCTTAAGGCATGCCTATTTTTAAATGGCCATGTGTTCCACATTTGTGAATATCATTCTCAAATACTTATCAGAAGCACTGACACTATTTTTTGTGAATGATTTATATAACATATGCACATTTTCTTCAAATGTTCTCTTTTATAAAATTTGCTGATATAAATGTACAGGTCAGTACAATTTAGTTTAATATGATTTCTTTCTTCTTTAACTAACTCTTCTCTTTTAACCCACTGTCAAAGACTGATATAGTTTATTTTATTAAAAATAATGTAAAATAACTTTTAAAGTTTAATCAAAGGGGCAGTTTGGGATGTATGACAGAGAGACTTAACCTAAGGACATTTGAAGACCAAATTTGCCTGCTTGAAATAAATGACTCTCATTTCCCATCTCAGAGTAGGTTAATGACTAAGTGTGACTATTGTATAAAGCAACACATACAATATTCTCTTCTGCTATACCCTGTAACTCCTGATCAGACCTTTACAAATGAAACATTTAGAATATCCCTTAAGAAGCCTAATTCTTCTACACATTTTACAAAGACCTAATAGATTACCTGCTAACTAAGACCTTTGAGGATTATACTTACACTCAGGAAGGGTAAAATTCAGTAAGGAGTCAAGCAAAATTTACTATAACTTGGCTAGAGTTAATTTATATAAAATAATTCCAAGTTAGCTCATTAGATACTTCCTAATCTTCACTCTTATTCCTTGAAAGTATGTTTACATTAACTTAAACTAAGGTTACAATATGAAGAAAGATACTTTTGATGCAGATTTGTCTCACTTAACTATAAATGCAGGAGGGGACTTTGAATCATTTTTCCTAAGAAAATGGTATAAAACAGATAAAAAGGAAAAAGTTCTATTAAAGGTAGAAAAAGTGTTGAATTTATTGTCTTCTAAGATTTTTTAAAGTTATCAATTCAGGTATTGAAAATACTATTTAAAAATCGATCATAGAGATATTTGTAAATAGACTCAGAAAAGAATTTTTAGACTTTTTTTTTGAATAATTTAGTTGACCTTCCACAGAAATAAAATAGGCAACCTGTAGTGTAAAGTCATTTATAACTAAATTTTCCAACTCTCTTTGGGGTAGCAACTTCTAGGAAATTGCTGTTATAGGTCAAACTCAGAATTTCACTTCCTAATATTATAATTTTAAAAACTCAGAGTCATTTATTTTGAAGAGTTTAACAATTGCGTTGGAAGCTGGTAAGCAAATCAATATAAAACTTTGTAAATGTGTAGGTTCATATCAACTAAATCAATTTTTAGATAATTATAATTGATTATATAATTGGAAGAGGTAATAGTTGCATTTAATTACTGGCCTTGGAGGTATGATGTGCAAAGGGTTAGGACCCATAAAGGGAGAGGGTAAAATCACTTGAAAATTTTATGCAATCTTTAATTCTTTATTAAAAAACAAAATACTTTTATAGTGTGAGATAGAATAGACACCTCTTTTGACCTTCACTGTAAGCAGAAAACAAAAAGAAAATATCTATTCAATGAATTCTTAACTATAACTCATTTAGCTTTGGACCTTTCTTCCTACTACCCAAATGATTCACAAAACCTCAAAACAAAAATTTAATTTAGAGTAATCCCTGATGGGGCACCAATCATATGGTTTGAAGCATCATTAGAATCTCTGGAGAAACAGTTTTAAACAAGCCTCAGTAATGCTCACAGAATAAAGTTTCAAGTGTCCTCATCTAACGATCACAAATCATACAAAGAGACAAGCCACCAAGGAAAAGAATCAGCAGTAATAGCTAAATCAGCTATGTAAAATCAAATGTGCAAAACATTCAAGTTTTTATCAGCTGGAGAATATAAAATTAATATATTTCAACAAAAGGCGATTTATATATATGACTATGGGACAAGAGATTATAAAAATTGGCCAAGAGTGTTTGAAAAATAATAAAATGAAAAGCTTAGAAATAGAAATATACTAATTAAAGTTGAAACTCAATGAATATTTTTAGACAGTAAATTTAAGGACCAAAGAGAACCTTAGTGGATAGGAATGTAGTAATAAAGAGATTACCTATAAAGGAGTACACTAACATAAAGCAGGGGGCACGGGGGAGCGGGGAACAACAGGAAACAGATCTTAGAAGGCATGGAGAAAAAAAAAGAGAGAAATTTAAACATTCATCTAATTGAGTATCCATAAAAAGAAAAACATGAGGTGAGACAGAAGTTAAAAATCTTCAGATGTGAGGGTGATCTAGCTGCAACATCTGTCACCTCATTGATCACCAGGGCTGGTTTGGCTGATCCGGCTGTCCAGGCAGGTGCCCCCTTTTTCCCGCACCACTCCATGTGCGTCATTCCCGAAGATGCGTGCTCAAAGAGGATGACCTTCCCCGATAGAGGAGAGGACCGTTCTTCGGTCAAGGGTATACAAGTAGTGGCGCTTCCTTGATAGACCCTCCAAGCAAGCTCTCAAAACTCTCATATTGCTGTAATTTCCAATTGTCAAATTCTGGAATTCCAAAAAGTTTCCAGCAAAGTAAGTAAAAGAAAATTGATAGCTAGACCCAAAATACAGAAGTGCCTAACATGAAAACAATATCATAAACATAGCCAGAGAGAAAAGAGAGAATAGATCATTTCATAAACATGCACTCCATGGGAGAAGTGTACTTCATGGCTAATTTGATGCTGAGATTCTATGAGTGGCTCCCTTTAGTCTCATGATAGGCAGAATATTTTATTTTTGGCTCTATCTCATCACTTTTTTGGCCAGTGGGTATTAGCAGATTTGTTGCCAAACAGCAACTTAAAATATAATGGAAAATTGATCATGATTTCTCACACTGATGATTTTTCCAATAACATGTTCTGGCTAGCCCACTGATACAAGGAGAAGGAGAGAAGACCAACTTATATTCTACATGTCTTGGAACAAAATTAGTCAAGCAAAGACTTTATCAGCAGTCTTCTCAGACAACCCTATAGGAATATGTGATTATTTTTTAAGCACTGAGTTTTATAGTAGTTTTTATACAACGTTATTGGGGCAAAGCTAAGCAATATACACATTTACTAGAAGTGGGTTGCTACTGTAACAAAACTCCAAAATATGTGGTAATTGATTCAGGACCAGGTAACAATCAACAAGGAAATTATAGAGGAAGTTGAAAATGATAAGAAATGTAGTAAGAAGTTGAAAAATGTACAACATATTGTTATGTTCTGGTAAAAAAAAAAACAAAACAAAACAAAACAAAAAAAACAAAAAGCCTTGTGTGAGATTGATTGGATGAAAGGTAAGAGGATGTATAGAATAAACTTGTTGAGTTGGGGAAAAAACCTCAGACAAAATGTACAAAACATGTACTGTTTGCTTTTTTCTTTCTTTTTTTTTTTTAACCACATGTGTTTAATAAGAAATTACAAGTGAGAGATGTGGTAAGGAAATTAGCCAGTTGGTAAGCAAAATTTAGAGAGCATATGTAAAGTCAATTAATTTCAAAGTTGAAAGATGAAGTTATTTTTTATCAAATCAAAGATGTGACCTATTTATTATGTCCCCATAGCAAGAGCTAAATCCAGGGCTTTGCAATCCCTCAAGGCAAAGAGCAAGTGTGAGGCTGTAATATCCTTTGCTCTTTATAAGCTCTTATGTTTATCATAATTTTTAGCTTGGTGGGTGCTCAAAATGTCATTTATTAAATTCCTGTGTCATTAGTGGCCTTATCTTTATTGGGCTGCTTAGTTTACCATTAACTTTGTCACAAAAGACATGGGGGTTGTATTAGTTTACTTGAGTTGCCATAACAAATTATTATAGGCCTAAAATAACAACTCATTTCTGCACAGATATGAATAATAGACATATAAAATCAAGATGTTGGCAAGGCAATGCTCCTTCTGAAGGGTCTAGGTAACAATTCTTCCTTGTTTCTTTCTAGCCTACAGTGGCTCTTGACTATTTTTGGCATTCTTTAGCTATAGCAGAAGCATTCAAAGTCACAGAATTGATAAATAGCTAGGTGTGCGCAGTTTGTTTTTTTTAAACCATAAACCTCACAGGAGAGATTGATAAGAGGTGATACTGGAGAGCTGGGCAGTAGCCAGAGAAAGGGGGCCTTGATTGCCAAATTAGCAGTGTGGACTTTCACTTTTAAGCAGTGGAGAATTACAGAATGCTTTTAAGTGGAAGAATGTGACACAATCTAACCTATTTAGCAAAAACTGTATATATATACCTAGATACACAATGACAACCCCCACACATTCAATTTTGGTTATTTCCCTACATCTCTTCATAAAATAATCATACTCCTTAATCTTGCAGAATCCAAACCCACATAATCATAAAAAGTATGTATAATTATATGTTTATACAATCATTATATATGATATTTTCTCCTAGTACAAGTCATTCCCTTTATTTCATCAACTCTTCCTTTCTTATAAGTACATGTACTACACTAATTGCTTTATGCTTGTTGTTTTAGTATTTTTCGAAGCAGTCAAGATTAAACTTTCATATCAGTGAGTTTGCATTACCACCCTAGAGAAAAGTCTTCTGAGGATTGTACTTTTTAAATCTAAAGAACAAATTCACTGAATTACCAGTCAAATCACCTTCTGTTTTGCTACAAAATTTACATTACAAATACAAGTAAAATAATCACAAATATATTGCTACACATTGCAATGTGAAATGTCACTTTTTTATTCCTGTGAAAAAGGGTGAATCACACACCAAAATAGAATTGTTAAAATATTCCTTTTCTGAATCTTCATTAGGCTCAATGCAGGTGCAATTGGTCTCTTGTGTTCTCAGAAAAAAAGAAGCTAGTGACCAATTAAAGTGGGAATGAGCCTTTTGAATGGCCAATTTTTGACAGGCATAAAACTGCATATGTAAGAAACTGACTCTAACCTACTCAGAAAACTGTGACATGTACGGAGAAGTAAACAGGAGAGGACACCTTGATGTTGTTTTTGTGTCTTATAAATACCAAGAGAAAAAAATAAAACTAGCAAATTTCTCCCTCAGAGAATTCGTATAAATTCATCTCTTTCAGAAGTTTTATTTTTTGAATATTGGTAAGTGCAATCACTTTTTCTGGCTATATATACACTTTACCAGCAATATTATAAAACAGAAGAAAACAGAAATAAATTAATATTGGATACAATTTTAACTCTTCCTTCTTAAGCAATAACAATATTCAAACTACTTTCATGCTTTCAGAATGTAATTGAATATCGATCCTAGCAAAAGATTGTGTGTGTGTGTGTGTTGTGTGTGTGTGTGTGTGTGTGTGTGTGTGTATTTGGAAATTTGTGTGGCATAGACACCTAGAGAGCCATACTGAGATCCAGAATAAAACTAGACAAAAAATTCCTACTTCCTGGCATATTTTAAAAACCATCCTCTTTTTTTAACATCATCAAATCCAGGAAAACTATAACAAGGTTTTGTTTAATGTTGTCGATTGAGAATGATAGGTCCTATAAATCCTTACTTGGGGCTTCCAAGAATTAAGAACCAACTGAATATAAAGAAGGAGCCAAGATCCAAGCAACCAGTCAGAGCAACTAGGAAAAACAACCCTAACATCAATTAAATAGTTCTAGCTCACAGGTGAGCAAGTTTACACACATACTAGCACATACACACACATACAAAATCAGTCAGGGCATCTCTTTTTTAGTGTCATGTGATTCTCACAGTTGCTGGTAGCATTCCAGCACAAAGCACAAGTCCTTTTCAATTCTAGCAGTCAAAAGATCTAACTGAGAATCTAAATCCTGCCTTTCAACTCCAGCCCTTCCATTAATTCTATAAACTTGGGCCAATCATATCACTTTTACAAGTCTCAATATCATCAGTAAAATTAATGCGTGGACTCAATGATTTCAAAAGTTTCATTAGCCTGTTACAGTTAAAACACATTCAACTACTCATTCAATATGTGGTCACTGTAGAGCACTCCCTGCAATTGAATGCAAATGATAATAAATGCCTCCCTCAATCTAAAAGGCATGCCCTGTTGAGGTAATGTGTTCCTTCTTCAGACAATTTGGAATCATATTTTCATTCTGTTGACCTGAAACTTAACTTCTTATAGCTTCCACTCATTTTTTCTAGCTCTAATCTTTGGAGAGCTATATATAATGAGTTTAATCCCACTTTTCCATGACAACTCTTAAAATATTTGAAGATAGTAATCATATTTTCTCTAAACTGTCTCAGTTCTCTCAACTACTCCTAACATAAGAGTTTTTTTATCCGCTTATCATTATCCTCTAAATGTGTTTCTATCCAAGTTAACAGGTATGCTAACACAAAAAGTAGTAAGTTTGATAAGTGCCAAGAAAAGCAACTTGTTTTTTACCATCATTGTGGACCAATTATTAGTAACACAGTACGCATAACTACATCACAATATTTATTCATATTGAGTTTACAATGAACTAATCTAAAATCTTCTTAAATGTACCCTTGCTAAGCCAAATTTCTTCCTTCTCATAGTTATACAGTTGGTAAAAATGGGAGATAAAAGATGTACAAATGAGAAGAAAAAAGTTTTCTGATAATAGGACTCTGTTCTCTGATTTATGTTAAAAAATATCTGGGGAGAATTAAAACTAAAAATGTTTTTATTCCATCTGGGATGTGTGGTCTTTTGTTTGGGATTCCTCTTTTTTTTAGACTGAAAATCTAAGAATTCTTCCGTACACACTTTCAACATATACCACTTTCTCTTTCAACTCTGTGCACATTATAAAAGAACAAGGAGAGTAGAAACAAATGTCCAGTTTTAGCTATGTGTCATACAAGGTCTGAAGCTTTCCTGGAAGATAATAGAACATTATACAATAACACATACGAAAGTTTTGACACTTCATTCACTGGCAACAAAACACAATAGCATTGTCTCTTTGAAATATATAAAAACACAACAGTCTTAATAGTTAATAAAGCATGAATACCTTTTTTTTCTATACAGAAATACACCCAGAAAGCTAAAATGCTGATTATAAAACCTATGGCGGTACAATCCCTGGGCCTTTGATGTGGTAGAGTGTTTATAGCTCCATAACATGAAAGAAAGGATGCATTACTTTGTCAGCACAATTTATCACAACAATTTACCACAACATAAAAAGTATATAAATAAATATATCAACTAAATGGTGTTGATCAAATTCTCTTGTGTAGTTATGAATGAAAAATAATCAATGTGTTTTTTTAACTATTTCTTTAAAAGATTTAATGTTTATTTTAAAAGAGAGTGGCATAACTTTTGAATCAGACAGTTAGTACATACAAGACTAACTTTTTGGACAAAAAAATTAAAGCAGCATTTAGTATTTGGCACATATCATAATCACAACGAAGCAGCCAGAACAAAGTTTATTTTGTATAATTTACAAACTGTGTTTGTGATAACAAAAAGGCAGACTTGGAGTAGTTGCTTTTCTCTGATATGTCTATCCATTACTTTAGTTTGCATGTCTCTTTAATTATAATGATGATCCTCAGCATAACTGCTCTTTAAGCACACACTGTTCTCCAGTCCCTGATCTTGGCAAGACCCACTGTGAACGCTTTTCACAGATATGAATTTGACCAACAGATAGACTTTGAATCCTTGCCCTATAGAGTTGTAAAACCTCTTCTAGAAAGTTTCCTTTCCACTCTCTGCCTCAGAACAAGAAAGGAACTTACATAAAAATTATAAACTCTTAAACCACTTGAGGTGGGTCTGACCACATCTCAAATCTTCAGAGCCTCTTGTTTTATCAACTAAAATAAATATTCTTAAAAGTGGTCAGCTCGGAGTTCCAAGGTCAACATTTTGTTCCTTCATCCATATCTCTTACCTAAATTCTCTTCCTACTCTAGTGGTGTAATGAAGGCATCAAAATGTTCCAATCTATCTCATGATATCTGGTCCCCCAGACACTCTCCCTATGAAGAAAATTCTCCCCTACCCCAGGAAGCCGTTAGTCCCACAGCTGCAGAAATTCTATGCTCCAAAGATCACAAATCTTTCTGGGAACTGGTCCTAGTCATCCAAGGTTTACATGCAAACAATCCCAGGACATTTCATTTAGCTGCCAATAACACAATTATCAATTAATAAGTCATATGGTGGTCCTGATCACCTCTGAGCTACCAAATTGAAACTCAAGACACAAACTGTTGACATCTATCAGGATCAACAGCTTTGTTCTTACATTTAGTAATTGTCATTTTGTATGAATTTACGCTGGAAACAACTCCCTAACCATTTAAATGTATACTTGTTACCATGGAGCAGCTATCCAAAGTAGTCTGGTAGGGTCAGAAGTCTATAAGCAAGGGTAAGTATTTGTACATAGAGGGCTGCAACTGATACTTTGCATATTGCATGAGTAGACTAGAAATTTGCTTGTTTTGGGGAGAGGGCATAATTAATACATATCTTGGTAAATGAGAAAGTCCAAATCATTTATGGTTAAGAACACAGACTTTAAAGTAAAAATGCATGGATTTGAATACCAACTGTACTCCTTTCCTAACTATTTGACTTTGAGAAGCTATTTAAGCTTGCTATGCCACAATTTTATTATCTATAAAATGGGGGGAATGCCAGTATAAATGTTCTGGCTAAAGAGATAAGATTCTCTAACATAGTACTAGTTAGCATTTGGTAAAGTGTTAAATAACATATTTGTGAATAAATCAGCAGAAAGATAAAATAACTATATAGGAAAGTTAAAGTAAATTTGCAAATTGGATGTAGTGCTCACTAGGTTCATTTTCAGTTGAGCTATAAAACCATATCACCTTTGTTTATATCTCCAGGGCTATCAAACTATAGAAACTTATTATTTTCTGCAACAGACATAAACCATCTGTACATTTAAAAGTCATTGATTATAACCCAAAGTTATATCCTTTGCATATATCAGATGATGTTCAGGTCTTCTTATTGGAAAATGATTTAGCATAAAATTTAAAAGGTAAAAAAAATCATTTTACCCTGTTTCCAAGTATGGAATAAATAATTTTTAGCAGCTTTGCTTTGACTTTTATGTAAGTTCATATTTGCAAAGCACTTAGAAAAGTGGCTAATACAATGTCCAATAAAATACTGAATACCAAGCAGTAGCAAAAAAGTTATGGCATATGGAATTATTTCAGTATTCTAAAAGGACTTACATCATTTGCCTGCAATATTCTTTAGGATGCCATAGGAATGGTTTGGTTGTGAATTCAACCTTTAAGAAGACCATTGATTAAGAGATGACATCTTTTACATTCCAGGTAATTTTTATAGTGTCTTAAGGGTATGCTTGTGCTTAATGTCTTATTACAACTATAGGATGTATATAATTTAATTCTTAAAAGCCTACAAAAACAAATTTTTCACACATTTTTAGAAGTATGAGTCTTTCTTGATGGTTTCCTAGAGGAAAAAATCAAGCGGCAAAACAGAGGAGAAAAATGTTCAAATCAATTTGAATGTCTTAATATGACAATCATTTACACTTGGGGACAAAAGTATTAAGTAGCTTACTTTTCTACTTCCAAAATATTGGGCATTATTATACAGGCATATTTTTCTAATTTTTTCTACTCCACTGTATAAACTCAGAAGAAAAAGATATTTACAAAGTTATACTATATTCAGAATCCATTAAAATAACATACATTTTATTAGGAAGACTTTTGCTAGTACCAAAATTCAAAATTCCAGTTTACCTCAAACAGTGTTAAAAATGGCATTTGTTTAATGTTGGAGAAGAATTATGCCGCAACCACTTAATCAAAGTCTTGTTTAGCGTCAGGATCCATTCAATTTTGCATGTCCCCAGCTTGATGGAAACTAACTACCTCACAGCAGTCCATAAATATTTATATTCTAATCCATTATTGATAGCTTCCAAGCATTTTACGATAGCTTGCTAATGATTACAGCATAACTTTTCTGGGTGGAGCTGAACCATTATTTTAATTTTGTTTCCATAAGAGATACTTCGAACACATAAAAGCAAAAATTCCAGTGCTAGTGTGTAATCGGGTCAAATACTACCAACAGAAAGCCAAGGTAATATATCTAAATCAAGACCTGAAAATGAATCAAAGAATGTTTACAAAAATATTTTAACACAGAAATTTAATTTTCCTATTAGGTTAAAATCTTTCTGAATTATTGGTGCTGTGGTCCATTATACTCAGATGAGCTCAGTAGAATTTCATATTATCACTCAAAAATAGGATATATTTCTAAACGCCCATTATATAGATGAATAAAAAATGAAAAGTTTAGAGAGGTTAAATGACTTATGCACCTAAAGTGAAGTCATCCTAATATGCACCTAGTGTTTGAGTTTGTTTCAGTCTTTACTGAAACTGTTTTCTGTTTTAGATGTCAGTTCACAGGTAATATCTTTGAAAAGCAGGTAAGCAGTCTTCAGTATCAAGACCTCAACTAATAGATGAAGATGGGAGTCAAGCCAGGAAGCAGCATGCTGCAGGATATGAAAACTACATATGAACCAGAACTACAGGTTTTTAAGTCCCAAGCTTGGTGTTTACTAGTTATGTGATATTCAATAAAATGTTCCCTCTAAGCATAGGTATTTAATGAAATAATAAAATACAAGCACAGTACAGAATAACTGTTCAGTAAATTAATCATCAATTTTTACATAAAAACCTATCTCCTTATCATATTTAGCATTTGTAACAAACATAGCTATTTATTACTCTATTCAGAAAACAAGTATTTATTAATAGTATTATTATTACTATTGGTACCAACAAACAGGTGTGGTAAAAGCTGGTCAATAACAGTGAAAACTTCTCCTCACATGTGTATTATCCTTTATAAAGCACATTTTCCTCCATTTTCTTATCTGATGTACTCAAAAGTTCTGAGAATTAATTTATTATTGATCATCATTATCCTCATCATTTCCATACTGAAAATGAACAAACTGAATTTATAAGAGGTAAAGTGATAGGCTCAAATTCTCAATCCAATAAAATTTAGTTCCAGGAACCTGTATTATTTTTTCCAATAAAGCAGTTGCCAACATATTTCTCACCTTCCAACCTTTGAGGATGCTGGATGTGAAATCTGACATGAGTTACATAGCAACAAATAACCACAGCAAAATTGTCAGCCAGTCTTTTGAAAGCTTCCACAATCTAATCATGCTAATTAATTTCAACAAAATTTACCTCAAATATAATTTTGTAAGGATGAGGGGAGAAATAATGAGGACTTTTACCAATACATCTTTTGCCAATCTATGATATAACAGTTTAATGTATAACTAAATTTATTAATCTGTTCTTCTGTCAACCTCAGTACCACATTTTTAGTTATTTTTTAAAACTACCAAAATGGAGTTGAAAACATCTGTTTGAAGAATATGATTTTCAATTCACAATAGCATAATTAAGATGTGATAGTACTAAAAGAAAAGAGAGCTATTCCCTTTAGCTAGTCCACAAGATGCAATGTAGAAATACAATTATGCAGAACGGTAAATCTGTTCTACTCCATTCATCCTCTCTTAGTTGATAACTATTCAATCAGACTTCTTTGCACCATTTAAAGCTTTAACAGAGTGTACAGTTATATGCGATTTTCCTATAAATTCTTAATCTGTAGCAATCGTCTGCTAACAATTCTAAAACCTCACAAGCCTAGTTTTTATATTCCACTTCATATATAGCCAGTGTTACATATTAAAAAGCCATAAAACCAATCACATTCTTTGTTTATGTTAGAGAGATATGGCACCTGAGACTCTGCTCTTTCCTTTGTCTGTTTCTTACATTCATGGCATTTAAGAAATCTAACCCTTTCAGTTTACAGATAAAAAAATTGAGCCCCAGAGAAGTGATGTAACATGTGCAAACCAAGCACAACTGGCCCACTGCAGAGTTAGAACTTAGATTCAGGTCTACTGCTTTGAAGATCAGTGTGCTTTCCGCTACCATGTTTTCTCATGAGGTGTGTGGGGTAAAACAAAGAGGGTAAAGGGTGTCAAATATATTGTTACTGAGGAAGATTAGACTTTGGGGACTGAATACATACATGTTGTATTATAAGTCGTACACCTGAAATTAATATAACGTTATTAACCAATAAATTTAATTAAAATAATAAAGAAATATGGATTTAGAAACTTTCACAAGTTGTGCTATTGAATCCAATATTAGTACTTGCAGAATTTCGGTCTTTGGTATAATCAAGATATCTTGCTTAATCATTTCTTTTTAGATAAGCTCTGTCTTTTCTTTATCCTACTAAATTCATCAGAGATAAAGACCAGAAGAGAGGTCACAACCAAAAGGAAAAGAAAAACAGGAATAAAAGAAAGCAATATTCTATGTTTGTATCTTGCCCAATAAAAGACAAATGATTTAACACAGTAAAGCAGAACAATAAACGACTATTAGGAATAAAGTGTAGAAATTGAGAAAAACATCTTTTCTGATAACCTGGAAATAATCAAAAGCAGTACTCAATACAACATGGGCATGACTGATTTCACTGTGTGTGTGTGTGTGTGTCTGTGTCTGTATCTGTGTCTGTGTCTGTGTGTGTGTGTGTGTGTATGAAAGGAAGGAGAGAGAGAGAGAGAGAGAGAATCATGACCAGAATAGGAATGAAGCCAAAATAAAATAAAGGAATTGTGATTGTAGGTAAATTTAATTTAATATTATAATGTTGTTTATTGTTACTTGAAGCTATGCTAACTGAAATTAATATTTTCTTCTTCAGAAATATTTTTTAAAAATTGGGTGATTTATATAAGATTTCTAGATGATTCAGATAATTATCTATAAAAATATTTTTCTTTGTTTATAATTATTAAAAGCCTGAGGGAGAGTGAAAAGAACAAAGCTTAAAAAATATTTTCATAATATTAAAATGTTAAGACAAGTATAGTCTAGCTTATACACTTTAAAAAAATCATATTGGCAGAAAATGTGAAACAAAATCTATAATTACTGGTAGGTCATGTTAAATGGGTGCTCAGATTTTCAAAATGCAGAATTAATCACTGGAGGAAAAAGAACACAAGTCTAACATAAAGGAATTTGCAATGCTGATGAAATGCTCACAGTATGAAAATGCTGAGTGATTTGACCTGGGATTATACAGAAAGGAGTCTATTACATTTACATAGCAGATAATGAAAAACAAAAGTAAACAATTATTTTGAATCTTTTGCAGATGCTTTAAAATCACTGTGTACATAATCATTTAAAAACATTTCTGAAAAAGAATTAAAAAATATCTCTGAACCTCAGAGAAGTATCTAAACCTGAGAAAAAAATGACTCACTGAAGGTTTTTATCCAAAGTTTTTTTTAAATATAATGGCCAAGAAGAATACCAAAGATAAAGGCTACTTTGCCATAAAATGGCTCCAGAAAGCACATATTGTTAATTTCTTTGTCTAGACCTAATATTTAATCTCCACTTATTTTTATCTATCAAATATTACCCTTCCTTCAAGATTCAGGTCCCACTTCTCTTATCAAACACACACACACACACACACACACACACACACACACACACACACACGTCTTTCCTCTGAACTTCTGTTGCCTTTCTGTCTTTATGCATATGAGTATTTCCTTGCACAGTTAATTATACTTCTAAGTGTGTAGGTCTGACCTATAACATACTAGAACCTGTTTATTGGGTCTGTACAGCATCTACATCTTTATAGTTCTTTAGTCTCTTGTACAAAGTAGGTGCTTTGTCTACAGAAAAAAATAAATAAATAAAAGTGTTAGAGACCCAGAATTTAAACTGAAATTTAAATATTTGAACTTGAGAGAGATCTTTAAACTCTTTGGATCTCAAAACAGAATTTTAATGTTGGTCTAGCCAGCAAACTTAGCCCATGGTGTTGTTGTGAAGATAAATTAGGCAATATACGTGAAAAAGTATACCTAATATCAGAAGCAGAATTCTAATGGTATAGAGAAAAAACTCAAGCTACAGAGACAAATAGATTTCCAATTCTGGCTTCTGACACTTACTAGCTGGGTCCTTTCACAACCCCATGATCATCTATAAAATTGTGATAATAATACATATTTAGAAGATATTGTGAGGATTTACCACCTCACAGAATCTGGAAAACCATCAATAAATGGTAGATTTATTATTATTATTCAAATATAAGGTTTTCTTATTATTGTTATAATGCATATTTTTCAAAAAGAGATATGACCCTGAAAACTACTACTACAATCTAAAACAGCACCAGAAATCTATTGATAATAGGTTTTTATGACACATGTGTTGCTCCTTTATATTGAAATATAAGCAAATATAGTCTATTCAATTAATACTGAGAAATTAGCCAATAGTTGATCAAAATAAATCAGCTCTGATTTTGTGTTACTTTTAGTCTACATAATGTACCCAAAGTGTCTGTCTATACATCTAACACACCTGTACAATTTTATAAAATGCTGAATTCTATGCTTCATAGCACATATATTGGACCAACAATGTTCAGAGTTCAGAGGAACTCAGAAAGTTCTTGCCATTTCAATATCTGAATAGGTTATCTTTAGAAGCTTAATTAGTTTAAATAAGAAAGCAAGATCCCCATTTTACAATGAGCATCATATAAGAAAGTATATAACATTTGGAACATTGTAGAGGTTTAGTAAGAGTTGTAGTAGAATAAAAAATCTGTTAAAACCTCTAAATTATTGTCATTATTATTACCATTATTATTATTGTTGTTGCTATTATCATTTTATTATACATTATGTGTACATATGAGCACCTCTCAAAGCATCAACATGACTCCTTTCTAGGAAGACATTTGCCATTTTGGTGAGCTGCTTACTAACTTCATTCTACTACCCCACTCCTCCATCCTCATGAAATATTTAGAACTCAAAGCAATTATTGGTAAGAATGCTAACATTTATCCAAGTTATTTAACATATAAAAAAAAAGAATGCCACCTGTTTATCTCAAATAATCGTAGCACCACCTGGAAAGGTAATCTGGGTATGTCATTTTTGAGGCTTTAAGGAAAGATGTATGTCAAATATGTCAGGACAGTCAAAAAGTTGATGGCTTGATAGCTAGCAACTTTAAATTGACTCTAAAACTGTAAAAGTGATTAAGAAATTTATGTTTATTTATTTTGATTAGGCCTAATAAAGTCTATCTAAATGTCAATGCACAACATAAAATACACAGAGCATTTAAGATACTTTGAAAAATCTTCACTTACTAAATTAAGGTCATGACTAACTTTGAGGAACAAATGGAAACTGCTACATATATTAATTAAATGCTAGCTCATTTTCTGTATTTTTAAAGTATAGTACACAGTATTTGAAGTATTGCTTTATACTTTAAAAATAGACAACTGCCATGTGGATTTTATTAATCTTAATTTAAGGTGTTGAAGCTCAAATCATTTTCCTCTTTCCCTTAAGTGGTTCCTTCTACAAAGCCAATATAATTTGCTCAAATTGTCATCGTTCTACATACTCTAAGATACATAAATTGTTCACATAAAAGGGTTTACTAATGTGTTACATATAGTTGAAGTTTAATTTATTCACTTTGCAGTGAACAATTATTATTTTGTCAAATATCTACATTTTAAATAATTTCCTTTGTTCACCTTAACTTGGAATTTTATTAAAGCAGATATACAATTTCTTTTGAAAGGACAAAAGTCACATTAAGTTAAGGTGACCATGAAAAATCATGTGATATAAAACCTGCCATTTATCTATCTCAAAGGGGCATTTTGAAAAGTAACTAATAAATTATTTTAGTTTGTAATATAATGTGCTACATATATTCTCAATTAAAATTAACAGAAGAATGTTAGAATTTCTTCAAATTGAAATGATATAATGTACAACACATAATCTACACACCCCAAATATTTCTATTAATAAAAATAATAGTTAAAAAAGGTTTTTTAAATGCAAAGTTGAAAAAACTGTAAGACAATCAATATATTTTATAACCTTTCCCATTATTAATAGTGTAGGTGAATACAACTTTTTACAAATACAGTACTTTAACTTGAAATATGTGAAAGAGGAAAAAAAAACACTTACTATTTTTAATCTCCCCCAATTTTATGTTCTCATGTCTTATTTTTAGAATAAAGAGTCTTAATGAATGAGACATCTCTAACCCTTCCAAAAAACAATGCATAGAGACAGCTGTTTGTCTCCATGTCATTAAAGGAGGCATTCAGGCTTCCTGTACTACATTATAACTCTGAATCTAACAGCCATATTCAGAGCTTAAAGAAATTCCTAAATTTCACCTCAGCAAAATTTTGTTACAGAAAGCCAGCCTCTTTGCATTAGTTGTAAAAATACTTGAAAAATGCTTCTGTGTTTTAGCTCTAGAATAAATGGAAGAAAAAATACAAGAAGAAATTTTTTTTTTAAATCATTCCCTTCTATTAGAGCTCATCTTCGATTAGCTTCTAGGTTCTGTCAATCTTACACCTCAAATTGCTCTCAAATTCTTTTTTTAAAAATTTGCTTTCCAATAACTTCTAACTTGGATTTGCAAAAATTTTCTAAATCTTTAAAATATTCCCGTATCTAGTCTCTCTCTCCTTTAAGCAGCCTTGTGCATGATCCCAGGAATTATCAGACTGACCCCCTGGTCAGTGAATGGTAGATGTGGATGGGGTGGCACATGGATTGCATTCTCTTCTATACAGATGGACAATTTTAGGTGGTCACTCTAAGAAACAGAAAGGAATAAAAAATCAAAACATAACAAATGGCCATGTTTAGAGAACTCACCCTAAGCAATGTTTCTTTAAATATTTTGCATATTAAAAAGGACTTTCTCAATTATCCACCAAAAGTACAAGGTACATAATCAGAATGAAATAATTGGAATAGAGTGGTTTAAATAGAACCAAACAAAGATGCAACTAATTATCTTCTTCTGTTCTTTTGGCCAGAAATGGCTGAAGACAAATGTATATTTTTAGCCCACAGCTCTTTTCTCAGACTCAGACCTACATACCCATCTGCCAACTCGACATCTATCCTTGAATATCTTACAAGTATCCCAAGTTAACATGAACAAATATTAACTTTTTGAAATCTCTCTTGAAACATTCTCCAAAGATTGACATATTCTCATTTTAGTATATGGTCTCTCTATCTTCCTACCTGAATTCTCTTTGATAACTTCATCACCTATCTGCCACTCATTCAAGTTTTTATTCTATTTCCAGTAAATATCTAGATTCAATACACTTTCCTGTATCACTACTATCACTACTACCACAATCCTAGGCCAAAGAACACCTCTTCTAGATGGAATTCTGCCAACATCATTACCGTTTCTCTGCCTCTAGTCTTGTCCCTTTAATCCGCTCTACACAGAGCAGCAGAGTTAAATTTTTAAAGCATAAATTTTAACATATCTCTCACCTGCTCAAACTAATTCTCATTGAACTGAGAATGAAATAAAGTTCTTAAAGCAGCTTCCAACCTCCTGCTTCATCAGGCTGCTGCTCTTTGTCTTCAATCTCAGGTGATGCCTAGGTTTTCAGATAAATAGTACTTCTCATACTAAAAAATTATCCATTGAAATTCAGATTTAACTGGGTATCCTATATTTTATCTGACAATCTTTGTTGTACCATTATCTGATATGCTCATGACATGCCAGCCACAGCAGCCTTCTAAAAATTTTCTTTTGAGCTATCCTGCTGTAATGACTACTATTCATATTAGCAGGAATGCCTCTCTGTCTAATTTGTACATGAAGAGCTATAACTTTTTTCCAGATTTATCTTAAATGCTATGTTGTAAGACAGTCATCTCATATGCCAACTTGAGTGAGGTAACAGCATTAAATTCTCATAACATCTTAGATATTTTTCTTATTGCTTCTATCATAGCTGATATAGTTACTTATATGAATATGAATATGTAAATATATGTTTGACTTATCACTATATCCCAATGGTAGCAGAAAAATCATGGACATAGAAGATCCTCAATATGTATTTATGAAAGGTGGAAAGGTAAAAAGTGAGGGAAGGAGGGAGAAAGGAAGAGAGAGAGGAAAGGAGAGACACAGGAAGGAAGGGAGGAACAAATCCTATCTAAAACAATCCTTTTATTCTAAGTCTATGCTGCCTATGCAAACTTTCATTCTATACCTCAGTTTCCTAAAAGCATGTACCCCTTTGTACCTAGGCACCTGACCTAAACCAGAAAATATTGTTCAATTCTTCTTGCAAATCTATTGATTGTTGTGAAGAAAAATATTAGCACACTGGCTTGTGAATTTTGGTGTTTTGTTTGTTTTTTTGTTTTGTTTTTTACTAGATTGCATGGATTTTTATTATTTTATTATAAGGTCTAGCCTGATTCCTGGTCACTTCCACTTCCCCTCCTCATCATGCCAAGAGCATTTGATCTCTAGATTTAGGTTCTGCTTTGTCCCTGGTTCCCTACTCATAACCGAACCCAAAAGAAATACAATCAGCTATTGTGCCACATATAAGAATCAAATTTTTTTCTCTATTCACTTTACTTGCTAATTTGATGTTAATATGATAAATGATCTTTAGTCTCATTCTAGAGGACTATTAGTCAAGATAGAAAGAACAGTAAAGCTTCTGTGTTTTGGAATCAGAAATCCATATCTCTAGTCTAAGATTAGCTCAGTGAACTTGAAAAAGATTCTGCAATTCTTTGAATGTCAATCTTCTCATCTATAAAATAAGGAAAAACTATTAATTTTATGATATCAGTGTGTTAATTACTTGAGGTTGCTTTCCCCTTCTTAAATCCATCGATCCAAAATCCCAAGTCGAAGACCTTATATAATCTTGATACTACTGAATTCACCAGCTTCATTCTACCCTCGTCTCCTATAACATGGAACATAAATTCCAATACTTGCAGTAGTTAGGTAAGTAATGCAAAAATGAATTTTATGGGATGTAAAGAAGAACAGGAAGTGGTGAGAATATGGGTAGAGTAGCTAACATAGGCCCCATCTAAAGAAATCAGCTTACTCAGCCCAGGTAATTATTGCCACATGAGAACATAAACCCAATATTTTTAGATCATCTGATTCATTTTTAACAGAGGCCAGAAATGGCATTTTTCATACAAACACTTTTAATATTAAGATATTAGCTAGTGGTTAAAATAATTTTAGAACTTTGTGCAGAATTACCAATCAAGTTGGCCAGTGGAGGCATGACTTGATGTACCTTCTGATTTGCAAAAGTGTAAATCACAACGAGAATATAAAAAAGTAAATATATATAAATATGTATATATATATAAATACACACACACACACACACACACACACACACACACACACACACACACACACACATATATACTAGGATAAAGAAAAATAAAGAATATCTCCAAAAAGCATAAATGGATCACAAAAAAACAAGGTGGCAAAATGTGTTTCTTCCTATATTAAGCCTGGCCTTATTTCATTCTGTAGGTCCCATTGTAAAAAAAAAAAAAAAAAAAGTTTAGAGAAGCAGCTAGATTATATATTGCATTACTAGATTATATTGCATTACTTACCTAGATATATATATATTTATATTCTCTACCACCCCCAGGACTTTATTTATCATTGCAGGGAAGCTCACCTAAACATTCCTTCATACTTGAAAGCACAAAATACAAAAGCAGGCCTGTCATGTGGGGAGCACTTTGAGTTCCCCCACCCACTTCTTGGGAGGCTAGGGGTACAGGTTTTAATGTTAGTGCTTAGTGGTCAACCACAAACCCATATTCCTTAGTATTGTAAAATATAAATCAGGATTCTGGAGGAAATTTATTGTTGTTGCTATTCTTTTGCTTTCTTGTTTATTTTATATCCAAGTTCAGAAATATATTGACCCTCTAAACTTCAGGGCTTTCTTTTAGAAAAGAAATATTAAGGTTGTTAGAAAACAAATCTTGTGCTGACTCACTAGCACTGGTACAAAACTTGCTACAGCCAAAGAAAAATCTGTCCAAAGTTATAGCTTCCTTTGGTTAACTCCTCAGATGGCCTTGTGTTAGATGCCTCCCTGAAACTTTTTCCTGTGTCATTTTACCTTTACTTTACGTTTGTATATTTTAAGTAAATGAAACAACCACTAGATTGGAATAAGTGTTTTATTCTTAAAGGAAAAAATAGATAAGATAAATTGCCAATGGGGTAAATTGTGGAAAGTAAGTAACTTCAATTGGCTACAAGTGACATCTCTCAAACACACTAAGTCAGAGTCTTCAGTAGCTCGAGGGACTTTTTTTTTAGTCAATAAATTTAACAAGCTGTAACCAGAGTCCCAGCTTCAGCATAGTATGTAAATGAGAGTTCAGGAAGCCAGCTTCTCCTTGCTGGGACAGAGTTAATTATGGTGAAATAACAAAATGTTTAAGGAATATTGGATGGAGTAAGTTTTTTTATGTTTTTACTTCTTTTCTATTTAATTTAAGGGTAAATAAGTAGAGAATCTTAGTTTTGAGAGATAAACCAAGCTCAAAACATTAAAAAAGTTTTGTATATGAAAATATTTCTATGGCCAAAAGTTTAAACGCTTCTCATTGTAGATAGAAAAGCATAATTCTAGATATTAAAAGAGTAGCTTTGATGATGTTGTAATGTAGACTAATCATTTAGCTTACAAATTAATAAATTTATTGTATGAACTCAGGTGTCTCAAAATAAAGCCAAAGAATATTCTTTCATCAGGTAACACTAAGTTTGTTGGACTACTTCAGAAAGGGAGTCCCTCACCTTGATAGTTTTAGTGGTGTCTCAAAAGTGGAAATTAGAGGACCTATCCATTGATCTTAAGTGAGCAGATTTTAAAGCAAATCTTGCAAGGCAGAGAAGAGTTGAAATTGGGCTACAATTAGAGTTTTGGCTCGGAGGACACAGCAAAAACAAGCCTTACTGATCAAATTGTGTGTATACTAAGTTGGTCCACTGTCTTATCTTCCAGGAGAAAGTGATTTCTGGAGCAAGTAGCTACAGAATTTTTTTTAAAGCCCCAGTATTATTTTGCAGAGTAGAGAGTGTGTTTGGTTCCAAGAATTTTTAGCACTCAGACACAAAATTATGTTGGCTTCAGTTTTCATTACTCAAAAGTTATATACTTCATTTCTACAAAATTCCTTCAGAGAAATGAGAATTATTTTGACCTTAGATGTCCATGATTCATTTACTAACTTGATGAAATGCCTTAGGTATCCCTAAAAATGGCCACCTCCTATTCCATGTTCTTCTTGCTATAACATCCAACATATTACAGGAATTTTTAGCCTTTAAGACAGAATTCATTGAAAATTAAACAGAGAGAAATTAATTCTTAGCATACCACTTCTTTAGAATCATCTAAATGGTTATACAGCTGGTCTACCAAGTAGAGTACTGAATAAGAAAACTAGTTTATCACAGTAGGAAATTTTTACATTATAAATTATATGAAGGTCAGATGCATGGGATTATTAGAGTCTGTCTTTACCCAGTTTAGCAGATTAATTTGATTTCTTTCCTAGGAATCAAAATTTGTAACTAAAGGAAACTTGGAGAACACCTAATTTAAACTTCTTCATTTTCAATATGAAAAAATAAATAAATATGAGAACACATTGCAATCTGCCTAACATCATACAGCTACCTAGCTTCGTTCAGATACCATATTTAATAGGCTTTGATATCTGAGAGTTTATTTTGTCTTCCATATGCTCTCATTTTGCATGTGTTTTGTTTGTTTGTTTGTTTTGTGTTGTTTGTTTTCTCTCCCTCAGACCCTGGTCTTGAGAAAAAAAAATAAAGTCTCTATTTCCTGGCATTACGCCCCATCAGACTTGTTTTTGTAGCAACTTCTGATAATATTTTTCTACCTTTCCCCCTGGTTCTATGCCTGGAAACTTTGTGAATGATCCCCTACCCAGGTACCCTTTCCAGGGTAGCATCCTCTACTCTTAATTGAACACTCTTAAGTCCCTGCTTAAGCAAGCTATTGGTTCATCCTTGCGATTTGGATACAGCTGTATCTCAGTATACCTGGGATATTGGTTCCAGGACCGCTCCCCCCTCCCCCCGCCACCAAAAGATACCAAAATCCATGAATGCTCAAGTCTCTTATATAAAATGGCATAGTACTTGAATATAACCTATATTAGCATATAAGTTACTGTGGGTCTTGCCTACATATGACTTGATTGGAATGCATTCAGCCTAGAGCTCAGCACATTACAAATTCAAGTTTTGCTTTCCGAAATTTTCGGGGATTTTTTTTTTTCAAACATATTTGATCTGCAGCTTTTTGAATAAGCAGATGCAAAACCTACACATACAAGGGGCCAACTATACATCACAGTATGTTCATCAGGTAACTATCTACCAGGTAGGTACTTATCAACTTGAGGGGCTAAAGATAATTCTGGAAAACTACATCTTAAAAAGGAAAGTGAAGTAGCAAGTATGGCCCAACAACAGACCTGCAGTCATCAAAAAAAAATAATACAATACAATACAGTACAGTACAATATAATACAAAACTATGATCACGCTTGGATTTGTCCCAGCCATGATCACTATAGACAAATTTGAAACCTAGACAGAATGAAAGTGAAAATAACTATTTTAACTAATTAAATATAATAGTAAGGCACTATGAGGCTAAGAAGAACATAAAAACAGGGTTATGAAAGGCCTATGTGCATCAGTACTGCAACCTGAAAGTGGTTCTGACAATAAGACACAGTACTGATGCCTTTGGGAGAGGACGTGGAGCACACCACTGGCTCTGGCATTTACATTGGTCATCAACTGTAAAGTCAATGAAAGCCTCGTTAGCAGGCATCACCAACTGAATCTGTAAGGGCAGAGGATTACACTGTATAATATAACTAAGAGAACTTGGCTTATAGACAGATGAAAAACTTACTGGGTTAGATGTTAGGAGCCCTGGAGATTCTACAAGAGCAAGCCAGGCTGTTACCTAGAACAACATTATTGATTAGATTTCCCTAGGGCTCTGGGCCTAAGGAAATATACGTTACAATCTAATTTCTTTCTCATTGTTCTAGCTGAATTCCACATCAATGTTTTTAAATGTTACAACTCATTTATTCAGCAATTTCTTTGTCTCACCTGTTTTCTCTTTTTATTCCATTTATTTCTGATCAATCACAAAGTTAACATTGTAGAATTAATATTTTTTTAAAATATATTTAAGGTATTTTTGCTTGATGCAAAAGAGGAGGATGTGCAATTATGATATATACTAATTCTGGGAATAGTCATTAATAAACCTATCACTTGTTAATACTGTGCTTCTCCTGAAATGACTGCTCAATTTCACAGATATTAGATGTGTGACTCAGTTCTATATACAAATGCCTGTTTAAACAGACAAGTGGGAAAATGATATTATAACACAAAAAATAAATATCTTTAATTTTTGCTTGAGGAAATTCTTGAAAACTGGTATTTCTGGTCAAAAAAAAATTGCTTATCTGGGCAAAATCTCTCCTATCAGGACAATAGATTATTCACCTGGGCAAAAGCTTACACCAAAGTTTATTTAACAAGGCTTGACATATGACCCTCATCTCTGTCTACCAATCTAAAATTTTCCTGTCACAAACTTTGTTCAATCTTAATCAGCTGTCTTTGAAAATCACAAGCTGCTGAGCATATACACTAAAGCTTTTGTAAACATTATTCCTGATGTCTCCCTTCTGAGAAACTGCTGAGATTGTCAATGTAGTGTTCTCCCTTCCCGCAGCATATCCAATAAAAATTACCTCTGTTTGACCAACATTGTTTAGTAGTCAGTTGGGGGAGTCAGCAGTGACAATCTTAGAAATGCTCCTGAGACATCACCACCACTCCTCTCAAACCCTATGTGTGTACTACTGTGAAGGGGAGGTAAGAAGTGGGCCTGGTATTGAATCTGAGAACTTATTTATTTTCTATGAGCCCTCAAATTCTGATTTATTTTTATCTCTGTAAAATGAAGAACCCTGTATAGAAAATATTTTGTTATTATCTCAAATTTTAAAATATTCTTTCCTTGGTAGAAATTTGCTTAGTTATTTATTACACAATTAATTGCCTTTTTCTGTCCTTTACATCTTTTCTGTTAAGTCTATATGAAGAAATTCATAGGGAAGAGAACAGATAAGTCTATCTCTCCATCAGACTCAAAAAGTTCACAAGGTCATAAAGACTCATCACACTTGTGTCCTTATAGTAGAAACACTGCCTTGAATCACCAAAAACTTTCCTCCATCTTATTCTATTTGTTCATGAGAGTGTGGTTTTGAAAGTGCTCTCTTCTCAAAACAGTCCATCTACAAAGAAATGCCAATTTGTCAATTTCCAATTGAAGTGAACTAACTAACTATTAAGTTTGAGGGTCTAAGACAAAGTGAACAGCAACTTATTCTACCAACCATTGGCAGACACTCATGGGTTCATCTAGAGGTTAGTCAGTATTCACTCTGGGCCAAATTTCTGTTTCTTACATGGTTTTGCATTATAAATCTAATTCCAGTGCTTAATTTACTAAATTGCATAATTGTATCAAAGGTAATTAATAGTGTGAATAATTGGGAGAATTTTAGAGATTTATAGTAAATATTTGGAAAAATTAAAAAAAAAAAACCTATAGTATTTGGTATTCCTAGGTGGTCTCCCATCCAAGTACTAACCAGGCCCAACCCTGCTTAGCTTCCGAGCTCAGATGAGACCAGGCACGTTCAGGGTGGCTTGGCCGTAGACTTGGGAGAATTTTTAATATTAGCAAACTTTTCATACCAGAGGCACCTTATAACAAAAAAAGATAAAATTTCAAATATTCATTGAATAATTTTTTGTTTTGTATGGAGAAACTCCTCAAATAAATTTAGATCCCAAAACTGTTTCCTAAAAGTATTCTAAGCCCAGACACATGCAAAGTATAAAAATTCAAATCTATTTTAGATCTCCCAATTCACGACTTGAACCTAATAGCACTTACCCCCTGTTCTCTGCCCCTCTCCTGTGTTTCTCCAGTAACCTCTGCTCATTCTCTTCCTCATGACCCAATTCCTTTCCGCTGTGGACAGCCACAAATCCTGAAAGCCCCACCGTCTTTTAAAGTTACATTTGTTTTGAAACAGGACAAATTCTTGTCCTGACATTAACGCTCATATTGAACATCAACATTAGCTGTTCTACAGGTATCATTACCCATATTATGTTTTTTAAGGAATGAGATACTTTTCAGAGAAAAAGTTCTATACTTCAAGTATGCTTAATTGCACTTTTTCCCTAGATTTTTGAACAAGGGGCCTTACATTTTTATTTACTACTGAGTTCTGCAAATTATGTAGCTAGCCTCATGCTACAGTTTAAAGTATAACAGGAGACAATGTAAATAACTCCATAAAGTACCTCACTTGTAATTTTGATAAAATTGTATGAAAAGTGGATCAAAATAGGCCACTCTAGATAAAATGCTAGATTTTTGTTTTGTTTTGTTTTGTTTTTAATTGAGAACATGTGCTGTCTTAAGTGAAAAAAAATGTTGTATTTATTGCTACAGATCTCTCTAGCATAAGAAATGAATGCAAAAACAAACAAACAAACAAAGAAATGATGAAACAAGGAATTAAGTCATTTAGTTTATACCCTCATAGCTCTTCCCAATAGCTCTTCAAATTGGTTCTCTTGAATTAATTTATTCTACTGGCTTTGGATTAGTAGTTGACTACAAACTTTGATTATAAAATCCTGTTAGTATTATTTGCCTGTATATAGTTCTCAAACTTGAGATCGCCAGAGGTTTAAATGTCATGGTACCATTGTTGTCCCTTTAAATAATTCTGAAAATAATCATCCAACAAAAAGAACAAGAAAACTTGATGCTTATAGAAGTTGAAATCACCACCACTGTA
Organism: Cynopterus sphinx; assembly: GCA_030015415.1. Taxonomy (NCBI): domain Eukaryota; kingdom Metazoa; phylum Chordata; class Mammalia; order Chiroptera; family Pteropodidae; genus Cynopterus; species Cynopterus sphinx. Next base: position 35,457,232 of record CM057380.1, read on the forward strand.
AAGTTGATACATGATCACCATACCTTAAACAGTGTTGCAGCTCTGTCTTGATCACTTGCGCAACTCAGGCTGAAGAATGATCCTGGGTAGCAGGGAGTGAAGGTTGAAAATTGAGACCACGTACATCCACTTAAATTAACTATGAGGACAGAGAACTGAGGCCACCTGTGTCAACATGACTTAACTATGTGTTCTAAGAAATTTTTGCCCAGGAACATAAGCCAGTAGGCCAATAAATAACATAACTGTTTGCTTTGAAAAATTCCTGCAACCAATTTATCTTAAAAAAAAAAAAAAGATTTTCTCATCTGGGAAAACAGCTCTTCTTTCAAGACAATAATCTTACTCACTTGGCAGACAGCATGCATCGCAAAGAGCAGTTTAATTGTCAAGACTTACTCTTGCCCTCTCACCTCGCTGTGTCCACCTACCTTGAATTATTATGCCACAAAATTTACTCAATCTTAATCAGTTTCCTGCCTTGAAATTCCCTAAACCACTCAAATTGAACTCCATAACTTTATAAATATCTTTTTTTTTTACATTTCTCTTTGGGACACTACCAAGACACTATTAGAAGTGTGTTCTTTCTTCAGTAGAACAAATAACCTTAGCTTGGCTTACCAAGCAGATTTTGGGGTGACCTTTTGAGGAGGTGGCAATCACAGCATATTTCTAAGAATTTGGTTTATTTGTCAATATAAGCAACATAGGTAAAAACAGAGAGAAATTAGCAGTAATCAACCAAGGTAGCTAGAAAAATAATAAAAGAATTTATAATTCTAAATTTACTGTTGAATTAAGATGAATACCATTTGATCGCACCATCCCCAAATTTTATTTCTTCTAAAATATTTTAATATACAATACATCAAAAGGGGTTTGGGTGGATGAGTAATAATTAGAAAATGTCATCTGAGACTTTAAAGAAACTAAGAGTTTTGCTTTGTTTTGTTTCATTATTTGTTTTAATTCCCAGCAGAGTAGTAAAAAGAATGGGGTGAATCTATGGTTTTCAAATTTTAGCATACATAATAATCACCTGGACAGTTTATTAAAGCACAGATTACTGAGACCCATTCCCAGAGTTTCTATGTCAGTAGGTCTGGGCTATGTTCTAAGACTGAATTTCTAACAAGTTCTCAGAGATAAATGATGCATATGTTGCTGGTCCAGCGACCATTGTTTGAGAACTACTTGTCTCAAAGGTGTTAAGAACAGCTAGTGTAATTAGATTTTGTAAAATAACTAGCTTATTGCATTGTGTTTCTCTAGGAAAGATTTTTTTTCCAGAGGCAAAGTCTTTACTCAGTGTATAACCAGAAGCTGAGGTTATTAAAGGTGGGGAATCTTTAGAGACAACTTATTTCTAAGAAACAGGTCAGGCCAGAGTTTAGAAAATAAAAATAGAAGAAAAGATAGGATTAAAGGAAGACTTAGTTTCAAGGTTAAATTTGAAAAAAGGTCCAGAGTTTTAAGCCAAGACTTGAGATGCAATGTAAAGAGTAATTAGGCTGTTGGAGTATATGGATCACAGATAATCTACCCAGAAGTCTTAGTAGCATCGAATGTTTTTGTATAGAATGGTAGTTAGGAGAATATTCTTAAGGATTAGTGGACCAAGGTTCAGGTCCTGGCACTGTTATTTCTTAATTGTTCTGTAGGTAAGTTGCTCAACATTTCCTAGCTTGGTTTCCTTATCTAAAAAAATGGAGGTGATAACACACTACTACATTAATCAGTATAGTAATCTATTTTTCACTTTTTATACAATTCTTTTTATGAGTATTTGGTTTATACTATATTGTATCTGTTTGATAGTATAAGTTAATACCTATAAGTACTATATTCCCCATCTTCATATGCAGCGAAGCTTATGGTCCTTAATCATCATGACCCTGAGTGATGATCCCACAATCCTTACCTTGTTGCCTTTCTCCTCAAAAGTGTAGAAGCACTAACCAAGAGCAGAGTTCCTCCCACCCTGGCAACAGATATAATTAAAGGCCACTGCTGATGTATATACCCTTGTGGTTCAAAGGTAATGTAATCTCAGAATCAAATGCAATGCTGGCCTTTTTGCATGTGTCAGGAATTTATCCTCAGGCAATCTTATTAGGAAGAAGAACCACAAAGTTACAACTAAATTTCGAGAAATATATCATATCTGATATTTTGGTTGATTATACTGGCAGCTTTCATATGGCCAATCAAAAAAATTTTCTTTCATTAACTTATTGTGAAAAAAAGATGGCTTTTTCATGAAGCATTAGATAAGCCTTGGAAAAGGTACCTCGAAATCCCAATTCACAAAAAATGATCCCAAATGTTATAAAGTATAAAGACACAGGACTCTATTTTTAAGTCTGAATTTCTACACCATTCACTATACTAAGCACTGAGGTTAGAAGAATGAATGATATTTGGTCCTTGCTCTTGTCTTTGGAAATAAAAAAATAACATAAACAGTTTCAAAATAATATGAAAAATGTTACAGTAAGAATGATCTTGGTTCATACAAGATAGAGATTGTGAACCATGAGCAGTTGTGGTCTGAATCATGATCGTAGCAAGGGAGTGTGGAATGTCAAGTAAGCACAGCCTGAAGGAGTACTCAGTGTCCATGAATTCTGAACTCGGAGTGTCTACAGTTTGCCAGGAACTGTTAGGCTTACAGAAAAAGAATCGCTGGCTTTACAGAGCATACATTCTAGTGAGAGACACGCATAAACACATAAAAAATTAACACATGATGTGATGTTAACAGTGACAACTGCTATGGAGAAACATTAGCCAAAGGGAAAGAGGGTGAGAAGAGGTTGCTATTTTAGACAGAAAGTCCTCCCTGAGGAAATGGCTTGTGAACAGGGACTTGAGTAAAGTGATGTAAAAGATCATGTGAGAATTTGAGGAAAGAGCATTAGAAGCCAAGGAAACAAAAAATTTGGATTATTCAAGGAACAAGGAAATCAGTAAGTGTACTTTATTTATGACAGTGAGACATTACCTTTAAGCTCCACTCCAGAGCAGGAGCTGGCCAACTATGGTATGCATACCAATTTCTGCCTGCTAATTGTTTATGTAAATAAAGATGTTGTAGAACACAGTTAAACTCAGTTATTTACGTTTTGTCTCTGGTTGTGTTCATGCCACAATGGCAGAGTTCATTCTGCTTTACAGAAGCCTAAATATTTGTTGTCTTCCCCTTTACATAAAAGGTTTGCCGACCCCTACCCTAAAGGCCATCAGTTACCTTAATGAGTAATGCTTGGATGGGAGTGATCGAAGAGCACTTAATTAGATAAGACACACTCCAGAGCTTCCAGAAGTGCTTCAGGCAATGGCAGAGGCTTTACTTATTACCAAAATGAATGTATAAAACAGGTTTCCATTCTTAGAGTTGTTTTTAACCCTCTTTTATTTTCTTATTCCACATTCCCAGTGTGTTAGGAGATTTTTTGCTTTGCCTTCACAGCACTGTGTATATAGAATTCATCCATGTCTCACTACTTCCAGCAGTCTCTCCCAATCGAAGGATCCAGCAACTCTTGCACGGATAATTGCAAAAGCCTTCGAATCTGCCTTTTTACTACCATCTTTGGCCTCCTACATCTCTTTTCATCACATCAGTTGAAATGTTCTTTTAACAACTGAAATCTAAAAGATGTTATTCCTCTTTTCAATCCCCATCTTTGAATGGCTCACTCAGTAAAACAGTCCTTAACATACAAGCTAGTACCCTTACCTCTCTGATCTTATCTCCTGCCATCCTCCCACCAGTTCATTCTTCTCCCAACAAAAGGAGAACAACAAGGCAAGCCCCACACCCTTCTGCCAATATGCCAGAGCCTTTGCACTTACTGTTTCTTCTACCTGAAGTCTCCTTCCTCCTGATGTTTACAAGGCTCATTCCCCCCAGCTTTTGCTCAAATATCACTTTATCAAGAAAGTTTTACTCAATTTTAAATGTTCAACTGTACCCTGCTGTCTCAGCATTCCTTATCGTCATGCCCTGTTTAATATTTTCACATAAAATTTACTGCTTTCTAATATACATTAGATCTACTTATTAATTAATTAATTTATTTAATCATTCTCAAAAATATAAGCTAAGTGAAGGGCAATAAATATTTCGTAGTTTGTCCTTGTCCATTACTTTATTCTTAAAAACAGAAACAGTAGGCCACACACAGTAGGCACTCAAGAAATATTTTATGACTCAATCAAATAGATTAATTCTCATTATTTTATATAGTGGATATTAATAGAATTAACAGTATTCTACATAAGTGGTAGCTTAAATATTTTAGAGATATTTATCATTATACATAAGTAAGGTACAGATGAATGAGGTACAAAACCTAGTGAACTCTAATTTTACCCATTACCCATAGCCACATCCATTTAGATCATAAATAGGGAGTAATGCTTAGGGCTTGATTCATTTCTAATGTAATTTCATTATGTTCAGAGAACATAGTTTGTATGATTTTGATACTTTTAAAAATTGAAACTTTTTATGGCTTTATGTATTGTCTAACCTGGAGAAGACATGAATAAATATGTATTCAACTCTCTATTGGTTAAAATGTCAGGTAGAAAGTCTATGGCCATATCATCCTGAACAAGTCCAATCCCATCTGATCTCAGATGCTAAGCAGGTTAGTACTTGGATGGGAGATCACCTAGGAAGACCAGGTGCTGTAGGAGTAAAAATTAAAAAATAAGGGATTGTAAACTGACAAGGTCCTTGCAATCTGGAGGTCAACTGAGGGTTGCCTCACCTAATAAATAAGTAAATTAATTAATTAACTAATTAATTAAAATGTCAGGTAGATCAAGGTGGTGAGTAGTGTCACTTAAGTCTTCTATATCCTTCTTGAGTGTCTGTTCAGTTGTGTATTGATTTTTGAGAGCAGGAGTTAGAAGTCTCCAATTATTATTGTTCAGATGTCTATTTCTACTTTCTTTTCTGTTTGTTTTAACTCAACACATTTGCGGGTACTGTCATTAGGTGTGTGTATGTATACGTATTATTATTATTTATTGTTATATCTTTCAGGAAAATTGACCTTTTTATCCCTATGAAATGTTCCGCTTTATCTCTAGTAATTTATCTGTCTTAACTGTTTACATGGTATGTTTTTCCATTCTTTCACTTTCCATCTGTTGAGTCTGATCCTACAGTGTGTCTCTTATAGCAAATATAGAGTTAGATCTTAATTTTTTTGTTTTACTCTGACAATGTGTGCATTTGCTTTGATTGCTTAGTTTGTTCACATTTTATATAATTATTGGTATAGATTTATGACATAAGTTTTGCTATTATATAAATGGATGCAGCTATAGGTGATAATGCCTTAGATTCCTACTTTCCTTATTTGAAGTATAGCAGTTTTTCACTAACCACTGCCTCTCAGTTTATTTTAAATCATTGACAATTTCAAGGGCTCAGAATGGTTGTTTTTAGTAATTTTCTAGTCTTAGAGTTGCCTTTTGAAGATAGAATATGGTGACCTCTTCACTCTACCATGCCGGAAATCTCCAAGTACAAGGCTTTTGCAATGTTAGCAACAAAATAAAGACTGTATGAACTAGAGATGGATATTGATGAAGATCATAAAATAGATTTAATAAGTATTTAAAAGGTAAAATAGACAAAATTTGATTAATAAGTACATTTGGGTAGAATAAATTCCAGGTGAATAGAACATAATAGTTAAGACTGCAGAATTTAATTCTACCTCTGGCATTTTGGGCTGAGTGACCTTTCTACACTTCTGGAAAACTGATAATTATCATTCTGGTGTGAGGATTTAATATAATATTGTGTATAAGATTGTTTGCACCTTGACTGACATCTTGTAATTTCTTAAAAATTACAACTATGACTATTACCATTATTAAGTCATTCTCTGCTCCTATATGAGCTTTTGGTTAAAGAAATAATAGTACCATTGGAAACTGATCACAGCCACCTAAGGAAAACTCCGTATGAGCTCTGTAAGAAATTAATGCACTTGTAAATCTTTCTAATCACCAATAAGATAAATTTAAGCAATTTCTTTTAAAAATTAAGCAGCACTTTCTATACTAAAAATTCTAAATATGTTATGGCATAATTGTCACATTATTAAAGAATATGATGTTTTTAAAGAGAAGCTGTCAATTACCTTTAAAATAGCTGTCAAATTTTCTTCCCTATTTAATATATTCCAAAGGGGTTTTAAAAATAACATTTATTTCCTCTCCAATTTTTCTTATTCCTTCAGCAAACACTGATTATTTTCCCTAGTGTCCTGAGTAGAGATTGAAATCAATGTGGATTTGAGGTTTATTATTTGATTAGTGCACCTGAATCATTAATAATACTAACTCAACTCTTAAAATAGTTTGAATAAAGAGCTGCTGTCACAGATCACACAAAAGGAGAACAACAAGGCATGCCAAGCCTTCATTTCTACACATTAATATTAATTACTAACTCATGCCCTAGACCTTATTTCCGTAAAAAAATCAAATGAATTCTAAAATGCATCACGATAATGTTTTTACTTATTTTTATATATTTATAATTTATACCTCCCATTCTTCCAAAATATATTTGAAATTTTTTTTAACACACAATACCATAAAAATAAAGGCCAAAGGAAATCAGAAAAGAGATAGGAGAAGGGATAGAGATGATTCTACCTAGAATAACAAAATATGTTTTTTACGTAGTCATGGAAAACCCCATGTTTGCTTAATAAAAACTAAGAAAATAATACTAAATATTAACCAAAATAATACTTTTAATGATAGATTCTATAATTGGAATTTCCACACCTACTATATTCTGCAAATTCATCTCACTTGATTCTTTCTATTGCAATATCTGCTCCTATAACTCTCTTCTGTGGCTTCTTAGAGACCACTCCCTCCAGGTTACCTTCTTCTCTAATATTTGCTGTCCTAGTGTACCCCCAAAGCTTTATCCTTGGCTTTTTCTTCCTCTACATGTTCACCCTGAGCAATTTAATTGGTAATCCATGCCAACTACATACCAATGACTCACACATCCAAATGTGTGAGCCCAGAGCTCTTTCCTTACGTCCAGTCCTGAATGGTTGATAGATATCTGAAACTTGTTAGGTTTTCATCAAAATCTTTTTTTTCTTTTATATTTTCTATCTTGAAAATTCATACAATTACCCAAACTTTACCAGAGCAAATTTATTAGCTCCTTCTCAATTCTGTGTCTTTACTAGTTCTCATATCTATATGATCTTTCTTACCCTCACTGTGATTTCATTATTTCAAACCTTATTATCTCTCACCATTTTTATCTGTGTGCAAATCCTCCTTGCTCAGCAGTGAGTTCTTTGAAGACAGGGACCTGATTCATCTTTAACACCAGCATCAAGTACAGATAGAACCTAGAATGTTATTGTTTAAGTAAAAACATACTTTATGAATGAATAAAGAAGTGATCACATAAGAAAGTAATGAAAAGTGTTGTTATGTTCTTCACATACTATTTCATCAAATCTAGGAAGCTAAATTATATGCTATATCATTTTTCTATGAGCCATTAAGCAAGGGGAAAATACTACTGATTATTTTAAGGTACTATTGATTGTGAAACACATTCTAGTTTCAGATTTGGGAAAATATGAACAAAAACAAGTGTGTCACAATTGATAAAATACATGTTATCTAGACTGAATTATAGCACTTTACAGTGGTCTCAAAAGAAACTAATAAGTTTTAAAGCCTCGAAATAACCAGCTGATAGCAAAAACCCCTGGGAATCCATTTCTCTGGTTACTTTGTACAATCTTGTTTAGATCAGTTTTGATCATATACTCAATTAAAGCAAGATCCACATACTCCAGGTGCTAGTTGTTGTTTTTTTTTTTTCCCCACCATCTCCTCATTCTTTTGTGACTCTTGCCATGTCCAAAGAGAGTCTGACTTAATCTGCCCGAACTTCCAAAACAAAATACCATAGACTCAGTGGGTGGCTTAAACAACAAAAATCTATTTTCTCAGAGGTCTCGAGGCTGGAAGTCTGAGATCAGGATGCTAGTATGGTCACATTCCTGTGAGAGCTCTCTTCCAGGTTGCAGATGGTCGCTTTTTCACTGTGTCCTCACATGTCAAGGAGATGAGAGAAAAAGACAGGGTGAACTGGTGCTCTGGTTCCCCTTCCTCTTCTTGAAAAGTCACTAATCACTTTGTGGGACCTCACCCTCACAATTTTATCTAAACTTAATTACTGCCTAAAGACCCCACTTCCCAATACTATCAAACTGAGAGGTTAGGGCTTCAACATGAATTTGGGGGGTACACAAGCATTTAGTTCCTAATGGAATCCACGTCACATGAAGAGCCTCACTCAATTTCTGCTTTCTTAGGCTCTATTCTTATTTTTAAATTTTTATTTGTAGGAGTTAGAAAACATAATCTTTTTATTTATTTATTTATTTATTTATTTATTTATTTATTTATTTTTGGTCCAGAGGAGATAGTCATCAACTTTCTACCTCTCCCACTTTGTAGAGCTTATGTCTTGTGGCCACACATACGTGGAGCAATTCAGCGATAATTCACTGATATTTCCAAAACTTTCCTCAGGCTCCTCTAGACAGACGGTTAAACTGTAGTTATTTCTAGAGGCATGCCAGAAAAATCAACATGACTGGGCGGGAATGGAAGAATTATTTATTCATTCATTCAATATGGATGGCACACCTACTATTTTCCTGGCATTGTGTTATAACGTTTGTCCATGTATCGAAGCAGGTTTAAGTGGTACACAGCTCTAAAAACTTCATTTAGATGTCAAGCATTTGCTCCTGAGTATTTGAAACATCTTGGAAATTTATTCTTTTTTTTTAATTATTCTGAGAACTCCAAACTGGAGTCTCACTTGTAATTTGAGGAAGCAACAGATAGAGAGGCATTTCTGGTAGTTTCTGCTTTAAAATTCCAGAAGATTCTCACAGGACCTTAATGATTTGTCTCCACCACATTTATTAACACCAGGGTGAAGTATGAAAAAGAGCCTTTTCTTTTTCTGGCTCCACATTCACCCAACAGCTGTCTATAATTCTCTTTCCCTTTAAAGTAATAGCTAAGAAAGCTATATATACATGTACATACATACATATGGCTTGATTTTATCTATATAAAAATGCTAAAAGAAGAATAAAGTTGAAGAAAAGCATCATCCTAGACCTGTGCCAGCTATGGCTATTTTTCCACTTTGTTTCTTTGTGAAAATTAATTCTCTGTTTTTGGCAACTGTGGGTTCTTCTACTTACTCTTCTTCTAGGTTAATATTTCCTCAGATCATTACTTCACCCATTGCCACTGGTAAAGATGATGATGATGATGATGATGATGATGATGATGATGATAATGGGAAAGAAATTTATATTGACTAATGTGTTACAACTCTAAGTTAAGAACTTTGTTTCTAATAATAATCCAATAAAGTAAAACTATTATTAAGTTATTTTGAAATTAAGAAGATTGAGGTTCATAGAGGTAAGTAATTTGCTGGAATGGGAAGAGGGGTCTCCATTCTAGGGCACAAGTGTACAATTGGTGAGTTAAGACAGCTTTGGAATTTACCATTAGAAAGAACCATGTTTGGATCTAGCTACAGCAGTTTCTAGTTGTTTTATCTTATGCAACTGCAGAATTTCTAAGACTTGGTGACTTTACTTACAGAAATTTGGATAACATCTCTTTCCTTTCAAGGTTTGTTGTGATTATTTGTAAGTATAATGAAAGAATATGACCTTAAGGTGGTCGTTAGTTTCTCTCTTTTTTGAATGACTGTTGACAATTTTTGTTGCTGCTTACACTAAATTACTCTTCTAACATTTAAATTTAAGGTTTTAAGTTAATAGAGTCTTTACAGAAGTTTCAGATTTATAAAAAAATAGAGCAAATAATATAGAGTTCCCATATACTCTTTTTCCCCATACAGTTTCCCCTATTATTAGAATTTTGAATTGTATGAGACATTTGTTACAACAAATAAACCAAAATTGATACATTATTATCAGCAAAGTCTGTAGCTTACATTCAGGTTCACTTTCTGTGTTGTACAGTTCTATGAGTTTTGATAAACGCTTAATGTCAAGTATCCACCATTACAGCATACAGAATACTTTTGTTGCCCTAAAAATCCTCTGTGCTTCCCCCTATTCATCTTTCTCTCCCACCTATCCCTTTGAACTCCTGCCAACATCTTTTTACTGTCTCTATAATTTTGCCTTTTGCAGATGTCATATAATTGGACTCATACAGTATGTACACTTGCTTCTTTTCCTAGGTAATGTACATTTAATTTTCTCTTTTTTTTCATGGCTTATAACTCATTTCTTTTCATTACTGAATAATACTCCATTATATATAGATGACAGATTAGATAGATAGATAAATAGATGATAGATAGATAGATAGATAGATGATAGATAGATAGATAGATGATAGATAGATGCCACAGTTTTTCCTTTTACCTACTGAAGGACATCTTTGTTGATTTCAGTTTGAGCAATTATGAATAAAACTACTATAAACATTTGTGTGCAAGTTTTACTGTAAACGTGTTTTCAGATGAAATGGGTAAGTACCTAGGAGTTCAGTTGCTGCATCATATGGTAATACTATGTTTCACTTTGTAAGAAACTTCCAAACTATCTTCCAAAATGACTATAATGTTTTGCATTCCCAGCACAATGATTGGGAGTTCCTAATGCTTCACATCCTTGCCAGGATTTGCTATTGTGAATTGTTTTGATGTTAGCCATTCTGATAGGTATGGATGGATATTTCATTGGTTTAATTTGTAATTCTTTTATGATATATGATATTGAACATATCTTATTTTCACAGACTTATTTGCCATTATATATATATTCTTTGGTGAGGTGTTTGTTTTTTTGTGTTTGTTTTGTCCAATTTTAATTAAGTTGTTCATTTTTTTAGTGTTGAGTTATAAAAGTTCTTGGTACATTTTGCATACACATTTGTTATTAAATGTTTTACAAACATGTTCACCCAGGCTGTGGCTTATCATTTTGTTCTCTTCATGGTGTTTTTTGCAGAGCAGAAATTTTTACTTATAATAAAGTTCTACATCAATGTATTTTTTCATAGATGATACTTTCAGTGTTGTATCTAAAAACTCATCACCAAACCCAAGGTTACCTAGATATTTTTTTGATCTTCTAGAAGTTTTATAGTTTTGCACTTTCTATTTAAGTCTATGATCTATTTTGAGTTGGTTTTTGTGAAAGACATAAGATCTACATCTCTTGTCTTTTATTGAAAAGATCCCATTAACCTGTATCTTTTAAACAACTTTTTTTAGAAGTTCAAATTTTTTAAGTTTTCCTAATTTTCTTTTTGCAGTTTTGCACATACTTTTACTACTGAGGGCTAGCATCTTCTAATCTATAGCAAAGAGTGATCCCACTTTAGAGCTAAACCATTGGTGATGTTTTCTTATTTGTGACTTTTGGGGTATACTTAAAAATGCTGCTAAACAAAATTGAATTAAAAGAGAAAAAAGGAAGAAAATGATATTTAAGGAAGGTCTATGTCTCAAGGTCTTTTAAGAAAATTGTGTAAGATAATTGCTTGTCAACTATTTGCTTGGAGTGTATTCTTTCCAGCTCAAGGGAATACAACAGGCTAGCTTTTTAATTTCATTCTCTACATTATCTATTGGCACATCTCTTGGCAACATTCTGACTAGGTATTAAAATTCAGTCTTGTCCAGTGGATGCTTCAGCCATTTCTGGCCTTTCTTAAATGCTTTCCTTAACTCTTTTCTTTTTGTTGTTCATTATAAATTCATAAAGTGAGCCAAAAGCTTTTTATATCTTCTTATTATAATTTGCCAGTGAGAAAAGTTGCGGGAAGGTTTTAGCCACTGGGTGGGGGAAGGTTTACTTTTTTTACATAGAGCCACACTGTTATCAAACAATGGTTGCAAAGAATAGTTGCTTAAAAAATGTCAAAATGAGTCAACTAGGTAAACGAGGAAAACTTGGGGCATAATTTATATCACCATCTCCTCCTTACTTTACTTCTTTCACAATGCCTTTTGAAGAAGGTGATACAATTATAATAAGCAATCAGTATGCATTCAGCTATATATAATAAAAACCATAAAGCAGTGTTTTAACCAGGAAAAGGATTTATTTTATCAAATAACAAGATGCCTGGGCTTGGCAATTCAGCACTGGTATAGACATTCTAGCAACCAGTCTCTCTCAATCTTCCTACTTTACCGTTCTTAATATATGGTCACAAAATGGACAGTGACAAGCTGACCACTGCAGCTGGATTGTAGTCAGGAAAACAAATGTGATAGATTTACAAAGGAAATAAAATCTTCCCAGAAATCCTAGTAGGCTCCTACTTATGTCTCATTAGACAGATTTATGTCACATGGCCACCTGTAACTACAAGAAATTCTGGGAAATGAAATGTTTTGTTTTTAGCTGTGTGGATTGCTTCCCCATTATCATTCTTTTAATACTGAAGGAAGGGACAAAAAAGACAATTAGCTACTTATATTGTCTGGATCGTGAACTGTGTCTGCTCAAAGACTTTGAACTTCGATGGCACATAGATTCAACAACCAAACTTCAAAAAACTGAAACTACAATCAAGTTTCAGTTATAATTTACATGTTATAAGGTAAATAGACCATAGTTATTTTAAAAGTGAAAGGGTGACTAAATTTAATTTCAACATAGCCCAATGTTTTTAATCAGACTATGTAATAAAACACTTTCTATTTTTTACATATAATTTCTTTTCTATTTTTCTACCACTATCCTAAAGTAGGCCTGGATTATTACTATTATGTTTTAATTGGTTCCCACCCTTACAACTCATACTCATTTCAAATTTGTCCATCCAATATCTGTCAAAAGTTCAAAAAAGCCAATGTGACTGTGCCAAACTTGTGCTAAATACTTTTTATATCTTTTCCTTCAGAAAACAAACCATAACTTATTCACTAGATGAGCCCAGGCCCTCTTTATCACTGTATCCTGAATTCTTGCCTCCTCTTCTGTCATTTGTGACAGTCACAAAATAATAATAGCTCTATTATTGAGACTTTGAGATTAAAATAAGGTGTATAGCCCAATACTCTGGCACATATTGCAAAATGAGCCATTCTCTCTAGCCTTATCTTATTTGATGTTTCTGTGACAAGTTTTCCCTTTTGTATCTCTTCCCTTCATCAGGCTAACTTTCTTTCATTAAACTGCAACAAATATATAAAACTAAGAGGAAAAAAAAATACTTCAGTTCAGATACTACCTCTTCAGTGATTTCTTTTCCTGGCTTTCTTCTAAGTTCTCATAAGATTGTGTGACTAAATTTTTCATAGAATTCTGTTTCTTCCACTGAAGTTATCTGTAGGAAAGTGTGTGCACTGAGCTAGCCTATTGCTTATGTATTTTTGAATAACCCTATTGTCAGAGTTAGCAGAGTGACTTGTAGGGGCCTCATAAATATTTGACAAAAGTAATAACATTATATACTTGCTCTTTGATTACAGAAAAAGCAATTGTGTTTCAGTATTGTCAAACTATTTCTTCTATTAGTCATTTAAATTTGCATTGAAATTAACTTTATCGGTAAAGCAAGTTTTATCTCTTATAACACAGAGAAGAAATTGCAAAGCAAAAAAAAAAATTTAAATAAAAAAAACTAACCATTTAGGACTACTTATAAATGCAACATATAATAATATGAGGAGGAATGACACTGGGGAGTAAATATTTTAAAAACCCTCCAGATTAGAATGAAATTAAAGCTTTTAGTTTTCTTCTTTAAACTTGTTCTAATGGCTACAGAATATGGTTAATGTCTCCTAAGACAGTTTACCTTCAGTCCTAGAAGGAGCTGATGAGTTTGTCCAGACTTGTATCTAGTTTTCATTTACACTTCTACAATATAATAGAAGTATACAATCTTTACTATACTTCTACAATATATATATAATGTGTTATATGTATGAGTGAGCTAAAGGTGCTCACAATTCTCTTAAAATTGAGAGAGATGCTATGGCTTCCTCATTTAGTAAATATAGAAACTGAGGCTGAAAGTGTTAAATCGCTTGCCCAAGATCACATAGCACTATTGAGGAATAGGACTAAAACTACAGCACAAGATGCAAAGTGTTCTTTTCTGAAAACAGCTCAGAAATTTATCCCAAATCCCATTGTGGTGGCTTTATTCCATGTCAGTTTACCTAAACTGAAACCACAATCCCTTTCCCAGATTATTTTTGTGTTAGAGTCAGCCAAAAAAATTTTTTTGAGAGATTTGGAAGGCAGAAGCAAAACTTCTGCCATTACGTCTTGAAGGTCACCATGAGTAGATACAGATGCAAAGGGGCCAGATTTCAGTTTGTCCTCATTCACTCACACTCTTGTTTCCAGCTCGCCTTCCTAACTGCTAATCCTGCTAAACAACAGTGACCCAAGTCAAAGGGAAAACAGCTTTCCATAGACCTACCAACAATTCCTTGTGGCCCCGCTCTAACAATTGGATGTCCCCAGGATCAGAAGGCCTATTAGTGACTTTTCTCTGATCCTTTAACTGTTCATTGCAGACCCTTACTCCCCAGTGACTCTCATAGTTGTGGGACCTAATATTCTACACTAAATTTCCTATTCTACAATGCTCATTGTATTTCTGTTTCCCTGACAAAACTGACTGACACACCCAATTAACACATTAATTAGTTCATATTGTGTATTATTTTTTTGAAAAAGGAAAAAAAGAGGTTTGCTAAGCTGACATTTAGAAGATAGTAATTACAATGAAAGAAGCTGTTACGGCATAAATTATCATATAGATTTATATATACAGATCAAGCTTTAGTCTTCAAAATATAAATTTGTATAATGAAAGTTTAATATAATATGATAGCTTCCCAGAGAGTATTTATAAATATAGCACACGAACATTAGACACATTATTATATAAACACATTTATATATTCAAATATTTAAGAAGCTTTTTAATTCAATATTTTCCAGACTTATTTGTGAACAGAAGCTCTTTCTTTCAAGTGTAGGGGATGATGTATACCTATTAGTATTGGACAAATTATTGACCTACAGTTTATCAGTTTAGGGAAAACAGCATTTTAAAAATATTAAGATTTTAAATTACAGTTTCAGGAGAATAGTGGTTCTGGCCTTTGGCATGAATAATATAAAGGAACTCCAGTGGATTTTAATTGTAAAAGGACCAACTATAAGAAAAGCCTTGAAGGCATTCATTCTCACTTAAGTGTTTTTTTTTTTAACTGACTCAATGAATAATGACCCATTGGTTGGCTGAATAAAAGAATAAAGAGCATCTCCACCTCGCAATTAGTACTGAGCCAGACTACTGTTATTGAAATGAGTCTGGTTCTCCTGCTTCTTTTTATTATGGGCTGCTAAACCACACTCAGCCAGGCTGTTTCTAAAAAATATTAGTATGAATTCACTCTTCAACATTTCCTTCATACTGACTGTAAATATAATCTAGGCATAAATAATCAAAAGTAAATACCAGTGAATACTTTAATTTTTGTAAATAAATCAGGGAAATGAGGAGACTATGCTTGATGACGAAGTTTTAGTGTAGGTCAAATGGATGTTTTGCTCAGGAGGCAGCACTTGCACAATGCACTGTTTAGGACACACATACTAAAAATTATATGTTTTTATATGAATTTCAAATTTAATGGAAGCTTCTGTATTTCTATTCACTAAATTTAGCAACTCTATCTGGAGAGAAAAACACATGGGGCACGCTGGAAAAAGAGGGTGGTTCAGTGGTTTTGTGGATTAAAATGTGTCCCTCATGAAACAGATGTTAAATTTCTTGCCCCCAGTACCTCAATTTGTAAACTTATTTTGAAATAGGGTCTTTATGATGGCAGTCAAGTTAAAATAAAGTTAGTTCTTGGAGTGGGTCTCATCCTATATGACTGATATTCTTATAAAAATGGAAATTTTAGATATAGAGACAGACACGCATAAAGGGAAGATAATAGAGGCAGAGTTTGGAATTATGCTGCCACAAGCCAAAGACTATTTAGAGCTACCAGAAACTGAAGAAGGCAAGTTAAGAGCCTTCTCCCATGGGTTTCAGAGAAATCATAGACTTGCAAACTCCTTGATATTGGACTTCTGGTCTTCAGAACTGTGACACAATAAACACTGTTTTAAGCCACTTATTTATGGTACTTTGCTATGGAAGCCCTAGAAAACTAATGCAATTGACTACAGCCAAAGGTAGTTTCTAAAGAGAATAGAAATTTTGTGAGTTGACACAAAACGTTTGGAGGCCTGGAATCTTCAGGAAAATATTCTAAACTTTCTCTGTTTTCTGTGCATTCTAAATGGAAAACACAAACATGCATAAAATTTGAGAACAGAATAAAATTTTAAAACACTTGAAATAAAGTTCTAACTTTATTTCTAACTAAAGTTTAGTTCTAACTAAAGTTCTAACCCCTTGCTTCAGTTTAGCTTCCCAAATCCTCAGAAATACTTTTTTTATCAGAAGTACTTTATTGAAAAAGTTCAAGAAGCAACATTTAATTAGTGAAGAGCTACAAAAGTTTTAGAACAGAAACTCAGAGAAAATTTTAGGTATAAATCAATTGTACAAAATAACATACCCTTGTACTGAAGGAGTTTGCAGTCGAATTCTGTAAACAAGATACAAAAAAAATAAAAACTGTAGAGTTAAATAATTATAATTTTAAGATAATAAAAAAGTGTTAAAGTATTTCATTGCAAATTAACCAAATAATTTTTTTCTCTATCAATGTTCAGAAATACCATGGTGATCATAGAAAATATCATCATATGATATAGTTTTTAGCTGGGCGTAGGAAGATGGTATAGATCTAGAAAGCATCTGTAAAATTATTTTGTTATTATTTCGAATTAAACTATATAAAATTTTACTCAATATTTTTTTAATCTGCAAGTATCTATGAGTGCTTCAAAACAAGAAAGTGTATTTAGTAATAAGTTTATGAGAGCTTCAAAACAAGGAAGTGTATTTAGTAATAAGTTTATGTCATTTTGATAATTTTGAGAATGCACTCTCACCAAATAATGATGTACATTAGCCCATCAGCATAGTCTTCAGCCTTATAATCAATTCTTAATTATAGAAAAAATACCCTTTAAGAAACAGATTTGGAGAGTAATGATGGCAGACTGCTAGGTTAGTATCTTTGCTGAGAGGACTGAGGGTTTTCTAGCTCAGGTGTGTGAAATCATCCATTTTACAAGATACTGGAAAGGTGACATTTGAATAAATCCCTTTACTTCCACTCCCAAAACTGAAAAAAAAAAAAAAAGTAATACTCAGGGAAAAACTGATTATGGGTCTATTGTAATTTTGAAAAATTTACATTCTATCTTGTACCAAAAAGTAGGCAACTAAGTTTCATATAGTTACAGAAGAGGATAATAGGAATAAAATAATTAAAGAATAAAGAATTATAAAAATTATGAATTCAAAAGTGAACAACTCTATGTAATAAAGTCCTGTATACTCTTTGACAGATGAACTGCAATTGTTTAATCTTCTTAGGTGTTAGGAAACAAACAAACAAAAAAACAAGATTAGTTAGAGCAGTCAGTGCTTCCTGTAGGTTCCAGAAAGCTTCCAGGAGTTACCACTTCGGCCGCTCCATGAATAACACTTTGGATAGTAAGAAATTATTTTTAGATGTATTTACTGTCTCTGGGATACTACTTTTTCTATTTAATTGTTTCTCTATTCTAGTAAGCTAAATGTGAGGTCCTTTATGCAAGCATATCTTGGACATGGTTCCATAGCGTAGCAGTTACATGCAAAAGGTCCTGGGTTCACGCCCCAGTGGAGCAACCCTGAACAAGCCCAATGTCTGTTCTCAGAAATGAAGCAGGGTCAGGCATGATTAGTAGTTGGATGGGAGACCACCTAGGAAGACAAGGTGCTGTAGACATAAATAATAAATTAATTTTTTAAAATATCTTAACTGTGCAATAAAAGATACCTGAAGAAATTATCACATTTTTCTTTGATCAAAGAAAGGTATTGCTCTAACAAAGAATACACCTGCTCTTACCAAGTTCTTCATAGAAAAAGAATAAGACCACTGTCTAACCAACATGTTTGCTAACACACCAAGGGAGGACAAAGCATAATAATAATAATAATAAGCATGATATATCCTCTGAAATATTTGAAACAGATTAAACTTAGAAAAAAATCAGTTTTGAGCCTAAGGAGATTAAGTTTTTTGATTTACATTTATCATGTGAGTAACAAGGGCAAAACCATTTATAGTTTCTGCCCTTGGCCCTTTCATCTGTAATACAAGGTTCTAAGTTTAAATATATGTATTAAAATGTCAAGGGTCATCACCAGAAAAATAGAATTAAGATTTATAACTCCCAAGCCACTATAAAAAAAGAAAAAAAAGTTTTCTTTTTTTAAATATAAAAAGTGATGAGAAAGAATGAAACAAACACCAGCAACAAGAAAGTACAAAAATAGAAATTATAAGAGAGACACAGAATACACTCCAACACAAAAACAATAGATAAAAATGAATTAAATTACCCCCTTGAAAAGACAAATAGTAATATTCTTTTAAAAAAATTTAGTTTGAAGGTATAAATCAGAGAAACAATAAAACAAAATGACACAGAATTGTTGAAACTTGAAAAATGCAAATATATATGTCAGAAAACAATAGCAAAAATAAAATATATAGCTGTATTAATTGTAGTAATTATTATCAAATAAAAATTGTTTCACATAAGCATATTATGTTTCACATAGTAAACCAAAAAAAGTCAAGTCAAACATTACATCTAATAAACAGCTTCTAAATATATAAACAAAATACTTATAGAGGGGAAAGAAAAAAATGGAACAATTTTACAGTAATAACCAGATTTTAATTAAACTCAGAAATTAGCAAATTAAATTGTCCAAAATACATAAGAATATAGGTGAGTAGAATAATTTAAATATAATCATTATTGATGTATAGAGAATTTTATTTTTTTGAAATTTTGGTAAGAGACAACATGAAACTAGGCTTTTAACAAAATTTAACAAACAGCATCATTAATGGTAAGTGCTATGTTTTACAGCAAATCTCTAAAACATATTTATTCTGTGTATGTGGAACTTTATACCCATTGAACAACTTCGAATTTTATAGCAAACCAAAAATACTCATTCTTTTAGGACACATATAAAATATTTAAAATAAAACAAAACAAAACACCATGTACTAGACCAAATAAATCTCAGTAAATTCTCACAACAAAACAATATTGCTAATAAAATAAAATAAAACCAATTTATAATTCAATAGATTTTTTTTAAAACCTCATGTGTTAAAAAATAAATCAAAATTTTAAAAAGGAAAACATATATAAATGGATGACAATACAAGCAAATATAAAAACATGTTAGAATGAAATTAATTGTGTTATTCACTGAGCAAGACATTTTGAAATATAACTTAGTGACAGAAAAAAATACCAAAATAAGCTCAAAACATTGCAAGAAAAATCTAATAAATGTAAAAGAAAGAAGTAATAAGTATAAGAGCAAAATATATTAATGAGAGAAAAGTCATAGATCAATGAATAAACCAAATGTTGATTCTTGAGAATACCAATAAAACTGAAAAACTTAAGTGTCTAATGATACACACGTTCTTAGATGTAGTTTCAATAATTTTAAATTATTTTCCCTAAATTTTTCTATGAATTAAAACCTCAAAAAAAATTTAATGAAACCTTACAATTCGAAAGATTATTTAAAAAAGAGAATGCTTATAAACAGTCAAAAACATATAAAAAATAAGATATTAAAATTTATAAAGTGCATGAAATAAAACTACATGGTATTTGTGTTGGAATAAACAATTTAACAAGAGCGTCTCCAATGGTTTATGTATACATGTCAGTGGAATTTATGGTAAAGGTGGTATTTCACATAAAAGTTTTGACTATTCAATAAATGATAACTTTAGAGAAGCAAAGTAAATCTAAATTCTGTGACAGAGGATGCTAATTGTTTACTACATCCATTTCTCTTTCTGGGGAATAAAATATGACCCCGTGGCTGGTTCTGGAGAATGGCACATGAAAAGTAACACATACCATCTCCAGAGACAGCTCAGAAAAACTCACACATAGTCTCCATCTCATCTTTTTCCTCACACTGATAGTTACGGCAGACTTTTAGGCAGGCCTTGAAAACCACATTTGGAAAATGACAGAGCCATAGTTTTCCTGGATTCCCAAATCACACTTTGAACTAACCTATTGTCTTGGTCTGCTCAGACCCATTACAAAGTACAATAGACTGAGTGGCTTAAACAACAGAAATTTATTTCTCACAGTTCTGGAGACTGAGAAGATCAAGGTTCAGGCAGATTCAATTCTGGGTGAAGTCCCTCTCTTCCTGGCTTTTAGACACTCAATTCTTGCTGTGTGCTCACATGATCTTCCTTCAGTGTGTGCATCAAGAGAAAAGAGAGGGATCTCTCTCTTCTTCTGTTAAGAGCACTAATCCCACAACAGCACTTCACTCTCATGACCTAATTTGAACCTAATTATCTTTTAAAGGCCTGATATCCAAATATCACCATTTTAGGGGTTTAGGTCTTCAACATATGAATTTGAGGGGAACACAATAACAGCTACCCACCTTCCTCCTCTAGTCATCATTGGCTAGAACTGCCTGGGGCTGTCCCTTGACTGAAACTGATATGTTATTTTATGTGAACTATAATTGAAAAAAAAAACTCATTGAATTGTGCAATGTAAATATGAGCAACTAATTGTCTATTATAGTTCAATAAAGCCAGGAAAAAAATAATAAAAAGAAAAAGTAAAAGAAAAAGAAAAACTTCTATTTTGTTGGAACTTATATAATTTTAATCTATTTCCTTTAGTAGTAATATTCCCTAATATAATCTGTTTTACATAATAAAAAATAACATGAGGGCAATTAAAGAAATAAGTCACACATAAACATAAAATAGAAAAGAAAACTATGATTTTACCTTATAAAATACATATCTTCCTGGAAAAAAGAAATAACTAACAAAGTTAAAAGACAAATAATGACTTGGGTGGAAATATTTGTATTCTATTTAAAATATTAATTTCTATAAAAAATAACTCCAATAAATCAATTTTAAAGAAAAAAATACCACTCAATAAAAATATGGACAAAGAAATACAAATAGGACATTCACAGAAAAAATAAAAAGCACTCAATGTACAAAAGAAATTTGAGAAATGCTAGTGAAAGAAAAAACAAAAGCTAAAACAAAAGTATTTAAACACAAAACAATTAATATGGGGAAGATTTAGAGAAACTGGACTTGTCATGCATTTTTAGCATGAATATAGCCCATGGGATCTAACTGGAGACAGTCTAGCAACTTTTTATCAGATCCAAAAATGCATATGTACTTAAGTAACGATTCTGCTCCTAGATGTCTATTGTTTTTAAATGATACCTCCTTCTACATTTATGAAAAGGTATCATTACAAGATATTCTCTGAAACATCACTTGTCTATTCCCTCCAAATAAAAATACTGTTTAATGCAGAAATGGTTAAATATTTGTGGTATATTTATATGATGGCATAGAAAAAAATAGATGCACCAGTATGGAATGACATGGAATGATTTCTGAAAGATATATAAACAAAGCTAATCAAAAGCAATGTGGATATTTAATTTTTAATTTCTATAATGTTAAAATTATACTTAGATTTTTATGCTTATATTTTTAAACATCTGTGCTTCTATATGTTCATGTGTGTATACAATATACACGCAATTTGTAAACATATATGCGTATGTGTATGTATATACAGCAGGTCATTGAATAACATTTCATTCAATGTTGTTTTATTATGTTGATGAGATGCTGTAGAAATTTAACTTTTTTATTTATATCAGTCTATGGTAAATTGGTTTCATTATAAGTCATTTCATTTAAAGTATCAGAACCTGTCATTAAGTGCAACTTACTGTACACACACACACACACACACACACACTCCTATACATGCACAGGAAGGGAGCTGGGAGGAATACACACAACTGTTCACAGAGTTCAACTCTCAGAAAAGGAGCCAGAGTGAGACCAGCAGCAATGAGACTTTTATATTTTGTCCTATGCATATCTACATTGTTTATATCTTATACTAAGATAACATATTCAGGTGTTATTTATGAAAATTTCTTTGTTAAATTCAAAAATGTTAGGACTTGACCTGTTTTATGTTCCTCTCAATGTATTTCAGAAAACACAGGTCCCCTGTGATGCTTTATGCAAAATGGGTTCTGGAATCAAATATAATTTTTTCATTTACATTTTCAAGTTTCTCTAGAGAGAAGACATCTCGTAATCAATGTCAAAAAAAATTCTTCAGCTTCCAGACAGAGGAGCAGATTGTGAAGCAGCAGTCATTGGCTATTCAGGAAAATATTACTGAACATCTCAGAACCAATCGTCAGCATTTCAAAGCTCGGAAAAACTCGTATGACTGACTCACAAGTTCACAAAGCTATCTGTAAGGTTAGAAATCAAAAGTTTCCAGCTGCCTTTGAAGAGAGGCTATTTAACTTTCAGCAATATGTAATTGAAGAAGAAAATTGAAACTAAAAGTGTACCTAAATAAAACATGTAAAGCAAAATCCAAGATTTCTTAATTGTGAGTCCAGATTATATTGTCGGTTCTATAGAGGGTGCAAATATAAGCCAAAAT
The DNA here is from genome assembly GCA_030015415.1 of Cynopterus sphinx. Taxonomy (NCBI): domain Eukaryota; kingdom Metazoa; phylum Chordata; class Mammalia; order Chiroptera; family Pteropodidae; genus Cynopterus; species Cynopterus sphinx. The sequence continues at coordinate 35,480,082 of CM057380.1, forward strand.
ACTGAAAACCAACATGTCACTTGATGTTATATATTACAACTTCTGTTCATAAAGGATTCAAAAGAAACTTTAGATGTTGTATGTAAAAAAAAAAATATATTAGCTTCCAAACAATTTTTTAAAAATGTGGTATATAATGACAAATGTGCGATATGGCCAGTTTTTAAAAATGTATATAGATTGAATACAGAAGAATTATTTTTGTTTTTATTTTTCTTTTAAAACTTTATTCTCAAAGCTGTTTTTAAATTGATAGTGTTCCTTCAAATGTACATCATCTTTGTTTCTCAAAAATTCCAGGCTCACTCTACTGAGAAGCTTAACATTGCTGTTCCACACGGGTGGAACACTTGTCCATCAGACAGCCACATGACTTGCCTCTTCTGCTGAATTGAGCTTTAGTTGACAACTTTCTTGAAAAGTGAGATTTTTTACCTTTGCCTCAACCTTCTTATTCCCTTTCCATGTTTTATTATTTTTCATAGTTTACCACCTTCTGATCTATTATTTAGTTTATTTATTTGTTTGTTGTCTATCTTTTCCCACTAGAAATTAAGTAGAATTTTTCTACTTTCCATACTGTTGTATGTCTAATTTCTACAACACTGCATAATATATTTTAATAATTAATATATATTTGTAAAATGAATAAATAAATAAATGACTTCTGAAATCAATATCTATGAGTTGGGGGAATAAAATAGACTAGTCTTGTGGAGATTCACAAGCTCATCAGCAAATTAAATTCTCTGGGGGCGATGCTATCTTAAAAGGCTGTTTTGTTTTGGTAAACATTTTGTTTCCCAAAGTTACTTGACTATGGCATATTTTTCCTGCCAGGTAACATTAAAATACAATAGAATTAATATTCTTATAAAACATTTTAGGAAAAATAAGATACTCCAAGTTTTTATTAAATTTTATGATTTAAAAATATATATTGCATGCTTTGAGTCCTCTTTGCTTTTTTTTTTCTCTTTCACCCTCCTGCTATTTTCTTCCTCACCTATGTCTTTGTGGTTCCAGTACAATATAGTAGTACTCAAACACAGGAGTCATGGAATCTGGAATGCAGGACTGAAGATATAAGTTGAAAACAAATTTATGCTGATTTAAAAGTATGTTAAAAAATAAACTTACAATAATGCTGATACACAGAATATTTCCAGGCTAAGTGTATTTTGTGTTAAATCTTATAATTTAGTCAAGACCTACCAGGAAAATTGGAATCACTTTGAGTTTTTATAACAGAGAACACTTAATGTAAGAATTTCGTTACACAGGTAATAGAGAGGCTGAGAAACCTAACAAGGGACAGCGAGGCATCCCAGGGATGAGTAACAGTAGGAAGCACCTGTGACACCACAAGATGGAGCACCTAAAAGTAAGTAAACCCCCAGAGCACAGCAGTCAAGGATGCCTGAAGGAAGGGGAACAATTGCCAGAAGTGACTGGGGCAGCGCCTAAGACAGTACCCAAAGAAGGGATGAGCCAATATTCCAGTTTCTTCTTTCTTTCCACACTTTGAAATCCCACAAGTTCCTTCCATTTACTGAATCAGTTGCCATGGAAGCCTGGGAAATGCAGCCTGGAGGAGTCAGTCCTTCTGCCATACAATATAGAATAGGAAGAGTGAGAAGAGGCAATTAGTCCCAGGACTGTCTCAGCTTACATGTCATTTAATATAACCAACAATGAACACTTGCCTTGATTTTCAGTTATAACAGTAAGTCTAACCAAAGATTAAAAAGAAAAAGAAAATTACATTAAATTCAACTCATCTCCAAAGTTATCATTAATTTTATTATTCAATTATAAGTTTGTCAGCATACCCTTATATCAACCTCATTATGTGGAAATTATTAGTGATAGAACTATATTTTAATCATATGACAACAACTTACACTCTACCATAGGTATATAATTTAAAATTTTTATATATTTTTTTAAAAAAACTAGGATCCAATTCTGTTATAATATATATCACTTTAATAAATTTAGTTTCTTTCTATAACATACTTTTAGTTTTAACCATGTGACAATACAATTATTAAATAATGTTTTTCTGTACTTCAAGCTGGCTAAAAGTGGTTCACATGAAATCCTTAAGAACCATATGTGACCCATTTGCAATAGACTATACAATAGACCATGTAGTAGACCATGAGCTTGCAAAAGACCATGGACTGAAGCAAAATGACTCAAATACAGCACCTGAAAAAAAAAAATTAAGGGCAGTGAACTAAAAACAATTTTATTAAAAAATTGCCTAAATGTGGATATTTTATATAAACACTCTAGTTGAGCAATCACAAGCAGTCACATTGCAAGTAATACCAGTAGGTGGCTTTTACACTGTGGTTTTTGTTTTTACATTGTGGCATATGGGTAGAGCCACAGACCATCACAGCAGAGAATGGCTGGAATTATTATCCAGAGTGCTCACTTGTTTCATTGCATTCATGAACTTAAATCACATGTATTTCCAAAAGAGATTCAACATGATTAAAATGAAAGTACAATAGGAAGAAAGTGAACTATTAGCCCAAAATTAAAAATGTTATGAACAAAAGGATGAAAAATAACACTATTTCATGGAACCTAATAAATGTAATTATCTGTAAGCTTTCTAGAGCTGAAACAAAGAGGAAAATGTTGGATTTTGTAGCTCCTACTGTCAAATATAAGAAAATGTATATACCCTCAATGGAAAGGCCTGTATAGTTTGTCAAATCTTCAGCTTCTCTCAGGATGAGCAGGGACAGCATTACACTTAACTCATAGTAAAATGTTGGCCTGATCTCAGAGTGCTAAAGGCCTCCACAGCAAATTCAAGGGTTATTGATCTGACACCTTCCTTGAAAGATTCAGTGATCCTTGTCTAAATTCCTCTTTTAACTCATAACCTGGGGCTTGTGTAAAACTTCTGATTGTATGTGTAGATTTTTTTTTTTTTTCAAAATTATGTTATTGCTTCCAGGAGAGCAAAATGATTATTTTTGGGGTTTTGGAAGCCTGTCACGACAACACTTTTGGTAGGAATCAGGCTGTGCATGATTAGAAACAACTTAATAATTCAAGGATTTAAAATGGATAATTTCGCATTGAGAAACAGAATTGAAAATCCCAATCATTTTGGTACTTTAATTTTGGTGGAATGAGAGCCTTTGTGAGTCTAAATATGGAAATAGATCTCTATTGCCATCTCCTGGCAAGTGAACCATATGACCATAATTTTAAGAATTTTTGAATAGCCATATACTATGGGAGGGCAAGATTACCCCATAAATACGCAATAAAGTATTAAATATTTATTGTAAGACCACCATCGGATTTTTATTATTTATTCCTATAAGGCCTTTACAAAAATCCATTAGAGTTGATAAATAGTAGCATTTGTTTTATGAGCTCTTTATGTAGAACAAAAATTCTGCTTGTTATGACTTTTTAAATTAAATGCATGTAATGGATCTTCCTGTGATTGAAACAAATATTAAAACTGCTTCAAAGAGGAAACCTAGAGAATATTTGCAGTGCACTGGGGAAAAGGAGCCAGGATTGTACCACCACATGCAGCCAAGAGACTGGCAGGTAGCTTTCTACTATATAACAAAGCTGATGGAATGGATAACAGCTCTGACAGCATTAATCTATCTTTCTGCTGTGGGGGCTTTCACAGAAGATGAATGATACTCCCCCCTCCAACTCACCCTGTCATCTTGCTGTGTTTCTCTTTAATTTCTTTCTCCCTTCCTATTGTTCTCCTTTATGCCAATGTTTTGAATCCCCTATCCTCTCTTTTTCATATCTAGACATCAAATTATTAGCCTATGAGCCTGGCTCATATATTCTCTCTACCTGAGATGCCAGCAGAGCCATGTATGAGCTCCATGTCACTTTAGTCTGCAAGCTGTAGTCCAGGGTGTCATTCTGTCCTACAGCCTCCAAACTCTTGTTGCAGCTAAATGGCGGGGGGGTGGGGGGAGGAGAATAAGATATGGCTTCAAATCATTACCCTGCAGATCAGAATGTTACATTCTACATAGTTCTGAGACTTGACATGTCACTTTTACCTAATCATTACTTCAAAGACGAGCATGATAACTAACTTCCCCAAGATGGGTTGAAAGCAATAAGACAATTAACATTTAAAAAAAACTCTTCTGAAGTCATTTCTTGAAAGAAGAAAAGAAATACATTGTTGCTGCTGCTGTTGTTGTTTCATTTTTATGACATCTTGTCAGTAATTTTACCTAATCAAAATTCCCTACTGACTTGCTCAAGATGACTACACTTTTATACTAAAGTAAAAGAGGAATGAATGTTTGAGAAATCAGCCTAGATATGAGTTTTGAAGCATAAAATCATTTTAGTTAGGTAGGTTGGCAGTCTTCTGTTGCAGTTTCACATTACCTACCTGTTGAATCCCTAAGCCAGTTTCTTAAAAAGCTAAACTGGGAGAACAGCAAGAGAGATGATTTGCTGATGATACCGGACAGAGCACAGAGGGCAGCTGGGAAGGAATGACCCTTGAAAATGCTCCATTTCTGTATTCCAGCTCAGAGAACCTTCCCCTCTAAAGTGAATCTCAAGTAAATCTATGAGATAAAATCCCTCACAGATAAGAAAGAGTTTTTGAAGAAAGGAAAGGAGATGAAGTAAATAAATATTATGGTAAAAATAAGAAGTCAAAATTACAAAATAGGACAATCCAAATGATCAGGTATTTGAATAAACATAGTCTAAGCAAAAATAATATTAAACGTTCATATATACAGTGCTTACTATGCACCATACATGGATCTAATAATTTTACATAAGTTAACTTATTTAGTTCTCACAATAATTCTATCATCTCCATGTAACAGGTAGAGAAAGAAAACACAAAGATTTGGAAACAAACAAGGTTATGCAATTAAAGAAGAGTAGACTTAAGAGTTCAACTCAGGAGGGGTCTGGCTCTAACTACTATGTTCTCCTATTGTTCCTAAATTTATTTATATTTAAGTCTGCATCTTAAAAATTCCTAAACTCTCTCTCTCTCTCTCTTCTATCCCTCTTCCCTCTTTCATATGTTTATTACAATAAACGGGATAAGCACTAATTTCCCTGCTTTACAGAGAGGTTAACTAATGCTAAGATCAGGGAAATGCTAAGTGGCAGAGCCATAACGTAAATCCAAATTACACCTTCTTCCTTCAGCACCTCACTGTCTCCTTAGGTGCGATAGCCCTGAAAATGCACGGTTCAGATCCCCTGCTGCAGGGACTTGGTTTTCTGACAGCCTCACGTATCTTTCCTCTGGTTCCACCACCACTTTTGCACCAGGGTCTTGGTCTCTGAGCTATTCTAAACAACGACTGAGAATAGCAGGGGTATTAGTGCAGGCCTATTTCTGCAATGAAATAGGACTACTCTATTGTGAATCTTCGCTTTAAAGGCTTCCCATATTCCTCACTGAAACTGTCTTAGAAGAATCTTACCAGTCTTGTTCCCTTTTTCCTCTCCTTTCACAAGTATCATATCTGCATCATAGTCTAGGTTTCTTTCTTCCTACTCCTACTCTCCCCTCTCCTCTCCACTTTATCTTTCATAAGCATTTTCCCTAATAAATCTCTTGCATATTTAATCCCATCTTGAGCTCTGTTTTTCAGAAAACTCAAATTAACACACAGGCCAAGTAATAGCTCCAGAAACTCATTTAACTAAAGAAACAAAAATATAGATATCTATGTTTTTAGACATATTATTGATACTTAACTATTTAGTTTAGTTATATTGGTTCAATAAATCACAATAAAACGATAAAATGGAGCAAACACAATAACAATGTTTTGGAAATAATTAGGCCCTGTCCTATTGTAAGTCAGAGCTAACACATACACTTTTGAGTTTCTCAGAGATAAAAAATAAACAAGAAGTTATAATAAAAAGGGCTCACAATTATAACAATGACTGTCTCAAAATAGAATTTGTCAGAAGTCTTCAGGAGAATTTTGTATATTTCTAAATCTTTAGTTGATAAGACTTCAATGAGTACTAAAATCTCTTTTGAGAGAAAAAAATATTAGTCCTCTGACACCTCAGTATCTTTTAAGCAAGTTAAATAAGAACTAGTGACATATTTTTCTCATGATGATTCATGATTACCCTGAGGTATGTAGCTATTCCTACTTATAGCTCTCAAAATGTAGTTTCTTTTTGATGGCCTATTTTTTTTTTATTTGCCAAAGAGCTCATCTTGAATTGTCTTTGAGGAACCGTGTGATTCTGTGAAACTGGTGGCAATTTCCACTGCCAATACCCAGATATTTAGCACATAGAGGAAACACCAACACCAGAAATGTGCTTTGTGAGGCACGAATATTGAGTTGATCATTCACATTGAGAGGCGTGGGTTGTAAGAGGCTCTTGTAAGTTAAGCTTCAATAGTACTGATCATGGCCATTGAATACACAGAGCATTTAAAATCAATGACACCATTATTAATCAACTCAATTGTACTTGAATAGGATTCAACTAACTAAATTGTCATAAAGATCTGGCTACATCATTTTAGTTCTCTTGCATTTTAGCGCATTAGAAACTGGGCTTCTGTGATACTGGAATAGAATGCTCTAATACATCTGTACTCTCATAACCTAAGCAACAACAAACTATTGGTTAAATAATTACAAAACCAAATTACATGGTACTGAAGAAAATGCAAACATAAGAATATAAACAAATTTTATTTTGTTGAAATAATTACTCTAATTCAGAATGCTAAAGTTGAAATCATATTTATATAACGATGCTATAGATAATGACACTATACTATAGAATGATAAAATATAATGGTATGGTGTGACATAGTATAAGATGGTACACTTAGATAAGGGAAGGTGTGATATAGAGTAGTATTTCTAGACTATTCTACATTTCAAGAGTATGTCCAGAGTCCCTCCAAAGCATTTTGCTATTTGTCAAGTTTTTAGCCAATGCAATTCAAAAATTTTTGTCAAAATTAATAAAGACAAAGATCATTTTCCAAGGTCAGAGATCAATAACCAGGTTGCAGCCTGGCCACTTTTAGAGTGTGAAACTCTTATTCAAAATCTACAAAATAGATTAAATCTGAAATTTATCTGAAGTACTTTTTTTTAAAATCAATAATGTTAAGAGTCAGTATGAAAGTTCTGTTTACATGCAACTTTTCAAAGTGAAGGGTTACTCAACTTGTATATGCATATATGTGTGTGTATAGTTGATAAAGTATGCATTCAGTCAGAAGATTTCAATGGATAATAGTTGTACCTTTATCTGCACTTACTCCCTTTCAATTAAATCTAAAGGATAAAAATTCGTTGCTCAAAAACTAAAAGAAAATTTTTCTGTAAGCCTAAAACTTCTCTTAAAAATAAAGGCTATTAATATTTTTTAATGGCATGTGGGAAAAGAGAAAAACTAACAAAAGGCATAAGCATAATGGAAGCTGTCTATCTAAGTACCCAGGTCTTTACTTATGTAATTACCAATTTGCACAAAATCATTAAAAAGTAAAATCAATGAAATAAAACTGTCAAAATTTTCTGAGAGACTATAAAATATTTATAACATTGTACATAAGTAAAAGTCTTCCTATAGAACTCCACGTGCCTAGATTATAAGTGCTATGATGTCCATTTTATGTGGAATGTATAAGTGGAACAAAAGAGAGGTCCCCCAAGGTCATTTGAACAGCACCTGGGGGAACTGAGATTTAACTCCAGGTCATCCATACTTCAGAGCCCCACCTCTGACCCATTACACTCTATTGCTTTCCCAATGCTTAAGTAAGACTCAAAAAGATTCCACCTACAGTTACCTCAATTACCTACATAGAGTTAAATTGGCCTGGCAGGATTCACCCTTCTGATAGTAAGCTAGGTGTTTCAGTGTGCTAAGATAGCTTCTAGAGAAGATGCAAAAAAAAAAAAAATCTCACATATTAGCTTGCTTGTTTAATGCTCAGAAACTTACATTACTTTAGGTGATTTAAAAACATAATTAAAAATTATTTCTTCCATCTTACTGTTGGAATGAACCTTTCCCCCACCCCTTTCCAAGAAAGGCATCCTATCTACTCTATAATAATCTGAGCCATTAAAAATAATGAACAGAGCTACAATATATTTTTTAATTTCTTAAAAATTCAATAAGCGTCATTTGTGTCTACTGATCTGAATATATCCAGCTTTTCAAGCTACATATATAAACTATATTCTTACTTTTTCTAATTTGGGTTTTCACTTTCCCTTAATGGACTAATTACCTTTATATGATTAGATTTGAACTTTCAAAAAGACAGACATTTTATAAAAGGATAAAAAACTCTCACTATCTCAGATGTTTTCCTACTGGTGACCTACAATGTGTGTGTATATATTTTTAATAAAATTTAAAGTAAAAATTTAAAATTAATATCAAATGTTTAATTAAAATTATGAACAACATTTAAAGTCTTTATTATGCTGATCTTTCTTTTTTTTTAATTGACTTTTAAGTGTTATCATTTTAAAATTATCTCCATCAAGGCTATCCTTTAAATTATTTCTTGTCTATGAAAATCAAAATAAAAAGTACACCTACCCTATTGATATTTCATCTGCATAGATATTTCTTCTAAGAACCTTATAAGAGCAAGCTAAAAGTACTGTTAGCCACCCAGAAGAGGTAGGAGAGGGAAAATTTCCTATATACAGTCTTAGGGAGCAGGGCTTCAAGAGCCAATGATACATATATTTTAAAGTACCATACTTCCAGCTGTTCACAACCCTGCTTTCTGGCCTGTGTCTGTGGGTTTATGTGATAGAGACACTAAAACCAAAAAATAAAATTTCTTCAAAATGTCGTACTTTATTTCTTATACAAGTGGTTTTCAATGAAGGACATTAAGAGTGAGGATGTATAGGTGTAATATTTCTTTGATGATAACATTATAGATAGAATCATCACTCTTTGCAAACTGCATCAATCTTTTTCAGATTACATATCATATACTGAGATTATGGGTTGTCTTTAATGTCTTCCATCAGGGTGAAATCTCCAGCAGAGTAGTTGTGTCACTTTCATCTATCCATCCACAGCACAGTTTGTTCATTTTTAATGTCTTTTTCTGGCTCAAAATATGTTGGCATCAAGACTAATGCCTAATAGCTTTTTGTTTTGGGGAAGGAAGTTTAGTCTTGAATGAATTTCAGCACTTTTAATGGTTACCTGTTGACCAAAAGTAAAATCTAAACTTCTTATTGTGACATATAAACTCTCTGAGGTTCTTGATAGTTTTTAGTTTTACAGTCTCATTCACTTTACAATTGAAACAGGGCTGTAGAACCACACACAAACATTCCGGCCAATCAAGAATCCTTTAATCCTTTTTGCTTCGCATCTTTTGTTTATGCCTGAGATGCTTTCTTTGCTTTTTCTGCTTGATTAATACCTAATCCACTTTTTCTTCCTAACTGTAATAAAAAATTACCTCCTTTCTGAGGGTTCCATGGCATTTCCTCAAAGTAATATTTGCTTCCTATTTTGTAATACTATATGTCATAAATTTTATTATCACATTTAGCTTTTATCACATTTTATTATAATTGCACATTTCTCTCCTTCATATTTCATGCTTTCTTGCTAATGCATACACTAGCTATAAGCTCCAACAAGACAAATATTGTATTGTGTTCTGTTCTGCAGTCTTTTCACTTTGCACAAAGTCTAGAAAATGGTTTTATATATATATATATATATATATATATATATACTTTAGAATAAAATTGCAGAGCAATTATTTTCAAGTTAGAACTTATTCTGCCTCTTACAACTGTATGCCATTAAGGAAGTCACTTAACCTCTCTGAACTTCAATTTCCTCAGAGAAAACTGAAAAAGAAGAAAAGTGCTTTATTTAATGTAATTGTTGTGAATATTAAATTAAATTTTTTGTATGAAACACACTGGAGAATCCTTTAAAAAGCATTATATGAACTATTTGTATTATTAGAATATAGCTGGAGGTACCTAATAAAATGATGCTGTATGTTATGATTTTTTTGAAATGTTAGGGTGAATGAGAATAAAGTCAGGTTAGTTTGAATGATTAAGTTATACTGGACTATCAAATTTGTCTCTAATAGACTTTTTTTTTTTTTCAGTCAGCAATTTTAAGTTGTAACAGACACAAACCTATCAAAACCAGCTTTTTTCAAGAGAACAACACAGGCTATTAAATTTCTTTTTTTTTTTTTTCCTGAGGTAAAAATTCATATAACATTAGACATTTAAAAAAATATATATTTAAAAAGTAGAATTATTTTAAGACACAATTGTATTCTTCCCAAAACACTGTAATGAGAAACATATTATGTGTTGCAGTTATACGTTATCAGAGGATTTGTTTATATTCATCAAATTTAAAACCTGACTACACTAATTTCATTAGCATCTTATTTTTGCTGGTTTGCTTAATGTTATTCAAACACTATCTAAAATGAATCTCCTGAGATATGTTTTATCCCTTTGAAGATGAACTTACTTTAATGTTTGCACAGAGGCTTAAGTGTGGGCATAGTAGATATAAATGTTCATGAAAAAACTGCAATGCAGCATGAAGTAGCGAATGAGGCCCTGCTTATATACTTGTCTCCATTCTCTACTCAGAAAGTGTCTATAATGTAAGGAGACTTTTATAAAGTACCTGCTCATACTCATCATGACATGGAAGAGGCATAACAAATGTGGGGATGACACCCCAGTTCGGAAGCCAACACCTCTATGAGTGCATTTACTAATGCATTTACTGATTATGTCTAAGGAAAGTAGGAATTTTAATTTAGAAATATTCTATGGCCTGCTGAAGAGTCTACAAGTGAACCATTTTAAGTTTACATAAACTAGAAGGATGTGGTTCCTTAACCTATATCCCCAACCAGCAGTGGAGAGTATGACTGAGTATGACGAGCTGAAGGGTTGGGTGTCAGCTCTACTCTGCACAACCAGTCATTAGCATAGTCAACCTCCCCTAAGGCAAATAGATCTTGAAGCAAGCCCAAGTTAGTAAGAGTCAAAGGAAACTTCGTTCATTTAATTGTTTTTCAGGAATGTCGATGTTTCAAAGGGCCTGTAAATTCTAACACCTGTGATAATTTACAATTTGTTGGGAGAATGAAAAAACTCAGTAGAACTGGCTTCACTTTCTTACAAGACTCCTACAAGAAGATGATAGTCTATGACTTACACAGATATTGATCTGTATGTACTCCTCAGAGATTCTATCCTCTTTTAAACATTGATCTTTGTTTCCTTACACTACCATACCATGCACTCATCAAATCAGCTTTAGCACCATGTAATCTAACTGCTATTCTCTTAAATCAAGGTTTACAGAATCCACTGACCAATCTCTTGCTACATATAAAAATATCTGTGTATCTACATTTATATCTATATCTATAAAAGTGGCCTAAAACAATGAATATTTTTATATTACTTTACTGAAACTTGTATAACATTACTTTTTTCTTCATGAGTTTTATCCTTTTCTATTTGGAAAAACATTGATTTTTTTTTCCTATATATAGATTTAATATAGTACAAGCCAACGTGGTTTTATTTATTCTGTGATTTAGCCCAAATGTCATCATATATGTCAATTGCCTATGAGAACATTGGACTTTAGGGCTTCCTCTGCTGTATAAGTAGTAAACAATAAGTAATGTAAGTCTGACCCGGAAATGAATCAAATCTCTTTCTTTGATTCCACCTTCCTCTACCCAAATTACAAAAGGAAGTTAGATATATGTGCTCTGGCTCTAGAGTTAGTTTACTTAAGATTTTCTGCTTGGGTCAAAGCTTGCCTATCCTGCTCCTCAGTCTCTACTACCTCTTAATCAGACAGACCAGACATTAAACACCCTGATGTCTTGGTATATGGGACATGCAGATAGAGGTAGTGTGATATGTGGTTAATATTCTTTTTCAGTGGCCAAGAATTATGATTGATATAGACTAAACAACTTCCTAATGCAGCACTTCATACTCTTGAATAGGCTGGGTATTGGGCAATATTTTCAAAGAGAACTATTCAGGTAAGTTATTTATAAAACATTAAATAAAGAGTAAAATATTGATAAAGCTTATACAGCTGAATAGTAACAATAGTTTCAACAAGTGCATTTACCATCACTAGCATTGTTAATAAAAGTGTCAGGTAATAATGCTTTTTGAAGTGATTTTATGATAAGAGTATTTTTATTTGCAGTACAGTTTTCACTCTGCCTCAGAAATGTGTCACTGAATAAAACAAGCCTCTACCAATTCACTGGTACTCAGAATTATAGTCAGGTGTATGTTGAATGAGGTTACTTTGGAAAGAAACATGAACAATTTTTATTTCAAGTAGTAGAGACATGGAAAGTAGAAAGATACTCATTTAGAAAAAATGAGTTTATACTATCGTATAATGAGCAACATCTACACTTTAACTGTTGTTAATGATGCATTGATGTTTCTGTTATAAACTAATCTAACTATTAAATTAAAATTCCTATGTAAATGTGTGTTGAATCTTATCAAGCAGGTTGCCTTTGCTACAAAAAAAAGATTTTCATGATTAAGTAGGAGAAATTCATTAAATTTCAATTCCAAAAGAAAAATAAACTTGGGGAAATTAAGAAAAATACATGTTACCTTGAAGTTTTCACTCTCTTTTAAAAACCTGCTCATAGAAATTCTTTACTGCTTATACATATTAAGTACAGAATCAGATTAAAACAAAACTATAAATAGGTACCAATACTTTTAAGAAGGCATCATAGAAATGCAATAACAATGAAATTGTTTAGTTTTAAAGCAAATGTTTAGTCTATAATATAAATTCTTTTCAATACATTTATGCTTTTTACTTGACTTAGACTAGAAAATTTACTTGTCATTTCAATTTTCTTTTTTGCAGATGTTTTATTTTCTGGTTCTGATGAATGTTTTTAATTTTCTGACATTGGATTTGGTAATTTATAGGGTAACAGCAACAAAGAATAACTTCCAAACACATTAAAATTTTCTAAAGATCCTTTTGTTAGGCTTCACAAGCTTTTAAAATAAATGTAAAATATAGGATGGGAAAATAAAAGCAATAGTCTTGGCAAAGTAGTTTATATTTTGCATTTTTCAAAAGTCATTATATATATTTTTTTATCTTTTACAACTGCACAGTGGAGATCATTTCCCAGACATAGGAAATAAAGTGAGATTAATATTTCTAATGAATTATTGACTGCCTGTTATGTATCTGTTCAAACATAATTTGCAGAAGTTAATAATTTTAGCCAAATATAGCTTAATTAAGGAAATCAAAGTTTTTTCTTCAAATATTTTATGAGTTTCAATAATATAGTACATAAGTGTAAATAATAATAGATTATTTTTCTCACAAATGGGTGCCTTGAATAATAGCCATGCTATTATATTAATAATTAGAGCTAATAATTATTCAATAATGCAATATTTCTGACACTGTTAAAAGTGTTTTGCATAAATTAACTCATTTTATCTTTAGAACAATCCCACAAGGCAGAATCAGTTATCCCCAGTTTCTAGATGAGGAAACTTAGACACATATAATTAGGTAATACAAGTCACAATATGACAAAATAAGATGAGAACCAAGCAGTTCTAGCTTCAAAGGTATCATCCTTAATCACTACTTTTATAAAACTGTTCCTTTGTACACTTTGCATTTTAGTCTTTTATATTAGCTCTCCAGTTTTCTTAATGGCAAATAGATTGCAAGCAAAATTTGAAAATCTCTGGTAATTAGTACATACTAGAAGATAGTCTGTTAAAAGGGGAATATCAGGATTCATCAGCTAAAAACTATCTAACATAGGAATATTTTGCATATTCTTAAAAAATAGTACTAACAATACTAGGTAGCACAGCAAGGAAAACCTTACTGGCACCAGCATAAGGGAAGACTTCATGAAAGAGAAAAAAAATAAGGTGTTTGAAATGTCTTTACTAAGTACCTATTATGTTCTATGCACTTCTTATGCCCAGGGGTAATGATGAGGTCAAAATCAAACCCCAGCTAATAGTCCAGTTGAGGAATAGATAGATATTAGATGAGATAGATAGATAGATGATAGGTAGATAGACAAAGACCTGCTAAAACATAACTAAAAAGACAAAGAATAAAGAATGAAAAGGTGACCTATTATAATTGGAAGGTCAGGGAAGGCCTCTCTTAAGTTGTGACACTCCAAGTGGACTTAAATAAAGACCAGAACAAGCTGGTTAAATTTTTTCAGTTAACCACATCCAGGCAGAAGGAATAGAAAAAACAAAGACTCAGAGGCAGAAAAGATCTGAAATGAAGTCAAAAGAGTTGACCAAGGCCAGACAATGTAGAATCTTATAGAATAGGAGTGGGTCTTTGCATTTTAGTCTAAGGTGGAACAGGAAGCTTACAGAGGGCTTAGAGCAAGGGGGCTGTCATGTGTGACATTGTAGGAGGCTCACAGTGGCTTCTCAGTGGGAGAAAGTAGAAGAATAGACAGTAGGAGAAGAAAAGAAACAGGAAGAACAAATGAGAAGCAACTGTGCAAATCCTGGGATGCTGGCTCTGACCAGGGTGCTGGCAGTAGAAATAGTGCAGAAGCTAAAGTATTCGAAATTGAATCTAGAGCCAACATGATGTGCTAATAAACTGGAAAGTTTTGACTAGGAAGAAAAAAGAAAACAACAGGATTTTCTATTTTTTTAGAAAATGCAAAGTTGGTGCAAAACAGCAGTGCTCGTGCAATAAAAAAATGGCAAAATAAACGAGTCTGAGAGCATCCATTGCTGCAGCCTAACCAAGGAGGGTGCTGGATCAGCGAGACATCTTTCACCACAAAACTGTTCTTGCCACATGCTGACCAAGACATAAAATTACATATATATACATTTACGTGTATTAAGTTACTAAACACATTATGCCTATTTTTGTTAAAGACTCATATTCCCTTTACTTATCTTTAAAGAACAAGTAAAAATTGTATAATGTATTCCAAAAATTGTATTAACCCTGAAAGCATTAATGAAAAGGAATAAAACATGTACTCATCTCTTCTGACACACTGCCAATTTAGAGTTGCTATTTCAAAATGACTCACCTTGAATCATTCTCTAAAAAGTTACCTTGACACTGTCAGAGAGGCAAGAAATAGAGTAACACAGACTTGTTAAACATGCATCACTATATTTACATCCATTCATTTATTCCACTAATGTTCACCGTGTGCCTATATACATCAAATGTTATGTAAGGTGGTTAGGTCCACAAAAATGGATAAGCAGACCTAGGCCATTATCTAGTGATCTCAGTGTCTGGAAAGAAAGTGACCTTGAGTACATAATTATAAGTGATGAGCTAAAATTACGGTGTCTTAAGGAAATGCAAGGTTTCAGATAGCACCAAAGGAGGTACTACAGGACAAATACATTTTAACGTGATACAGCGTTTTATTTTTTCAGTTAGCTGATTGTTTACTTTTGAGAGGAAGCTTTCCTAGTGATTTTAAATCTCTACATGGACATTAAATATTAACTACTTCAATATGTCTCTGGGCCTGAGAAAACAGTAAATAATCTCAAATAGGTTTTTGGTTTTGTTTTTTTTGCTTATTTTAATCCCTAGCACAGAATTTGTAACATACCAGTACTCAAAATGTTTATTGAAGAACAAATGAGTGAATGAACAAGTCTATCTGTTTAGGGAAAGAAGTGAAAGTGGAATACAATTTTCAAAACAGAAAAACAACAGAAACCTTCAAAAATAAGAGAACAGCCAGCTCCTTTTTCACCTTTCTGCCTCTTATACACATACCTTATTTTTAGTCTCCACAAGTTATCCAGCAGTAGTTTCTATGACTGAATCATATATTGAAAAACCAGAGATTGTATACTCCTGCTTTTTAACATTTGATAAGTGTATATAGGCTACAACCTACAATGGTGCTTTCAAAAAGTTAAATGCTACATTTCTTTGTTTTTGAGACTCTGTTTTGCTTTATATCTCCTGGTTTTAGGGCCAGAAAATAGAAAACATTAAATAATTAAGAGTAAGAGAAAGCTAATTTTCTTGTAAAGATGCTTGCTTTACCATACTCTAGCCATAATCCCAAATCTCTGTTTTCTTACAGATGCAGTAAGTTCAAGGAGCCTTTGCAGCATGATGCACTGGTTACCATGGATATTTTTTTAAAGTTTAGTGAACAGTACACTTTCAAAGATATACACTGTTAATGCCTTTGGCAGAGTTAGGGGTTTGTACTCCACAGCAGGCACCCCAACCCTTGGAACCTGATCAGAAGAATGACTCCCCAAAACATCTAGTTTTGAAAAACAACTGGGCTTAGTGCAGGAGACCCAAAGGGTTGTAGGGAACTGAGATATCACTCTTAAAGGGCTCAAATACAAACTTATTCCCCCTTCCCCCTGGGGCCCAGCACAAAAGCAGCAGCTTGAAATTGCTTAGACTGTTTTTGAAGGAGATTATTTAAAGAATCTGCCTGAAGGGCAGGAACCTGTTGGGACTCTCTCAAGGATGGAGGGGCTGGTGGACTCCATTTGTACACCTGCCCTCTCCCTTGCAAGGGCTGGCAGGGGTGTGCAGTTGCCATTATCTCTCACCACCCTGCTAAGCCAGAGGGCATGCGTCACTCCTGCACTCTCCAGTTACTTTGCTAAAGCCAGTGAGCAAGCACTATCCTAGAACACCTGCTTTGGTGATTATGAGGGCTTGCATCTTGAGTCCCTCAGGACTGTAAAGATCAAACAGTTCTTGGCAGGCTACACCCCAAGGGCACTGCAGACAGCCAACTGAAACATACCTCAAGCCTTCCTGTGAAAAAGGCCTATTTCCTTTTCCTGGAGCTTTAGCCTAAGGGGCAGGCTTCAGGTTTACCCCACCTCTAGAGGTAACAGATGCTCAGGAAACTTAGGCCAGGAGTGCCATTGTGTGCTCTCCCTAGGTCTCACTACTGCTCACCAGCATTTCCCAGAAAGGAGCATATACAGTCATCTATAGCCCCAAATTTGCAACTGTCACCCAGGGGATATCTCCAGATCTCCGGGTCTGGAGGCCAGCAGAGTTTGATTGTGATCCCACAGGACTGTATATAATGCCATACTTTAAAAGCCCTTGCCTGAGCAAGTAGCTTCCAATCAGGCTGAAATTAGGTGCTGACTGAGACCCTTCCCTCTGGGGAGCCAACAGGTCTTGGCAAGTTTTATAGCTGGGAACTACAAGAATAAATCAGGCTGCTTAGACATTCACAAAGGTTCAAGAGACAACCAAGAACTAGGGCAGAGTCAACCAACAAGCTGCATCTCCTATACAGGTCACCTCTTTTGTATTGGGAGAAGTAGCTATTTCACTTACTGTACAGAAACAGAGAGTCAAGCAAAGGAGGAAATAAAGAAATATGTTCCAAAAAAAAAAGAGCACAATAAAAAAATAATGAAACAGAGATAAGTAATTTACATGATAATTAGCTGACTGTGAGATGGTCAGATTATCTTGGATTATCCCAGTAAATCCAATGTATTAGATGAAGGTATCAAGAGTCAGTCAGGGAAACATTGGAAGATGCTATGCTGCTAGCTCTAGAAATGGAGGAAGAGTCAAGGAATGCAGCCTATCCCTACGTAAAAGCTGAAAGAGGCAAGAAAACAGAGCTTCCATAGAAAATTTAGCCCTCCAAGGACCCATTTCAGATCTCTCACCTCCAGAACTGTAAAATCATAAATTGGTGTTGTTTAAGCTACTAAATTTGTGACAAATTGCTACAATAGCAAAAGGAAAGAAATACAATTGGTATTTAGTAAATATGCTAAACTATTATTAATTACAATAGTTTTTGAGATTTCCCTACAATATGTGTTTTACATATATAAACATATACCGTATACCAATAGCCATAATTTTGTATTTTGCCTTCCGATACTAATACCTCATATTTTCTATTTATTTTTTATTCATTTATTTATTTATTTATTCATTTATTCATTTATTTATTTATTTAGTCTTGCTACATTGGCCATAATACCCAGTACAATACTGAAGAGAAATACTAATATAAGGCACCTTAATTATTGCTACCTTGACAGAAATGATGCTATTTTACCAATGACATTATGTTCCCTGACTGACAGATTCCATTTATAAGGTAAGGGAAGTCCTTACCTTTTCTTAACTTTCTAGGAGTTAAAACAAATTTCCTACTTAGCATTTCTCCTTAGATATTTAATAGTCTGCTCAAACTGAATGTGCCTAAAATAACCTTGTTATTTCTTCCCTAAATCTGTTCTTTCAACTTTTCCATCTCAATAAGTGGCACCAACTTTCACCCAGAGATTCAGGTCCAAACTTAAAAGTCATTTCAATCTCCTCTGTTTTCTGCATTTCTCACATTCAAGTTATTGGCAAATCCAATGAGGTCTAATTTTAAAACTATTGTATAATTAGCCACTTTCACCTCCCTTCTCATACTGACTTAGATGAGCTACTAGCATCTCTCACATGGACTATAATAGTTTTTTGACTGCTCTCTATTGCCCAGAGAGTCAATTTTACCAACAGGCAGATTGACCTTTGAAAAATGTAAATTATTAAATGTCATTCTTATGTTCACATTTATCCATTGGCTTTCTATCAGATGAAAAATTCAATTTATATCTTTATCATGACCTTTAATATCCCATATGAGCTTACCTCATCTCCTACTACTCTCTTTGTCTCTCAACCTGCCTCACACATTGTATTCTTCGATGATGTTTGAGTATGTCAAGCACTTCCAAGATTTTGTACTTTGTGTTCTCTCTGCTTGAAACCCTCTCCATCAGTGTTTTTCCATAGATTATTTCTTCCATCTATTCAGGTGTCAGCCCAAATGTTATTTCCTCCAAAAGTTAGTCCTTGACCATACCAGCAAAAATATTTAAAGTGGTACACACATTCATACAAAGACACACGTCTGTAGTTCTTTATTCCTTTATTTTTCTATGTAGAACTTCTTACTACCTATCTACATTATACATGCAAATATATAGTTTCTTTGTTGTCTTGATCACTATAACATAGGAACCATAAAGACAGAAATTGTCTGTCTTATTTATTATAGCATTCCTATTCCTAGAAAAGTGCCCTTTATATTCAGAAAGTGCTAAAGAAATATATGTTTTGTACATGTTAAATTTAAACAAATATATACCTGTACTTAAAATAGGACCATAGCAGCTACATTTGTCAATGAGGTAAATTATACTTATATGGTCTATCATTGTCACATTGTTCATTTTTGTAAGTTTTCTGTATTTGCTTAGAAAAATATATAATTTTTTTTAGATTTACAAATCAGTTTAATCAATTGTATCTATATCATCCAAGATTTCTAAATACTTACTAATTTTATATACTTGATCTATTTACCTTTTTGAAAAATATATTAATATGTTCCATTGAAATTATATTTGTAGATAGGCTTCTAATAAACTCCAAAACAAAATGTGAATTGTGTTCAAGTTCAATATTGTAATATTTTTTTTCCTTTCATCATTTTGTAAAATTTGTGTCCAGCTTAGTAATGTTTTTCTTTTAAATTTTATTTTGTCTCATATTAATATTATAAGACTAGCTGTATTCCGATTAGAATTTTATAGTATCTTTATTCTTATACTTAACGTTTCTGCACTACTTAAAAAGCATTTTTTAGAAGCTATGCTTTTCTAAATTCTATTTCAATATAATATCGAGTAGTCTTTATCTTTATATATGAGTTTAGTACATTAACATGTCTTATGATTATCAGTTAAGTGTAAAATTATTTGTTCAATCTTTTTAATTTTTTTTAAATTTACTATTTTTTTCTTTTTCTTTTCCTTTTACCATTTGTTGGGTTATGTCTTACCTCTATATCATATACAGAAAATTTTCCCAAACAAGCTCTCTAAAAAAAATAATAACTTCTCATATATTTTGTGTTTACTCTTAAATGTTTAGCTTTAACATTGACATTATATAGTACAACGAAGTCTAAAGTTATTCTGTATATGTTTTCTCCTACCAAGTAACAAATAAGTAATATACTTTACTTTCCAATCTTTCTGCGATCATGATCTATGAGTTAGAGCTACATTTCTTCTTATCTTTAATTGACTTATCAACATTATTTACCACTATTTTTGTCAATGAGTATTTATAGCATCACTTTTCTCAAATTTATTCTTTTTTGCTAAAAAACATCTTTTAGTAATGTTTCAACAAGAATCTTTCAGTTGTGAACTTTAAGATTTTATATTTCTGAAAATATTTTTTCTCTCATTTTGTAATGACAGTGTAGCTGGCTGGGATAATATCCTTCTGAATAAAGCAAATAATTGAAAAATCTTCTGAAAAATATCTTTAAATGGCTTAGAAAATTTTCAAAATGATAAAAGAAAAAAATTATAAATAGCAAAAATTATGAATCAAAAGGAGATCTAAATAAAAACTAGATGGTTTTTTCTAAAGTCAGTTATTAATTTTGGAAATGAAAATATCAACATTAAAATTAAATTATGGGTACATGCTAATTTGGGCAAAGACAGAAAAATTGAGATAATTGGAACACTGTACTAAGTAATTGACTCAAATAGTCTAAAAGGGATATAAATAGATGAAAAGTAGGAAAGATGAGGAAACTTTCATGTAGGTCTTGATATTCCTCCATTTTTCTGCTTGAGGCAGCAGCTCAATACTAGTTGCAACCAAATGTAGCCCTTGAAATTTTTATAATTTATATTGCCTAAATTTAATGTCATTAATATGACTCTAGGCCGTATGTGAGCCAATCTGATCCTTAGCATTGAACCCTAGCCACTCCTGCTTCCTCCCTGGTCTTAAAGCCTTGTTCTAGAGGCCTATGAATTAAGCTTCTAAATACTAAATTGTTTCTGTTGTGCTTGTGAGTCACAAAAACATCTTGAGGCAGTGTTGATTTTGATTTTTTCAAAAGCTTTTCTGATACCCTAGATGATCATTTTTATTTTCCTTCAAAATGAGTAATTGGAACAAAAGAAATGAAATCTCACATCACCTTACTTCCTATGACTGTGGTGATAGAAAAAGATACTCTCAAAGCAAAAATTTACTAATCAACTTGAATGTTAATTAATATTGTCCATTTCTGCTACACACACTATGTCCTCAGCTGCTTGAAATTCCAGCAGCATGGTTGACACTTCTGGTTCATAAGTAAAATTCCATGCTCAACGTGTTATTTATGATAGTTTTTAAATATACTTTGAGAACAAACACACTAGTTATGGCAATTTTGCTGTTTAATTAAGTAGTATGTACATTTATATGTGTCCAAAATGGAGTATTTTTGTGAAAATTTGGTTGAATGGTTTCAAAAGCTTGGTTATCATAAGTTGCTAACTAAAAATGCTATCAATTTATATGTAGGTGAGCCAATGCAAAAGATTAGAAAAGTGTAACACAAACCTAAAGATTTCTTTGCATATATCTTTAAAATCATCTTCTACTCTAGAGAGCTAAATCTGAATATTATAGATTGAATTCTGTATATGGTTTATGCTATAAAAAAATTAAAATCTAGTTATTAGATTTATAGTGTAGGAAAATATCTTAACTCTATTTAACAATATTATAAATGTATATTTGTATGTTTTAAGCCATAATATAATATTTACCATGGGCTTATATAGCTTTCATCATTCTCTGCTTCAGCCAACATTTTGATCATCTAATTAGATACCAGTTTGAATAGCTTTTGTTGTATTTCTGCCACCATGGGAAAAGTGCTAAAGAAAAATAAATTGAAGGACTTTGCTTCTTTATGAAGACAAAAATGAAATACGAATAATTTAATTTGGTAATAAAATCATTTTTTTATTTTTGAATGAAAATCTTTTGCCATTTTTATGCTCAACTATGTCTATTTTGAGATGACAGGCCGCCAGTAATGTGATTCTTGTGACAAAGTGTGTTTTGGAATTAGTCAGTTTGGAATTGTGGATATAGGTCCAAGCAACATAACTCGGGGGAAAAAATCACCCCATTCCCTTGGGGAAATAGGGCAAGTATCCTAGAGTTCTGTGAAGAATTTATGGCTAAATAAACAGTTAAGGTGAAACCCCAAGAAGCTGTCCCTTCTAAATGAGCACTATACTGCAGGCACTGTCTCATTGCCACAGGGTAACCTTTGCAGGACATTGAAGAATGTCCCTATAATCATTTATTACCTTATAAATAATCTATGCAGGATTTGATAGAATATGTAGTCCCTTAGAGATATCAACAATAATACAGAAAAAAAAAGGTTTGAATATATTTTTAGGTAGGACTAATATCTAAATAATGTAAATATGTTAATTTTGTTATAACAAGTTGCTGTGTACAAGACTGCTAGTTTCAGAGATTAGCTTATATCTCTAAGATGACTTAGTTTGTAGAACAGAATTTAAAGCTCTAAAATCATTAGGCTTATGCAATCACTTCATTTACTCATGTGAAATAAGACCTGTTATGAGAACCATGACATGCTTTCTCCATGTAGAAGTTAATTCAACACATTTTTTTTAACTTGCACATAGAAATGCAGAATGAATCACAGGTGATTATTTAAGCTTCAAAAGAGCCATTTCTATTGGCTACTGTGCCTGAAAGGAAGAAAGTTAAAGGAATGAGGAAGAAGGAGGCAATATAGATAACCTCTAGCTTTTATTCATTTGGGGAGCTGTATAGACTGTCCAAATCTGTACACAATACTCAAAATTTAGAAGACTTTATCCATCAAATCTCTTAAATAATAGGTAAACATTCCTTGGGACTATGAGACTATGGTATCAATTTATAAGATTTCTGGAGCTATTTTTGATTTAACTTTATGACTTCTCAAATCGATGTACAATATGTTAAACAATATCGATAGTTGATAAGGCTGTAGAGGAACTGAGACTCTAATTTACTGCTGGTGGGAATGTAAATTAGTACAACTATCAATAAAAAGTAAATTTAAAGATAGATATGCCTTGGTTCCAGTAGTCTCACTCCTAGGAATATGTCCTAGAAAAACTTTCCAATGTGTACTCAATGAGTTATTCAAAACAATGTTTATTAAAATATTTACACATTCAGAAACAAATTAGAGTCAACTTAAAATTTAATATCAAAAGAGTGAACAAACAAATTCTGACCTATTCATACTAGGATACCATATATATCAGATAAAATGACTGAATTAGAAGTTGAAAAAGATTTATAGTTTGAATCATTCTTAAGAAGGTTAAAAACATACATATGTAAACATAAATATATATATGTTGCTTACACACATATATACATTGCATCTATATTACGTAAAATATATATAATATGTATATTATATAAATATACAGTTATATGTAAGCATAAACTTAACAGATAAATAAAACACACTGCATTTAGAATAGTGATATTTCAATAGAGGAAGGAAAGGAAAGGGTTCAGAAATGAGTAACAGAGTTTAAACTATGTCCATAGTATCATATTGCTTTAAAAGTGTAAAAGAAATAAAGTTGGCAACCTGATATGATTTAGCAAAACTTTATAATGAATTCTCATATTTTTACTATTTTATTTATCGACTTTTCTCTATAGATGAAATATTTATAATTATAAAATACAAACCATTACATAGTTTTGCTAAATTGAAGGTCTATCAAACTCTTTTAAGAAACCTAATAATACACAGAAATAAGTCCTCATTTTTTCATAGTTCATATTGGATTCTACTCTAGTAAGGACCACACTAGATTCTTTCTTTAATCATCTGTTTTTATTTTTATTTTTTGACATTTTAATCAATATCTCATGCATATTCTAAGATTGACCGCTAGCTGAATATTTTGAGGAATAAAAGATATTCCAGGAACAGTGAAAAGAAATTTGTTTACTTTTTTATATTATATTTTATTATTTTATATTCATAAAAAAATAAAAGAAGGCCTTTTATTCATGGATCCCCTTGTCATAAGGTAGCTAGCTCCAAGAACACCAGAAAATACAATTTTCATTTTAAAAGCTAGAAAAGCTGAAAGTAGTAAAACCAGGCTTTAAATTTCCCCCCACTGCTTTCTTTAGAACAGAGAGAAGGTACCAACACAATTGACTACATTATTTCAAAGTCTGCTGTGAATATCTCAGGTTATTTAGGTCATTTAGATTTACAACTAAGAGAAAATTAAACTCAACTTAGAATTCAATCTACTATTGGAGATGGCGAAGAGTAAATGATATTTCCTAGGCAATCGTTTCTTTTGACTTCATTTTCTCTAATACTGTTTCTATTTTATTTGGGAAGATTTCAATATCAACATTTCAATTAAACTTTAATACTCCACACTAAATTGAGAGAATCTTGACTATGCAACTGAACATTTCATCTCTTTATTTGGTGTAGAATAGGCTTATTTACATTTTTTCTGTTCATGACTCAAATTTAATGATAATCCACAAAGGGAGAGATATAAATGCCTCCATAATACTTTTTTTCTCATATACATGATTTTAACTCTTTTAAAGTACTATATTTACATAATTCCTAAGATTATTTTCACAAGAACAAAACCATTTTAAAGCCCTGAAGATTCTGCTTTAATAGCTCAGGGGTTATGCATGTTTTCAAAAGTATCAGTACAGAGCAGTTAATGATAAATTATGTAAAGAGAATAAAACTGATTCCAGAGATAAGTTGAATAGCAAAGCCTTCACCTCCCGGCTATAGTACCTCTCTGCTGCCTGCATAGGCTGAAGGGAAGGAACTGTGTCTATTTAGATTACAAGCTTGCCCTGTACTCAGGTCTTTGTGACTTTCCAGTCTTAGTCTTTCTGAGGCTGTAATGTCTTCTTGCTGGATCAAAAGAAGCTGAACTCAGCTATGTGGGGGCAGTTCTGAGCTTTTCTCCTTTTTGACATAAAGCAGTTTGATTCAAGGAGAGAAAATGATACTGGGCACAGGCTTAAGTTGGTTTTTAAACTTTAGTTCTATTTGTCAGAAGGCTAAATTCTTTGCTAACTCAGGCAAATAGGAGACTGTTTCCTTTCTACTGGGTTGCATTTCCTGATTCCATGAAGTGCACCAGCAAAACTGAAGCAGAATTGGAAGGTTCCATATAAGTACTAGCTTCCCTGTCATTTCTGTCACTGCTATCACTAAATATGTAAAACTGAAACTTTGCCCAAGTCCCTAAGATTGTTATTCTTGTTTTTGTTTAGAAAAAAAAATATATGCTGACTTGACCATTATAGTCAAAACATGTGCTGCTAAGCCCAGTGAAGAGTCGAAAAATTCAATTGAATATTTAAGAGAATTTACTATGTATTATGGTACTTTGTTTTCATGCAATTATAGCAAAATGTTGTCATCTTTATGGACAAAGACATGTTACATAACTTGGCTAAGTCACACACTTTATAATATTAAATTTGGATTCAGCATCCAACTTTTTCCAACTACAAAATGTTATTTATCCTCCCATTCTGTTATCCTTACAGCTTTGGGGTTTTAATGATTTAGAGAAAAAGCAAAAGAATTATATCCCTTTTTATACATTGATAATATATAAAATATGTAATATTCTTACCAACATACTAAACTTAAGAAAATTTTTAAGTCAGCATTCCATCTACCTTCAAGAAGCCTTCTAATCTTGTTGAAATAAATAAGGTACAACAACCATGATACAACCCTCTGATTGAAAACAACTTTGAAGTTGGTTGACAAAGTGTAGTTTGAACAAACTGAAGAGCAATCAATGCTCCCAAGGTTTGGAGAGCTGAGATTCCAAGTTCTTGAAAAAAGGGAGTCTAGAGAAATAAGCCCGAGATTCTGCAAGCAATTTCCTCAAGACATTTTCCAGATCCTAGCTGTGCATATGCAGTGTGAATGTCCAAGCAGAAAGCAGCCAGTAAGGGAATATAAAAGTAATCAGAGATTTCTGTAATTTTACAGATCTTAGAAGACAAATATTATAGTTCGAGGTTCACCAAAGAGAAGGGGAATTAATTACAACCATGGTTGTCTATTAAAATCCCTGAAAGATTCCACTATAGAAGGATAATCCTCTCTCTGTAAGTGATGAAATAAGCAGAAAAGAATATATACAAAGTATGTTTTCTGACCACAGCGAAAATGATCAAGAAATAACACTTGGGAAAAGAAGAAACTTAAATTGATAATTAGAAAATATTTTGACAATATGACATACTCATGCTTATAGAGTGCAGTGCTACGTAGCTGTAAAAATCAATTAAGCTTTCACCTCAAGAAGCAAAAAATATATATTTTAAAAGCACAGAAATAAATAAAACAAAAACCAGACATACAATGAAGAAAATTAACAAATGCAAAAGTGGTTGCTAAAAATTAATGAAAACAATAAATCCTTAGCAAACTAATGAAGAAAGGAGAAAACTTACAAATTACTAATATCAAAAACAAAAAAAACACATTACAGATTCTACAAAAATTAAAATAGTAATAAAATGCTTTGAATAACTTTATGCCAAAAATTATGGCATTGAAATTAAAGGGACAAATTTTTTAAAAAGTACAATATACCAATCTGACACAAGGAAAAAAAAATGATTAATTCTCTATATATATGCACAGAGAGAAATTTAATCAATATTTTAGCAACTTCTCATAAAGACAACTACAGGCCCATATAACATTACTGGTAAATTCTAGCAGGCATTTAAGGAAAATATAAGACCAATTTTATACAAAATATTCTAGAGATTAATAAAGAAAAAACATTTTCAATTTATTCTAGGAAAGCATCCTAACTTTTGTATATGGTGATGTGAAGAAGATAGAAGAAAATCACAGAATGATGACACAAATAGAGATGCAAAATTGCTAAATAAAATCTAACAAATTAAGTTTCAATTTATGTAAAATAAATAAGCCAAATTAAGTTTATTCTAGCAATCAATGTACATTTGGCTTAAAATTTGGAAATCTATGTTGTTACATTAACAGAATGAAATATATAATCACCTTAATAAATGCAAGAATGATAAATATTAATACTAATCATAGTTAAAAACTTTGAGCATGCTAATAATAGAAAGGAACTTTTTTCTTATTAAAATAAAACCACAAAATCTATAGCAAACTTTAAACTTAATGTGAAAAGGTGAAAAATATCTTTCTAAATTTTGGAATTAAACATACAAGTTTGCTATCACTACTTTTATTCAACATTGCATTTGCAGTCCTAGCTAGTACAGTAAGCCAGAAAAAAAATGAAGGCAAGCATAGAAATTTAAAAAGAGACAGTAACATTGGCATTATACACAAGAAAGATTATATAAGTAGGAAATTTAATAAACTACTAGAATTGATAAGTAAATTTAACAAGAACAGTTGACACAATTTGATACTTAAAGTTTATTTGTATATACTAGTAACAAATAATTAGGATATATTTTTTATTTGATACTATAGTTGGCTATTGAACAATATGGGTTTAAACAATGTGGGTCCACATATATGCAGATTTTTTTCTAATAAATGTACAGTTGGCCCTCTATATTCAGGTTTATATCTGCAGATTCAATCAACCAAAGATTAAAAACCATATTTTCAATCCACGGTTGGGAATCCATGGATGCAGAGGGTCAACTACAAGTATCTGTGGATTTTGGTATCCGGGGAGATCCTGGAACCAACACTTGGGGAATACCAAGGGATGACTTTAATCAAGTTTTTGGAGAGTCAGAAGTTATATGTGACTTTTCAGTTGCATGGGAGATCGGCACTCCTAATCTCCATGTTAAGGATCAACTGTATTTATAATTTTCAAAACATGCTAAATAAATAGAAGCAGTAAGACAGATGTCATAACCTTGTTCTTGATCTTAAGCAGAACCACTTCATATACTATTAGCTACCCATTTGTCTTAGATGACTTTTAAGATGTTGAAGAAGTTTCTCTCTATTACTAGTTTACTGAGAGATTTTATCAGCAATGCATGTTGGATGTAAAATGTTTTTCCTTTTCCATCTACTGAGATGATCATATGAATTTTCATTTTTAGTCTGTTAACATGGTAGATTACATTTATTGATTTGTGACTGTAAAAGCAATATTGTGTTCCTGGGCTCATGTACTCTACCTTGCAATCTCTAGCACTCTTACCTTCCCCAAGTTCTCACCTCTCCAATTTAGGGAGATCTTTGAGCTCTCTTTGGGTTCTCCCTCCTTGTAAAGAAAACTGGAAACTCCAGAGAGTAAGCTGGGGCAAAAATGGGGCTCACCTCATTTGTTCCTAGTTTCTCAAAGATGGATTTATATTTTTCATTGACTGATGATCAATGTTTTGAGTTATTGCTTTTTTATATTTTATTTGTTTTCTTAGTTGTGTCATGTGGGAGGTAAATCCAGTTTCTGTTGCTCATCATTGGATTAAAGCAGAACTAAACTTTTTATACTATATTTAATTTTATCTTACAATAAACCTTCCATGCCTTCTCAGAAAATGTCACCACCATCTACACACTTGCTTACATTGAAAACCTGTTGTTGTTCTTGATTCTTCCCATTTCCTCACTTCTATAATCCAGTTGGGCAAGTGCTACCATCTTCTCCGAAATATACCACCAATATACAATATATAAATATAAACATATATAGTATACTACCAATATATTGACCAATATACCACTGATATACATAATAAAGACAAAATATACCATCAATATTTTTTGCCATTAACATTCCCACCACCTTAGTTCAAGGACATGAGCAAGTATTTTCACCAAGATCATCTTCAGTCACAAAGAACTCTATCTAAAAACAGTAGTTTGGCCACATATATAATCAAAATGTTTAAAGTACTACTTAGTACTTATTGTGATAGAAAAGAAAATGAACAGAATACCTAAAATCTACTTAAATTCTTAGGAGAAAAAGAAAATAACTGAAGAATAAGAGTGTTCAACCATGCACATTTAATACCTTTAAAACTTCAAATTAATTTTAATGCATATTAGTCTCTGTACAGTACAGATTTAAAAATTCCGTATAAATTCATATGAAAGTACATCATATTCTACAACTAGGAAAAGATATTTAAGATAGTAGAAAAGGCATTAATTTGTACTGTGATTCCAATTAAACAAAAATTAAATGCTTAAAAGCAGTTAGCAAGGGTTTTATAGTCTCAACAAAGAAAGTCATATATTTTTTATTAAATTATGTATATACTTTAGTCAGACTAACATCATTAGATAATAAATTAGATTTCGGTACCCAAGAATAAGCAAAGCATCACCTGGACCTTTGTTGTCAAATGTCTGTTTACTTCATGGAATAGTTCTATTTAAAAGTATATTAAACATTCTTTTCTATTAAATCAATACAAAGTATTCTAAAATTAATGTCTTCATGCTTGGTCTAAATATTGAAATAATGCTTAAAATACAACTTTCTCTATATTAGATAATTGAACAAAAGCAGAAATATATATAAGTATAAACATTTATATATGTATATCTATATAGATGATATAGACATACATATTCATATACATATATATGGAATGACTCATTTTTTGTACCACACTGAACTGATTAAGAGTACCACTTGCAGTATCAGACAGATCCATGGACTCACCTGGTCTTGTCACCTACCAGGTCTTGGTTTCTCATTAATTAGATATAGCATAAATACCTAAATAATTGGGCTGTTGTGAGGATTAAAGAAATAAATCCTGTAAACTGTTAGGCATACAATCTCACCTGTGTCCCCAGACTTGACAGATACACTTCTCTTTACAAATATATCAAGGTCCCCAGACTTGACAAATGCACTTCTCTTTGCAAATATATCAAGGTCACATTCCTTTAATGAAGGAGTGTTGCTGATCTTCAGACTTGCATCACTTAGCACATTCACAGGGCAGGACCTGGTGCCCAATCCTGTAAGACTGAGCTGGGTACCCAGCTCAGAGCACTGATATAGATTTGACATGTAAATGTGACAGTCTTTCCTCCTAAGAGTGTTAAAGCATCAACTCTTTTGCAGCTCTTGGGTAAAAACCTGGAGAGGCCTGGCAAAGGACAGGTTCAAATCCAAGGTGAAGCAAATATGTGGATCAGTGAGAAGAGAAGCCATCCTACTGGCTTCTTTACAAGTGATTTCAGCTTGAAAAATCTGTTCTAAAACTTCTGCATTGGTCCACATCTTAGTAGGCAATCCAGATTTACACAGAAGTAATTGTAATTCTAACCAGGTAGTCTGGCAGGTTTATTGCTCTGAGACTAAGACTATCTGCCCGCTTTGTGGTCAGAAATAAGAATCCCAATGCCTTTTCCTTTGATAGCTGTAATCTTGGGGTCTTCAAGATCAGTTTTCTTTTTATTTCTTAAAGAAAAATAACAATTTCTACCAAATACTGTTGTTGAAAAGACTAGAAGAAATAAATGTAAAGCATGCATCACATGCTTGGGAGAAAAAAATAGCTATTGTTTAAGAATCATCAGCAAGCTGTAGTAAAAATGGAAAAGATTTGTGAAAAGAAAACAAGGACCAGAAAAAATTCTTTGGAAGAGGATTTTAAGTGGCTAAAGCCTCAAAGAAAAGGAGCAGCAGAAGTGTTGGACATACTGGAAACATGGCAGATCACTGTGTATTATCAAAGGGCATGATTGGTGTAGAGAGACGAGAAAGCTAGAAGTTAAATTTGGAAAGATGGGGTCAAGAACCAAACCATAAACCTCATCAAACAACTCTTGGGGTTATTATTTCAAAATCACAGATTCTATGATAGAAAAAGATATAACTGTAGCTGAATGTATATTGCATGTAATAAAAATTATCCTTTGATTTTTTTCTTTTGTTTTATTTTTGCTTGGGCAGTTTGCTTCTTATTCTCTGTTTCTTTTTAGGTATGATGAAAATATCCTAAAATTAAGTCATGGTAATGGTTGGCCAACTCTATGAACACACTTAAAACCTTTGAATTACACATTTTAAATGGGTGAGCCTTTGGTATTACATCCCAATAAAGCTGTTAAAACATGTAATGAAAAGGGTAACTTCTAATTAATTGAGATTCCTGGGAAGCAATATAAAATAATAGAAAATGAAACTTTATAATATGAGAAATTAGGCCATATAACCTTGTTAGCCATTTACAACTGAGTGACACAGATGAAAGTCATTTAGAAGCTGAGACACTTCATAGTGATAGTTACTTGACCATTCTGGAATTATTTTCCTCATTTCTGCAGTGAGGAGTAACATTGTCCTTGCAGGGGTGTTGTTAAGATTACATGAGAAAACAGATGTAAATTTCCCAGGAGAGTCCCATGACAACTGCCTAGTAAACGACAGCTATCATTTTAATTGTATTATATTTATAAAACTTCAGTGCTCATATATGAAGGCTAATGCAAAGCAGCATGATAAACTTTTACAGTTCTGGGTATATAAAAACACAAACCAAAAAACAGAACAAGCCAATTTTTGGTCATGTCAGTGAGTCAGGCTGACCCAGGGACCATTCTCTAAGTCTTGCCTACCAGCTCCTTTCACTCCTACTCAGGCCTCATATACAAAAGCATTTTAAAAAATCCTTTTTTGAATATTCCAACCAGGGGATGTGATGCTGGACAAAACCTTAATGACTCTCACTTCCCTGTACTGCAAACTTGATATTTCTCAAGGAAAATATACCTGACAGACTTGTTTTTCAGGTCAGCAGAGACTTTAAAACTCATGCAAACTCTGATGCTTTGCATTATTTATTTAAGATAGGTGAGGTAAATGAAAAGAAGCAAATTCAGAAACTAAAATTTTCCATAATAGAATCTAGTCTCTAAATTCATAGGGCCGACATGCCACAGAAAACAAAGCCATTACTAATGAAATTTGAAGCAACTTTAAAAATAGAACTTGATATTTTGCTTAATTGCTATTTCTTATTTTATTTTATAGGTTTTTCTTTTTAAAATAAATATACAAAATTACCATAATTTAGCAAAATCATTTAAAATTTCATTTTAACTATTTCTAAAATCACATGTCAATGTTTTAGTATGGCTCCAACAACATGTTGAAAAGCATTCAAACTATAAGTAGTGAGATTTTCTTGTACACCTGTCATTTTCATAGGCATTCTCGGCTATACACTATAGAAGTACCCAATGAAGAAGTTACTGTTATCATTATTGTCACCCAAGTTTTGTTAATGAGGAATCGGATCCAAAGAGGAAAAGTGACTTACCTCAGGTCACATAGCTAACAAGTGACAGAGACAAGACTCCAATCCAAATATTTTCATTAGTGAATTTTCCCACTATAATTGCTAGGTACTTATTGAGATTTCATGTAACTTGAATACTATCTCAATATATGGGAGTATAAAATTTAAATATGAGAGAAAATCTATGTTAAAATAGCAGGATAAACCTTAATAAGCAATCTCCTTGTCTCATAACTAACAAAATAGCAAATAAAGGGAAAAAAATAACAAACAAGTTGAAAACATTACCTGGTAGCAATCAAAGAAACATTGTCTATACCCAAAACTTCAAAACTCATAGTCAAAATAGAAAAAAATAAGATTTTGAACAGAGGGAAAAGGTATCATACAGCACAGTGTGGCAAAATTTCTCAGAACTCTCAGTGAAACTCAAATACAAAGAAAGGCAAACTGAGTGACTAGTATCTTTGTTTCAATGCTGGCTGAGAAGTAATGAAAACGCTTGCTGGGGAAAACAGATAAATGAGGAAAATGAACAACAAGACTGAATTATAGAATTATAGGATTGCACACTGACTTGGAACAGTGAGCTGAAATCTAAGTGTTCCCTTGTGGGAATGTAAATGCCACCTTTCCAAACAGAAGGAGTGAAACATCGTACAATACATTTCATAAACTTTCCAAAGTATGTAGCCCAAATAAATTGGTGTACCTCTGCAGTTGAGTTTCCCTCTTCCCTTTGACAACTCCCCTGGCTACAGATAGATAGAAAACATATCAAAGACTCAGTCTTCAAACTGTTATTGGAGAAAAACACAAATTTCAAATGCAGTGAGACCCTACATCAGATTGAATAAGAAACTTGAACAGAACCACCCAACCATAAATAAGATGACAGAATTGACATGGCAACTAGGCAAAGGTATTATAGCAAAAACAAAACAAAACAAAAACTTTTGCATGATAAAAATCTAATCTAGAAAAAAAAACATATGCCCTGGCCAAACAAAAAGAAGTCATCATGCTATAGAACAATTTTTTGCAAATACGAATTGAACCAACAGAAACTCAAAAATGATCTCGTAGCAACTTTAAAATTAGATTTTTTTCCCCCAAAGGGGTAAGAAATCATCGATCTGCAATCATACATGTAATATTGAGAATATTTATTTTTTAAATATATTAAAAAATTATAGAACAAATAGACATTTTTGGAAATCAATTAATAACACAAAGGAAGAGCTTGAGAAAATTTCAGTGAAAGCAAATAAAAACATGAAGAAATTAAATTAATGGAAGGAAGCTAATAAACATAAAGGACAGACGAGTGTAAACCAACATATGTATTAGTATCTCTGAAGTCATACATTCAACAAAAAAATGTTCCCCTGAAATTAGCAGCAATAATGAAAACTAAATTTGTAAATTAATGATATTCTAGGGTAATTTAGTATAGGATGCTCAACATCTAGATACATCCTGGTTAAGAATTTTGAGGACAAATAAGAATCTTCTATGTATCCAGGGAGAAAAAGCAAGGTACATACACAAGAAGAAATAACAGGTTGGTTTGAGACTTGTCTACCACACCATATAATAACAGGCTATATCTATAATAATATAAGTGAAAGAAACTATTTTCTAATGATATCATACTGAGCAAAGCTACAGTACAAATATAAAGTAAATAGGAAAGAACCCAGAGAGGATAGTACCTATGGGCCCTTCTTTGAAAACCTACCTGAAAATAAATACAGCCAAAATAAAGAACAAAGAATTCTGGTGAGCACTAAATACAATAAGATAAAGAAATAATATGAAATGACAATGCAGATTAAGGAATATTACTTTTGTATATTACCTGAAGCATATAAAAATAATAAGAAAACAAATAAAATTGAAGATGTGAAAAAGAAAATAGAAAGTCTAGCTTTCATGGCAGGGAGTCAATTGATACAGAGTTAAGTTGAAATACAATTTTAATAAATTAATTCTAACCTCTGAATAGCTTTAATAACTGTATTTTTTATATCAGAAGAATCCTTTGGGCAATAATATTTTGTATAGAATCATTTCTACAATGATTCCAATTACACCATGGTTTGTATTCTAAAATATTCTAATACAATTAAATATTTTCATTAAAATTAGATGATTATATTTAATAAAATACAAATATGTGTTAATGTTAGTCCTATTCATGATATAAATGCACTAAAGAATTCTGAAACAATGTAGAACAAATAAAAATAAAGTTCTGTTTTGGTCATAAAGATTTCTATTTTTCTCTGTCCTCATTCTTATAATGATCTTGCATCATATTTACCAAAAAAAAGTGATTTTGGTAAATAAAAAAATATATATATATAAAATGCAGTATCCCTACAACCAAGGAATTTGAAACCAAACATTTTAGAAAGACTTTAATACTTATAGCAATACCTGAGAAAATTTGAACAAATGGAAGGATGTGAAAAAAAAACTAACCTGAATGAGTTAATGTTGATTGCAAATTATTTCTTGGAAATAAATGCTAATAGTTTGTGAAAGAAGGAATTTGCAAAGATTGATAAAAGTGAATAGAATCTGTAAAAATTTAAGGAAAAGTATGAAATAGGTCCAAATCAAAAAATAATAATACATTTTACTGTATTTTAAACAAGAAAAAGAAAGGAGGAAGAAGGAAGGAGGAATAGAAAGGGGAGAAGAAATGTAAGGAAGAGAGAGTTATGGAGGGAAGGAGAGGAAAAAAGGGGAATATAGAAAGAGGATAAGGAAAAGTAAGAGGTTAGAGAATCACAATTCCTATTAGGCCTTTTATATTTTCCTGTGTACTAATTATAACAATAGTGTGAGGCAGTTAAAAAAGAAGAGATATTTTTCAGTCAAGATGGTGGAGTAGGTAAACACTGTGCTTGCCTCCTCTCACAACCAAATCAAAATTGCAGCTAAACTATAGAACAACCATGGTTGAGAATCGCATAAACTCTAGCTAAACGTAAGTCCTACATCTAAGAATATGTAAGAGAAGCCATCTCAAGACAGGTAGGAGGGGTAGAGATGCAAGACAGACTGGTCCTATACTCAGGTATAGTGATTAAAAGTCAGGAGGGATATCTTGGCTGCTATAGTCCCCACCTGACAAGTGAGGGATCCCAGCCCCACATCAGAATCTCCAGCCCAGGCTTCCAGAAATTCCCACAACTCTGGCTATGAAAGCCACCAGAAATTGTGGCTGAGTAAGATGGAGAGCTACTAAAATCCCAGGCATTTTTGTTAAAGAGCCCTCACACAGACTTACTTACTGACAGACTCACATACTCTGAGCTCCAGTGCTGGGTCAGAAACTCAAAAGACACTAGGGACTTACAAAAAGGAACTGAATTATCTGGGTTCATGGAAAGGAGGAGGGGCAGCTTTCTCCCAGACAGAAGTGCTGGCAGAGCCATTATTTCTTTATTGAGCCATTTCACTTCCCAGCATGCAGGTGCAGATGGGTGCCATATCTGAGTCTCCCTCAACCTGGTTAACACAGGTGTCTGTGCCCCTGTGATTGCCTGAGACCCTGCCCCACCCAACTTGCAGGATAATCAAGCTACTTGCAGTGGCTTTTCCATACAAATAACCTGTCTCAGCTCAGGCTGCAGACTTTCCTAAAAGCTCTCAAAGGTTCACAAAACCGAAACAAGCAGCATCCAGTCTTGCGTGCCCTGTACCTCTTGCTGAGAAGCCCCAAACGAGTCACTGGTAGCAGCCAGCCTCAAGCAAGAGAAATTGGCAGGCAGCTATCTGAGACTCATTTTGTGGCATATTCCAGGTGGTCCTAGGCAGGGCACATGTAGTGGCTGAATTTGGCTGTGGCTGATCCCCTCGTGGGAGGCCCAGGGCCCTCACATCTGGTGGCCAAGTTTGGACTGTGCTGGAGCAACACTGGATGCCTCCACAAATGACACATTAAATGGGCAGGCACCAGAACCCTGTTAACGGGAATCCTGCTTCACAGGGTCAGTCCCTAAACAACAGCTCGTCCACTGTAGTCACAGACAGTACT
Organism: Cynopterus sphinx; assembly: GCA_030015415.1. NCBI lineage: Eukaryota > Metazoa > Chordata > Mammalia > Chiroptera > Pteropodidae > Cynopterus > Cynopterus sphinx. The sequence goes on from CM057380.1 coordinate 35,516,449, forward strand.
CATAACCAATTAGCCCAAGTGTCAGTCCCTCCTATTGACATGATAACTGCAACCAAGGCTCAACTACAAAAGGAGGATACATGAACCCACACAAGGGACACACCTGGAGCACCTAGCTTAGGTGACCAGTGAGACTGCACCACTCAAACCACAGGATACCTACTACATAAAGCCATTCTACCAATACTGGAAGACATAGCAGATGCAGAGTTTAAAACACTGGTTATAAAGATGCTAACTCAATTTAGGGGAAGGGTAGATGAACTCAATGAGAATTTTAACAAAGAAAACGTAAGAAAGAACCAGTCAGAAATAAAGACTCTAGTAACATAAATGAAGAATATATTAGAATCAACAGTAGATTAGATGAAGCAGAGGACTAAATCAATGATTTAGAAGATAAGGTAGCAGACAATACCCAATTAGAACAGTGAGAAATCCAGAAAAATGAAAATAGTTTAAGGGGCTTCTGGGACAACATGAAGCATACTAACATTTGCATCATAGGGTTACCAGAAGGAGACAAGAGAGTACAAGAAATTGAAAACCTATTTGAGGAAACAATGATAGAGAACTTCCCAATCCTGGCAAAGAAAATAGACATACAAGCCCAGGAGGCACAGCAAGTCTCAAACAAAATGAACCCAAAGAAATCCACATTAAGACATATTGTAATTAAAATGACAAAGGTTAGAGACAAAGAGAGAATCTTAAAAGCAATAAAAAAAAAAACAGTTACCTACAAGGAATCCCCCATAAGACTGTCAGCTGATTTCTCAACAGAAACTTGCAGTTAAAAGGGATTGGTATAAATATTCAAATAAGCAAGGACCTACAACCAAGATTATTCTACCCAGCAAAGTTATTATTTAGAATCAAAGAATAGATAAATAGCTTCCCAGAACCCCTGCAAAAAAGTTAAAGAAGTTCAACAACACCAAACCAGTATTATAGAAAACATTAAAGGGACTTCTTTAAGAAGAAAAAGAAAAGATCAAAAATATAAATAATAAAATGGCAGTAACTACTTATCTATCAAATATCACTTTAGATGTAAATGGAATAACTGCTCCATTCAAAAGATATAAGGTAGCTGATGGATAAGAGAACAAAACTGTTACTATCCTGCCTACCAGAGATTCACCAGATTATAAGACACACACAGACTGAAAGTAAAGAGATAGAAAAAGATATTTCATAAAAATGGAAACAAAAAAAAAAACTGGGGTAGGAATAGTTATACCAGACAAAATAGACTTCAAAACACAGGCTATAGCAAGAAACAAAGAAAGACCAAATAATCCTACCCTGCATTTATCTGAAGAAACCCAAAATACTACTTCAAAGACACATGTGCATCCATATGTTCATTGCAACATTCACAATTGCCAAGATATGGAGGTAACCTGGGTGTCCATCAATGGATGAATGGATAAAGAAGAGGTAGTACATGTATACAAAAAATATTATTCTGCCATAAAAAAGAATGAAATCCTGACATCTGCTACAATGTGGATAGACCTAGAGGGTATTGGACAGACTGGAGTAAGTCATGCTGAAAAACACAAATGCCATATAATTTCACTTCTGTGTAGAATCTAAAGAACAAAATAAATGAACAAACAAAACAGAAAAAAACTCATAGAGAACATTTTGATGGTTGCCAAATGGGAAGGGGTTTGAGGGGATGGGTTAAAAGGAGAAGAGATTGAAAAGTATTAATCAATAGTTACAAAATAGTCATAGGGATGTAAAATATAGCATAAGGAATATAGTCAATAATATTGTAATAATTATAAATGGTGTCAGATGGATTCTAGAGTCATAGGGGTGATAACTTCATTAGTTGTATACTATGTTGTACACCTGAAACTAATATAATATTGTATGTCAACTATAATTAAAGACTAAAAATTTATTAAATAAATAAATATACTTCTATACCAGGGACTGGGGGAAGGAAAGAAGAAAGAAAAGGAAAATGAACAGTTGTTTACAGAAATTAAGTAACATATTCAGGTGTGTAAAGCTAGTAAATATCATAGCCAGTTTTCCCACCCCTCCCCCCCCAAAAAAATTATTAGGCTATTTCTAGAGTTGCTTCCCAACTAACATAAGAATTTAAAGATTAGGTTTATTTACATACCTTGTAAGCCTCTTTCATGGATAGATTAAATTAACTACTCAATTGCAAGAATTAAAAAAAGGAAAAAGGACCTGCTGACTGAGTTTTATAGACAAAAAAAATTAAAATTAATACAAATTGTTCTTATTTAGTTTTTTTTTCTTTCTCCCTAGGTCACACAGCAAGATACTTTTAATATCCAGGTGTTTGATGTCAAGTTTGAAGTAACTGGCCAAGAAGGGTATAATATTGATCCTTGTGGATCCCAATTAGGCAGCTGTTGAGTCTCCCTTTTGTTGTTGTTTTATAGTGAAAGTAATTGGACTCACATTGGGTCTCAAGGCACCATCTTAACATCTAAGAAGTATAACTCTAAACCCTGGCCAGGGTTCAGTCTCTAATAGTCCCCACCCACACAAAATAAATTTGCTTTGACTTATTCTATGTTGTCCAAGGCTGTAACTTCACATCAGGGCATTTGTCAGGATAGACTAGTCTATGTTGTTACAATTTTTAAAGTCACTCTTATCGTATGGCTTTTGGATATTGATGAATATTTCTGATCTCTGTATCTTCACTTCACCAGATTGATGAAATCTTTCTCATCTGGATAATTTTATGTTTAATAAAATTTTATTGTATTATCTACAGATCATTTTGTGGCACATCAACAGTTCAATGTTTCCACCAAGACGTGACACGTGTTATGGCTTCTTGGGCAGAGTAAAGCAACTCAGCAGGCCTAATTTCAATAGGGAAGAGAAGTATAATATCCCAATGCCAAACACTAGAGCAGACCCAGTATTGGATATTAGAAGTAAGATTTTCTACAATCAAAATCATTGACCGATTTCTGCTTAAGTACTAAATAGAGGTATAGGATTATATTATCATTAACTTAGCTATTTTAAGTTAAAAAATTCATACAAATATTGCTGAGATATATAGTTATCTTTGATTTATTGTCAATTTTAAATTAAAACATGGATTGTAAACATAATCAGAATAATTTTTATATTTTTATTGAGAGGAGAAAATTGCAGTAACATTATGATAGTTCTTCCCCATATATAGGCTGATGACTTGCTTCCTTTCATTCATTTCTTCCAGGTGACATCATCACAAACAGGAATTTTTTGAAATAGGAAAAGGAAAACTACGTATTCTGTGATTCAGTCAGTGAAATTAAATAAGGTAAGGAAGCTACCATAAGTTGTTAAAGAAGTGAACTTTGTGATAAGATTCATTTGAATTAAATTGTTTAGACACTTAGGATAAGAAGTGAAGTTTTGAGATAAAGAATCAAAAGAAATTTTTTTCTGGATTTACTGAAAACTGAAGTAGAGATACTAGAGTAACACAAAAATATTAATACTTGAAAAATCAAATTTGTTGAGAGGAAAACAGAGTGTTTCATAACTAAGTCTACTTCAGCCAAACCTTAAATATCATGTTCACATGAAATGACATTTCAAGACTACTATAATTTCAGGGTTTATTTTCTTTTCAATGAAAGTGGCTTTTTAATGTCTGACAGATTATGGCTTAATTTATTGTTCTGAAATTTTTCTCATAAAAAACTATTTATGATTAAGAAAAGAACACATATGTATCCCTCTTTTTAAATATATAATGTAATATAGTCACTGTAGCAAACAGATTTTAAAAAGAAGTAACACATTTTAGCACCAGTCTTTACAATACCTACCCAGAAATCTTCTTATCTCCCACAAAGGGACAAGGATTGGCAGCCTAATTGACGAAGTCTCCAATAAATTCTTCCAGACTCTGAGACTTCTTAAATTTGGTTGGATCTTTAGATGGTTGGGCGATTTCAATTCCAAACAAGAATGAGGAAAAAATAAGTCTAGTGGGGAAACACAAGTAAATTGCAGCCCAGCACCAAAGAACATCATCAACTACAGTGAGTTCTACCGTCAGGCAATTTAGCCCTTACAGTTCTGCATGAACAAGACCTCTCTAGGAAACAGGCTTTCTGCCACACCAAACTGAATGAAAGGGAAAGTGCAGAACTTAACATTCTTGTTCATGAAGGCTTTTTCTTTATTCACAAATGTAAAAGTTTTGTAAACTATACCATAGCAATGTATAACCTTTTTCCAGAAAGTCAATTTAAAGAAATTTTCTCTGTGAATTTTGAGCTAGATAATGTCTTATATTTTAAGCAAGTAAACATTATTACAAAATACATAAATTGAAAAATATTAATTTCTTTCAAGAGAGGTTGCTGTAGCTTGCACTTTTATGAATGTGTATTATTTGTTGACTAAAGAAACTACAAGTCAATTCAAGCAATCAAATCACCACAGAACCCTGATGAGGTTACAGTCACACCTGAAGTTCACACTTACTCTCACATACACAACCAGTTGTTTGATTAGATCAACTGCTAAACATAATAAACAATCTCTAATTTATAGTAATAGACTGAAAGTAATAAACCTATTTATAAATAGGATAAATCAACTAGGGAAGTGAATTACCTTAGTTAATGATAAATAGAAAAACATAATAAAGTTATAGCCATTGCCCAAATGTCTCCAAATAGAGAATCTGATAAGGGCAAAAAAATGGTAACAAGAGACACCCAAAGACCAAACAGGCAATGGTAAAGGACACATGTGTGACTTTCCCTTAGGGTTTTCTTCCTCTAGTAGTGCTGCTTTTCCCCACATAGTGGGAGCATGTTGGGATAGGGTGGCAGTGACAGAGAAAGGACAAGTGTATCCCAGATTTTTGAACACAATATTCTGTTGTAGTTATGGTGCCTGGGCCAAATATGCAGGGAAAACATCCAGAAATGGGCAGGACAATATTTCTTTCAGGGTACTTTATTCATGACAGTGGTTGTGATGGTTCAATTTTATGTGTAACTTGACTGGGTACCCAGATATTTGGTCAAACACTATTTTGGGTGTGTCTGTGAAGGTGTTTTTGGATGAGATTAACATTTGAGGTGATAGACTGAGTAAAGCAGATTGCTTTCCCTAATGTAGGTGGACCGTGTTCAATCAATTGAAAGCTTGAATAGATCGAAAAGGGTGACCTTCCCATGAAAAATGGGAGACTCCTACGAGTGGCTGTCGAGCTTTTCATGTCTTTATACTTTCCCTAAAACAGAAGCTGTTCCTGGATCTCGAATCTGCTAATTTTCAGACTGAATTTATAGCATTGTTTCTTCTAGGTCTCTGGCTGGCTGGCTGGCTGTAGATTTTAGAATTTCTCAGCCTACATAATCATATTAGCCAATTCCTTATAATACACATCTTTATGTATCTCTGCTTTGTCCTTCTTCTTGGGGAACACTGGTTTATACAATTGTTAATGGTTTGCTAATAAACAGTTAATATTGCCGGTGGCTAGATTATCTGACAGAATAATAGAATAAGACCCACAAACCATAATTTAGTCCAATGCCTCTCAAACATTACTTTGTATACAATTCCTGGGAATCTTGTTAGGATGCAGTTTTTGACTTGCAAGTCTGATGTGGGGCCTGGGACTCTGAATCTCTGAGAGGATCCTAAGTGATGCCAATGATGGTGTTGCTAATCCACATATATAATTTGAGCAGCAGAGATATAGAGGCTCCACCTTTACTTTAAACTAAAGTAACTGAAGACTTCTACAGATGTGGCAGCCTCTGATACATTTTATTCAGTTATAAGCCTTTTCCTATATCAAGACAAGGCTATAGTTAAAAGTATAAATCAGGGTCATCTGTGAGGGAAATGAATGTCACTCACAGTAGTTGGTCTCTGTTTCCACTATCAGCAAGCCACAAATTGGTGCTTGTCTGTGCATGAAGAAGAAAAATAGAAATGGATAAAAACAAAAGCATTTCCTTTTGGGCAGAAATAATCCATTGTTCCAAGTATTATTTCCTGGCTATATAACCATGGCAGGCAGAACTCTGTCCTCTAAGTAGAACTAAATCTATGCTGCAAACCCTGGCTTTCACAGAGACTTCCCATGGCAATGCATTATTTGACAGGTACCTGAGCTGCTTTCCTATCTCATCAGAACAATGTGCATTTTTTATTTACTTTCTGTGGTGTCAAGCTTATCGATATATATATATATATATGTGTATATATATATATATATATACATATATATGTATGTATGTATGTTAAATGACATATATTAAAATCATTTAACTAAATTTATTTTTTAAAAAGCCTTCATGTGTGACAATTCAGGTATACTCTTCAATACCCATATTAGAGATTATAAACAATAAAATGCCAACTTCATTTTCTATTTAGTTTTATGTTAAAAATTTGCAATAACTTGTCCTGACTTGACAAAAGCACTTGTTTAAGTAGTAAATGATACCAAATATTTACCCAGCAGACACCAGGTTAATGAAACATGAAAATATTTTGCCATGACTGACAAGAGGCAGCTGCAAATTCTATAAGAAAAAAACTGTGTTCTGATTTATCCAGACTTCTAAAGAGTCAGCCTCATGATTGGAAGTAGCAGCCTGGGTTGGAAGACCTGGCATTTCATCAGATGCATTACCTATTCTTCAGACCATAGAGTATTTTAAATTGTTTCATGACAGAAAATATCATGCAGGTGTGAAAAAAAAAGGAGTTGAAAGGTGCTTTCACTCACTTTATATTTTAAATTTCATCCAGTAAAACTGTTCACTTCTGCTCTTTCCTTTTAACATCATCCTGACTTTCTCATTTCCTTGGCTGCTTTGGTCAGTGTTTTGACACTTGACACTTTTAAAAGGAGCAAAAAGCAGAAGGTTTTTTTCTTTTTCTTTTTCTTTTTTTTTCTATTTTTTATGAAGACCTCTGTTCTCTAATACTGTGAAAGAACTCTTCTGAAAAATCAGATGTTTTGATTAGAGAATCTTCACGAATGTGATTGCAATACATTTAAATAGGCATACCACTAAATGTAGGCTGTGCACAATGTAACATTTCTTTGAGATTTAAAAGGCTCTTAAACATTGCATGACAGATGTGTGGAAATACTGCTTAATAGTGTAGTCTAGCTGATCAAATGCAGCACAACATTTTTACTGAGTGCCAAGACAATAATGATACCCAGTTGCTAGATTGCTAAAATAAAGTGAATTACTGGCTCACATAGGTATCATCTAACATCTGGATCATGCTGTTTCTCAAACATAGAAAAATCATTAGCCTAACGAGTTAAGGTTGCTTGACACCTTATATATATGGGCTCATGCATTTAGGTAAATTACCTCAAAGATTTGGAGACAGTTTTCAGGGTATTTAACTTTCCAGTCTTGAACAGAACCTGAAAATGCATTTGTGTCCGGTATATTGAAAAAGTTCCAGTGCTGTGAAGTAAGTAGCTTAAAACATTTTAACGCAGAGGTGTACTACATTCTGTTCTACATTCTCACATGAGAACCACAAAAATTAACCCACTCTCTCATCTGTCCCTTCCCTCCTTGGCATCCCCACTTTATTCTGCAGTAGAACATTTCAATAACAAAATAAATAATTTTTAAAATCAGATTTTTGTAACTATTTAATGAAAATAGCATTTTATAGAAGTTTTCATTAATAAAAATATATGAGCTCATAAAAGTGAAATGAATGAACATTTTCTAAATGGCCAGGATGTGTCTCCACATGGGCAGGCACTTTACATGCATTATATGCATGATCTCACTCAATCGCCACCAAAAATCTGGAAGGTAGTTATAACTCCACTTTCTAGATAAGAAAATGGACCCTTTGAGAGTGCAAATGTGTCCCTCATCATTTAGCTAGTTACCATTAGCTAAATCATATTCCTACATACATATGATAGATTAACTAAAATTAAGTATAATTTAATCTACCCTAGGCAGTTTGTTTGGTCTACATCTATGCATTTATCTAATTATAAGAGTAATATAACTCATCATTAGAAAACTTGGAAGATAGAGAATACTGCAAAGAACATAGTACCTGTAATTCTGCCTCTGGGAGATAATAATTGATAATATTGGCTGCTTTTATATAAATTTAAATTTTAAAAATTTAGATTCAGTATGTGTGTATCTTTTACAACTGGTATATGCACTTAACAATATATTATGATCATTTTCATGTTATTAAATATGCTTCATGGCTATATGTTACTCTGTATGATAGAGGTACCATAATTCTACTGTCCCCCATTGTTGAGTATTCCTATTGTTTCTAAGTATAATTATTTTTAAAAAATAAAAAATAAGATGGTAGTGCAATACAATGAAAACTTGGCACTGGAAATACAGAATATTGAATCCTAGATTTGTCATTTGCTAGCTCTGAAACATTAAGAAAACCATTTAACCTTTCTGGTATTAATTTTTATCTGCAAAATAAAAGAAATTAGAGTAAATAACACTTTCTACACATTTTAGGTTCTATGAATCTAGGAAGGCTATATAAATTATTCTAAAACTCTGATGCGCAAGCTAGAGTGTTTGTTTACCCAAAGACATAGGCAACCACAGACAGGGAGGTGGTTATAAACATAGACTGGACCAGTGTAGCAAGTTTTACCTCCTGGCTGGCCAATCTTCTCAAATTGAGTTGAAATATTACTTTAAAAAATACTAATTCATTACAAAATAAAATATAATATTTTAAAAATAAATTTTACTCCTGAAAACAGAAAACTTCAAAATATCAAACTGCAACTCACTAAGACATATATATACTCTACTTGTTATTCCATATATTTGTTGGAGTATTTAAGCAGCACTGTCTAAAGCAATTGAAACTAATTCTAAAACATTATAGTTATGTCAGTAACTAATAGGTATTTCATATAAATGATGCAGTTTTTTGGCACAGATTTTTTTTGTAAATGTCTTTTTTCAGATTCTACAGACAGCTGAGCATTTATCTAGGTTGCAATGAACATACAGTAGTACTTTTCTTTTGTTCCATCTCAGATGGATTCTTCCAAAAGAACAAAACCTCAACAACAAAAAAAATTACCTCATGAGCTACTGTTTAAAATATGAGTTTTAACACAATTAGCAAAATATGGCTTTGAGAAGCAGTTTAGTTTTTATAGCTCCTAAGCATATTCTTCTCTTGTTCTTTTCCTGTTGTTATTTCTTCTTCAGTTTTTAGTTCACTTGCCATTATTCTAGGAGTTATTCTCTCCTTTGGTTGAAACACTTTTTTTATTCTTATGTTGCCCTTCAAAATAAAAGTCAGTTATTTTACCAGCAAAAATGGTTTTGGGGGGGGAACAGTGAAGAATTGCAATTCAAAAGAAACTAACGGTAGCAAAAACCATGTAGGCAAGTCCAGCAAACAAGGAGAGAAATGTTATTTTGTGGTGAAAAAGGAGGAAATTAGAAGGGGTTGTTTTGAATTACAGTCCACAGGAGAAAGTCAAGAGTTTAGGGAGATAATGGTTTCTCATTGGCTGAGTTGCAGGGGTAGTTGATTTCTTGAAGGAGGTGCAATGTATACCTTTTCCTGTTGAAGCCAATAATTGATTAGTCTTTTCTATTGAGGTTTCTTTTGTTGGGATCGGTAATTAAAATTCTTCCTATAATTGAGATTTAACAGTACCATGTAACAGCTCCCCCATCTGGCCTCCTGACTCCATTATAGTGAGGTTTCTCCTTATTAATTTTCACAATTATTCCTGTATTAAATCAGATATTTAAAAGCTACATGATGAATCTCAAGATGACTTTCCCCCAAAAAAGTTTAAAATGTGCATTTGTGCAAGCCACACACAGAGACACATGTTGTAAAACACAATGTTACATATGGGAATCTTTGAAATTTCTCTCATGTTTGAGTGGTTTACAAAGCAAATCATTATTTGTTGAAATGAGAATCACCATCTGAATCAATGAAAATGAGGTGAATACATTGGGAATTATTCATTCAAGTAGTCAATCCATGAAAACCAGCAATTTCTGATAGTCTGAAATATAATTATTGGCATAATGGTAGTTAAGCAACAGATACAATGAAATTTAATGGAGTCTTTGAGATAGTGATTTAATTTGCTCTGCCTATCCTTCTAATCTTAGTTTGCTTTTGTGGGAATCTATGTGAATGGGGAAACAATGCCACACATATGTGCTTGTATTTTCTCTTATATAAACATCTATTGAGCTTGAGATACTCCATTTAGTAATGAGATATCATATGACTTTTATCCTCAGGGAGTTCAAATTTTATTGGCTAAAAATGAAAAGATCTTAAACATAGAAAGATGATGCTATTAAAGGAATTTTTCTTGTTTTGTTTTATTTTGTATTTTTTTTTAGAACTAGCTCAACTCATAAAATTCTTTGCAATTTCCCAGAATCGTGCAGACACTAAGGCTAATATTTCAGCATTGATGATATGTTATGTTTGTATAGAGATTTACAGTTTCTTTCCATACACAATGCTCCATTTGATCTCACAGCAGGCCTGGGATGCAGGTAAAGCAGCAGTCATCCACATTTGAGAGAAAAGCTAGGAAACTTAAGTAACATCTTCAAGGTCACAAAATTAAACTGTGAAAGTCAGGACTCAAGCTGACTATTTCAGATTGTCAGTCTAATGTTTTCAGTTTTCCTTTTGAAAATTTTGTTCAATTTTAGATTAGAATCAACATTAAGTAAAAAAATCTAACATTTTTATTTAAGAATTAGATTGACATAGAAAACAACCATGTATAAAAAATACCATTTCCTATATTTTACCCTTTTCTAGTCACAATTTTCCTAATCACTTTGAGAGTACTATAAAGATAGGGCAGTATTAGATAACAGGCAGGGATAAAGTAAAAAACAGTTTATCAAATTGGAATAAAAAAGTATCAGGAAAATGTTTTATACTTCATAAGAAGCCTTAAATAGAAGACATTAACAATTCAGGCATAAATATTTGGAGGTATTTAAGATTGTGCTGAAATTATCCTGGTCAGTATGACAGGGGAGAGGAGGCTGTGAAAGGTTTACAAGAGTAAAGTAAACTGAGAAAACAGGATGGGCCAGGCTAAGTAATTAAATGATTTTCCTGCCAGAAGCTGGACCACACAATCTCCCCTCAGTGTTGCCACGATTAAAGACCCCCTCCTCCTATTACATACATTGTAATAATAAATTTTACATGTAGAATACGTAGTAAATAGAGCCTAACAAACACATAGACTTTCTGGTTCCCCTCTGGGAAGGATTGGGAGAAATCTGTGTGAAAGACATCATAGAAGTTGTAAGTAAAATAATTTTTTTTCCATGCCAAGATGTTTGTTAAATTCTTAGATACCACAGGTCTGCTGGATTTCCTCCTGGCTTTATCAGTTCGTATATTAAGCTCAGTGTTTTGAGCATCCACATTGTTCCTGCTACTTCTTCAATGTGATTGTCAATGAGAGGAACTGCAGGACCAAGAAAATTTTGGATAGCTTGATAGGTTTGCCATGGGTTGCAAGCAGTTTTGACAGCATCTTCCTGCAGGTATCTTTTTGGGTCTGTTGCCTCCAAGCACTCTCAAAGGGATAAGGGAGTTAAGAAAAGAGAGAGCTGACAAGGACATCTTTAATAGAACATCGCAGCTACACTGTAGAAACACGTACCAGCTGCCTTTCTGGGCCGCTTTTGTGTTTGTCCATTGGTACATACTCTGTAAGGGTGTTTAAATTATCTACAGAAGCTCCTGTGACATTGATTTTATCTTTTCTATGAGTCACAGTTCAGCAACAAAAACCTTTGCATGAAAGAGTCAAAAGGAAAAAAAATGCCAGAACTTGTGATGTCTCCTGGTCAATGCCCTATTTCCTTCAGCACAGAGGGACAGTTTTGCCTTTGTCTATTACCAGATATGTCCTTCAAATTGAAGCCATCTGTTGCATGAACTTCTAAGACTTGGGCCAAGGGAACTTTAAACCAAGAAACCATTTCACCAAATGTCAGTCAGAGTATCTGGCATCTAGCTAAAAACTAAAAGTTCAGAATGTGATGTTTCAGAAGGCTGCAGCCTTTTCTGGGATTTTACAAAGTTCACTTAAAAATTTATGTTTATTTTAAATATCTGATTAGAAAATGATTTGAGGTCCATTATAGAGCATTTAATAAAAAAAAAACCAGAAAGAAAATAAAAATAATTTATAATCACACCACAAATATAACCACTATTATCATGTTGTTATATTTCCTGTCTTCTTTTTTATGTATTGCTTTTTTAAAAAAATTTAGCATCATATTCTATGTACTGTTATTTATATCTGCTTCTCCATATTTATTTTCCATGTCATTTAATAGTGTATTAAACTGTTCATCTATCATAAGGCAGTGCCATTGTTAATTCTAAGCTGATACACACATAGATTTTTCCCCTATTTTAAATAGAATATTTTAGAGAATGTCTTTGTGTATTTACATTCTGTGAATCTTTGATTCTGCCTTTTTTTTTTTTTTGAGAATCATAATTATTGTGACAAAGGTCAGTGCCCATTTTTAGAATTCTGATACATTTTGCATGTTGAGAAAGTTGGTACTTTCTCACAAATAAGGTGATGTGAATAAGGATCTTTGTCTCACTGTACCCTGTCAAGAGAACTATCCTGGAAGGGTATCTGAAAAATAACCAAATATTGTTATTTTGAATTTTGACTACTGAGATTAATCATATATTTTTTTAATGTTTATCTCTTTCTCTTGTCTCTCTCAATGTCTCTCTTAAATGCTGCTCTCCTACAACAGGAAGAGTATCTAAATTTGGGGACACATCCTATTCCACAGCCAGCCCTAACCTGGACCATCTAGGACTCGTTGGAAGAGTTATGTCCAGATCTCTTCTACTCACTACCTGAGAAGCATGTCAGCGCTTCTCAGAAGGAAAGGTGCAGTCAGTGCTCAATGACACTCTTTAATTCAATTACATCTAAAGTATATACAGTTCAAATTCCTCAATATTAGCAGTTTTTTGTACTTTTCATTGCAGTTTTCCTCCTAATTTCAAAAAGAAATCTTGCTTATTTTTTCATTTGTACTATTTTTAGTATTTTATACTTTTTCACTGGGTATTCATTTCAGCTTTAAGCCTTCAAGACTCTGTATTTTTGTTTTGAGTGATCAGGACTTTCTCCACTCCCAAATGCAAATCCAACTTCTCCTGAGGCCTTATCCCATTAGCATCCTCTTTTTCCTTCTAGAGGCCTATCTTGCCCAGAGGAATTCTCTCTTCCACTCACCTCCTGTAACCGGTCTATTCTCAGCTGGGCACAATTAATCCCCCAAAGTGTTAGATGGTAATCAATGTATTAGCTAACCCACTCATGCTTTGATTTCTTTCATTTAAAGATTTTAAGGGAAATTAAAGAAAAATTAAAGAAATTTATTTTTTTTTAATCTTCCTTCCAAAATCCAAAATCTAACTCAAATTGCTGTCTTTTGAAAGATTATAACTTTGCCTTAAACTGTAAATTTGAATCCCAAGTATGTCTTCAATTTTTTTAGGCTCTTAATTCTATATTTATTTTAGTTTTTACCAAACAAGATCTTGTTACCGCAATATGACTAATATTCATGGCTTTGTCTTTTCCAGTTGTTTTCAACCTTTACATTCCCTGACTCGCTTGAATAGGGCCTACGCCATAAACTGTCATAAACTCAAGTTCACAGTATTTTAAAACATTAAGTTCTAATTGTTCTATAGTGTGGCATAAAGATACCTTAATGATGTCTGATGAACCTCAGAAAACTGAGTTCCTGTCTCCAGCCATGCAATCCAGAACAAGCCCAATCGATCCCATCTGATCTCAAAACCTAAGCAGAGTCAGTACTTTGATGGTCAGTACTTGGATGGCAGACTGCCTAGGAAGACCAGGTGCTGTAGGTGTAAAAAATAAAAAAATAAAAATAAGGGATTGTAAGCTGACAAGGTCCTTGCAATCTGTGAGGTCAACCAAGGGCTGCCTCCCTAAAAAGAAAAAGAAAAAAAAAAAACTGAGGTCCTGAGGAATTAGACAATTTGCAAGGCAATACAAATGATGAATGTCTTCCAACACTCAAGGTAATGCTTTCTATGACTATTATGTCATTTGCTATATTATTATTAAAAACTTGAGATACATCCTGAAAGAATTCTTCAAGGAAATTTTATTTCATATTATTATCACAGTCTCACAGTAACTTCTTTCCTTTGTAACCAATCCCCTCTAAAAACTTATCTGCTTCCTATGAGAGGAAATAGTTCTTAGTTAAAAATAAGGTTACATATATAGGTACAACCTCAGATGACTCAAAAAGTGTGCCATTATAATCCTGCTCCTCACAATTTCATTTTCTCTTAATCGTGTGCTGTGCACCTGCTTCTAAGGTATAAGCTTCCAGGAACACAAATGATTCTTTGTCTGAATCCACATTTATTCAGCTTAATGAGCTTTATGCATATGCTAATCTTTTAAACATCATACTTCAAAGATGTATCCAATAAAATATATATATGTACATCTGTACATATATGTGATATATCCTATTTCAACTTAAAATATGTATGTTATGTGTGTGTGCATGTGTGTATGAAGAAATAATAAAAGGCAGCAAAGGTTCTAATTGTTCAGTAGTGTGGTACAATGGCACAGTTGTTCTTCCATGAGAAGAGAGAATAAAACATTGAAAACTAAGAATAGCTTTCCTCTTGGGTTAAGTTTTTCTTCATATAATACAGAAGCTTTCAGTCTTGGCAGGTTTTCTTGAGGCTAAAAATAAAACATGATCATTGTCTTTTATGACAAATAATTCTTGTCTTGTTTGACTAACCAAGAAAATGGCATGTTATGCACCAGATTGCATATGGGGGAAAGCTAAGCTGCTTAAAAAGAAGGGTTTTGTGGCAATATTCCAAAGCATGTTATCTGTGTAGATCCAATGCCCACACACTCACTTAAGTAATAATGGGACTCTCTTGGTCTTCAGAATGTTTGCTTGGCAAGAGGGTATCCCAGGTTCAAGAGGGTCTAAAAGGTCAAATGATGTCTTCTCTTCCAAGGCATAGGAGCTTCCTGGTAATCATTGTCATAGATTTTGTCCTCAGGAACCAAAGTCGGGACAACCATGGTCTAACCTCACTCCATCATTCACAAGAGACAATTGTGATGTCTTTTTAAAGATTACTGTGTTTATACATGGGTAAGGTCATTTAACTTAAGTGTTTAGCTGGCAGGAATGAGTTGTTATTAATATACAAATCCAAACTTTGACTATCTTGCCTGACTTAGGACAAAGCTAGGTCTGACATAGTATATGGGTATCTTGAACCAGAACTCATTTTTGTTTTTGGACCTTTGGTAAGCTGATTGAAGTAGATTATTCAGATGGAAAATTTTGAACTTTGATTAACTGAACCTAGACAAACTGGACCCTATTGTACTAACTGTCATCTTTTATACCATAAAGGAATACATTAAAAAATGCAATATGTAAATTAGAATTTAGGGATTTGGGAAGATATAAAGTTTTTATTTTACCAAAAAGAGGCTGTTTACAGACATGCAGAATGGGCCGTAAGTTTCCTTTGGTTAGATGTTTAGTTCTTCAAACTATGATAATCACTTACATCTATGAACCTCAGAAGATTATAAAGCGGTATACCTATATTGTTTTCTTTCATCCTTTCAAATATCCTGTAAGTTATTTGCAGATGGTATTTTAATTTTAAAACCGGGAAAACTAAGACCAGAGAGGTCTGTGCACTCAGGAACAATAGTTCATTGACAAAGTGACTCTTAATTTGGAACTGAAGCTTATTGCCTCAACAAGCAATTCAAGTTAAAACAACCTATCTTGTTCCATTTATTGTTATTTACCTTGAGTTGTTAATGTATTTTCATATGTAAATATTTTTTTATTTGATCCAAAATATATCTTATTTTTTATCTATCTATCTATCTATCTATCATCTATCTATCTATATATATTCTATGCTGCTCAGCCTGATAACTTGCACATGGTAACCTATCTTGACAAGTTGAACTGTACTTTTAACAAGTATTCATGTAGTTATTTAATAATTACTTAATAATTAATATGTATATTCTATCATTTATTACTATTTCTCAGCTAGAAAATGTTCCTTTTCCTATGTTAAATCCCCTTAATAGGTAAATCAAAGAATTAATTTTAATTTTTTTTTTTTTTATGTACCACTCAGAGTTAGATTTTCCAAAAGTGAGCTTGGACTGTCTTTTCTCTATTTTGTCCCATGCATGAAAACTGGGGTTCCTAGTAGGTATTTAGCCTTCTGCTTTCACTCAGATGGGATAGCTTATTCCCTAGCTCTTAACAGAAGTTTTCAATTTGTTTTGTTGTTTATTTCCTCTAGTCTTGTCTTTGTCCATTCAGATTGCTGAAACAGAATAGCATAGAATAGATGGCTTAAATAACAGAAATTTATTTCTCACAATTCTGGAGACTGGGAAGTTGAAGATCAAGGGGCCAGCAGATGTTGTGTCCAGTGAAGGCCTGCTCCCTAGTTTGCAGATGTCTACCTTCTCACTGAGTATAGAGCAGAGAGAGAGGAGCAAGCTCTCTCATGTCTCCATTTTCATAACCTAATCATCTCCAAAAAGTCCTGTCTCCTAATATTTTCACACTGGAGGTTAGGATTTCAACATATGAGATTTGGGATAGGGGGCATGAACATTCAGTAAAAGCTTATTAGGGCAAAATTAAAATTCCTATCAGTTAAGAAACTACATATTATTCCGGAGTTTTTATATATTTCTCATTTGAAATTAAAATATGTTTAACTAAAATCTTTAAAAGAAGTGTTTCTTGGGCCAAGAACACTTGATCAAGAAAATGTAAGGATGTATGTGTTGGCCCCAAATGCATCAAATGCTAAGATTTTTACATATGAAAAGGAGAAACAAATTTTAAATGAATTGTATGATTTTATGAGGCATTCCCTATTCCACCCCCAGAGAGTGACAGAAGTGAAAGAGAATCTTGGCCCAGCTAGCCAAAGTAGTCATCATGCATGATTGCCAGCTTTTGGTCACCTCTGCTATCATAGGTTAACCACCTCAAATTCTGGGCTTCTTGCCATCAAGACTGCCTCCAGAGCATATTCTCTAATTTTCTTTATACATATTTTGATACCAAAGATAATGAAAAATGGGATGGATATAATAATCTAAAGAGCAGTTGTTACTGTTCATGAAAGAAGACCCCAATTTATGGTACGTATCTGGAACTAACATATCTTTAATGGTTACATTAGCTTACCCCTTGTTTCAAAGCTCATTCTCAAACTATAATCATTGCAGCCAAATTTAGTAATTCTATATTGAAATATGAAACAACATTTTGATAAGAGTTATAGGGCTGGCAAAAAATCAAAGGAAACCATGGTGATCCGAAAGTAGCAATATGAAAACATAAAGCCTCAGGTTATTTTAAATTTCAGAAGCTCATTTTAGCTTAACCAAAGCAGGAAAGAATGTAAAATCATAATAAAGAAATAGAAACCACAAATAACTTTTGGAAAATCTTCATTGAACCACTAAGAAGTATTTTTCTATCTTTCTCAAGAATCTTAATGCCTTAGTTTAAGAGCAGAATCTCTCAAACTTCATCATTATTGATGTTTTAGGATGGATAACTCTTTGTTGTGGGTACTGTCATGTGTATTGTCAGATGTTTAGTAGTATTCTTGGTCTCCATCTACTAGATGTGATAATGTCCCTCACCACTCCTACTTCTACAGTTATGAAAACTAAAAATACCTCCGGGTATTGACAAATATCAGGGACAGAACAACCCCCTGTTAAGTACCACTAACTAAAGAGTAAGAATAAAGTTCAAAAACAAATATGGATTCAAAATTTTAGAAATAAAATTTTGAGTGATGGAGACAATGGTGTTTATTAGAAAAGCTGCTCCATTCTTTTATTAATTTTTGAAGCATTAATTAACTATATACTGAGGGTCAGGCACTGGCTTCTGCTTGCTCATTTTGACATTAATTGACTTCAGTAAGGACATCAGGCTTTCTCATGACATGATGCATGAACACATACCCCTGAAAGGACAGCCCTGAAAGGAAACATGGATCTGACAGATTATTAAACTTTCCAGTTTGCTGTAGCAAAAAGATCCTGAGAAAAACAGATCAAATACTAAATGCCTTATCACAACTATGTTACCAGTTGTGATCTTGGGAGAGTCATTTGACTTTTCAAGCCTCAATTTTCTCTATTTTGAAATTAACAAAAAATTAATGAAAAATTATTACAGTGTTTTGAGGATTAAAGATAATGTATGTACACATGTATACTTTGTATATGAAAGGCATTACCATTACTTTTCACTAATCATTTATCTGCCATTAATTATTTCTATTATTATTTTTTTTTCTCTCTTTTTCTACAACCATTACAGTTTGAATTGGGAGCAGAGGATCTGTTATATTGCCTTGCATCCTGAGTTCAAACCAATATGGACTGATGCAAATATTTATAAGATATACAATTTATTTAATTAAGTACATAAACGAGGTCATTAAATTCCTTAAAAATTAAGATTTGAGAGTTGATCTAAACATGAAAGAATTGATTATCCTCTGTACTGCTTTCAAAGTTTTTATTTCTGTCTATTAATATAGAAATATCCCTATATCCTCTTCTAATTACTCAGTTTCACACTTCATACAACTCATCTATAATTTTATTTAGCTATCTTTTGATAGAAACTACTTGTCACTATCTTGTCTTAAGAGCGAGTTCCTCTCATCTTCACTGTGGCCTGGCATCTTTAGACAAATATGTTATCAAACCCTGTGGAACATCTTTAAAAGATAATCAATTTTTTTCTTCCTCCTTGAAAAGCTATATGTATTCAAGAGATCTGATTTTTAAAATGCAAATTGATGAAAAAAATAAAATTTAAGCTTTAATAATTCTTCCTTGAGGTGTTTCACCACTAACACACACATTACATACACCCATATGCATTCATATTGACAAATCTGACAGACTTATGAGATACATGTAATATAATTTCTGTTGTTATAGGTATATACAGAATGCTGCAGGAGTACATGGAAGGCTTCTTATCCACATCTGGTTGATCATGAAGGTTTCCTGGAAGAAGTGAATCCAGAAGAATAAGACATGTTGTCTGCTCAAGGGGAACAAGAGTATTGGAACGAGGAGTCCAGGCAGGTAATGGCAATAATGATAAAGGAAGGTAATGGCATGAACAAAGGCCTGGCATGGAAAGAGTATGAGAGGTCGCAAAAAGTTCATGCACAGAAATGTATAGTTGGGATGCTTGTGGTGAATGGAATTTTTAAGTGATAAAGCTGGTGACATGAACAGTAGACAGAATATACAAGACATTATAAACTATGTTGAAGAATTTGATGTTTCTCATGAGAGCAACAAGAGCCACTGAAAACTTTAAAGAACAGAAGGACATATGCAGGTTTTTGTTTTCTAAAAATAATTTATTATGGGGGCTGGGTAAGAGAGAAGTATTGGTGAGGGACAGGTTGAAAAGTAGCCATACCGAAGTGGGTAGTGTTAAAAGGCTGCGTTGGTAATTTGGGAGAGAAATGATTAGAGCTAAACTAAGGTAATAATAAAGTTGGAAAAAATGTAGATGAGTTCAAGAGTTATTTAAGAGGTAAATTTGAGCTTTTAAAAAATTGGTAATTGATTTAATATGAAAAGTGAGAAAAAGAGGTGAGTCAAAAATAATAGTCATAAAGACTTCTGATTTAAATGGTTGAATAAAGTTACCTCACAGAATCTCCATTTCCAAATATCTAACAATTTGAACCAGGTCAGCAAAAACTCATATTTTCTCTCTCTCTCATTCTCTCTGTTTCTCATTATATGTGTATATTGTATTATTATATATACTGTGTGTACATATGAAAATATATAATACCTAGACATAAAATAAATATGAAACAAATAAGAAAAGGGGCACAGCCCCATGCCATTAAATTCAAAAGTGGTAGTCAAAGAAAGAAACCAAATTTCCTGTGGTAGAGCAAAGAGGCAAATACAGAAAGGCTCCTATCCTGTCTTCAAACACTGACACTTATCAATCTGGAAGAAATAATAAATAATGAGTCTCACCATTATTTCTCAATATGGAGGGAGGCAAACCAGTTGGGTATTTTGAAGCTTAAAGGAAACAACTCCTGACTGTTCCACAGAAGCAGTTTCCTAAATGAAAGCAGGATAGGAATGCTAATGTACCTCCATAATACATACCCCTCAACAAAATACCACAGAGCCCTAAAACGTATATTTAACAAAACCTCAGGTGTAATCTCTGATCAGCTCTGAAGCATCCCAAAGACCCAATGCCCATTGTCATGCCCTCAGATACAAAATACCTAGCAGTCAGACTACAGCTTTTGGGTGGATGGTGATGGTCACATGTTTTGTTGTTGCATTATTTTTAAATTCTTTCAATTATAGTACACATAATATATATTATATTAGTTTTAGGTATACAGTATGGATTAGACATTTATATAATTTATAAAGTGATCCCCTTGACTAGCCTAGTATTCATCTGGCCCTATACATAGTTATTGCAATATTATTGGCTATATTTTCTATGCTGTCCTTTATATCCCTGTGACTGTTTTTAAACAAAATAAACAAACAAAACAGAAATAAACTCACAAATGTGATGGGCACATTTATTACGTATAGTGGGATAGTTACTCAAGCTCTGTACACTGGAACACAAAAGGAAAGACCTGAAAAGATCTGCCACAGTATGCAAAAAATGGCACAGCACACTTGCAGATTAACTGTAGTAAATAAACAAGCAAAAATATATAATTCAAAAGATTTTTTTTTTAAGACTAGAAAACAACCCTCAGAACAAAAGAGATTCCCTGGAAGGACTTAAAATTATAAAACAATTTAATAAGAAAATTTATATAAGAACTATACTTAGTGTAAAGATGTTAAAAAGACAGAATGTTATGCGTAGGGAGACTGTAGTCTTTTGGATATAAAAGTACTTGTTTACAGAGAAAAAAATGCATAGAAACAATAAAAAATGGAGGTCAATTAACTGACTTAGAGAAAAGGCTTGGTGTAAACACTGCAAATGCAGATATGAAAGAGTATTTAGAGCAATCAAGGCTAAACTAGTAAACCTGAAGGACAAATATTATCCAACCCAGGTGCTCTTAGAAGATGTAAATAGAAAACTCCATAAATGGTACAGAAAAGACATTTTAGAATGTAATGCAAGAAAGTTACCCAGAAAGTAAGAAAGAAGGAGGAAGAAGAGGAGACCAAAAGAAAAAAATTTTTTTACAGAACTTACTTTCTCAGGTATTGTTCTAGGTACTTGAAATAATGCAAATTCTGCATGAAATAAATATTATTATTATCCCTGTTTCTGATACCAAAACTGAAACATAAAAAGATAAATAATTTGCCTCTGGACACAAAAGAAGTGTCAAGTGTCAGAAGTTAAATCTAGGTTTTCTGACATTAGAAAGTAAAAAAACACCAAACACACATTCCTGGAAGATTATAAATAATAATAAATGAATCAGTATTTGAATACTTGCAATAAAGAGAAAATTTTCAATTATCTCTATTGTCTGAATTTTTCCAGTGATTCTTCACATAAAAGTACATCTTGTTTCTATAATCTGTGATTTCAAACTTGTG
Source organism: Cynopterus sphinx (assembly GCA_030015415.1). Lineage (NCBI taxonomy): Eukaryota > Metazoa > Chordata > Mammalia > Chiroptera > Pteropodidae > Cynopterus > Cynopterus sphinx. Next base: position 35,538,245 of record CM057380.1, read on the forward strand.
AAGACAGAACGACATCATCATTCCCATGCTTTCTCTGCTTCTTCACTTAGGTCAGAGTTAGATATCTCTATATGAAAAGGAGAAACTTTCTAATAATGCTTATAATCTTATAAATTACCCCCTAACCTACCCACAAATAATGACTATAAATGAAACATCATCCTACAGTACAGTTCAAAGTTCCCAAATCTCAGCTACATGTTTTGAGCTTCTAAGGAGATTTTTAATCTTCACCTTTAAACATGAGCAGACAACCAAGAATTAACAAGTAGCTGAAGAAAGATGCTTTTATGAAAGAAAAATAGCTAGTAAATAAACAAACAAAACTTAAAGGAGCAAAATCATATAAAGAAGAAAATATTCAAAATCTATTGATAATATTGTAAGAGAAATGTGATTCATAAAACAAGAGCTTTCTAATTTCAAAATTACTGTTGAGGTATAGAAATCAATATAGTGTAGTATCAGCATGGGATAGACAAAACCCATTACTCCATTTCTAACCTTAAGAAAAAGATAAGGCAATCCCAAGTGAAAAATATTCTACAAAATATCTGACTAAGAATCCTCAAAACTATTAAGATTAAAAGAAAAAAAAAGTCTGAGAAAATATTACAGACCACAGGAAGCTAAGGACATGAGATGACTAAATATAGTGTGGTATCCAGGATAGAACCCTTCAACAGAAAATGTATAATAGAGGAAAGATAGTGAATGCTGAATAAATTGTACGGTGTAGTTATTAGTAATATACCAACGTTGTTTTCTTAGTTTTGACAAATGTGCCATGGTAATGTAGTATATATTGACAATAGAGGAAACTAGGTCAGAGGTATACAGAACTCTCTGTACTATCTTTGCATTTTTTCTGTAAATCTAGACTATTCTAAAATTAAAAGTTTCTGCAAAAAAATTAATAATAATGTCTGCAGTTCGCCTAATATTGAAAATGGTTTTCTTGAGGGGTAGAAGGTTGGCACTTTACACTTTTCTTATCTTTTATTTCTTAATCTTTCATCTATGTTCTACTCTTTATTGCATAAATTCTTTATAAAGCTACAACCTAGTTTTTTTAAAAAACAAACCAAAATTCAACAATTATGATGCCAAATCTTCTGGCTTAGAATACTAGATGGATGGTGGCTACATTAACTAGCTATTACTGCAATAATACTACAAAACAAACCACCCTAAGCTCAATGGCTTACATTGACAATTTGTGTTTCTGTGCTTCTATAAGTTGGATCTTATGAGTTTGGCTCTGGGTGGAATGAACTCTAGGCAGTAGGTTAGGTTCAAGTGAGTTCCATGTGTTTCTTATTCTCTCTGGACTGGTATATACTTACATGTTTTTCTCATGGCAACTGGTAAGACCACAAGAGGATGAGAAGAAATACACAATGCCTCTCATGGCCTAGCCCCCAAACTGGCCATTTTTACTTTACCAACATTCCATTGGCTTTGGCAAAAGTTACATGGCCAAGGTCAACATTGTTCAGGCAGGAAAATACATTCTACCTTCTCCAGTGGATAGTACTGTAAATTCATAAGGCAAAAAACGTAGATGCACAAATATAGAATGGTCATGGAAAATGAAGTGCAATGGTTCAATTACCTTAGAACTATAATTTATTGAGAAGAGAACAAAGTCATTTGCTGCCAAATACATTTTTATTTAATTAAAAATTAATTTAAGTCAGTCTCTACATTCTGGGAATTATTACTAAAACTTGACCAAAGGGCCATAGGGAGGTAGTTTTTTGTCAAACATATTGAACTGCAAAATTTGTTCTCATCAATTTCCTTTGACTTTTTCTGACAGCAAATGCCATTGGCAAACATCAGTAAGAACAAGTTTTCAGGCTTTGCCTAAAGGAAGTTTGTGATGTTATTCCTGGAATAAATGATTCAGCTTCTGGCTAGTTGCTATGGAAATTAATATACAGCAGCATATTGCTAATAACGATTTAATGTTTTATTGCTTCACACCTAATCTTATGTTTTTATTTGCATTTTAAATAAAGAAATGTCTTTCACTTTCATTATTTACTGTACATTTAGTGTTAGTTGAACTGGAGGTGAGATGTGATAGAAATCAAATTTTTCTAAATAATAATAGTGTTGGTAAAACATTCCATTAATATTTCTGTATTAAACCTTCTAGAAATTCTGCAATTAGATGTTTGTTACAATCCAGTTATGTGGCTATACTATGGGTTGTTTTTGTGTACAAAATTGTAACTTTAATTAAATAAAAGAATTTGATACTTACACTTTTTTTATGAATTTTTCATGCCAAAACAAGACAAAAATGTTTCACTACTAATAAAATATTTTTAAAAAATTTCTTTCATCTATAATTTATACATTGGTAACTGTAATAAAAATATATTAGTATTTTTCAATGCCCAAATAATGATGAATACCATTTGATTTAAAAAAACTCTAAAACAAAAAAGTACATATAAATATTAATGGCAAATATAATATCAGATGATTTGCATAATGTACATCTTGCTAAATAGAACTTGTGCCATTTACATATGAGTGGTGCAGATGGGGGTAGATATTCTGTTTGATAATATTATGGAAAACAAGAAAAGAGAAAGATTTTCTCCCAAAGGGTATTAGTTCTCAGTTTTGAAGTCTTGAAAATAATAAATTCCATAGCCCAAACAATAGTTAAAAGGAACAGCAAAGATGTAAACCAAGGCAGAACAAACATGAAAGGAGTGAGGAGAAACCTGTGGGACAACAGGGGACTTGAATGAAGACAGGTTTTTCTCAACTCTTGACATTATTACAATAGGCCACTGACATGAAGTCATAGAATATAACCACTAAGCCATTGTTGAAGTGTGTGTGTGTGTGTGTGTGTGTGTGTGTGTGTGTGTGTGTACACATTTACATTTCTTTTGCAGTTAGTATCACAAATGTTTGTCAACCAGGAAAAAAAAATCCAGAGATGAAATGTAACTGCAATACAGGGTAGAGAAGTTGAGAATTAAGGCTGGAGAATCAGACTACCCATATAAATCCTGGCTCTACCAATCTATTACTTCTGTGACCTTGCACAAGTTATATATCATCTCTGTCCTTCAACCTCTACAAGTCAACAGGTGTTCATTAATAGCAGCATTCTGGATTGTTGAAAGAGTTAAAAGATAGAATATGTCGAAGCACTTATTAGTGCAGGGCCAAAATATGATTCTCAATACTTTAGTTTTAATATATGACTTATTTGAGCATCACTGTCTACACATAATCTAAATTCTAAAGTGACCCATATAAAATATCACTGGTCAAATGTATGTTTTGACAAAACCTGTATGATTTGGATTAATATAGTTAGGATTTTATAAGTAAAAATTTTCACTTTGAGATATAGGTATCTTAGTTTCCAAACTGATTACATTCAATGAGTAATTGCCAAATCTTTTTCTTTTTTGGTTCAGTCAGCACAGTCCCTCTAATGTGTTAATCCATTCTTCACTCTGCCAATTTATAACCCAATGTAATGGTCTGTTTCCCAGAAGATCCATAAAGAATAACACCGAAGCACAAAATCTTGTGTGTCTGGCAAAACCTCTGGTTTGGCCAAAATCATCAATATTAGGTGACCCATCTGAAAGAGTATTTAATTAAAAAGCACATTTGAAGTGTAGGAAAAAATATTAGCTCACAAGGAAAGATATTATTGCTGTTTCTGTTATTTTGGGTTTAGATTATCCAGAAACTCTCAGTCACCTCTTGACTTGGCAAGTGGAGATGGGACAATTAAATATTGAAATATCCTGGAATATTCCTCATATATTATATATAGACCATTCCTCAGAGGCTACTGAGATTATTGCTTGGATTTCAAAATTGCAATTTGATTTATGTTATCCAACCCATTTAATCCCCACTTGTATAGGTCTACATTGTAATTCCTGTCTGGTACACATACCAGAGTTTGAAGCAGACAAGTAATTCTATTTAACAGCTGTTAAATAGGGGAATCACAGGTAGCTTTCATTCAAATGTTAATTGCTCTCAGTGCCTTGCTCATAAACTCACTCTGCAGTCAGGTACTTTAAGCTGTGTTGCAGGGAGATATAAAAGTAAGATGAGTTACAGGCACCCTGACAGAAAAGGAGGATGGACTCTGAGTGTGCCTAGGCCCTTGGAACTGATACGAGCATGGAAATCAAATAGTGGTGGATGCTTGAGAGGTAATAGCTGTTTTTCAAGACAGTAGGAGTTTGCAGAAAGACCCATAGGGCCTATAGGTAAGTCAGCCATAAAACATTTACAAATTTAGGTTGTAACAAGAGGCTAAATTTGTCAGTTGGCAAATTATCAAACTATAAAACTGTGCTGAGCGAGGACAAAGGTAGCTTGTTGTTTTGGAATACACTAAGTAAATTAAAACTAGTTTGGAACTAAATAAATGAATAGGTGATTTTATTGGAGCCAGCAGTTTTGAATGTGGCAGAGATAATCACTTTGTACCTGGTTTTTCAATAAAATGCCTAGGAAGGACACTGGATTATCTTTCACTAGCAACTGTTTGAAAAAAAATGAGTAGCCTAAAGGAAAAAATATCAATAGCACAATTTGGAACAAGTCAGTTTGCCACTCTGAAATTCAGTTTCTTCCTCTGTAAAACAAGATAAACTCAATAGGTCTTTGTGATCCCAACGTGGTTCAACTTTTGGGTTTTTAGTATTTGACTATCTCTGGAGTCACTAAAAATGCAGGAATCAAATCCTCTTAATCAGATACAACTAAACGCAAAGCTCTAACCGACTGGCCTGAGGGAACAACCATGACCATCTGCAGAAATATTAGGTCTCAGCAAACAGAGGTACAATTAGGGGCAAATTGGGCGATTCAGGAGGAAAGTGTGAACTTTCTGGTCTGACATGCCTCAGAAACCCTAATACTTTTTGTCCAAACAGCTGAACTACCCAAATTTATTTTTTCATTTAATGAAATTTATTTTTAAGTATTTACTATGTGCTAGATACTGTTGATGCAAAAGTACACACAAAAACTAATGGCTAGGAGTTATAGATTTAAGCATTTTTACCTTTTCACGTAAATGCATGAGATTTTACTCACATTTCCCCTTTCATTTAGATTGCAGGCACCTCTAATGGACAGACAATGCATATAAGCAATTGTTTTTATAGTCACTTTATGAATGTCTTTCGTTAATGATAGAAGAAAATTTCCTTCTAAGAATTTTCCTGTCTTCTTGGCACTTAACTATGCGTGCTGTTGGGCACAGTTGGAGATCTGAGGAATTCATTTATTCTTTGAAAGTTGTCTTGAACCGAGAGACAGGAGGTATGTGCATGCACACACGTATTCTTACATTGTCAATTTCAAAAGACATTTTTCAGTAATGCAAATTGATTTTGATGCACTGTATAAGTTTATAAAAATATTCTTTTATTCATAACATTGAGAAACAAAGGTTATTAATTGTCAAGAAATTTTGAGGCTGATTTTTAAATGACTGTATGTGAGAGGGATTAAATATGCCACCTCAAAATATACCACTTGGCATACTGATTATTTCAAATTAAAGTTATTTAAAAGCTGGTGCAAGGACACTCTGACCCTCCTAGGTCCCCCTGAAAGAAGGAAATAAATCTCTCATGTGAAAAGTACCCTCCCCATACCCTCCCTGTACATCTTTATCACCAGAGAGAAAATTTTGAGCCAGGAAGCCTGTATAAATAAAACTTACTTCTTCACTAATTTATTACCCTAAGCTCAAACTTCATCGTCTTGTCAATTCTTCCCAATTTTTTTATTTTTTGTCTAAAATATATAATTCTGCCTGCTATGGTCACTTCTTTGAGTCTCACATTTCTATGAGCTTCTATAGATACAAAGTTAAATTTATTTTTCTCCTATTAATGTGCCTTATGTTGATTTAATTGTTAGGACAAGCAAACATACGCATGAAAATATCAAACATAAAATATATAGAAAATGTGAACTTGCCATGTTCAGAAGAAATACAGACTTTGAAAAGATCTCTGTATTTCAATATATCACATATACATATAGCAGGTCCTTGAACAGTTTTATTCAATGTTACTTTGTTATAAGGTTGATGAAATGCTATAAGAACTATATTCTTGCTTATATCAATTAGCCTATGGTAAAACTGGTTTTGTTATACATCATTTCACTTAAAGTTGCAGAACCTATCAATGACATTGAGGACTTACTGTAAATAATATTCATCTCATTGATTGCTAATTCTTTTAACATTTTTCTTTCTCAGTTTGCTTCTCTTTTATTTGCTCTATTAGCTACCCTTATTTACTGTTTCTATATTCACCCATATTTTCTGTCCTCACCCTATTCAAAAATAATTCCTTCCGAATGCATCCTCTGGGCATCTCTTGATGCACTGAGGCAAGGATAAAATGAAATGCCCAGATTTGGAGAAGAGGTCAGTGTTAGGAGCTCTGTTGCCTATATCATAAGATGCCAAAGTGCGAACACACATTCCATTGATTCTTGCTAGAGAATCCCTAGGATATATTTTACAAATACAAACCAGTCTAAATTTGATTCCTCTGTTGCTCTACCTGGTATCAAAGTTCTCCCTACGGAACCGCCATGCTCATCCCTCCAATGTAAATTCCCTCATTAGTATAGCTCCCTAGTATCTTCTGCCACCAAAAGCAGTGCTCTGGGACCCAGGAGATATCAAAGCATCATGGTTTTCTATTGCAGCATTTCTCAAAATAGCCAGTCCACAAAATCTTTGTTAGCAAGAGTAAGGAGACCCTGTCAGAATGTAAATGAACTCTTACTGCTTCATCAAGAATGTCTTGCTGTCTTAAAAAAAAAAAAAAAAAAGCCAGCTGAACTAAACAGTGTGCTCATTGATATGGTTGACTCAAGCTTCTTATCACATCATGGATCACTCTGTGGACTTGCACTGCCCACAGATCATAGTTTGCATAACTCTGCTCTATTATGCTGTGTTGCAGAGCAATACCTCTCCCCACTCTGATCATCAACACTTTACAGGGTATCTTGGGAGGTTATGCTGATGCCCTAGTGTTTGAAGAGCCTACAAGAAAGAGCCCTTTCATGTTTATTCAAGTGTGATATAACTCCCCTTGAGTCCAGTGAGCGGTGGTGCTGGGATAGTGTTGAATCCTTTGCTCTCTTCACAATCAGCTCACTTTTCTAATCACTTAGACCTTCCTCTTGGTAAGCTTATCTTGCCAGATGATTTTTCCCTTACAATTAGGTCTCTTCCAAGAGCTCCTTGATCTTTACATAAATTGCCGCCTGGCAAGTCTGTCCCACCAGATAACTGGACATGTCTTAATCCTACTTGGGACACAAAATTGTAAGCAAATTGAAACTCAAGCTGGATTCATTTTTGATGTCCTAATTTATTCACAGTTTATTTAGCAGTATGTGCTAAGTTGCACATGGGGTAGGGAGGATGGGTAGAGCTTAGCATTCACTATAAATAACCTAGAGAATAATTGAGGATAAGATATGCATACAAATGCATAGAATAAATATTACATTAACTCTAATAAGTATAATGAGACAGGTATTAAAAGTATAAAATAAATATAGGAAACAGATATGACATGATTAAAAGAATAGAAAAATGGTTGAGTAAGAAGCTACATTTGAGATAAGTTTTAAAGCATGTTTATGATTTATGATTAGGCAGAAAGAACTATAAAGGATGAGAAACTATTGCATGCTTTCATTTGTGTTATGCTGGACTCATCTGAGCCATGTGAAACCTGAGCTCATTGTTGATAATTGCTCACACTGGTCTTTACTGACTAAATAAAATAAAAATAGCAAGTGGTTCAAGGATAATATTGTATCCACTAAATTTTTTTGGCAGGTCATAATCTTAGTTTATGCCATGCGAATGTTAAAAAAAGAAAAGAACATGATTTATTCCTGGTGTTTTGTCAGACCCATGCTTTGAGGGTGTGAATAAAAGGACAATGATTGATCTAAATGGTTAGAAAGTTAATTTCATAGCAGCTATATTTGTACAAGACAGTGATTATTATCTTGGGAGGCCTTACCATTATTTAAAAGCATTTCTCCTTAAGTCAGAGAAAACTTTTACACTATCAGTAATTTCCTTGCATCCTTTCTCTACTAAACTTTAATTGCTTCCTATGCTCCCAGTTAGATTGATTTGGATCTCATTAATTCACTGTCTAAAAGCTCTAGTTTATAAAAATGAGTAATTTGATAAAGAATGGCAATTAGGACTTGTTTCTATAATAGCAATTTCAGTCAATTTAATGCAAACCACTATGGTGTATTTGGTTCCATTTCAAGACTATTGCTTCCTGTTATATTCCACGTGAACTAAATTTCTCACTGATCCCTGAGAAATAAACATTAGTAATAACTCAGAAAGAAACTATCTCCCATTTCTTGTTGTAGTGTAGCAATTTAAGATGTTTACATATATAAACACCGTGAAAGCAACTTCTCTAACATCATATAGCAAAGAGAATGGATTCCCAGGGACAGCTGAGCAAGTCCATGGACTGAACAATGGGGATATTTTGTTCTAGGCTTGCCTCTTAAAAGAAATTTTATTCTCCTTATAAAAGAAAATTAATAAATATGGATTATTCACAGTGCAGGGAAAAAAAATTATTAGAGGAGGCACCTGGACTACATTGTTCTGCTCTGTCCCCAAGATTCCATTTTACCCTGGGGCCTCACTAATTTGCCCTGCAGTATGGGGGTGGGTGCCCTGAAGGGAAGGTGATGCATTTTCTTAACAGTGCTATGCACTTTGCTTCTCTTGCTTATTTGCTGAGGCAGTCTGAACATTTAAATAAGACATATGGAAGGTGGGGGAATAACAAAAGGGAAGTCGTTGTGAAGAGTGTTGACTTTAGATAACCTGACTTGCAAAGCATAGCTTACTTACTCTTTGTGTTCTCAGGCCATGTGTGTCCTAATGACTTAAAAAAAAAAGGGACCTTATCTAAATCCCTCTCTTCCCAATAAAGTGGTGAAGATAAAGACCCCATCTTTTATAAATTATCAAGAAGGAATAAGCATTGGATGCCTTAAAGTCTAAACTGAAGGAGTGAGTTTAATTCCCCTCCCCCACCTATCAGCACAGCCGTCCTCAAACTTCAGTGCCCACAAGAATCACTAGAAAGATGAGTAAAAATAAGAATCTACAGATACCTACTTCTAAAACTTTGATTCCATAGGACTGGGCTGGTACTCAGTAATTTGTATTTTAATAGATACCCCAGGAGATTTTAATGCAAGTTCTTTGGACCACACATTGCAAACTCTGTACTAGAGACTTTGTTATGACTTTTCCAGATTTTTCTGATTATTGTCCCTGAGAAAGAACACCATGGAAAGGCAATTGTCACAAAGTCTCAACATGGTCTTGCAGTTTCAACAAGCCCAACAAAGTATAATGATCCTTTCAGAATATAACTCTATTATGTTTATATGAGACAGACATAGAATGATACAGGTCCTACTACATAGGACCTAACATATCTTTTCCCCATGACCTAAAGTAAAGAGGTTTGGCTAGATCTTTACTACAATTATTTTCTCCATCATTCAATGCATATTTATTGTCTATTACGTGCTGGGCACTGAAGTTTCCAACTATGTTTTTGAATGTGCACATTTAAATTTTAAAACTTCTATAGACCATCTTTTCCACATGATTGTCAATAGATTTCAGATTCCACTGATTATGAGATTATTGTCAAAAACTATTATGACTTCAGGAACATTTTTAAATAACTCCAATTGATACTGTTCAGAATGGCAACTAAATTTGTTTAAAAACTAATGAAAAATAGTGCATAAAAGTATGAGATTTTTTTACTTCAGCCAGAGAAATGATCAATGTCCATATGGAATTACAGTCTTTATAGCACTACCCTGAGATTCCCCAGGGAACCACAGCCCACAGCATGAAAATCACAGGACTAGATGTTCTTCAAGATTCCTTTGTAGATCCTTAAATTCCAACTTGCTAAAACTCTAAGACTGGAATTTTAATATGAAATCTATTAGTATATGAAAAGAAAACCTGAAATCTAGGCAGTTTAATATTTTTTTGTTCATTCTTTCAAAAAGTCAAAAGCTGACAGGATGAAATGAAATTCTCAGTATACAAACTATTCTGTTCTAAGAAAAGATGTTTATGATAGAAGTAAATAGAATTATGAAATTAGCTCAATCAAGTTTTCTTAAATCCATCTTAGGTTATATTAATTGATTGTTTTGATTGGCCGTGCCTGTAAAACCAAGCCTGATTGTTTTAAAAGTATTGCCATGGCATTCTAAGTGCCCCTCTATTTTTCATGATTATTTCTGGGAACTGCGAGGAGTCAAGTGGCCCAACATCATCTTCATTCCAATTTGGTTAGTCTCAGCCTCAGGGAGGCCTTTTTGTCTATAAATGCTTTATCAGCATAAAGACTAACAATGGGTAAAAGTTAATTAATCCATTTAGGAATCTGTTTAAAATGTTTAAATTTATTTTTATAATAAGGTATGCAAACACCTAGATGGAATTGCTTGTTTTTTAACTTTGTGTATTAGGTATAAATCTGACTCTCATGCTCTCCTGTACAAGACCATTGACCATGTGTTATTCAACGTGCTGATCCTGGTACCAGTCAGAGCACTTGCACATAGTAGATGCTTCACAAATTTCCATCAAATGCATGAATGAACCAACAAAGATAAATCATTCCTTTTCTCTCAGCTTACTTTGTATCATTCAACAGATATATGTATCCTTTAACCTTCCTGTGCTTTTGTGATAAATATTATTTAGTGACCAAGAAATTTTAACATTGATTTCTGAAGTACTTATCTCCTTATCAGACTGTCTTACCTACTGAAAGAATTCAGCTCAATGTATTCTACACACAAATGCAGGTCTCTTGAATTTTACTCTCATTAAACTGCACAGATTGCTTTATTTAACAACAATCCATTGAACATCAGCAAGTAAAGATGCAATGAAAGACAAAAAAAGAGTACTCAGACACAAGACCTGTCTAAAAGATCTTAAAATATAATGGAAGAGAAAAAATTAATATATAAATACCTAATAAACAATCTGTTAATAAATGATACATAAAAATTGCAGGTAAAGTATTATAAGTATTTCAAGCAGCAGTAATAACACTTAACCAAATTTTCATAAAGGCACAGAAAAAAATGCCTAACATTTTCAAGCTAATTTTAACAGTCCTATATCATTTGTTCTTTGTGAGAAAAGAACGAGTGACAGTCGGTTCACATTATATTCATAAATCTCTACTATTTAATTCTAATATATAGGTATGTAATTAAACATTCATGTCCAAATCCAAGAATCCAAACAAATTTCTTTGCTTGAAATTGCAAGACCTTAATTTTATATTCACTTGCCTACCTACCAGGTTCCTAATATAACAATTTGGATTTAACCAACTGATATTTAAATATTAGATGTGGTCTGGGAAGTCCAATGAAGTATTAACTACTTCTCAATAGGTGTACCTAAAACTTCTATTGTTTGCATCAGTAATTATCTGATCCCTTAATTATAGGTGATGGCATCTGAAGACTATTTTATTCCCAAATTTGCAATTTAGTTTGTAGCATTTACAGACAGATGAATTATTTGGTATAGCTTTGTTTTTCATTATACTTTTAAAGTTTCATTCTCTATGTTATTTTTGGAGGATACAGAATAATTATTTTCCCCTAAGCATCACCAGCATTTTGTAGAGTTAGACAGATTTTTAATAGAAAGAATTATTTGAAGGATAGGTATGACATAAAATCTGTTCAAATACATCTGTTACCCCTCAAGTTGACAGATTAAAAAAGCATTTAGAAACATAGAGAGGTAAGAATATCAGAACCTAGAACTAGTGTCATTTTGTATAAAAATGATTTCTAGCAATTTATATCTCATATCGAGTAGACAAAATGTTGTCAAGCCTGATTAACATTAGAACTGACAATATTGTTTTCAGTTTAATAACATGGAGTTCAATTACTTTACCTGCTATGATTAAGGAGAAACCACAAAACATTTGATAATTAGTAGCTAAGATTGTGCCAAATTTATTTACTAGCCAGAATTTTTTCAAGTTTCAAACTATTTAACAATTCCTTGAATGCAAACAATGTATTTACTTTAACCAGAGGTGGTTTCAGATTTTAGAAATCTGAATTTTGCATAATTTTGTGGATCCCTTTAAGGTAAAGAACACAAAATTACCAACACAAAATTAAGTACATAGCCTTAAAAAGGTGCAAACCAAGGTTCAGAAAACCTGAAGCATGAGCATTCTCAGACTCATAGTAATCCTACTTGGCCAAAATTTACAATGTTTATTATAGTATGCTTGGTTTTAAAAGGCATGTCACGCAGAGGTTGGCTCAGTCCTCCCAGATGATTTGCCCTTTGGAGATTATGAGATTTGTGTCTTCTGGTTGTGCTAAACTAGTTCAACTCAGTGTATGTAGCTGTCTTCAGTCTTCTGCCAAGTAGTATCGACTAAGAGCTGTCTCTCTACAATTAGATTTCTATGATTTGAACCTTTGTTCTTTCCCTACTTGTGTGATTAGTGGCAAATTACCAACCACTGCTCAGGCTCCCTCTTCATCCATAAAATTGGAATAACAACAATAAGATTACCTATTTCAAAGGTCTGTTAGAGGATTAAAACATGATTTAAAGCAAGTGAAAGGTTTGACACAGTGTCTTAACACCTACCAAACAGGCATTGATTTATATTCCGTAAAAATAAGTATATTTGTGAACTTCAAGTACAATGATAACATGATTATTCCTGTGCATTATGCCTAATGATTTCTACAGAGGCTTCTTTGCCAGATTTTGCTGGTAATATAACATGACTGATATTCCATGTAGACTTTATCCTATTGGTAAGTAGCAATAGAATATCTTGTTATTGTAGATACCAGGCTTAAGCTTCTAAAGAGATGCATCAAATTGTTAAATTATTTTATCCTTTTATTCTATCTTTAAAAATTTTATAAAATTGTATAGATAACTGTATATGTCAGAGAAGCCTTAGATTGTTATTATGATTGAAATTAACAACACATCAGATTCAAGCTTTGATCTCTAGATACTTTGATTAATGAAAGTAAAACAAAAACTTGTAATTATTCATGCATTTGGCCTTTCTTTAAATCTAGCTGACCTGTTTCAAAAAAGTTTTTATAAATTGAGACTAGAATTTCCCAAATGGATTGATATCTTCAAAGAAATTAAAGTAATATAGAAAATAAGATAGTTACTGAATGAATTGACTTGGCTTTTTGATCAGAGATAGATAGCTAACTATTTTTCTACTTTTAGTTCCAGAAAGTAAGAAAGAAAGCCTTGTCATAAAAGACTTTCTTGACTATCACATTGGAAAAATAATACTTGAACACTATTCTTTCCTTTAAAATTTCTTTTTAAAGATTTTCTTCAGAGGTCATAGGGTTTTGATAGATTTTTATTTTCACTTGGCTAGTTCAACTAGTTTTCAAGTCTTTATCTTCACAAATTTAAGTGTATTAATCCATATTTTATTTCATTTGAGTCCATTTGTTTCTGAGAAATTGACAAAAAATAAGCATGTGCAGGAAGTGTGTATGTGTGTGTGTATATATAAATACTATTGGCTTGAAACAACAGAAATAAATCAAATGCATTTTCTTATATATAAAGTTTGGATATGGCAGGTCACTGTGTTGATTTAATAAACTAATAATGCTATAAAGACTCAGGTTCTGATCTGCTGCCATTCATATTTTGGATTGTGTCACTACGTACTGATGACATCTGTCCCTGTTTTCAGAAAAAAACAAAAGCTTCCCCAGAATCTTTTCTAGCATATGACTACTTAAACCCTTTGGCCAAAAATGTGTCATTTTTTTCCATAGTAAAGAGACTGAAGAAGTTAACATGTCCTAAAATTCATAGTGGAAGTCAGCAAGGATAAAAGGATTGAGGACAGATATTATATTTGCCACTGAAACAAATATAACATTAAAAATAATGCTATATACTTCTTATGTAGTATTTATATTTTAAAGCATCTTTATATCTTCCACATTAATTAGTGAAAGTAAGTCTTTTCTGGATGGTAATTAAGATTCTATATTTGAGGCTAATTATTTAAAAACATAATTCTTCACTCATTATTTAAACATGTTTCAACAACTGACAACTAGACCCTACACAACTAGGTGCTACAGCAGATACATAGATAAACTTTATACTTTCCTTCCTCAGAGATGAGCAAACCCATAAAAACAGTGTGTGGTAGGTAGAAAAATGCCCCCCCCCCCACATACACACACACAAAGATGGTCATATCCTAATCCTGTGACTATATTACATTGCCTGGCAAAAGAGATTTAAGGCTGCAGATGGAATTAAGTTGCCAATCAGCGTATTGGCAAGGGAGAGATTCGTTGATTATTTAGATGTGCCCAACGGAATCACCTGAATCCTTAAACATAAAACAAGAGGCACCTGGTGCATTGGAAAACTGGAACAAAATTTGCCGTGGCTGACTTCAAAGGTGGAGGAAGAGAGTCAGGAACTAAAACTTGTGGTGGTCTCCAGAAGATAGGAACAGACCTCAGCTGACAGCAAGGAAACGAAAGCCTTGGTCTGATATCTGCAATGATCTAAATTCTACAAACAACCCAGATAAGCCTGGAAGAGGATTGTCCCCTGAAGGAACTTCTGGAAAGAGACATAGCCCAATAAGACTTGCTATCTACATAATTATAAAATAATAAAATATGTTATCTTAAGCCACTAAATTTGTAATAATTTATTAAAATATTTAAAAAGTGATATATAGTAATATGTTAACAGATATATTAAATAAAAAATTGTGATATAGCATAATAAAGGCTTAAGAAATGTCTTGAATATCATATTAATTTTATATACTTATAAGAAATAAGTAATAAGGGGCCATCAAGAACTTTTAGCTATTGGGGAAGCCACAGGAGAGAAAGTATGCAAAACTTTTACTGCATAAAATTTATCAAATAAAAATTTCCCCAAGTCCTACAATGCCTGGAACTTAAAATGAGCAACACCTAGGGTCTGGACACTTGTTAAAGAGTCTACCATTTAATAATCTCGTTACTGGTAAACATGGTATGGGGCATCTTCAGGAAAATGAACAAATTATCTTTGTGATTTAGTTTACAAGATTTTTAGTGTGATAGTCGAGGTTTCTATAAAAAGCGCCTGTGTATTCACTAAATTAAATGCAAAGTATTATTTTTTTTATATTTGTGTTTTCCAGTTAGAATAAAGTAGTGTATGTAAAAACTTATTTTCATGTTTTTACTACTGTGAAAATTCTTGTTTATCCATAGCAAGCATGTTTCAGGGATTAGTTTTTATTAAGTCTTATAAACCAAAGCAAGATTGAAATTTTAAAGGGGGCTATCTTCAGTGACATAAATAGAAATAATATATTTGTCTTTAGCTTAATGAGTGAATAGATTATTCTCCCTGCCATACACCACTGAAACTTTTAGGAGACAAAGACCAAAGCCAAGTCTTCTAGTTGAGGCAAAGCAAGACACAGGCAACTCAATAAACTAAATTTAATGTAAGCAATAAAATTAAAGTTTTTAATATAGTAACATCAGTATCATCAAAACAAATTTGAAAAATGCTTGCTACATCCTCCAGGGTGATTTTCAAATGTTATATGTTTACTTTTGAAGAAGACATTTGAAAATAGAGTTACTACCAAGTCCACATGACACTGCCAAATTCACTGGCTAAGCGGATTTGCAATTTTCTGTTGTCTTAGTAATTGGCTGTGAAGCTAACCATCAGACAGCCTGTGTGGTAAGCCAATTTGTTCATCAAGGAGATAAAAAAAATTCTGGTTCAACTATGCCTCAGTACACTCTTTGTAGTTGCCTGGCTGTTAGAAATTCATGTCTGCTTTATGACTGGAGGGAAGGATTTGGGTTTACATTGCAATTGCTATGCTGTATCAAGATGCTTTAGTTGTTTACAGCAAGACAGTCCAGGAGCTGGCAGTAGACCCAGCCAATAAAGAAGGACAAATATTTGGGAGATGACAAGAGCAGAGGCATGCCACACAAGTTCCATTTGAGAAGTAATTATTTCCTTTAAAGACCCTATAGACTCCAGTTAAAATTTAGGCAAAATATTTTATGGTTAAACATTTAATTCTATCTTAACAGTCTCCTAACTTACCCACTTGAATCCACTCTGACCACCTCATGCAAGGCTGCCTGAGAGATCTTCTCCAATGTGTGAATCTCATCAAAGAACAACAGTGCCCACCCTTCTGCCTAAAATCTTTTAATGGCTCCCTATCCGCTTAGATAAAAACAACTCTCAATAGAGGCTGTTAGCTCTTTAATGCCTGGTTATGACCTACCTATCCACTTCTTATATCACCCTACCCTTTGCTCCCTGCTCCCACACAGGTCTTTGTGCCCCTTAAACTTGCTGTGCTGTCTTCTGTCGTTAGATCTTTATGAACACTGTTTTCTCTAAATGGAGGACTGTTTCCTTCCATTTTACTTCATTAACTACCACTCACCTTTCAGATCTCAGCTCAAGGATCAGTTCTTAGTCAGTATAACTTTCCCTGACCTCCTAAGGGAAATTCTTTCTATTGGGTTCATACCCTCATGTACTAACTTGTATCACTTTTCATAGTTGCAAACAGATTCATTCATGTGATTATCTGACATTATATCTTTTTCACTAATGGTAAACTCCATGACTGTATATTTTTCCTCACTATTGTTTCCCTAGAACCTAGAAAAGTACCAGAGATATAGGCATTCAAGAAGTATTAGTTAAGTAAACAAAGAGATGAAGTAAGAATATTTTCATGGATTCTTGATTACATAATTTCTATTACACATTGTTATGTAGCTATCTTCCATGAAGAAAATAAACTGCCATATCATCTAGCATTGCTTTCAACAATCATTTGCTTAATGCAAGTTTAAGAAATAGAATTAAAATTATATAAACAGAATTGTGTTTACACATAGCCAGGAAAAGTGTCATAATGGTTAGAGGGTTTTTTGATTGTTTTGTTGTTATTGTTGTTGATGTTGTTGTTTTACTTTTTGTTTTTCTCTTCTTGTTTTGACATGCTGAGTATGCACTGGTAAGTGTAAAATAAATAGAAAGAAATGTGTCACAGTGCAGCAGTATGCATGACATTCAAAATGCTATTGAGTTTTAAATGCAACACTGCCATTTGTTATGGATCAAGCAGCACTGCAAAGTGAAAGAGAAAAGTCACATATGGTTTCTGTCCCAACTACTCAGCTTTGCCATTATAGTGCAAAAGCAGCCATTGACAAGGCATAAACACATGAGAATGACTACAATGGTTACTTTTGATCAGTGAGTATGGTAAGAGCAAAGACAAAGAATACCAGTTCTCCTACCTAAAGTAGGTGGCTCTAGAGAACACAACGTAGTATTTTTAGAGTCACTGAGAGGTAACAGATACTCTTGTGCTACACTTACTTAAATTAAAATTAACTAATACTAAAAATTTTATTTAGTCCTGGAGCAGAAGTTACAACAGAATAGATGTTAGGGATCTATGAAATCAAGAGTTAAAATTTACTTCATACATGTACAACTTTATTCTCCTCATTTTGCAGAAAAAAATAAGCCCAACAAGCTTAAGAAATATGTCCATGTTCAAATTCCTGTTGAGGATCAACATCAGGGCTAGAGGTCAAATAGCAGAGTGAGATTCCTAAATGATTTCTATATGTTCAATATGTACTGATTCTGTAGGGAATATTCACGCATCCATTTGTGCATATGGAAAATGTTATTAATAGCTAGCTATTTGGCAGAACTGTCAGAGTATTTAAAAAAATAGAAATAAGTTTTCTGAATTTTAAAAACACAATAACTAAGGCAAAGTTCCAAAACTACAATTTTTAAAAATCATACAAGAAAAAATATATAATCATAGAACATTACTTGGCTGAACGGTAAATAATATTTATGTAATCATAATAATATAAATAATAATTATTAATTTAACCAAAAATGATGGTATTACTACTGAGATAATTAAAGAAATGTAAAAATGGATAATGTCTAAAATTGATATATCCAGAAATAACAATATAAATAACTTATGAATAAATGCAGAGATAAGTGTTTTAAAGTATCACCTCTGGGAAATAGAGATGAGTGGTAACAGTTGGAGAGAGGGACTACTATTTTTTTCTTAAATCTCAGCATTTGTTTCAATTAAGGTTCATTTAGGAGAAAGAAACTGCACAGCAATTAGAACAAGGACACTTTAATATTAAAAATATGTATTAATTATAATAGGATACTGAATTAATGGGGAATTAACTACTGAAAGATAAAAAAGAGTCAGGCCATGCTACCCTGAACAAGCCTGATCTCATCTGATCTCAGAAACTAAGCAGGGTTGGGCCTTCTTAGTACTTGGATAGCAGACTACCTAGAAAGACCAGATGCTATAGGCATAAAAAATAAAAAAATAAGAGATTGTAAGCTGACAAGGTCCTTGCAATTTGTGAGGTCAAGCTTTTAAGAATTTCCTTGCCTTAAAAAATAATAGATAGATAGATGATAGATAGATATATAGATAGATAGATAGATGATAGATAGATGATAGATAGATAGATGATAGATAGATAGATAGATAGATAGATAGATAGATAGATAGATAGATAGATAGATAGATAGATAGATAGATGATAGATAGATAGATAGATAGATAGGTAGATAGATAGATGATGATAGATAGATAGATAGATAGATAGATAGATGATAGATAGATAGATAGATAGATAGATAAAAACTTCCAAAAATATAAAAATAGCATATGTACAAAGAAACCTGTACTCCTAGGGCCAAGCCAGAGGAACCAAGAAGGAAGAATTCTGGAAGACACCCCCAACTAAGGCTGAACCTTGCTTTTGAGAGCACAACCATTTCTTACTGTGTGGTATAAAAGTTTGCTGAGGTTCTGTATGGATTCACTGAAAAGATATCCTCTGGCGTGCTAAAATAAGACATCAGCAGGGAGATGCCACAAAAGCGACATCCACCAGAAAACTGCTCTCTGGGGTACTGAAAGTTGTAGCCATGAGAAGGTATTACAGAATTTGCTTAGAAGGCACTTGAGGGACAGTGTTAGGGAAAGTAACTCATGGGGAAATGCCAGGCTGATGACTCATATGTGGGGTATTAGAGGAGCTGCCCTTAGGGAAGTATTGTTCCTTGGAACTTGCCATCCAAGTTCCAGAACTCTGGCACAAGGAAGTGTCAAGGAAAGCCATCCACTGGGAGGAGAAACATCAGTGGCGATTGCTGGGACATTGCTCTCAGAACATTAAGAGAAACTGCACATAAACACATGACACCTTCTGCAGGAGCCAACTGCAAGGAGCAGTCAGACCAGCAAGCGAAGCCCTCCAGTGTCTTTCCAGAGCCCTGTGCTAACAAAGTTTAACACCAAGCTGGCCAGCAAAGGGAAAATAATTTAGTCCAGCTCTGGTTTTGCGTAGCAGGCAATGAAGAGTGGACCTGGAGCTCAGATGCAATAAGTGGATAACTTGGACACTACTTTTTCATAACTTGTTAAATAATGTGCATTACTATAAGTCAAAATTGCTGTTTTAAAAGTCGTTACTGAGAAACGTGCAGCTTATCTGACAAGATAGTATTTTTCCTACTCTTTGATGGTAAAAATTATGCTACTTAGCTCTCATACAGTTTGGCATCTACAGGAACTGTTGTTATCATTCTTAAACTGTGCATATTTATGTTGGCCTTCATTCCCATTTGTATTTTCCCTGCTCTTAATTCTTTGCTCTTAAATATATTTACCATTGTTTTATAATACACATATTTGAAAGTAGTTTCAGCAGCTTCTAAAAAATGAGACATAGTCTCTGCTTTCCAGAAGATTACTGTCTGGCCGAGGTCATAAGACAAATTCACTTAAAACAATTAGGGAAAACAAAGAACAGAATCTTGTTAAATGATACATTTTGAAAGAGAAAAATCAATGCTCTCAGAATTTCCTGAAGGAAGAATATCTAAATTGTAACAGTCAATGAAAGCTTCCAGAAGACTTAACGTGACCTCTGAAACAAGAAAATATTTGTTTCTACTGAGGGGCAAAATAGGAAGGGCAGAGAGAAGACATTGCTTCACCGCCCCCGCCCCCCACTCCGAGAGTTCCCAGGGCAGGGGAGGGTCAGAGATCCATTACTGGCATCACCATGGCTCACCATAACCTGGACCTGCTCTCTCTTCCAACATAGTCTTTGACCCATGTTTGACACTAGTTCTCTACTTCTTTCACTTTGGCTTATCTGCTGCCTTGAACACATCTAATTCATATTTCTATTAGACATTCTTTTCACATCTCCTCCTCGGAAGTCCTCTTTCTCCCTCCTCTTCATGAGCTAGAGTCTTGTGCATCACTCAAGACCAGCTATTCTGGCCTACGGGGATTTATCTCTTTTTTGAACTTCTATGGTATGTAATTCTGGAAGCACTCACTTCCAGGTCACACTATTGTGTGGCAAAGTGGAATAGTAGAAAGTGCCTAGAAGTACAGTCAAAAGACTTGGCTTCAAATCCTGGCTTTTCAGCACCCTCACTGTATTCTTTCTCCTCTCTCAGTCTCTGTATTTTCACTAAAAGTTAGGATTGGTGATACCTGCTTCGTAGTGCTGTTATGAGAAATAAATGGTTTTATATTTGTGCCCTGACAATTTTGCTGAATAAAGCACATGTTGGTTATGGCTATAAATGTGAGTGTGTGTGTTTCTCTCCTATCTAGGGTAGAGAAATAGAACAACAACTAAGAATTGTATCTATCTTAGCACCTTGCACAGTACTCAGCATGTAGTAGACACTAAATAAATAATTAGAACCAAATCAGTTTCTGTAAAAATATAAAATGATCCATCTGCACTGTATGTTCTTTATTCATCTTTGTTCCCATAGATGCATCAAAGTTACAATATTATTCACTTCAAAAATTACTGGTGAAAAAAATTTTAACTGTTGACATTCAACTATGCTGTATCAAATCTCGGGTTTATAAAAACAGTTTCTAACTCATGAACTCTCATTATAGTAACACTCATTGGATACATTTTACAGATAGTGATTGCTGATAAGTGTTCTTACAGTGAAGTACCCAAATAACTGGTATGACTAGGAACATCAGTCACAGATCAGTCAAGTAGAAAATTTGGGGAAATCAATTTCACCTACAATTGTGGAATTTCTAAATTTTTTTTCTACAAAATATGTTATGTACAGGAGATTTTAAATAAATTGTATTGACAGAACATTTCACAGGCAGGGTGGAAAAGGGAAGAGCTAAAATGAGGTAGAAGTGGTATTGATTTTGTAGTATAATGTATTGGTCCCCAACCTTTTTGGTGCTCCTATGAGAATCTAATGCCTGATGACCTGAGGTAGAACTGAGGCTATGATGCTAGCACTGGGGAGCAGCTGCAAATGCAGATGAAGCTTCACTCCCTTGCCTGTCACTTACTTTCTGCCATGTGGCCTGGGGGTTGGGCATCCCTGGTATAATATGAAGAGAACACACAGTGGAGACACTCATACCAGGGACAAATCTCATCATTTACTGGCATTTTGGCATTAGGCTTTCTTTAAGCCTCAGTACTTTTCTATATAAAATGGCAATAATGCAATTGTCATGAAAAGTAAAAATAAGTCTCTAAAGCTCCTAGTACAGGATCCTGTGTGGAAATTGGGTGACGAGCACTGTGTATGGTAACTCAATAAGATGAGGTGATATTTGAGTGTTTGCCTGAAGACCCATTTCATAACATTCCAACATTCAGGTCCAGAATGTAAACCAACTGTGTTATGACCTCAACAAACACCCATGACTCCACATCTCATTAAGTGTCTTGCCCAGGGTCACAGACTCAGCTACTGGTTAATTTGAGCTGGGTCTGCAGCATTCAAGACAATTTCTGCAATTGCTGTATTTAACAATATTCTCCCCCTCACCCGTGTGAACGACTCATTAGAAATATCACTTGGCACCCACGAAGTGAGCAGCACTCTACTTGACACTATCTAATGGATTTATCTATAATTAGTCAGGGTCTCTGCTTTAAAGGAAATGATGATCTCTTCGTTGTCCTCACTGTGATACTAAGGTAAAGGCTGAAATGAATTTGATGAGATCTGACATTGTATCTCCTGAAGAACTTAACCTCTATGAGATTCATGTAATGTAGTTGTGAAGGTTAAAAGAAATTAGATTTACAAAGCACTTAGTAGAGTGTCAAGCACATAGTGATCAACAGTCACAACAACATTATTATAACAAGTAGTTCCTATATGAACAGCTCCAAGAAACTCCAGAAATATCAGCCCTATAAGCTTCTATAAAGGTTAGGAATTATTTTTACATTAGATTGCTTTTTAAATGTAAAAGTGTTAGAAGAAAACAAATAGAAAACAGCAGCTGCTTTTTGTGTAAAAGGTAATTGTGTGACCTTTTATTGTCATTGGCTGATTGGAGGAGCTGAGTTGCTCCACTGGCTGTGTTGCTGCAAGATAAATGAAGCAGGGAGATGCACCTTGGGCAAATGAGTTAATGTCATTGAGACTCAGTTTCCTTCATAAAATGAAGCTGTTGAAATAGAAGTGTTCAGGTTGCTTTCAGCTCTGCTTTACTATGATTCTTAAACATGGTGTCTGTTCTAGTGGTGGTAGAAGAAAGCACTACGGAATTAAAGAATAGGCTTCAAAATGGGGATAAAAGATCTTGAAGCTGAGATTAAAAATGAAAATACTTTAAGGGAGTAACCAAGCAATATATTCGCTTAGAGGCATGGCTTTTTAAATGTCTGCCACTGACTGCATGACATATTTGCTTGAACAGAGTTCCTGTAGCAAGTTGACAATAATTTGATTTTCTCTGTTGCCTGACACTCTAAATTCCTATTTCCTAGGTTACCATGGAGCTCTCTCTAGCCGATGTCACTCAGTGAGTTTTGACTGTGCAGGCTTAATATGATGCCAATTTTGTACAATGCTGTTTAGTCCTTATTCCTTCAAATTAAATGATTTTCTATTTCTGAAAATAAAATATCAACAATGCCACTAAGACAAGTTTTCAACTTAGGAACCTTTCAAAAACATACCTCTTCTATTTTTATCTGCTGAGGACATGAGTTTTTATTATTCTTAGGAAACAACATGTGCAAAGGAGAGAGATATGCTACATGTAATGAGTTGGAATCTCAAGCTAGAATAGAGGCATAGCTCCTCAAGGGATCCTCTGAAGAGAGAGAAACACAGTGTGGAAAGAAAGCAGAATCTTTTATTTCAGAGCAGCTAAAAGAAACCAGACACTGAACTTTGTATATGGGAACAACAATGAGCACATGGAAAAGGTCCACTCCCTTCTCACTCTTTCTTCCACCAAAAGGCCTATAATCTACTCAAGATTCCTGTTTCCATTTCAAGTCTCACATATCTCTCATGAGATAAATGTGATGTCTATGAAGGTACATTATTCCCAACTCCTCTCTCCTCTCCTTTGAGGAGGGATTTTCCCTCAAAGCCTTCTTCTTCTTCTCCCACCTTTACTCATCTCTAAGGATGAGGAGCAAGTGACCTATCTAGAGTTAAAAGACGAACCAGACTTGCACAACTCATCTCCTTGCACCTCTCATCCTTTTGGGAGCAACCTTTCTTCATAGAATGAACATCTACATTTGCTGAAAGACCTCTGCCCTGAGAGGAGGCTGTCTGACTCTTTGTTTCAGTATTAGAAAGCCTGTACATGGACGGAGAGAAGACACATTCTCCACATCCAATTAGATGTGCAATTAGTGCAAGTGCTATTTAACCTCTCATCTTCCCTTCTGTTTGGCCTTACTTCACATTTTGTTTGGAATGCGGATGGGGAGGGGGAAGTTATTATTGCTTATCCCCGACATAAAATTATATTAATGTATGTTCTAGGATCAAATCTGCTACAACCTCAGCCGATTCTTTGCGTGAGAGTCAACTTATTTCATTGCATTTTATTTCCCAAGAATCATGTGCTAATCCATGGAACTGATTATCAAGTAAGCCATCTGTATAACTCAGTGATTAATAAAACAGAAGTCTAGAATAAAAAAAGATTAGCTTCATATTTAATGTTTCAGCCATCAATTTAACCAAAATAACTACTTTGAATTGAACTCTTCTGTACTGGAGATGTGGGCTGAAGCTCTGTATCTGATCATAGAATTTAACTAGAAAAAAAGATATGTAGTCTGAATCTACTCCCTCTTTTGCATCTGAAGTACAGTAACATGCATAATATAGAGTTAAAAATATCATTATTCCTCATCTAGTTTTTGTCACTGATCTTGAATTTCTGACCTTGAATTTTTTTCTATAAAATGAGAACAATAATATCTACCTTGCAAAATTCCAGGTGTATTAAGCTAGATAATGCATGGGAATAATATTTATATTCTGTTAAATTTATATACAAATTTAAATCGCTAATATAGATAAACTAAAAAGAAACAGAACATGCTCAAGGTCATACAACTCTGCCCTGTCAAGACGAGAACCCAACTTCTTGTCTTTCTGCTTCCATTAGAGTTTCTCAAAGTGAGATCTGGGGACTACTTTTAAATAAACACATAATTTTGAGCCTCACACCAGCTCTAATTCAGAATATCTATAGGCAAGCCCTCAGATCTGTATTTTAACAATGAAAACTAAATTTAGGAACCACTATATTTTGTCTAAAAGTTTATTCAATGCCACATTCCCATCCATTATAGCTTTACTTCTCTCTTTTACTTGAAAGCTAAAAGAATCAGTTCAGTCAAAACATTTCCTTCTATTTTGACCTACTTGCGTCAGTCTAAAAGTATATCTCCTCACAATTTAAAATCCAGCTTTCAAATTTCTACAGCCAAATGTCTCCATATCAAACTTTCTCTCAAAATACTAATTCCAATATTATTTCTTCTTCCTTAAAAGTCAGTTTGGAACTCTCAAACCTAAATAAGAATCATTAACCCATTGTACAAACTATAATAAGTATAACTGGTGAAACCTGACTATGACAAACTCCATAAAACTGCCAAATGGTTATACTCTAATAGAATTGGTTGTCGTGACCATGGTGCCAGAAATAAGGTCCAGGTCTGTGAAACTTGGAAAGCAAAATGGTTGACTTCCAACCTCTGTGAAGTGAGTTACCCAGTGAAAAAGAGTGCTTTGAATGCAGTATGAATACAAACCAGTAGGCTAGGTTCTGTAAGGCTTCTGAGTCTTTCTGCAGGCCTGAGCATGCATGGACTTGGACTGTGAATAAAATGAGTAGCCTTTAGAGTGAGCAGAGGAATAACGTGATGTGACTTTCATTTTCACAGCACTTCTACGGCTGTGATGTTGAGACTAAGGTAGAAACAAGGAGACCTGTTAGAATGTTATTTCCATAGTCTAGTGAAAGATGGTGGGTAGCAGCAAGGGAGAGGATTAGAAGCAATTGGCCTCTGTATATATTTGAAAGGTAGAGCTGACAGGATTTGATCCTCAGCGTTGATTTAACTGAGCGTTATCTATATGGAAATGATTCTACCCTACAAAACACTCTTTAATAACATTTTTAAACAATTATTATTTTTAAAGAAATAATCTTAACCTTAAAGAGAAGTGGTGTCTAAAACAAAATAAATATATATTATATTAACATACTATAACCTATGTATCATTTATAATATAAAATATATAAATAATATATAAATACAAAAATATATATAATCTATCCACATATGCAAAAAATATATTTAATCTACCCATGTTCTTAGTGCAAGCATATTATAAATTAGATGGATTTACTCTCAAATTTATTTAACTAAATTCAGTTTTGTTTTATTTTGTTTAAAACCATGGTATTCTGAAAAACTCCACAATATTAAAAAATAGATGTATTGTATTGCCAAGCTCCCTTTTTGGTCTATGAATTAAAATATATATATATATATCTAGTTTGAATATTTCTCCTTTAAGCCAAATGTCTCACAGTATAGAAGAGTTCCCTCAGTTTCTATTTTTCTTTGGTAGGCTCTGCTTATTATCTTGCCCTTCCATTGTCCTCCAAGTTCTCAGTTTTGAAAACTAATCTTCCATTCACATGCATTTCCCCTGGGAAACTTCTGTTCCACCTTTCACATTGCTGACTAGTTTTCTTCATCTTCCCTCCTTTGTTTCTTTCAGCAAGCCTCCTATTGGTAGACCAATCAAGGCAGACTATTTTCCTTCACCCAGGAGGCTTATAAAACCGTCTCTGCAAACTAACTAGAAGTTCCGTGATTGAAGCCAAGATACCAGTTGAAACTATAAATAAAATGTAGCACTGAAATGTGAGGCAGTATTTTTTTTTAAGTTATTTAACAGGACACCATCATTTTTTCTCTTCTACACATTTTTTATATCATTGCATTTTAATGTTCAATATGACACCCCAAATGAAATGCTGAAACCCCCTGTGGACACTTTATTGTGTATTCTATCTCTTTTCTGCTTGTAATCAGGATATTAGTTTATAAAGTGGTTTCTCAAATGAAATTAGGGAATAAATCAGTATTATTCAGGCATTCACAATTGCATATCAGCCTCCTATTGTGGAAAGATTAAATGTGATTTCAAATAATAAAAGGCAATCCCAGAAAGAAATTATACAGGTGGGTGTATTGATTATAATGTCACAATTGAACTTTGGGTTAATATCCTTTAGCAAAGATCTACTGATAACAGCTTTATTTGAGTTATGATTATTTAGGATGATCAACTTTGATCACTTGGCTATCCAAATTTTCTTTTACCTTTGAGGTTCCAAGTATATTTTCACATGAGATCTCTTTTGTTCTTTTTACGAAATAAATTTGCTTATAATTATCAGTAGATTACAATATGCTTGGTTATTACCATTTCATGTTAATTGCACAAGTCTTGAATTTTCAGTCAATATTGTTTCATAATTACAGTTGTCATGGAGCACAGCCTAATTATCACCTTCACGTTAAAAAAAAAGCACAGAGAATTAGTCAATCTGTATATTAGTAATTATTTTCTAGTGTGGTATATGATTATATTATTTTCACTCATAAAAATGTATAGATTATAGCCTCCATGTTACCAAGCACCTAAACAGAAGATAAAATTTGTTAAGTGTCCAGGTGGAGAGAAAATTGTCCCAATTCTCTAATGAGTATTTCTAGTTTCATCCTACCTACTGCTATATTTGTTGTCTTTTAGAAGACAAAGTTTCTCTCCCTATTTTCCATTCACCTTCCTTTTCTCAAATAGGAATCAAAACTAATAACAATTATAGTCATAATTTTATTGATGATAGCCAACACATATATAGTGCTTACTATGGTTCTAAGTGCATTACATGTATTAACATATTTGATCCTCACATAAGCACTATGAAGTAAGTACTGCCGTTACTCCCATTATACAGATAAGATCACCTGACCCACATTACAACACTAAGAAGTGGGAGAGCCATGAACTAAATTCAGAGAAATCTGACTTGCTGCTCTAAACCTTATATGACATAAGTTTCATCCCACCACCCCATCTCTGTTAAGGAAAAGTGTGTGGTTCCATTTTTAGAAACAGAGATTTAGCCATATTTTCAGGAGAGTAATTATGAAAAGAGATAAATATCAAGCACATGGGTATAGACATTTATCTTTCTAATTAGATTGAGTACTTTGGTCCAGATCAGAATTCCTGCATCCCTGGCCATATAATATCATATTAATAACACTCCAATAAAACAATGACCTATAACAGTATCAACAATGGCTAAATAAATTTGAAAATTCAGGCAGTTATTTAGAAAGAATAACCAATACCCATCTCCCAAGAAGGACAAAGTAAAAATATTTAGATTACCAAGTCAAAATGAATTGATACCTAAATTTTAGAGAAAAGTCCTAAACTTTATTCTGCTTGTGTTGCATTCATGTGAGCACAAAACCATAGCTTATATATCTTTAAGATCTGGGGTTAAAGCATTGCAGAAAGAAAAATTATTCTTTTATTTAATAAATATTAGTTGAAATTCATTAGGTAACAGTTATGTGTCAGAAACTACTATAGACCCTGAAAATCTGAACCAGAGTGCTAAATATTTAACATGAGATTTTTGTATTTTAAATTTGTATCAGGAATTTCATACCAATACAAACACAAGAAATACTGACAACAGGACCCCTTCTTAGACAACTGATAATTTGTATTAATCCCTTACCCCTACCCAACAGCTTTCAGATCGTGGAAACACAATCGTAATGATGCAATCTCTGTTCTAAGTTCTACATTTGGAGAGGACTACTTCTCTGGCCAGCAGAATTTCACATGACCCTTCCTACATGTATGCTCACCTTCTTACTCCCTGCCTTCAGTGTATCCTCTGACCTAGTTCTGACTGCCTCTTCATAATTCATGTAGGTCATCTCTTGTCTATTCTCATCCAGCCCAGCTTGATCCATGATTGCTGCCTGGTTGTGGGCATAGACTTGCCCAGCACCTGTGCTCTTCTGAACCCCATTTGACCCACTACAGGCTGCCAGGCTCTGCTCCTGGGCACACTTCCTGCTGGGCAGGCACCTGGCTCACCATTTGTTTGGCTTTTCTGACAGCCTGGCTGCTTTCTTCACACCCACCCCACCTCCCTCTCCCATCTCCTTGGGCTGTAAGAGCATGCATATAAATCAGTATTTACTTGTGGGCATCGATGAACATTTCACACAAAAGTATTCCATTTTCTTATCCAGGAAACAAAATGAAATCAAAGACATGCTTAAAGGGTAATATATTTTTACAAGTTTTACTAGTTGAAGTTGAGAGATTTAATAAGAGACAAGTTTTCTCTTTTAATTTTCTTTGAGATATCAAAATAAGGTATTAGAAGAACTAAATGAATACCATGCTATTTAGATCACCACAGGCAGCAGAAAAGAACACTGTGTAAAATCCAATTTGTAAATCTCCAAACAGTCAATTAGCATATCAATATGAGCAGTGAGTAGACCTTACAGCCTTTCCCAAGCAAACATGATAATTAAAAACAAATTACTGTGTAGCCTGGATGTGGTACTTTACATGTAACCCACCTGCCAACCAGCAGCTAAATGCATTTCAAGACTGTCTGGCCGATTAGCTGCTTCCCCATTGGGTGACTCAGGCTTCCTGTGTGAGCACCATTTATAAGAATCCATATCAGATTGGGTCTTTTGTTCTCAGAAGGCAGCAGATCTTTCAGGAGACTCAAGAGTGGGTCTCTCTCTGGATAAATTCAGCCTCAGTCAGAGAATGTATTCTTTGGACTTCACAAGTCTGGAGATATTCCAATTTCAACACCAGAATAGAATCCTCAGGTTCTAACAAGAAAAGAATACTAGTGCATGTTTTTCCTATAGGTAATTGTAATTAAGAAAAGAAAAGTCAGATATTGTTTTTTGACAACTTTGTCAAAGGCCATTGCCAAAAAATTTAAGTAAAATGATTAATTTGTTCTACAAATAAATTCAAATAAATTCATAAAATCAGGTCAAGCAAAATGTATTCGTTTATTTTATAATTGATTTTGCTCATGTGTGTAGAATCATGGAAGACTAGAATTAAAAATCCAGTGCTTAAATCTTATATCTGAGGAAACTGAAACCCAAGTTCATATAAAGGGGGAAGCAGAAGCAAAGCCTAACAGTCTTTCCACTATACTATACTCTGAGTGAGTATATGTTTATATATGTACTCAAAATATGTGTAGATTTCACATGCATATGCATCAGATCTCTAAGTATCTCTTCACATGCATTTTTACATATGATGGTCACCTTCTTTAGGTAGGAAAGTACAATAGCAAAGAACTTTGTTGACAGAAGCACTCTCATGTCACAAGAGAAATGAGACTCCCACTATGCAGACCTAAAATTTTTTTCTCTTTGTAATTTTGAAACGTTTAATCATCTATTCTATGAGTACTTATTTAATGTTTTCCACATGCCAGATATATACAGTGAATCCTATGGAAAGATTATTAAACATGTAGGCTTCAACTCTTTAGACATAGCCAATTATCACAGCTGTCTTCTAGTGCTGTGTTAAAAAAATTTGGTGGAGCTATCTGAACTCAGAATAAAAAGGTGGTTATGAGTGATTTCCACTGATCATTATGAGCATAGGAATGGTAGTAAATATGTTATTTAGATGACATTCTTATTTTAGGGCTACACTCCCAGCTCCAATATTCCCCTGTAGATTCTATCTACTATTTCTGTTCAAATATTTGCCTGAAGTTATACAAAGGAGTAGTTGCTTGTGGGTAATTGCTTCTCTCTTTGTTTCAACATTAAAAAAAGAAATGAGAGAATCTGTAAAGTTAAGAGTAGGGAGTAGAAATGGAGGGCAATTAAAAACAACCAGTCTGGTTACTGGGGCGGTATTTCTTGCATCAGGCCTTCCTGGCAATAGCTACAGACCATGTTAAAAGTGATTGCTTTGCTGCTTTAGCTACTGGGAGAAATATGAAGAATATTCGGAAAGGTTGTTTATTATAAAACTTTATTTTTCCTTTATAACTTATAATAGAAATTTGACAAAATTCACTCTTTTCTCAATGATAAATGCAGTCTAATCTTCAAGTTTATAATGTTTTCTGAGTAACTTTATCAAATCAATGAGTCTTTCTTCTTCAAAAATGAAATCACAAGTATACATTAAATATGTGTTTAAGCTGAATAGGAAAGAAAATCAAAATGGTTCTATTATTTTCCCATTGAAAGGCTTTTGTAATCAGTACAAGTCTTTCAATGGTGGTTTCTTTAATCATTCGGTTGCTATAAAACCATAAGTGACATGCCCTCGAAATCATGAAGAGAAGCCAGGAAGTCAATATTAAATTCAGTGTAAGAATATGATGAATTTGCACTATTGTCTAGTCTCATTATATTCTTTGTCACAAAAATGAGTTATCACAGAACTATAATGTCTAGTATGTTCTTCTTTATAATACATTCTTATTCACATGACAAGAATTACGACAAGAGAGAAAATGGACAAAATTAATCCACCTTCACGACAGAAAATACTGCATCAAATTAACTTGTGACAGGAAAGTATTTTTGTGAAGGCATTTATTGATAGCATCTGTCTTATCAGTCTACCTACATCAGTTCTTTATGTGCCTCATCAAAGATCTATCATGGGTAGAACCCTGGAAAAAACATCTTTTGAAAACAGTTTAGATGTAAAGGGAAAAAAGGCGCATTTTGTACACAATCTTTGGAGGAAATCCCTAACTAAATCAATAACTTGGATTTTTCAGAACTCTTCTTGAACAAAGTGCATCCTACTCTACCCCTTCCGTGAGAGTTTTCCACTTCTAGGTTCATCAGCAGAAATTTATTTGCAGATTATATTTTAGGGTAAAAGATGGGATATGAACACGTCAGTTAATTTATTTTTACCATAAGATATATTTGCTTTTTCCTTTTGATCTAGGTAATAACAAACATAGAACATTCTTATGATAAAAGATTGCACATGTTTTAACCAAACCAAATTAGCTGAATGAGAAAATGCAAAGTAGTTAGTTATTCTATGCAAGAGGGAAGTGATGTTGAGAATCAGTGACAGTTGGTGAATATAATTTATATTTGTTCACATGTGAATAACTCTGACAAAGGTAGGCTGATATGGACTATGCAGAGATTTTTAAAAGAAAAAGGTTCAGTGATGTATGATGATGCAGAGACCAAAAATGTTATATTCAAAAAATTATTTTATGGGAAGCATTTATTCTAGCAATTACCAAAGTCCAAGCTCTGGCCCATAACACTGGAAATTCAAAAATTTATGCATGTTTAGTGTACAAGAAAGTTCTTTGAGACTTAAATATCAAACCAGAAGACCAACTTTTTTGTTGATATTGCTTAAAATCACTACTGTATTGACCGACTCATAAAAGAAGACAATATATGTTCTAATTTTTTTAATGTCTTTAAAAAACTAAGTGAGATAAGAAAATGTTCTTCTAGTCATAAAAAAAATTAAAAATATATCATTACATTTTGTGTAGGGAAGTGATATCTCTAAGGAAATATGACAGTTTTTATATCACGCACCTATTAACTTTCATTTGGATATGAATCTAAGTTAGATGATAAATGAGAAAAGGCACACATGGAACTAATCAGATCCCCAGTGATTATACAACTGCAGACACAGCAGAACACAAGCTCCTTAAGCAGGGCTCTCATTTTCTGATACCTAAAATATCTTTGCTGGTCTCCCTTAGTCAGAAAATGTAATTTAGTACAGCATTGTACTTTTATACCAGATTATATACCCATTTGATTTTTTTCCAAGGTGAACACAAGTAGTATTTAGCTCAAGTGCCATTTCTATTGGAAGGTATGAAAAGAGTATGACAAATTTATACAAGTAGCAAATACCACATTTTTTAAGTGGTACACAAATTGTGGTTTAGTCTTGGTTTTGAGTTATTCTAGTGTCATTAAAACACACAACTAAGACATCTATTTTTCCAGGTAGGTGGGCATTTACCATTATAATTACCTATTTCTTGTGGGAAACACACACTAATTACCTGACCTAAATTTAGAATGAAAGTTTGGGAGCTAAAGTCATTATTCTAAGGACTCTTGTCTGTGCTTAAATAAAAAACTGCAATGAACTTGTCAAACCAAATTGAATTTAAGTGCTTTAGAAACTGCTTAATATTTTTAACCAGTAGAACAATATACCTTCCAAAGAAACTGGCATATTTGTGTCACACAATTTTGAAGACTGACTTATTACAGAGGCATATATTCTCTTAAAATAATTTAAGATTACCTTTCACATTTAAACAAAAGAACAACATTACATAAATATGTGATTCACTTGTCCAAACCATTGTGTTGATACATTCTGAGAAATTTAGCAATATTTTTTCACCAAAAGTAATAAAGCAGGTCACAGTAATTATTTTAAATACAGTGAATGTAATAAATCTTATACTGCAATTCTACACTGAGAAAAATTAATTTCAGGTGAGAAAATTAGGTGGAGTCATTTGAAAACAGACAGACACACACACACACACACACACACACACACACACATACACACACACTCACTCATAAACCTACCAGGATAAAATACTATGTGCCTAAGGGGAAAACAAAATAATTTTGTTATTTAGTAACTATACAAGTGTTGGCCATTTTCAGCATTCCTACCTCTGCACATCTGTGTTACTCAGCTAAGGAAACAATGGAAGATCCCAATTGTGTTACTTCTAGACTTTTCTATTTTTACAATCTTTTACTTATCTTGAAACAGTTGAGTTTATTCTGCAATGGAAAATTATTTTTAATAGAGTCTGAGTAAATAATTTTCATGTTGCTGCTGTGTTTTAAATTATTCACATTCTCATATTTTCGGCTTAAGATAGCAGGCACATTCTACTCATTTTGAGATAACATATGTAAGTTAAGGACCCTTCCCCTACACCCACTCACTTCCGTGAAGACATCTCTTTATACTTGTTCTGAATCAATTCCATGGTTTGAGCTACCTTCTTTCTTCTGTATCCCTAGGCCACAAAGCCTCTCCCTACATCTCTGATTTTCCTGGGACATTTTGGATGAAGAACCAAGATTCTTTACCAGTCTCCATGTGAAATTCACATATATAAAGTATTCAGGACTTGTTAGACTTGACTAGGGTTGAGGTAGGACATGGTCTTCTGGTTCTACCTGGTCTCTCTTCTTCATCATCTCTAATCTCCCCCTTTCCCTCAGAAATAAAAAGTGAAACCTTCCTTTTACACAGTAGTGTAGCTCAACCCTGACCAATGCCCCTTACTTTTTAGATCTCAGCTTCTATCCTGATCAATAATCAAATCATGTTACCAAAAACTCATAGATTCTCCCATTTTAAGAGAAATTCTAATAAAATTAGGAACCAACCCATTGATGTGCATTGGTTAAATCTTTGAAAGGAATGGGTAAATGATTTTAAGGGTCTTCTAGATTTGACAAGTAAAACAATTTTTACATGGCCCAGCAAGCTAGCATGATGACATCTTTAACGTTCTCAAGGAAAACACTGGTAAGTTAATTGAGAGTCACTGAAAAACATTAACTAAAAAAGAGTTGTTAGAACTAGTAAAAAAGAAAATCTTCTCTAGGTAATGGTCATGACAATAGAGAGCCTAGACAGCTAGATAATTTTTTTTTTAATTTATTGAAGTATCTGTAGCAGGAAAACAAAATGATTTCATTTCTGAATTTGATTCCTATTAAATTATATACAAAAACATTATATGCATTATACATATACTGTTTGCATTACTAAAGAATTTATTGTAGAATTTGTTTAATTATATTGGGCCAATTTACATGAAATTTTATGTATATACAAATTTTCAGGAGTACATCTAAAGAATCAGAGAGCTGAAAAAAAAATACATAAAGTCTTTTAGCTTTATTCTTTCATTTCCAGCTAAAGAAATTAAGATATGAGATATAAGATAGTTACATTGCACTACCTCTTGATTTCTAGACTATGACATTTGTGATCCTTTTTCAATTCTCCCTTCAGTAAGATTCTCAACACTGGCAGTATGTTAAGATCAACTAGGGAGAATTTTTCAAATAGCTATGCTCATGTGTTACCCTAGAGATTCTAACGGAATTGGTCTAGGATGGGTTATGTCATCAGATTTTCTCCTATAATTATTCTAGAATTTTGAAAGATGTTAGAGATTATCTATGCTAAATCCTTGCACAAAATGGTATCTGATTAACATAAATTTGTATATTTGTTTTCTTTAAATTTAGTACAGGAGTATTTTATTTTTTGCTTATTGTGCAATTAAGCATCATGAATTTCATATGTATTATCACCTAAATAAAGAGAAAGCCACAACCCTAATTCTTTAATATGTACCTTTACTTAATTTTAGTTTTCAAATATAGAAATTTTATAGTCCTTTGGATTAAATAGTCTTGAAAATAGTAAATGATGAAAAAATTATTAGATTAAATTTATTTCTTCTCTTATAGTTATCCAAATATTTGTTGTTAAGATATTTTTATTTTTTCTATTTATAATTTTCATAACTGTCTTATTCACTTCATCTTTTCTTTAAAAATCCTGGCTTAACTAAGATTGAAAAAATAAACTGAAATAACTAGATAAAAAGAAATGTATGTACCAAGTTCTGGAGTTAAGAGTTAAAAATGGATGGTTTGGTGAACAAAAAGCAGAAATTAAGTACAGTGCATGAAAGGAGAAAGAAGATGTGAGAGCAAAGATATGAGGCAAAATGGCAACCATCTAACCATTAACCCATTGCCAAGATCAAATTACTTCCTGTTTCCCTTTGGTACTTTCTCACCTAATTAGAGTTCATACTAAAAATGACTCCAATTATCTTCACAACTACTGAATTTGGCTATAAGTTTTCTGATCTACATCAGTGGCCAAATCACAATTTCTAAAACACCACTACAATTTCCTATTCAAAAAATTACACAAACCCTCTTTTGTTAGATGATTTGTAAAGTTTTGTAATCTAGTCCCAATTTACCTTCCACCCATTTCACTGGTAAAAATATGAGGCCAAAATCGTAACTAGTAAGTAGCAATAAATATTTTGTCAAGACTCTAACATAAATCACTCCAAGCTATGTCCCTTCGATACTCCAAGGGAGCTTTATACATGGTCAGTTTTGTGATTATTGTGGCATTTGAGCTGGATTTGGAAGTCATTAAAGTTGGGAAAAGGAAGAAAAAACTGAGCTCAAAAGGATATTTATTTTGTCTACTTAACAACCCTAGTATCCTGGGAAGTGTGTTCCTGTCACATCTCCCAACAGGCCTATTGTTATTGTGATGATAGCATATTATCAGAAATGACCCTGCCATCCTGGCTACAGATAATGATCTAAAATGAGCTGACCAAATTGGACCAATCAGAGCCTTTCCAAGCATATTTGGAGCTAAAAATGCCAAGTGGGTTGGTTGTTGGCCTTATTTCCCACAATGGAGAATACATCTAGAGCAGGAATGGAGAATAATAACGACATATAGAGAAAAACAAAGATGAAAGAAAGTTGAAGTTCTGTATTTATGTGACCTAACTGCTTTGTGATGCTTCTCACAGCATTATCATTCTATGAAATAGACAAGTATACTATAAATAAATTTCATCTTTTGCTTAAGCCAAGTCCATTTGAGACATTGCCACTTGAGTTCCAAGCAATCCAAACTCATACATATACTTTCAAATGGGAGATGTTGCAAATGACAAATTGGATTGAGTCTGGTAAAGTGGAAGAATAGTGGGAATACCAAGATCCTGAGCTGAATGAATAGCAGTCCTTATTCCATAGCAGCAAAACAGTGGGTTAAACTGTCACTGACTGTCTTTTGAATGCAGATATGTACTCAGAAAATCTAGAGCAACTGAGGACAAGTGACCAAAATTAAAAGGGACAGGAGAGAGAGAGAGAGAGAGAGAGAGAGAGAGAGAGAGAGAGAGAGAAGGGGAGGGGAGGGGAGGGGAGGGGAGGGGAGAGGAGAAGAGAAAAGAAAAGAAAAAAAGAAAAGAAAAGAAAAGAAAAGAAAAGAAAAGAAAAGAAAAGAAAAGAAAAGAAAAGAAAAGAAAAGAAAAGAAAAGAAAAGAAAAGAAAAGAAAAGAAATCACTGCAAGCCGGTCCACTTGAAAGCAGTAGAGAATAACAGGAAAAATAAGGGAAATGTTTTTTAATCTAGATATTTGAAATCAATGAAGATCATATAATTACATATTTTTATGAATAAAAGAAAATACATCATTATACCCTAAAGGCGGAGGCCAATCAAGAAATGATCAAGACTGGAAATGGGGGTACAGAGAGCTGAGAAGATCCAAGTACATTATCCTATATTACACCTGTCAGTTAAAGGAAATGATGCTTCTAATTGGAAAGGTGTTTGGAACAGTGGTCAACTTTCTTGGGCACTTTAAACCTGCCCAGACTCCTCCCTTACAAAGGTTGTTGATGCAGGAAAAATCTCTTAGGCACAGTGCTTAAGAAACAAAAGCCCAAGAGCCCAGGTACAAAGAATATGGATGGGCTTGACTTTCAAAGGAAGATGGGATTTCAGTAGACAGAGATAGAAGCCTAGAGAAGGACAACCAAGTCAAAGACAATTAAAAGCTCCACATTTTATAAGATGAAGAGTGAGTGATAATCTAGTGTAACAGAGCAAGGTGCACATGCATAGAGGAGCATAGAAAATTAATGTTGCTAATAACATCTGGGGCCATCTGGTACTTTTTAGAGACCACTCAAAGTTGTTTGTTGTTGTTGTTGTTGTTGTTGTTTTGG
Organism: Cynopterus sphinx; assembly: GCA_030015415.1. Classification (NCBI taxonomy): domain Eukaryota; kingdom Metazoa; phylum Chordata; class Mammalia; order Chiroptera; family Pteropodidae; genus Cynopterus; species Cynopterus sphinx. The sequence goes on from CM057380.1 coordinate 35,575,805, forward strand.
CTTCTTAGCTTCCCTTCTTAAAAGCAAAGATAATGAAACACATACTCCTGGATAAGTAGTGTGTTGTTGTAATTCCTCTTAGTTCTGAAACAGAACAAAACGTGGTTTCTTTTACAATAAATCTCCAAATTCTTAATGATAAAACATATTTTCTATAAAAGAGCTTGCCATTTAGGATTCTTCATAATTATAATATATATAAACATAGAAATGTAGTTGACTCTATCTCCCCTTCTACCACCCACTTTTCCCAACACTAAAAATGAAAAACACACAAAATGAGTGTATTTAGATTAATTTTTAATGAAATAATAAATAGCATCTTAATTAAAAAAAAAACATTTTAATGACTGTCATTGAATTTACTCAAAAAGCAATTGTCAACATTATCCTGGATATATGTACATAGCTATGCTGTTTCAGTGTGGTAGCCAATAGTCATATGTGGCTGCTTAAATTTAAATAACAATTTAGTTTCACGGGCACAACAGCTACATTTAAAGTGCTTAATTGCCAAATGTGGCTAGTGGCTACTGTATCAGATAGCCACTATTTCCACCATCAAAAATGTTCTACTGAACAGTTCTGGTTTACATATCAATTATTTAGATAATTGATGTAGCTATTGTAAGTCTCAGTAAAGTGGTTTTAAATCTTGTGCAATAAACAAGTAACAAGGAGTACAAGGAAAAAGATTTTTAAAAGGAAATTAGGCTGTGGGGAAAATTATGAAAGAACAGTAAGACTGACTTTAAAAGTAGCTTAAAAAAGGTCAAGACGAGCTTGATGCTGGTTTGATAATATTTCAGTAGTGTTTTCAAGTTCCCTATAGGTCTTATCTCAGCTATTCTTTTCAGAACGATTTGGCTATTGTTCTGAAACCTTTTTAAGTATCCCTTTCTTAGGTTTTTTAGTCAGAAAAGAAATAAAAGCATCCAGATAAAGTGTCATAAGAAGCTTAAAGTGAAAGGATCAAAAATGTACATCCATTTACTCTTTCCAATGCCTAAACAAAATGAAACCAAATACACCAAGAAGCCACAAGCATTTGTGTGCAGTGGGCAGTAGAGGGGCGGGGCTGTAGAGCCACCCACGATCAAGAATTTAGAACTAGTGCACACTTAAGGCACCTCCACATACAAACTGGGCATTTTATATCTGCCCTTAAAATAGTTGTTTTCCTATGAATAGGGAATTTCCTCAGATTCTATGAGATTTTGAACATATATCATTAATAGAAACTGAAAACACTTAAGCAATGTTATTTGATTCCCCTCTTTATTTCCTCCTAACTATCCTGTTCCTCTTGCTTCTCTATGTGGTGTAGCTGGGATCCAAACATTACAATGAGTCAAATTATTCACTTAATGTATAGAGATTTAAAAGAAAAAAAAAACTTCTTAGAAAAGTAATGCATTCACATCGACAATCACTTCTATCTCCAGAAGCTATGTCTTTAGTTTTGCTTACCCCACAACTTTTTAGTATGACAGTACAACCAAGAGATTGCAACATCATCATGTATTTGATTAAAGATGCAGCCCCTTTATAGTACATTTCCAGTAAGATAAAATATTCAGTAGCATGATTTCTAGACAATAAATTTTCCACAGTATGACTTATAGCTGGCTCATCAGCCACAAAAGCTGAATAATAATCAAAGTTAACTTCCATATTTCTAAAAGGAAGGCACTAGTGTTTCCAACCTTAATTCTTAGGCTGACATTGGTTAAAGAGGTGCTAATATCCCACATTTTACAGTGCCATTAATATTGCAAATAAATGCACAGCACAATGAAAATATTTATGTGTGGTACCATCCAGAAAGATATAGTTAGGAAAAATATGGTGATGTATTAGTAACCTTGACAAATTAGGCTTCATTGAAATACTTCCCAGGCTGTGCCTAGAAACTTAAATAATTCACAGAGCTCAGCACCAAATACAAATGGAGAACATTTGTTATTAATCCATCCCTCTTTTAGGGGGCCAGAGCATTATTCTTCCTTAATGAAACTCATTGTGAACTACTTTCTGTGCTCTCCTATGCCATTACCTGAAAGTTATGAAATGAATATAAACAAGTAACCATGACTAAAGATGAGGTATTTGTTTGTAAGCAGCCCAAAGGACTGTTGCATCACTAAGTCATCATCAGATCATACGTGAAAAATTAACATTTGGAAAGGTAAGGCCACCTGCAACTCTTATTACAAATTGACCAATCCATTAGTAAAATATAGTTTTATAAAAAATATTCATTACCCAAAGGTGGAGATTATTTAATTGGTAAAATTTAAATTCCATTTTCAAAGTTAAAATGACACAGTTTATTCTTTATAAAAGTGAGAAATGGATGGAGCTAGAACAGAAATCAATGGACTTGGACCTTGTTCCTAAAGCCATTTTATTAAAAACCAGAAGGCTCTATTCCACTGAGTCAATTTAAAAAAAGAAGAAAATGAGTAGTTTGACCTGGCTGACATCTAAAAAGGTAGTTGATTTTTTTCATTTTAAATAATAGGTGACATTTCAATCTCTTTATTTGTAGCTATTAGTATAAGTAATTTTTCTTATCTTTCAACATGCTATTAAAAGTATATACTCTTTAGCATGTTGAAAGATAAGAAAAAGGTAACTTTAAAAACCTTCAATGAAGTGAGGAAAAAAGCATAAATGATAAAGAATGGGAGAAAAGAGAGATAATATATAAAAACAGAAAAAGAGATGACAGAGAGACAAAGTAGGAAAGTCATGTGATATAATGTATGAACGCATCCACGCAACATCTGTGAGGAGAATATAAAAGAAATAATTATTCTTTTTATACTGCATGAGGTATTGGAATGAAGTAAAAAATACACCGGAGTTTAAAACCGAAATTTACCTGTTATTTACAGTGTCCTTGTTTAAGAAACCTCATTGATAATCATTTCTCTCAATTATTACAGAAAAAATAATAATCTTTACATTTTGAGGATTAAATGAGGCAACCTATGCACATGGTAGGAATTCCATAAATGTTAATTTCCATCGCCACTTAACAACTGGGAAAACTTGACTTGTCATTTTATAATGCCGCGTGAAAATTTCTCTGGGACCTAGTCTAAAGAGTGGAATCTTTAGGTTAATATACATGTTTTTAAAGTACTTAATCTGATTAAGTTCTGCCAGTATGCTTTATATGCTGGTTTGCACTGGACTCTACACCGACAAACAATGCAGAAGTATTCCTAGTCCCCACATCATGCTTAGTGTTTAACTTGGTTTATCTTATTTTAACTATACAATAACTAATGAAAAACAGAGCATTCTTCTCTCCAACATACAAATTAGAAAGCTAGGGCACAGAGAAACAAATAATCTTTCCAATTTTATAGCTCAGAGTAGATGTAGTTTCTAAAGCTCTTTTCATTGTTGTTATTTGGTATAAAACCTTTGCCCTGCTTGGCCCTGGGCAGAAAAGTTAGCATAAACCATATTATTCTAACCCACAATCTTTAGTCCAAGTCCACATTTTTCTAACCCAAATTGTGCATTAGATGTATAGAAGACAATTGCCTAAGAAATTTTTGAGAAAAAAATATCATGAGTCTTGGAAAGGCAAAAATTTTAAACAGAGGATACATATTCAACTCAACTCAAGAACACAAACACTCTGGGAGAACACATTTGGCCAGGTGCTTTCTAGATACAATCCTGCACAGAAATCCAGGTGAATAAAATTTTTGTCTTGAAGAAACCAAATATATATTCCTGGAAATCAGGAATGTATGTAAACAAATATCGAGTCATTCTCTTTCAACCCAAAAGTTCTGTGAGCTCTTTTTCTGTTGGTTCTGCAGATGGACTCTCATGCTCAAAGTTATTAAATCAAGGAGAGTTACCATTTTGAGAGAATCCAAGTAGTGAAAGTGGCAGAGAGAGTAATGAGAGCAGCCTTTCTTACCATCTCCGTTCTTCTCCTCGTACAGGCAGTAAGAGAGTATATTTGTCTGTAGACAAATTTAAAAGCAGTAATAGAATCAATTGTGAGGAAAGTCAGTCTTCTTTTTCTTATCACCATGCACTGGCAATTTTAAATATTATCAATAAGAAATTATTAACCCTCGCTCATTGGAGTGATCCTACCTTTCTGCCACTTGTTATAAAAAACCTCTATCTTTCAAAAGTAGAAGTTAAAATTTGACTGTAGAGAGCTGTGTCTTAGATCTTTGTTTACTACTTAGATGAATAGTTTAGTCATTAGTAATTCAAGTATCTACCCACTGTTCTTGGGCAATCCATCAACTAGAAAGAAATGTTGAAGTGTTTCATTTTATAATGTAAAAACTAACTTCATTGAGAGACGTGTACAATTCTATAGAGATATTTTGTCAAATGTTTCGTTGTTGTTGTTGTTGTTACCTCTAATTAAGATGGGATATAGGAAGAAAATAGAAAAAGAGGTTTTTTAGTGGAGGAGGGATAAGCTGTTTTCAGGCCTGGGTAAATTGTTGTGGCAGTATATATAAACAATGCAGACATGAGGCTGTGGCAGAAAATATAAATGAAGGATTGAGTGGAACCTGTATGTTTATGTTTTTCTAAACTTTGGCCAGTACTCATCACTAGCCAGTTGTTTTCTTGTGTACAAAAGTGTCTAGATATACACATTTCTAAGAGAATTCCAAAATTTGAGTTTAAATGAGAAATAACTCATTTCTTAAAAGCTGAAAAATTATGAAAAAATGAATACTCTTTCTTATTGCAACTGCCAATACTCATGCCTTGGAAATTTTCAGAATTTCTCAAGATACACAAGATGGGGACATGAATTGTTATTTGTATAATAAAGGAGAAGATGACCCTTTAAAAGCAGATCTTAAATATATTTATAACTATAAAATAAGGCAGGCCATGCTAAGTGCTATGAGAAAATTATAAGAAGTGATCATAAAAGATTCCATGGGTGAAGAGGACTTAAACTGATCCTTAGTAATAGATAAGCTGTCAACAGGAAGAGATGATGGGGTAAAAGCAGAAAAAAAAAAAAAAGGAAGGAAAATCTAGATGAGAGAGAAACTACATTAGCAGATACAGTTAGAGATTTTTTAAAAATCCAACATGTTTGAAGAATTGCAATTGTACAGATTCACTGGAGAGGAAAATAGGCTAGAAAGGTTGGTATGGACACAACATAAAAGGCCTTGGAGGACAAGTTGTGTGATTTGCAAAATGTTCTGTGTACATGTAGAACCCTTAAGAATTTTAAAGGGCAGTTACTATAAATGTATCCATTTTTTATGCTTCTAGATTTTTCAAAAACATTATCAGTAATAGAAAATCCATAGAATAATTTTCCAAAGTGCATCATAGTACTGGCATTTTCTGTCAAACTTTAAGCAACAAAAAAAGGTTGTGATTAGCTAAAATAACTTATCTGCCTTAATGAATGATAATCACAGTTCCTGCAAATACACAAGGCAATATGAAATTTTTTTGTTAAGCAAATAGAAAACCCTGCACTTAAATCTAAGAGGGGAAAATATGACAACTGGGCATATTTGTCATAAACACAAAGCATTAATGGACCCCAAATGCCTAGAATTGTTTTTCAGAATCCCCAATGTCCAATGTTTTTCCTGCAGTGCAACATATGTAAGCTGCTTAAATCAGCTTCTGACATTGCATCAACTTCAAACTGGAGGCTATGTGAGGCTTAGCAGATGGCAAAACCCATCCAGTTCTCTAAGTGTGTGTTCAACATAAGGTGCTCGTATGTTCTCTTGGACCTTGCTGGGCTGAAATTTTCCCTTGGAGAAAAATACGTGGTGTTCACTTTTATGGTGATGAATCTGAACACCAGCCACTTGAGCTATGTCTTGCTCTTTTTTTCTTTGACTAAGGTTAAGAGAACAGTCACAGTGGCTTACCTGCCTCTTAAGGAGGCTTAGGAAAATTGGAAGTTGATTAATTGCCTTGTGACTGTAACTAAATTTAAGTCTGGATAATTCAAGTCCCTCTAATCTTTCCAGAAATTTAAAATGTCCTTTCATAAAATTAGATCTTTATTTTTGGATTCGTCCTCATGAAGTCCAGACTCAGAAAAAAATTAGATGTAAAGACACAGTTTCAATAACAATAAGGGTGCTGATACCTACACCCAAGATAAAAAAATAAAAGGATGAACAAGTAAAACAAACAAAGCATTAAAGAGCCAAGGATCCCAGTTTACTATAGAACAATGGTAAATTCTCCAATATAACATTCAAGGCTTTCCAGTCTGACTCCATCATGTCTTTTCAGGCCTGTTACTGTATGTATACTATGATCATTCAAACTGAACTATGCCTTATTTTCTCATATCCTGTGTTACCTCACCTTCGTCCCTTTATACAGGCTAGTCTCTTTTCCAGGAAGGACTTTTCTCTACTCCCCAACCCATCTTTGCAGTTCTGGCATTGCTAGAATACAGAGTTTATGATGGATCTGGGGTGGAGGTGGGAAAAAAAGTGGTAAGGAATGAAGTAGAGATTGGAGCCAGAAAACAAAAAGCCATGTATCTTATGCTAGGGAACTTAAACTTATGCCGTAGGCCACTGTTTCATAACGTATCAATAGATTGTCTGCATCTGAACCATCTGGGAGCCTTTTTTAAAAGGCATATTCTTGGGTCCAGATATCTTAAATTAGCATCTCTGTGTATGAAAGCACAGAGCTGGCTTTTCAATAGCCTACTAGGCTTAGGTGATTCTTTTATGTAAGAAAGTTTGAGTGCTACAGGTATTAATAACTACAAGCCTGAGAGTCTGAATAGATTTCTGTATAGGAGAAATCATCTGGACAGCAGAATGAGACTAGGAAGCATAGGGAATAGACTAGGGGCAGAGAGACCAGTTAGGAAGTTACTGCAGCTGTCGTTCTCAACCTCTCTTCTGAAACCTTCCTTTCTGGCTTCATAGCATGACCCCCTCTTGATTCTCAAGCTATACTGGCATGTGCTCTTCTGAGTCTTTCATGTTAGTCCTCTTATTCTGGCATCTCTTTTATTGTTGCTGTTCCTTCAGGTGCTGTCTGCCATCTACTTCTCATATAGAGACTCCTTAATATCTCATGTACTCTCTTATCTTCAAATACCACATGTACACTGATGCCCCTCACGTTTACATCTCAAAACAGCATACTGCTATTGCCAACTACCTAATGGGATGGTATGCTTAACATTTTATGGGCATATCCAAAATTCATGTTCTTCCCTATCTCACATACAGAAGAATAGTGAAATCCATCTGGCACCCCAGCCAGACACCTGAGTGTCTCACTTAAAATTTTTTGTTTTTGTTTTTTGTTTTTCGGGTTTTTTGCCCTATCTTCTACTAATAATAATCTCTTCAATCTTCACCATCCTCTAAATTTCCTTCTTCTTTTGTATCAGGCTCCGGATCCTGAGGAGACTCCTACTACTTATCTCTTCTCCAACCAAAGAAAAGAACAAATATTATATGTATGTCAGACAAAATGAGGAAAATCTCCTAACCAAAATAATTATGAGTGTGAAATGTCCCTACCGAAGTGAAAACTTTTAATGTAAGGCTTTATATCTGTAGAATGTATTTGCCAAAATGTAAATACCATTCTATTACAGAATTCTAAGTGCACAATGCTAAAATTAGAGCACTGGCAGAGTGGCTTCAACTTGTCACTATCAGGATATGATGTGATTTTATAAATATCATGATGATGGCATGGAGGAAGAGAGACACTAAGGCAAACTGGCTCCTTCAGGCCAGCTTCTTCACCGGCCTGTTATATCAAAATAATGTTTTTCAGAAAGAAAAAATGATGTGTGTGTACACATATATACATACATACATACATATATGTACATGTACATACATAATTATATATATACATAAACATATAAAATTAGATATACATATAAACATACATACATACCTATATATGTAAACAATATGGTCTCTTCCATCTACCCATAATTAAGACTGAAATTAGTAATGATGGTAGATTTTAATGTGATTAAGGGTTTCAAGAACTCAACTAAAGATGTTCCAGAGTTGCTGGATTAACTGAAGACTCCTGGAAGGACAGTTTCCCTTACTTGCATTTCTGGTGACTGCTAGAGAGCACCCTGCATGAGTGAGCACACAATCACACCACCAAGGCCCCTGTGACAGAGGAGTACTAAGGGTGGCTTGCCTCCTTTACTATGCAAGTGAACTGATAGACATTCTAATGCCATCTAGCTCGTGTGGAATTTCAGCCTCTGTGTGCCACTGAACCGTGACCATGACCATAACTACAAACACTCTCACTAACAGTGCTTCAATAATAACTGCTTTTTCTTGAATTTCTTGTAAGCTTATACAAGAGATGTCAATTAGTCTTCCCTCAGAACGACATGAAGTAGATGTTATCTCCAATTCAAAGGTGAGGAAACAGGTTCAGAGAAGTCAGAAAATTTCCTGAAAGTACTCAGCTGGTGAGCCTTAGATCTGAATTATGTGAATTTAAAGCCATCTCTTTCTATTACCTGTGCTCCTTTTGCTATTCTCTGTCATGTTAATCATTTTCTTCTGCTAATCTTGTGATAAAAATGCTAACAAGTATCAACAGTGCTTGTTCCATATTTCAAAGACTCCCAGGAGTACAGGGTGGGGATAGGGAAAATATGTCGTCAAAGGCAATATTCCCTGAAATTAATTTCCTGTATGATTCACAGAAGGGTATAGTGACATAAGGGTTATGCCTTTAATGCTTTTGCATGAGACAATTATCGGTAATTAAAAACCCAGTAGGAATTAGTTTATTAGATCACTTTCTGAGGTGGCAGTAAGCCAAGCTCTAAGATGAAATTTAAGTTGTAAATTAGAGAGACCAAGACCTTTTTGGTTCAAGTATAGAAAGAATGTGGAAATTATGAATTATGGTAAGGTCTAGCCTTTAAAAGTATTTTCTGCCCCTAAAATAATTGTCTTTAAACCATAGCTTTGAATTCAATTTGTTTCATTTGCTTAGATTTTAATATATACAGTTTACCTTGGCCAATATTTTTATTTGGATTGTTTATTCTTTCTTAAAATAAAACAATGGATAAAAAAAAAGAAAGAAAGAAAAGGATTGGTTACATTTGCTTTTCACATTGATTACATTTACTTTTCACATAGAAAGATTGGCCCTGCTAGTATGAATCTGCTAAAAGATTCATAAAATATACCATCTGTATCTTTTAGCATTCCTTCAGGCATCAATTCATAAAAGAGTATATACTTGGTCTCTTCTATAAAGAAAATATGCACATATTTTTGCTTTTTTAAATCCCCCAATAAACCCTTTTCCTTGTCCCTGTTCTTTAATCCCCTTCTTTTCTTTATTTTACTGCATGCAGGACTTAACCTCTTGGTAATTAGAAAATAAGTTTGGGCATGATATTAGTGAGTGGTAGAATAAGAACCTCTAAAAATTGTTTCTTTTATAAACATAACTAAAACTACCAAAGAAAAATATCAAAGTCAACTTCTCAGAACTCTGGAAATTAACCAAGGCCTTGCAACAATGTAGGGAGCTTTTATTCAATTAAAAAAAAAAACTACATCTTGGTAAGGACAGTGAGCTTTGTGATGTTTTATTTTGCCCTATTCCAATCACCTCTCCCTAGCTCTGCCATAACCTCAGAAATTATTAACTTACAACTACAGTGATCACTAGAAGACTAGCAGCCATTGGAAGGGTCAGGATGGCTCTGTCAAAGTCTCACCTCTGAAAATTATAATTATTTGATCTGTCTGACAGTTCTCTGGAAAACTCTACTTACTAAGGTCTTCATTTGAACTGACTTTTAGAGTTCACCCAGTGAAAATTACCTTTTTCCTGGGCATGTTTGTCAAAAACAATCAACAACATTGTTTAACATGATAGCTGCTTAAGTGGTGAGAACAGTTGAGGCAAACAGCAAGCTAATCAAAAAAACTTAAAAGAAAAATATGTACGAAACTTGAAAATATTATGTTAAAGTGATAGGAGCTACACCCAAAATATCACATATTAGATGATTTTATTTACATGAAATATCCAGAATAGGCAGACACAGGGACAGAAACTTGATTAATGGTAGTCAGTGGTTGACAATTATGGGGAATTGAGAGTGATTGCTAATGGATAGCAAATTTTATTTTGGGGTGATGAAATGTTCTGGAATTAAATAGTAAATATGGTTATATAGGATTTGTAATATATTAAAAGCCACTGAATTTTATCCTATAAGAGGATACATTTTAAGGTATTGAATTATATCTATAAATAAATAAATAAGGGTCTTGATTAAATTTTATCATCTGAAGAAACAAGGAAAAATGACAATATAACATGTAAAAACAGGTAGTGGATAGAGATTAGTAGTCTTGGGTTCTAGTGCTAGTTCTATCACTTTTTAAGTTACCTGTGCCAAACTATAAAGCACACTGGGCTTCATTTTTTAAAAACACAAAATAAAGATATTTGACTGCATTATTATTTCTCGTCATGTTCTAGGTAGACTTGAAATTCTATGACTTTTTATTGTGAATCATTGCTATTATATTTAGAATCCTCACATGTGAACCCAAGATAAATAATGCCATTTTGTAGAGGTTCTGGTCAAGATGCCAGAGTAGGTAAACACTATGTGTGCCTCCTCTCATGACCACATCAAAACTACAACTAAACTATAGAACAGCCATCATTGAGAATTGCCTAAAGTCTGGCTAAACAGAAATCTTATAACTAAGAATATACTGAAGAAGACACATTGAGACTTGTAAGAGGGGCAGAGATGCAGAACAGGCTGGTCCCACATGTAGTAGTTAAATTTGGGAGAGATATTTTAGTTTTGGAGATCCTGAGGATGGAGGGTTCCTAGCTCCATAACAGCCCAGGGCTCCAGTGCTAAGAAGAAAATTCCCCATAACTTCTGGAAGGGGAACTAGAGTAGAAGGTATTGCTATAAAATATTTAAAGTGATGAAAAGCAAAGACTTACAACCAAGTTTATTCTACCCAGCAAAGCTATCATTTAGAATTGAAGGACATGTAAAAACTTCCCAGACAAGAAAAAGCTAAAAGAGTTAAATACCTCCAAACCAGTATAATAAAATGTTAAAGGAACTTCTTTAAGAAGAAAAAGAGAAAAAAGATCAAAAATACAAATAATAAAGTGGCAATAACTTCATATCTATCAACATTACTTTAAATGTAAATGGATTAAGTGCTCTAATAAAAAAACACATGAAGTGGCTGAATGAATAACAAAACAAGGCCCTTACATACACTGCCTACAAGAGACTCACCAGATCAAAAGACACACACAGACTGAAATTAAAAGAATAGAAAAAGATATTTCATAAAAATGAAAATGAAAAAAAAAATAGCTGAGTAGAAATACTTACATCAGACAAAATAAACTTTAAAATAAAGACTATAACAAGAGACAAAGAAGAACTCAGTAATTCCACTTCTGGATATTTATTCAAAGAAACTCAAAATATTACTTCAAAGAGATATGTGCATCCACATTTTCACTGCAATATTATTTACAATAGCTAATATGTATAATACATAGGTGTTCTGGGTTTCCATCAATGGATGAATGGATAAAGAAGAGGTAGTATGTATACACAATGAAATAGCACTCCACCATCAGAAAGAGTAAAATCTTGCCATCTGCAACAATGTCGATAGACCTAGAGGGTGATATGCTGAGTGGAGTAAGTAGAAAGATAACATAGAAAGATAAATGTTATATGTTTTCACTTATATGTGGAATCTAGAGAATGGGATAAGGGAACAAACAAAATGGAAACATGTTCATAGATACAGAGAGCATTTTGATGGTTGCTAGATTGGGGGCTGGGGAGAGGGTATGGGTGAAGCAGGGAGGGAATTATAGGTACAAATTGGTAATTACAAAATACTCATGGAGATGTAAAGTATAGTATGGGGAATCTAGTCAGTAGTATTATCATAACTATGGTGTCAGATGGGTACTGGATTTATCAGAATGATCAGTTTAAAAGTTATATAAATGACTAATCACTATATTGTACACCTGAAAGTGATATTACATGTCAAATGCAATTAGAAAACAAATATTTAATTTAATTCATTTTTTTTTTACAAAAAAGCTTATGGTATATGTCCAAACTATACTTAAGGGAAATTCATAGACTTAAATGCAATAATTTGTAACCAGAAAGAGAAAATAATTGAACTAATCATTCAACTCAAGATGCTGAACAAAGAACAGTAAAATTAACATTAAAAATGGTATCCTGGTTTCTGTCAAAAAAAATAACAAAAAATATTAATGTTGCACTTGGGTGGTTGGACTATATCAGTGAATAAAATAGGCAAGGATTCCTGTCCTCATAGACCTTACATTCTCACTAAGCTTATTCTTCCTGCCTGCCTGCCCCATCCAAAATTAACTTCTAAGTATAATAATAAAACATCAAAGTTTTAATACCTGATAAGCTAGTAATATTTGTATTTTTAAATGAATATTATACCATGAAAGTATACCAATATCAAACTTCTGTTGGCTACATTTCTTAGAGAAATGCACATCCTAACCACTTGAGAAGATTATTACCTTGAGGTGAAGTCAGTGACAGGGGCTAGATTTAGAATGTCAATGACAGAAGACCCTCACCTTGGACCTTAAAAAAAACAACCTTAAAGAAATCAGAGTCACATCAGCCTGGTTAATAATTTCTACCATAGTACCTCTTTCATTATATTTGTGAAAACATATTAGACAATAGAATTCAAGCCCAAACTAATTGTGTCATAAACCTCTTGCTCTATATTTTGCTATCTTCCACCTCTATTTTTTCTCTTTTACATTTTTTAAAAAGTAGATCAATGTAAAATTCAAATATGAAATTATCCTGTGGAGAAAAAAGAAAGCCTAGACCTTAGTATATTTAACTCTGCCCTTAAAATGTGTGTATAAGCATACACATATATGTTTGTTTCTGTGTATTAGCCTACTTGTATCTTGTATGTGTATTAAGTAAGAACTGTTCAAGAGGTGATTCCCATAAATGAAGACAATCATCAGCATTTAATTATGTATAGTTTTGTTTTTGGCATTCAAAAACCATACCTAAATCAATATATGTTTTTCTCATTTATCATATGCATTCTTTTTTAAAAAGTACTATAGTTTTTATAAACATTAAATGTATAGAATTACTTTAGAGAGTTGAAATATTTTATTTTTATCTCAAAATACAACACTGAGTATCTGAAATACAGAGTTTAGGTATTGCAAACTTTAAACTTGCTTTTAAATTTTAGTCTCTATTTTCTTTTGATAGACAATCATTGCATAATTACACAGCTTCTGACATTTTAAAACAAGTTAGTATCCATTAACTAATAAATATTAGTCACTGGAAGTCACATTCAAGCTGAAACAACATTGCTGTTATGTTATTTCCACAGAATCTAAATGTTCTCTGAGAAATATAAACCTGCAGGCCCAATATATTGGTTATATTCTAAATTTATTGGCAAAGAGAAAGTGAGTAGATATTAAATATGTATCATAAATATTCAATCACTAATGTAAACAACCTTGGAACACAAATGTTCCAACAGTGCCCACTGAGTCTTGCTAACAGAGCAGAGGGTGCTGCAGAATGAACATTGGTTTTGTTCCAAAACCCTGCAGCAACATTCTAAATAAACATGCCCAGATTTCTGAGATGCATTTCATACAGCATCCTTATAGCCATAAAGGAAGATGCCATGTCTATCTCTGCAGAGCACAAACTGAAAGAAATCACAGTTGCCTGATGACTCAGCCCATAAATAAATAAGAAAGATAATGTACTTATATTGGCCTTTCCATCTGTGTGACTTTAGGCTTATCCCTAACCACACTGAAGCTCAAGAAACATGAAGTATACCACAGAGTATATTTTAAATCAGTTATAAGAAATTTTTTTACAATCTAGGAAAATAAGATCTTAAATATATATTTTTTAATTTTTTCTAATTGGTAGCAAAAAGCACAGAATGTATCTTATTGTGATTATGCAGAACTATATTTTTGGTCAAAAGAATACAAAAAGCAGTTAATAAGCATATTTACACCTGAAAATGGTTGAGTCGTTTATATTTAGCAAATAATTTAACTTTAAAGAAAAGATAATTAAGATTAAGTAAATGACAAGTAGACTAATATTAATGTGAATAAAATCATGATACTTTATAAAAATACCAGAGAACAGCAAACTTCCTATAAAGGATCAGATAATGAATAGGTTAAATTTGGGTACCATACAGCTGTTTTCAACTGCTCAGTTCTGTCATTGTAGCATAACAGACACAGACAATAACCAAATGAATATGGCTGTGTTCTAGTGAAACGTTTTTGGTTTTTTTATATATATATATAAAAACAAGCATTGGGTCTGATTTAGCCCTTTTGACAACATTTGTCTATACTATTTAGTGGTTTAGAAATCAGTGATTGTACAGATTACTGATTTTTTAAAGGATAATGCAGTTTTAAACAATTCTTGTTCTACCCATCAGCTAGTTAAGCTAAAATAATTTTTCCTTTTAGCAAATTTTTTTTTACTACTCTAGACATGGAAAAAAAAGAAGCCAGTTATATTTATTCTTTATTACACTGCATATAGCATACCAGGTTTTTCTGTATTTTTAAAGACAAGTTTATGGTCAATATCAGTATCTACAAAGCATTATGATAAAATAGTCAGAAGGTGAATTGAGAACAATTTACAAAATGAATTTCAGGAGCCATATCATTTATAAAATGAGGTATATTGATTATTAAGACAATTCAGCAAGCTGTACTAATCATATTTCTCATGCCAAGATGTATTTCATCACAAAGAAGCCATTGTTTCCCCTATTATCTTGTGAAATTTTAAAGATAACTATATTTTGTTCTGTATTCAAAGAGGTAGCACCCTCTTGAATAAATAGCTGCTGATCAGTTTAGGAGCATCTGAGCTTAAAATCAAGGTAGATGAATATCTCAGCTCAATCAAAACACAAAGAAAAGTTATCTCTTCATTGTGGATTCTCTACAACACCTCTCTCTTTCAAAAACTGAAAATCCTCTGCAAAACCAAACAATAAGGAAACATAATAAACCAGATGTTTTCTGTCATTTTCTTGTTTTATGACTTGCATAGCCTGAAAGTGTAATTTATGTCTATACATTAAATACACGTTGTTGCTAACAGCCAAGGACTTATTTGCTGTGAAAAGAGCTATGTACTGGTAAGGTTTCTCATTCTTATCCTGCTAACAACCAATTGCCTATCCTTGGGTAGTCTGATGTGAAGCAAAAATTATTGCAGAAAATCAGAAGCAGGGTAAAGACATGTAGGCCATATGGGCTTCTATGGACATAGCTTTATCTGAAACCCAAGAAATATTAGTATGTACTTGTCAGTGAACATCTAATGATCTACGAGAATAAGGTGGTGTGTCTTGTCAGAATCTGAGGTATATATAGATGCCTCCTTGGGGAACAAATGCCATGACATACTTTTGAGAAACAAGAATATAACATCCGGGTAACAAGAGATTTCTAAAGCTAACGAGAATGGGCTTCTCACTATGTGAAGGGCTACAAAGGTCCCAGGTAACCTCTGTGTAATCAGAGAAACTGAGCTTCCAGAAGAATTTCCTGGCCCTAGAGTGTAATTCACAGTTTCTGTGTGCAATGTTGTAAAAAGAGTAACTCCTAGGTTTATCAGAATTGAGCTTTAAGGCTTTCCCAGCATAGGACAGGAGCAGAGAAGGCAAATCCATAACTGAGAAGCCAAAGAAAAAGAAGGCTATAAGTAGATATGATCTAAAGAAGTCAAAGCTCCAGATGGTCCCATCTAGAAAAATCTTACAGAGATTTCTACTGCGCTTTAGTAACACATCTTATGGAACACAGAAAAATGGAGAACTATGGTGTGATATCCAGCCGTAAGTCAGATTACAATTATGATTACTGATTTTATTCTCGTAGTGAATTATACTTTATAAGTAGTGTGCTTATTTCTCACATACACACACATACAAGAATACATAGAAGCAAACATGTGGATACAAAAATGTTAAACCATCTATCCAAAGTAAGCCACAGAACAACCTTCCCTTTCTTCTCTGGAGATGCAGTAGTGAAAGACAGGAAAGAACCGTGTGAGGGAAAGGTTCAGTCAGCATTTGAGCAATGAAAGGATGCCATCTAGGGAGTGAGTACATAGCCCAGAAGACATTCATGTTCCCTCCTAAAACTATGGCGGACTAGAAAATGTTTCCCCATACAGTCATGTGGACAGCTCCCAGGGGCTTCAACTTGATGTAACTGCACAGAAACATCAGAATTCCTACTTCACCCAAACTCCTCCAATATCAAAAGGAAAAGGATTTCAAATTGTGAATGTTGCAATGAACACATCAAATTCTTTAAGGAGTGAGGCAAGCACTTTCAGGGTAAGAAGAAATGACAACAGAGTGAATAAAACCAGGAAATGTTCAAACTGTTCCAAACCTCAAAACAATTACAGTGCAGGTTAGGCAAGACAGGACAACATAGAAGCCAAAATGTGCAGAAAGAAGGTGTGCGATACTGCCTTGGTCATTTGTTGCTAATAACTTTACCTTTTACCTAAGGGAGTAGGGATTTTGAATTAAAGAAACCATGCTATAATGTTCTTCACAATGCTATAGTGTATACCCAAATCAGTTCAATAAGCCTATAGTCATGAGAAAAACTTATGCTAGAAGCCATTGTCTTTCCTACACATTTATTCCTAATATTCCTGCATTAGGTTCAAGTGTCTCATGATAGGGCTATGAACCAGTGGCTTCTTACAGGTGGATATATGAAAAGAAGATAAATAAAAAACCTCTTTCACCAATTATGTGTAATTTACAGAATTCATGCTATGATACATATCTTTATTCATGAAAAAATTATTAAACAACTATTTGGCTAGACACTGTACTAGATGCTACAATATAGTGCCGATAAAAGTCTGAGTATGCTACCTCTAGAAGCTCTGTTTATCCAGGAGGAAAATCGGACAATTTTTAGTTACTTAGTAAGGACAACACAGCTTACATGAACAGGAGATTACATATAATTTGCATTCAGAATGTGGGTTCTGTTGAGATCAACACTCCAGGCATAGTTACAAAATTCTCTGTTAAATGAACCTTGCCTAACTATTAAAGATTTTGATGCTCAGAATAACCAAAACTATTAAGTCAACCTTACTCTTCATTCCCTCATGGAATTTGGTCTTACCTAGACTTATTTATGATCAAGTAGGCAACATTTTAAATTTTACTACAAAGATAGAGATTAGTCTTTCTGGACAAGTGGATGGAGAACACGTTCATTAGACCAAAATTTCTCAAATAGAACCTATATAGGTTGGTTTTAGCAAGATCTAAACAGCAACTGGGACACATTTTAACCCTCTAGTGAAGCAAGATAGCCTCTGTTGTTGAGTGAAGGGAAAATCCTCAGGTTTGATTACCTATAACATAAAGAGGAGAGAAATTCTTTGACAGTTGAAAATCCTGGCTTGTATATTCATCCAAAATGGAAGCCATTCGAACACTTCAAGGAAATAAGTTATAAGGGTGCCTTCAGGCAGACCAGTGTTTTCCTCAAAATGGATTTCTCTAATCCCTGAACTATAACCAGCAAAGATTTCAGCCTGAAAAAAAAATTGATTTTTCAACTATACTTCCTGAGGACTCACCAGAGCCACAAAGTAAAAGAAACAATAATTCTTATTTGTCCACTGTATTGATGAAATGAAATCACATGGCATTTTTATACCCACTAGTATAACTGAGAAATAGTTTTGCAATTGGTTACCTCTTCATGGTAAAATTATTACATTCACTATGGGAGGAAGGTTGTTTATGTGTCATGTGGGGTGATATCATATACAAGTATTTTGTTCATTTTGATTTCTTTTAGTTTTGTTTAATAAATATTGCACTGCTTAGCCAGTGCTCTTTAAATACTCCTAAGAAAGAAGGAGAATGGAAATAAAGTATGACCTCATCCTGATGCTTTAGTAGGAACACAAAGACAAATAAGACACAAGTCTAGTCCGCAAGGAATTATAATCTAGAGGTTGTTGTATCCAACAACAGTGACATAAGTAATCAAAAAAAAAAATTTCTTTGATAAAAGTTTGCTGTGTTTGTTTTTTAATAGTTTTGAGTATACTGTATTGCATGTCACCATGTGTAGGCTCACAGACTAGACATACTTCACAGTCCATATAAAAAGAACAATTTTTGTTGAAGGGCTCATGTTTCATTGGATGCATATCCAGCCACCAGCAGGAAAAGCATCATTTAATCATATTAAAAGTAATATCATCTACACCAAAGAAAATAGAATTTGAATCATCTTCTCTTAACAGTTCCAGAGCAAAAGTAAAAGACTTTTATTTTATTTTGTGTTCTCTGGTCTACTTTTTAGTCTTATTAGTTCTCCCTGGCTTTTCACTCACAAATAATTCAACAGGTGAACTGCCTTAGTACATGGGCACATGCCATCTTGACTCATTAAGATTCATTTATATTTTAAAAATATCTAATGTGCTTTATTAACAGAAATTTTTACTCAGTTATTTCTAACTTGTAGCATATTTTGTTTTTTTTTTTTTCAAAAAATTAATAACTAAGCATCTCAGTCATTTTAGCACTACTATTGATTTTCAAGCCATTGTGAATTTTAAAATATTATATCCTTTGTCATTTTTCATCTTGGGCTAGGTATAAGTAACAACAAATGCTAAGTAATTACTTAGGTTTTATCTTTGTAAGAAGTTTGCAAATTTCTTATGAACAGGATTTATTTAAAATGGACTTATTTTTAAAGTAGTATAATACCTGACAGTAACTAGTTTATATTCAATAAATAATGATGTTATATTTATTGGTGCTTTTTAACATCTCAAATCTGTGTGTGTCTGACATTTATAGATCATTCATTTACTCTTTATCTACATTTTAACATTTATTGAGTCTTTCTTTCTTCTCCAGTTATTCTTTAGTCTCTTCAATTCAAGAGAGCTGAATTTCAGGCAGCAGTGGCCTTGTCTTTTTAAAGAAATGTCACTTACCTGGATTTCAATATCTTCCTATGTAAAATAAAGGTAATGGGTTAGGTGGTATATGTGTAAATCTTCTAGCACTAAAATTCTTAGTTTTATAGTAAAATTTCCTAAGACCAGACTCAATATTCATGCCTATCTTGGCCAACTGGTTTAGAATAGTCAAAGTTAAAATTACATAAAAGGTCAACATAGCTTTTAAGCTTCCACTTAGTATAGCACTTAAGCACATATTCCTCCTTAGAAACTTTGTAAAGATTTATGTTTGTTTTTATAAAAGTAGCGTTATTCTGCAAAACAGATCTTTTAAAGGTAGAACTAGAATCAATGATAGATCCAAGCTCAACATATCAAAATCTTTTTAACTGTCTGAGTTTTCCAATAAATGGATTGGCTGCCCATAGGCATTGACTTACCCCCTCCTGGGAATGAAGGCACTTGGCATTGATAAGAATTGGACTAAAAATCCTTCAAATCCTGAGACATGGGGCATTAAGAATTTCTTAGAAAGCTTTATCATTAATCTTTTCATCAATATAATGATAAGCCATTAGGATACAGATAATTTTAAAGATCAAGACTTACAGAGGGCCTGAGACACATTTGTTTTTTCCTAAAAAAGGTATTAGTATCTGGCAGAGTCCATATAAAAAGCTAAATTTGTGTTCTTCCCACAGGAAAAAAAATTGGTTGCAATAAGTAGAAACCTATTGTCTGTTAGATTAGATGGGCAATTAATAGCCCTATGAATTTAAAATAGTCATTGTCATTCACATACAAAGTTATTCCTAGAAAAAGTGAAGGCATGGAGAACCATGGCTTTGGCAGTTTGAGTTTTTATTACCCAAAGAAGCAGTTACTGTATGGGTCACAGACTCCTTTGAAAATTCAATAAAACAATGAACATAGGATTTTGAACACAGAACACATGACAGTGGATTTTTTCTTGCTCTACAACTCCACATAATTTATAGTAGACTTGTTATTACACCCTGTGCCGAATTAGCTTATGTTCCACAAATGATATTATACTTATTGATTTTTCAGAAATTCCAAATCATTCTAAGGAGGTCTCTGACCTGATGAGTCCTAGAGATTGCTTTGTTTAAATAATATCTTAACTTTTTTTGTGTTCCAAGTAGAAATTGATGAGAAACTTTATTCCATATGCCTAGACAAGTATCTGAAAAAGAGCTTCAGTGTTTAGAACCAAGGACAAAAAGTTGTGGTTCTGGAAGGAGACCGGTTCTCAGAAATAATATACCTCTAAAAAAGATCTACATATGCTCATCCAACTGCTCTGAGTTTCTGACTCCAGACGGCCAGGAGATAAAAGCTAACTCCTAAAATGAGAAGAGAGCAGAGAGACCAGAAATCAGGAGAATTGCTCCCAGCAGTCAAACTGCTGACGATGTATACAATTAGGTACCAATAATGCAGTTACGGTAGTAAGTGTCTTACTGTTTAAAATATTATAATGGAGAGACTTGAGCCCAGAAAAATCCAAATAAATTGTCAACTCAGCTAAATGGGCTGAAAATCTAGAGTTGATAATCAGTCAAGAAAATCAGAACAGATATCCTGTGACTTAGAACTACTAGAGATAAATTAAGATCTGAATAAAAATACATGTATGTGAGAATTTTCACATGAAGCCAAAGACTTTCAAGAGCTGAAAGACATAATTTCCCAATTTAAAAATTCAACAGATTTTTTTAGAACTATCAAAGATAAGGCACTATTAAAACCCAAACTAATGACTTGGAAGTTCAACTATGAGATACCTCAACTGATTTAAAGTACAGAGCAAACTACAGAAATGAAAATCACAAGAGGAAAATAAAGTAGGAGAATTAAAGAATAGATTCAGAAACACATAAGAATATTATGTGTTCCATGGGAGGAAAAAGGAGATTTAAAAAATATTTTAGGGTATACAAGACTTCAAGACAATATATCACCTATGTGTTTCATCTGAAAAAAAAAAAACACTGGAGAAAAATTCATAATTAAGTAAAAGACTGGTGAATGTAAAGTAAACCAAAAGGAATGGAGGGACAGGAAAGAAAGGGGAGGAGGACAAAGCTGAATTTAACATTAAATATACTAATCAGATTTAAAAACCAATGAATTATAAATAGGAAATATAAGCAGTTACTATATGATCAAGACAAAAGAAATGTGTGGATATGCTAAATCACAAAGCCAAAACTTCTTAAAGTCCCTGGATAGCCTAGAAAAAAATGCAATTATTATGAGAGCCTGTAATATGTTTCTGTCCAATTCGTATAAGTTTGAGTCATGTAAATTGAATATAACTTACTTAGAGTTCAAAAAATACAGAATTATATATTCCTCCAAGAAACAGAATTTCAGTAAATATTTATGCAATAAAATTCTCTTAAAATAAAGACCAGGTTACATTCTCTACACATAATCCAACACAATTAATTTTCTAGAAGTTAATAAACATAGAAAAAATGCCAGCAGCAGACAAAAGGCTAATATTTATAACATACAAAGTATTCTTATAAATTGATATCAAAAAGGCTAACCACTAAACAGAAAAAAATGGCAAGGTATATAAATGGACATGCACATAAAAGGTCTAAAAGCCTAAAACATGGAAAACATGCTCAAATTCACTAATTATCATCAGTAGGAAAGAATTGAATATATTATTGTATACATTCTATACACTATGCATCATTTTTCATGAGCATAGAAAGATATGCAGAAATTTAAAACAAGGAATTGAGACTCATCCCTTGAGTTGGAAGGATTCCTATTGCACAATATCAAGAAAACCAAGATATGCAAATCTGTGTAAAAAGAGTTGATTAGCAGTCACCTAGAGTTGGGAGTGGGAACAGGTGCAACTATAAATCGCAGGACAGTTCATATTGGGGTGATAAAAATGTTCTAACCTGGATTACATGATGGTTGTATAACTCAGTAAAGTAACTAAAAGTCATTGAACTGTTTGATTTAAATTGGTAAATTTTATGCTGTATAATTTATATATTAATAAAATTGTTTTAAACATGTAAATAGTCACTTGTAGTTAGTTGCTACCATAAAATTTTATTTAAAAAAGGAAAAGGCAGAGGCTGAAAAGTAGGCATAACATGATACTGCTGTTCCTTTTTTTGCAAACAAATAATTGAAAGAGAGCTGAAAGAAAATCAAAAGATTGCACTAAAAATAGGATGAACAGATGTGCAAGGGTAGGAGGTAGAAAAATTAATGTATGCCCTTCATATCCAGGTGAGACACTATCCATGTGGGTTGGATCTTCAGAGAGACTGGGCCTGGGTAGAGTCATAGGTACTGATAAACTAAGCAATGGACCTCAGCACTGTGCTGGCCTCACCAGAGGCCATCTCCCTTTTCAAGAGCTTTTTATGTCTTTATTTTATTCCCTTTCATCTTTAGGTGCTTAACTCCTCTTCCTCTAGTTCCCGGCTACCTTTTAATTCATTTCTCAGTGGGAAACCATCTGCATGTTTGAATCTTTTGTATCACATTTACATCATCTAATAATTGAGTATTTGCAACCATTATGGTTCCTTGGTGAATAATTCCAGCCTTCCATCTAGTTCTAACACAGTTCAAGATGCAGGAAAGAAAAGACTTTTAGGCTATAAGTAAAAGGAGGAACTCACAAAAATACCGTTAAAAAGGTGTACTGGGTTGCTGTGAAGTTATTTTATACCTCCTAATTGCCACTCAGGGTTGATTCCTTCTCCAAAAAGAAATCCTTCACTGTTTCCCTTGTATTTTTATTCACTTTTATGGTCTAAGACACATTTCTCAAGCTCAGGATTTTTACCATCTAATTTTCAATTTCCTTTCCTACCATTCCATTTCAAACTTCAAGCACTATGGCCACACTCTAAACATTTTATTACTATACCTGTCTTATGTTCAAAATATTAACTATAACCACTATGACCACAATGCCTTATCCCTTTAGGATGATTGCTCGTTATATTAATTTTTCCATCTTCCAGGGATGTTTTGATCCTTGATCTCATCTCTATTTTCTCCCTGATATTTTTACCCCCTTCTTAACTTCTCCTCTCCCCACCTAGATTCTATGACACATTATTCAGCCACTGGCCTGCCAAAATTACTTTTCTCGTCTGATTTTCCTTTATCATATCTGTACGATAGAATTTCAACCCTACTTTACCTCAAAGTTGGACTTCTCTGTATTTATATCTAGACTATTAATCCAATACTCATAGAGAAAAATCACACAACTATTTAGATTCGAATGATTAAAAACTCACAAACTCAAACTTTGACTGTCCAGTAATTCTACAATTCTTCTCTAGGCAAATCTCTCTCCTTCAAAGCAATTATTTTTAAACTTCTTCACCTTTTGCAAACCTCTCAGCCTATTGCTACTCACTTCCTTCTCAGCAAATGCCATGACCTGTTATTCATAAAGAAAATAAAAATCTTCATTGTGAAATTACCTCAATTTCTCCACCAAACTCACAAATTTATCTACTTTTGACTAAATACTGAATTCTGAGAAACTGTAGAAATTTACAACTGTTCTCTCACTTCATTAGTCTCTTTCATGAATTATTTTGAAGAGATGAACAGGAATTCCTACTGAATAATGTGTAGGTTCCCTTCACATTGACTGGGAAGAAGCTAGCTAAGTTTAGTAGCTCTTCATTCTCCACTGGGATAGTTTCTTATTGTTTTCAATTTTGCATAAGGTGTCCAGGTCTTGCAGAACTGGAATTTGATATCCATGAAAGCCAGCAGCCAGCTGTAAGATATCTGACTGTGACTCTTTGGAGTAGTTGGTTCCAAAGTCCAAACTAGATATTGTTTACTCTTTTCATTTAGTTCAAAGAATAACAACAGGGGAATTAAAACCTCTTCTCAAGAATATTGCCCCACTGTGGGATCAACTACATCCAGCTGAGGACACCCCTTTACAGCTGGTAAGGGGGCAGGGTGTCTGAATACCTGCTGACCCTACTCTCTGAGTTTTAACCTGAACTCTGTGATAACTACCCTATAATTGCTAACTCACCTCCACCCTATACTAGCTCTTCCTCAGTAATATCTAAACACTTTTCAATCAGGAAATTAAATTCCTATAATCCCATTTCCAAAATAACTCAGATCAGTCTGCTTTCCCCTCACTACCCTTGCTACCACTCTTCTAGACAAGGTTTCTTGTATTTCTAAAGGCTCCTCCCATCATGTCCAAGTTCTTCTTCTCCTTAATTTAGTTCAAACTGCAGTGAGTATCCATAAAGTCACAGCTACAATTGCGTCATTATCTTTCTCAAACACTTTCTGTGGTTTTGCAATGCTTTTAAAATAAAGTGCAAATATTCCTGGAAAGACTATTACTATCAACAACAAAAATTACATTAATATTTACTGAACAGTACTAAGCATTAAGCTAGGTGCTTCGCATATCTTAGCTTTCCAATCTTTACCAAAATGTCACAACAGTGATAGCATTATGAAGTTTTTACAAAAAAAGAAATTAAGACTTAACAGAGTTTTAGAGCTATTAAGAAGTTGAGCCAATATTGAAACCAAAAACCACTTATTTTTCTGCCTGAGATCTTTTCACTATACCATATTTCCATTCATTAATAGGGTTTTCTATCTCTCTACCTGACTCAATAAAATCTAATGTTTAATGAGTAGTTGGTATGTGTATGTTTTTTCAAGGTACTTTGCATACTTTCTCAAACTGAAGCAAAGATGGGTAAATTAATTTGCCCAAGGTCACACATTTAATAAATGACATTCCTAAAATCAGTTATTAATAAACTAATCTGCTCCTGATCTGCATGATGGAAGTACTGCCTTCCTCTATAAATAAAGAAGAGTGGCAATGCCAACTGCTAGTGAGGTTGCAGAGAAACTGGACTCCTTACATATGTTAGTGGGGATATAAAATGACACAGCTACTCTGGAAAACAGTTTGACAGTTTCCTAGAAATAACTAAACATGCAACTACCCATAGGACCCAACAGTTGCACTTATGGCCAAATCTATCCCAGATAATGAAAACTTTGTGTTCACACAAAAACCTGGACACAAATATTCACAGCAGCTGATTTCTAATAGCCAGAAACTGGAAACAACCTAGATGTCCTTCAAGGGGTGAGTGGATAAACCTACTGTGGTACAGCTGTCCCATGGAGTACTACTCCACAATAAAAAAAAAAAAGATTATTGATATATACTAAAACCTAGGTGAATCTCCAGAGACTTATACAAATGGGAAAAAAAAGGCCAATTCCCAAAGTTTATAATTTATAATTAAGTTTATAATTCCATTTATAGGTTATTCTTGAAATGAACAGAATAGTGGGCCAGGAGTAAGAAATGGAAGGAAGTGAGAGTGAATATAAAAGGGCAACATGAGGAATCCTTTGGTGATTAAATTTTCTGTATTGAACTGTGTTGGAGATGGCATTATAATTTTGTAAGATGTTACCCTTGGGAGAAACTGTGTAAAGAATGGGATCTCTCTGTATGAGTTCTTATAACTGCATGTA
This sequence comes from Cynopterus sphinx, assembly GCA_030015415.1. Classification (NCBI taxonomy): domain Eukaryota; kingdom Metazoa; phylum Chordata; class Mammalia; order Chiroptera; family Pteropodidae; genus Cynopterus; species Cynopterus sphinx. Next base: position 35,601,519 of record CM057380.1, read on the forward strand.
AATCTACAATTATTTCATAATGAAAGATTTGATTATTTTTTAAAAGCATAGCCCTCCTTCATTTACTAGATGTAAATTGCTAAGAGGGCATGAATTTCTGGATGCTACTTGAAATCCCCATGAAATCATGCATAAGACTTCAGAGAGTAGATTAGATTTATGGCTGAGCCACCCAAACAGGTGGCTATGATCTCCCTTATCAACCACCATTCTTACCCTCATGGCCCAATTTTCCCTTCCATAGGAAGGCATATTACCTCTTGAGCTTACAACATTGAAGCCAGTTTAATAGTAATGAACAATGTTTAATGAAAAATTGTTTGGTCTTTAGCAAAACCATAAAACATAATGCCTATGCCAGACAAGTGTTAGAAGCACAGGGCTGGATGCCAGGCTTGACTCTAATTCCAGGAACAGCCGCATGGAAGGGCAGCATAATCAGCTAAGAGCAATCAGATAACAAGGGACTAAAGCTATTAGTTACTTGAAGCAGAAATCTAAAATCAAAGTTTTAGGAAGCCCTAAGTGTCAAAGCCAAGTTGAAGGGCAGAAGAGTCAGTAATCACTATTAGATTAGAGACAGGAATAGAGGCAAAGAAAGGGTAGAGTCAAAAGGTGAAACAAAATGTGTTTTTCAAATGTGGAGTATGTGGGTAGTAGATACAGGAAACAGAGAAATGAGCCATAGACCATTTTAATGCATTTCAGCACATGATTCCTTCTTTAATCATGTGATAAAACAAATGAAAGATCTTGCTCCAATGATACAAGTTTGCTTGATACTCCTGCCCTTGATACTGTCTCAGTCTGCTCTTATGAGCACATATTTATTAAGCAGCATAGCTGAGATCTCTGCCACCCTGACAGATTCAGAAAAGGGTCAAGCAAATGTAGAATGTTATTAATACTAGAACCCATCTCAGTAGAAATTATCTCCCTGCAGCACTAAGGTAAAAAATAGGAAGAGTACGGACAAAGTGACTTATAAAACTTTAGATTATAATGAATTTTTTTTACTTTTGAGCTAAATAATATAATATTTTAAGTCATTTGCATAAAATGGGTTAGCATAGTATTAATCTCATGGAGTTCTTAAGAAGATTAGATGAGTTCATGTATATAAAGCACTTAGTACTTAACATACAGTACTCAGGAAAAGTTCAATATTTCTCAAAATCCTTCACAACTGACAATCTATCCTAAGGAGTAGAGGCATCATAACAAGAGGCAGGAACAGCATCTATGAACTTCACCTCAATTTTAAAAAGTTTATCCAACAGAGTGGTCAGTCTCATTCTGTATCTTACCTCCTTCAGGGATCTTGATATCTTGTATCATAGAGTCTTGAGTCATTAGCAATGAAGAAATCCCCAAGACAGAGCTAGGTGCTCTGTATATTCAGACACCAGAATATTGCCTCCATAACATGTGGCTTTGGAAAACAACAAAGTAACATGAATCATAAAAATCACAGCTCAGATGGTATCATAATTACAAAGATAGCCCAAAGTAAAAGAGAACACAAGATGGTGAAGAGTAATAAGAGCCTTGCCCGGGAGAAAAATGGAAGAACACAAACCATGCTGGGCTACTCACAGACTTGAATGGGGAGGGCACAATTTTGTTTAAAAACTCACTTTCTAACCCTCCTCAGGGTAGGAGATTGAATGAATGAATGTAGCAAGCAGTTGGACTGATAATAGGATTTCCTGGCACTCCATCAGCACTGACTCAATAAGGCAGCTGGCATCTACTTTGACTCCTCCTTTACCCACCACACAGCAGATGGTTCCAAAAGAGACTTTCCGGGGAACTGCAGGCAGGAGTTCACTGCAAGATAATTCAAGAGCCTAAGAAGTGGATTCTAGTTGGTTCTTTTTAACATATCAATACACTTGATAATAAATGATGAGTATCCCTCTTCCAGTAGTTGAGGGCATATAATTTCTTTCTTAAATTTCTATAGTATTTTGTTCTAGCTCATTATCATTTGGATTTTAGTTTACTTCTATACAGGTGATTTTCTTTGGTTTTACATTTTTCTTATGTGTGCTATGAATGCACACAATGGGCTTCAAACCAGAGTATTTGATCTCTCCCTGTGCTTAACTTTCCAGGAAGATGTTACAATTGACCCTTCACAGTAATCAAAGGGCACTTCTATCTCTTCCTCTAAAAAATTGCCGCTCTCAGGTTGGGAGGCAAAGGGAGATGGTGCATCTCTCACATCCTCAGTATAGTTTTGAGAGTGAGAAGAGATGAAAAAAGATAAAAACAGACTTCAAAACATGCAGAAAATTTCTGTCTTTAAAAGGAAGAAAACAGTGGCATTCAAAGCACTACAGAGCAGTATAAGCAATGCCTCCAAATCCCAAACAAATAAAAGACTTTTTTAAAAGAAATCTTAAGTAACCTGAGACAATAAACCTCTATACAGTTCAGCAGTTGGTTTTATAGTTAAAATAGTCAAGTTTTGCTTTTAAACACTCACAATTCTGATACATAAAACTTTTAATACCTATTATGGTCAAATTATTGCCAACCCATAATTTCCTTTATTCCATTCAACTGAAAATTAAAGTCAAAGGTATCCTTTGTTAAGCAGTCTAAGTTTCCTTCATAATAACCATTTAAATCAAGAGAGGTTGAAGGTTTCATATATGGTTTGTTAAAAATCCTCCTACACTTTATGAGAGATTTGCTATTCTGAGCAAGTAGAAACCAACAATGATTTTATGATATGTTTATTTGTTTTTTAATTAAGAATTTTTTTTAAAGAATTGACAGTTTAAATATAGTCTTTAGAAAGAGGCAAAACAGATGTACGGAGACTGTTTCAGAACTGGAGTGTGAAGCTCAGGCAACCTGGGAGGAGTGAGGATCTGGGGATCAGTGATGAGAACTAACTTGGAGGGAACATCAGGGCAAAGTGCATGGTGGGGACCGGGAGACTGGGCAGGTAATGTTTAGTGTCTAGAGCATATCGTGGCTGGTGGGAGGACTGCTGATAACTGTCATCAGAGAGGTAACTGGTAGGGTGAAGTTCCTTCAGGTAGAGGCTACAATGTGCTGGGGTATCTAAGACAGTGGTCAACAGCAGGCAAAACTGGAGATAAAGAGAGGACATCAGCTCCTGGACTGTCATGCAGTGACGTGATTTCAGTGACTGAAGGAAAGTGGAAGGAGCAAGCATTTCAATCAAAAATAGTAACCATTACCAACCACCATTACTATTACCAACCACCAGCAGCAGCAGAGATTTCCTGGTACTTAACACATTATGAGAATCATCTCTCTAATGAAGTACTAGCCTCAATTTATAGATAAGGAAATTGGTATTTGAGTTACTGGCTGGTAAGTGTCAGCGCCACATTTATCTGATGGCAGACTTATTTGGCTCCAGAAATCTTAAGCACCATGCTTTATTCTACTGTGCTACAAGAAAGGAGGTCAAGGGAATTCATGGAATGAAGAACAGGTTGTGGTGATAACTTCGTGCTTAAATGATTTTATACATAAGGGAAATGTGCCCAAAGAGTTTAACTGACCTGTAGAAAATAACACAGCTAAAATTTACAAAGCACTCTCACTTGGAGAAACAGTCTCAGAATCAAGAGAGAAACCTAAATATATTAGATTCGATGTTTAAGTGTTAAGTTTCCTTAAAAAAACATCAACAATAATAGATAGAAGAAAGTTTTTGAGATCTAGGATTAAGCAAAGAGTCCTTATATATAACACCAAAAGCATAAATCATAAAATAAAAAGTTAAATTGGGCTATATCAAAAAAATGTTAATTTGTGAAATATACTTTAAGAGAATGAAAAAACAAGACGTATTTAGAAGAATTTATTTACAGATCACATATCTGGCAAAGGACTTGCATCCAGAATATGTAAAGCACTCAAAATTGAACACTAAAAAAATTTTCAACTTAAAAAATGGGCAAAAGATTTGAATAGACACTTCACAGAAGATATACAAATGGAAAATAAGCTTGACATCATTGGTCATGAGTAAAACAGAAATTAAAATCAAATTGATGCCACAATACACCTATTTGAATAGCTAAAATCAAAATAACTAATAATATCAGACCTGGCAAAGATATAGAATAACTGGAACTCTCAAACATTGCTGGTGGGAATGCAAAATGGTACAGAATTGAGAACAGCCACTTTGGAAAACAGTCTCACTGTTTCCTGAAAGTTAAACATATATTTGCCACAAAAGCAAGCAATCCTACTTGTAGATATTTATGCAAGAGAACTAAAAACTTAGATTCACTAAAAGAGCTGTAAGTTAACATTTAAAAGCATTTTATTCATAATTGCGAAAAAATTGGAAACGAAAGACTGCCCCTCAATTGGCAAAAACTGTTGTGCATACATTCAATGCAGTACTACTCAGCAATAAAAAAGAGATGAATTACCAATATCTCCGACAACATGAATAAATCCAAATGCATTATGCTAAGTGAAAGAAGCCAAACCCAAAGACTATACACTGGAAGATTTCATTTATGTGACATTCTGAAAAAGGCAACAACCCCTCAGTCAGAGAACAGATAATAATTGCCAGGGGTTAGAGTAAAAGAAGGGTCAAGTACAATGCCATATATAATTGTCTTAGTAATGATTCAGGTAAAGATCTTCACACTTTGCCACTCTATATATAGCAAACTTGAAGTTACATAACAGTCACAAAATCAATTCAATCAACTTATTAGCATATTTAAAATTTAAGATTGCCAATAATAATTTCTGTTAGCATTTAAAATTATGAAGCAGCAATTTAAAATCCTAATAGTAGAAAAGAAGAACAAGACTTATACAGTTATGTATAATTAACAATTTTCTAGACATGTTAAAATTCATCTTTATTATTATTAATGAATATACAATATAGAACATTTAAAAAATGTAGGAACAATGGAAGTATATCAAATAAATAATATTTCATATGCTGAGTGCATTTTATATTTTATTTTTAACAAAAATTTTTATAGAATGATTCAATGCTACTTTGAAAAATATACTGTAAAGTATACAAATTGTAGTCATCATCATGAATTGTTTTAAAAATAGTTTCTTATAGCTTAAGTATATTTCATGTGAAAGAAATCAACTACATTCAAAAAGCAAAAGTAACTACTGAGAAAACAATCTAAATGTGATATTAGTAAATATATTTTACTTCTGAATATAGACAAATGTCAAATGAAATTCTCTTTACAAAGTATAAACTTTCATGATATTGTTTCAATTAACAAATAGCTACAGCTATTATCACAAAAGTCTAATAGCATTTACTTGGCATCAGTGATTTGAAAAAATTATTACAGTGAAATAAAAATCATGTATATTGGATTCAATTTCAAGACAGTTGCATATTACCTAAGCTTACTCTTGTTTAGCAAGAATCAGATTGATAATGGGGCCACTCCCAATCTCAGAAAGTGAAGCAGAAAGTAAAATTTAAGAAAAAAAATTGTCTTACTTTGCAATATCAACTGCAATTTTAATTTTTCATTAACACTTAAAGATAAAATGTTATTTCTAAGATTCCCTGTGCAATCCGGCCAACATCATCTACTATTAATACTTGTGTTGCTATCTTTTGGTAGCAACTTGACCTATGGGCCTACTTGAACAGTACAGCAACAGAGATACAAAACAAGTCCAACACATTTTTTTAACCAGGATAATTAGTTCGGTGTCCCTGAGCCAGTCGAACATTTTCTGGTGATTACTAATACTGTCCTAGGAACTCCAAAATATTTGTGGTAAGAGTGGATCAGATGAAAGTTATTAACTTATCTCAAATATAGGCCTTAAAGATATGGAGAAAATATTAATCCTTTTGTCATACACCCAAAATGATGACAAATTACTTGTAATAGATTGATCGCAGTATGTGCCACAAAATAAATACAATTTTCCTCCAATAAAAGCTCATCTAACCACATCCACCTATTTTTTTTCCTATAAAAGCAATGGATGGCTGTGTATCCAAATTGTGACAAGATGCTGATTTTATAGAAAACCACAGGTTGCTCATCTTTTCATATTCAGCACCTAGCACAGTAACTGGCCCACACCATATACTCAGTAAAAGTCTGTTGAACTGAATGGAAATGTGAATTAGTTCTACATAACAAGAAAGCAGAATTATACTCTTAGGACATTATGCTGGAGTCAGTTTTAAATAAAATGGGATGAAGGTGAGAGTGAAATTATTTTCATAAGTGTCATGTTTTAGCAAAAATTTATACAAATTTCCTGACAGCAATTCAATAAGATTTTTCTAAAGTCTTAAAAGTGTATATGCACTTTGATGTAATATTCTCATTTTTAGGAATTCTAAGAAAATTATTTAGGATGTACACAAAATTTGCATATGTTTTTAATAAAAGCAAAAACCTAAAGACTATCTCCTAAATATATAATAAAAAGTAAGTAGTTAAAGAAATTATGACATCATCACATGTTAAAATATCTTTCAGATCATTAAAAATGATGATACTTTTTAAGAAAACTTGCTCATTATATATTAAGTGGAAAATTTAGTTCTATCTGGAGTGTACAGTGTAATCTCATTTTCTGTTCAAATATATGCATATGCATTTATATTTAGAAAAGTGGCATGCATATTATGGTTATTTCTGAATGTTGGATTTAATTTCCTTCTTTTTTCTATCTGAATTTTATAATTTTTCCACAGTGAACCTGTATTGTAACTGAAATAAGAAAATGCAAGTTAGAAAGTGAAAAACAAATGCTTCAAGAGAGAGAGTGACAAGGCCATTCACAACCACCAAAATGACTAGTTGCCCCTCTTCTACTAACAGAGGTGATTGCAGCTTCTTTACCAGTGCAACTTCCAGCACTGCTCTGATCATTTCCCCTACTAGGTAAAATGGATTAGGAAATCCAATCATCCAACTATCTCTGTTTCTTGATAACACACAATCCAGAAAGTACTTCTGCTTTATAATCAGCCCTTAGAATTATCAACACAAACCCAAACTCTGTAAAGAGCTCTTCCCACCAGTCCCTTCCTGAAGTGATACACTTGAAGGCATTCTCAGACCCTGCTGCACCAAGCTAAATAAACTCAGCTCTGTGACTGTTAGTGTATTCCTGGTGGTCACTGGTTGTTTCTGCTGTTGTGATAATGATGGTGGTAAAGGTGGTGAAAGTGATGGCAGTGGAATTGGTGATGATAATGGTGGTGGTGGAGGTGGTGGATTTGATGGTGATAGAAGTGTCGGTGTGTGGATGAGTTCTTAACTCTACCAGTATCTGAACTCCAGGAAACCAAAGAGGAATGTTCATATTACAAAAATATTATAATAAATCCCGGCATAGTAGAAGCACTATAGTGAGGCAGAAAGTATATCAGAAGTCAGGAGCTACCGGTTCAAGTCTTGCTTTCGCCACTAGCTTACTTCATTACCTTAAGCTAATCATTCAACCTCTCAGGACCCCATTTAATTCATCTAGAAAAGGAAGGAGTTTACTGGTTTAACTCCTAAAGTAACTTCTCACATTGTATAGATTTGTGTGTCTGCTTTTTCCAAGTTATCAGAGTCAGAGACCAAAACGAGATTGGATATAATCTAGGTCCATTGCCTGTCTTGTAAATAAAGTTTTATGGGAACATTGCCACATTTGTTACAGATTTTCCATGGCTACTTTCACATTGCAAGGACAGCTCAGTAGTTGCAACAGAAACTTTACGGTCCATGATACCTAGAACATTTAATGCTGGCCTTTTACAAAAAAAAAAAATGCTGACCACTGGTCTAGGATTATGTTAAACACAGGTTTTGCATGATTAAGACATTTTATTAGCAGAAGGTTCACCTCACAAAGTAGAGATTTTAGTCTATTTTGTTTCTTAGCATATTCTAAGTGCCTATAATAATGCCTAGTACCTAGCAGATGCTGAATAAATATTTATTAAATGAATGAGTGCATGAGAATAAATGATAAATGAATGAACCATAGCTTCTGCAAGCCTGAAATATTTATTCATCAGTACTCTTCTTGCTGTGCCATGGTTTCTATTTGCTGTGGAATTTACAATGTATTCTAATGGGGCAAGTCTATATATAATATCCATTTACAATGTTGTCATACATCTTGTCCAACTATATACAGTTCTAACTGTATAACAGGGCTTAGCCTGAAGTGAATTTTAGCATGAATTTCAAATACAGTAATAGCATATAACATCTGATTCCACTTAGAAGACAAGAAGGATTAATAAAAGTAGATTCCCATATTTCTAGAAAAACACTCCTTTTTCGGTTCAGATGATAATAGAATCAAGTAACAATGGAACAGAGTTGCCAAATATTATCATCTTAATATTAGTATCACTTGTTTTCGAATTTCTAAAAGTAAGATTTGCTGATCTTTCTTTTGTTTTGTGTCAACTCACAGAACAAGAGTCACCATCAATATACCCAAAGTTAAAAAATTAGGTTTATGAAACTGGTGATTATCAGATGGGAGGGGGTTGAAGGTTTGGGTGAAAAAGGTGAAGGTATTTAAAAGTAGAAATTGGTAGTTAGAAAATAGTCACAAGGATGTGAAGTACAGCATAGGAAATATAGTCAATAGTATTGTAATAACTATGTATAGTGCCAGGTGGGTCCTGTTCTAACTGGGGGGATCACTTCATAAGGTATATGTTTAATTACTATGTTGCACAATTGAAACTAATATAATATAATATTGAATATCAACTCTAATTGAAAAATAAATAAGAGAAAAGAAGGGGACATCTTGAAAAATAATATAAAAAAAGTTATGTTTTTTATTTTCTTTCATATACTGGTACATTCAACAAACTCACTTTTAAAAAAATATTGTTTTTTTACTTGATAAAGAAAAATGTTCCTATTGTGTTACAAATAGGTTTTTGTTTTGCTTTATGTATTTATTTGTTCATTTGTTCTACATGTCATCACGATGGTGGCGATGTTAAATTGCTACTGACTAAGGAGTACAGCCTTCAGAATCACAGACCTGATTCAGATTCCCAGCCCTATAAACTCAATAGCTCTACAGCTCTCGGCAAATTATTTAACCTCACTGTGCCTTGGTTTTCAAATTATTTAACCTCACTGTGCCTTGGTTTTCTAATTTTTTCAATATTGATAATAAAATTTACTTTATATTAATTGTTCAGTGCAGTAAATAAGATGACACATATAAAGAGCCTAACATCTTTCCCTATACACAGTCTACACTAAAAACTGACTGATTATTGTATCTACCTTGATTGTATTATATATTTAAATGATATTATTGTCACATATTACATAATTATATTGTAGCATTTATAGCATGTTTATGAGAACATTGATTGTAAACAGAAAAAACAAAATGTTTTAAAATATTGTCTCATTTAAGTCATTTGTACTTCAGAGTTTAATTTTAATATTTTGTAGGGCCAGAGACACGCCCCCAAATTCTTCCAATTATGAAGACTATTTTTTTTATTGAAAAGAAAATCTGTTCCATTGTTTTGCCAGTATTCTTCCCTAATAATAATACCAGAGAGATTTGCTGTTCCTCACTTTCAAAGAGGTTATGAAGGGTCAGTATTGCTTTAGGAACTTTCCTAAATAAGGCCACTCATTTCCAGCTGGGCATAGAATAGATACTATGAAAGTGTTTATATAAGAACACAGCAAATGTGTATCAATTGCCGATACCATTAAAGAGTACAGAAAATGTCCTTTTATTTCATTCATAAGCATACAGTAAAATTCTGAGTGTATGCACTCAGAAGTTAACTTCTTATCAGTATAAACACCATCGTCATCTTAAAATTATGAACCATTTTATTTTAAAATTTCTTTTCAAAGATATTTGAGTGCCTACTATGGGTATAAGATTGTGTTAAATGCAGTGGTAGATACGAGAATGAGTAATGTAAACTTCTGGAATGCTAGCTCTCTTTGCCTGTCAGTTTCTACTCCTACTTTAGTATTAGATTCAGCTTGATGGCCACAAATTACACAGAGCTTGCATTTTTTTTTTTACATTTGTGTTTTAAATATATATAAATAGCCTTGGGTATGCCTACTATTGCAAAGAAATTTGGTGATATTAGCTTATTGATTTGAGTTTCTTAGAAGACCTGAATAATAGAAAAATAACTTTAAGCTCTACTATAAATTCAGAAAGTATGCTCAATACTTCTTCCTGTGCCAAAATTATGTTTATTCTGACCTGTTTTATTTTGGCAGTGTTCTTAAAGAGAATTATGGTAACAGGCAATGAAGAAAATTTTATTATAGATCAAATGAAACCTTAATAATATTACAGAATTATGAAATTTTTATAAAAGTAGATGATACATATTGAGTTTTCTAGGTACCTAAACTTTCCATTGAATTCTGGAATGAACACAAAACTTCTTCCCCCGCCTTCCTGAACCCACCAATAAACTCAGAACCTGAGAGAGACATTGGCATTATTGGACTAAAATGTTGATGCCAAGGATTTATACTTTTCTTGTTAGGGGAGGACATTTAAATCATTTAAATCCAGGTAGTCCATTCCCCTAGGATTTGCCCTCATTTATTGATTCTTTCTTCTCAAAATTGTTTAGATGGGCCTGGGTCTACTTTCTGCTCAGAAAATGCTCCATCTACTTAGACCACCTACTGAGGCCCTAGGGAAGAAACATTCTCATGTTTCCTTAAGAGATTTTCTTTGGATTTTTATTCTGATTGTTCTCACTATCAGAGTGATAAAATCAAGAGGAATGAGTTTAGGATATAGGCACTGGAGAAAATATATAAGTCCTCTGGGCAACTCTGTCTTTTTTTTGTTCTCTTACAGATTTTAATTTACTAGATGAGGTCCAACCACATCATGATAATCTACTTTATGCAAAGTCTGTGGCATTAAATGTTAATCTCATCTAAAAAACACCTTCACAGCACATCTCAGTACTGTTTCCTACCCAGGTTGACACAAAAAATTAAGCATCACATACTTCTATGTAATTAGCCTCACTAAACTATATATTTAAAACATATACTTAAGCTTTTTCTCAACTGAAGATATGTAGAGAAGTTCCTTATTTTTATGTAACCTAATAAAAATTAGACAGCTTTATCAGGTGTCTCATCCAAAAGATATAGATATTCAATAGCAATGAAAGAAAATCATTAAAAAATGTTTATTAATATCTCTGAAAGAGGCTGCAAAGGGAAAGTACATTCAAAACACACAGCAGTGTTTTTAAATACAGTCTCCCAATCTTTTTGTTCATTATCTAACAGAATATCATAGCTACCCAGTCTCTGGCCCCCAGCTTCTAGGCTCATGTGTTTAAAACCCTTAGAAACTCTCAAAACTCAACTTTAATTGCTTCTTTCCTTTCTTTCTCTTTCCATTCTTTCACTTTCCAGAGTACTCTGTTATGGACTACATACTTGCGTCCACCCAAAATTCATATGTTAGAATCCTAATCCCCAGTGTGACTATATCAGAAGGTGGGGCCTTTGAGAGATGATTAGGCAATGAGGGTCATGAATGGGATTAGTGCTGTTTAAGAGGCTGAAGGGATCAAAGTTCTCTTCCAACAGGTGAGGACACAGCCAGAAGACAGCTACCTATGAATCAAGAAGGAAACTTTACTAGACACACCAAATTGGATGATGTTTTGATCTTGAACTTCTCAGCCCTCAGAACTGTGATAAATACATTCTATTATTTATAAACCACCCAACCTGTGGTATTTTTTTATTTTTTAATTTATTTTAATTAGTTTCAAATGTACAGTACATTGGTTAGACATTTATATAGTTTATAAAACAATCCCTCTAATTGCTTCTTCTCTCCTCTGATTTTTCACCTAGTGAATATATTAATGCTAACTACATTCCCTATGCCATGCTCTTCATCCCCGTGACCATCTATCTACTACTAAACTGTGCTTCTTTAACCCTTCACCCCATAACTCTCCTTCCCCTCTGTCCTTTGTATGGTAACTTTTTAATAGCAGCCTAAACTAAGATATAGCCTTTGCTCACCAATTATCTCTTTATCATGTATAATTTATCCTTTTTGCCTTTACCACTTTCCTGCTTCAGCCAATACTCTCTTCAACATACAAAAGTTCTAAGACCCTAGCTAATGTATACAGAATGCAAGGAAATGGTGGAAAGTTTTTAACACTCACCTGTTAACTATGTCTAAAAATCTACATGACCTCAGGATTCTTTTAATTCTCAATATTATTGTCATGTCTGGAGTGGGCAAATTTTTCTGCAGGTACATACTTTTCAAATACTATTAAAATCCACCCAACCCACCACCAGACCTCAAGTTAATCTAACATCCACATCTCTTCACAGTCACTAAATAGCAGAAATATAAAACTACTTACAATCACTGAACATAACATATATTTTCTGATTTCCATGCTTTCATATGCTATTTCTTTGGCTTTAGTAAGCCCTTCTTTCTCATTTACCTTGGTGACTATCCACGCATTCTTTAACACCCTATTCAAATATCATTCTCTGAAATCTTTACCAACCCCCTTAAGCCAAGTTTCTTTCTAGTCTCTGGTTCCATTATACTGTGTGCATACCACAAATAAGGCTTTCCATATTATATTGGAACTATTACTGTATAAGACTGTGTAATCAGATAGAATTTCTTAAGGGCTACAAACTGTATATCTCTGCATTCAAAACTTTATTAAACCAGACTTTTGACTACAAGAGACAGAAATTCAGTTATATAGAGAACAACAAACTGTTTGTTTGGCACTTATTAGGTGCTAAATAAATATTGAATTAATTAATAAACACTAGTTGTTCTCCTGTGTTCTAATAATGCTCTCAGGATCTATCAACAGATTTATCAACACATTGCCTTTCCAAAAAAATTACCCACAGTAAGTCATTCAAATTTTATAGCATTAAATTTTGATACTTCATGAACCAACCTGATTCTTAAATATTTCCAACTTACAACTTTGGAAATCCAATAGTAATGCCACTTGAAATATAATTTAGAATTCTACAAATGATCAATAGGCCTTCTCAAGGTTTAAACATACATAAATAGACCACATTAATATATGTATTTATATAATTATATTTATGCATGTGCACATAACATTTATATTTGTGTACACACATATATATGCACATAGGAAAAAAAGTCATTCTTATATCAGAGATATAATTCTTAATGTAGAATCACCAAGTTATAAACTTGACAAAATTTGTTTTACAATCTACCTTACAACTACCTACTAAAAATGTTCTTATATTTTATTCTATACACATAACAAATAGGTATTTCATCAGATAAAACAAGTTTAATAAATTGGTTCCTCCTCTTTGAGATATTTTAGGCACTGTTTTGTCTAAAGAGAAAGAAATAAGATAAAAGCAAAAGAACAATGAATAATAGACAAGAGAATGATGATAAGATTTCATGGCCCTTTTTTCAGATGTCATATTTAGATCACTTTTTCATTATTAAAGAAAATTGTCTTTAACAATCAAGTTGCAAAAACAATGTTAAAGGTGAAATCTTTATTTTTTAAAAAAACTATAATTAAAATGTAATGTTTTTTACCTTCATTGCTGTAAAAAATAAAAAAGCTACTACTCTTATAATACTCTCTCACTTTTAATAAAAACCCAGAATTGTCATATAATCAGTACAAATAAAAGCACAATCTCTCACAATAACATTTTAGCCTTTCATTTTTTTTTTTTCATTACCTCTTATCCTTGCAGTTATTCTCAGCAGCAGCAGAAACCCAGAATTTGTTTAGAGCAGATATTTTGTCCAAACTTGTCAAAAATAAGCAACAGACATAGCTATATACAAATAAAGCCATTACTGAATCCACAGGAATCAAATGAACTATAGAAGGTGTTAATTAATTTTGCACTTCTAACATTTCAGTCATCATTTTCTTGGAGGTGGACACCTACATGAAGAAAAGAAATGTAGCCACATGTAGCTATTAGGTAAAAAAAAATATTCTTTATATACAAATGGAAAACTTTTTTGGATAACATTTATATTTTCCATTAGCGTCTGGCTCCTTTTTCAATAAAGTTCAGTATTTGTGACAGCCTTTCTTTCAGAAATGTGAAGGCTTCCTTGCCGTGAGCATTTCAAATGTTCAAACTACCAACTGTGTTCAAATGATTTATAAGGTCATCATCCAAGAAAAGCCATGTATACTGAATTTCCAAGTGGCCAAACAGAATGAAAATATCAGGATAGATGTGTGTATGTGCAAGCACATGCACACACACACTTAGAGAAGTAGCATCTAGAATAGTGAGACAAAGCAGTAATAAATGACGGAAGTGAAATGTACCCTACAAAAATAGAATCTTAGAGATGCAGAGAAAAACAAACCCTCATACACTGCTGGTATAACTGCAAATTGGTACAGCCACTATGGAAAACAGTATGGAGATTCCTCAAAAAAACTAAGAATTGATCTACCATATGATCCAGCAATCTCTCTACTGGGTATTTACACCAAAGACTTGAAAACCCATATCCATAAAGATATTTGCACACTGATGTTCATAGCAGCATTATTCATAGTTGTCAGGACATGGAAGAAGCTGAAGTGCCCTATGATAGATGATTGGCTAAAGAAGCTGTGATACATATATACAATGGAATACTACTCAGCCGTAAGAAGAGATGAGAAATACTGGCATTTGCATGGATGGATCTCGAAATAATCATACTAAACAAAATCCGCCAGACAGAAAAAAGTTGAAAATCACATGATATCACTTGTATGTGGGATATAATAGCAACAAATGAAAAGGACATACAAACAGAATCTCAGGGACATGGACAATGGACTAGTGGTTACCATAAATTAGCGGGTGGGGAGGAGAAAGGGTAATAGAGGTCAATATAGGGAGACAGCATGGAGGGTGAAGTGGGTAAAGGGGATCAAATATATGGTAGCTGAAGGAAACTGGACTTTGGGTGGTGAACACACAATAGAATATACAGATGTCAAATGATAATGTACACCAGAAAATTATGTAATTGTATTAACCAGCGTTACCCCAATAAAATTAAAAGATAATTAAAAAAATAGAATCTTAGTTCCTAGATATTTCTTTAGCTTTCCACAGCATCCAGCAACTGTTACATATAGAAAGCATTCTTTTGAACTGATGATATAAGGATTTTTAGTTCAGTATATGAAGTACAATACATACAACTAAAGTCTTCTTTCAGAAAATATTAATATGATCTACTTTATTCTTCATAATACTACAAACATTGTTTAGTGTTTACTATCAACCAGACAATGAGATAGATGCTTTATATGGTAAGTCTGATTCAGACTTTAATGCCATCCTATATGTTACTATTTCTGTCCTAATTCACAGATAAAAAAAAGTAAACACAAAATTCTGAAGAACTCTCCCTTGCTATGCCTTCCTCTGGAATGTTCTTTCCTTAATTCTTATATGGTTGGCTCCTCTTCACTGTCTAATCTCGGTTTATATGTCATCTGCTCACAAAGGCCTTTGCTAACCACTCTTGCCCCACAGTTACAATCCAGTCCATTTTCCTCAAAGCACTTTTCTAACATGTTATTATGGGTTTGTTTGTTTGTTTGTTTGTTTATTCATAATCTATCTCCCCATCCCCATTAACATAGACATTCCATGAGAGTTGTAGATAACAAGAGGAAATGCACTAGATGATATAAATAGATAGATAATATGGATGTAAATAGATGTAGACATATGTGTGTAGTGAATTAATAAATCTTTTATATATCACAAAACTAACAAGAGTGGAGAAGGGATTCCAACACATACTTACTTGACTCTAGACCTAAGGTGGCAGATTCCCAGCAAAGCAGCCTATTAATTTGTTCATTTTTTCCTTTTTTTATTGAGTGCATACCACATATCATAGTAAGAAAGCAATTGTGAGCAAAATGAAAAAAGAACCTTAACTTATAGTGTAATGGGTATAAAAGACAAATGAACAAGCAATTACTGAGTGGCAAGTGCTATAATTAGGGCAGTACATGAGGGGCAAGAGGCCAAAAATGGGAAAGGGAAATGGTCAAGAGATGTTTCCTAAAAAAAAAAATATGTCTAAAAAATAACTGAAACATAAGTAGAAGTCAACGACTTGAAAGCACAACTAGTAGCAGCATGAAGGAGAAAATAATGGAAAATTTTTCCAAGCAGACAGAATAACATGAGCTGAGGTTGCTAAGAAAAGGAATAGGAAATAAGACCAGTAGGCAAGGCCAGGTCACAAAGAGTGTTGTAAATGAACTAGTTAGTTAGGAATTTAGGCTAAGAAAAATGGGACTCTATTGAAAGAGTGACATAATTATATTATAATGGCTTTTAGGAGTAGAGAGCTTAAATGAGATGGAGCCTGGAGATAGAGTCAGTCCTATTGCAGTAGTCTTGTTTAGAAATGGTAGTCACCTAAAAAAGGATAATAGCAGGAGTTATTGAAAGCAGTAAGAACATTGAAGAAATGTAATAGAGATTTTAGGAGTGAGAATCAACAGCACTTGATTGATTTTATATAGATGAAATGAGAAGGAAAGAAAAGAGTAAAGATAACTTCCAGGTGTATGGCTTGAGCAATCAGATGCCAATACTGAGATAGGAAAAATAATGAGAAGACTAAGTTCCCCAAGAGCTTTGAAATAGTGGTCAAGAAATGGCAATCCAGAAGTCAAGTGTTTGAAAATCATGTTGAGTTTTAGACTTGTCTTAGACTTCCAGATCAAGAGATCCAGTATGAAATTTTATAACCTTCTGGACTGGAGTTGTAGATTTTTGCCTTCATTAGTATCTAGATGCTACTGAAGACATGCAAGGGATATGGCTGTCCAAGGATGGCACGTACAATGAGATGTCCTGAAGAATAATATTCAAAGGAAGTATAGAGAATTAGGAGACTTATAAAGAGACTAAGAAGTACCACCCAGAGGACAGGAGGAAACCAGGAAATACCACAGATGCAGAAAGAGAGGAAGGGAAGATTCTAGAAAGAGGAAAGCCCAACAAGCCCAAATGAGTTGTAAAGTATATATGGACTGAGTGCGGACCCATCACTGACAGAAATAAAGCAGAGGTGAAAGTCATTGACCCTCTCAAACTGAATGGACAGTGAGTTAGAGCCAGGATAATAATAGGACATGTAATGAAGATGTTAACTGTGAGTCCAGTACTTAAGACTTTACTGAATGACATCTGGGTATTCTTGGATGACAATAGCACAGAGACTAGAAAATATGATCAGAAGCATGAGCCTAGTAGGACAAGAGTTTTTCACTTGGGTGAAGGAGTAATGGTGTGCACAGTAATGGTCAAATAAAGATTAGCAAATTGGCCTCCCAACCTAGTAACACTTGGTCAGCCTTGAAAAATTGGTTCTGACACATGGAACTATGTAGGCTCTTTTTCATCACAAGACATAATTTATTCAACTTTAGAAGTTGTGTAATGTTCTGGAAATTTTTAATAAATTTTTCATACCAGGAAAATATATATATGCTTGCTTCTTAAAATATTTTATAAAGAACTCCCGTATATCTCAAAGCTCCAAATAAGAACAGTTATAAACGGATGTCCTCACTGTCAATTATCTAGATTTTAAAAGAGAACATAATAGTAGCTCTAAATTATAGAAGTAAATTATAGACAAATAAAATAATCTGTCTTTTAACTGATTTCTATCTCTGAGAATTTTGAATGTATGTCTCACTGTTTTCCAAAACACCCCATTAACTAATTAGATCCTGGCAAGTAAAAAGATATTTTCTCTGGTTTGGACAGGTTTCTTTAAAAATAAATAGTCTTATACTGAGGATGTGATTTAGAATAGCATTTTAATCCACTGAGTGGGAATGTTTCTTGGAAATGATTGACCTCAACTTTCTCATCTCTCACACAGGCTTATTTATCTTTTTTGGGATGACCGCACATTCATCTTTCAGTCAAAATCTTTAAAAGAAATTTTGTGTTTTAACCTTAGATGATACATGTTTATTTTGTTTTTAATAATCTGTTTAGGAGTAGCTTTTTCCACATAACCCATTTAAACCTTGATTTCTATAAACAATTTTGACTAAATTAGCTTTTATATGTACATAGGTAAAAAAATCTAAGGTCACTGATTTTTTTCAGACTGTCAGGTAAAAACAAAAATTAACTCACATACATTAAAATAAAGTTTACAGTTACAATTAATAACATATGAGTGAGTTACTTTTCTTACCATACCCTCACTGCAAGAGGAGATAAACATTTGGATTGGGCAGTGTAAAAAACAGAAAGAAATAAATTCTAACACTTCACATCAACTTTCTCCACAGTTATCAGGAAAAGGATCCCCACAGCTTGTTTAACAGTTAGTTTGAATATAGAATTTGCTTTCTACAGGTCTCTAAAATCTTCATTGTCAAATAATGTTAGCCACATGTGAAAACCAATGCTGACTCCATATTCTAGACTGAGCCTAATTTAGGATCTTTTAAAACAGGCACAGCCTATCGGTGGTATGCTCTGGGCATGAACAGAGGCCTTCCTTCTACTATATAAGATTAATGAAAACCCTTTGGGAAATCTTAAAATGGAATATACTATTTTCCCTTGTGTCCCCTAGTGCTCAGTAAACACATAATTACTCTGGTAAATTGAAAGAAATTGTTATAGACAATGCCTTTGAAGTATAATTGTTTATATTGTACATTCATGTCACCTTTTTCAGGGTAAAACAGCTTTATAAGTGCTATGTCCTAGTTTAGTTTTAACCTGCCAGGTAGGTTATGTAGAATCCCTATCCAAATAATTGTCTTGAATATCATTATTTAATTTAATCTAATTTATTTAAATGTCTTCATTCATTCGATTGAATATATATTAGGTTTTAACAATATAAAAACAAAGAAGAAAATACAAGTGAACATGATCTCACCATCCAGATAGTGATAGAGAAAATTCAAGCCATAGACAATGTATTAAATGAAATTACAAACTTTCCTCCCTCTTCCAACTCTCCCTTACCAGTGGAACCACTGTTAACAGTGGTATCTGTGTCCAGTCCATCTTTATCTTCTCCCTCCAAAAAAAAAATGTTGCATGTCTAATTAGGCTTTTTATCTAGTCAATGCCAACTTGCTCATAGGCTTCTTAAAGTC
Source organism: Cynopterus sphinx (assembly GCA_030015415.1). NCBI lineage: Eukaryota > Metazoa > Chordata > Mammalia > Chiroptera > Pteropodidae > Cynopterus > Cynopterus sphinx. Next base: position 35,620,750 of record CM057380.1, read on the forward strand.
TATATGTGCACCCTCAACTGATAACTCCAAGTATAAGCATTGCAAGGCCTCATTGGACAACAAAACAATCTATGCCCTTGAAAATATGGTTAGACAAAGTGATATTTATTTGTAGGAGGTTACATGTATTATAATTTTTGCATACTCTTAAATTCTATGCTTACATCAAGCAAACCATGACATGATTATTGATTTAAACATATTTATTGCCTTAACTATTTACTAAATCATTTTCATTTGGTTGCTTTGTAATCTCATGAGGCTAATATTTATCTTAGTGCTAAAGAAAACAGTTATTTTATTTTACTTATCTTATTTTTATTAGACTGGTTTTTTTTGACACTATTTACCAAATCACTCAGCATTTCCTATATAAAGAACTAAGTGAGAAACAAATTTTCTGACTTATTTTTTAGAGAAGCATTACTTCCCCTAAGCGAGAGATAGGCATCCTCTTTTATAACAAAAATTGTGTCACTGACTACATCTTTCCAAATTTACTTCTAGGAAACTAAGAGCTAAATTCAAAAGTAACTTACAACAACATGATAAATCCTAATGACCTGCATACGCATGTTCTTTTTTTCTCTTGACTTGACTTTCTACTTGTATTTTGTTTTCTCTGGACTTGTCTTTTATATTTTTGAACTAGCATTATTTTATTTATGTTTTTATTGAAAATGGTTTTAGTTCCTCCATAAATTATATAAATAACAAAATAAAACTATAAAATTATATAGAAAATTTGACACAGCTAAATAAGCAATAAAAACATTGTTTCCCCACTAAAGTCTTTCTGAGTTTTCTATTTTATTGCTTCTGTCTGCCAATTCCCTCCCTTCTTGATGAAATGGAAAACAACTAAAAATCCCCAAACTGAGAAAATGTTTTTAGCCTCATACAAGTAGTCCTACTCAGAGTATACTCATTCTACCTTTATAAATAAAATATACACCCCAAGAGTACATTGCTCTTGATAAAGCCAAGGATACACTTTTGTCCTTTCAGCCAAGGTAATTAAATCAGGCCAAAGAGTTAACAAAATGAAGTTGAAGGGTGGGGTACTGAAGCTGAGCCAGGCAACTGAGTAAGCCAAGGCACAGCTCCTGCCAGATGAAAGGAGACCGTGAAGGTGGTGGAGGATCCAGTCCAGTAGATTAGGTCAGGACAGAGATCAACTAGCAGGGAAGAAGAACCCAGGCTATATGACTGGGTAACAGGAAATAAGGGGGGAAAACTACAACTAGGAAAGTCTATCCAGGAAAAAAAATAATAAGCAGTTATTGAATTGTCATAGCCAAAATTAACTTCATTACTAAGCTTTAAGTTAGAGGCCAGTTCCTAATCTTATAAAGTAGCACAGCATAAGTGAAAAAAGGCAGACCTGGGTTAGTTTTCCTATTCTGCCATTTACCACATAAGAGATGATGAATCTGTCTCAACCTCTCTGATATTGTTTTTTTTATTTGTAAAAAGTACAAATAATAGTACATACCTTACAGGTAATATACAGATTATATATATTATACATATATATCATATATTTATACACACATATATATACATGTGTGTGTGTGTGTGTGTGTGTGTGTGTGTGTGTGTGTGTATATATATATATATATATATATATATATATATATATATATATATTTAGGAGACAATCAAGGATATTTATTGTTGCCTCTTCTTGCTCCTAGTAGTATTACTGGTCTTCGATTTACAGTAGGAAATTTGAAGTACGTGCTTTAAACTGGAGTAAGAGTGTAGAAATGAGAACAGCTAGATATGGTGAATTTACTGTCTGTCCTTGGAGTTATTTTACTGACAATTCTACAATTTCTTTTACAAGTAAATTTCTATTTAGCAGATACTGACTATATTAAAATCCAATAAATACCTTTAACAGCGAAAGCTCTACTCTTCATATCCTGGAAAAAAAATAGAGAAGGGAAACTTGTGTTTTATATAAATGAACAGAATAGACATTCTTCCAAATATTTTCTTCTGATATTTACCATAATGACCCCTCAGGAAATTTATATAGACTTGTCTCAACTATCAGTTGGGATTCTGTGAGGTTGAGGCTAAGGCAACAGTTACTAAGACCTAAGGAAAATGAAACCAAAACAGTATGGATAGGATTAAAATGAATACAGTATCCAAGGAGGTCTGGAGACAAGTATGAAAGACTAGAATAAGAGCCAGAATTCAAAAAAAAATCTAAATGCTTATGAATATTGAGTTGCTCTCCTATATTCATGGTTGTTACAATTTGCTTTTATGTCTAGATATATCATGGTGAGTAGTTGTTAATTTAGCGAAAATAGTTAGGGTCAAAATAAAAAGATATAAAATAAATGTCACAGAAAAAAATGTTGTTGTTGTTGTTGTTGTTGTTAATGAAGACATACATCAAATATATATATAAATGTATGCATTTATATTTTCTTTTTTTAAAAAGGTAAAGTTTCACATGTTACCCTCACATAATGCTAACAAATGACCTCATTACTTTAGAAAGTGCAAATGAAGGGGAAAAAAAATCAAGTGTTATGGGAAAACTTCCTCTTTGGATAATCAAACAGTAAATACAGGGAAGTTTTTTTGGGGGGTGTTTGTTTATTTGTATTTTACAAAACCATTTTACTAAAAAAAAAGGGAACAATAAAATATTATTCTTTGCAACCACTATGAATTGATGGATCTAGGGCATGACAACCAATAGCCACTAATATCTCAAGAAGTGAGACAACCAGCCATTGTGTTACATCCTGATAGAGGTACACTACACCGTGTATAAAGTAGTCTTACCAAAAACTTGAATCTGGACAAACCTATAGATCTAGTTACTTCAATAACTGCTTATTATTTTTTTTCCTGGATAGATTTTCCTAGTTGTAGTTTTCCCCCCTATTTCCTGTTACCCAGTCATACAGCCTGGGTTCTTCTTCCCTGCTAGTTGATCTTATCAAACTTGAATCTGGCCAAAACTATAGATCTAGTTACTAATTTATAGAAAATACAAATGACAAATATTTTAAACATACAACAGGAATGAAATCCACAAAATTCAAATTATGGGGAACTATAGCACAATGACATGCTGTCTTTAACAAATAAATTGGTAGAAATAAAGATTGAAAGAGAAACTACATATTAGAAAGTCACAAAATATACAAGCAATTCAATATATTCACCTTATTTCAATTTGACACAAACTATAAAGAGAGAGAAAGAGAGGGAGGGATGGTTGGAAGGAAAAAGAGATAGAATCAAAGAAATTGAAACATTGACTATTCATAATTTAAAGATTCTTTTAGTTGTGGTCATGGTATTATACTGTTTTTTTTTTTTCCCCAAGGAGAGTTACCCTTGAAAGGGCCAAAATATCATTGCATGAAAGACTTAATGACCTTTCTACAGTTAAGATACATTTCAAAACTCCTCTGTCCCTTTACAGCAGCATAGAATCCAACAACAGAGGATAATAAATCTACAAAACATAACCCAATCACCTCTTAAACCTTTAAATTGCATGTTGCAGTTAATAGAAGTATTGATTCAATTGTTAGAGTTACTAAGCAATTTTTTATTGAACAGAAGCCTGGATGGTGAGAAGTCTAAAGCTCAGCAAAAAAAAAAATGGATAATACATATTATTTCTTGATTGTGCAATGATACAGAAAAAAAACCTCACTTTGCTCCTCCCATGAATGTGCTTGCATGTGAGCGTGCAAACATACACACACACACACACACACACACACACACCTACTTACCTAGTCACTTGACACAGACTCAGCACTGTTCTCATCATGTCAGTTCTAGATTTGAAAGCTACAGTTTAATGGCAAAGAATATGATCTTTGAATTCCAACAGGCCTCAACTCCTGTCTTAATTCTTCTACCCAGTAGTTATATTACTGCAGTCATAAAATTTAACTTCTCCCCTATTGCAGTGATTAGATAAAATAACAGTTTAATTTATTAACTTAAGAATTAAATGAGATAACAATTACAAAGTACTTGGCCTGGATTCTGGCACACAATAATTTGTGGTGTTAGTGGTTCTTCTCAGAGAACAAGAGTCTCTGATCAGACTCAGAAATATGGTAACAGAGTGCTAAGGAATGCTTAGAAAGAGCAGCTCTAAAGCAAATGTTATGTCTCTCATCAACCTCCAATGTACCTTGGCAATATCAAAAATGGTGTGTTGAAGAGATCTCACTAGAGGTCATATTAACCATATGTTTGAAAGAAGTATAGATATGTCTATATGGTGTGATTTGAGACCAAACCAAACTATTCTCCTGTCAAACTGTCATCTTGCCGGAAATTCTTTCATCAGAGACAAATTCCTTTGGAAAGAGAATCATGAACTTCTCTAAAATATGGATTATACAGTAACTTAGACATTTATTTATAATTCCTGGCATCTAGCACAATGTCAGACAAAGAGTAGGTAGTTTAAAAATTGTTCTTAAAATTCCATTGAATAAATCTATCACGTGTGCATGTCATACTTCAGACACTGAGTAAGGGTTTGGGGAGACCATAGTGAACCAAACAGTGGAGTTGTTACCCTTACGAAACTCATGATCTATGAGTAAACAAATTAATTCATTAGTGAAGTCATAATAAAAGTATTTAGAGGTTTGAATCATGTAAACTTCAACATTGTCACTATTTAACAACATATAATTGATAAACCTACTGCTATGGTTTATAATAATTGTAATATCTACTGTAAAATACAAAGCAAATAAACATCAAGCAAAAAGACCCCAAATTAATATTTTTTAAAATGCATGTTTAAATTTCTCACACTCCCCTCCTTCCATTTTAATATTCCATTTAATCAAATGAGCCAAGTGTTGTCATTTTTAGACCTTCTTTAGAATCATTTTCCAATTTTAAGATGTGGTCTTCTTCAGGACACATTTATGACTGTGCTACCTAAGCTGACTTAGAGAGAAAGAAATGATGGAGTTAGGCAGGAATAATAAAAATCATACTAAAACATAAATAGGAGATTACCTCCCCCCAAATCATTAAAAGAGTTAAAAATCAAAAGAAGGCACTCTGTAGGGGGAGTGGTGAAAGCTAATTAAGTAGTCCAAAAGATTAAATGATGTCTTCAATGAACAACAATGTATTGTTTAAACACACTCAAGGTTAAATTCTTTGAAGTTTGTGCCTTTCATTGTCTTTAGCTATTTTATAATTTGAGAGAGACACTGACTTGCAGAAAACTGAGTAATCCAAATATCCTTGGTTATGGAAACATAAATGAATTCTGTGCAGTGGAGGTTCAATTGACTTCTCTCTCCCACTGTTGAAGAAGCCAGTTTTGCTTCTATTAAGTAAATTTAAATCAGCCTTTCTGATGAGCTTATATTTTAGGTGGCTTTTTAGATTCTTCTTCATACTGATTAGTTGTGACATCTTTTCCAGTTCCTTAATTAATTGAGTTAAACAAAATGTTTGACGAGAATTCTTTCTATATTTGTATGAAAGTCATGATTCTGTCTTCTTTCAAAATGTATCCTTTATCAATAGCATGCAGACCAAGTGAAAAATTTCTGCTGTGGTCTTTATAACTCCTTCCTCTTAAGGGAAGTGAAGACTGAGACAAATTGATCCATAGAAAGTGTTATTTCATCTAATAAAAGAATACTTTCCTATGGACATGGATTTGATAAAGTAATCATTTTACTCTTTTGAAAGGAGTCTGAAAGACCATTTCAAAAGTCCTGAAGGAACTACTCCTTGCCTGTAATAGAAAAATAATAATTAAATTAGCCATAAACCATCACTACAGACTCATTTCAGATGACTATGAGGGACTACAGGCATATAATCCAATAGGTACTTGTCATTGTGTCGATCTATTTAGAAATGTTCATCTAGAGAAATGAATCAAATTTTATTAGTTTATTGACAGAAATTTAACCTCACTAAAAGTGTACTTCCCTTACTTCTAGAAGTTACAGGGCTTATATTCCTTTTAGTTCCATTTTTGTCACATAATAAAGGCATTCTTCTAAAAGTGGAATAGCATTTCTTTAATATGTTCTTACCATGTGGTTTGATAAATCTAATATAACCTATGCTGCTATTAATTCCCATTATTATCATTATTCTTGAGTTGAGTATTAAAAAAATTGCACTTAGTTAACTATTTGAGGCTGGTCACATGACAAATCTGAGATAGGGAGTCTACTCTTGGAAAACAGAGTGTGGAAATGTCCAAAGACACATGTTCAAGCGCCTGTAGGAAATTAATATAATGAAGTCAGATAAAACTAAGATCTGACTTTTAAGTATAGACTTTTGCAAATATAAGGCATACAATTACCAAATGTTATTGTTATAGTTCTGAAAACTTTAAATATTATGAATAAAGAAATATAAGTGAATACACCTAGAGAAATGTGGAATGTGTAGTTAGTTAATAAGCACACTTTCATACTATATTTAGTAGAAGCATAGCCTTACTAAAAGGTCTGGAAATCCAGTTAACTCCCATTTGCATCAGATTCTTTACCTATGTAATAAGTAATTTCACTAAATAACCTCCAAGTATTCTTCAGGCTTTTAGAAGGTATATATTTTGAAGTACTTTGCAGTTTTTCATAAAAGTTCAAAGCAATTAAACAAAACTTTACAAAACGTGGATTTTGAATAAGCAAAATAAACCCTTGAACTCAAACTGATCCAGAAAGAAAAAGAATTAAATAAGGGGTTTTTTTGTAATTTAAATTATAATTTTTTTTTATTGAGCAGAAGTCAAGATAAATCATAGAAGGTTTAGCAAAGCTCATTGGAACCTGAATACATGGGATAACAAAAGTGGCACAAAAGTATGAAGTTGGAAAGATGTGAGATCAGTGTTAGGCAGGTTGGGTCTGAGGTGGAAATTCCATCAAGTGCGTGAAAATGTAGACAGAGAGCTCAAGAGAGACTTCAGAGCAGGAAACGTAAAATTGAGCTCTGAAGTCATCAAAATAGGGACATTCAGACTTGATGGCATACTGGAAAGGGAAGCATATGAGAGTAAACATTGAAATAAAATGTAAAATAAGAAACTGAACAAAAGTAGACAAGCCATCTAAGAAGACAGAAAAGGATGGAGAAGTAAGAGAAAAGCTACTCCAGAATCCAACACCGAGAGAGAGAGAGGGCAGAGAGGCAAGGATAGTGGAGATTGAAGGCAGAGTTCCATCCTTGGTGCCACTGAAATCTGTCAAATGAGTTCCCAAAGGATGTGATAATGGAGATCTCAGATTTGCAAATAAAATTTCTCACTCCAATGCTCTCTTCTTGAAAGTTAAAGTTAGTATTTGTACTTTTATTAAAAAAAAAAAAGCATCTACCAATTTTTCTAATTTGGGCAAATACATGTGAATGCCCGCACTTTCCTACAGTACAAAAGCAACCTGGGAGAATTTTTTTTAAGTTTTCTTTTTCTTTAGTCTTGTTTTCTTCCTTTTTTTCTTATTTTTCTCAAAGAGAAGATTACAATTATAAAATAGGAAGTTACAATTAGAATTTAAAGAGGTGCAAGAACAATGTAGCTGGAGTCATTTGGATTGAAAAAGAGATTTATCTATGAAACAAACCAAATGTATTTATATAATGTCTATATATACATTATATAATGTATGTATGTACATATATGTGTTGTGTGTGTGTGTGTGTGTGTGTATGTGTGTGTGTGTGACTCCAGATCTATATGAAATGTTAAAAGAGCAAGCAATAATAAATAAAAATTTGTGGTGGTGGCTGTTATTGGGGAGGAAAGAGAAGTAGTTTAAAAAAAACAACAATCTTTTCCACAGTTCAGTGGTACAGAAAGGTGGATAGAAGCCCTAAAAATAAAATCCCAGAGTTTAGTCAGGCTACCTGTAGACATTTACAAAGTGCTATTTAAACAGATGGCTGGCTCTTGTGCTACTTAGCTGTTGTTTATTCCTAGAATCTTCTTCCCCTGACCAAGCCACCATACAATCCAAACAGTGCTTGCTCATAATTATTCTCAAGGCAACTCCACAGCAGAGGGCTGGAAATGAGAGTCTCAGTTGAATAGCATTCTCCTGATTTGACAAATGTCCTTTTGTGTCCATCTGTACACCGCCCAGTAACATTCACATATACTAAATGGTACCAAAGAGTCTTGACAAAGCTTAAGGGCACACAGGTGGTTTTTCTTTTCTTTCTTTTTAAATCAGGGTGGAGGGGAGGGTAAGAAGTGGAGAGATGTGATAGGGGGCCACAAGTACCACTGCTGAGACTCAGAATGTTTCCCAAATAGAAAGGAATAAACATTACTAGAGAAAGGATTTCTAAAGCCATTGTGCTCATTAAAAAGGCATACAAAGGGACCATAAGGGAAAAATAACAAACCAGCACTCAATTCATTTTCAAATCCCTCTGAGGGATTAAAATAGTTAAAAGAAAGCTCCATCACATCTTTAAATACAGAACTATATATCCCATATCTCTGGCTATCTGACTCTTCTTATATTTGAGCCACACAGGAACCTGGCTCTCCTGCAGTCCTCAAAGTCCAGGCCGCGGGAATGCAGGAAGGTGATACTGTTGGAAAGAGTCCCTGCCACCAACGAAAGTCCTTTGGTGAAGACCAGTGTAAGAAGTTCATTGTGCAGAATCCTGCCTTACCTTGACACTCCTGTGTAAGATCCTTAACATCAACAGGATTCCATTAGTATGAATACTAAATAGTGTGCTTTTTAAAAATACTAGTATCACATTTGAATTTAAGACGATATGGTGCCACAACACGGAGAGGAAAAAGCAAACCTATTTGATACTCTCACAGAGTAAATGTGGAATATCAGCACAGTATAAGGTCTTTAGTTATTTTTTTTATTAAATTTGTTGGGGTAATAACATATGTTTCAGATGTACAATTCTATAATACATCACCTATATATTTCATTTTGTGCTCACCACCCAAAGTCTAGTCTCCTTTGGTCACCACATGTTGGATCCCTTTTACCCTCTTTGTTCCCTCCTCACCCGCCCTCCCCTCTGGTAACCTCCATACTGTTGTGTATATCTACATTTGTTTTGTTTGTTCATGTGTTGCTTTTAGTTTTATATCTCACATGAGTGAAATCATATGGTTCTTGTACTTTTTCATCTGACCTATTTCACTTAGCATGATGCTATCAAGATCCACCTACATCTAAAAGCAAATATTGAGCATGGTTTCACCAACAGCCAAGCATCTTACAGACTATTTCACACCAACAGTGCTCAGGGTATGTCTAAGCATATGGCATTGCCACTAAAAAATATAGTCCATGTTATCCAGCCTGTTCTCCCTGGATAACAAATGACACCCCACACCCATGCCCTCATCTTCCCTCTTCCCAATCCTTTCAAAGATCCTTGACTATGCCATTTCTTATGTCAGTCACTTTACTATGTGCCTACTGGATCATTGTTCCATTGGGAACAAACTCCAGTTGTAGAAGAAAAAGAAAGAAAAAACAGGCTTTAAAATCAGAAATCCATGAGTTATAATTTCAGTTCTGCCACTTAAAATATCTGCTGCTGATCTTCCTCATGGTCTGGCCTGTCATCTGTTCTCTTGAAGAGTCAAAGCCCAGGGATTCTGGGATGAGCAAGGGTCAGACTCCACTCTCCTAGGAGGCGATGATCTGAGATTCATCTTTCCATGACCTTTTATTTTGGTCCTTATTAAGGGACACTACTCTCTATGTTACCAACGCCCCTAGTTGGCATGTGCAATGAGAAATGAAAACAATAAATCTATTATTAACAACATTGAATTATAAACTGAAGAAAGAGCTGGCCTGCAAATATCAACAATAATGTTACTATTCAGGCAGTACTTCTTGCACACCAGCCGCTTTACACATAGTCTCACGGAGAGGGTTCTATTATTGTCCCCGTTATGTGGATGAAAAAATGTGGGCACTGACAGTTTACATAACTTATTTAGTGTTAAAAGACTGTCCAATGGCTAAGGCAGGATTCAAATGCAGATGTATCTCCAGAGCCTGTATTTTTAATCACCACCATCTACCAACCCTAAATAATGGTACTAGGCTGACTAAGGGGAAATGCCTTCTCACTGTGAACAGTAGGTAAAAAAAATAAAGAAAAATAAGATAAAAGTAAGAAGACTTAATTATGAACAGGCGCATATGCAGATCAAAGCATGAACCACATTAGAGGCTTAATAATAGCTAACAAGAGGACACATCTCCATAATTACATGATTGCCAATATGCGATAAAATTTTCCAGATTCTATTACAATGCTAAATAGCTTGCTACTTTTCTGTATGTTTCCCTGTTAGATTGAAGACATAGTCAGAGTTCCGTTCACCATTCATCTGCAGAACTTAGCACCAAGGCTGGCACAGAACAGATATCAAATAGTGTGGAATGAATGGATGTTTGAGACTCAAGTTAGCATTTATAGATGCCAAACGCTCTGAGATTTTCAGATTTGAGAAGGAAGCAAACTACAGAGGGATGAAACAATAGAATATTTTAAGGAAGTAGGTCTTTATTTGGATCATGTAGAATAAGTGGAATTTTATCTTGAGATGAGAACTGATTGAAAGATGACAAGATGTCATTTTTAATGGCATGGCATCTTTTCTCACCTAAATTGTGAATTCTAGAAGCAAATGCTTAGAAAGGCAATATTGTTTTCTTTTAGAAGCTGAGTTGAAAAATCCTGGGGTCAAAAAGCTATGAATAAAAAATGTAGTAGATTTTGGCAAACTATAAGAAAAAAGGAAGGAAGGAAGGAAGGAAGGAAGGAAGGAAGGAAGGAAGGAAGGAAGGAAGGAAGGAGAGAAAGAAAGAAGAAAGAAAGAAAGAAAGAAAGAAAGAAAGAAAGAAAGAAAGAAAGAAAGAAAGAAAGAAAGAAAGAAAGAAAAAGAAAGAAAGAAAAGAAAAGAAAAGAAAGATGCTGAAATAAAATTAAAAAGTTTATTTTAAAAAATCTAAGATTTGTTTTTCAAATATTGTCTTCACATAACAGCATATAGACTTTCCATTATCTGATTTTTTTAAAAGTTATTCTCTGGTTATATGCCAAAGTATACATATGCAGCTTAATGTCAAGGGGGGGAAAGTGAATAGTCATAATCACCCATGGTGGAGTTAGAAAACAAAGGAAACAAACTAGAAGGGAGAAGTTTAGTACAATTGTTTTGCCTTTATCATCATAGATAGAATTACTATTTTCAGTGCTAAAATTTAGGGCATCTTACTGACAATCAGTTATTTCATTCCACGATTTTCACCTTTCTAAGATTTTGGGACTATAAGACTGAGTTAAACAACAGCACAGTTCTTAACCTTTTTTTTCTTTTTTGTATCACGGACACCATTGAAATTTTGATTTAGGTTGGTGATCTCTTCTGTATAAGTTTCCCAGTGTTCCTGAAACAAACAGAAAACTCGTGTTTTAAAAAAAACATATTTTACTAGTTTTGTAGATCAGAAGTCCAACATGAATTTCACCAGACTAAAATCAAGATCTTGACAGGCTGTATGCATTTCTAAATGTTCTATGAGATAATCTGTTTTCCATTCTTTTAGATGGTTGGCAGATTTCAGTTCCTTGTATTTGTGAAAACAAGATTCCCATTTTCTTGCTATATGTAGCTGAGTATATTTCTCTACTTCATTTTTGATTCATGATTGCCTTCCTTCATTTGTAATGCTAATAATAGTTGGTCCAGTACTTCTCATGTCACATGACTCTGACTCAATATTCTTTCTTTATCTTCTACTTTTAAGGACATATGTGCTTAGATTGGGCCTATCTGTATAATCTGAGATAATCTTCCTTTCTCAAATCCTTAACCTTAATTACATGTGAAAAATCCTTTTTTTTATGTAAGGTAACAAATTCACAAGTATGATGAATTAGGCTCTTTAGGTGCCATTATCCCACCTACCATACCTCCTCAGAATAATTATGTTTTATAAAATAAAAATAGACTTAGAAAACAAACCAATTATATCTAAAAACAGTTAGTAAAAAAAATTAAACAAATTTGTAATATGATTACATATGTGCTTCTTCACTGATGCAAGAAATAATATGATCAAGTGGTGAGTATACTAGCTAGTGGAATTTTCAAAGTGTTGGGCAAAACTGATATTGTGATTATTGGAAAAAAATATCAATATAAAATATGTATGAGTTCTATTGGTAACAATGTCACAGGTGCTGCCAGTGTTATTGTAGTTTGTTGTTTATATTTATAACTGAAAGAAATGTTCAACTTCAGTTTGAGATTAGTAAAATGCATATATAAATACGTAACACTTCCCTCAAATTCACAGCACCTCTAGATCTCAAGCCTAGAATTTCTGGTATAAGAATCCTAGAATTCTGAGTTAATCATTTTTTTTCCAGTATTCTTCAGTTCAAACTTCTAGGACAGAGATTTTTAGTTGCACCAATTAAAAGACAGAAATTGTCAGAGTGGATCAAAAAACAAGACTCAACTATATATTGTCTGCAAGAAACTCACTTAAATATTAAAACACATAGATATTAAAAATAAATGAAGAAAAATATACCATGTTAATACTAATTAATAAACAAGTAGTAGTTGCTATATTAATTTCAGAAAGGGGAAACTTTAAAGCAAGGAGTTATTGGGGATAGAGAAAGGCATTACATAATGTTAAAAGGGTTAATTCCACAAGAAGACATTAAAATCCTTGCCTCATACACACCTAACAACTACAAGGGACAAAAAAAAACAATAGAACTGCAAAAAGAAATAGATGAACTCACTATCATAGTTGGTGACTTCAACACTCCTCTACCAGAAATAGGTCTGGCAGGTAGTAAATCAGTAAAGACATAGTTAAACTCAACAATACCATCAATCAACTGAATATAACTGACATTTACAGACTATTCACCAAACAGCAGAAAACACATTCCTCTCATGCTCATATGAAACATTCACCAAGATAAACCATATTCTGGGCCATAAAACATACCCTAACAAATTTAAAAGAAAATAAATTATATACTGTCTGCTCTCAGACCATAATGAAATTAAACTAGAAATCAATAACAAGTAGATAGCTAGACATTTTCTAAATAAATGAAAATTAAACAACACATTTTCAAATACACGTGAGTCAAAGGATCTTAATGATTACTTTGGGCCCATCTAGATAATCCAGGATAATTTCCCCATCTCAAAATTCTTAACTTAATCTAATCCTCAGAGTTCATTTTGCAATGTAAGTTTAAATATTCACAAGTCTGAACATTAGGAAATGGATATCTTTGGGGAATTATTATTCTGTCTAACTACAACTAGTAATAAATAATTGAAATTTGAAAATGATAGCACTCCAAAAAAGTAAAGTTAGATATAAATCTAACAAAATATTTTAAGAACTATATGTGCAGAACTACAAAAATCTAATTGAAACAATCTAAGAAAGCCTAAATAAATGAAAAAATAATTCATGTTTATGAATTAGAAGATCCGATATTGTAAAGATTTCAGTTCATCCCACTTGACCTGTGAATTCAATGTAATCCCAATCAAAATCCCAGAAAACTATTTTTTAGAAACCAACAAACCGATTTTAAAGTGTATATGGAAAAGCAAAAGACCTAGAAGAGCCAATACAATACTGAAGAAGAAATACAAACCTAGAGGACTCAAGCTATCAAGTTTTAAGGCTTACATAAGCCTATAGTAATCAAGACAATGCAATATTGGCAAAGGAATAGACATAGATCAATAGAGCAGAATGGAGAGCCCAGAAATAGAAGCACACAAATATAGTCAACTGGTTTCTTACCAAGGAGTAAAGACAATTCAATGGAGTAAGAATAGGCTTTTTAAAAAAATGATGCTGAAACAATTTAACATTCACTTGCCAGAAAATAAATCCAGGTACAGACCTCACACTTTCACACACACAAAAAAAAATCTCAAAATAAATCATAAACCTAAATGTAAAATTCAAAGCTATAAAATTTCTTTAATAAAACATAGAAAAACCTACATGACATTGGATTTGTGGATGATATATTAAATAAAATAACACTAACATGATCCATGAAAGAAAAAATTAATAAGTTGAAGTTTATTAAAATTAAAATTTTTCTGTGAAATGTACATCAAGAGAATAAAAAGAGAAGCCACTTATTGGAGAAATTATTTGCAAAACTCATACCTGATATAGGACATCTATTCAAAATATACAAAGAATTCTTAACAATAAAAAAACAAACCACCCAATTAAAAAATAGGCATAAGATTTAAATAAACATCTCATCAAAGAAGATATACATATAGCAAATAAGTATAAAAAAGAAATTTTTTATAAATAGTGATTTTTTTTTACAAATCAGATATTTTATACACCTTAGAATGACTAAAATCTGAACAACTGATAAATGCCATTTGTTTTAAGGTTATAGAGCAGTAGAAATGTGAAATTTATTTATTGCTAGTAGAAATGTAAAATTTTGTAACTACTTCTGAAGACAGTTTTATAATTTCCTATATAACTAAGTTTAGTCTTACCATTTGATTCAGAAATTGCACTCCTCAATGTTTGCCCAGCTCATTTTAAATCTTACATCTATACAAATACATGCATGTAAATGATGATAGCAGCTTTATTCATAATTTCCAAAAACTGGAAGTAACCAACATGTCCTTTTACAGGTGAATTGATAAACTGTAATATATCCATAAAATGGGACTACTACCCTGTAATAAAAAAGAAATAAACAATAAATTCCTAAAAAGATACAGGTGAATCTTTAGCTCAGAGAGCCAAGTGAAAGAAAGTTAGTATAAAAAAGCTATATTCTGTATGATTCAAATTTTAGCACATTCTGGACAAAGCAAAACTATGGAGGCCTTTAACAGATCAGCACTTGCCAAGTGTCTATTGGACCAGTGGGTTTAACAGGTGATGCACAGAAATTATCTGCATGGACTATAATGGTCAATACAAAACATTAAGCATTTGTTAAAACAGAGAATTTTACAGAACAAACAGTGAACTTTAATGTATGTAAATTTTAGAAATCATTTAGGAGGTCAGGGATCACAAGATGGAATCAACTTCACTGAATAAGGATAAAAAAATTATGTGCTGACTTAACTTTAGAAAGAATAAATGCAAAAGGAAATGTGCTTAGTATTATACTCTAGTTAATAAAGTTATTTCCTGTGGAGCTACAGAAGAATAATTCCAAAATAACTACATGTGTATATCGAGGCTGAATAATTATGTAAATGAATGGTGGATAGTGGGAATCATGTGCATGATGGAATTAGACGAGGTTACAGACAAGCAACAGAAGAAGGCTGAAATGATCCACATGGTAATGAATCAGAGTCAGAGACATCAGTATGAACTAACGTTTAGCTTAATCTATGCAAAAGTGGTTACCCACAAAAACATTTATAGATTTAGTATACATACATAGAACCCCTTGTTCTGTTAGCTAAAAGGGCTGAGGAGCAATGACATCCCAATAGCAAAGGGCAAACCTAGCACACAAATCTTGATTTTCAATACCATTCATAAATAAAAGAAATCAGGACTCCTTAGAGAAACAGCTGATTCTAAGATCAGGGAAGAAACTATACAACATAAGCGTAAAGAATCTTGCAATGCCAGAAAGTAAAAAAGTGCTCAAAAAAAGAAACAAACACACAATGATAGGGTATGTCAAAGGGATACAGGAACCAACTGAAGGAGCTCCCAATGATCAAATCTGGAACAATATAAACAATAAAACAAAGTGGTATTTGATTACAATGCAAAATAAAAAATAATATCCATGAATCATATTGATGTGAATTAATGATATAAATGTATAAATAAATAAGAATAAACAAATTTTCTGTGAAGAATTCCAAATAATGTATATGGTCATTTCTTGGTATATGACGGTGATTGGTTCCAGGAACACCTGTGGATACCAAAATCCACAGGTGCTCAGGTCCTTTAGTCAGCCTTTCTTATCCATGGGTTCCACATGCATGGATTCAGCCAACAGTGGATCAATTTCATGGATGCAGAATCCTCAGATATAGAGGGCTGTCTGTATAAATATTCCACCCTTAAAAAGATAAAGAATAACATCCTACTTTTTAAGTGTGGGCTGCACACAGTGACTTTCTTCCAAAAAGTATACTATGGAAAGGGAAAAAAAGAAGCAAGTTTACGGTAGCAAAACCTGACAAACATTACTATAAACCAGGTAATCAAGATTAACATGAACAATGATTAGTTATGTTGATGTGACGAGATAAGAATGACACTTTACCTCTGTGGATGTCTCACAAAAACATATTGTTCCAGTCTAACCAGGAGACAAACATCAGACAAACCCCAATTTGGAAACATTTTACAAAAGACCTCACCAATATTCTTCAAATACCCAAGGACGACAAAACAAAGGAAATTCTAAGTAATTGGGATAGTCAAGAGGAACTAAGAATTCATGACAACTACATGTAATACAAAGTCCTGGGTGGGATGCAGGAACAAGAAAAAGAACATTAGGGAAAAACTGGGGAACTACAAATAAAGCACAGATTTTAGTTAATTAATTTTCTATATTATTTTCCCAACAATTTCTGCCATTTTAAAATTGGTCTAAAATAAAATTTGCTTTTAAAAATTAGGACAGCCCAATAATTACAAGTTTCAATTATTATATTTTAGAGATTTTCTTACTGAAAAAAAAATGCTGATCTCTAAGGAATACTTCTGGCTCAGAGAGTGTCTGTGCAAGACATTAATTTGGACAAAAGAGTTTATATAATGATAAACCATGGTGGATTCTGCTTTATTTTTCTCAGACATTAGATTTTGTTTTAATTCTCATTTTCTTTCAAAAAACTTTTAAGATTATAACTGTCCCTACAAACTTCTCATCTAGAAACCTTGGACTGAGCTTTGAAGAGCCCCAGACTGGCTTTAGGAATAAGTCAAATTTTTCTGAATAATAAAACAAAAAGACTGGGTATGAGTCTCAAAAATTTTTTTCAGTCCTGTCTTTGGCCTGCTTATTCTAAGTAAACAGAGTCTTTAAGACCCTTCCAACTGTGGACAAACTCCTAAATTAGATTGATTGAAGTTTGAGGCCAGTGCTCCACCTAGATGTAAAATGTTTTGGTTGGGGTTAGTATGGGCTGGCCTAGCCTTTCATACTTATTCTTCCAGAATTTCTTGAGGTAGGAGGAATTGTTATAACAAAGCAGAATCCTATTTGCTCAAGATCCTTGGTTTCGGTCAAATATTTCTTGTAAAATAACTGATAGGACTTTCTACAACACCTGATTGCATTAAGCACTATCTTTGAAACTCCCCATTTTCTTTTATGGCCAATTCCCATAATGTTTAAGAAGCAACTAGTGCCTAAGTAGCCTTTCTCTGACTCCTCTGACCTATCCTCTGCATTCTTTTTGTAGCTCTTCTTTTGTCTGCCCTTTAAATATTATTTAGATTTCTATATTCATGTCTCTTGTCACCACAATCTCTGGTCCCTGGGAAATTTTACCCACTCACATAGTTTCAAATGAAATGTAGATGCTTTTTATTCCAAATATATATTTTCTGAACAAATATATACATAAAAGTACAGTATTATAAAAGTACGGTCTCATAAAACTACTTGCATTTAACCTAAATGCAACTTGAAGTCTGCAAGGCACACTTCACTTCATTTTATTCTTAGACTGCCCTCCTCTTACTTTAACTCAGTCAGTAATACCAGCCTGCACAGAAACATGCATGTTATCCCTTTGCTCCTTTGTCATTCTTATGCTCAATCTATGGCCAAGGATCTTTTACTTGACCTCCTAAACATGCACTGAAGCTATCACCAATCCTCTATCCCTTATTTCTACAGCTCTGTGTCAGAAAATGCACTACTGCATCAGCTTCTCAACCACAATCCAGCCACCCTTCCTGTCTCGGTCATGGTCTCTACAGCATAACCAAAGTGACACTCTGAAATGCAACGGTGATTATATTCCTACCCTGCTTACTGCTAGCCTTCTGTAAATTCCTGGAATCTATAAGAAAAATCCTAATTTCATTATTATGAACTATAAGCCTCTGACCTCACTTTCCCACCTCATAGCTCACTACACACCTACCTTGAACTTTATACCCAGGAACATTGAACTTTCTGTTATTTATCTCATAGACTCTGTTATTTCTCAGGCATCTACTCTTGCTCTTGCCATTTGCCTACAATGATCTTTCCCCTCACTCTTAATCCACCCTTCCTGTATGCTCCCCTGGATATCTCAGGCATCTCTCTATCTCTGAACTAGCCATAATACTTTGTATCTATACATTTATATTTCTGACTGTCCCTGAAGATAGTACTCAGTATTTTATTATCTTATATTCATAGCCAGAAGTGTAGGACACATAACAAGTACTCAATGGATGTGTGAAGAGGAAATGAGAGGAAGAAAAAGAGGGAGGGAGAGAAGGAGAGGTGAAAGAAAATTCTAAAGAGTATTACTACTCTAAGAAAATAAACATTAATAGTGGTGGACCATTAGAACTATAATTCTTGAATAAGAAAGCTAGCTCAGAATATTGTAATTTCACCAAGTTCTCTCTAATAACAGCATATATGATTGTGTGCCTCCATTTAAAACAGTATTCAAAAAGATGCTGATGAATTATAGACTGGGTTAATGGTGCCACTATTGAAAATGTTGCTATTATTGGGTGTCCCTTTTTTAGAACCATTCTAAGAAAGATACTTGGAGAATTCTTGACTAACAACAGAGCTAGTACCATTAATTCTCAATTTGTCAAAAACAGATTATCTGGTGTGTGGATTTTCAGGAACTGTTGACTATTCTGCCTCAAGCTATTTAATTGCTCATTAGAGAGTCGAAAGAGGAAAGAGAAGAGTCAACCACATCTATAACTTGTTAGTGTCTATAGCAAAAAGTTATTAGTAAAGAAGCTAAAACTGTGAACTAAAACATTTTTATTTTTATATTACACCAAATCCTCATTACCACATATAATGAAACGTGATCTCTATTCAGCACACATTTTTCTAAAACTAATTTTGGAAATTTTCATATTACCATTACTCAGGATTTTTGTGTATGCATTTAATGCATTTAATATGCCTAAGGCATCTTAATTGTCCCTAAAATAGACAAATATGTAAATTGTTGCAATGCTAACCAATGACAGAACTGAACATGTAGCTTCCAATCAAGGGTCTGTAGTTGAAATAATAATAATAAACATAATAGTTCTAAGAATTCAACTTAAATTGAACAGAGAATTTCTTTAGAAAATGCTAACATAATACAATGTATATCTAAGATAATACTTTGTATAGAAGTCTGAATCTTTAATTGTAATTTTTGCTTCTCTTTCTCTTTTTACAAACTACTATAATGCTAGTTATTCCTAACTCATATCACTTGACAATATTTATCTGGTCATGTTGTTAGATTTTTATTCTTAACAGTCTGGAGTTGTGATAGTTGGAAGCATTTATGACTCCTGCCAATCAAGCTAGTTCTAAGAAGGACTAAATTCTTTGTTTTACTTCTGAGGCCCAAAGTACACCAAGCATTTGAGCAAACCCTGTTGACTATCCAATTAAATGGAGGCAATTAACTCTGTTTAAATGACTTTTCAAAACTAAACTGTGCAATATGGCACATATCAAAGGCCAAGCTAAATTGCCAAGATTATATCATCATTTTTCACATTACCACTTGCATAATTTTTTCTAGCTTCTTTTCTTTGTCAGAAGTTGTTGTTCAAAGCTTCACTTGAAAACCAACTAAGTTCTGTCAAAACTTTGTATTTCTGATTGTTCCTAGTTGTTCTATATTAGTATTTTCTGCCTCATTTCACTCCTGCCTGACAAATAGGCTAATGAAAGCATTTCTTTTCTTGGACCCTGACAACAAGAAAGTAACAGATTAACTTTTCTTTCTTTTTTTAGCTAAAAATACAACTGTTATATATTTCTCTACAGTTGGTCAGTCTTTTACAACTTTATTTTCTTAGTTGCTACCTGTCCATAAAATATGAACACAGATTTTTGACTTTGGAGAAAAACAACATATATTTGTTCTATTTCGCTAGGAATAATTTACTTTTTTAAAAAAGGAAACTCCATAAATAATATTCACATTCTCGAAAAAAGTACAAATAAATTCACAATGTACATAGAACAATGTTTTTCTTTATGTAAAGTGTCATCACTAACTGAGCCACTTTAATAGCATGGTCTGAAAAGTAGGTCACTTATATAATAGCTTGAGATTTCCTGAAGAAATGATGAGTCCAAAAGATCAGAAATTACTTGCTAGTCCAGTAAGATACATGTCTATCTTTTTTTATTTAATTTTTTTTTTGGTGGATGGATGGGTGAATTTTAGCATTACTGTTAAAAAATAAAATTCAAATGAGTAAATTTTAAAGATATTGGCTTCATTCAGTTATCCATGAATCAGACAACATCCAGTCTTACAGATAGAAAGGAGCTCTGAGGAACTATACAAAAAGAACTTTTATTGGGAGAAGGGAGCAGAAACAAGAAAGTTATATTAAGCAAAAAAAAAAAAAAAAAAAAAAGCCGAATAACCAACTGGTTATTGTCAGGTCACTTTCCTTTAGGCAATGGCAGGAGTCTATCAGGTAGATTATCTGACTAGAGCTGATTAGGTTGACTGATGTAAGATTCAGTTTCTGAGAGAGCAAAAGCTGAAGTTAAGTCTTGGTTTGGTGACATGGGGCTTAGCATTAGCAACTCCACTTTGGGCTTGTTGTTTAGTATATAAACACTACTATCCAAAGGGTTCCCATATTCATATTTGTCAGTAAATTGAATAGCACATCAAAAGTCTAATGGTTCAGGCAACCTTGACTATATTGAAATAGCCAAATTCTACACATTTAATAAAACAATGGTGGAATCATGATTTTTTTTTAATTCAAAATAGAAAATATCCATTTGGAGTATTTATTAATTGCTAAATCACAATTCTGACTTCTTATTCTGACTTCATTGCATTTTCAAAATTTTAATAGGGTATAAGAAACATACAGAAAAGTACACAGATCTTAATTCAAAACCCGTTCACAAAATGAACACACCTGGATAGCCACCATCCAGATTATGAAATAGAACATAGGCAACCCCCTAAAAGATCCTTTTATGCTCCCCTTTCTATCATTTTCCTCCCATACCCTCACGTTCTCCTAGCTTCTACCTCCATAGATTTTTTTTCTCAGTATTTTAAATTTATGTAAATAGAACCATACAAAATGTACTCTTTAGGTTCTGGATGCTTTCATTCAGTATTATTATCATTGTGTGTATGAGAGAGAGAGCTTCATCCATGTTGTTGCATGTAGCTGCATTTCATTTTACTTACTGTCTAGACATTTTGCTGTATCTATAAATGATAATCATCTATTCTACTATAAATATATTTGGCCTATATCCAATTTAGAGCTATTACAAATAGGGCCACTAAAACATCTATATATTTTGATGAATATATACTCATTTCAATATGTCATACACCTAACAGTGGCATTGTCAGGTCATAGAGCATGCATAGGTTCATCTTTAGGGTGCTAATAAACAGGTTTCCAAAATATCTTATAGCAATTTATATTTCTATCAACAATGCCTGATTGTTCCAGTTATTCCACATTCTCAGCAACGTGGCATTTTCTCTTTTTCATTTTACCTCAATCAGTTATTAAGCTTTTATCTAAAACCTCAATGGAAACAGTGAAGTAAATATAAATAAGTAAATAAACAAACAAACAAATAAATAAATACATACATACATACATACATACATACACATATACATAAATAAATAAATATTACTGGCACTCAAATATTTGGTGCTACAATAAATAAGTGTAGAAACCAACATCAATGACTTTTCAACAATAACAATAATCAACTTGCAAATTATGTTTCCTGTGATCCTGAGATGCATTCATAATCAATAAGGGATTATCAAATAAATTATCTTTTAGAGCAACAGTACACCTATGTTACTCTGTATAACATGATACTTTGCATGAGTCTGTAGAGGTATAAAAATGGAACCTAGGAAACTAAAACACTACAAATAGATTTCTTTCAAATGTCTTTCCAAATCACATATTTAAAGAGTTCAAAACTTTTCATTTATTCATTCAACTTTGCTATTGTCAGGAGTTGTGCTGAATGTTAAAGATATAAAATCAAATAAGTCCTAGTCCCTACTCTCAAGCCACTTAAGAATAGTTGCAAGAATGAGCAACCAATTTAACAATAACAATGGAGAGTGACATGTGTTGTGATAGAGACGAACACATATTGGAGCACAGGTATGTTACAGTAGGTGGGAGAGGAGTCATCCCAAGAAAACTTCCTTGTGTGGATGAAAGCAGGCTGTTCTGTGAAAGGAAAACAGTAATTATCTATACCATGAATTAGTATAGGGGTCTTCTAGACATAGGAGTAGAATATTCAATACAACCAATCTCATACTTGAGTTCCCTTTGCTACATTTTCCCAGGGGCTACAAAAGCCAAGACAAGTCCAAAATCTTTTCTTACAATGAACCAACAATCTCCTGAAGCTTTCACACATATGCTCTGTTTCTATACTTTGTGGCAATAGGAGACAATTCTAAGTACTTCTTTCTATAACTTTTCTATAACAGTTCTCTCCATAAAATAAGAAAATAATACCCCAATTCTCAAATGTACTGAAAGAAATAAATACATGATAAAGATTAAAGAATATTTTCCTGAGTAAAAATAGTAAAAACAAAGATGCTCTTGACAATATATTCTGAGAAAAAGACATCAATGTGCTTTGTTCTCTTTTTTTTTTCCGGACAATTCTTGTACTTAGGAGAACAAGAAATAACTGAGGAGGAAAAATCATAATCTCACAAAAGCATAATGTCCTCTCTAGGAAGAGAAAAATTGTTCCAATCAGAATAGGTATTCCATAAAAGTACAAGAATTTGAAAAAGATTACTTCATTCACATGTGTTCCTGCAATTATTAATATAATGTTTTTTGTAAATGAGGATGTCAAATTACCTTTGCAATAGTTTTCAAAATATAACTAAAGTTACAGTTCTAGTCAGAACAGCTTTATTGAATTTTTTCATGTTTATTAACTTTCTATAGATGTGGCAAGGTCAGAGTTTTTGTTCTGAAAGGAAGAAGAGAGAGATTTTTATATTTCATTCTATTTATTGACATTGAAACTATTTGATGGGGAGATGTTTATTGGAAGACACACAGACATAGCACAATTCATGTTTAGGGAGATGGATTTCTTGCAATTGCAAAAGTCAATGGCATTTCACAAATGCTCTCAGCACTCTTTATTGACTTTCTGGATAGATATTTCTACTAATGAAATGAATCAGAGTTTCATGAAGCATTGATAATACAGATAAATACCAACTTATCTTAAACATACCCCATGCCATGATAGTTTTTGAACTAGTTTCTGTTACATCTTTTGAAATTATCTTGTTTTGCATATTTATAACTTTTTTCTAAACAATGTACACTTACACAATTTGAGTAACAGGTGGAAAATCACTATCTTTAAGAGTTTTTGAATATCCATATAATTAAATAGATATACATGATAATAATAAAAGGAAAATAATAACTGAATCACAAGAAGTTCAAATATATAAGTTGCTTTAAAAGGCAAAAAGATTTAGCCTTTATCTCACCCATAGTTGTGGAAACAACAATATGCAAAACATTGTAAAAATGTTATATTGTCCATAATGTAATTGGGAAAATGCAAATTTTAATTAAGGAAAACAAGAAGAAAGCTAGGTTACCCCCTTAGGCAGTGGGTATTTCTTAAGAGAGAGAACATTTAATAGAATGAGGTTCGGTCTTCGCAATTAATAAAGAATACAAAATATTCAATCTTTTCTTTTTATCACATATTTAGAATAGTTTTAGAATTCATATATCTAATTCATGCTTATTCTGTCTAAACATTTAATATCACTTAGAAACATCAATTAAAATGTTAATAAACCCTAAAAAATATTAGTTTTTATTTTAAATATTGGTTTGTAGAAGGTCATTTGACCTATAATACCCATGCACCAAAACAAAATATAGCTAAAAAGTTGTCAAGCATACATTGAAGTTTTATTACATTGTTCATTCTACTGAAGAAAATTCTACCTACATGCATTGTAAAAATAAATGTACACCTTATGATGTTTCTATGTATAATTCTTGGTAACCCGTTTTGTGTCCCTTCTATTTCCATAAAGAATTTGGGGCAACTTGGAATAAAAGAGTGTAAATAAACTCATGACTATTAATTCATGATAAAAGATTTTAAAAGAATGGTAAAGGAGAACTAAGGAGAAATATTATAAGAAGTCTTGACTGGGGAAAACTATAACAAATGATTTTAAACCTTAACACTAAATTTCTAGCAATCCAGATCAAAGGACAATACAATGAATTATATACCTCTAGACATCAACTGGAAAATTAATTTAGTTGTAAAGTTCCTAGCTCTTGGAAGAATCTGGCACAAGGGTATTTTACAAAGGGTTTGGAACAAGATAATGAATGAAGACCTCAACAGCAGTTGTTTTTTATTTAATGCAATAGAAAAGTTTCTTATTATATTAGACCATCTATAAGAGCTGAGAATACAATATTTAAAAAGAGTTCAATAATAAAAATTCTGAAGAGAACCAAGGAATATAGTTAGTTTTTTTTTTATTTTTTGGTATTCAAGTTTTTATTAAAATAGAGAAAATAATAAGAACTTTCCTAATTACAAGTATTTTTCAATAGCTTCCATTGGAAATAATTTTGTTAACAAACATGCAATAGTAATAATGCTTTTCCCCACTATACTATAGGAAAATAATTTATTCTGAAGACATGTTATATCTACCCATGTCATAATATAACTTTTAGAAAAACATGATATTTCACAGACTAAAGAACATAGAACCAGAGAGATATAAGAAACATAACCAGGGAAATGAACACACCCCAGACTGAAAAATACAGACTTATGCTAGTCCTGTTGAAGAGTCTCTCTCAACCAGAGTTTTGACAAGAGTTTTATAGAAAAGCATTTACTGGAAAAGTAGCTACCATAAACTAGTGTTTAAAAGTCTAGTCTCAAGACTAGGACGATGGTCAGGCTAGCTGGCTTTATGGTCCAAGCACATCACTTCCTAAATGGAAACAATTAGATTAGTATTTAATCTCTCTAACAGTCTATTCTTCTTTAAAATAAATTTCATAACAAAAATAATTAGGTAATCATGGAAACATCAATGATATAAGTTGTTTAACGTAATATCAAATATCTGGTCAGTGCTAGAAACCCTCAATGTTCTTTATTGGTAGAAAGTAATAGTAAATAGTAGTCAAGTACATGAGACAGGTTTTTATTTCACAAGTTAACAGGCCTGCATTCTGCTTTTGTCTTAAAAACGAGTCTTTCTAATGCATTATTTTTTATTAGCAGACCGTTTCACAAAATACACTGAACCAAAGAAAAGAAGAGGAGTTTATATCTGGAATCCATTTTTTAATCACAGACTTCTCAGCTGGGCCACAAGTTTTATAGAATTAGATTTATTTGTGATCATTAGCTGAAGCATTCACTTCATAGTAAAAAACTAATTTACAAAGATTTGCACCCACAGAAATCTTATTAAACATTTAGCTTTGGGATACTTCAGCGCTGTTTTCTCTGTGTTCAGTAAAGCTCTATAAATTTACTACATAAAAAAGAAACCCAGTGGTGTTTTAAAAAAAGAAATGAAAACATACACATACATACAATAAGCAAACAAACAAATAGATTATGAACCTTTCTTTTCATATTGACCTTGAGGTATGTTTACCTGGTCAAAATGCAAAAGCTGGAATGAGCTTCCTTTCATAAACTGAAGAGTTCAGAGTCCAGTGTGAGCTTCACTAAACATTCTCCTCAATAGGAAAATTCTGTAATTCTGCTTGACATGCCATAATAAATTTTTAAATATATTGACTTTCTTTTGCCTTGCTTCCTCTCTTTTGTATGATTTAATCACAGACCTTTGAGACATGGTTACCCTTTGTCTTATGCTTGAGTCTAAAAAGAGAAGCTGAAGATATTTTTCTGATATGAATGCCACTGTACAACTTTCTTCAATAATTAATTGCTTCATTTTTTCAGCTATTCTTTTAACAAATATTTATTGACTAGTTACTGTATAATTTTTCTTTTGCAAAAAAAAAAGCAAAATAATGAGAAAAAACTCATTTCTAGGAGAAGAAAAGCTAAAAAAAAAAAGCCATCATTTATCGAATAGCTATTATGAGCCAAAAAACCTAAAAGATGAGTACAGATATTGTTCCTATTTTATCAGTTAATACTGGTTACATCAAGTGACCGTCATCAAGTAATCAGGCTGAGTTGAGCACAGCCAAATGTTACCTCAGGGCTGTCTAACGTTGACACCTGTACTCTGCACAATTCCTTCTTTAGTGCTGTCAATAAATTATAAAAGAAGGGAAGCCAGAACATGAATACACAATAAAGTAGAATGACCAGAAGTTTCAACAGCAAAAATTAATATTCAATGACCAAAGATGCTTTAGAAAAAAAATTAACAAGATTAGCATATGTTCTATTCCTAAGTAGGATCATTCTCATTCAAGCAAAAACCATACCAACATTTTTACATTACCTTTCAAAATTCTTTCCATAATCCCGGTCCATTTTTTATCTTCTCCTGTTTTTACCGAAGAGCAAATAATTGTTTTTTTGCATAGATTAAATTCATCAAGAAATTTTTATTCAAAGTAACAATAATATCATCAGGAATTTTATGGTTAAGAAAGAAAATAGACCAGAAGACCATGATTTTTTTTTTTTTTTTCATATGCCTTCAGTCTTAAGTCACAGAAAACCTCTAGGTCCAAATGGCAAGATACAAGGTTTCTAAAGTTGATAATGTCAGTTTCTATTTTTCTGAATTAAGTTTGCAGTATACCTTTGTATACATTAAAACTTTTCATCTCAAGTTAAAAGCAAGTCATTTAGCATATCTGTTTATTGAGGGTTTGTATTTTAATTAAAATTTTCTCATCTGGCTCTCTCTTGGCTACTTTGAAATCAAATCCAATTAATGACAATAACAACATGAGCTGTTTGAGGAAGCACTCCCCTCTGACCTCAATCTTAGACTCCCTAGAGAAAACAACAATGCCCTTGGGCACCAAGGAGAAGACCACTGTGTGTTTATCCTTGAGTTCTTTGCCTTCCTTGTTCTATAGTGGATCAGTGAATGATGTAAATTTTAGAAGTCCGTAGGTCTTAGCAAGGACAATTCATCTTTCAGCAAGTCTAAGCATGAGATCAAAAATAAAACATTATTTAAAGAAAAAAAAAAATGAGACCACTTAGAACAGTTAAAACATTCTTTTAAATCACACACAATTTTAAATGTAAATGCTGAAATGTATAGATATTTATCTATTTCATACATACTATACATCTGAAATATATTTTCTGAACCGTGTACCTTGAATTGACATTAAAGCTCCTGCTCACTAGTTATTAAGCAATGCTTCATCCCAGAAGCATAGACTTTCTTTAGACATTTATCTGTTTATTTTTTAAGAGCAACATTGCCATCTACAGGATATAAAATGACAAAATTCTGCCACTCTAAAGACACCTTTGCAATCAAGACTAGAAATCACTGAGGTTGAAAATGTATGTGTCCGAAATCAGTCCTATTTGATGATCCTGCCAGGCGCTGCTATTTTGCAAATTATCACCATCTCACAGCTCACACACAAAAAAATAATAAATAAATAAATAGGAATGCATTAGGTCGATTTTGCCACAGCTTCTTTATCTTTTGGTAACAGCATTACTATGGTAAGTGTTAAAAAGTTAGAATAAAAACATATTAGTATGAGGTGTTTGGTTGTTTACATTAAGGATCAAGCCTGGTACCTATACTAAATTTTCCTGAAGTTAGTTGGATGTATTTTACATAAGCTTTCTCATAGAATTCAAATAACAAATACAGCAAATAGTCTTTCATAGATTTTAATTAACAAATAGAGCAAACATGTCTTTCTCTTAGTACAGAAGACAACTGAATTGGAGATTGGGTAATGAGTCTATCTGATAGTCAAATGAGACTTCCTAATATCCAGAAGACATGACAAAGGAGAAACTTTTAACCCATTTTTCAAATTAAAAAAAAAAAAGTATTTAAGGTGATGACCTTGAAAAGCTTAGTTTATTGTCGGCCTGTGTATTTGAAAAAGACAAGACAGGGGTGGGTGGAAGGGAAGGAGAGAGAGAAAACAGAGAGATAAACAACATAACTCATTTTCTCCATTTGACACACAGACTAAAATACAAGCTATGAAATAATATAAAATATACAAATGGTAATAAGAAACTATTTTTGACTGCTCAGTGGGACCTCAGTTCAGTTGAAATTGGAATTACAATATTTATTAGAAAAAGCTTGAATGTTTCAGGAAAAGCTGTTATAATTTCCTAGTCCATTTCTAATCTCTTTTCCTGAAGTTATTTAATATTGGGATGTATAATTAGCTCACTCTGATTCCTTAATTATGGCTCATTTAGAGACTAGGAGATGGACAGAATAGAATTCTACATTCTTGTGATTACCTTACCTTCTTATAATTTTTAAAATCAGCTCTTAGAATAAAGAATGGGAATAATATAAAGCCATCTCAATATAAAGAAGTCATACAAAAGTATATAAAATAAGTCTATTTCATTACCACAATGCTAACCAGAAAGTAGCCATGAAGAAATATTGGTGTGTTGGAACCAAAGAAAAAGCCTCATTAAAATGAGAAAACAGTTTGAAAAAACTCAGGGTTTTGTATCAAAGGTTTACTTTACAGCTTTTCATCATATATCCAGCATATCATCTAGGTCCATGAATAAAGTTTAAATAAAAAGATTTAAGAAAAAAATTCTAGCCACAAAAACACATTTTATCTTTGCGGTCACGAACAAGGAGCAAAATGTTTATGTGAACTAAATGAGTAGCTTTGATCCAAGGCAAGTATATGAAATAAGGGGCCAAACTTTGGCTGAACCCAGGATGGCTACTACCTTTGAAAAACAATTTGTATGACATCTTTCACTGCTGCAATATACAGAGGACACCCCCTTTATGGAAACTGCTTTCCTCAAGATCCTCAGTGACCCTCAGCATTGTGAAATCCAATGGAAAGTTCTTAGACTTCATCTTCCTTAACTCCAGAGCACTTGACATGATTTTTCTCCTTCCTGAAATACTGTTTCCACTTGGCTTCCAGAATATAGTATACTCTTAATTCTTCCTTCCAAGATCCTGGCTATTTCTCTCTGCCTCTTTGCTATGTCATCTTCTTCTTCTGATCTCTGACTGTTGGTTTGCTCTCAGAGATCAGTCCTTGAGCCTCTTATTTTTCCATCTATACTACACATCTAAATTATTCCATCCACCCCAAGTTTTAAACATTGTATTTATGTTGCTGGCTCTCAAATGTATATAACCAACTCCAAAATTTACCTCAATTTGAGACTCCTAGGTCCAAACTGCCTATTTAACATCTCCATTTTAATATATAATGGAGCATCTGATGCTTGATATGTTTAGATCAGAATTTTTTATTGTCCTGCACCCCTGTGCCTACTTCTATTTTAGGGTTTCCCATCACAGTAAATAATACCTCTTAGGCATGTAATACATATTTACTAAATTAATTCAGAATTAATTAATTAACTAACAGAGAGAATAGTAGTAAGAGATTGAGACTTATGGTTAGAGAAATTATCTTAGTAATGAAAAATGTAATCAGAATTTTCTTATAGAACAGCAGGGCTCATGTGAAAAAGTTGATTCAAAAGGACTCGTCACCCACACCTTTACCCACTTCACATAATGCTTACATAGAACTTTGCATTTGGTAGATATTGAATAAATTTAGAGTTTATTTAAGGAAGGCTTCAGTCCACAAAGACCCCTCTACTCTACATTCCATGCTCCTGAATGCTAGCCCAAGAAGAAAGGCCCTCCTGACATTGCTAACCATACCTCATGTTGTGAGGCACTGATTTCCTTCCCACTGATGACTCTACTGAAAAATGAAGGCAGCAACAATTCTCTGGGAATTTGATTTAGAACCTCTGTGAGGCTCACGGGGTGGGCTATCTGTTGCGGCTACTTGTGAGGAGCATGTATTAATGACCACATCTGATCTTTAAAAGGGTTTAAAGGAGATGAGAAACATATCAGTTCACCTCTCTTATTTTGCAAAAATGTTTTTTAAAAATCAATCTAAAAGTCACTTTGTCTATTTCAATCTTTTGGTCTACACCAATTCTGAAAAAAGTCTTGTAGAATGTAATTCTACAAAATTGCTCTGTGAAAAAAACAGGGTTCTTTGAGGTCAAATAACTGAGAAAATCTATGAACTTTATGCTCCCTTGGAGAAATTCAGAGCACAGAAGCATGTTAGTTGCTGAGACTTCCTAAGTGAGAAAGACCATTTAACTTTGTTTAATCTAAAGTTTATTTGACCACAGTCATCTCTTTGTGCAGCACCGACTAGCAGTCCTCAAAACTGCTATCCTCTGAACCACACCTTGAGAAACCTTGAACTACAAAGCACCAGTTAGGAAAACTTGAAATTTTATGATAAATTGTTAAAAATTTCAGATTTTCTCTTGATTAAATTGACAAATACATTTTTAAACCTAAGCAAAATTTCTTTTCCATATTCAAATATTTGAAAATGTATAATAGCCTGAGTCTCCTTCAGTTCTACAAATGTTTAAAAAATTTATACCTGCTTGTAATATATTTTGGGGGTATACTTCATAAATGTTTGTTATTATATGAACATTCAAAGTATTTCATTTGTGAAATAAACATGCATCACACAAAGAATTAGTTAAATTCTTCCCACTACAACTTAAAATCATCAAAATAAAATTCTGATATTAAAAACTACCTTAAAAGTTATTTACTTTGAGATATATTTAGAGAAAAGGAAATTAAAAAATAAATATTTATGGAAAAATAGAGATGTCATTGATAATTCTAGTGAAATAATAAGATTAAAAGCCTGACCTTTCAGTTAAGAAAAACAATGTGCTGAGTTTAATTCAAAAACGTTGGAGTAGAAAATCATGGAGACAAATGGTCATTCCATAGGGCTAAAAAAAGGCTTTCTGAAAGATCAGATCCAATTATACCAAAGGAACTTCTGTTATGAATGCCAAGAAATTAGGACAATTTCTGATTTTTTAAAACGAGAATATACATGTTTACATAATTTGAGTATTTGCTTCCTTCTAAACACATTTATGACTATCTCCAGCTGTATCATCATAAAATGAGAAATGAAGCAATGGAAATTCAGAAAAGAACATATTTCATGTTAGAACACACACATCTTTGAGCCTAGTTCAGGAGACACTGAACTATATTTTATCTCAGGCATATATGTATGATAGTGAAGGAGGAATGTCAGGGTGGTAGGGTAGTGCATGTCATTTCCACTTCTTTCTTTATCTATTTCTTTCTTTATTCAACAAACCTGTTTTGACATATATCAGCACATTGCTAGCTGTTTGGGGATGGACTTTGTCAGAGCCTGGCAAAAGTGATATAGAAGCCACTAGAGAAGTTAGAAAGTGATGCATTCAATTAACTGACAAGAAAGAGCTAGCCAGACTCCTGCTCCAGAGTCAGAGCAAATAGAGCTTTGACAGAGCTGCTTGATGATGTCTCAAAAGGATTCCCACTATTCTGTCCTTATATGCTCACTCCCAGCTGGCTAAGGCTAGACTCAGGCACAAATGTGACCCTGGTACAAAGTTCCCTTTCACATATTATTTCCTTTCACACCAGTTACACAACTTATCTTAGATCCTTATTTGAAAGATCTAGGACACCCAACCTGATGTACCTGCTCATGTCACCAGCAAAGCAGAAGCCCAAAAAAGAGGACTGTTAAAAATTTGATTTCTGATATATTGTTGAAGTATTAGAGTAGTCAACATGGAAGGAGAAAGGCAAATTTTTTATAGCTATCTACCTATTTATCTATACATATATATTTAAACATATACATATATGTACATATGTATACACAAACACATATATTCAAAGAGGGTTAAATAGTAAAGTAGAAGATAGATAGATAGATAGATAGACAGACAGACAGACAGACAGACATTTAAAGAATATGGAAGAAGATACTATCCTATTTTCAATTCCTGAGAATGTTAAAGGTTTTCAGCAGCCGTGTGCAGGATGCCACTTGGCAGCCCACTTCCCTGCAGTCTATCTTTTACTTCCTTTACTCTTCTCATCCATTGAAATAAAATTGTTTCAACTCTTACATAAAGTTGTTTGCAATCATTCATTTCTACAACCTTCCTAGAGAGTAATTTATGAAATTATGAATATATATGGAATATATGTATATGTATATATGTATAACTTAAATTGTGCATACTCTTTTACCCATATATATTTTTAAGGGCCAAGTATAAATATTATATTATGAACTGAAATATTTAACAATAAGAAATGGTACTCATAGCATAATTTATAATGTATAAACTAAAAATGTATAAACCTTATAACGATTTATACGTTTAGCAGAGATCTGCTTTGGTAAATAGTGCTATATACAAAAACTGAATACTATAAAGTAGTGTCATTTAAGAATCAATTTAGGAAAGCAAACCCCTCTAGATATCTCAATCAGAAAGGGGTGTAATATAATTTTCTGCCTACAAATTTTGGGAAGCAAAGAAATCAAGGAGTCACCACTAGACAATTAGCTCTAAGGTCACATCACCCTACCTAGAAACCAGGGCTCAGAAAACTGTTGCTACTGCTTCTGTTGCTGCTGTCTGCACAACCATGAAGATGATAACACCCACTGGCATCTGGTATTAGGCCAGAGCAAATATATACATCTGACTTGCTGTTGGCCACCACAGCAGCAAAAATATGGCCACTGTCTCTCTTCTATATCCTAAATGTTATGTTAGTGCATTTTATTGGTAGAATCTAAATTATACCCAGAACCCTAATAGGAAGGAAGCCTGGTACATGTAGCATTTAGCTTACCAGCCCCTGCAATACAGAGAACACAGAAGCCAATGGGAATGGATATTGATTACTGATAGGCAACTTTCAAAACTGAGATTTCTTTAAAATTATTTTTCAGGAGACTCATTGCTGAAACAAACAAAAAAACACTCAGAAGGCAAAACTATGGACAAAATAAAAGATCAGTGGCTTTGGCAGTGGTAGGAGTGTTAGGGAACATAATAGACAGAACACAGAGGATTTTTAGGGTGGTGAAAATACTCTGAATGTTATAATGACAGATATATCACATTGTACCTGTATCTAAATTCATAGAATGTACAACAGAACCCTAAGATAAACTATGGACTTTGAGTAATTATAATGTGTAAAATATAGGTTCAACCTTGGTTTTTAAAAAATGTACCATTCTGTTGAGTGATGCTGATAATGAGAGAGAATATGTATGCCTGCAGGCAGGGGATATGAAAAGTCTCTGTATCTTCAACTCAATCTTATTGTAAACCTAAAGAACAGTTTTAGCTCTTAAAACTTAAAGTCTTCAATAGAGAGACAGAGAAACAGAGAAACAGACAAACAGGGAGAGACAGAGAGAGAGAGAGAGAGAGAGAGAGAGAGAAATTAAACTGAAAACTACAAAAAAAACCTCAGGTTATAATTTCCTACTAAAATCATGTTTTAAAACAGAATGTAATAATATGACCCATTTTTAATCCTATTTTCATGAAAAACTAAAAAATCTAGTGCTTTTGATATTAGTACATACTTAGCTTTATTGTCATTTTGATTCAAATTATAAGAGTGATCATGGCAGAAAGGATAAAAGAGAAAATAAATCTTTGTGTTCAACTTTTCCTTTTGATACTTAAAAGGAAGGAATTGAGCCCACTATTCTACCAATTTAAGATCAAAATAAAACACTATAATTTGGCTCACTCATTTACATGTTCATTTAACAAATAGTTATTGGTAGCTTACCAAATACAAAGTTTTTCAAATACATTTGACAATTGCGTTTCCATTAAATCAACTTCATTTTTTACCAAAAGGATATAATCTACTTTTACTGCAAGGATATAATAAGTTGTGTGAAATAGGGTAATAGATATTTAAAATATGCATTAATATGTATATTTTTCAGTCAAGGGCTTAGTAGAGATTCTTGCACATAGTCAAAATAAAATACAAAGAGATTTCACAAATGAGGTGCTAATAGAAATTTATTAAGGAGAAAAACCTTGGAAGTCAGAAATATTAGAAATAAGTGTGGTATGAATAGAAACTACCTAAAGTGTTTAAAACTTTGAAGGGTTGTGGTTATGTGTATTTTACTCTATAATTTCTTGAAAGGTGTATGGAGAGTTTGCTTCCTCGTAAAGGGTATCCCGAGAGGCTTCTATTCTTGACACGTTAAGAGGCCTCAGCTATAAAAAATGGAGTGAGAGAGAACATAAAAGGGAAGAAGGTGATTTATCCATAGGTTCAGTAATCATACAACCTGTTTTGCCTGAACAGTCCACTTTATACCTCTATTTCTGTGCCACTATTGATGGTATCCACTTTTACCTTAAATAGTGTTCTGATTTGGAAGATAAGTTATATAACCATTATAATTAGTGAGAGGAGTAAAGAACTAGGATTATAAATAACATTAAATTAATGGTATATTTAAGGGATGTGAGGGAATGAAAAATTTAAAGAGAGGAATCACTGAAACTGAGTCAGTGGCCAGAAGCAAATGGAATGATAAAGTACGATAGGCAATGGTCAGTTTACAATCCTTCACTAAACATTGGATTTTATCTCCTCTCATCTTTAATTCTTTACCAAGTCAATTAAGGTATTTTATTTTATCATAAATCATAAGTCTGAAGGGATATCAATAAGTCTTGCTGTTCAACCTCTTTTAAATAGCCCTAGACCCAACTTTTCTAAGACAAAGAGCTAACTATGGAAGGCTGTTTGTATAACAAACTCAGCATCTTTGAAATCACTTCTCTTTTCACCTCCCTGAAACCAGGTTTCCTTGCCTTATCTTTTATACAGACCTCTACTTCTCTATTCTCTTATACAGCTTCTACATGCATACCTGCTCTTTAAACATTGGCAATCTTAAATGCATAAAAGATAAATTGGGAAGCATTAAATAAATCTGAGTGTGAATTAGAAATTATATTAATGAATTATTACTGGTTTTCTTATGTATGGTAATGGTATTGTGCTCTTTAGTTTTAGGAGATTCTTAATAAAATATTTAGGGAAGAAAATGTCATAATATCTACAGTCTATTTTGAAATAGTTTGGAGAGATATATGTAGATAGACATAGATATGAATATGGATGTAGATGTAGGAAAAGAGATAAGTAGATAGATGAACAAAATATGGCAAAATATTAACAACTGTTGAATTCAGGAAGTGTATGGCTGTGCATTACACCATGTAGCCTTGCCTGCACTTTTGTATTTTAAGTTTTTTTATAATAAATTAGAAAAAGTAAAAATCTTTAAGTTGATCATCTTTTAGAGTTCTAACTCCTTTCTACAACCCTTTTCCCAAGCTCTCTACATTTGTCAGCAAAACTGAAGTCTTAATTTCCTCTTCACAATAAATCTACTCATCTTCCACTGTTCTCCAACTAAGCATTTAACACTTTTTTACAGCCAAGAGCTTAAATCAGAAATATGGTTATTATCCTTGGTTCTCATATCTCCCTCTTCCTCTACCCAATCAATTAATAAATTCTGTCAACTTGACCACCAAAATACAACTCAACACTCTGTATTTTTCCCCAGGTTTTTACCTCTACTCTGTTTCAATCTGCATAATTATTCTTGACTGGACTAGAACAATAGCTTCTTAGTCATTATCTCTATTACTTTCTTTCTTAATTATAATTCATTTTCCACAGATCATCAAAGCTAACTTTTCAAAAACATAAACCTAATCTTTAAATTGACTAATTAAAATAAAATGGCCTCCTATTCCACTAAGAGCAAAAACCATGCTCTTTACAAGTACTTTAATGTCCAAGTGAGCCTAGTTCCTGGCCACCTCTTCTATTTCATTTCAAGCTTCTCTCCCCTCCTTACTCACTGTTCTCACACCAGCTTCCTTTCTGTGCTCATAAATGGTTGAGCCATTGTCTCCTCAAAAGCATGTCTCCATGCTTTCATCTTTTTGGCATGCACTTTATTTAACAAATCCTCAGATAGTGCTTACTATGTGTCTGGGCTCTTTTTACAGTGATGGTATTTGGAAACTGGGCTTTCAGGAGGTAATTAGGTTAAGATATGGTCATACATTTGGGCCTTCATATAGTATTTATACCACGCAAGTTATAAAAGCCTAAGAAGACTAATACATATCATAATTGATACCACCAGGTTTTGAATCAAAACTATACTTTAAGCAATTGTACTATATCAACTTAGATTCTATTCTCCTCCAGGCTCTTTATATCTTAACATAAACATTATTTCTTCAAATAAGGTCTTCTCTTAGTGCTCTGTCTACTTCATTATAATATCTTAGTTTCTTTCACTAAACTTTTCTTAAAGTATAATGCATAGCTTTTTATTGTAGTTGCTTTCTAGCAAAAAGGTAGATACCCATTATGTGACAGGCACCAATAAGAACTTTTCTCTTTCCCTTAGAAAAAAGTTCTCATCATTTAGAATATGTATATTTCAGGCAAGCCATGAGGCAGACCTCAAATAGGAACAGCATGATCTGATGGCTAAATAGGTGGATAATCCCAGAAAGCAGAATGAACCATGGTGTAAATTGAGATCTTGCCCCATCTTTCAAAGACATGACATCAGTATTCTGCAATACATTGGGCTATTAGTTCCTCTCCTAATTTAAGAATCCCAGATAAATGAAGTTCATCCAATGACCTAGAGGTTGACTATGGGAGTCAGTGATCAAGCATGACCAGGCCAAGATGGGGCCTGTCATTTCTGAGAGAGCAAGAACTCAATTAAGTACAGTTCTAGCATTCAGTCTCAAATTCGGCCCCCTAAGAGCCCTGATATGTAAGCCTCTTGGCAGATGTGTAAAAGGAAATGAAAATCTTGTAGCTTTCAGCTTGAGCAAGTGGTTCACTCAGTCTCAGGGACTTCAAACCCTTGTAAATACTTTCTGTATGCCAGTATTATTCTATGAACAAAAGAAAACAAAATGGAACATGACCTTGCTATTACAGATTTTATGTTCTAATGATAGATTTAGTAAACAAGAAAAAATTAATTAACTTATTAAAAATTATTTCTACTAATAATAGTACTGTGGCAAAAATAAAACAGGGTTATGTGATAACAGAGTAACTTAGTATTGTGAGGACTGCTAATTATCCAAAAGAGTCCATTCTCCTATAAATGAATTGTACCGAGCACATAGCTGCCCAACTAACTATATTTCCCAGCCTCCCTTTTCAGCAAGTATGGCCACATGACTGTGTCCTCACCAATGAAATAGGGAAATGACATGCGCCACTTTGGGTTCTGGACCTTAACATACTGAGCGTGCCTCCTCCATGCCTTCTTTCCCTTTCCCATTAACTAGAAACTGAATATAATAATGACAGCCCAGGTTTAATTATTCAGATGATGACAATACTTTGGGCATGACAAAACCAGATGGAAGGATCCTGGATGCATGAATGAATGTCCTGATGGAGTAGAGTTTTCCCATATCCTGGACCAATCACATCATTACTATTACATGAAAATAAGTAAATATCATCATGGGTCCTTTTTTAAGTAGCAGTTTTGCTTCTCCAAATAAGCAATGGAAGCTTGGGACAGAAATATTAACTAAGATGATCAAAAGAGATGGCATTTTGGAGATATGACCTGAATGATGGGGAAAAGTTAGGCATATGAATGTGAAAATGAAAAAGAAAGTATTAGTAGCACACCAGAAAGAGCCTAGCAAATTCTAGTCCAGGCCCTGTGTAAGACCTGACTACTTCATTAATACCAGAATCACAGGTATTGGTAAACCTTTGGCAGAGGGCTAGGAACTAGATTGTGGAGAGCTTGGAAAGACTGAAAGTGAAGAATATAAAGTATACCCAGGCACAGCCAGACCTAAGGCAAAGACCATTTCTGATGATCTCAGAGTTTTGGGGGGGAATATCTAGCTTCTTTAAGTCAAAACATCAAAAACAGGTGGACAGCTGATGTTAGGACAAATAGAAGTAGCAGCAGACATGACAAGCAGCTGGTGAGACATCAAGTCTCACCATAAACAAGAAATTTTCAGTAATTTAGTCATTTAAAATGAGCTTTTTTCTTTATTAAGATACTATGTTTGTGTGTATGTGAATATTTTTCCCAGAATTATTTACTCAGAATTTTTCTTGTTCCCCAGAGTGATAATGTATCACTGTATTTTTACCTTAACAAGTGTTGAAAATGTTTCTTTGTCTTATTATTCAAGTAACATCTATTGACCTACACATAGTGGTCTGTATGTGCCTGAGATTTCAAGCAGATTCACAAAACACATGCAGTAAGATAGAAAAAGGGAAAGAGCCTTTTACTATCAAGAAAATGTTGGTTTCTAATGATTTTTAAGCATCCTTAAGATACACATGAAAATCATTTTCTGAACGATTCTAAGATCCTTCAAGAATGACTAATGAAGACAGGAATGTGAAGGCCTCTGAAAATAATTAAGAAGTGACCCAGAGGGCCAGATGAGGCAGAATGAAGCAAACAGGCAGCTACATCAGAGGTGTCAGAAGTTGGAAAAGCTGGTACCTGAGTCTAATTTTATGTGTTTTATTTTGGGGCATAAGCCTGTGGTGACTGGCACAGAACCTGCAGGCAAAAATAAGTAGAAACACTAGGCAGGTGAGTAGAAAAAAGAAAGAACTTCTCATATAAGCTCATTTTTTATTCTATCTTCAATAAAAGTGGAAAAAATATTTGTTAATCACAGCACCACTTTTTAAGCAAAGGTCAACAGGCTTAATGCTCCCCATCTGTCAGGCAGTACTGTAAATATTCTTGTTCTGCAACCACATTTCACATATGAGTTAAAAAAAAATTCTCTAGGTAGTGAGAGTGCTTTATAAAATGTTAAGAAATTTAATTTGAAGTGTTATTGTAATTGTTCTGCCTATAGCAACAGAGTCTGCAGGTCTAGCAGGTGTGATGTCTGCTCCTTTCTTTCTGCCTGTCAGGGGAATGTAGCTGAAGAAGGAGGTCAAGGGAACTGCAAAGCCACTCCATCCTTTCCCACAGTCAGAGAGGAAAGGTGGTTCCGGTTCTGTGGCAAGGCACCATTACTGTCTACTGAGCTGTCATTGCACTCTTCTAATGAAAGCCCATCAAGACTTCTTCATTCACCTCAGCATTTAGCAAAAACTCCCAGAACATGGTTTAGAAAACGAGTTATCTCTACCTGTCTCTTCCAGCCACATCTTTTCACATTCTCAGTTCACATCCTTGAGTTCTGGTCATGTTGAACTACTCAAAAATTCTCAGAAAGCAACAATTTCTTTCCTCTCCCCCTGCCACCCATACTCTCTTATCCTTGCACCTTAAGTTGCTCTTCTCTTGCCCCAGTGGACTCTCCTGTTCATCTTCATTTCTCAACCTAAACCTACCTTCCTCTAAGAGGCAGCCTCCCACACTGCTCAGACTGAGGGAGTGCCCTCATGAGCACTCATGATACTGTCTCGCCCCTGCTGTGACACACACGTCTGGACCAGACCCGCCTTGTACTTGTCCTTTTCCTCTCCAGCACTGGGAGGGCCAGTCTGA
This sequence comes from Cynopterus sphinx, assembly GCA_030015415.1. NCBI lineage: Eukaryota > Metazoa > Chordata > Mammalia > Chiroptera > Pteropodidae > Cynopterus > Cynopterus sphinx. The sequence goes on from CM057380.1 coordinate 35,660,763, forward strand.
ATCTCCTTTAGCATTGACCAATCAGCACCTAGCTCAATGTTTGGCATATATTAGGCAAACAATAAATAGTTGTTGAGAGAATGCGTTCAATGTGAAAAAAAAAAGAAAGTCAATAAAGATCATTTTTTAGGTAGCAAGAAAACTAAAGAACCTCAAATCAAATTTTTCTATTTTCTTTTTCTAGGCAGATGAAGGCTATTTTATTGAATGATTCGTCTAGATAATCACCAAGGCCACTATGTACAGGTAAGAGAGGTAGTACTTTATTTCTTGGTCTCCTTCCTCAGACTGGGTCTTGATGTTGTCCTCCTACTTGACCTAGAGTAGCACTTCACTGGCAGCTTGCATACTTCTTTAGTATTAGACCTGTGAGTCTCAGCCTGGTCAGACAGAAGTTCTCTGCAAACCCTGTCTGCCTTCAGCTTGTGGATGTGTTCCATGAGAATCCACTTGTTTTTGAACATGTTACCCTTCATTTTCAGCTACAGACTGTGATACATGTAGTGGTCAATCTTAGATCCACAGTGTCTTCTGGGCAATCAGCGAAGAATTCTTATCCTCTTCATCCAGCTTAGCTTCGCAGACATTCGAGCATTTACAGTGCCCTTTTACTTACCTATGCCCATACGCCTGCCCGTCCTGTGGACCAAAGTGTTTTTTCTGGCATGGAGCTTGGGAAGTCATCTTTGATCAGCTTCCAAATCTGCTGACAAGAGTTGGCACTGGTGATTTCACTGGTCTAACTAGACCTTCTTTTTTGCCACAGCACAAGCCTCTTCTGAAGCCTGAGCATATTCATGGCAGAAGCAAAAGCTCAAATCAAATTTCTAAGTGTTATTTCTCAGTATGTCCAGATATTGCGGCTCCTGAGTCATATCTCACTTCTCCTTCTTGCTTATTTTTCTCACTGGGTTTTTAAAGGCAGTCTTTTGGCCCCAGAAAAAGTAAAATTTGAATTATTTGTTTATGCAACTTTGATTAAATCATTCACTTGCCACAAGTAAAAATAGCAAATATTCGTGCAGATAGTTTATGGGAAACCATGAGAACTTTAAAGAAAAACCTGTATGTAACTCTGTTAAAGAGGAAAAAAATAGCCATTTTTTAAAAGTCTTGTGACTCAAAAGATGTTAGCCCTGCTTTTATTTAATACGAGTGATTTGGTTCATTCACACAAAGCTATAAGGTTAAGTAACTAAGATACTAAAGGACACCAGTCCATCATGGTTCTTTTTAAAGTAAATACATTTTCTATCACATCTTTGGAGTAGCTAATGAAAGAGGCCTCCAGATGAGTCAGGATAAGCAATGAGTCTTCATGACGATTCCCATATAACATACTTCCTTGGGGAATTTCTGTGGTTGGTTCTGCTTCTTTCACATATAATAGAAAGTAACTTTTAAAAGGAAGAAACTGGCATAAAATAAGTTTGGTTATAAGTTTCACTAAACTCTAAATGTGCTATTTTTAAATAATGTTCTTTATATAGGTCAGTTATCTTATTCTTCCTTTCATTCATTTAATAACCACTCATGAAGCACCTTCTCTGCTCCAGGCACAGAGGAATGTAAACAACAAGACCTATCCTTGTCCTCAAAACTGTTTAGATCTTTTCCTGTTGAGTTACAGAAAAAAATAGCATCCCATTTTATTTAACATGGCTTAAATATGGTCCAAAAAAACAGGTAATGGAGAAAAGTTGAATGTAATGTTTTTTAGTTTCTCCAAGTCTTATAATCTTATGGAAATTTGACAACCAAATCAAGAATGATATCTGGGACAAAATGCCTCCCAATACAGCACCCAGACAACTGAACCAAGTCCTGACACCTGGAGACTAACTGTAGGGCTAATTTAACTAGCACAGGCATCTGGTGTTTTGGCCTGGATTATGGCCACTGCCTACTCTGCCATCTGTGACATCTAGTCTGCACAGGCTTACCCCAGACATAATGTAGAGCAGCCTCTCTACCATGACCTCTTACTTAGTTTGGGATCTACACACAGAACATGCCAGTGCTCTTAGACAAAGCAAAAGAAGTCAGATCATTAATCATATTTCATTATTTTTCTCACCCAAGAGAACTCTAACCCCAGAATCAGCTGGTAGAAGGATGAGGTCCCCAGGACTAGGAGACTTCTGCAGGATATGTTTTACAGGTTCTAAAAAGCTATGATAAATCAACTTAATAATTTTTTGTCCTCATATCTGGGAAGGCACAGTTGTAGCTCACATACTCCAAATTTAAAGGCAGCTAAATGGAAAGGGAATAAAACTCACTCTCTATATACATGTTGTGACTTGATACTAGAGCTGGTTACAGAGAGGAGCACTGATGAGAACGATTCCAGTGAAGTGAGACCCACTTACCCACAGGACTTTGATACGCAGGCATTGACCTTTGGACCTGCCATCAGTGTTGAAGAAAAAATAAATGAATGAAAAAAATGTAGTTTCACTACATTCACTGAATTAAACAGGCAAATGGCAAGGATCCAGCACAGAGTTACAGAAAGCATAAGTAATCAGAGACAGAGCCTACATGTCCGTTCAGCTGGAAAGAGATTCTGGATGCTACTTATGATATCAGCAGGAGTGTCAACCTACCATGTCACCAATATTTTTTTTTTCAAAATGCGAAGGTAGCCAGATAAATTACTCTGCGGCTTCCCCCTTGATACTTGTGGATTGACAGTGTTTATAAGCAGTGGTGTTAACATTCTCAGAATCCTAGAAGATGTTCTTATTGCACTGAAGAGCATTTATAATTATACATCTAGCAACAGACAGGCAGGTCTTTTTGTTCAGAAGGCTGTGTTTGTAGCATCTGGAGTATGACAAGAGCCAGTAATTCCTTTTGTATGGCCAGGGGTAGAAAATGGTGATAACTCTAACCTTGCCATAATGAAAAGGACCTCCAAACAGATTTAACTTGCCCCATCTGGGTATTTGCAATGTAGAATGAATAACACACATCTTATGCCTCAAAAACCTTTTACCATGTGAACCCTGACACACTTTCCACCAACCCACCTCCTCACCCAGCACTTAACTATAAGCGTACAGGGTACCTGTCACTGTGCCCTGCATGAACTATTTTGCAGTGTCTTTAAAACTGTGCATGAGATCCTGAGTGTTTTGCTGGAATGTCACACACTATTCTCTTACCCACCTGGAGGACACCCTCTTATCTTCATCCTCCAGCTCTAAAATCACCTGGAAGTCTCACCCTTCTCTCTCAGGCAGATTTACAGATTATTTAAATACCCACACTAGACTTCAAGCCTCTTGAGAAGAGGGCAGAGGTTTCAAGAGATTTGTATCTGTTGTGGCCAGCGCAGTGTCTGGCATGTGGGAGGTACATGATAAAGAACTGCCAGATGAAGAATTTGTAGGTGTATGTTATTATCTCTTCTTACCAAAAACAGGAAAGAGGGGACTGGGGAATTAACAAAAAGAAAAGTGAAGGAAGAGGACCATCTTCTGACTGAACATGGGAATCTCAGGGAAGGGGAGGATTTTTATTCTTTCAATGCGGTAGGATATGCTTGGAAGTGACTACTGTCAGGCAACGCACCCACATTATTTCTTTCTAATATAGGAGGGCTTGATTATGGTGCCAAAGGGCTTCCATGGATCTCTTTTTATCTCTACCTTGATTTGCATACAAGCACAATTTTCATTATATTCTCCAAGATGTTCAAAGCCCAAAAAAGATTACAGGCCAGAATACAATTTTTTCTTTTAAACTTGGTCCCCAGGAAATTTATACCATTATTTTGAGTATATTAAGAGAATTAAAGTGATAAGGAAAAGGTATAAAAACCACTTTAATACACAACTTTACTCAATGAGAAGATTTAAGTTTCAGACATAGTTACCTCCTACTAGCTAGCCATGTAATTTCGGACCACTCACTTATTTCTGTGCCTCAGTTTCCTCACTGGTCCCATGAAGATAATATCTCTGCCTGGCCTCTTTCCCTGGCATGTTTGTAAGACTCAGGAAAAATAAAGAGGGTAAAAGCAGTTTGCAAATTGTAAATCACTATACTATTGGATGTGAAAACACTCTTGGAAGTGCTCAAGTCAGGTACACATAATAGTCTGTGGCACAATACATTATTTCCTTCAGTCTGTTTTGTTTTGTTTTCTTGGCTCTCAGCAATCCAATCCAAGGTCCTTATGTTCATTTAATAATATTTCTTGTCAAATTTCTCATATATAAAGTTTTACAAGCAACCAGCACATGAACTGCAGGCTGGCTGCCAGTATTATTTTCAGAAAGCGGCAGGCGAAAGAACGCCTTTTTCTAGCCCAAAGCAGGCAAAGCTTTCTTGTTAAGGACTCTCCCAGAGGTGAAACATTTTAGCATTCACATCATTTTTTTCTTTCAAAGCCTCTCCCCTGAGCCCTCTGCAGCTCATCCATGGTACACAATTCAGAATCACCGGACCACTTAGGACACCGAGATCTAGAGGCAATAGCAAATGTGTTTCACATTCAAGAGGAGAAACACTAACGAGAGCAACATTTAATATGCTGTGTGCTGCCAGGATCAGGGGCTTAAACTCTCCATTTCAGCTTCACTGGTTGGACTGCAATCTGAACAGGAGTGTGCAGCGATGCAGAGTGTTGGGCCCTCTTCTACACCAAGCAGCAGTTTTAGCATCAGTAAGGAGGCGTTAAGTGAACCCCAGGGAGAGCATATGTATTGTACTTAGAGGAAGGGGTGAAAATCCATCAACACTGTGTAATTTAAAAGGTTTTCATGCTGTTTGCAGGAAGCTATAAGCTTAGATTCCTTTGTCCCAGTTAAAGAGAAAATGGTTCTAGTAAAGAAAGATGGATTAAAAATAGTGGTTAGCCATGGAGTGAACTTAAGTGGCAAAGGAAGACAGATAGGATAATGGACATTATCCAGCACGTTAGAGAAGCCACATATTATTTTTTATTTGCAGAAGAGCACACTCTGGGAATTCCGAGCTAAACACCGATTCAAATGAATCCTTTCATTGCCTTTGGTTACACAATCTTTTAGTCCCTCCTTGCCAGTACCCAGCTGTCTCCTATTGGAGGAGAATTACAATTAGTCCTTATGCCAGGAAAGCAAAAACTTAAGTGGAGAAAAAGGACAAACAGAATGGGGTAGATGATAAGAAAGATATATAAGTCAAGATTTCATTATGCAAGCTAGATTTGCACTCCTGTGCCAGGAAAAGCAAACATAAACAAAGACTCCAGCCTCTCCTCATGTTCAAACTATTATAACTTCATTCAGTCCTAGTCTTGCCTGATCTACCTGCCCTGTTCCCTGAATTTGTTCAATTCCTTGCCACCAGGCCCTTTCTCAGCAGTACCTTTTATTGATGAGATCCTCCTGTCATAACAGCACCTACTAAAATCTTCCTTCACCCAAGTGAAGGTGAGCCAAGTGATATCTTCTCAAAGCGCTTTCTCGCATCCTGTTACTTAGAACTAATCTCTCTAGCAAATTGTTTTTAACTACAGTTTAGCACAATGTAACACAATGACCATACATGGATTAGAATTGTTATTTGTGGAAATGTTAAGGTGCCCCCATGAAATTATGGTCTGTGAGAGCAGATGCCATGCCTTAATCATCTCAAGTGTCCAGCAGTTGGCTTGCTGTTGTGCATAGCAACATCTATATTGTGCTGCCATTTAATACAGGAAGTGCACAACTTGGAGCCCTGCAATTTTAATCAATCTGCACATGAGACTAGCTCATGAATCTCCTTGCCTCTTTTGTCTTTTCCAAGAAGGATTGCTATTCTCTCAGTTCTCAAAGTGTACAGCTGAAACACTGGATTTGGTTAACCAATGTCACCATAAAAAAATAAATAAATAAATAAAACTCTACCACCTCAGCTACCTTTTCAGACCTTCAGACACTGGAACTCAATTTTGTGAGTTTTGTCAGTAACATATTTTAGAGGACAGTTTAACCTAAAATTTATTCAAATATTGCAAATACAACTGACACTTATTCTAGCTTTTAATTTGTGATTGTGCGGATGTTTGCAAACTATAAAATTTGACAAAAGCTTTTGCTTAAATATTTCTAAATAAGTTTGTTACTGCATGGTTTGTTGTAAGAAATATACGTATATTAACTTATTCTTTTAACAATCTCATATGGTGATATTATTGTTCCCACTTTAAAGATAATACAAATCAAAAAAAAGAAAGTTTAAGTAACTTGCCTAAGTTCTTGATGCTTATAAGTAGTACAGCCACACTTTAAACCTTGGAAATATGGCATTGGAGTCTATGCTTTTAGTCATTGCACAGATGGAGAAGTCAAGTTCTCTGAAACTTTAATAGCAATATAGAAAAAACTACTTTATTTGAAATTGCATATGATGTCAAAGCTGAGGTTAGGACCTGAGAGTTAAAGGACAGAGATGGTAGATCCTGTTTGTGGCAGAATACCCAGACCATGCCTAGTGAATAGAGATTGATTTAGTTACCAATTACTTCCAATTACTTATAATATTGAGGGGGTAATTAATAATGAGGATGATATAAACTTGTTTACCTAGATATCAACGTGTATTTCTGAATAAAAATTAAACCTCAGTTTTACAGAAGAAATACCCAAAGACCCTTTTCTAATACTCAGGAATCAGTTAAATTAAAGTTCAGGCTCTTTTCAGATTTTTTGGATTTTGATACACTTTACTTTTCCTGGAAAGATAATGAATTCTCTCAAGAATAATTTAATAGGTCATTATGGGATGGGGACAGCGTTCTGTTGGGAAAAGCAGTCTCCTTTATGCTGTCTTTTGATCCCATTGGGCTGCATAAGAATAGGCCTTGTGCCTGAGCAGAACATTTTCTCATTGAAATGAAGAGTCCACACAGCTGTGCTGTGCTTGTCACGCAGTGTGGAAATACCTTTCCCTCTTCAGACCTTATGTGTTCTTCTTTGTCCTGTTTAAGCATATGCATCATATGGCAACCGGATAATCCTATTACTAGATCCATCCCCTTTGGGGCGGGGAGGACTACTTCTGTGGCAGCACTAGAGGGATGTATGCAGGTTGACTGCCCTTTTTGGCTCCAAGAAGGACCCACTGGCTGGGGGGCTATTGCACACTGCTGGAGTTGATCTTTCTCTGTCTCTTCTCTGTGTTAATAAAACATGTTCCATCCAACGCTTGGCTGTTTTGTATTTTCCTTGGCAACTCTGATACCAAGAGCAGAAGTGTTCAGATCTCTACTCTTGATAATGGGCGACAGATGCCACCTGCCCAACACATCCCCTCCCTGTCTGCACAGGTTTCCTGTGTTTTTCATTCTGTGGGGCCTTCCTCTCACCCACCTGCACTTCCCTTCCCAAAATTTTTCTCCTTACTCTTCAAAACTTATTTCAAGTATCTTCTTCTTGATTGCCATTGCACTCAAGATGCACATCTTCAAAGCTCCTGCAGCATCTGATTCATAGCTCAGTCACAGTGATCAGCAAATTCAGTGAAAATGACCCATTAACTTACAGCCTTTATCTCTCGACTGGGAGCAGGTGCCATGTCTTACTTAGGTTTTATTACCAGGATCTAATGCTGTGCCTGGCATGTAGTAGGGATTTGTTCCTTTATCCAGCACACATGCATTGAGTGTCTACTGTGTTGTGCTCCATATGCTAGAATGAGTATGTCACAATGAACAAAAACATGCATAATCCCCCCTCTCATGGAGCCTATACACTAAGAAGCAGGAGAAGCACATATCAACCAGATAATCACACCAAAATAAGATGAGGAGTGCTTAGAGTATATAATAGAGGAAAATGAAATAATATAAAGAGCAAGTATTTTAGGGGAAAGATATGGCAGGGATGGGGCAGTCTCTAAAGAAGCAGTCATTGAGCTAAGCTCTGAAGAGTGAGAAAGCATGTTCCAGACCAAAGTACACCACAAGCCAAGGCCCTTGGAGTGAGAAAGAGGCTGCACACGTATTCTGAGAATAAGGCTATGCAAACAAAAGTTAAGAGAGCAGGGAAAGCAAATTATGAGCAGAGCATAGAGAGATGTCAGAGACCAGATCTTGCAAGAGGCACTGTGAAACCAAGAATTTTATTATTTATCCTAAAAACACTGGAAGACATACAATCAAATAATCAAATTTATTTTTCAAGATGATTTTTCTGTTGCAGTAGGAACAGAGAAGGAATGTATGGATAAAAGGTGGTACACTTGGATATGGAGAGACTAATGAGGAGTAACAGGTAACTACCATGGAATAGAAACTACTAAACTGATTCAAGACATACTTAAAAAGTAAATATCTGGATATTGGTGACAGATTTGAAGTCACTCAATAAATACATGTTGAATAAATAAATGGTTGGAATAAGAAGATTAATTAGGGGTGATTACTAAAATCTCTGCATATCTGAAAATGTGCAATATTGCCAGGGTGTTAAGCTTAATGGAAGCTGAGAGAGACAGAGAGAGAGAGACAGAGAGAGAGAGAGAGAGAGAGAGAGAGAGAGAGAGAGAGATGAATTCAGTAATGAATATTATCAAACTGAAATAATTTTTGCTTTCCCAGGGGTGCTTTCTATCTATGGTTTCCAGCCAGTGCATTTTAGAGACCTTCCTGAAGCTACTTGTCTTGTTGGCAATGGGAGTAATATAGGCAGCTCTTAGCTAAGGGTTTTTTTTCCTACAGCTGTGAAGCCTCAGCTGTAGCTCCAGTGAAATGTTTGTAGCTTCCATTAGCTGTGATCCTCAAAAGATCTCTTGTACCCCATCCCTTAGTAAATGGTTCAACATCACCCTCATGGGCCCTCTAAGGCACAGTGGTGATGCTTGGAGTTTCTTTATTTAAAAAATAAAAATGAATTATTAGAAACCATCACCACCATTGCCTTTAAACACACCCTGTGTTCCATTATAAATTCAATATATGTTAATTGACTTGGGAAATACAGAATAACATAAAGAGGAAAATAAAAAAAAACATCTGTAATTTCTCCACAAAGGAAACAAGAAAACAACACTATTATCTGGAGAAATGATGAACAGTTGTAGCCAAGAACTTAGGCTTTATAGTTAGACAATAATTTTGGTCTTTATCCTAAAAGCACTGGGAAATCAAATAATCACATTTATATTTCAACTTGATTTGTCTGCCAAAGTCTAGATAGAGGATGAATGGGTGGATGAGAAAGTGGTATGCTTGAATGTAGAAAGATCAATTGATAGTTCAAATTACAGTTCCAGCTCTAGTTACTAGGAATCTATGTGAAAATTACTAATAAAGCTAAATCTTCAGTTCCTTACATGTACGGGTGAATGAAATATTACCTGTTTTGATGCCATGTGTATAAACCCTTAGCATGATACCAAGAACATAGTTAGTCTTTAACAAACACTTAGAGATTCTTATTAATATCTACTATTATATCTTGCATTTTGATAATAATGTTGTGATTACATATATATAATTGTATAATTCACTTTTAACATTGTTATCATTTTCCCATGTTAGTAATAATTCCTTGAAAGCATTATTTGTGAAGTTTCCATAAAATTCCACTCTGCAGATATACCACACATTTTATAATAATTTCTTTACTGTTGGACATTTAAATTTTTTTCAATTAATAATTGAAAAAATATCATCAAACAAATTTTTTACATTTTTAATTAAAATAGGATGGATCCTCAGAGGTACAATCACAAGGACAATGGTATAAAACATTTTGTAGTATATATATATATATAAACATTTGGTAGTATACATTACTAAACTGCAATCCATAAATAAAGTGTGATAGGATATTTTCACCAACAAGATTCACTTTTACACTAAAATGGAAGCATTTTATTGTTTTACTCTCTGAAGGAATTTGCTAGACCAACTATATGAAAAAAATTCTGTAGATTGGCTGAGTACCTTCTAAATGCCATGCTTGAAACATCTTATCTAATTACATTCCTGCAATAACCTTATGAGACAATTAACACTGGCCCTATTTTATACCAAGCTGGATGAGAGTTGAATTAAGAAAGCAAGCCAATGTAGGATGCAGCACCACACTCCTATCTGCCTACAGCCCTCCTACTACTATACTATACTTCATTACTTTGAGATGGATTCCCATGCTTCACAAGAGTGATCTCCCTGTGATCAAACTGTCTATTAGGAATATGACCATGAGAACAAATTTCTCTTTATAGCTGATCCTGAAATAATTATATATACATACAGACAGACAGACCAATGATTGATATAGATAGATAGATGATAAATAGATTAGATAGATGATAGATGATAGATAGATAGATAGATAGATAGATAGATAGATAGATAGATAGATAGATAGATAGATGATAGATAGATAGATAGATAGACATTCTACAAGAAAAATTATGAGGCTTGAGATGGTGCAAAAGGGAGACTAATTCTGACTGGGAACTGAGGAATACTCTGTAAAAAGAAAAGGTGATACTTGTCCTGAACCTGCCTTTGCCCTGCAGTTTCAATGGCTCTGAGGCCATTAAAGAAGTGAAAAGCAGGCCAGTATAGAAAGGAGTTAAGTGAATAAGTGAGCACGTAGTAATGTGCAATGGAGGTTGCAAAGAAGACATCAGATCATACTGTGAGCATTATAGGCCGTATTACAGAATTTAGATTTTACCTGAATTGCAAAATAGGGATAACCCCAGCTCCAATATATCTCTAGCCTCCTAGCTTGTATCTAGAGATCAGCATGGGGGGAAATGAGAATTTCTGTAAGAAAATACTGCCTGAGAATAATGTTTCTCTTCATCCTCACTCAGTATACCTTGGGAAAAGATAAGGAGACCTTACTGTTTTACTGGTTCATTCTGTATCAACATCTTGCCAGCATCTATTTAAAATGAGTGCATCTATAAATTATTGAAAAGAAAACTTTTCTCTACCCACTTTTATATGATATCTCAAAGTAGCTTAGCTTCCCAGAATTTTTATTAACACTTACAATAATTTTTAGACAGCATATCCTTATTAATAAAACTCCTTTCCAAACTTGGCCTCAGAAACTACATTATTAGGCAACATTTCCAGAATTTCCACTGTGTACAGAACACTAAATTTATCCTTTTGAGGCAGGTAAATAAGCTAGAGTGCTCACAAATTGCTAAAACACAAGGCCATACCTGCAATAGGAATAACAACAGATTTTTCCTGCCTTTGCCCACACCTGTCTTGAGGGAAAATCAGACTGAGTTTTCATAGTCTACTTATCCAGAGAAGCACCCAGTGGATCACAGTAAATATCTCACCACAAAATCAAGTCTCCAAGTTGATTCGGTGTGTCTGATTGGAATAGTCCCCCTTGATATGTGGCAGGAATTTCATGAGTTTTCCCTTGGGAAGACCCCTCACAGCCACCACTGGTTCTTATACTGACTCAAAGGGAATCTTAATGAAAACTTGACATGACCTCCCTACTTCAACTCTGTTCGAACACAATAAGAGATTCATTATCTGGACACATCAAATTTTCAAGATTTAGGAGGCATGAAACTTACGCCTAAATGAAGGCAAAGCAGACCAAAAATAGCTTTCTAATTAGTTTTAGGAGGGGGTGTGGGTCAAAAGGTCAGCAAACCTGCTGCTGATTCACAGTTCAGCATCTCACCAACATGACAATGTAGTTAACTAATTTCCAGCTTTTCTGCCCACCAACCTCTGCAGTCCTGAGTAGAACTGAATCTCGGCCACAGTCCTCCATACTTGGGATTAGAAGACAGCTCTGCATGCTTCTCCACTTGGTGCATGGAAGAAAAATAGGCCTCCCTCCTACAGAATTCTTTATGGAAGGAAGAATTGGAAATAAAAATACTAATTCTCAAGATAAGTATAATATGTGGACTTAGGAAAGAACCATGTGTGAGAGGGAAACATATCTCGTAAGATGAAAGAGGACAAAAGAAAAGCAAGCTGAGAAAGAAAAAGCCAGCAACATCCTCGCCACCAGCTCTGAGGCCGTCAGGTTAGCCAAGCGTGTGAGGAGTGCCAACTAGAAATCCCTACACTGAGTGGTCCACTCCCCGCCACCTCCCCTCCCGAGCATGTTAGATAGAAACAGAGAGGTCAAATGGTCCAGCGGAGCTACCCAAGTGCCCGAGATTTTCAGGAACCTGAGTTCTAATACTGGTCTTCATATTCTCTGTCTCACATCTTATAACATAGACAGGAAAACTTCCTATCTTGCAAGAAAAAAAAAAAGTGAGGAGAGGGTGGTTTTGAAGAACTTACAAGGAAAACAACCCTAATGGAAATCTGTGGTGCAGCAGCCTGGAGGTGGGAGAAGCCCAGGACTTGGAGATGGACACCAGGAACCTCCAGTTAATTATTCAGTGTCTCTGACCTTCAGAGACTTTGCTCTTAGCTCTTAGCCTAGGAGCCACAGTGCCAGCCCTAACTCCTGCTCTGTGCTACTGTGAAACACAGAGGCTGTAAAAGTGCTTCATCAGCATGCTGTGCCATAAAGGGAAGACATGATGAGACACTGTACTTGGTGCTACTTTGAAGAAGATAAAGGAACCAAGTAATCAGAGACCATGCTTCATAAGCTTTTGCTAAGGTGACAGGTAGATGCTAAACTCAAGAACCTTCCCACAGTGCTTCTAGCAGCCTGAAAGACAAACAATACTGGGACATATTAAATAATTACAGGCACTCAAAAATTTTTCCATAGTCCAAAGATCCTACAAAACAGAAGAGACCTCAGGATAGGTGAATCTCCAAGGTCTTTTGTTTGATTGATTGATTGGTTGGTATTTGTTTCTTCATTTTTAACCTAAAACAAGGCAATCACAGACTTCCCATAGAGCAGCTTTTGAAACTGCAATAGGAATGTGGATCAGTTAGCAAACTTCGTAAAATGTAAATTCTGATCCTGTACGTCTGGGGCAGGGCCTGGCTGTCTACCTTTCTGACAAGCTCCAGGGTGCTGCCCTTTCTTCCAATCCACAGATGACATTTGAAATGGCTAGGCTATAAAAGACAATTGAAAGAGGCCTAGGACAGATTTAAGATGCTAAACACTTTAGAGCAGAAAGGACCCAAATTTAAAACCCTAAATTTGTGTATGAGGACAGTGAGGCAGAGGGTAAGTTGACTTGTCCAGCATCACCAGAAGGCAGATCTTTCACTGCACTCATAATCTGCCCACCTGCCCTCTCTCGTGTTCTTCCCACCATCAGTCTGGCTATCACTCACTTGGCCCTTTTGCCCTTGGGTTTCTTTTTTTGTCTCTTTTTCTGCTCCTTTTGGAAATAAGGGAGGTGGGGTGGGAGGGAAGAACATGACTGTGGGACAAGTGATATAACCTAGTTCTGAATTGTGGCATCTCTTACCTAAAGGAGATGAGCAAAGCAATGAGGACAAGTTTCTAGAGTGAAAAAAAAAGCTAACCACATCCCAGTTCTTAATACCATACAATGGCATTTAACTTAAAGTGATTAGTTCTTTGTTTCCAAGGGTGGTTGGTCCCTGGTACTTGTGCATGTACCAGTAGACAAAGCTAGGCCCCATATCTATTTGAATTACATTTAGGAAGGCCATAGTTACTGAAGCACTGGGTACCTAACTCACACATCTCACTAGGACCCTCAAAAGAAAAAATCTCTAGATCCAAAGAGGGGAGAAAATTTTCAAATAAAAATTTTTAAACTGAAGGTAATCCCAAGCATACCTTCTATTCCCAGACAATGGTCCAAAAGTGAAAAGTGGAAGAGATACAATTTGCACTGAATGAACTTCAGCTCTGCTCCCAATCACAGAGTTCTGAAAGCCGTGCTTAAAACGCTGCACTGAAGTTTCAGTTCTTTTTGATGCCAGCTATCCAACCAAAAGCATGAAATTTGGAATTGTTTTTTGCTCCATTTTTTCTGTCTCACAAAGGTATGTGTATTAATTAGAACTAAATAGTGAGAAAGAGGAATGAAAGTAAAAATAATTTCTCTTTGAAATAAAAAAGACAGAAACTCAGCAAATACTCCTAAATATACACAGAATTTGACATTTTAGGGAATTGCTCCATTTCCACCTACCATTTGATCATGAATGGAGTATTTGAAGAAAGTTTTGGATCTAAATGAGACTTAATGCATACAAAGAAATATTTGTTCCCAAATGCTTCTACTATGTCAGTAAATATTGAACAGCTATGGGTATACTTCACACAGTAAGAACTTGCCACTTTAGTCAGCACTGTACTCTGTGCCTTTCCCAGTATAAGCATTAAAGTTTCACAAGAAAATTTGCCCACAATGATTATGCTGCTAGAATGCCATAAGACTCACCCTAGGTTATTCAGATTTCATTATTAACATGTATTTTTAAATATCCTTGTTAAGATCAGAGCCCTTGCAAAATTAAGCTTAAAATATCCTAGTGTTATGTGTAGAGACCCTTTTCATTAAGGATTTCTTATGTATTATAAATATTGAGACAGATTTAAGGGTTTAGTAGGTTTTTACTGTGATCTAAATAGCTTCTTTCAGTTCATTGAGGTGCCACTAACCAAATAACTCCCTGCAGGGATCTATATAATTCCTAAGAGCTTACAGCATTAATTTCACTTTAAAGATTTAGTCCTCTTCCTCCAAAGCTGTGTTTCCTATTTATTAAATCTTATAATCAATAAGAAATTGTACTAATTATATCTAGTCAACAGATTAAGAAACAATGTTAGGTCATTTGTTTACCTAAGTGAAACTAAAAAAATATATGTATGCTTTTGTATTACAAAACACCTATGTGGTCATTAAGTTTTTGTTTTTACATCACTCTAGGAGACTAAAGAGGTGTGAGATGAGTGAGAAGCATGAGAAGTATGAGTTTCAAGGGTAAAAGACACTCAGGTTGGGCACCCAAATGAACCTTCCTGACAGCTGTCACTGGCCATGAACCAAATAGCTTTTGTTAGTTACCTCTTCACTCATGGGTCCAACTTTTCTCATTACACCTCTCCCTTCCCTTAACTTCTACCACTAGGCAGATCTGACAACACATATTTAAAACCCAATAATCTGGAAAGATGAGAGGAGGCCTTCAGGTTGGGAGATATAATAAGCAGAAAATTGACGTGATCTCAGGGTATTTTCAGGATGTAAAGGGCTGTAAAAATAGAAAAGTACAAATGACAGGAATTTTCCAAGAAATATAGGATAACATGTAATGAAATACAAATGGGGCAACACTTCTTTCTAAACCAAGAAACTAGGACAAACAAAAGACTGAAGTAGCAAACAATTTCTTCCAAGATTAAGTGACTGCTACAAAAAGAAAGCCATAACTAGCCAAGTACTATCCTGAGTGAACTAAAAGAAAAGTCACCGCATCTGTGAAAAGATAGGTTAAGTCAATGAACATATGTACTATATTCAAGAATCCAATATTTGAGGCTAGGAAGACAAAATATAAAGACACCAGTCCTTCCCAAATAGATTTACACGTTCAGTGCTATTATAATCACAGCACCAGCAGAGTTCTTCATAGAATATTCCAGACTACTAAAATGTATAAAGTAAAATGATCCAGAATAGCTAAGGATCTCATAAAGAAGAAGGGTAAAGTGAAGGATTCATCTCAGATATAAAAATTATAAAGTTAGAGTAATAAACACAGTGTGGTACTGCTGCCTTTAGGAATGACAAACAGACCAAGAAAATAGAAGAATTTAAAAATATCCAATATTGGATATTGAATTAATGTCTAATAATATGGCCAATATTAAAGTATAATTTATCTGGTATCTTGATTGTTAAGAGTATGAACTTCGGAGCCAGAATGCCTGCATTCAAATCTCTATTCTACCATTCATTACTTGTGCCACAGTTTATTTACCTATAAAGTGGGATGATAATTTATATCACATAGATATAAACACTTCTTGATATGAATGCCGTTGCATAGTGCCTTCCCCCTTTGAACCATGGCAGTTTTGTGTGACCAATAGGACTCTAAGAAAGTGACTATGTGTGGCTTTAAATGTTAGGCATAACAAACATTGCAGCTTCCGTCTTGACCTCTTAGACCACTGTAGGGGTAGCCAGTTGCCATATTGGAAGGCCACTCAAGTAGCTCCATGGTGAAGCCCAGCAGATTGGAACAGAGGCCCTTCTCCAACAGCTAACAAAACTTGCCAGACATGGGAGTAAACCACCTTAAAAGTAGAACCTCCATCTCCAAACTTGGCTTCAGATAACTACAATAATAATGCCAGCAAAGGTCTAATAGAGTTGCCAGTATATTGCAGACACTGCACAAATTAGAAATTCCATTAGTGTTATCATTGTACAATACTGGAGATTCAGGAGGAAGCCATGGTACAGAGAGTTCTATTCTGTGCCCGTGATGATAGCGTCTGAATTATCTTTGCATTCCCAGAGCCCAGTATGGGCTCAATATAATATGTGTTTATGGAAAGCCAGCTATGTGCCAAGCACTGTTCTGTGCAATAAATGAATGAATAAATGCCTGAAAACCTCTCCAGCTCTTTCATCACAGCAGTGCATAACACAGTGAATAAACATGAAAAAAATGAAAACTCAGTGAATTAGACAAATGATGTTTTAGAACAGTTCAAATTCCCCCTTTTCTGGAGAGCCTGGCCCACCTAATCTGACTGAGCACTTTGTCCATTTTATTTATACTATTGAAATACTCCTGGGGAAGACACATCCTGAGAAGAAGGCTAAAGTAGTACAAAACTTTAAAAATCAAATCTTAACATAGTCTTCATATATTCTGTACAACTTTTAAATGATCTCTATAGGTTGATTAAAGTTATATTAAATTTAAAAAAAACACCAGTTATAGATCTCTCTCTCTCCTCCACCAATAAATTATATATTTAAACTATATTAGAATAAGTATATATGTCTTAATTTAATCAGTCTATCTGAAGGCAAAGGAAAAAAAGTTATTTAAACCACTTAGAAAATATTTGGGGACACTTTTATAGTAAATGTCTTTGAAATCATATAAATATTTTTCAGCCAGTATACAGAAAAACCTTTTTTATTTTAGTCTGCACTGTTACAATATGCACAAAATTTATTTGCCATGGTTTAGTTAAATAATATTAATTTCCCAATAACATGTTTTAAGTCTTAAACACAGAATATTAACTGTGAATACAGTAATGACATAAAGTACAAATCTCACTACTACATCTTCAGTCACAAATCACCACACAGAACCCAGTGTGCATAATAATCAGTGACTGACTACATCACTTCGTTCATAATCTGTCAGTTTTTCATCAAGTCTTATCTATTATTCGGTTCACACAGAGACAGTAAAGCATGTAGTTAGTTGCTTTGCCTCATTGTTGACAGCTACTTCCCATTTGCCTATATGACACAAAAATTGATAATCAAAAGAAGAAATTGGCTGACAAAGATGAATGAGCTGCAAAGAAACAAAAAGTGAAGTAAAATTGTATGTAATTAGAAAATGTTGATAATGATAGCGCAAGATCATACACAAGAAGATAGGGTATAACACATATTTAAAAAGTCCACTGAATATAAAAAATAAAGTCATATCAACATCTTTTAGTTAAATTACATTAGGAACAGAAAGCTACTTATGGTTGAAATTTCTACTTTGCCTTGAAGACTATAATCAAAAACAATTTGACTATGATAGCAATGAAATTTGTTGCCATATTGAAAGAAAACTGTAATTACTAGAAGACTGAAGAACAACCTTCAACTGCCAGTAAAGGCTGGTTTCATTGTTCTATAAGTTTGAATAAATTGATTATGTTAATCTATTTGGAAGCACAGATAAAGATGCCTTTGTGTAACTGACACCCAGATTCCAAAGAGGTAAGGAAGAAATAGCTGACCATGGGAGAATTAATGCAGCCACTATTCAACAGACTCAAGCTATGCAGAGGTTTCAGTCAAGCTGTGCTCACCTCCTTCCATGACTTAGAGAATTATCTGAAAACTAGATGAACAGAACTCCTAAAACTGAGGATAAGAAGCCACATTGAGACTGGCAGGAGGGGCAGAGACCAGAAACAGGCTGGGCTCACACCCACATGTGGCTGTTGAGAATAAGGAAGGATGTCTCTGTTACAGATGTAGCCCCTGAGAAGCAAGGGGTTTCAGCCCCATACCAGTACCAGTACCAGCCCAAATCACCAGTGCCAGAAAGAGAAGTCCCTATAACATCTAGCTATGAAATCAGTGAGGATTCCATTCAGGTGAAATGAAGGGCTGCTGAAAAACCAGGTAGTCCTCTTAAAAAGCCCACACTTGCTCACAAACACTCACTTTAAGCTCCAATGAAGAGACAGCAGCTTGAAAGTTGCCAAAGGAATATGGGAAGTAATTGAATTATGTAGGTGAGGGCTGGAGGGACAGCCACCATTGTTCCTATGTAGAGTTCTCTTCCCACACAGTCAGCAGGCAGGTGCCATCTTGGAGAAGCACTTGAGGCCTCCCCCCAAACAGGCTGCGGGTACAAGTGAGCACCGAATCTGAATCTGCATTAACCTGATAAACACTGTTTGCCCTGACCTGAAGACTCTCTGAGACCTTGCCCCACATAACTCACACACTGCTAGAGGCTCCTACAGAGGCAGGCAGTCCCCAGGCAGGTAACAGCTGGCCTCAGCATGCCCTGCATCTCTTGCTGAGCAGCTCCATGCCTGGTACTAGTGGTCAAAGGAGTGGCTGACCTTGGCCTGTCCTGGAGCACCTCCCAAGAGGCCCCAGAAAAAACACACTCAGTGGTCAGCTTCAGGTCACAACAGAGCAACACCCAAATAGACCCACAAGTGGCACACCTAAAGGATGATCTTGGCAGGCACCAGAGCCTTGCTGGAGTGACAGGGTCACTTTTATGCTATGGTCATGGCCAGTCTTCACAGCCAGTCAGCCTGAGAGTCAATCCCACCCACTGATGTGCCAACAGTAATCAAGGCTCAATTGCAATAGGAGGGCACACACAACCCATACAAGGGACACTCCTGGAGAATCCAGCTCAGGTGATCAGGGAAACTGTGTCACTGATGCCCATGAAACACCTACTATACCCTGCCAAGACTGGAATACATAGCAGATCTACATAATATATAAAGACAAACACAGGGAGGCAGTCAAAATGACAAGACAAAGGGACATGTCCCAGATGAAAGAACAGCACAAAATTTCAGAAAAAGATCTAAATAAAATGGAGACAATCAATCTCTACCAGATGCAGAGTTCAAAACACTGATTATAAAGACACTCAATGAACTTGTATGAAGAATAGATTAATTCAGTGAGAATTTCAAAAAAAGAGATAGTAAACTAAAAGGGATGTAGAAACTATAAAAAAGAACCAGTCAGAAATGAGGACTAGAAGACTGAAATGAAGAATACACTAGAAGGAATTAACAGTAGATTAGATGAAACATAAAATGGAATTTGTGCTGTTTGGAAGCAGTGAATCTTTGATATTGCCCTTAGTAATTATACACACACACACACACACACACACACACACACACACACACACATATATGTATATATATATATTTTTGCATAGATCTCCTTGGGTAAGGAAAACAATCAAAAATAAAAATAAAAAAAGAAACTAAAAAGTTTTGCACAGCAAAGGAAACCATTAACAAAACAAAAGACAACCTATTGAATGGGAGAAAATTTACCAATGATGCATTTGATAAGGTGTTAATATTCAAATTTTAGAAAGAACTCATATAACTCAACACCAAAACACAAACCAATTAAAAAATGGGCAAAAGACCTAGATATACATGTGTTTTAAAACCAACCATGAAAAAGCATATATTGTGGTAGTGAATAGGAAGAATTAACATCATTCGAATGTAAATTTTACCCACAACAATCCAAGATTCAATGCAGTCTCTATCAAAATACCAATGGCATTTTTCACAGAACTAGAACAAGTCATCCTCAAACCAGAGAGACCTCAAACAGCCATGGCAATCTTGAGAAAAAAGAACAAAGCTGGAAGTATCATGCTACATGGTATAAAATTATGCTTCAAGGCTATAATAATCGAAACAGCATGGTACTGGCATAAAAACAGACATAGATCAATGTAACAGAATAAAGAGCCCAAAAATAAATCCATGTCTATATGGTTGTTTAATCTATGATAAAAAAGGCAAGAGTATAGAATGCAGTAGAGACAGTCTATTCAATAAATGGTGGTAGGAAAACTGTACAGACATATGCAAAAAAAATGAAACTGGACCACCTTCCCACACCAGTTACAAGAATAGACTCAAAATGGATTCAAGACTGAAATGTAAGACCAAAACCATAAACTCCTAAAATAAAACATAAGCAACAAACCCTCTGACACCACTCTTAGTAACATTTTTTTTTTCTGACATATCTCTTTGGGCAAGGGAAACAAAAAAAAAAAATGTGGGACTGTGTCAAACACAAGTGGGACTGTGTCAAATTAAGAAGTTTTTGCACAGCAATGAAGCCATTAAAAAAATGAAAAGACTATATTCTGGATGAGAGAAGATACTTGCCAATGATATTTATGATGATAGATTAATATCCAAAATTTATAGAGAACTCTTTCAACTCAAAACCAAAGGAAAAACAAAAAGAAAGCAATCCAATTTAAAAATGAGGCAAAAGACCCTAATAGACATTTCTCCAAAAAGGACATTCAGATGGCCAATAGACATGTGTAAAGATGCTCGACATCACTGATTATCAGAGAAATGCAAATTAAAACTACCATGGCATATCACCTCACACCTGTCAGAATGACTAGCATCAATAAATTGACAAACAACATGTTGGCAAGAATATGGAGAAAAGGGAATCCTCATGCATTGTTGGTGAGATTATAGATTGGTGTAGCCACTACAGAAAACAGTTTGGAGGTTCCTTAACAACTTTAAAAGAGAACTAACTACCTTATGACCTAGCAATTCCACTTCTGGATATTTATCCTAAGGAATCCAAAACACTAATTCGAAGAGATATGAGCATTCCTATGTTCATTGCAGTATTATTTACTAAGCAAAATTACGGAAACAACCTAAGTATTCAATAATAGATGACTGGATAAAGAGGTGGTACATATAAACAATGGAATATTACTCAGCCATAAAAAAAAAATGAAATCTTACCATGTGCAACAACATGTGTGAGCCTAGAAGGTATTATGCTAAGTGAAATAAATCAAACAAAGACAAATATCATATGATTTCACTTATATGTGAAATCTGAAAAACAAAATAAATGAACAAACCTAACAGAAACAAATACATAAATACAGAGAACAAACTCATGGTTCCCAGGTAGGAAGGGGACTAAGCAGACTAAGTGAAAAAGATGAATAGATTAAGAAGTACAAATTGGGAGTTACATAATTGTCATGGGGATGTAAAGTACAGCATAGAGTACAGTATAGTCGATCACATTATATTAACTATATGTGGTGCCAGGTGGGTGCTAGGTTTATTGAGGGGATCACTTTCTAATCTATGTAAATTTCTAACAACTGTGTTCTATACCTGAAAGTAATATAACATTGAATATCTATTGTAATTGAACAATTAAAGTGTAAGTGAATAAATAAGACTCTAGCTATGTAGCCAGATAAACTTAATGAAGGATATTTCATGAATATAAATGAGAAAGTGGTTGAGATAGAAAGGATAAAGGTGTCCCAGAGTAAGTGATGTCAGCAACAAACTTCACATTAAAAGAAGTCTCAGAGATACTGTACAATGTTGAAAGTGCAAAAGATAAAATGTTAAAAAATGATCCAAAGAAAGGAAATGACACTTTTTCAAGACATTAGAAAATATACTCCCTCAATATCATAAGTTATATGATAAGAAAGCAAGTACCAGTCAAACTATAACTTGATAAGTATACCTTGATATCCAGTATAACTTGGTAAGTTATTTAAAAAGAAATAAAATAATTTTCAATTAAATAACTCTCAATGCTTCTAATGTTCTAGGTTGCAATGCATTAAATGAATATGTCTAATTTTTTTTATTTTCCTACACATTTATAAGTGACAGAATCTTTAATGGTTTGACAAAAATATTATATAACTTTCTTCATTGGTTATTAAGATCACTTTTTATGGTTTCAGCTTGCACATTTTTACTGTGCTGAACTACTGTACAAAGTGAAGGCCAACTGCATTTGATAAAGCAGTCACAATAAAAGGGGAAAGAAAAAATGTAAGACATGACTGATCTGTTATATTTCAGTGGTTAACAGTGTAGTTCAAAGAAATTTTAAAAACCTTGACTAGCTAGGTTTTTAAACCTAGGATTTCAGGATAAAATTTTTTTTAAAAACTACTACTTTTTCTCAAGTATCAGAGTGAATTTGCTTTTTGATTTATATACCCAAGAGTAGAAAAGCACTAGATGGAGATTTGAGGAGTCCAGTTTCAAAACTGGGCTATACCGTGAACTCCCCATGTGACTCAGAACCAATCTCTCTATTCATTCTATAAACATTTATTGTCAGACCCCTGCTATGTGTTGGGTATACAAAACTGAATAATATGAAGTCTGGCCTCAAAGAACTCACTTACTATTAGGAAAGAAAAACCTAAAATGATTACAGTACAGTTCTCATCTATAAATCAGATCTAATAATGCCTACCTCCCAGAGTGACTAGGAGAATAAAACGAGAGTATGGGAAAGCATTTTACTACCAAGTATTATACATGCACTAGCTAGTACTAGTGTCATCATAGCACCTGATAAAAGTTGAATCACTCTTATGTAGTGATTCTCAAAATGTGGTCTCCAAACCAGCAAGCAGGATCAAGCATCACCTGGAAATCTGTTTAAAATGCATATTCTCAGGCCCCATCCAGACCTGGTAAGTCAGAAACTCTGAAGGGTAGGACCCCAAATTTTGTGTTTTAATAAGCCCTCCACATGATTTTCATGCAGCTGAAGCTTAAGAACCACTGTAACACAAATCCTCGTACAGGATGCTTATTTCCCAATTATCCATGAGGAAATTGAAGCAGAAGACAACCAAGTATTGTAATTGGACAGGAAAATTAGCAAAAGTCCTGACGAGCTATTAAGCATTATACTTGTATTTAGTCCACAGCCATCTGTTTCTCAAGTCTTTTCACTAAGAGAAAATTCGAAGTAGAATTCCTGCCTATAATCCCATTGATGGTAGGGCTGGGTTCCATGTCTGAATTTTAAATACAGAAATGTAACACAGATTCTAAAACTTTTTGCTCAAAATAACAAATAGATTATATTATTTCAATGAAAGGGCCATCAAACAAATGAAGGATCTGAAGCTTACATGTTTTTGAAAAGAGTCATGCAGTAAGCAGCAAATTAAAAAATTTAATAGAGGTCACTCTAACTCACAAGTTCTTTCAATGAGACTACTCATTGAAAAGAGACTAAGCCACTGTCACTTTCTTTATCCATGATAAACAGTTTCATGATATGTACCAGTATAAATTCTTTAACAAGCCAAAACAGAGAAATCCAAATTGATAGTAGAGAATACCTGCTACTGGTTTACATGACTATCTAAAAATCTAGCTGCTTTCTTCCCTTTCTGAGCTGTCTCAGCGTTGCCATTTCAGTTGAGGTATTCATTTTTCTGAATAGAACTTGCTCTTGTTATTGATTTCTTTATCTGGAATAGCAGGATTCCTGAAGTACATGGATGTTTTGCGCCACTGAAAATTACCTGGCCGAAGACTACATATTGGTTCCTTTATTTTTAAAACCACTGGTGCTCTTTCAAACTGCCAGGGTAAGATTCTGAGGTCCCAAACTGCTGTCAGTCTCATCATCATTAGCCCTGAAGTACTCCTCTGTGAGAAACTTTTCACACTTGACATGTCCCTGCTCTTTGCAAATTATTTTAAATGACTTCTTAATTAGAAGTAGTATGTTGCCCATTGCTAATGAAGCAGGTAAGTGCCGTGGTCAGGAAACAGAGATGGTTCTGATTCTTTTTTTTCTCTCTGAGGACACCTGTTTCTAACTGAAGTAATTGGGTCTGCTCTTCAGCCGCTGTTGTGTCTCTTTACAATAAAATGTGAATTCTTTATCTCTGGGTTGCAGGCTTTTGCAAGCATCATAAAACTCAGATCTAGTTAACCTCATTTTAATGTTTTTCCCTTCCACCAGTGACTTCTGAAAGACAGAGAAAAGATCATTTCTTTCATGAAGAATTACCTATATAGTCTATGCCTCTAACCCAGGTAGCGATTCCTGAATGTTCTTGCAAAAGTATTGAGCAGTCTGTCAAAGTAAGTGCGTTCTCATTAGGAAGACCTGCCAGCAAGAACTCACTAAGAAAGCATCGCCAAATTAAAAAATAAAAATCTTTTTCTCCTCAACAGTTAAAAAAATAGACAACATTGTCCACCCTTGTTAAAAATGTATTTTGCTTTTTTATTCCCACTGATTGTTTAATATTTTTATTAGTAAATGTCCTAAATAAATAAAAGAGAAGGATCAGTTCTTAATTTTATTTTATTTTAAAAGCATTATCCACCCATTTCACAGTAGAAATCATAACATTATGATACATATTACAATTTTAAAATTTATACATGAACTACTCCCCAGCAGCCCCTCCTGGCCTAGGGTTTATTGGGACCTGAGAGGATACATCAGCTTTAATTTAGAATTAAAGCTAGATAGTTCTAGAATCAAGCCACGCTGAGTTCTTCCTTTCTCTTCCCAGACTTTCCATGCCCTTATCCTACTTGATGTCGACCTACCCAAGCTAGTCTGCACATTCCTTTTAGGTCATCTTCAGATTTACCTTTTCTTTGCATGTAACCCAATGCCACTACATCAGAGTGCTTTGTGTGTGGCCAACAAATAATCAATACTTAAAAAATAAATTGGAAATTTAAGGGTAAATTATATTAAAAATTGATTACTAAATCAAAACAATCTGTTGCCTTTAACATTTACTCAGCACTACTACATTCCAGGTACTCTGCTCATTGCTTTGTATCCATTATCTTATGTGTTCTTATGTAATGACACTATGAAAATTTATGCAATGACACTGTGACACTACCACCATTTTAGAGACAAGAGAAAAGGGCTTTCATGGGAAGATAAAGATTAGCTACCTCACATAACAAACTAAGAATTGATAGGGCCATGATTATCCTAAAAGGAAAAACCTGAGTACTTGTCCTTAATGAGAATTAGATGATATAATATAGCCCGCAGGGTGTACCCTCAACCTGGAGCAAAATCATGCAAAACCAAGTCCAGTGTAAATTAGACCAGCTACTAAGCTCAAAATATTCTGAGCTCTGGAAACTTGTGAGATAGCATCTTATCAACTGGTAGTTTGTGGGCACTTAGCTGTTCCATCCTTAATTTTATAGCTTTAAGGTAGTAGCTTCCAAAGCGTGGTGTCAGGATCATCTGTACCAGACTCATCTGGCTACTTGCTGAATTTGCAAGTTACTAAACTTTTTTCTAGACCTCACAAATCGAAATATCTGTAGTGGGTCCCAGGAGTATGTAAATTTTAAAAAGTTCTCCAGAAAATAGCTTCTTGGGCATACTAAAATCTCTGAACTTTTGTTCCAAGGCCCCAAAACTAAGCTTTCTCATACACAGTCACTATGTCCCTTTAAGTGCAATTGGTAAGGCATGCATAACATCTCCAAAGCAGCTTTCCCCAGCTACACGTTGAGGAAAAGGGTTTGGCTTAGTGCATTTATATTCAATCCCCTGATTTTATAAATGAGGAAACAAAAGATAAGATAAAATAAGTGACTTCTCCAAAATCAGATTTGAAGGCAAGCTCTATAGTTCTCAAGCTTGGTTTTTTCTCAAGCTTAATTAGAATTATTAAAAGTAAATAGTGCACTACTGTTAGACCACACTTTGAAAGTGTCTTGAGAGATGTGTAATACAGTAGTTGATTATATAGGACAGGTCCTGAGAAATAAAGAGAAAAATCATTGAATTAAATTTCAAGAAACGTGTAATAATTCTATGACTTCCCACTCTCTACCCATAAATTTACTAAATCAATAAAAAAAAAAAAGAATTATGTCACCTTTTATTACAAAGCCCTATATTTATGATTTTATGGTGCATTATGGAGACAACAAAGTTATTTTGGGCTTTCCTTTGTTTTAATAATAGCACATAAAAATTTTTGCTGATATTGTGTTACAGTTTTTGTTTTTATCTGTAAGAGCTCACTACAACTAATTCTTAATGTGTGCTACTCCTCAGGTCATACTTTTTACTCATTCTGATGAAATTTTAGGTCTTACCTTTTTAGATTTCTTAAAATCTTTTTACTGACAATTAGAAAAAAATCTTAAAATAGCTAACTCCAAAGAAAGAGACTTCTAATAATAATCTCTCTTATAACATACATTATCAAAAAATTACTTTTTCAGGGGGAGGGGATAACAAAGTTGCCCCTTCTTTGGCAGATTCAGAAGACAGCAAACTGAATACTCACAAAAAATAGATATATCTAAAAACATCCAAATGTAGTTCCTTAGACATACAAAAAATAAGCAATACAACTCTAAAAATATTACTCTTGTTTCTAGTTTATGACTTGAGTTCATGGTCAGTCTTTAGTGGATGGTTTGAAGAAGATGGCAAAAATTTTCAACCACCATGAGATCTTTCTTCTGTGCTTATATGATGGTTTTTAATGTTTCCGCCATAAAAGTCTTACCAGAGTGCCAGTTTCAGAAACTCAGCTGTGACCTGGGAAGACCCCTTATAAGCCAAGCTCAGGTCTTTGAACACCTTCTGTTAAAAAGTAGAGAGCAGACTGCCATCTCTAAAGGTTAATGAGTGAAGTCAACAGCAAATCTATGGGCAGTTTCAGGGCACCAGGAATCTTAAATGGAGAAATGTGGAAGCAATCAGTCCCTTCGAGTTTGAGGAGGCTAAAGACCCTCCAATGAAGGCTGAATTTGAAAGTGAGTGTACAACCTATTGTACACTGTACCACGGAAGTTCTTGGCCTGCAGAGATGAAAAAATTTTTTTTCCTAATACTTGATTGAAAAGCTGTGAGAATAGAGAAATGTGTGGATAGAGAGCATAGAAAACTACTATTTTGTCCAAATCTACAACTAAAACTTAATAAACAGTTCTAACTCCTTGAGCCTTATGGTCAAGTAGCAAGCCAAACTTGGGTAATCTTGAGATATCATTCAAAAGAGAACCAAGAAGATTCAAAGCAAAGCCAAAGTTCATACAAGCATTCATCTTGCAAAAGTGTTGAAGACAAAAATGTTAATGTAATGTCAGTGCCAGTCACTGAGAAGCCCAAAGTATTAGCAAATTCATCCTCAGAGGGTTTGAAATAGAATTCAGTCAGTCTCGTCGATATGGCTGTTTGACCTCTGGAGAGGTCAAAATAAATGAACCCAAGGAAAAATGGTAAATTACCTCCTTCTTTACCACATAGTACAGGAAAAATCTTGTATTGGCACATGACCACACAGACTGTGGCTTTCCAGTGAAAAGCAGTCAACGAAGCATTCAAATATCTCTGTCTATATCTATGGCTATGTACATCTATATCTATATTTACATCTATATCTCCTGATGATGGGCAGGCTTTTGAAGAGGGGGTAGGATAACAAAGATCTCTTAAACCAACCAGAGACAAATTAATACAAGAAACAGCAGTAGAGCAGGGGCTTTGGGCACAGAAAAAGATTCTGACAGAAAGAAAAAAATTAAAACTTAGCATGGATACTCTAGCCTCCCAGAATTAAAATTATCAAAATTTGTCATATTAAAGATAAAAATAGAACTCACATGTAGAACCAAGAGTTTGGCTATGTGAAACATCAGACTACAAAAATGGATATTGTTTTCATTTCCATAGACACAGTCATGGAGTGACTCCAACTTTGCTACCTGTCCTCTATTCTAGGAACATACATTTATATACACAAAACACCCTGTATCGAAGGCGAACATTAAACTCATAGCCAAACATGACTCTCCTTTTTACTACTTTTGCAGCAATCAACATCTCATGATTTCTCTTATGACTGATTTCCTTATCTGTACAAATGGGAATTATTGCTTCTCTCTGAATCTATCTCACTGGATTGTTTCTCAGATAAAATTACATCTCATAAAAGGAAGCATTTTATAAGGCACAGAGCACAGCATATGCAGGGAATATTGTTATTGGTATTGATGAACATTTACGTAAGACATTCATTCAGGAAAGACCAAGCAAGTGAGGCTTCAGTGAATAAAAGCATATGATAGTGGAGAGCTGATGTAATAGCTGAAACAATTAATCCTCTGTTCCACTTGGCTTTTGTTTTTGCTCATTATGTGATTATGTGTGCATAATCTGTTGTCTATTCAACCACTCCTTTAGGGGTCAGAGACAGCTTCGCACTTAGCCAATGATGTGTCACAATAAATTCATTTTTTTTTTCTTAATCAGTATCCTCACAAAGCATAGGTCTTTAAAGTATCAGAATTAAATTGTAAATTGGCCATGGATTAAACACATAAACATTTTAATACCCAAAAACAATTTCAATTTTGCTTTCCAAAATGCTTTCCAAAAAGTGCATGGCAAGTGTGAGACTATAGATTATTAGGCAATGATGCACCATATTTTTAATTAAAATTAAATTCCAATGATCCATCAGGCAATCCAAGTGAAATCCACAGCATAATAAATTTTAGAATTTAATCACTCTCACTGTCCATTAGAAAATCACACTAAATTTCTCCATACTACATTTCTACAGCTATGCAGAAATGTTTTAAAAATTCTTTTAAAAATTTTTTTCATTCAAAGAAATACAAATATATACAAATAGTTATGTATTATTTCAAATTAACTCAAAAGAGATATACAAAGCATCTTTTGGATTTTGGGGGGACGTTTTATGTGTTAATGAACATAATTCACCCCAGTGGTCCAGCAGCAGGAAGCTAAAAAGAAAATTTCATATAGGAGAAAAAGCACGGGACTGGAGGTCAGGACAACTGGTGTCTAGGCTTGCTGTGCCACCTATTCATGTACAATCTCAGCTAATTTACATAGTCTTTCTAGAACTTAAAATCTTCACTAAAATGAAATAGGTTGACTCCATTATATGAAAAGGCCCCATGATGTTCCCTAATTTATTTCCAATAACTTTTCTTTTTTTTTCTTGTATAATAATAGAAACTCCTAGTTTTATCTAGTCCCATGGCTATTCAGAATAAAACTTTATTTTCCATCTTCCTTTGTAACTAGGCATGACCACATGAGTAAGTTCAAGTCAATGGCATATGAGTAAAGTGACTGTATTTTTCGAGGGAGACTCTATGCCCTCCCCCCATTCCTTCTTTCCCCTGTCCCTTTCCATGAGCTGAAGGCAGACATGGTCATGAGTCCTCTTGAACCACAGGGACAAAGACAAGGTACATTGGTGATAGAAAGAGCCTGACTCCCTAAAACCAGGGAGCTGTTGCTGTACAGATTCTGGCATGTCAATCTAGACTATGATGAAAAAGAGAAATGTACTTTAATCACTATTGTTTGGGAATTCCAGACATTGGCTTAGAATAAAATTAAATTACAGAACTGTTTAATAATAACCATAATATATTATCTTTTCTCTTAGTTTGAAAGGCAAAGTGATATAGCAAAACAACATGCGATTTTGAAAAACTATAGACCTGGGTTCAATCTTGACTCAATTGCATAACTCTGGGTAAGTTCCTAAAAATCTCTGAGCCTCTGTTTTTTCATCTATAGGTAATGTAAGAAAATTGAGCCTATCAGAATGTCTAGTAGTTGGTAACTTATCAATAAATGGTAAAGGCTGTGCTGAGTTTCTATTAACTGGTATAACATGGTAATCATTCTGAGCAGAAATTGGGGTTGTCTAGTTTTGTTGTTTTGGTATAACTTATAGCTCTCAAGATACCAAACTATTACCACATAATGGGCTGGACATTTAATCAGCCTAACACTCTGAGACTCTTGAGCATGTTTTAATCACAAACCCCATTGCTCATATTATAAGTTCTAACCTTCCAATCAGAAAAAAAAAAAAGTGCTGCTGTCCAGCGCAGATTGGGAGATCATTGTTTCTGAGTCCTAATTCCCTGTCAGCTCATAACATTTGAGTGGTGATGAATTTGCATATCTCATGAGATTATTGAAAGAGACTAAGTATTTTTGCAAAAATTATATTTGAATAATGTAATATAATTCGAAGAACAATATTATGACAGATAAACAAAAATTTTCTTTATGGAGGGGTTTTTTTTTTAATGCAATATTGACATTGAGTCAATGAAAAGTTGAAACTATCTCTCTCCTTAATATGCGATTTCTATTGTCACAAACTCAACCAAGTGAGATGGTAAGAAAGGTTTAGATTTAAACCTTCCCTTAGGGGAAAGTGCCTTTCATCCCCCACAGAAAAATTTTAAAACTAATTTACTGAACACCATGGAAATTTTTTCACCTTCTCACTGAAATTTCAGACATTGGCTTAGAATAGAATTAAATTACAGAACTGGTTGCTTTTACCTGAAAGAAAATTTTTACATTTGTTCTGAAATGCTTTCCTTCCCTGGTAGAAATAGAGGTTTATCATCATTACATGCCTTCATCAAGAAGAGTAATAGCACAAAAAAACATTTCCCCAGAAAGTCTCCAACTATACATCTCTTCTATATTATGACTTGTGTGGTTGAAAATCTGTAATCTTTTTTCATTTTAAAATAAATGCCTGCCTTAACCTTCAGAGGTTTGATATAGTTTTGAATTACACTTTAAACAGGAAAAAAAATGTAATGGATAAATGTTAAAATCATTAAATAGATTTTACCTAAGTAATAAAAAGAAAATGACTCATCCCAGGCCATTGTTATATGATGTATCATTTTGGGGGTAGTTTTTTCTTCAACTAGCATGCAGAAGTCTTTTCTGTCTACCTGCCTGTCATCTTTTTGTCAAAAGATTTCTCACATCATAGTCTTTTTACTTCTCAAAACACTTCACTTTAAAATTTTATCACAGGATTTTCTAAGTTTTTTTTAGGTTATGTCACATAGCACAAAATATAAAAAGCTCCTATTTTTAAAAAGTCAACTTTAATAAGAAAGAAAAGATTTAACTATCTAAGGTATCTTTTTTGAATTGAATCTATAATCATTCTCCTTAAAACTTCTCATGTAGATCTAAAGCTTGATAGACATTTTACCTCATTAAAGTTAATGTGACATAGCTACAAAAACAGAGAGAATAAAATGGCATATGAGGGCTTCTTTTGCAGTCTTAAATCCTTTTCCTGAGGCTCTCTTGCTTAGTACCAGGAGAATTTCTGCTGGAAGGTTCAGTTTATACTGGAGTTAAAAGTTTATTCACTTTCGCATACTTGTGCCCTTGTAGAAAAGACTCATACACAGTAAGTTTCATTCTTCTCTCTGCATGGTTTTTACTGACCCCTTAATATTTCTCCTATAATTTAAACCAAGAACTTAGATGCAATGCACATATGACCAAAATCCTCTGCAAACAGACCTTTCCTGCTTTCATTCAGGTCTTATAGCCTTACTACCTCTCATGTCTCACAGCACTCCACAGTCAGATGGGTAAGAGCAAGATGATCAGCTTGAGACTTCATAGATAGCAGGTGGTGGCAGTGAACACAGAGATGGCTTCCCTGACCCAATGCCAACAGATTTGGGGAGGGAAGAAAAGAAGAAAAAGTAAAGTATGTCATGTAATTTTAGTCTCATAACCTACAATAGCTAGAAATTAGATCTACATCTCATCCTATAAAACTTGATAAGAAAAGAATCCTTTGTCTCCCATCTGTAAAGATTCCTTTCCACATCTTTCACTATGGGCATATTTCACCCTTCGAATCACAGAGATTTTACCATCTGCCTGAACGCTATCTCTGGAGTACCATGTTCAGAGGAAATGGAATGGGTAATAAAGTTTACATTTAAAAGTAGTTATCTCGAATTGAAAATAGAATTGTTTTTCCAAATGTAAATAACTAAAGTGTGTGTGTGTGTGTGTGTGCGCGCGCGTGTGTGTGTGTGTGTGTGTGTGTGTGTGTGTGTTAGCAAATTTCTCTGAGAGAGCTGGGGTTAAATTACATTTCTGCATTTTATATTTCACGAGTCAAATGTGGAGCAGATTATATATCCAACTCAGGTGAAATCGTCAAGCATTTGAAAACTCATTTTTTAAAGAATGTCATTAACTTCTTAAGCCTAAGGAAGCAAACATAGTGATGTGCAAGGCTTAACTGTCTGAGGAGATTACTAATGAGTTAGTACCTCTGGCTTTCATTCTCACCAAGTGAATTTAATCTGACCTCAGCACCCTAAGAGTCAGAGCCTAGAACTGTGATTAAGGTGTATAGATAGATGGTCCTGTTCAATGTAGAGTTATACTAACAGGTCTATATTAATTCTGAGCTCTGGGCTTTCATTCCTTCATTTACGACCAATGATTTATTTAATTTACTCCAGTTTATATGACCTGAACATGAGGAAACAAAGAACTTGAGAATAAGAGAACTCTAATGTGTTTTGTAAACCTACTACATATGTTTCACTTGTGCTAATCCATAATACTTATATTAACCCAATTTCACAAATAAAGAAACTGAGCCTCACCTAGGCTATGTAACCAGCCAAGATTGCATAATTAGTAAAGAAGAGTGAAGAGTAGAATGAAGATTTGTCTTATCCTAAAACCAATGCTTCGTGACACCAGGTCTCTTCCCAGATGGCCGCCTTTATATTTGACATTGTCTAGCTCAAGACCTAAAACCAACAGTCTTAGTTTATTCAGTGCACAAATAAGTGATGACCATTTTCAATGTCCTTCCCTGAAACTTTGAAGTAAATATCTTTTCCATAAGAATCACAGGATTCACTTTGTGGTTCTGACAAACAGGTTAAAGTAGAGAGTATTACCTCACTATGAAATGACCCAAGAATGAGAATAAACAAACTGAGAAAATGTCAAGCCACACAGAAATGTCCTGGCTACTAGACAGGAATCAAGAATGCAGTCACAAGGACCCAGCTGAGGACCTTAATGGACCAGTGCTTCTTTCTAGTGATGTTTAAAACAATATTTGTATTGAAAAGTTCATACTGGTCAGAGAAGAACATTTCAGGCCAGCATGACAACACTTGGTAGGTAAAAAACTTATTAGGTAACTTACTTAATTTATGTTTCTAAACAGCTTACCAAAAATGGCTTTTCCCCCCCACCTCTTCAGAAACTGGAGAAGTATCTTAATTTTACAACATTTATTCAGTGTTTGCCAAATGGAAAGGAGTTTGCCTAAAGGAACTGATCCTTCTTGATTATTTTCTCCAAACCTGTAGTATCTATGTTTTTACAGCATGTTCAGAATGGACATATTATTCAAGTACAGTATGTGAGAACTCAAAGAAAGCTGCGATCCAAGGACAGCCTCAAATTGCAAGGTGTTGCAGACTCCTGACTTACTGTCTATACCCACTCTTCAGAACTGATTCCTACTCACAGTACTCACTCAACTTTTCAATTACTACCTTATTTATATTTCAGCTTCTTTCAGAAACTGATAAATTGTCCCTAAAACCCAACTTTCACCAATTTGAGCTACCTCATCACTAAGAGATCAGAACCATTTGATTCTGCTTCTTTAACTAGCAACTCTGTGCTCATTAAAATGTAAACAAGCAAGCAGAAATTAAATATTTGGACTTACCTTAAAATAACCTGAACCATTTCAGTGTCAGACCATAGCCATTGAGATAGGATAAAAATGGTAGCTTGGAATCATTTTTCAGATTATGGTTGATCTGAAAGTGGGGATGACTGCATAATGAAACTCTTTATTTCATATGGTCACCTAGCTGATTGACAGTGACATTTCATTACATCACCAATTTGCTTTCTCTTGCTTCTTTATTTTTAGAGGCCTAGTCTTCTTCAAACTTGACATAAGTTATAAAAACATCATAAATGTTAGCTTATGGAAAATATTTTCTAAATGGATACAACCATAAAAAATGTATTTACATTTTAAAGCCAAATTTCATCAACTTTGGAGTGTAACCTCTAATTTGGGTGTATATTACTCATTTATTTATCTAGGTTATCTTCATTCAGCAAACATATCTTTTCCATGTTAGGTGTTGGGGAAGAAAAAAGATTAATCTTAGTCCCTGCTCTCGTGAAAGAAACAAAAGAGGTATAAATTATTTATTTCCACAAAGGTTTTACCTGACATTTCACTCTAAAATCTCAGTAGCATAAAGCAATAAGCATGTATTTATTAACACAATAACCCTGCAGGTCAGTGATATATTCTGGATTGCACAGAAAGCAGTTAATCTGTATTTGGCTAGGCTTGCTCACATATCTGGGGGTTAGCTGGCTGTTGGCTGATCTAGGCTGGCTTTGGCTGGTAGAATTGGAACAAACTGACATGTTCCACACGTTCTCTTTCCCCAAGGGGCTATCCCAGACATATTCTCAGAATGGAAGAAATATAAGAGCAGAACCAGAAATACCTAAGTACTTTTCCAGACTCTGTGTCATGACTACTAAAGTGAGTCACACAGCCAAACTCAGAATTGAACAGCTAGGGAAAAAACTGCTTCTTGGTGAAAGGACCCTTAAAGTCATATGATAAAGGATACAAATTTAGGGAGAGGTAAAGAATCAAAGCCACCATCACTATCCACAATGGAAAAATGAACAAGAAGATATTCTCTTATTTTGAAATAAGTGATAAGTATTATAATGGAGGTAGGAAAAAGTACTATGGGAGCTCTGTAGAAGTTCTAAGTATCTCTTTTCAGAAAACTAACAAAGTTTTACACACACACAAAATGTAATAATTGAACTTGTTTTTAAAGGCTGCTTGTCTGAGAAGGCAGAAAATGAGGTCATTTCTGAAAAAAACACACACCTGAAATGACACAGGGATGTTATTAAGTACAGTATATGAAGACTCAGTGTGTCTGGAACCTACAAGAAAAAAGTAAGAAATTTTATTTGTGATTTAGGTCAAACCAGATACTCAAAATGAAATAGTAACTAGTACTGGAAGAGTTACACCACAAAGGTTGGAGCAGGGCTTCCCTCTTATACTTATGATCTCTTCTGCTAAGAGAGACAAATATATTGTCATTTTACCATATATGTAGAGATTAAGCCATGGGTTAAGAGAAAAAAGCTGGAGAATATTGGGTGGAGACCTTTATTCTCCTTACCTGAAAAATTCCATGAGGCTACTTCCACTGATCTAACACTTGGGTCTTACTCCATATTGCTCCTTACTTCTTTTACTCAATGAATGAAGAATTAATTTATCTGATTAGTAGGTGCTATGAATCTTATGAAGTGGAGCTAATCAATTAAAAAGTTACCAGTTTGGGCTCAAATGGCAAGATAAGTTGAATAATAACAATTCTAAGTTTAAGTGTGTCTGCTCTGCCAACTCAAACTCTTCTGAGAGTGGATTTCCAAAACTCTAGTCTTGTCCCTTTGTCCATGGTCTCTAATCAGTTTTATCAGTAATAAAGCTACTATTTTGATTGCCGGATGACTTATCTTACTTTCAATTGGTTCCAAAGATAAAAAGAGAAGAAAGGGATATTATTTTCTTGTTCTTCTTACTGCAGAAACAGGTAGTCTGACTTATTCATCTCAGTGTTTTCTACTGTGCTAGAATGCTGTCAAGTATGTAGTGAATACTCAGAAAAATTGTTCAATGAATGAGTCCAGGAATTATTTAACATCAAAATATAGTTTGTTCTTTGATCTTAGATCTCTTGGTTTGTTTTTGAAAGAAGTAGAGTTCCTCTTAATGTCACTAGTCATCATTTTTCTTCTCTACATATTTGCTCTATTTCTCAAAAGCTAATGGTCCATGCAAGTCTTTTATCTCCTCATTGAACATTGTGTAACATGGTGACCACAAACACTTTGTCAAGTTCATTGTCATTCTTTGTAATGACAGGTCTATATGTATCTTAAATACTACCATCTGTGCTCAGTTTCAGGATTTCACAGAAATAACCAGGGCCCATTTCAATGAAATCTGTATCACTCTAACTATTGTCTCTGCTGGCTCACTAGAAGCTTCCTGAATGGTGTCTTTCTCCAGGGAAAAAAAAAAGGCAAGCCTGTCATTTCTCCAAATCTCCCTAAAATATCAGGTAGTTTTCAATTATTGAAATGATAACCTCAAGATAACTAAATAGGTTTTAAATTTTTACCAGTGGTTCCTTATTATATAAGCACAAAAGAAAATGTAGTATGTTGGAAGGTGCTCTTTGCAATAAAGTTTGAGATCAATTTGATACAAAATAAAGAGTTAGGAAATCCAGGTGGCAATTAAATTTAATATAATAGAAAAGAGGAAGGTGTTGAAAAAATTTGAGCCAGGGAAGAAAGGATAGCAGGAAAGGTAGTCATAGAAACATGACAGCCACTTCTCACCTGCCAAAATATACTCAGGCTTACCCCTTGCTGAGACTATTTAAATGAGAAAGGTGTGTGTTTAGTGTGGCCCATTCAGTGATATTACCCATTTTAATGCTTGGGAAATTAGTCCAAAACACAGAAATTAAAGTTAAAAAATATAAACATTTAGGAAGATGCCAAGAACTGCCTCACAGTGAGACAGATATATCTTGTCAGGCTAGTAGTTAATGGCCATATGCAAACTTATCCGAAATATCCAGATAATCAATTTAAGGTATCCTTAATTATCAATATAACATTGTCAGAAAAATGTCAGAGCCATTGAAAAGTGTTTCCTTCAAGTATCTCAAGTAGCAAGCACCAAAATTCTTGTGGATGTAGTGCTACAAGTAATCAGTTATAGACAAATAGAATATTTGAGTTAGAAGGAACTTCAGAAAAATTTTGGTCCAAGTCCTTCATTCTTTCCCATTAAGAGACTTAGCCCAGGTCACATACCAATTTGTAGAACTAAAACTATGGTCACCTGTCCAAAGATCCAGGGGAATTGACGACCTACTTTGAATCAACTGATAAGCTAAAGATTTTGTTTTCTTTTGATTCTTAATATCTCCTTCAAATATATATATATATATATATATATATATATATATATATATATATATATATATGCCACTTACAAGCTATGTGACCTTGGAAAACTGAACCTTTGACCTTGTAATAGACTTGTAATCTCTATTTTATAGGTGAGGAAACAGGTTCAAAACAGGTTCAGAAAGGTTAATTCACTTCTTCAAGGTCACACAGCTTGCGAGTGGCATAGCCAGGATGGGAACCCAAGTCTTTTCAACTTTTACATCACCAGGCAAGCCACAATGCAGTAAGTTAACTTGGCAGTATGTAGTTTCATCTCCAGGCAGGATTCCAATATAAATCTATTTCTGTTCCCTGGAGTCTGAAGAGGCAAACAATTCTCAAAATTTAAATCGAAACATAAAAGCTACTTGTCCTGCACATGGGACTAAGAAACCAGATTTCCTTTTAGGTGTCTCATTTGATCTTCTTAAAAGGTTCTTTCCTTTGAGCCATTAAAACAAGAGCTGTCTGCAGGGCCGAAGCACTCAAAGGCTGCAACAGCAGACTGATCAAGTGAAGTGTCTTTGTAAGCACTATGCTTCGATTTATTTCACAGGGCTATAAAAGGAATGATTCTGTGATAAAACAGTGGAAAAACACAGGTGTGATCTGTAGTGGCAAGTCAAAATGTCCAGAGCATGCCCTGACTGAGCTGGGGCACTGTCACTGCAAACAGCATCTCTGTCTGGGCCATCATGTCAGCCATTCACTAATGCGTTATTCTTCCTGTAGGAGAATAATGTCACAGGCCCTGCGTTCTTCTAAGAGAGGGACAACGAGCTGCTCAAGAGAGGGAATCTAGGAGTCAAAATAAATTGGATTTAAATCCCAACTCTTTCTTATCAAGTGGCCTTGTGGCCAACTGCATAACCTTATTCTCAAATTCTGTCTATAAAATTGAAGTGACAACACCTACTTCACAGGATTTTGCTGCAAGAATTATATGCAGTGTGTATAAAGCACCTTAGCACAGAGCTTTGAACTTAGAAGAGAGGCTCAGCTGACCAACTTATATCTTTTCCATTCACCCTAATAAATATTATGGAATTTCTGAATAATCCCAATTAAAACTAGAATTTGCAAAGTGCTTTCCTATGCATTCCAATATATAACACAGTGTACGTTCTTTGTAAGGTAGGCAGAGCAGCTATGGCATCAGATGCATTTGTCAGATAAGGGAGGCTGGGAGCTCCAAATGGTAAACAACCAGCCTAAAGTCACTGATGAGTGAGGAAAATAACCAGGATTTGATTCCAGATGTTTTGTCTCCTAATTTCATGTTCTTTTCTCTGAATTGTCCCAATCTGACAAGCATTAGGATAGAGCCCAAATCAACATTACATTTTACTGTAAAATAAATCAAGAATTGGCCAGCTCAGCCTGCTGATCTGAAGAGACCACACTACCTCTTCAGAGTATCCAAATGTCACAGCCACAGTTAGCAAAGCAAGCAGTCATGCAGTTGTCTCTGCTTTACAAATAATTGTGAGCCTCAAGAACGACAATATCTTACAGTAAAAGTCTTTTGATTACTGAAGAGAACCATAAACATTCTCACAGACCCATTCAGTGGTTTTATTTGTTGTTATTGTCGTTGATGTTTTTCAACAACACACAGATTTTGCAATGTGTCTTGCGCTACCTCATCAGTGGTGGGAGACTTCACAGTGACATGCAAAGGCTCCTGAGTTAGGAGATAAGATATCTGGGTTTCAGCGATGGCTCTGTTTGTAACCAGCTTGCAGGCCTTGCTCAAGTCATTGCATCTACCCAGACTTCAATTTATTCATTTGTAACATGAAAACTTGCAGATGGTCCCTACGGCTGCTTACAAATCTAACATTCTCAGATTCACACCTACCTTTCAGAGACCATATAAAATATCTGAAATGACTTTGCTAAAGCACAGGAGCTACTAACACAAAGACTTTTCTTCTCACATTTAAAATTACTATATTTACTATAATGTGCTTTATCACCATCAGTTCTGTGTGGCAGGAAAAAAACACCTGGATTTAGAGTCAGACAATCTGGGTCCCCGACCTTGATTTGTACTTATTACCAATGTGACCCAGGAAAAGTCAACTCACTTCTCTGAGTTTCTCTTTGCTCAAATTTAAGATCCGACTAATACCCTCCTGGCTTTTTGCGAGTCATCATTGTATCAAACTCATGAATGTTCTTAATAAGTTACTGTGTTATATATATTTGTAGTGTGTATGAATTCCACAAATCTGGGTAATAAATGCCCAGTTCCTTTAGGTTCCTAAATCAGATTTAATCCCTAATCTCCAATCTATAAAGTGAAGAGGAAATTTAATGATTCCAGTCCATTACTAGAGTTCTATCACTTCTATACTCTTTCTACAACCCTGCAAAGATATTAAGGATTACAAAATAGTTTGGAATATTTATAGAAGTGCTATCTCGACATCAGTTACTTCTGAAATGACTCATCCCCCAGGTCTGCGTGGCCTCCAGAGGGCAGCAGCTCCTTGCCAGCTCAGGTATAAGGTGCTTCTCTGGCAGCAATTTTCCAGCCCCTCCCCTTCATTTGGATGCAAACAAGTCCCCTTCACATGTTTCATACATGAGTGACTTTTGTCCACAGAAACTCAACTAAAACCATCCCTGAGAATACAGCGGCCCTCGACATCACCTCCACACTCCAGCCTCAATCTTGCTTTAATTCCTTACCCCTGAAGATTACCCAGCAATAATGTCCCCTTGAAGCCTAAGTTGCATTAGCACTAGCCATGAGGGAACAGCAAATTCTACCACTTCACACAGACTCCAGACAATTGGAAAGGGATTTCTTCTTGAGATACAAAGGAAAAAATATCCATAACACAAGAACCACAAATTTATTTTATATATATATATGTACAAATACAATATTTGATGCATAGTACATGATTTATATATACATAAATGATCTCTACACTTGTTTTCTTACTTATTCTTGTTGCACATAAACATATTTAGAGAAGTTTAAATCATTTAAAGCCACTCAACATATCGACGGTTTTACAAAGGTTAGGAAACCTACTGAAAAGTTTGTGCCATATCATTAGAGATTTATATACCCCAAATACCTAGTATTTAGTTTTAAATTGATATATTGACATTCCAGGCATTGTAAAATGAGCTTTTTATTACTCAGAGTGATTCTCCAGAAATGCTTCTGGGCCATGCTCAGAGTTCAAACTCTTCATCTTCACAGAGGCCAGCTGGTTGGCCCACCACTTGCATGGCCACGTCAGAGACCATAGCGAGAAACAAATGTTTGCACTTAAGATCAAAGCTCAGTTATTGATGTGGATTATCCTGGCAAATTTTAACCTTCGCCCCACCTCTGGCAAGCCCTGGGCAGCCTCTTCCTACAGTCCTTTCAGTGTGCTTAGGGAATATGCACACTTTGTGTCTCCTGGATCCAACCCTCATCAGAAGGCAAGGGTTTCTATAAGGAGTGTGCAGAGAGACTCGTGCTCACAAAAGTTCCCACTTCACTTTAGCTAAACAGGCATTGTGTAGCCAGGCCGACATATATGTAGCCAACTTGTTAAAGAAAAGCCTAAGCACTGGTCATTAGCTGTGCTGCATGAAAGGCAGTGGATACTTATTTCATTTTCTATTTTAGGAATGGGGGATAGAATAGGGAATGGGATTTTTTTAAATCTATCAAAGTGGCCCAAGGAATACTCGGAAGACTTATAACTTCATGAGATGAGGCTCCAAGATGGACTGAGAGAGTCCTATGGTGCTTTTTCAGCCCCCAGCACAGACTTAAGAGTTCTGCAGAGTCACTGTCTCTCTTTAGGTTATGCAGAGATTAAGCCTTGTGTGGTTGAGATGTCTCCCATACAACGATGATTGGACAAAGGCTCACAGAGCCAGACTGCAATGCCAGATCGATCCCTTTGCCAACTTACAGGCCAATTTGCTCCATCTGCGATTTCTACCTCACACATGCAATTGAAAATCACCTCATCAAATTCCCAAACTGATACAAATTATAAACATTCAGGTAGTTCTTCAATTATTAA
The DNA here is from genome assembly GCA_030015415.1 of Cynopterus sphinx. NCBI lineage: Eukaryota > Metazoa > Chordata > Mammalia > Chiroptera > Pteropodidae > Cynopterus > Cynopterus sphinx. The sequence continues at coordinate 35,701,958 of CM057380.1, forward strand.
ATACATGCTACAGAGAAGATCTATAATATGTTTATTGGCAATATCCAAAAGCGCAAGTGATAAATCCAAATAAGATACTGAATTTGAATCATCTTTAAAATGTTTTCTAAAAATATATTTGTAGGGGCAAAAAGAGCAACTAGTTTAACAACTGGGTATGAAGTATCTATCATTTGAAAGGCATGACAATGGTAACTCTGGAAATTTCTTGGATTTTTACATGTGTGATATTCTATATACTCCACTCACCTACTAAAAAACTTCAGTGGCTCCTCATTACCTGAGGAATAAAGTTGATGCATTAAAGTCCCTTCATGGTTTGTGTACCCTGGCACCAATTACTCTTCTAATTTTATCTCTGACATAGTTAACCCACCCACCCCACCCACCCCACCTCCTGGCAAGCCTTGGGCATTCTCCTCCCTCTTTCCTTCTTTCCTTTGGGTGTGCTTACAATTCCTGCTACACTGCAAATTACACATACAATGATACATGCACATATAGTTTGAGCTATGACAAACTACTTCCATTCTCCAAAGGAATCACATCATTTCATCCTTGGATCAGCAATCTTCAAACTTTATCAAGCTCAGAAATATTTTTAGAAGGGAAATTCTGGGTTCTATTTAAAGATTTCATAAATCAGTAGAGCTTGGGTGGCGCCAGGAATCTGTACACATAAACATACAAATTGAGTCTCATAGAGGACTTTCCAGAATCACATGAGAAACACTGCCTTGGACAATTTGCATATGATCTCTGTTTCCTCTGAAATGCCATTGTCCCTCTCTTTGACCATAAAATTTCTATTTATTTCCAAAGTCCCCAGTTAAATGTAATCTCCTCCTTTAATCAGAATAAATTGCTTCTTTTTCTGTGCTCCCAGTATAATCAGTACATGCCGCTTTACTAAATTTGTCACATTTCATTGTATTTATTAGGTAAGTGTCTATCTTCTCAGATGGATTGCAGCTTGCTTGTAGACTGTAACTATGCACTGCTGGTGCTCAATAAATGTTTGATTAATAAAGAGAAAAGTGATCTTTGACAATCAGGTTTACCCTTCCTCAAATTGCCTTCACTTTCATTTCTAACTGAATAAACCCTAGAAATAAACCCTAGAAAGTCTCAATTTCAAGGTCCATGTTCCTTCTGTGATAAATCCTACTCTAATAAGCCCCAAAATATATCTCCTTTCTTCTCTGTGGCAACAGGTTATGTTTATTCCTTCTCTCAAAGCATGTATCACATTTTTTTGTATCATGGGTACCTGTTTGCATTCTTACTTCTACTTGACTGTGCTTTCTGCCTTGTCCATTTTTCTGTATCCCCCAGAGTGCATAGTAGAGCTCCTTGCTCATAAGACATCCTCAGAAAATATTTGAGAAGAATTGGATTGTACATAGTCAAATTATCTAATAATAGCATAAACCCCATGCACAGTTGAAAAACACCATCTCCTACTTCTAGTTACCATAGAAAAAAAAATAGAATACAAAAATAATGCTTTACTCTTTGGATATATCCTAAGTAAGATTTTGAAGTGTACAGCAGATGGGCAAGTGACAACTCAACTTTCTAAATGTTGAATTATGCAGCCCTAAAAAAAAAGGTTTTACTTGTACAGGTCTTTGTCTTATAAGACTTCCTACCATTTATATTTGCTGTTATTATTTTTTTTTTTCTGATTTTGTGGTTGTATAAGCTCAGGTGGAGAAATAACATAGAAGTTGCTACCGCTCTCTAGAAGCTCTTGTCTACTTATCCTAAAGGAATATCTGATATTTTCTTTCTCCCAACATTAGAAATATCATTTACCAGAAAGAACAAGAGAAAAGAGTTATTCATTCATTCATCCACCCATTTATTCCATGAACATTAAGATATGCTTAAATGCAAAGACCGTGTCTTTATTTTCCTTGGAGGCTGAGACTAGTATAATGCCTGTCTACTGCATCTGCATTTATAACTTGTTGATCATAAATAAACAAACAAAACAAACAAACAAACAAACAAATGACCAATAAGGGAGAAAATTTTATTCTTTTTCTAACCAAAAACATATACTGACAAAGTCCTTCCAAACTGTTAGGAAGAAACTGATTTATTATTGATTTGTGAACAAGGCAAGCCGTTTCTTTAAACCTCTAGTCAGCGTTCCTGCCATTTGTTTAACTTATAGGAAAAAAGAGGTAGAGCTTTGTCAGCCAAGGAATCCTCTTCTACATAAAGGACATATTTAATATTGTAATTTTTTATTTCAAAAGAACATTTACTATACCTCTATATATGATCTTAAATTAAGAAAACCACTCATGTTCCACGTGCTTTCAACAACTGTGAGATATTCAAATAAAGTGGCAGTAGGTAAATAGATTAAATGTATCTGAAATTAACGGTTATCTTTGGCAATCAGTATTCAGTCAGTGGACAATGAAGTATAGTCAAACTTTGGTTTAAAAAAAAGTCATAAAATTAAAAGAATAACCAAGTCACTTACTATCATAATAGTGTTCTACTGAATGTAAGATAGGGAAATGCCCATCCACATGGCAGCTGATGGAAACAGCAGCAAAGGCAGCCACATAACTGTGCCATGTTTAATGGTGACTGCAAATTGCTTGAAGTAAAAGCTTCATGCAGCTTTGTAAATATCTGAGCTCCAAAGGGCAAAACTGTGTTAACTACAGCCACCATGGCCACAATAGCTAACCAGAGGGCTCTGTCACCTCAGGGAGCCTGGGTACACTGTTTGAAATGACTTTATATTCCACTATAGCTTGTTAGCTATTCTCACTTGCAGGAAGGGAAACCCCCCTAGTTACAGGTCTCTATTCATATCCTACGTCAAAGCATAGTCCAGAGATAAGCTAAACCTGGACTGGTGAACTGTTTTCTCTCAGGCTTTTATTCTAATGCCACAACCATAGGAAGTTAAGCAAGCAGGTGAACATTTACAAGAACTATCCAGATCCCTTTTATATTTCATGAAAAGAGTTTGCATTACCATCTCACTCTTGAAAGCCCAGGAAAATAGATACAGCTAAATCAGGAATTGTCAAACAGAAGCAATTGTCAGAAATTAAATGGTGGTGCTGAATTACAAGTCATAACTGAAATGCATAAAATCCTCTAAAGCAATGTTAAAAAGTTCATGACAGTGCAAAGTTTTCCTGAGTAGCCTATATGGCAGCAGGATTGAAGATTGCACTAGTAAAAAATGTCAACTGTAGAGTCTGTCTTGTACCTCATTACTTGAAAACACCATTGGGGTTTTATATTCTTCTGAATAATTGTTTACAGTCTGGCACCTTGACCTTGAGCATTGCTGTTGCAATAAAATAACAAATCATTCAAGGAAACACAAATATTGAAATGTGAGGTTAAAATAAGCATGAAATGCGTCATTATATCAAGGGTGAGAGAGATATGTGGAAATGTGCTAGTATGTTTAAAACTGAAGAGAAGCTATTTATTCCTATTAAACCAGGAAATCTATTCCAGAGGCAGCAATAAATGTTTTGCTTATCAGAGCATCATTTCATCATTCCACTGGATATTTCTTGCTCTTTCCTAAAATCTCTAGTATCGTAAAAAAACATTTCATATCTTGTCAAATTCTAAATAGGGCATATATTTAAGAGAGAGAGAGGGAGAGAGAGAGAGAGAGATGCACCAAAATGCTAAAATTGCAAAGTCACTATTGAATAAATATTGGAATTAAATAGAAAACAAAACTCTGCAGAACTAACTAATGAAGAAATATGAGGTAGTTGGTCCAAGAAAGGAAGATGAATAAAGCAAGGTCAAAGGACTAAGTATGTTCTTGAAACATCTGGGACTGACTAGGTAACAAGAAAATCTTTTCTGGCACTAAGCCACGGATTGAAGAAACATAGGCTATGGACGCATATGTATTTGTTTACATCCAACATTCAGCACTCATACCTTTTGCAAGTTTTTAACCTGTCTGAGCTTCATTCTCCTTATCTGTATGTGGGGATACAGAGAAAATATTTTTATTTTTCTGCAGAGTTAGAAACAAGTCAGCAAAATTTATTAAACTTGAAACCAGGATTAAGAACAAGCATTGGAAGATAATTTATGATTGATTAGCTAGAGAGAGCTCCAGAGAGATTTACGTTTCAGAGGCATGTGCCACATTTCAAGAAGGCTGAAACTGGGGACCAGAAGGACATCATGATTGTAAAGACGAAAACAATATTATTTTGCTTACCAATAAGAGATTTATTTATATTTCAAAAAATTTGAGTAAGAATCTGGAATCTTTCTGGAGGAACAAAGGTATTTCTGCCTTCTTTCAGGAAGAGAGAGAGAAAGCATGTATGTAAGCATCCAGATTTGTTTTCAAGATTCTACACCTACAATACAGATTCTATGTGTAGCTTTGTCCATCCAACTTTCATTGTGTTGCTCTGAAGATAAGAATTGGAACACAGGATATACAAGGATCTCTTGCAATTCAATAATCACAAGACAAACTGCCCATTTAAAAAAATGTCAGAATCAAACACTTGATGGACAAATCATTGCTCATAGGAAAACACAAATTAAGGCCAAAGTGAAATACCAATACATACCAATACTAGGATATCTAAAATAAGACTAAAAATATTTAGTTTGGGCAATAATATGGAACAACTGAAACTCTCAAACATTACTAGTGGCAATGTAAAATCTATTCCCATTTGGAAATCAGCTTGGCTACATCTTTTAAAGTTAAACATAAATTTGCCATACAAAACCAAAAATGCACTCCTAAGTATTCACTTGAGAAAAATAAAAACATTAATCTATACAAATAAATGGACAGGAATGTTCATGATATAGTCACATGCCACATAATGACATTTCAGTCGATGATGGACTGCAAATACAACAGAGGTCCCATAAGATTATAATGAATCTGAAAAATTCCTATCATCTAGTAATGTCATAGTCATCACAACATTGTAGCACAATACATTCCCACACGTTTATAATGATGCTGATGTAAACAAATCTACTGCGCTGCCAGTTGTGTAAAAGTATAGCTCATACAATTATGCACAGTAGGTAATACTTACGAATGATAATAAACAATGTGTTACTGGTTTATGTTTTACTATCCTATATGTTTATAATTATTTTAGAATGTACTCTTATCCTTATTTTAAAAAGGGGAGAAAAAGGTTTGCTGTCAAATAGTAAACACCAGCATCAGCCTCATAAATCTCATGTTTACTATGTCTCTTGATTACATCATTTTCTCTCATGCTTAATCTCATGATTCATAAATTTAGTGTAGCCTAAGTGTACAGTGTTCATAAAGCCTACTGTGGAGTACATTAATATCTTAGGCCTTCACATTCACTCACTACTCACTGACACACCCAAAGTAACTTCTACTCCTAAAAGATTTATTCTTAGTAAGTGCCTTATGTAGGTACCACACTTTTGTTGTGCCTTTTCTATGTTTAGATATGTTTAGACACATGAATACTTACTACTGTGTTACAATTGCCTACAGTATTCAACATAGCAACATGCTATACAGGTTTGTAGCCTAGGAGCAATAGTCTATATCATAGAGCCTAGGTGTGTACTAGGCTATACCATCTAGGTTTGTATAAGCGCACTCTACGATCTTCACATGAAAAAAAAATCACATAATGAGCATGTCTCAGAAAGTATTCTCACATTAAACAGTACATGACTAGAGTAAAAAACTGAAAACAACCCAGTGCTAAATAGGTAAACAAATTATGGTGTAAACATTAAGTAGAATACTACTCAACAATAAAAAGTAATAAATTACTTGGGGAGCTATAGTGGATAAAACTATATTGCACATTTGAAAGTTGCTAACTCTTCTCATCCATGACCAGGGGATAGCTTTTCATTTATTTGTGTCTTATTCAATTTCTTTCATTGATGTTTTAACAGTTTTCAATGTATCGATCTTTTATTTCCTTAATTTATTCCTATTTTATTCTTTTGCATTCTATTGGAAATGCATTTTTTTTCAGATAGTTCATTGTTAATTTATAAAAACATACAGATTTTTGTATGTTAATTTTGTGTCCTGCAACTATATTGAATCTGTTTATTAGTTCTAAAAATTGTTTACTGAAGACTTTAGAGTTTTAATATATAAAACATGTCATCTATAAACAGAGATGATTTAACTTCTTTTTCAATTTGAATCTTTAATTTCTTTTTCCTAATTGCTCTAGCTAGAAATTCCAATACTATGTTGACTAAAAGTGGTGAAGGTAGACATCTTTGTCTCATTCTTAATCTCAGAGGAAAAGCTTTTAGCTTTTCACTGTTGAGAGTTTTCATTGTGGGCTTGTCATATATAGACTTTATTATGTTGAACTACATTTCTTCCTAATTTGTTGAGAGTTTTTATCATGAAAGGATGTTGAATTTTGTCAAATACTATTTCTGCATCTTTTGAGATGGTCATATAATATTTTTTCTTCATTCTGTTAATGTAGTGTATCTCATTTATTGATTTCTGTATGTTGAGCCATCCTTGCATCCCAAAGACAAATGCTACTTGTCTCATGGTGTATAATTCTTCCAATATGCTGTTGAGTTTTGTTTGCTGACATTTTGTTGAAAAATTTTCATATATGTACATCAGGGATACTGACCTATAATTTTCTTTTCCTGTGGTGTTTCTATCTGGCTTTGGTACAAAGGTAATGTTGGCCTTAAAAAAAAAATGAGTTTTAAAGTATTTCCTCTTTTATAATTTTTTGGAAAGTTTGAGAATAATTGGTATTAATTCTTCTTTAAATATTTAGTAGAATTCACCCCTGAAGCTTTTTGGTCCTAAGTTTTTCTTTGTTGTAAGTTTTTTGGTAACTATTTCTATGTTCTCAGTTGTTGTTGGTCTGTTCAGATTTTCTATTTCTTCATAACTCAGTCTTGGTAAGTTGTATGTTTCTAGGAATGTATTTCTTTCTTCTAGGTTATCCAGTTTGTTGTGTACAATTAATCATAGTAATCACTTATGACTCTATTTCTGTGGTATCTGTTCAATGCCATTTTTTGAAAGAGCTATACTGTTTAAAAAGTAATTTTGAAATTTTTTCACAATCAAATGCTTTTCTATCATTGCCAAAATTAATGAGTCATGTGTGGGTCTAATTCTGGACTCTATTATTTTCTCTTCTTCCATATGCTCATTCTTTGCCAGTGCCACACTGTTTTTGTTGCTGTGGCTTTATATATCTTAAGTATGTCTTAAAATATGTCTTGGCCATTCTAATTCCTTATTTCAGTTTATTTTAAACATTTCTTTAATATGCTCTTTTAAGTTATTTATTTATTTGTTTGTTTGTTTGTTTTTAAGTTGATTTGGGTAACATTGGTTAATACAATTACATGATTTTCAGGCATACATTATAATTGGACATCTATAAATTCTATTGTGTGACTACCACCCAAAGTCCAGTTTCTTTCAGCTATCATATATTTGATCCCCTTTACCCACTTCATCCTTTTCCAACCCCCGTGTATTTGACCCCTTTTACCCCATCTACCTCCCCGCTACCTCTGGTAACCACTAGTCTATTGTTCATGTCTATGAGTCTCTGTTTGTCTTATTTGTTTGTTGCTATTAATTTTGTATCCTATATATAAGTGATTGATATGTGGTTTTCAACTTTTTCAGTCTGGCTTATTTCACTTAGCATGATTATCTCAAGGTCCATCCAGGTTGTCGAAAATAGCAACATTTCATCTTTTCTTATGGCTGAGTAATATTCCACTGCATATATGTGCCACAGCTTCTTTAGCCAATCATCTATCATAGGACACTTTGATTGCTTCCATGTCCTGGCCACTGTGAATAATACTGCTATGAACATCGGTGTGCAAATACCTTTTTGGATATGAGTTTTTAAATCTTTGGGGTAAATGCCCAGTAGAGGGATTACTGAATCATATGGTAGATTAATTCTTAGATTTTTAAGGAACCTCCAGACTGTTTTTCATAGTAGCCGTACCAATTTGCAGTCCTACCAGCAGTGTATAAGGGTTCCTATTTCTTCACATCCTTTCTAACATTTGTATTACTTGTTCTGTTGATTATAGCTATTCTAACAGGTTAAATTATTTTATTTTTAACATATATCTTTGTATAATTTGGGGTGCAGTTTTCTAGAGATTAAATAATATATACATAACTTTCCGCAGTCTATTTTGAATCAATATTCTACACTTTATGTGATCTCTAGAAATCTTAACACCATACATGCCTCTACCCTCCTCCACTTATGCTGTAGTTATCTTATATTTTATATCTACATACATGAAAACCCTATCAGAAATATAATTTTTGCTTTAAACCATAAAATATATTGAAAGTGCTTAAAAAGTGAATAGTTTATTATATTTACCCAGATATTTACCATTTTTTGATACTCTTCTTTCACACCAAATATTCCAAGTCTTCTTTTCACATAATTTCCCTTTTGTCTTTAGAATTTGCTTTAGTAAGTCTTTTGGAGCTTTGCACTTCTGTTCAGATCTGTCCTGAATATAAGCCAGCAACTAGTCAATTTGGATCTTAAACATTGGTATATTCCATAATTCATTTCTCAAAATCTATGTATATTTTTTAGGATTAGATCCACAGTTGTACAGCTCATGGATGAGCCCACAAGTCCTTTTACAATGTTAAAGTGTTATTTTCTCGAGTCTCTCCACTTATGACTCCCTGCTGTTCTACTTTTGCTCATCTGGCCAGAACACTGAGGTTCCAGTTACCCCACTCTACCTCATATTTTGCACAGCTGTGCCCACATGTCAGATGAAGCTATAGAACAGCAGAAGGAGAGAGAATGTCACTGGGAGTTCATCCCTCTTTCTTGTGATCATAGCTCCTCTGATTGGAGAGAAAATTTTCCTACATGTTAAGGACTAAATGTTTGTATCCTCACCCCAAAATTCATATGCCGAAATTCTAAGCCCCAACATGATTCTATTAAAAAGTGGGCCCTTTGGGAGGTAAATTAGATTTAGGTGAGGTCATGAGGGTGGATCCCCACGATGGGATTAGTATCCTTACAAGGAAAGAAAGAGACTAGAGCTCTTTCTCTTTGACATGTGAAGATACATCAAGAAGTCAGCCATCTACAAGCTAGGTGCCCTCACCAGACACCTTATCTGCCCACACCTTCATCTTAACTTCTAATCATCCAGAACTATGAGAAATAAATATTTGTTGTTTATGCTACACAGTCTATGTTTTTTGATATAGTAGTTTGGATGGGCTGACACTACCTCTAGTACTTTGGCTCTTACTATTACCACCCCCCATAGGATTACTTGAGAGCTAGGAAGCAAGAAATAGAGAAAAATCTAATTAATTAATTTTTTAAAGGGAGGAAAGAGGATTCTGCACTCTTTATTAGATTTAGAAAATCACTTTTCTACTTCCTAAGCCAGAACTAGAAGGCTTCTTCTGGTGCTCTCTCCACCCATGCTAACATCCCACTTCTAGGTTTTCAGTTGTACTAGTTTCACTCATGAGATGCTGAAGTAAACTAAATGATAAACTCACTGCCAGATTAGTGATATTTTGGATTTTGATACCCTTCCCAATCTTCATCTTTCTCAATACTATTTACTTTTTATGGCCTTCAAATAGCTGCCCCATCAATCCCGCCTATGTTTTACAGCTGTATGCCCTGGGAGAGACAGAATGGTGTGTGCTTACTTCATCTTGCCTGGAACCAGAACACCCTGTAAAATTATTCTTAATTTAGAGGCTTACACATTCCTCAAACTTGAAAAAACGGCTTGTTCTATATGCCTGAATAAAGTTGTACTTCCAAAAGTCTGTCATTCCCACAAAATTAAACTCCTTGAGAATTGCTTTTATGCCACATTATAGTTATTAATATTCTCTTGGCTTCTATCAAAGGTCATTGCCAGAAGCATATATATGATATTTGTAACTGAAATCAGTAAAAATGTTAAGGCCATCACATATTACATTACTCAATGACCCTTTACAAAGTTCTATATGAGATTGTTTTTTAAATTAATACAGTGCTAGAAAAAAATTGTTTAAGAAAATAAAATGCTTAGAACTTTTCTATAGCTAGAGCTTTATCAGTGATTATATACCTCCTTTTACCCTGGCTACCAGAAAACACAGAGACAAACCAGAAGCTTTATCATAGCAGCCATATTATTCTATTTTCCCTGCTCCTAATTTTCTAAACTCCCTTTTATTTTTTATTATTTCATTGCATGTGTATTTGTCATATGCCTCCTCAAATTCTTTGCAGAATGAGGCCGAAAATGATAGATGATAGGTAGATGATAGATGATAGATAGGTAGATAGATAGATAGATAGATAGATAGATAGATAGATAGATAATAGATAAAATGCAATGAGTAACCAAAGTTTTAATTGACAGTTTTCTAGGATTTTATACTCATCCAGTGGAAACTACTTTTTTCTTCTGAAATTTTTTTTACAAGCCTTGAGATCTCTAGGGTCTTGCTTAATTGGTTCAAGTTCTAAAGCATTTTCTTCCTGAATTTACACTGACATCTGCAAATGCAAATGGAATTTCACTCTGAGATGGGGGATCATTAAGTCAAAGAGCTAAAGCAAAATGGGCAATGAAAGATAAAATTTGTTAATGTCCATAACAATAGGCAGTGATGCTATTGTGCGTGGCAATTTTTATTGAATTTATGCAGCACACTGCAGCATCTGGAAACTCTTTGCTTGATTTTGGAATGCAATCAGTTCAAAACCTTAAACATACTCTCTAGGGCTTATTCTCCTATTGATTAGAATTAAAACAAGTTGCACGCATGAAAGCCTGTAGCATTGATAGGAAGTTAAAGACACCAAAGTATGTTACTCAGTGATGAAAATAAAAAGCAATCACAGTGAAACTCCCTTTCCAGGAGAAGGTAAGAGCAAAGCCCCCACTTGACCACTTTCAGCAAAATTTCACAAAATTGAAAAATATGATTTTTCTTGAAAATTAGGTTCATGTCAGCACCAGATTAAAAGTGATAGAGTTTCACTTATTGCCTCTACTGTGACCCTCTTTCCAAATAATGTCCAACTCTCCGTGGAATTCAAACCCAGGATGTGTAATTCACAGCCTCCATTTTCCTGTGAGATCATTCTGCCTCTTCTTAATGGGAAAATTTCCTTCCCTATATATTCTTACCACTGACTTCTCTTTTGCTAATATATCAGTCCCATATGACATTTTAAATACTTGTCTTTCTTTTGTTTCTCCTTTAATTTTTACTTCTATAAATAGAGCAACTTATAGTTCGAACTTCCTTTATGTTCTTCACTTCTTCTGCCTTAGTTCTAGCCATTTTTACCATCTATCATGACTCCATTTCAGCCTCCAAATTGCTGGCACACTAATATTTCTAAATGACACTCCTGTATTGTAACTTCCTTGTGCAAAATCCTTTTGCAACCTCCCATTTCCCACAAACTAAGTGCAAGCCTAATTTTCTCCCCAGCCTGGTGCCAATCTCTCTAGATGATGGTTTTATCTCCCAATACTCACCTTCAAATCATGAGGCAGAGAGTTGATTTCTCACACAACTAAAATAACAAACCACATATTAGAGATTTAATAGTTAATTTATGATGAATCAAGGAACTTAGCATTTTGAAACATTTCCTTTGGAAAAGATTAGTTTTGTGGCAGAATTGGCCATTAGCAAAATTATTTATTTTTTTCTAGTAAAACACTGAGCTTCTATAATATTTACAGATATTTTACTAAATATTGGGAATAAAAGATTACTAAAACATTGTACCTAACCTCAAGGAACTCATCATCCTACAAAGAGCACAACACCATGACAGCTATTTTTAACTCTATGAGATGCAAGCCATTTCAGAGGCAGTAATAAAATATTTGGGAGATCATTGGCATGAGCTACCCAGTTGCCCTTTTGAACTTCCATTTTTCTGATATCATCTATCTCCTTTGCAGTATCCCTTCCTCTCCCCAAATGTAACACTCTCAAGAATTTTCCCCATAGATTTCTACTCAGATTTGCCATATGCTAGATCATTTTCTGACAGACCTTGTCCTACCACGCAACACATTTTCTGCATGTCCTATTTCCTCACTTTTCTTCAAGATGCTGACTGGCAATGATTCTAGCTCAAATATTGAAAACTGAGGATGGTTTCATGAGCCACTCTTTTCAGATAGCACTTCATTGTAAAGTCGGCACAGAGCAATGAAGGAATTTTGGTTAGGATGATATTTGGGAAAATATTCTGATTCTTTGTTCCTGATACTGAAACTAAAATAGAATCTAAGAGACTATGAAGAACCAGGCCAACTGGTGCCTAAGTAACTGGAAGATAAATGTACCTAAGAAACAAGTAGCTAAGGCACAGTGGTAATCAGAATGTTTCCGTAAGAGCAATAGGAGTCAAGAGTTCACCCTAGTTCTTTCAGAAATATGAAGACCAGGCTAGAGGTCAGAAGCCAAGGCTGGCAAATACCATGCAAAGCAGAATGAGAAGTCGTACAATGAACACCTGGAGCCTGATGATCTCCAACATGTAGAGGGTACTAGCTGTTCAACAAAGTATTAGACTTTAACTTTATGTGTTGGGTCAGGATGAACAAGGGGTGGGAGGTGTCTTCATCATTAATTATAACAATGCCTAATATTTTTTTTGGATATAAAGTGTAAACATTATTTTACACATGTGACATCCTCATAGTTTTATTAAGATAAGCAGAGAAGAAACATTATTTTTGGTTTATAAATTACACACACTAGAGATGCCATATAAATGTCTATTTAGTGGTTGATTTGTTGATTGAGTGATTGCTTCCTTGACTGAACAATGATCCATAAGAAAAGAGACTGTTTTTCCTTCTCAATAAAGTGGGGTAGGGGGAAGGTGTAGCAATTTTATCAATGACAGACTAACACTTAAATAGATGAGGTAGTTAGTCCTCTAACACCTGGCCAATAAGAGGGCCCAGAGTTTAAACCTGAGTTTTCTGAGAACATGTTAAGAATTATTTTCATTAATATGAACTATAAAGGAGGATAATGGTCACACTCAAATAATTAGGTAGAAAAAAACACTTCATATTCCTCTCCAGAAATATGAGGCAGAAATTCTAAATTTTTCCTTCCCCCCTAGTAGTTTATTCCAGAGTTTACTCATTCTTTTTTAATATAAAGCTTTTATAATCTAGATGCACATTAATAGTAACTTAATTTCCTCTTTCATGTTTTTTTTTTTCTTATCAATGGGACATCTGGGTGAAAAAAATTTTAGAGTAGATGAAAGGCAAGCTGAAGTCTTTTCATCCAAACTAGACCTTAAAAGTTAATAACTATTTTGTATAACATGAACATTGAATAGAATCTAAAAGGGGGGGGGTGAGTACTTAAAGGGAGAAGTCTCTCATTTACAGATGGCTGTCAGGATTTTGGAAGTAATGAAATACCCAATTCAGTGTAAACATCAACAATTGCTAAAATAATCTGCTTGATGAGTACAAATAAAGCTCATAGAAAAGACTAAAAAATGACAGTGAAGGTCACCTGTAGATAGTCCTAAAATTCAGAGTAAGGATGCTGGATCTGATGGAAAAATGAGAAAAAAGAAACAAAAAACAATGATGTTTAAATGAATCACATTTAAACAGCTAGTCTATAAAAAAAAAAACACTTGGAAACAAAGTTTGTAAATTGGTTAATTGTATCTATTTAAAACAAAAATTCAAAATATTCTGTCAATGGAACTGTTGAAATATAGAATAAAATGTCATTTAACTATCATCACCTTCAAAATTGTATCTGGTAAGGTTTCACATGCACATAAGACCAATATCTAGTAAGTCATCAGACATTTTCTTTGATCTTATAAATTTGTTTAAAGTATTAAGATAGAAAAATATTTTTTAATAAGAAATCTTTATGTATTAGTACATGGCATATTGTGTATATATATATGTATGTATGTATGTATGTATGTATGTATGTATGTATGTATGTCTTTACTGAGATATCAGATATATGAAATGAGTATTTGATTGGTAATCTAGCAGTAAAGAAAATGTCAACATGATCAGTTAGAGCCTGATAAACATTTGCAAGAAGATAACAAAATATGTTTTATGACCATGGTGAGTTTTCCCTTTTGTTAAGCTAATTTGTTAACCAAGCTTCACCACAGAAAGAAATAAAGAAGGGAGGGAAGAAGGAAGGAAAGAGGAAAGAAAGGAGGGGACATCTTATGGGGAAGCAGACAGACAAGAACGAAGTAAAGTGGGAAAGGAATAAAGGAAGAATGGCAGGGCAATACATATCGTGTGCTAGGAACCTTCACATCACAAACTCATTTTATCAACACAACAACCCTAGTTTTTTACTATTATCACAATCATTTCTAGTTGAGAAAAGTGATGCTCAAGAGGTAATCTGTTCATCATTAAAAATGATAGTGTTGAATTTTCAACCTACTACAGTGGCCCCATATGAAACTGCCCTGAACTTGAGATTACTTTAGGCTTTCCAAGGTTTCTGTCACTGTGCTGTGGGGCCATGAGGTGCTTGTTCTTCCTTTGGAAGAACCTGCTGCATGGAGCATAGATGATTGACAATCTCCATCTGCCATACCTTTGAACCCACTGCATTTTAGAAATGTGAAATTTCATGTACTATCCACTAAATGCTCTGTTCCAAGACATACAGTGAGTAAGTAGAAGAATTTGAAGGAATCAGGCTCTTAATTTTAAATTTTACTATTTTTATTTGATGAGAATATCTTTAAATCTTATTGTCAAAGAGAAGACAATTAAAGAATTGCTCTAATCTGAAGTGTATACAATTAGTTGTTTTATTCACCATTTTCTCCTAAAAATACAATCAAAATGGAACTAAAATATAAAGATTGTAGTATATCAAAATAACTCCATCATTTAAAAGAAGAAAATATGGTTTTACAAAATATGGAGTAGAACTACTGCCCCCATAATAGTTCAACAAATGGAATTTAGGCCAAAATCTTAAATGTCCACAATTTTCCTTTTGCAATAGGAACTATGAATTTTCTTTTTTAAAATAAATTTTTAAAAAGTAAAAATATAATAAATTAATTTTGTATAGCTGAAATTACTTTACTCTGTGGAAGCTCTTAAAATGAATTCCTAAGGACTGATGTAGAAGTAACTCTTGCATTTAATTTGACATTTTCCATTTATTGCTCTCAGCTTTAAATGGCAAAGCATTGTTCTTATCATTAATAATAGCACTCAGCTATAGAAATTTTAAGTTATGTATGGATATTGGTTACAACAATTGTGGCCTACCATAAGAAAAATTAATATATAAAAATTATTTTTATAAAGATTATTAATACTAACAGAATTTCTTGCCTTTAGAAATAATTTTCTGCAGAGTATTATCAGTTGTATAATGTAACTTATTTATTATTAAGCAATAAATGATTAAATGGTGACCTCTGAGCTACTGTCTCCTGGAGAATATTTTATACTACTGTGGTAACAAACAGCCCCCTGATTTCAGTGGCTTTACCCAAGAAAAGTTTATTTTTCACCTATTTATATAGGCAGGAATGCTCTTCTTATGTAGTCAATCATGGGCCTAGACTGCTGGAGGCTTCATTTCCACATAATCTTTCATAATCACTGAGACCCAAAGAGGACTGTGGTGAAATGTGCACAGCTCTAAAAACTTCCACCTGGAAGTGACACGTCACTACTACTCTGTTTATTGTAAGAGCAAATCCTGTGGCTAAAACTGACCTCAAGAGAATAGACAAGTCTATGGCCATGCTACCCTGAACAAGCCCAATCCCATCTGATCTCAGAAGCTAAGCAGGGTTGGGCCTGGTTAGTACTTCGATGGGAGACTACCTAGGAAGACCAGGTGCTATAGGAATAAAAAATAAAGATAAAAAAATAAAATAAAAAAGTAAGGGTTGTTAGCTGACAAGTTCCTTGCAATCTGTTAGGTCAACCAGGGGTTGCCTCACCTAAAATAATTAAAAAAAAAAAAAAAAAAAAAGGGGTAGGCAAGTGTAACCTAACATACCCCTGGAGAAATGACTAAAAATTCTTGATAGTAAATCACAAGGATAATAGTTAATTTTTAAATATATTTCTGAGTTTTTCATATGTTCTAAAATATTATGCATATACTTTTTATAATGCCTCTGAAAATGCTCATAACCAAATATTATTCATAAAAAGAGAAAAACTCATTACTACAAAATGCAGGGGAAAAATGTATCTTCTAAATAGAAATTTTCATCAGATGAGAATATTAATTCTAACACTTACAAAATAAAGTAAGCTTTTGTTAGAAAGAAAATAAGATTCAACATTATGTCAATGATCCTAGAGTTCAAAGTAAACCACCTAGTAAAAAAACACAAGCAAGGGCTAAAATTTCATGATGTGACCCTAAAGAAAAAGTTCATTAAGTCCAAAAAAACTGTCGATTAAACCATATCACCCAGTGAGAAGGAATCGGAAAATAATATGAGAATATACTCTATAGCCATGATAGCTCATCATTCATAGTGAATTCCAGCCTCACATCATTACAGAGTCTGATTGTGGTCGTACAGTCATTTTTAGTTAATCTTTTTGTTTTCATTCAGTTATCAAATATTTATTGTATACTTAATTATAGGCTAGACTCCATTATAGGTGTTAGGACAGAGCAATGAACAATACAGATGTACTCCCTACTCTCATGGAGCTTACATTCTAATGTGGGGGAGGAATAGACAATAAACAGAGTAAGTCTAGATCGTATAAGTGCATACTTGCAAGGGGATAGAGAGAGAGACAGGGGCTGCTGCTTAAAATAGAGTTCTCAGGTAAGACTTCTATTATAAGTGATATTGAAGCAGAAATGTGAAGGAATTGAGAGAAAAAGTCATACAGGTGTCAGAAAAACGTGTTTTAGGTAGAAAAACAATTGCAAAGGCCCAGAGGGTGGAACAGAACTTGTGTGTCAAGGAGCAGCCAGGGGGGTTGGTGGGGCTAGAGTGGAGTGAGCAAGTAGATAGTTATAAGAAATGGAATCAGGGAGGTATCCAGGTGTGAGATGATAGTGACTTTTGGGTCATGGTTGAAAAAGGCTTTGAATTTTATTCGATATACAAGCAAAAGCCATTGGCAAGTTTTGAGAAGAGAAGTCATATAATCTTACTTTCATTTTAAATGAATTACTCTGGTTACTGTGGGAAATAGTCTAGGACAGAGAAGCAGGCCAACCTGTTAGGAGGCTATTGCAATAGTTTAGATGTGTTAGCTTGAAATACAGTGAGAATGACGGAGGTGATGAAAAGGTTGAGGATATCATTTCAAGGAGAGCCAACAGCATTTGCTGATGGATTGGATTTGGTATGTGAGAGAGAGAGGTCAAAGAATATTTTGATATCATTTTATGGTAAAGTATGGAACCCCTTCTATGTATCATTACATAAGAATATGTAAAATGCATGAATCCTATATAACGACTACTGGTGCCCTAGAAGTTAAAAAAATTTCGAATTATACCCTTACCTCATATAAATTTTTTTAACAAAGCATATTTCTGACTGACTGGGTTACATGTTACAATTTCAAAATGGATTCTAATTAAAAAAAAAACACATGATGTGCATATAACATTTAATATCTACTAAGTTTAACTACTGTGCCCATTACATGGAGTCTAAAAATAATTCTTCCTGATTCATCTGTGGATTTAAGGGTTAGGTCTGGAGGATCAATGTAGAATGGAGAGCAGTGTAGAATAAGACAAGTACAGAATTGCATATGTCATGGCAGTGAAGTCCTGTTTCAAAAAAGTATTAATTGCTAGGGTTTCCTCCTAAAAGTTTTGTTCAAAACAAAGAATATCATCTACCTTTTCCCTCAACAGTCAATTATACCCTGGACAGAGTTCTTCCATGGTATAATTTGAGCTATTTGTCTAATACCAGTATGACTTAAGACTGAGGAGAATATTAAAATAAATATTAAAATTTTAAATATTTTATATTCCAGGGAGAAAAGTAAAAAAGTGAATATCTATAAATTTTATGAAACACTGATTTGAATGAATCTTGGGAAGACAAATTATCAAAAACAAAATATATAAGAATTATTGAAACTTTTGACAGCAGAGATCTGGAGGAAAAAGCAATTATAGTAATGGAACCATGAAAGAGAGTGTAGAGATTATATTAAGTTGATAAATCATCAAAAAAAATTGCGATGAGAGAAGAGAGGTTGTGTTAAGATTTGTTATGCATAGCACCACTTAGAGATAAACGATGACTGACATATAGTTAGATTTTCTTCACCTTTATTTCATCATTCCACTCCAACTGAAGAATCTTAGTCCTTTCTTTCCAGTTATCCATTTGTTAAAACTAAAATCTCACCTCTTATATAAAGCCTTTCTAGACGTATTCATAAGGATGGTACTTTTTTATATCAAGCAGGAAAAATAAAACTTTTCCAACAGGCAGAAAGAAATATTTTTAAACAAAGTTTAGTGAGCATTTTGTAAGGGAAAATCAATTCCCTTATTTAAAAAGAAAAACAAAAAGTTCTATGCCAAAGCTCTATAAAAAACATTCCTTAAAAAAATAAAAACTAATTTGGACAAATTTTGTCTTACTCAATTTCTCTGGCATAATTGTGTGCTCCTCTGGAGCTGGAGCTAAGTATGTTTTGTTCCCTCTTGGTAAAAATAAGTCTATAAAAGGTCAAGAAAAAGCACTGTTTTTCAAAATCATGATTAAAATGAGTGGGAAAAAATGGCAAATATTAGATAACGTATCCAATACATTTTGCCTTAATTATTTGCATGTTCAAAGATAAGTGTTTAGCATTTACTCATTAATTAATAGATAATTCTTCATTCTGTCATTCACTTTATTAGAAAGAATAGGTATCTAGACTAGTCGTTTTCACTTTTGACTTGAAGAAAAAGGGGGAAATGGACTGATTATTAGAGTCATCATGGGAGTATCATTTGAACTTCACCCCCACAAGAACCTCTCTCCTTATCCTTCACCCCAGGTTGAGAACCACTAGCATATATGTGAATTGTGAATAAAAATAATCCTATCCTCTTGTTGTAAGCATCTCATACCAGAGGGAGGAACTATCTCTCATTTCAGTAAAATACAACTCCTAAGACCTAACCTAATGGGTAACATCAGCATAGCTAGGCTGTATCAAATGAGGTACTTGCCTACTATAATTACCTATTGACTCCCAAAATACCACCAGAAAACCTACCATGCAAAGAACACTGCTTGTTAGACCTAGTATTTTAGTCATACCACTGTGACAGATTCTGGGTATTGTCTCAAAAAGATATGGTAAGAGAAGGATATTTATAGACTTCGGGGTCTAGGCTCAAAAGATTTCAGGCAGGTTTCCAAGACACAAAACAGATAGGGATTAGGCAAAATTTGTGACCTAATAGTTTCCGATTGATGGACAGAGTGAAGCAAATGCCTTGAAGAGAGTGTTGATAAATTAGCTTTCGCTTAAGAAACCAGCTGCTTTTGCTCAGGTGTGCAGTCCATTGCCAAGAAAGAAGGGCTCTTTAACCAAATGAGCAAATTATTTGCCTAAACAAAATTGGTTTTCAGAAATTTCCTGAAGTAAATGGTGAGACTGTTTATTGGTTTACAGTCTTATCTTTCTGAATAAGAATTTCCTATAACAAATAGTTACATTATGCTGACACAAATGGCCTTGGTTATTAGTCCTGAGAGTTGTTATATGGATACAAGAGGTCTCCTTCTGATTAAAAACTCCAGCAGATGATTAGAAATTCAATTCCTAATTTAAAAGTGGGCGAGCAAACAAAGATTGAAAGCAAACAAAGAGGTTAGTTGGAGTTGTGAGCAGAAAACTGAGTCATAAATTCAGTACTTGGGGGACAGGGACTAGTAGGAGAGCATAATGAGAAGTCATGTTAGGTAAGTCATCACAGAGACCAGGAAAACCTAGAAGTGTTTATTTGCGGTGACTAAATAATACAATAGGTATGGACCTGATTATTTAAGGTGCCAGACATATTGGAGAGGTCAACACATCCTTGTTTTTTAATTCATTCCACAGCTGGGGAAGGACCTGGACCAGAAGGTAGAATCTTTAGTAGTGTGATCAGAAGAGAGCATTAAGGGAAAACCTTAATTTGCAAAACAAAACCTTAATGCATTAAGATTCAAATAAGAACTGTAGTTTAGTTGATTTTATTATACCAATGTTAAGTTCTTGATGGTGATCTCTGTACTGTGATCATATAAAATATTAAAATTAGGAAAGGCTCAGTGAAGAATATACAAGGAGATTTTATTTTGCAAATTTCATGTCTATAAATATTTCCAAAAAAGTTTAAATTTTGTTTATAGGTTTCTATACTTATTTTTTGGTAATGAATAAGAGCCTAATTAGAGGTTATTTGTTCTGCTTCTCTGGGTGCACCTTAATTGAGACAACTAAGTACAAAAGTGTGATTTGGAATGGGGGCATCCTCTGTATGGGCTATCTTGACATTGGAAAGCCATATGGCAAACCAACACTACTATATAGGGAAAGCCAAGTTCTATGTCAAGATAGATGCAAAGTTCTTAATGAAGCGCTATGTGAAAAGGCAGTGAGGCAATGAGGAAAGGAGAAGGGCACAGAAATCTTCCCTAAAGAGCATGGTGAGGAGTGTGTTAAAGAACTCGGGGCTTACAATGCAGAGAGGTGGCTATACTGAACTGTTCTAGGCAGAGCATCATAAATTCAGATCCTACAGGTGCCAGGCCGTGAATCTAAAAGGGGGCTGGTGAAAGACAATAGGAAATGAGGGCATTTGAGTAGATGACACACACCCCTCTAAAGGTATTCAAATATTTATTATTTTTAACTGTGAAAGCGTGTTGAGTTAGTTTATAGGCCACTAGTGTTCAGTCTAGGTAGGTTCTAGATTTTAAGGTAAGGAGGATTTCAAAAAGGATTTTGAGGTGGCTTTCAGTTGGAAAAGTTAAACGAGAGTTTAGGGCAGAAACCCTGTTCAGAACTAAAGAGCTAATGTTTGATGTACTTTAGAAATAAGACCAAAGGCCTGGAATATTTTCAAATGTAACTTCTTCATTTAATTAAAAGTCTGCATGCAGAAAGAAATGAGGGCAGCAACTACTAGACTTCTGGTGAGTGTCTTACTTTAAACCTTGACACATCACTGTGTGTATTTTATTCATAAGCACATTCTGAGTCCCACAGATTTCCAACAATTTTTGGATCCACACGGGAGGGAGCCTCTTATGCTTAAAAGTAAATAAATTTCAAAAAGCAAAAATTTTATTTGAGAAATGATTTAACTATCTAGTTTGAAAATTGGAAGACTAATAGTAAATGAGATCAAATTACTTGTAACAAAAGAGTCAAATACGTTCTTTGAAAATAAGGGCATTCTTGTAAACAGTATAAAATATGCAAATGAAAAGAGATCTAGATAAACACTTGTAAGGAAGGAAAGTCACAATATTTTATCAGTAAAACAAATAAAAATTTGATATTGAGTATCTATCTATCTACAAGATCCCAAGTTTGTTCCAGAAAATAAAGCATTAAAGATTCTTCTGTTATTTGGGGGTTTTAACCAAATATGTAACTTGAGGCCTCTTTTTTCTTCAATTTCTATAATCTCTCTCTCAGGAATCTGACTCCTGCAATAACAGCCAACAGAGGAAGCCCTAAAAACTCATAATTTTTCATAATAAAAGTTTTTGTAGAGAGAAATGAAATTATTCTTTTATATGAAAATACCACAAAAGGTTTTATAAACTCAAATATCAAAGGGTATAAGAGCTTAGAAATGGAACCATTATGTCAATGTAGTTTCATCGGCTTATTTCATTATTCAAGACTAACAACATCCCACCCCCCAAAAAAAGAAAGAAAGAAAAAAGGTAAGATTTTAAATAGTGTAAAAACGTCAAAAATAATGACACATTCTCTTGCAAAGGTCTTCCATTCTCCCCTACTCGTAAGGATTTGTATATTATACTTTCATCATTTCTAAAGTAAGATAATGAAAACAAGAGTCAATGTCTTTGAAAAACCATTTCCTGACCACCTCACTCTGTTCTGACTTTTCTTTGTTTGCTGCCCATGATATATCATTTGAGCAAAATTAAACATCTCCGCAGAGGGAAAGTCAGGCTGCACAGCTTATTACAAGGGATGCGTGTGTGTTGCAAGAACTGGCATAATGACATCCTGCTTCATAATGACTACTCCCAGGTATAAAAATCACAGGCATCTTTTAAAACCAGACAGAATTCTGACCATCTTGGCTGCATCTATTTTTCTGTCTTTCAAGCTTGATAGTTATTCCTTTCATAAGGATAATGAGTGTCACGCTGGATTATTCAACTTGGCTACATCTGTTCTCTCTTGTTTTCTAGATATTACATTCATTGTATTTCACAGCATGAGCCTCCAATCAAGATCCTGAATATTGCTTCATGATAAATGTCACAGATGAAGAAATGGTCCAGCGCCAAAGTCATTATCACAGCTCTGGCCCATCTCCTTGACAATGCCTCTCATTGTTCACATTTTTCCTTAGACAAAGGTACTATAGAAACTGCCTTTTCAAACTTAGAAACTTTCTGTCCAATATTTGTATAAATATGTCAATTGTGAATTGGCTGAAACATCTCTCCTGTATACTTCGCTATTTGGAGTCATTCTCCAATTCTATTTATCAGCTCTCACAGTGCTCACCATCCCATAGCACTTCACCCTTTAGGATAGAAAAGCAAGTGATAGAGGGCAGGGAACATGGTGCTGCATTGCACTGCCCCCAGCTCTTCCACAAAGCAGGGTCTGGGAGATTCACAACACAAACCAGAAAAGAGATTTTGGAGTTAGCCTAAAAGCTTGATTAACCAGAATGCCCATGGATGTGGTATATTCTAGAATCAGACCTAAAGAGGATCAAGGGAACACAGAGTTCATCTAATTGAGCCTCTTATATAATATATAATGTTAAATAAGTTAAATATAGCCACATAGCAGCTTGGCCACAGAGCAAAGACTTGAAACCAAAACTCAGCTTTCTGGCATCCTCTCTGGGACGTCACGTGTGTACCTCTGTTACTTAGAGTAAATGAAGTTTCTTTAAACCTAATCACCAGAATTTTGTCCATTATTTTAGACTTTTTAACTCTTCTTAAAACATTTCTCAAAATACAAATCCTATTTCTATCCTTATACATTAAGAACATTAACAATGACTGAACTTCTTCTAAATGACTGATTTGCCATAAGTTGACATTTTATTGATAAGAGATCATTGTAGAGTGAGGTAGATCAGAACTGTAAAAGTTGTAGGTGACCAGATGATATCTATACTGACTCAAATCAAATTACCACTTTAAATATATTTTGATTAGCTTCTTGTGATTTTCTTCTTTTACCCACGGTTAACAGAAAAAATAATTTGAGTTAGTTAATAGTTTCACATAACTGAGTCTTTTCTATATTTATCTTGGAATTTAAATAACAGGACATTTCCTAATATAATCTAAAAGCCCAATTTTCTAACTCCAAACAGTTTTTCCATGTATCTCAACAGAATCCATATTCAATTTAATTTAGTAAGTATTTTTCAGTTCTTATATATTTTAGGAGAAGGGGAAGAGAAAAGTCAAGATAATGCAAGGTACAGTTCTCTTCTATATTTATTCTTTCCTCTCTACTGACATAGAAGCTCTAAGTTACACTTTCAGTTTTTTAGTTATTACTATATAATTTTTAACTAGTCATCTTCCCTAAGACCTTACCATATGCTGGACTCTGGCTACTTCCTTCTTTATTTTAAACATCCACCTCTTTCCTTTTTGATTAATGTATTTTTTTCAGATTTATGAATGTATTTATTTATATATTTTTAAAGTTTATTTTTATTATGGTGGTGACATTGGTTAATAAAATTCAGTGTCAGGTATACAAGTCAACAGTAAGGCATATATATATATATATATATAGATAGATAGATAGATAGATAGATAGATAGATAGATAGATATATTGCATTGTGTGTTCACCTCCTATATTAGATTTCTTTCTGTCACCACATATTTGACTCCTGTTACCTCATCTACTTCCCCCTTACCTCTGGTAACCACTAGTCTATTGTCCATGTCCATGAGTCTCTTTTAGTCCTGTTTGTTTGTTGCTTTTAGGTTTATATCCCACATGTAAGTGAGATCATATGGTTTTCAACTTTTTCTGACTTATTTAATTTAGCATGATTATCTCAAGAGCCATCCATATTGTTGCAAATGGCCATATTTCATTTCTTCTATGGCTGAGTAATATTCCATTGTATATATGCACCACAGCTTCGTTACCTCTTTATCTATTGCAGGACACTTCAGTTGCTTCTATGTCCTGGTCACCATGAATAATGCTGCTATATTATTAATATATTCTTATATGGTTATTTCAGTAGCAATTGAATTTCTTAGTCTTTATAATTCTGCAAGTATCTTTATTTCTCCTTCTCTCTTAAATGATAGTTAGGTATTGAATTCCAGAATGACATATTTGTTTTCTTCAGAAATGTGAAGATATTTCTCCATTGGCTTCTGCCATCTAATGTAGATATAGCTTATGAGTCCAATTTTAATATTTTGAGGTAATTTGTTTTTCCAACTAGCAGCTTTTAAGATTTTTAATTCATCCATACCTCCTGTAGTTTCATTGTGATGCATCCAGATATTGCTTTATTTTTATTTATTTTGCTTAGTTCTTGAAATGCCCTTTTATCTGAGGATGTAGGTTTTTTTATAATCTCAGTAAATTCTCAACTATTTTCTTTTCACATTTTTTTTACTGCATTCCCTAGTATTGAAGCCTTGCAATCATGTTTACATATCCCTAATCCCTTAAATGCTCTTTAACGTTTTTTTAATCTTCTGTATAACTATTCTGTGTTCTTGGAGCACTTTTCAATACAAATTTCTAATTGGCTGATTATCTTTTCAATTATATACAATCTTTGATTTATACTAAATCTTGATTTATTTCAATTTACTTTTTTTATTTCCAATATATCAGGGTGGTTCTTTTCTGCATCTGTATATTCTTTTATTTCTGCCCAAATATATATATATATATATTTTTTAATTCTATCTTTCTTTTTTCCTTTTGGAGTTCCTATATAAACTTAATTTTTTTTTCAATAATTCATTTTTCCAAGAAGAATGAATTCATCTTCTAATTGTTGATTTTATTGGTTATCTAAACATTAGTTTTGAGTGATTTAAAATTTTGGTTTGGAAAATCATTAATACAGAGTATTTTTCTAACTCTGTAGGCTTACATTTATCTCTGACTAGACGTTTCACTATCATGTCTACCAATTCTTCAAGGGACCCTTAAATAGATTCTATAGGACTCCTGACCTGTGAAGATAAGAGGGATGTCACTGCCAGGGCCACTGAGCTAGTAGCTGGTTCATCTCAAATTTCAGTCACTAGGCTGTGTCAGGGATATTTTGCTCCCGTAAACACACAAATGTATAGCCTTTTATGAACATTTTTATCCCAACAGAATTGAACACATGCTTATTTGCCTTGCCTCTGGCCCTAGAGTCCAGAACTATTCTCTGATCACCATTTTTCATCTCTGTTCCATTTGGACTCCAAAGTGCTGCTGATTACAACATGGTTATTGTAATGATAATTAGTTTGGCTTACCAAATATTTCCACCTTTCCTTCTAGGCACTTAGTAGGATTTTATTTCTTACCTTGAACATGGCCTTGTGATTTGATTTGGTGAATGAAACATGAGTGAACATGACATGTATCTCCTCCAGAAAGATGCTATAAAAAGCTAGTGCATGACTCATCATGCTCTTTCACTTTGCCATAGCAGTTAATAAGGCCTCAAGTGCTGGTCCAGCCAGTCACCTGGATGTTGAGGTGAATACATTATAGAACAAAGCCTGGAGTCAAATGACAATGGAAATGTAGCATGAACAGGAAATAACCTTCTGTTTCAAGCCACTAAGATTTTGTGTGTTTTCTACTGCAGCCTAACCTGAACCATCCTGACAGATTTTATGTTACTCTTTTTAATTAAAAAAAAAAAAAAGTTTATTTGTTATTGCTATGTGTTTGGAGCAGAGAGAAGATCCAAAGCATGAGTTTCCAATGTAGTTTTGCTGGAAGTCCAATCTGTATCTCCAAGGAACTTTAAATGTTGTGATATAAATAAAATAAACATGCATAAAACACTAATACAACTGTGTATTTAATAAGTGTACAAATTGCTAAATTGAACATACTCAAGTTCTTCCTCAATTGAATCAATTCTGAATGTGTTTGTTAAAATTTAGAGAAAGTCTTTCAATTCCTTTTCTTCTCTGCAAAATTCACTATTAGTAAGTTTGTTATTACTCAATAAATTTCACTGTATGTTTTCAAAAGGTCCGCAGCCAAGACCTTCAGTAGATAACGCTGCAAATAAGCAAATTTCCCACTTTCTCTTTCTTTGTTTCTTTGTTCCTTTGTTTCTTTGTTTTCTTTTTTTGTTCTTTATTCTGTCTATAACACATTTTTTCTACTCTCTTTAAAATCTCTTTGTCTCATGGCTCTCCACTTGATCAATTTCCACCTACTTAAAAAGCTTTATCTCAGCTCAGAATCTGATGTCAATCATGTGTGTCCTAATCTGTTAACTCTATCTATAGGTTAACTCTTCTATCTACAAGTGTTAATTGTATTTTAATTATTTATTTATTCATTCTTTCAACAAATATTTATTAAGCATCTGCTATAACAAGCATTATTATATTAGAGACAAAAGATGAAAATAATATAGTTCTCTAATCTTGAAGAGCTAAAAATCTAGGAAGGGCAAGAATAAATAATGACATAAATGATAATATAAATAGCAAAAGTAACATCCTCTGCTAATACAGAGAAGATAACGTTACTCAATTGTTCCTTCACTCCTGGCAGTGAAAATAGGGTTGAAATTCTCAGTTAATTGTCGATTAAATTGTTTCCTGTCAACTATTTTGGAAGGTAGTTTTATTTACAAAACAAGCAGACAAAATTTGCTTTCATTTTATTGTTGATCACTCAAGCAAATTTTTTAAATAAATATAAGTCACATACCCAGTGATAGGCATGTAAGAGATCTGGGAACCTCTTTCTTTCCACCTTGTCATTGGACTTATACAACCATCTAATATTTATGTAATATATTACAGTTTTCAGAGTCCTGTGCATATTATCTGTTTTTTTTCCTCAGAGGAACCTTTAGAGATTCAGATCAGATCTGAATCTAAGGTCTGTTGTTTCATCTATACTCTAGAATGTAACAAAGAGGCCCATTCTATTTCAAGTCTGTCTGGGCAGCAGCAAATTTCTACTACGATTCTTTTCACATTTGTTGTTTTCACTTTTAGGAAGTTTATAAGGCCTGAAGGAATGTATCTTCAAGATATTGCTTGAAAATCAACTGATTATAGTGAAAAAAAAATCTCTTTTTTTTCATGCAGTATATATCAAATAATTTCTATATTCAAAGAATTGGAATAGAAAGGGGTCATTGGGTTGTATCTGAAGGCAAAACAAGAGGAAAGGAAAAATTCCTTGTTAGCCTTGAAGACATTCTCTGTACTTTTCTTCATCACAAGCTTCTCTAGTTCCAGTGATAGAGAAACTCTCTCTCTCTTCCTCCCTCCTCCTCCCCCTCTCCCTCTCTCTCTCCCTCCCTCCTTCCCTCTCTCCCTCTTTCATTCTTCATGTTATAATTAATATTAGACCAATAGCCAGAAGCTAGAGACCTAATCAAAGTACTAGTTGTGCTATAATTCCACTTACAATTAAATCGGCAAGGGGAAGAAATGACAAAGAAATTCTACCAAAGTCATCCCAGCAATTTTGAAATTAGAGGTCCTAATTTCTCAGCTCTGGTGAGAAATTTTGTTTGTCTTCCTCTACAAACTCTCTCTGCCCTATCTTCTAACTCAACATTTATCTCAATCTTTTCTGAATTAAAAAAAAAATTGTAAAAAAAAAAAAACCAACATGTTTATAGTATACATACCAAACATAGTATGGGATTATAAGAGAATATGCTATTTTTAGAGAATAACCAGCATTTCAGTACAGCTGAAGTATCATAGGCATAGAACAAAAGAGTTAGGCAGAGATTAGATCTTGAATGAATTTTTATACCATACTAAGATGTTTGGATAATTTCAATTGTAGGATTTTGCCCGATATTACATCATATCATATGCATAGTCCCACTTCATTAAAATTTGTCACATATACTATTTTAATAATGGTACATGTCATCAAACTGATGTGATCTGTTTAAGGATAGCTTGAATGTTGGGTATTTATGTATTATTTTTTTTTTTACTATTACAAAAATCACAACGGTAAACATCTTTAGAAAACTTTGCTTATTATAGTCAATCTTTGATTGTTTCCTAGAAGAGGCACTTCTGAGGTAAGACTAGAAAGATACTCGCTCAAAGAAACCAGAAATAATCAGACTAGCCTAATCCAAGTTCTCAACTTTCCTTAGATTAGAAAAATGTTGCCATCTAAGTCTTTTTGACCATACACCAAAATATATTCTGTATATGAGCATAGCTACATGATTTGTACTATTTAATATTTTACATTTTTATGTTAATTAAAGTCACATTAAGTTTTATGAATTTAAGGCTCTCTATGGAAAAAATAGGATTTTTCTATTTAATCTCTCGTGATATTTTCATTAGTTTCTATGTTTTCACTGTTTCCTCTAGAAAAGGTAGTATGTCATATCTCATCCTTTAACTAGAAATATACCACTTTTAATAGGAATAATTAAACTAAAAAGCTTCTGCACAGCAAAAGAAACCATCACCAAAACAAAATGGCAACCAACTAAATGGGAGAAGATATTTGTAAACACCTCTGATAAAGAGCTAATATCCAAAATATATAAAGAACTCATATAACTCAACAACAAAAAACATTCCAATTAAAAAGTGGAGATGACGTGAATAGACACTTCTCCCAAGAAGACATAAAAATGGCCAACAGATATAGGAAAAGATGCTCAATTTCACCAGCCATCATAGAAATATAAATCAAAGCCACAATGAGATACCACCTCACACCTGTCAAAATGACTGTTATCAACAAGACAAGTAACAAGCATTGAAGAGGCTGTGGGGGAAAAGGAACCCGCATGCACTGCTAATGGAAATGTAAATTGGTACATTTTGGAGGTTTCTCAAAAAGCTAAGAATAAAATTATTATATGACCCAGCAGTCCCTTTTCTGGCTATCTACCCCTAAAATTGGAAAAGATTTATCTGTAAAGATGCATGTACCCCAATGTTCATTGCAGCATTATTCACATTGGCCAAAACATAAAAACAACTGAAGTACCCTTCAATAGATGACTAGGTAAAGAGATACGGTACATATATTTAATGGAATACTATTCATCCATAAGAAAAGATGAAATACTACCTTTTGTGACAACATGAATGAATTTTAAGAATTATCATTCTAAGCAAAATAAGTCAAGTGTGGAAAATAAAATTGAAAGCAACAAATGAACAAGACAAACAAAAACCATAGACACAGAGAACAATTTAGTGGTTGTCTAAACTAAACTGGACACAGAGGAAAAGGGAGGAGTGGGGAAGGTAGAAAGAGGATACAAATATATAATGAGAGGAGATTTGACTTAGGGTAGTGAACACACAATGCAATATACAGATAATGTATTATGGAATTGTACACTTATAATCTATATAATTTTATTAACCAATGGCACCAAGAATAAATTTAATTTTAAAAAGTTATATTTATTAAGACAAAATAGGAATAATCCACAGGATTTCTAAAACAGGATAGCTCTTCTTAAAAGTACACTAGACAAACCTTTTCTTAAATAACTTAGTCATGGACTTGTAGAGCAGGAAAAAACTCAGAATCATCTAGCCCAATGTTTCCCACATTCTGTTAGTGGTATAAATTGCAAGCTGCATAAATGATGCAAACTGCATAACCATGGAAACATAATTCCTGGTATGATTTTTGCTAGTGGTCCACATGTGTACTTTCTTTAAACTGATATTTATTAATTCATTTTTAGGGTGACATTTATTGCAAGTGCTTTTACTTTTCTGTTACTTATTTTAAATTTCCTATTCAAATATATTTTTGACAAGTTAGTTTAGACAATGAAATATGGTACATACAAAAGTGGACAGTTGTTATGTAAATATATAAAGGCCTTAAAGGAAGGTTCATAAACAACCAAAGTCTGTGAAACAATGCCTCTAGGATGATCTTCTCCTTTGATATGTAAGAACCAGGGAGATGAGGTTATTTGCAATCAATCATCCAATCTAAAAGGAGCATCCCGGCATCCTGTTCCTGGTCCTTTTGTTCACAACCCTATTGTATCTGTAATACTCTCTTTCAACAAGAATACTCATTCTTGTTTTCAGAGTAGGATGAAGTTATTTCTTGTGAATGAAAATATGGCAAAATAAAGAGAACATATTTAAAGTTTTTTTTCTCTTTAAGAAGTAGCTGTCATTCTCATCACAGGTAGGGAAACTAAGTTGCTGTCCTTCATTGTTCCAATGCCATTTTTTGTGGGTGCACTGAGCCAGTACTATGGAGAAAGTAGATTATAGGGAAATGTGGCTTTGACAATTATATAATAAATTTGCTGTCAATTAGATGAAAAATACTCCATTAGGTAAAGTGAGTCTACCAATTACTGTGAAGATGGCCTACTGCTAATAATATAATTGAAATTTAGAGAGAGAAAGGCTCAGCCATCCAGAAATTGACTATCAGGGACAATAATATGAGCATGTAAACATTTGTGCTCAGCCATTTTCAGTTCTCAGAATTTTCCTAATCTAATGTCATTTTTATGTATATATCAAAATCTGGCCATGTAATTAGCTCCAAGATGTTTTAATTCTTTACCATAAAATGTAAAAATAAGAAAACACCTACACATCTCTCTCCTGTAATGCAAAACACGAAGGTGTGGAACATTGGTAACCTAAAGATAGTATTTTTGAGATAAAACAAAAACAAGCCTATAACTGGGTCAGTAATGATTGCTTTTTAGTTCATCTTGGAAGGGGGATATTTTAGACTCACTGACAGGAATAAAAACGAAACACATCCACATAGTGTGCTCTCTACAGCTGTGAAGTAGTTGTCAGTAGCCAGATGCCAAGGTGCTGCAATCTCAATCGAACAAAATGGGAACAAGTGTGTTCTAAGAAACAGTCCTGCAAAGGGATGGCCTAGTATTGAATTCTTTTTCATCTTCAATGATTTTGTGGCCCATATAAATTTAAAATGTAAAATGAAATATTTATCAACAATCAAAAACAGACATGTCCGACTCCGTTATCTGAATTCAAGGCTTCTTTCATCTCAGAGAATAGCAGACTGCATCAGATGGACACTCACCCTGCCTCAATGAAGCCTCCTTTCAGAGGAGACACTATGAAATGTTAACCCCGACAGTTCAAAGGAGCTTCTCTGGGGAATGTTATTTTAAATTCAAGTGAGAATTAAATACAAGGTGTTCACCAACTTTATTCCAGGATTTAAAATTATTTTTTATTTGTAAAATATAATAATAATGGCTAACATTTAAGCCCTATTATGTGCTCCAACAGTAATAAATGTTTTTGTGCTTTTATAAAGTTTTGCAAAGTAAATATTAATATTTGCCATTTTATAAATGAGCAAAATAAACCTTAAATATGATTGATAGCTTATCAGCTATTAGGGGTAAAAATTGCATATGGACTGTGATCTGTTTTTCTCTTAAATACTGATGTCTTCCCACCTCTGTTTGCTTTCAAAATTTCTTCTTTCCTTAACTGCCTGCCTCCATGCCTAGAAAGGACTTCTTTCATTTTCTACAGTATAGGTAGGGTTCCACTGGCATTTTCGGTACCACTATCTCAATGCCTTTATTTCCTGTTTGCATTCTCATGTCATCCTTTGCATTTCCAGATTCCAATGCTTTATATTGCACTTAAATATCATCTGCTGCCTGGATCTCCCTGCGAGAGACCCAGAAGGACTGTCATAGGCACCTGGTCCCTAGGTAGTCTCAGAGACACCTTATTGATCTCTCTCTTTAACACTAAGTCTGGACTTATATGTTCAATTAATCTGTCTAGTTCTTTTTTTTCCTTTTCCCTGATTAAGTTGACCTGTAATTTCAATCAAGCTACTGAAACCGATTTAACCTAAAACCTAAAAGTGAACTGAAAATTATAGCTCTTTTCAAAACCACCTAGCAAATGCTTAGGCATTTTTTGCTATTGTTAGATTCTTACTCCATTTCTTTCCAAAGCTTCCCTGAAATCTAGTAAAAAAGAACATAGACACAAATAATAGAGAAATTTGCTGATTTCCTCACATTCTTAGGTTGATGTAGTCTCCAGAATTTCAAACCATCATCCCCCCCATTCCATTCCAGTTGAATATTGCTGGATAGAGATGTATCATCTCATGCACGCATGCACACATGAGCGTGTTCTCACACACACACACACACACACAATGTCTAGGATGGGCATAGGCAGGGTAGAAAAGTTGATTCAGGCTGACATGGATACAGCAGTTTTTTAAATTTTTTTGCTACTTATAAGGCATAGGTGATGAAAATATCTATTTCCAGTATTCTAGGTCTTTCATAAGACATTTGTGGACCACTGATTGGGTCATCTACTTATTTCCATTAAAACAAAGGGACTTCTCTTAAGACTAATTGTTTTTAACAGCTTCACTCAGCATTCTAGCAAGTATCCTATTTAATAGAACCCAAATAACTGCTAAGAAATGTGCCCTGTTCTTGCCAAAAATAATTCTTTGTTTGGCATTATGTTATGGCTTAATCCTCATGATGCCATGGAGAGAGCTGTATTGTCCCCAGGGTAAAGTAAGAAATCAGAAGATAGAATGTCACAATACAGGTCTATCTCTAAACTCCATACTCTGTTATGGACTGCTTCCCAATCCATTTATTCCTTTTATGACACTGCCCTTTGGCCCATATATTGTTTTCCTAGATGGCAGTGAGGAGATTTTTTTTTCTTATTTACATCATTAATGAGCTAGGGTAAGTTGCCTTACATGTGTCACAGACAGTTGCCATATAGAATTTCAATTTTTCCAACCTGGCAGAACTATGTGTTTTTAAAACCCAAAGCAAATGTCACAGTGTGAACTGCCAGTGGGCTCCTCTTTGTTAGCAACATAAAAAGAAGTCCATTTCACTCCAGGAATAGCGGCCTCTTCCCCTTTTTTCAGCATAGCACACAAGACAGCAAAGATTCTGTCAAACTATTTATGGAAATCATTTGTGATTGCACTTGAACTTTCGGGCAGTTCTGACCAGGCTCCATTCACCACCTCCAGGCATCCTGCCAGCCTGATGCACTCACATCAGATGCATTAAGACTTTATTTCTTATTGTCATACTGGTATCTTATCACTATTGCTGTAATAAAGAGCTTTATTTCAGAGCCGAACAATTATTTGCTAGGATATGTTGAAGCTAGAAAGTTGGTTTGTACCTTAAGGAGCAATGAGAGTGTAAGGAAATCTGCTCTCTTGCTGCTCCATTGATTACTGGAGATAGAAAGGGATGGATAAGAATTTAAATGAGAATTTTTTAAATGGGTTTGATTAAGCACAAGATCTTTTCATAAGGGCTACCAAAATTGTAGTCCTAGTTTTAAGTCAAGGAAGTAGTCAGATAAATTGACACTGAAGACCAAATACACAAATGCAGAGATCTGTATTTCCATCTGCTGTGAATTTGGAAGGAAAAGGAAGAGGCATAAAAGATTTCTCATGGCTCCTAAACTGAGTCTTAAAAGACAAGCAGAAATAAACCAGCAAATAGTGGAGGAGAGGACCTGGGCAACAGCACAGAGAAAAGAGAGAGTACAGGATCTGAGAAACTAGAAATATTTCCAGATGACCCACAAAGCTACATAGAGTCACCCAACTGTTCTATCATATTATTCATGTGCTCATGTTAAATTTATTGCCCCCTTGAATCTCAAATGTTCTATTCTTCTTGAATTTATATTCAGACTCAATACTTTGGAATCTTTTTTAATTTCTCCTTTTGCCTCACCTTCCCATTCAATCACCAAATTTCATCTCTTCTGCCTTGGCAACACGGTTGACCTTAATCTCCTCTTTTTTTAATATTATTGCCAATATACTAGCCCAAATCCTTTGTATCTTATTTCTAGACTATGGCAATAACTGCCTTCTCTTTCTGTTCCCCCAACCTAATCCACTAACTTCTATTTGGTTGATTTTCTTGAACTTGATTATGTTGCTCCCTCCTCAAAAATCTTTAATACATTTACAGCATAGAGCCCATTCTCTTGGCCAAAGAAGCAAATAATGCTTAATCTTGCTCCATACTTGTTTTCTAACCACCACTATTACTATGCATCTATATAATACCTTGCTTTCAATCAAATGGTTCTGCTCATTTATTCTATTTTCCTACTCAGAGTCTTTGTTTCTACAAATGCCCATGCTTAAATTTCTTCCCATTAAATCCTGTATATTTTTAAACATCCTCATTCACTCCTTTCATGCAGCATTACAAAACAAAACCACGGCTATATTTCTCTCCTAAAAATCAGCATAATTGGATATTTTAATAACAAAATTAGTAAATAGAGGGAAATTTATGTTTATTGAGAACCTACTAAATGACAGGTTGTTTAAAACTCTAGGAGTTAGGTTGTTATTTTACAAATAAGGAAACTACAGTTAAAAAAGGTAGAGTAACATGGCCAACATCACACAGCTAATATATTTAAAACCCAGTCAACAAAATTCCAAAGCATTTGGTCTTTTACCTATGCCATACAACCTTTTCTAAATCAACCACCATTACTGTCATCATTATCATTGCTACCAAAAACCTAGCATTTACTAGGTACAAACTATATGCTAATATCTTGAGATGATCCAATAAATGTCTAATAGGCATTCCAGAAGAGATTAGAGAAAATTGGGGGAGCATAATGTTCAAAGAGATAACTCAAAATTTCCTTGAATTATTGCCAGATGCGAACACTCAAATATAGGAAACACAAATCTAAGCAGAATGAAAATGAATTCCCAGAAAAAATTGTAGTAAAAACAAAACCAAAAGTTTAATTTTTTCTTTATTGTACATTAACCTCCTTTTCTAATGCTTATACCACTGAGAGGGACCATATTTAGTAATTTATGGATAACTTGGAATTAATTAATTAGTTTGTTTTTGTCTGAGTCATTTGGATGAAAGGGCTGTGGGTTCTGCTGGAAGAAGTATCATTTTGGAACCAGAGAATCCACTCAGAAAAACAGCTTTGAAAAAGCTTTGCAGTAAGAGCCTTTGGCTATAAAAGAATAGACAGAACGAGAGGAATTTGCACTAAGAAAGGAGGTAAACCTACAGGGCAAAGGAGAACAAGGCAAAGTGTATGTGACACATTACCCACCTCAAATTTAATTTCAGGCCAATCCCACCTAGTCATAAATAGACATTTTCAGAAAATTATCATATGCAGCAATTGCCTCTTAAGGCCCCAAGAACAAATTAGGCTAATCCTTTAGCAAATTATACCAGGAAACCAAACAACAATACATAATAGGGAAGGCGATGAAGAGCTGAATTTCAGCCCTAGTTCCAACATATTCTGATTGCTTGCTCTTACAACTGTGCTCCACCATCAACAACAATAAGCTGATAAAATGCTATCTATTTTACTTAATTCATTTGTGAGAACAAGATGAGTCAACAAGGGTAAATATCTTATTAATTTGTAACATGTGAAAACATGTAAAGGATTGCAATTATGTCAAATGATCTATGGTATAGTAGTGAACATTCACTTATGTTCTATGTAACTAAGGACCACCATGAGTCTTCAGAAAGGTGTTATGTGGTGAGCCTTCAAAATTATTTAAACAGACATTTTTCTTCCTCTAGAAGTGAATAATTCTCAAGCTTATAAAATAGAACTCAAAGTAGATTCAAAGATCATCCAGTCATCCATGAGGTATGTGATGGTAACAACGTTTTCAATTCATTTTAAAGATCAGAGTCAAGTTGTGTTATTATCTACAGGTGGCCGACAACTCGAGTTTTTCTTTCCCTCTGCATCCTTTTTCATAAAGCATTAGAGCATAAAATTACTCGATTGTCACACAAAGGGCCAATTGTCTCATATGACAGTGAGATGAGGCAAATTTAATTCTGTGACCACAATTTCTATGCCTGTCGTTGGAAATGTATCCATTTGACTTATTTTTGTTTGAATAAAACGAATACATTTTAAAAAGTTAAAACAATCTGATTTACTTAAGAAATTCTCTTTACTGGCAAGCCCATTTTGCATTGTGTCTTAGATTTGCCCTGAGCTACTCTGTTGGAATAGCATCAGGCTAGATGGCTAGATACAATGAGAATGAGTAAATTTAAGGGACTGTCTTGCACGTTTCTTTAGGATTGAAATATGTCATTACTAATTCTAAGAACCAAATGAAGTAGACAAGGGCAATATTTAGAAAACACTTCTGTTGCAGTCATGTGAAGGTCTCTATGCTGTGGATATTTAATAAATCCTCTGAGCTGACATGAGCATAAGGTAAAATACTGAAAGATTAATCAGTTTCTCTATAGTTCAGACCCTTTAGCTACAGAAATATTCTAATGCCAACACTTAAACTATTAGAAATACTGAAATAAATCCTTACTCTGAAAGGAATCTTGGTGACAACTATATATAATGTGTTGACATGAAATGGCACCAGGCCTTCCTAGGCATTTCTTTTCCATTATCCTGTGTCTTATATTACCCTAGAAGAAAATATTTACAACTCAAAAATATCATTGGTCCCTCACCTTGAAAAATTTCAGTTATATGATTTTATCTTTAAAGATAGAGATTAAAAGCCTTGACTCTGTAGACAGACATCCCTGGGTTTGAATCACAGCTCTGCCTCTCTTTTTAGCTTTATAGTATGGTACCAATTCCTTGATTTCATTAACTAACATCTGATGTATAAAATGGGAATTATTATACCTACTTCACAGAGGTATTGGAAGATAACATTCTGGTTAAAGACCATCTCTCTAAATTTAAATCCTGGTTCACTACTTACTAGCTGTGTAACCTTGGACAAGTTACATAGCCTTTCATGCCTCAGTTCTACCATTAGTAAAGTGAACCTCTTGGCATTTTTGCATTATTAAGATAACTGCTAT
This sequence comes from Cynopterus sphinx, assembly GCA_030015415.1. Classification (NCBI taxonomy): domain Eukaryota; kingdom Metazoa; phylum Chordata; class Mammalia; order Chiroptera; family Pteropodidae; genus Cynopterus; species Cynopterus sphinx. The sequence continues at coordinate 35,739,374 of CM057380.1, forward strand.
GTGCCTTCCCCCCAAATTCATTGTTATAAACCTAACCCCCAATGTGTATATTAGGAGGTGGGGCCTTTGGGAGATGATTAGGTCACGAGAGTAGATTTATTATGAATGGAATTTATACCTTCATAAAAGAGACTGCAGAGAACTCCTTCACCCCTTCCACTATGTGAGGACACAGTGAAAATGAGAAAGCAGGCCTTCATCAAACACGGAATATACTGGCACCTTGATCTTGAACTTTCCAGGCTCCAGAATTATGAGAAATAAAAATCTATTATTTATAAGCCACCTAGTTTAGGGTATTTTGTTATAACAGCCTGCATAAACTAAGACAACAAAATGCAGACAACTAGGTTTGTCAGATTTAGAAAATAAAATTATAAGATTCCCAATAAAAACTGAATTTTAGAAAAAAATTAATATAATCCCATTCTTTTTTATCTGAAATTCAAATTTAACAGGGCATCTTATAGTTGATCTGTCTACTTTACATATAATGTGCTTAGAAAAACATTCGTTCCTACTGAATAGTCAATATGTAAGATAGTATTTAAATTAGTGAATACAGGGCTTAGCATACACTAACACCTCATGGAAGCATTGACAGAATTTCATTATCTTCTGTCTCTTTCTTTTACTTGTGGCTTCCAAGAAGCTCACAGCTTGGTTCAAATATAAATTTCAGGTAAAATTTGTCTCAATAACACTGCCCTTCCATTCACATTGGAATAACTGGGCTTCATTCTTCCAATTACATATCCAAAAAAAAAAAAAAATACTAAACATTCATTAGATTGTTGCTGTGTGTCAGCATGAAAAGGCTAACAGAGAAAGCCATTACCAGTTCTATCCCACATCTCCAAAATTCATTATTAGAATTAAATAAGAAATTATATGTAAACTGCTTTGCACTCTGCCTGGTATCTGCTACATGCTAAGAAATGGAATTGTCATTCTTATACTATTTACATTATTTTTGTCACTCATAGCAGATAAAACTTAACCAGCTTGTGTGTTTTACATATGCTTATTCTCTACTGACCTGTGTTATTTAAGAAAACTCTCCCATACATCTTTACACCTTATTGAGCAAGAAATATCTTCTTTGTGGTATGGTTAATTTATAACAAATGTTAGTTAAATAAATATTATGCAGTAATATACACTATAGTGAATAATTTAATATGCTTTTCAGACAATAATCAAAATTCTTTCTATAATACCCAAAATATTCTGAGTATCTACAGATACAATCAGGTCACAATTATAATATCTAACATAGAATTTTATTGATAGATGTTATTAGTGTTAGGTCAGTGGGGGAAGGGCCAGCCAGATGCCTGCCTGGAGACTCCTCAGTTTAACACCAGGAATCCAGACCTGAATAGGGCCCACCCTAAAGCCCTAGGCATCACCACCCTAATCCGGAGGCTCAATTAGCATTGATTAACAATTAACATTCCCCACCCTATACCCCTACCCCCCACATAACCCATAAAAGCCACGCCCTCCCACCCCAGGGGCGACTTCTCTGGCCCCTCTCCTCTCTGGACCAGAGAACCTTGCCCGGGAGCGCTCTCCCAATAAACGCTGCTTCTAAAACTGTCGGCGTGTCACTCGCTTACCTTACAATTAGGACATTTTCAACTGCACTGGGAAGCTAAAAAGTAATTACCTGTTCATCAGCTTCTGAAGCTTTTTACAAGTTTCACAAGTTTCTCTTACTATAAAATTGCCTAAGACTGCAGAACTGAAGAATGTCATTGCACATAATCTGTGGCTTCATCTGTGCAGAAATTGCCAAATGAAAGGGACAAATGAAATATCATATAACAATATAAGGTGTCGATATTAGATAAGTCTTGAGTTTCAAGGTTTTAGAGTGTGATGCAATGGATTGTGATGTAAATAGGAACTGCCTGTGTGGTAGCATTCTTAGTCATAGTAATCATCACTATAGAACCACAAATGCTAGAGAACAGAACAATTTAAAATTGTGGTTTTAATAAACTAGCTTTTAAATGCAAATATTCCTTTCAATGTCAGGAAGTAGTATCTGGTTCTCAACACTGTTGGAGCCAGAAATTCCAGAGTGAGAGAGAACAAGTTTTTGCATTCTATGGTAGATGCTGATATATATATTGTTCTAGAAAGCTTGACAACGTTGGTAAGCCTTTCTGGTCAACCAGTAAAAAACAACAACCTACCTATAGTTTGTGGAAATGCTTGAACTAGTGGATTTATTCCAAATGTAATAGGTTCATCATGAGAGGTTAAATATTGTATTTAATACAGAAAATATTTGGCTTTGCAAGGAGCAAAGTACACTGCTCAAGCAATATGGTGACAACTGAGTTTTGCTCCTTCTGGATGGGCTGGAGAGGAAAACCAGTTTAGAAGCAGGGGAGTGAAAACATGCAAGGTGAGGTGGCAGGGTGGTGTCAGAATCCTAAGACAATCAAAAACCAACAGAGTGACCTCTTGTGAAGGAGAACAGCAAAGGGACTAAGAAAGGTAATATCTAACATGTGACACTGCAATCCCCTTACGCTGTCCTCACATCTTGAGTAAAGCATTATTAAACACAGGGTTAAGCGTGATCCTCTTGGGGTATAAAATGGAAGGAAAAGACTGGAGCAAGAGAGTGAGATGGAGTGATCAGTGGAGAAAGCCAGAGCAGACACCTGGAGAGAGAAGCAACAACATCAGAGACAGATTTGTGAAACATGTCAGTGCTCCCCAATGATTTTCAATAATTTTCAAGGCAAGGCCAGACTTCATGTAATGATACAAAATAAGGGTTATGTGATATTTTGTTTGTTGGCACTTAGGGGCAATGCAACCTGATCCTTCACACTCTTCCACCCTTACCTCACAAAGGAGGAGTGACTGCTTTGTCTCCGATTTATCTCTCAAAATCATTTCACTGAAAAAACATTTATTTTGAGATAAGCTCGGTGTACTCTCTTCGTGAATTTTACTTTCTCTTTTTCTACTCACAAACTCAATCCTTCCCGCTGTTTCCAAATTACTACTTTTGTTCAGTTACATGTTTATAGATGACTTCACTCTGCTATTCCTTCGTTTACTCGAATCTGATTGTTGGAACTGTTTCTAATCAATGTGCTCCCTGTTTTGTGTGGGCCTTTTTTTCCCCCTAGTGGGAGGGCAACGGGAAAGAAAAAAAAGGAGCAGGTGCTTGGGGAAAAGTCCTAAATGTATTCAAACGGAAACTACAGTGATAGAAAATATGCACTTCCAGCTTTTTGCATTTTCAATACTTCCATTCAAGAGAAGAGCAATGTTTTTGTTACACCATTTGCTTAGGCTCCTTCCACTCTTTGTCTTGCATAGCAAGTTATCTCACTTCCTTCTCCTTTTCTTACAGAAGTGTTACAGTCCTCATTTAGTGGTCCTCCAGGACCCTGTATAATACACCGTGTTGCCTTCCAGCCAGTCTCTGTGTAATCATCATTAGATGAATTGCCCGGGCTACAGATGTTTCACTAATTATCTTTTCATCAGAACAAAATGCAATCCCACTTGTATCCTTCCACACCCTCACTCATTATAATAATAATGTCCTCTTTCTTTTCTATAGTATCTTCATTCTTCAGGACCCCAGAGTGCTTAAGAAAAAAAAACAGGAATTGTTTTTTCCCTCCCTGAAATGAAACATTTCTCATGTAATCCCTTGCAAAATTAAACAACTGTAGAACCAGAAGTGAGAAAAATTTACTTGATCAAAGCTTCAGGGGGCCCTATGACAGTAAGTGTAACTCCACACCTTACCCCCAGATGGACTTCACCAAACTCAAGCATGAATGACACTGATAACAAGCAATGTCTTAGATTTTGTTTCAAGAACTTCGGAGGCACAGGTTCCTTCATGTAAAACCTGTCCTACAAGATATAACTTCTAAGAGAACTCCAAACCTTCCAGATAGACTGTACTTGGTTACTTCTGTGAGTGATAAACTGATGAGGTTGATGCCGCCTCCTCATAGAGAATAAGATCAACTATGTGTCATGGGAGTTATTGAGACATTAAGTGGATAGCTTCCTACTTCATAATTTCTCCCATTTCTAACATAGTTACTTCACTTATTCTTTCAGCAGCACAGGAACGGCATGACATTTTCCAATTAGAGTTCAACTTTCACTAAATTTCTTGCTGTCTCTCAAGTACACTCTTTTTTCCTACCTTTTCACATCCTAGTCAGTCTGGCGTGCTGCACCTATATGCCCACTTATTCTTCAAGACTCATTTTAAACCACTAATCTTTTACTTAACTTTTATTGTGAAGAGTTCCAGAAATATAAAAACTAAAATAATTTTTGCAATTAAGGAGCTTGTCACGAATACAGTTAAGGAAAAAAGGTAAGCATTATAAAATATGTACTTAAATATAACAAAAGCACCATGGTGCTTCCGTTTTCCACATCCTGCTGATTTGAAGAAAGTGCAGTCTAACAGAACTAGACAATTGAAAGGAATTTCAAATATTGTGGTGGTTGAGAAATTCTCTTATTCCAAAGAGGTGTGGAATAAGCAGCTTCTTGAGGAATACCTTCCAGCATACTTTCTCATTTACGTATGTTTATTGCTTACTCTCTGGCTCCTCCCACAGCATGGAAGTTCTGTGGAGGCAGAGATTTTCGTTTTGTTCACCAAGTATCTCAAAAATGGAAATGATGCCTATCTCATAATAGTCAGACAATAAATATTTGTTGAGTGAATAAATTGTCTTATCTTTTATATATAATGTATTCTGAGCAAGTAGAAGCTATTCTTCAGAACAAACCACAGCAAATTCCCCAGAACCAGTCTGCAGATGCCTCTCCTCATTGAATCACAGTAATAATGAATCTCTTTTATCTTTTCCTGCTAAGCAACATATGGAGAGCTAGAAAATGAGGCAGGAAAGACTTCTGCAACTCTTCCAGAGCTGTTGCTTCATGAAAATTAATTTATATCTATAGAATAAAGCATATCATATTATTATAATTATTTATGTGTTTATTTTCTAGTCAACTTCCCCATTAGAATGTAAGATCCTCAAAATGCTTTGTTTAAGATTATAACACCCAGTATGTATCTTTGTTCAGAAAAATAGAAGGTGGTCAATAAGTATTTGTTTTTAAAAAAAAAATAGTGAATGAATAAGCTATATTCATTTGGGGACAAATTTTAAAGACCTGGAGCCTCACGCATTCTTTGGGCACATTCAAGATCTAAACATGTGGAGGTCTTTGAACTACTTGAAGATGGGTAAGATACATTTAAAATAGGAATTAGTACATTGTTTATATTATCATTAGGTTTGATTTTCTTGAATGTCAGGCATTCTTCTGTGCCAAATATAAATGAATAAAATACATCTCATAGGACATAGGATCTCAGGGGCTTATTGGTTTTATAAGCAAAACAAGATGTTATTTGTTATTAAGAGGAGGTGTTCAATGACATCAGAATTTTTCCACACTCTTTCTGGCAAGAAATCCAACAAGAAAATAAAACAGAATCTCTGCTCAGCCTGATTGGCAGTCTCATGAGTATAGAGCAAGTCATGCTTTCCTTAAGCAAAAAGAAAAGAGTGGACAAGAAGTTTTAATTTAAATATACACACACCTACACATATGTATATTTATGTATATGTATATTTATGCATACATGTGTGTATATTTGTGTGTGTATATATACATATATAAATTTTTGTAACAAAAGAAATGTAGAGTGGGTAGCAATTAAGACCTAACATGTGGAGCCTATCTAAGCCACAGAAAACAAATAAAGTACTAGATGACCAGTGGTAAGTTTAAAAACTCACATCCACAATTACCAAATACCACCAAATTATCATTACTTGAATGTGAAAGAATAGACCAGGATTTAGCAATGTACAGTAGATATCAGTAAGGGAACATCACACAGAACAGATTGGATATGAACTTTGATTAAAGCCCTTTTAGAAGAGTCTGCATTAGACTGAGAGAAAGCAAAATTTGCCACCTCTGAAATATGCCTATGAGGAATATTGATTATTTTAAGCTGATTATTTTTAAGAAACAAAAAACTCGGGAAAAAAAATCTCTAACCTTCCTCCTAACTGCCTAAAAGAATTTAGACAGAGAACCTGCTCCAGGAAGGAAGATAGCATTACAGGTAACTATAGTAAAATATGAACTAATGTGTCATAGGTAGGAACCTAGCAAAGACCTTTTGATCAAAGTCTTTTCTGGTCTGCCCCATTGCACATAATGCAATATACAGATGATGTATTCTAGAATTGTACATTTGAAACTTATATAATTTTATTAATCTATGTTACCCCGAAAAATTTAATAAAATTAAAACTATATATATCAAGCACTGGAGAGGATGTGGAGAAATTGAAACCTTTGCGCATGGCTGGAAAGTGAAATAAACCAGCAAAAAAAGGGGGGAAACAAGATGCTCCATGGGAATTGCCTCCCTTCCCATTGAAGTCCCAAAGTGCACACCCTACCCACCCTCTCTTAGCTCAAGATGGCATATAGACCTTAACTGCCATTTATCCTTGGGTCTTATATATGTATGGAACTCCAATATGTTCAAATTTTCTACTGTTAATCTGTTTCATGTCCAACCAAAAGAATTTAAAGGGTAGAAGGAAAATTATTTTCTCTCTCACACAGACCTAATATGATGAATTCCTCTGTTTGATTGCATTGTTTCTCAAAAAATTTTACTTTTCTTTTGTCCTCATGTTTTACAACATAATTTTGCAGTCCCTCCTCTAGAGATAGCATATCTCTCTGGCCCATTGAAGTTGGGTTTGACCAAATGACTTTGTCCAATGGAATGTGGGCAGAAGTGATAATGTACCTATTCTGAAACAAGGCTTTAAAAGGCATGCCATGTCTTTACTTGCTTTTTCTTTATTTCTGCCATCAGTACAAGAAGAGCCTGCCTTGTCTTTCATGTTAGACCAAAGGAAATGAGAAATAATAGATCTAAACTTGACCTAATCAACAATTTGGAGCTATGCTGAGCTAGTCCCAGCCTTGATCAGTCAAAGCCCAGCTCATCTGCAAATGTGGGAAGAGGAATAAAATGATGTGAACTGTGAATTTTATTTTGCTGGTCTGGACTCTAAAAATTTTCAATAAACTTTCAAAAATTATATTTTGTTTTATGTGGTTTGATTCCTTGTCAAAATGGAAAAGAAACTGGGATTGTGAACAAGCTAAAGTGGGCTTAACCTGGATAAAAGGAATAGCCAAAAATTGGGTGATAAATGAAAACAAATCTACCTATGATTTTTAATAAGTATACTTCAAGTTAAAAAGTATAATTTGGTGACTCAATTTAATGTCTCAATGAATTCTGGCTATAATTTATAATCTGACATCGCTAAATGAGTACTGAAAATTTTTATTTCTTTCTGAAAAATACATACTTGGATTTTCATTATTGTACTGCTGTGATAAATATTACATGATTAGATTTGGTGACAAAAGGGCAGAATTACTATATAGCAATTTAGCAGGGTCAATTTTTGCTTCTGCAAAATGCTCACCAAATATAAGAAATAGTATTTTAAGGGCTTCAGTTTCTTGTAGTGTTTTAGGGCGAATATGAATAAAGACAGAGGAAGAACAGAAATGACTGAAGAAGGAAAAAAGCAGAGTCAAATATCTACTAACTATTTTTCCCTCAGTTACTCCTGACCAATATTTTATAATAAGAAAAGAATAGCTAGAGGAAAGAAGAGGATGGTGAAAAGAATAAGAGAGAGGAAGCTAAGGCTAAGTAAGGGATGCTCCAGGCAAATTTAAATAAGTGTGGCATACGGTAGAAACAAGTATTTACTGTTATTGTTTGAAACGGGTCAAAATAAGCTAAACTGCTCAAAAGAGTAGAGTGGCAATATTCACTCTTCACCGCCTTAACATTAGGTGAGCCAGCACCCACCAAGTTATCCTCCATAGACTCACTGAGGAGAGATAAATCCAGACAGCCACATAGGCTCATATCCTCCACTTCCACCCTCCTGTTCTCTCTCAGTTGGCTTTGGGAGCTCAGCCAGAAGCTTGCTCAGCAGGGTAGTTTAAAAGAGCAAGTTGACTTTTGAAACTGAGCTCCAGAGCTTCTCTTTCTACCAAAGGCATTTTCTCCACCAGGAATCTCCATTGTTAAACAGTCACAGAGTTGTCCGCTGCCCTCTTTCTCTACAAATATTTGAAGCATTATAAGGGAGGAGTCCCTCCTTACTAAAGCCCTGTCATTGCAGCTTTTGATCCATATAAGCCAACCTTAGCTTACTCCTGAATGAAATCATGAGGGCTGGGGAGGAGAAAGGCATTTGGAAAGGAAGTAAATGAGTTAAACAATGGATACAAACACCTTCAATTATGAAATCTGAGAGTAGAAATCAGGGTACTGCATGTGCTCTGCTTCATTTCTCCGTAGAAGTTTTTTTTTTTTTACATAAACTATAAGGTGCACTGACAATATTATTTAATAATATTCAACTCTGCTACAGAATATAAGAAAATAGATGTGATGGATGAAACTCCTAAGATGTGTTAAGCACAAATAAGTAGTATGATGTGGGTTCAACTGTCATAGATAGAAAAGTGCATACTAAAAACAGCCAAGAGGTGGCTAATAACCACAGTACACTAAATAGACATAAAGCCTCTGAGGCATTTGATAGTCCTAAAGTCTTAAATCCACCTCCCTTCAGTAATCCCTATATATTTTCTGCATTGAAACTCAAAGAAAATCTATAGTTGCTCAGGAGGCTAATTGGCAAGTTATAGCTACTGGCCAGGCTGACTTGCCTCTGCAACTTCCTATATGGCAAACATGTATATTGGCCTAGTGCACCTTCTATCTGATAAAGTGTCCTTGATTAATATTAATCTGCCTTAATGATCCCACCATCAGCAGGGAGAGCCATAGAAGTAGAGAGAGACAAAGAAAAAAAGAAAACATATTAATATTGCATACTGCAGAATGTAGGGAGGATGGGCCTTCTACACCATTTTCACATCATCCCAAGTGTGTTAGTTAACATTCCATTGTTCTCCTTGCTTCCCACCATTTGTTTTAAATTAATTCAATAAGCCAATAAAGATTAAGCTTTCCTCCATGTTGCAAGAGTTGACTGAATATGCTCTGGAACGTTGGTAGAGGCACCGTGGAAGTTGATGTGATGTGGACCATGTGAGCTTGATGCCAGCTGGCTTCCCAGATCTTTAGGATCAACACTAATATAACCAAGTGCCATACATCATCAGCAGATGCAGTTAAAATAGGTAATGGGAAATAGAGACAAGATACTACCACTTCCCATCAAAGGAATAACACTACACAGGTTTCTTCCTCAAGTTCACATCTTCTCAGGGGAGAATGTGTGAGGGACAACTGAGTCGACTGAGAAACCCAGAAGTGACTCACACTAATCTGAGTTGTGTAAGATTAAGTTTCTGCCACAAGGCCAAATAACTGTTAACATGGATATTAATTTCAGTTACATGAAAATAAAGAAAGTATTTTGATGTATTTGAGTAAGTGGCTTTTAAAATCTATACCCTTTATGTGTATATCAAATACCTGCTATGTGCAAATCACTGTGCTGAGTGCTTAGAGGATACAACACTGAGTCAGACACCATCCTTGAATGAGTCTAGTTTGGGCAAAAATGTGATCACATAAAATGATTCTATCAACCAGAAATGATTTATGAAGAGAATCCAAGAGCTCTAAAAAGAGAAGAAATCATTCTGACATAAGGTGTTCAGTGAAGTTTCATGAAGGAGATTGGATTTGGTGATGGGGTGAGGGACATGGGGGAACAAGGATGAAATTCCAATGTCCTGAGTGCTCCTTTGAGAAAGTAATAAATTCTTTGTATTTATAGGGATTAGATTTGTATAAACATATGGCAGATAAATAATCTGTTGATTTAATTTTGCTATTCTTCAAGCACTTCTAGCAACCATTTGTTGACTTCAAACTATTGCAAGGCACCATTTTTGGTGTTTACACAATAAAGTATGAGTGTCAGAAATAGCATTTAGATTCAAAGTACTCGAATTAAAAGTGATAGCACCAACATTCAAGTGAACATAAAAACTTTAATGCTTTCACCTCAGCTTTTATTATTTGCTTTCTCTCAACTGCACCAGAAGTAATTAAGAAACCATCACATGGTTCCTGAAACCATAGATGTTCTTACCACCTAAATGACATCTGAAATAGGTCCAGTAGATGAGAAGGATACTCTGCAAAGGCTACAACACAGGTAGGAGATCAAGTTAGAAATAAACCAGGAAATGCCAACAAGCAGGCTCACAAGATCCTTAATGATATTAGTTGTAAGAACAGAAATAAGAAACATAAACCAGGCACTAGCTGAGAATGTTTTCTGAAAGTATTCAATGTTTAATTGATTCTCTGGACTTCTTGGTTGCCAAAAATGAACAAGAAAGAGAAAAAATAAAATTGGAGGTGAAAGACAAAACATATATATTCTGAGACAAGCTAAATTCAAGATTGTGAACAAGCGGCTCTGCTTTTCTGGGTCTGTTTTCTTGGTGATCTGAGGAAATCAATTGGATAATTTCCAACTTCTCTTCCAGCTATGAAAATTTAATAGAATCCAAGTACAAATGAAAAAAATAAATCTCAGAGATAAGGAGGAGAAAAAGAGCCAAGATAAGGAGAAAAGAGGTAAAGGAGAGGAGAGCAATATTTTTCTTGTAATTTTTTCATAGCTGACATACATTGTCTGTATAAGTATTTAAGTTATAACATGTAATTTGCTATGCTTTCTTAACACCATCACGTATTTTTGATCTCATTGTCCAAGAATAAAAGAATGCCTGTGTGGTCTGTGTGTACATACATGGTTCATTCAGTAATAGCATTTATGATAGCACATTTAAAAAGTTTTAAACAAAAATGTATTTTATTGTCTTTTCTGACCAATTGGGGATTTCTAAAGGAGAAGACATCACTGTGTGGTGATACGTCACTTTGGTTAATAAAACAAGACTGGCAAGTGACAAAGGGACACTTTTATGTGCCAAATATAGGACCAAATATAGTTGGGATCAATGGTCCAGATAACACAAAATCAAAAAGTAATCATGCAGGTTTCATAGAAATTGTCACACACATCTCACAAATATTAAGTAGGATGACTCAACTTTCTGACTTTGGTTTTTGTTTCAACTAAAACACTCACTTTGACAAGAAATTCCTAAGTTCTTCTCCACTACATCAACAACATTTGGTCAGTGTTAGTTGGCTTTTAAGGCATTAAGTTTGAGTCTTGGACAGTGGGATCAAAAATACATGATGGTGTTAAGAAAGCATAGCAAATTACATGTTATGACAAATACTTATATAGATGTGTATCAAATCATCACATTGTACACCTTAAATATATGTATGTTTAAAGTCAAATGTCTCAATAAAGCTGAAACTAAATAAATAAGAAAAATGGGGTTTAGAAAAGTTATGTAAATCACACAGCACATAAAAGCCAAAGTCAGAGTTCTAAGTGGCCATACATTAACCACTATTCTATACTGCATCAACTTAACACACAAAAACAGAATAAACATGGGCATAAGACAGCCAGTGATTAATTGGCAAATGAGTGGGGAAAACAATGTATAGCCTACTCTAACATAATGAGTCCCTGCTACATTTCAGACTTTGTGTAATCCAGAGCCAAGAAGCTAAATATTCATGCCAAATGCCAAATACTGTAGGTTTTACATCAATGATTTAATGTTTGATTACCACCTACTTTATGCAGAACTTCAATGCCTTACTTCATAAAATAAGTCCCATGTGTCAATTTCCAGGGATCTAAAATTTAAGTTATTGCTCATTAGCACTTTGGAGATTTTATCTGAAATATTCTATTAAAGGCTTCTGCATATCAAAGAGGGAAAAGGGCCCATTCAAAGCAGTTTTTCTGCTTAGATTCGCCTTAAACTATCTATATAACAGTTCATCCTAGAACAGTGACCACAGAAGACTTTATGCCACAGATCTACAGTAGAAACAGCAAATGCCGTCTGTTATTGTCTTCTGTTATTTTCAATGCAAATATACCATTTATCCAAAGCCAAGTATTTGGCTTGACAAAGGTCTTACTAAATAGAAATTTTACATTGTTCCTAGGGAGAAAGCAAGAAATAAAAACATGCAGTGAGCTTTAGTCCTGAAGTACTCCAAGATATCAAAATTACAATTATTTAAATGCTCTCATTTCTCTAATACAAAATAGGGTGTATAAGGAAAAGAAAATTTTAATTCACTGTGAAGAGCCTAGTTGGCTTTACAGATAAGAAATTAAGATCTGTATAGGTTTCACCAGCATGCTCTAATCTCCCAGGCTGCTAGGCCAGATCATCAAATAAATTCACCAGCAGTTGGTTTTGTTGGCCCCACAGTGGTCAACAGTGGTCCTACTCTACTAAACCAATGAACTGTGAGAGTGACAAAATTCCTAGGAGCCACTATCTCATCATGACATTTCTAGCAACCTCCACTATCTAAAAGGGCTCTGTACACTTTTCCCTAGTATCTAAGCCCACATCTCCATGGACCAATTCAAGCTCCATCTCATACATGAAAGGGTTTATCTTGCCCCACTTCCAGGGATTTGCTTTACACCAGATCACTGGGATAATTGTTTTATGCATCGCTTACCTTGAGTCTGAGCATGGGATCCCTGTCTTCTTATCTTGGCTATATTTTAACATGCATATGTTTTGTCTCCTAACTAGACACAGGGAGCAGTATGAAATAGTGAAAGCATACAATTGTATAAAGAACGTAGGCTTTGAAGGAGCAGAGGCTGAGTTCAAATTCCAACCTCATAACTATGTACATTTCTTAACCTAGATGAGAACCAGTTTCTATTCTTTAAATAGGCCAAGAACAGTTGTTGTAATGAAATAATAAAAAATAAATGTAATGTACATTGTGTAGTATCTCCCAATAGTATAAGCAGGTGTGCATGCATGTGTACATTGTCGCTCTATATTAAAGCACAAAACATTTTGCTGTAAATTGCTTTGTATCCTTCAGCTCACCTACAACAGTGATTTGTACATTGTAGGTAATCACAGTTTTATAGCATTTTTTAAGCAGAATTTGTTACAAATTTGCTTTATTAGATTCCAAGCAGTATATTTAAGAACTTTATTAGAATACAATACCACATCTCACAAGGAGGTATGATTCAAGGGTTCTGGGGGAACTTTCTGGGGGTTAAACTGATAAACAGCATTCTTTAGGTCTGTAATAATCAGACAAATTCATAGTTAACACTTTTAATTTAAAATTACACAGATTTCACATCCCTCCTCTAAAGGTATATTTTACATCTGTTTCAGTTATTTCCTAGCTGCTTCTCTAGAACAAAGAAATTAAAACGAAGTTTTTAAAAATCTATCCAAAAATAATAGAAGGATCTAGATGAGAATTTTTCCAAGGAAAAGCACAACTAGAAATAGTACCTTGGGTGTGGGCAGAATTTTAAAATCAAGGTCAAGGTAAGAATTAGGATGACTTTGATTTCAAGTGACAGAAAACCAATTGATCTAATAAAGGTGAGGGAAGGATCTTTTATAATAAGGATTCTTAATATTCTCATGAGATTCAAGGTCTGTGGAACAGCTCAAATCATTATTTAAATGCCAGCATTTTTCTCTCCAATTCTCATAGTTCATCACTGCTACCCCCACCTTATATCTGTTTCATTTCTTTCCCTCTTTCCTGCTATTCTCTCATTCATCCTCATTTTTGCACTCTCAGTTGCCTTATCTGCCTCTCTTGTCCACATGGCAGTAAATTTGGCCACCGGCAACTCTGAAGCAGCATATATTACAGCTTTAGTTATCAGACAATCATTGAAGATATTTCCCAGTTTTAGTTCCAACTCTTAAAACAAGCTGCTAATTGGCCTAGTTTTGATCAGGTAACCAAATCTGGAACTTTGGACTGTGGCCAAGGGACAAAGTTACATTGTCCAAATTGGCTGCCCCATAACCATAGAAGTAGGGAAAATCAGAAAAGGAGAGAGGAGATCTAGGCAGAAAATAAGTATTCCGTGCAGTAGATTTGGCTTTAGGCAGTTCTCATACCTCCAATAGGATGCCCTTCTGGTAGTTCCTTATCTGTTACATTTTGCAATAAAACAGAATTCCAAAATGTCTTCACCAGTAACTAAGAGAATGCCAGTCATCCTAACTAGACCAAGGTAAGATCATGCTTTTAAAGAAAGTGATATGATATGCAAAAATGCTCACAATAAAAACTTCAGTGAAAGAGCAAGGCATAGAGCTTATTGTGCAATATGTTGAACATATATCAACATAATAATAGTTATATCTGGGTGTCAGAATTATGATGTATTTTATTTTCTTCTTCATCTCCTTTCTATATTTTCTAGATTCTTTCACCAAAAAATACATTACTTAATAATCAGAAAATTAAAGGGGTAAAAGTTTAGTAAAGGGCTCATTAAAGGATTATCTGAGTAATTAAAAGGTAGGTTGCTCTGAATGCACCCAAGGAATTATGGTTCAGGAGTTCTGCTGTTGTTTTTAGAGTTCTCCTGGTTATCAGTGATGGTTAGCCTGTGATGAACCCAGAGAAGATTTGCCAGAAAAGGTATCAAGTTGTTGGGAATAAAGAGAATGCTGAAGAAGAGAGGGAAGTATGAAATAAGTCAAGCACATCAGCCTAAGTCTCATATGCAGGCGTTGTCACTTCACAAGTACAGTTAACCTGGCTTGCCACACAGATATCCTTATCCCAACATCTCTTTTGTGGATCAATTCCATGTGGGCTTTCTATGTTCATTATTACCCTATTGAAACAAATAAAAACTTTTAATATTCACTTGCTCTCTTTTTTGGTAGGTGCCCTTAAACCCTTCCTGTCTAAGCCTGTTCATGGAACCAAATCAAGAAAACCACTGTCAGACCAGCGGCAGTGAAGATGAAGGGCTGGGCCAGGCTCCAGTCAGGTCTAGTGAACATTTATAACTTACAGTTCCCTAACCTTAAGTATTCTGAGGATCAGACACTTCTCTATGAGCTGATCTGGCACTTCGATTGGAAATATCAGCTTAACTTTTAACAAGAAAAAAAAAAATCAAAGCTACAAGCTTACAAATTCTGTAAGTCAGTAAAATTCAAGGGAACACTCGAAATTGATAATCCATGTCAGTTTTGATAATCATAGACTCCTATACTCTGACAGAGGAGTGAACATTTAAATGATGAAGACTCTCTTCACGTTTACCAGGATGGACATTCTGGCCACTTTTGTCTTTCTCAATCTTTCAGGCTAGAGAATATTTGAGTGCCAGGTCAATTACACTCTTCCCTGAGCAGCTAAAACAGCTTGAAAAAATATTGTTGTCATTGTGTCAGATCAAGTGCAGAGGAGCAGAAATATGACTTGAGAATCTCAAAAGGTATTAGGCAGCAGGTTAGGTAGAAATTAAATTCCATTTGCTGGGATTCCATATAACACCTTGAGAGCAAAAGTGTTCATTCTCTTTATTAGTGCTGGATTTATGATTCAAAATGGAGATTAAATTAAGAAAAAATACAAAACTTGATGTTCTAAATAGCTCTTTAAATTCAAGACCCTCAGTTGTGTGCTTCAATATCTGACCTGGCCTCTGTAGTACCAGAGTCTCTCTGGACCTAATCTGTTGAGTTCACTGCCATTAAGACAATTTTTATAAAGCTATTTTCATCATACCAGTCTTTTGCTAGGAAAACTGTAATAGCTTTTGAACACTCATGAAACAAGTCTGGATTCAGCTGTCCAGCTCTCACAGACCTCCAAAATCCAGCCTAACCTTGCCTGACAAATTAACTACTCCAAAGCACTTTCTTTCCCCCACCTCATTATCGTACAGATGTTCTGACTTACCTCAGCCTTTCTTTACACTGGTCCCCATCACTCCAAGCATCAAAATTTATCCTCAGTGCCTAGTCAAGCCTTTATGTTATCTTTAACTTGACTTTACCAGTCTGCACGAGTCTCACCCTTCTCTGAGTTACCGCAACATTGACGGGCTTGAAAATTCACATTCACTGAGAATCCACTACAAGCTAGACTCTATACATGTTATTTTGCAGAAATCTTATTTTATCTTCATAAGGACCCTATAAGACAATGACTATTACCTTATTTCATCATCAATGAGAAAAATTTGATGCAATCCTCTGAAAGCATGAGCTATGGAACCAGTACCATGTCCTTCTCACCCCTTTACTACCTAGTGACAAGTACTGAGTAAATATTTTTTTCATATTTTTATTTTTTTATTATAGTTGACATACAATATTATATTAGTTTCAGGTGTATGACACAGTGATTAGACATTTATATAACTTATGAAGCGATCACCCCCATTAATCTAATACCTATCTGATATCAGACATAGTTATTACAATACCACTGGCTATATTCTCCATGCTGTACTCTACATCCCCATGACTGTTTCTGCAACTAGCAATTTGTACTTCTTAATCCCCTCTCCCCTTTACCCAACTCCCATCCCACAAACTTGGTGCCCAATAAATATTTTGTTTCACTCATAAAACATTACCAAATTTATAAGTGAAAGAGCTCAATCAAGTTCAGACCTGAATCTGTCTCCAAATGCCATGGTTTTATGTATACATACAGACAGACAGAAACAATATGTCATGTGGGTGAGAATTCACTAAATATCAGTGGATCATTTGCTACCACTCAGGGCAAAGCACTCTAAGGCTTCGCTAACTGAACAGTGTTTTGTAGCAAAGTAGGCAGCACAAGGTGCTTTATCACACCTTCCCCATAACAGTCTCCATAAAAACACAATATAAGTAAGAGTGTTGTGCTGGCTGTGCAAGTGACCATTTCAGGGCAAGTCTTCCAGTCACTATCAACCCCTTCTACCCACCCCACCTCTCTCAAGTCCTCATACACAGAAGCGTTGTTGCTGTTGTAAAATGAACATAGCCACATTAGCTAAAGGGGACACACACACACACACTCACCCTTCAACATTCATATGGATTCAGGCAATGCATATACACGGCTCAGCTTTAAAATCTATACCAAGTCACAGGTGTAACTAAATTTGCCTCTGAAATACTAACACTGCAGATGATTCATATTAAGTGAGACCTACTTGTTTTCATTGACACTGACCAATAGTGATAAACCATGTATGCTCAGCTCACTCTTTACTATTTGAGGGTCTGGATATCCGGGCATCCTGACAAAAGGTGTGGAAACTCACTCACATGGCTTCTGAATCATGACTTCTTAAATGTCTCTAAGTAAAATTAAATTTAGAAATATTAATGTGCTATATAACTCCTCTGATCAAGGGTAAATCAAAATCCTATGCCTTGTTCAACTCAACACAGAGAAGAAATGACTAAGCCTAGAGCCCGATGTTTCAATTTAACATGTCCATGATACCTGTGGGACCTAATAATGTTTCATCTGTCTCCTTGGTTCATGGTACTCATCATAATATAGTCTTATTGAAAATAATGATTCTTGTCTTTTTCATCCCTGGCTGCTTGAGGGTTGGCTGCCATCATGAATGACAAAGTAACTACCCAGACTAGGAAGTTCATGACCAATAGACTTCAATGGAAACAAATGGTCATAAAGGTCCTTCAACCTGGGAAGGCAACAGTATGTAAGACAGAAATTTAGAAAAAAACTAGCCAAAATGTACAAGACCACACCAGGTGTCATCTTTGTATTTGGATTCAGAACCCAAGATGGTTTTGGCATGATTTATGACTCCTTGGATTATACAAAGAAAAATGAACCCAAACATAAACTTTCATGTCATGGCCTGTATGAGAAGAAAAAAACCTCAAGAAAACAGTGACAGGACCACAAGAACAAAATGAATAAAGTTAGGGGGACTGCAAAGGCCAATGTTAATGCTGGCAAAAAAGTGAGGGGTAGAAGGAGTTAAAAAATTCATCAGTGACTTTATCTGTGGTGATCAAGCAGATTTTTCATGAGAAGATTAATAAACTAGAAATTTTATGTGAAAGAGAGAAAAATAATGATTCTTTCCAATAAAGTTTAATAGATCAGTATTCATGAATTTGTTCATTATGCACTCTCTATTTAACTATACTGAAGTACTGAATTCGGCACAATGACAGATGAAACGGCGTTTTTCAGGTTTAGTTACTATTTCTCAACACTTGGGATTTAAGAGAGCTGCAATCACAATTTATTAGTTGACAGGGCTCTAAGAGTACCAAAAATGAATAAAGTTGTTCAAATGAGGAGGGAGAGAGTACATTCCTGTCCACCTAATTCACAGAACAAGAGTTCCTCTGAGCTTAAGCTTAAATTGTTTGCTTATTGACTTCAATTATTTTGAATACGGAAAGGCTCCCCTCATTTTGTTATATATTTTACTCATCTAAGTTCTTTCTCTCTCCTCTGCTAGATTATGCACTGAGAGCTGAGATGAGGTTTACTCGCCTTGGTAACTTCTAATTCCCACAACTGTGCTAGCACCATGCATGTGACTCTCAATTAAACAACTGGGAAACTGAATTCCTAGAAAAAAAAACAAGACCAGAATTTCATTTGGTTAAATAATTAAGGCCTATATGGAGGCCTAATTTGCAGTGAGCGCTGTACTAGATATTTTACATAAATTATTCTTAATCTTCACAACTCCAAAAGTTAGGTTTTTTGGCAGATGAGGAAATAGGCTTGAAGAAGTTGAAAAGTGGACCACATTCTCACAGCTGTCAGTGGTAAACTAGGGCTCAGATCCAGGGATGTCATTTTATCAACATCAGGATGCTTCCTTGAAGTTATAAACCAAGAACTAGTAGTCCCTCATAGAAGTCAGTACAGGGCCTTCTACTCCACATCCCTCAGGTGAGCCTGTGATTTCCAGTGCTGTTTACAGCCTTTCTTCATAAACAGCCTGTTACGCTGCCTGCTGTGTGTTCCCTCGGGGTAGCAGTTAGATGACAGCTATTGAAACTTCAGTTGCCAAAGCTTTTTAAAAGGAAATGAAATTAAAGTGTAAATCTGGGAATTCCTGTGCCATGTGGCCCCTGCAGTGCTCCATCTGTCAAGACTCAGGGAGAGCTGGTCTTGCAGACTTCAGAAACTGTCATTCATTTGATAGCTTTGCATTATTTCTTCTGGGAAAACCCATTGTTGGGCTCAAAGCATTATTGATTTCATCTTTTTGCCCTAAACTTCCCATCAAAATGCCTTACTGTCAGACTTCCTGCAGAAGCATAATTAATTAAAATTTTCATTCCTGCGTCATCTTTACTTACAAAACCTACAAAACATACTTACAAAAAGAAAAAGTATTTGCTTTTTTTGAAAAACAAAAAATTGAGTTAGACCATTTTATAATACTCCTAAATAGATGTTAAGCTCCAAAAAAGAAACTGTTTTTATCCGAGATTTCTGCAGACACATCAATGGGGACTTTAAGTTAAGGTCAGCCTAATACTAATAACCACATAATTCCCTTCTCTCAGCCCTGGCAGAGATTTTGTGAGCTTTTCTAACTTAATAGTAAAACCACCAAAATCTCTTAGAAGTCCATATGCCTCCAGTGAAACAATTTAATTGTTGCCAAGGCTACAAAGCTTTCCACTATAGCTTAAAATAATAAAAACTAATCAGGGGGAGAGGTTAGTTCAAATCATTTCTCTCACCTTCTGCAGGGTCCTAATGAATGTTTTATCCAAATAAATAATGGTTCAGTGCTCATCTGTCTTAGAAGTAAAGTCAGTGTCTAAATTACAGTCAGGTACCACATACTGATGGTTTGGTTAATGATGAGCCACATATATGATGGTGGTCCCATGAGACTATAATAGCGCTGAATTTTCTGTAAAAAAATGGAAGGATATGTAGTTATTTCTTCTCTAACAAAGCAATATCTATGGGTCTTGGCAATAGACTTTTTCTCACTCACAACATCTCAGTTTTAAGGACAGATTACATCCCAGTCAGCCACTGACCTGTTTCAGCAGAGAAGCCTGTCCCCAGAGCACTACATATTCAGAGGGCACAACATCCCTCCCAGATCTTCACAGTATATTACCATAAATTCTTTGCTGGAGACCTAAGGTTCTGTACAAGGACACAGAGCCACAGGAGCTACCTTAAGAAGTATCAAGTGACACTGTCCCTTTAGTAAAATCTATCAATGGTAGTGTGGAGCTAGCCCTTTCCAATGTATTGGAAATATTTTCAGGTTGTAGTGATGTTAAGCACAGATAAGTTTTACTTCTCCCATCGATTTAGAGCCAGAGAGTGCCCTTTGAGCCAGACAGGGTCAATGGAACCAAAAACAAATTTCTAAAGTCAAAATATTGAGTTCTCAGTTCTACACCCTCCCCATGTTAAACACTCTTTTTAAAATAAATGCCACAAAGTTCTGGCCACTGCTTCAAAACCATGTTTACATGACAATCGCCTATGTTCCTTTATCTCTCCACCTTAATTTCTTATTCCTACTGATCCTCAGGCCACCTTTCATTTTCTCCTAACAGTCACTATTGTGGTGATCTGTGCCTTATTCACCCAGTTTCTCTTTGATATTTCCAATCAATCTAGCCTACATTCTTATTCATGAGCGGCATTAACAGTTTCAGTGTTCTATTTCTGATCCTGTTGGAAGGAAGTGGGGGGAGGGCTTATGGGACAGTATTTATAAAGTCTACAGTAGTGTACAGTAATGTCTTAGGCCTTCACATTCACTCACCACTCACTCACTGACTCACCCAGAGTAACTTCTAGTCTCACAAGCTCCATTCATACAGGTATACCACTTTTATCTTTTATACTGTAATTTTACTGTGCCTTTCTATGTTTAAATATATTTATTTAGATATGTAAATTGTGTTACAATCGCCCACAGTTTTTGGTACAATAGCTTACTAAAAAGTTTGTGGCCTAAGAGCAACAAGCTATACCATATAGCCTAGATGTGTAGTAGGCTATACCACCCAGGATTGTCTAAGTGCATTCTTTGATGTTCACATGATGATGAAATTGCCTAAAGATACATTTCTCAGAATGTATCCCATCATTAAGCAACACATGACTGTTCAGTAGTCTCCCATTATCCTGTTTCTTTTTCTACAGTTTTATGCATCTGCAGCCAACCATGATCTGTAAATGTTAGATGGAAACTTCCAGAAATAAACAATTCCAAGTTTTAAATTGTGTTTCATTCTGAGTAGCATGATAAAATCTTTTACCATCCTGCTCTGACTTGTCATGGACGTAAATTATCCTTTTGTCCAGGGTCTCCATGCTCCATACACTCCCCAGCCCATTAGTAACTAAGTGGCCTCAGTTATCAGACCCACTATCCTGATATCATGTTGCTTGTATCAAGTAACCCTCATTTTACTTAATAACAACCACAAAGCAGAAGAGGAGTGATGCTGGCAATTTGGATATGCGAGAGAGAAGCCTTAAATTACTTCTTTTAAGTGAAAAGGCAAAAATTCTCAAATTAAGGAAAGAAAAAAATTATATGCCAATTTTGCTAAGATAGCATAAGAATGTACGGTATCTTCTATCTGTGAAATCCATACTAGTTTTGCTGTCACGCTTCAAACTGCAAGTGCACTAAGTGCTTGGTTAAAATGGAAAAGGCACTAAATTTGGGGGTGGAAAACATAAGCAGAAAATACATTACTGACAGTAATGTGTTGTGCCAGAAAGCATGGAGTCTATATGAGGACTCAAAAGGATTCCCTGAAATGAGTGACATCTACTGCAAGTAAGAGATGGTTATAATAAGGTATTTTGAGAGAGAAAGACCACATTTATATAATTTTTACTACAGTATATTGATATAATTGTCCTATTTTATTAATTATTGTTGTTAATTTCTTGCCTAATTTATAAATTAAACTTTATCATAGGTATGTATGTATAAAAAAAAAAACACTATATATTGGGTTTGATACTATCCACAGTTTCAGGCATCCACTGGGGATCTTGGGATGCATCTCCTGGGGGTAAGCGGAGACAACTGTACTTGAGAGTACAGTCTCTCAGTGATTCTTGATAATATGAAAGAAAAGGTAAGTAAGAGTTTGGGGTATAATTACATATCTTTGATTCATTCTTTAATGTTGTGATCAGATTTACTAATTGAATCTAAGACTTCCTCAACTTTTTTCATTTTCTTTCCCAGATGCACAAACTGAAAGCACAAATTTTAAGGTCTAACAGACCTGGGTTTGAGTTGACAGGTTCACACCTTTCCCAGGTACATCAAACTATAAAGTCACTAAAATTCTTGAAATATCAGTTTCTTCATTTATTAAATGAAGACAATTGGGCTTATCTACAAGTGATGCTGTGAAAATAAAATGAGAAAATATAAGTAAAATATTTCACATAGTATTTGGTATATTCTAGTCCCAATAAATAAAATTTTCTTCTTCTAAAATTATAGTGTAGTGGTCCATTCCTCTATTTCTGCTTCATCTGAACATGGCAGATTTTTTAAAAGTGATACAAAGCAAAGACACGTTAATTCTTTTTCTGTTTTTCACTTTAAAATTCTCATTTGATGAAAAAAGATTCTGTGATTCATGCCTGCCATGTTTCTTTTCATGTAATAACTTAGATGATTTCCTCAGCAATAATCAAGTCAAAATATGAATGAATAACTTCCAAGATTCTGTTTGTTAACAAATTTAAATAAAATGTCACATGAATATAAAGTCACTTTTCATATCTCAATGCTGCCATGAGGATAGGCTTCAAATAAAACAGGAAAAATAAATATAAAATTACTTATTTTTAATTTCTTCCTTCTTCCAGCCAGGGAAAGGCACTAATCAAAGTATTAAGTGTAAGAAAAGATGAACTCTATGAGTCAGTTGTTGAGTATCTACAGTTGCAAAATTGCATAGCTATCCATTGAAGAGAATCTTGCCTTCAATTTTATTTATAAAAAGTGATAACATGTTGAATTAGGAAGAAATTAATATTTGGTCTTACTTCTTCCATTAACTCACTTTATTATTCTGGGGAAATCATTCATTTTGCTGAGTCTCAAGATAGAATTTAGTAAAACCAGAGCAAGTGTCAGCCTACTACAACCCTGCCTGTTTTTGTAAATAAAAATTGATTGATTGAAAAACAACCCCGCCCATTTATTACATATAATCCATGGCTTCTATTGCATTACAATGGCAGAGTTGAGTGTTGGCAACAGAAACCATATCTCTCAGAAAGGCTAAAATATTTACTATCTGGCCCTTACAGAAATTTTCAGTTTTGATGCATTTCAATTTGACAATTTTTTATGGTTTATGCCTCTTGTATTTTATTTAAGAAATAACCTACTCTAAGGTTAGAAATATTTCTTTTAGGTATTTTTCTAGAAGCCTTAGAATTTTAGCTTTTTATTTTATTTCAAGTTAGTTTTGTGAATAGTATGAGTTAAGAATTGAGTTGAATTTTCTGGAATTTGGATATCTATTTGTTCCAGAAACACTTATTGAAAATATTTTTCTTTCTCATTGAATTGCTTTGGCATCTTTGTTAAAAGTTAATTGGTCGTATATTTGTGGTCTATTTCTCAAATCTCTATTTTTTTCCACTCGTCTGTATATTTCAGCATATACCAATACTACATAACAACGATTACTGCGAAATTATAAAAATCCCTGAAATCAGGTAAGTTCTACAGTTTTATTCTTTTTAGAATTGTTTTAGGTATTATGAGTCATTTGGCTTATCATATAAATTTTAGAATCAGCTTTGAAAATTATGAAACTTGCTGGAATACTGAGAATTTCACTGAGCCTAAAAACCAGTTTGGGGAGAAATAACATCTTAACATTATTGAATAATGAGTTAATATAAACCTCCATTCATTTATATCTTTTAATTATTTTAACAGTGTTTTATAATCATCAGTGTACAGGTCTTTTAAATATTTTGTTAAATTTTCCCTAATAATATCACATTTTGGGATGTTATTACAAATTATTTTCTGTTTGCTTTTCAGTTTCAAAAAGATTATGGACAGGATATAGAAATAAAATTTTTTTTGTATATTCACTCTGTATCCTCTGACCTTATTTTTTTTGTAAATCACCTTATATGCACATGTCATACTTTAATAAAGGCAATTTTACTTCTTCCTTTCCAATCTGAATATGTTTTATCTCTCTGCCCTACTTTATTGAATTTATTAGAACCTCAAGTACAATGCTGAATAGAAATAATGAGACCAGGTGCTCTTGCTTTGTTTCTGATGTGGAAAACATTTGGTGTTCCATCATTAAATATGATTCAGCCCTTTATAAGTTTGAGAAAATTTTTTTCCATTCTTTGTTTTCTAATAGTGTGTATCAAGGATGGTTGTTTAATTTTGTCAAATACCTTTTTTTCTACACCTATTGAATTGATTGTATGGATTTTATATATATAAATCCAGCAAATCCAGCAACAAACAAAGCTAAAGTCTCAAACTGTAGCCCTCCCTACTTGAGAAGATCAATATAAATGATTTCCTGTAGGAAAAACTTGATACAGAATATAATCCAGAAAAATTTCAAACATAAGACTGGCAATGACCAAGGAAGACAGAATTTCTGGGCAGACTATACTATCATGAAAAATAATTTAGTCTGGAGGCAGTCATTCGTTCAAAACATCACACTTCCTTAACAAGCACACTAACATTGTAAGCAATAAATCTTGAACTGAGCAAACAAAACTTTACAGCTTAGCCATCATTTCATCATCAGAACAGGAAAACAGTCACAGTTCTCACACTGAAAGTATTAGACTTAGACCTTAGACTTTTCCAGATCATGTGTATTTGGAGCTAGACACTCTTGTTGGGGGAAGTCTGACAACATAAGTAAAGAAAGCCTGTTTCACCAAGACAGAAGAACAAAGCATAAACACAGAGAGGAGTGACTGTGCCAGCCTGCAGGGAGTAAGAGATGGGAATTATGCTGCATCAGAGAACATAATTTTCAGAGTTCTGGGACTAGTCCTTTATAGATAGAGAAACGATGCAATTTTTCTTCTAAGCCAGGTATATTGGTTTCTTAGGGCTGCCAAATTACCATAAACTTGGTGGCTTAAAATTACAGAAATTTATTTTCTCATTATTGTCAAGGTCAAAAGTCTGAAATCAGTAACACTGGGCCAAAATCATAGGAGCATCAGGACAACATTCCCTCTGAAGTCTCTAGAGAAAACTGCTTCCTTGCCTCTTCCAGATTCTGGTAGCTGCCAGCATTCCTTGGCTTATTGCCACATGACTCCAATCTCTGTGTGCCAAGTCTCTCTCTGCTTCTTTCTTATAAGGAGATTTCATTGCACTTGGGGTCTACTGAGATAATTTAGGATAGCCTCTTCTTACCAAGATACTTAAAAATCACATCTGTAAAGTTCCTTTTTCCTTAGGAGGTAAAATTTATAGGTTCCATGAATTAGGACCTACCTGATATTTTCAGAGGAACATTATTCTACCTAATTAATACACCATGACATCTTGGAGAGTAAAAAGAGGGACCGATGTCTAATTCCTCAAGGATAAAAGACAAAATCCAGGTCTGTCTCAAACAAACTGGATGGATGTTCTCCCTGGAGTTCATACATGGGCGAGAGATGACCTGGTATCCATTAGGCCGTAACAAATCCCATTACATCACCTCTGCACTGATTATAAATATTCTCCCTGAAACTGCCATAACAAGTAAGTACCAAATTCACTTCCCACTTCTGAGTTCTATAAGAGATTGCCATATCTTTCTAATATATTCTCATTTATTTTTTTAAATGAGAAATAAATATTTAGAGAAATTTCTGTCCTTTGCAATCAAACAATCCCTGATTAAGACACAGGAAAAACTTCTGAAGAGTCAAATTTCATTTCCTCTCCCATTTATAAACATATTGTATCCTTCTTGAATGAACTCACATATTAAGCCTTTCCTACATAAATGTCAAATGACAGACTTGTATCTCTGTTTAGTAATAAACTAATAAATCCTCCATGTGTCAGCAAACAAGTAAGGGGGAAATTTGCAATGACAAAAAGACTTTCTATGAAACAATAACATCCATACACCTGCCCTCTTGACACCTAAGCTAACCTTTATTGGACTACATGAAACACCAGTAACCTTCCCTTCAGTGACAATAATATATTACGAGGTTAAAAAAAAAAAGAAAAATAAACTGTCCTGTGCCACATAGTATATTTTTGCAATAATTCAATCATCATGTACCAGAGACTAATAAGCATATCCCACCATCTTTCAAGGCACAAATGAACAAATACCACTCTCTAGGAAAACTTTTCATACATTTGAACAACCAAAAATATAAGATCTCAGAATATACAGAAACAACAAAAAAAAAGCTTTTATCTATATCACTACAGCTTTTAAAACTGAAGCTACTGATTTTTATTACCGATCCAATTGTATATAATATACCACTGAAGTTATTACTTGAGTGGTCACTAAAACGATTGTCTGTAATTCAGAGTCATTCCAATACAGCCTTCACATTAAGATACTCTGCTCTTTGTTTCATTTTTAGAAACAGTGCATGGCAAAGAGATGCCCTTTCTCTATTAATATTATCAGACTTTGTATTTGAAATGAAACACAATTTGTGTATCTCCCCCCCTCCCATTCCTTCCTTTGAAATAACAAAAGTTAGGACAGTTGCTTAATTAAAAATAGCTGCAAAGTACTAAATTGGTGCTATAGTTTCAACTAAACTCCAAACTTTTCATTTATAGAAAGGTACATTAATCTAATAAAGTCAAGAAATCTTAAAAATATAGAGAGAGTAGGTATTGGGTTTAAAAAATGATAATATTAACTACTTCTTGATATTATTTACGTGAAATAAGTCAGATAGAGAAAGAAAAATATCACATGGTTTCACTTATATGTGGAATTTTAAAAAAATGAATGAACAAATGAAACAAAACAAAAGCAGAATCATAAAACAAAGAACAAAATGAATGGAGAAGAGTGGAGGCATGAGTGAAGAAAGTGAAGGAGTATATAGTTGATGACAGTGATCATTTTGCAGTGACAAATGGTTGCTACACTTGGTGTGATGAGCACATTGTATGATATATAAATGTCAAATCCCTGTGTTGCATATTTGACACTTATATATATATATGATTGTATGTATGTATGTATATATGTATGTGTGTATGTATATAGTTGTATGCCAATGATAATTTTAAAAACCTGAAAAACAATAACTGCTTTTTTTCTTGAGAATATAATGTGACACATATTTCTTAAGCCTATTCAACACCAGACACTATTGTAGAATAAAGTTTCTCCCCGTGAGGCATTTGCAAAAGTCTAGAGGAAACAGAATAATCTTGGTAAAATAAATAAAATTTATTGGGTTGTCAAATCTCCAAAACAGAAGATCAGAGGTTTTTTGAATACCAGTAACTCTTCAGTCCTTAAAACACAAAGGCTCAATCAATAATTGCCAAATTGAAGAAAGTTACATAATACACCATTCACAGTGTTACATGACAATGGCATTTAGAATGACTTAGAAATGTGTATACGAATTCAGAGGTGAGAAAAATTTGTTGGGTTAGGAAGGTTCAGGCAGGTGATACTAGGAAGGGAGGGATCAAAATTGGCTCCTAAAGTGGAGGTGGAATTTATATAGCAATATAAAAGAACCCAGAAGAAATATGCAAATTACATTCAACAAATGAAGGAGAAGCTGGCTGTGCCAATGTCAGTGCTGGCAAATAAAATTAATGAATGCTAAAACTGGTAAAACCAGCTGGGGAGAAAGTATGTAGAGTTTTTCCATGCACACATATGAGTCAGGACTTTTTCTACCCTGAAGCAATAACATTATCAGCCAGGCTAGGAGTAAAGACAACTGGGTTCAAGTTCCTATTCAAGAAATATGTACTTAAAAAGGAATTACAAATTTAACAGTGCTTTGACCATACAGCATCTACATATTCACATAAAAAATCTCTGATGGGTATAAGGCTTATCATATTGTTTTTAATTTGCATTATCCTACTGGGTAATGCAATTATATATCCTCTTATCTATTTATAGGTTTTTTTGAGCCTTCTATGAAATACCTATTCATGTGCTTTTCTTATTTCTCTATTGTATTGTTTCTTTATGATTGACTTGAAGGATACTTCATATATTCTGCATATGAAATCCTTTCTAACTTTTTCCTTTGTAAAAGTTTTCTCCTAGTTTGTAGGCTGTTTCTTTATAGTGTTCTTGCATTGAAATGAAATTCTTCATTTTCACGAAGTTATATTTATTATTCATTTTCTTTATAGTATGTAATTTTTGTTTCCTTAAGCAATCCTTTCCTATAGCAAGTTCATAAAGCCATTCTATATTTTCTACTAAAGATTTTAATTAAAGTTTACCTTTCCTATGTCATTCCACTTGGTCTAAGTTTGTTGTATCATGTGATAGGTATACAAGTTGATATTTCCACATGGATAATGATACTACATAATTTTTTAATTTTCCATCTTTCCCCCACTAATTAGTCTGTTTTACGGACTTCCCATTTTGTACAGATGTATTTCAGCATTCTTTATTTTCTTCTTTATGTCTAGTTGTTTAAATCCCTGCTAATGCTACACTGTTGTAATGACTTTAGCTTTGTAATAAATCTTGATATCTATTAGGGCAAACCCCTAAGTACTATCAAGTTCCATTAAATGTTGCTCAAATTGCATAAATGTGCAGATATACATGACACACACCTCACTAATAGACATGAGATATCATCTTCTGTCTTAGCTTAAGTATTTGTACCACCCACTTAAGAAAGAAAAGCAAATGCCAGATTACCTGGGTACATCTCAGCCACCTACAAGGGAAACATTCCAAACATTAACTCTAAATTAGGAGGAAATATATTACCTTTGGAGACAAGAAAAGTTTTTATTTACCTTCTCGAAACAGTGATGAGTTTAATAGGTGGTGAGAAATTTTTGAAATGACTATCCCAAAAACGAATCTATGAAAAAAAAAAAAAAATCTGTCCAAGGATACCACAAGTGGCTATAGATGCAACAATACGTGAGTTCATTTTGATCATAACATTTACATTGAAATGTATAAAGGATATTATTTAGAAACAAAATCCTTGAAAATGCTCTAGTTTTCTCTAATTTATATATCATCTCTTTCAGTCCTTCCGGTATAAATTATTTTTCAAATACTATGCCTCTTAACTCATTCAAGTACCACAATTTTTTTTTCTAAAGATTACACAATGAAAGGAATTATAGTTGAACACAGAATTCTACTTGAATAATCAAGCTCATTTGGGAAGTCATGGCGAATGTCTGCAGCTGGGCTGTAACAGCATAACTGGGCTCACAGCTCCAAGAGCGTAAATGTCAGCAGGAGAACACTTGGATACTGGGTAACATCTTCCCTTCACAGCAGCCTCTTGGTTAAATGGAATGTTGTGCTCTAAACTAAATTACTTCTCATCTATTTGTGAAACTCAGTTGGATACATGTTTCTTATATAAACAACTGCTGGAGATAAATCTGCCAAAACTGGCATGGAAATTTGTATTTTTAGGTATGTAAAACATTTAGACCTAGAAATGAAATCCAAGAAAAATATGTTATTTTAGTTCCAAAATTTTCCTGTACTTTGTTAAATACATTATAATGTTTAATACATAAATTTATTATTGGTCTCTTGGTAGCACAAAAATCATACACATTTCTCTGAACTGTCCCCCAGTGACCAACTTCCTTCCAGGGCATTTTAGCTGCTACCAAGGAGAAATCAGTAACAAGGGAATCTAAATAAGTTGCCAAAACTCTTCAATATTGAAGACAACAAATAGGGCACAGTAGGGCCTTTCTTCAGGGGTCATTACTTAAATACACAGAAACAGAGAAAATTCCTTTCCAATGTTTTTACACATTTGAAAAAATGGTAGAGTTCAAGAGTTAGGGAGATATAAATTACACAGAGCCCTGCCATGGCTTCACCTATGGGAAGGTAGAGCTATAAGGATAAAAACTTGAAAAATATTCAAATAATATTGATTTCCATTAAAAGGATGAAATTTTGTGACAGGGAGAATTGAGGTCATAAGAATTCCAAAGGCCTGTTGTGCGGGATAAATCATTCTATTCCCTCAGATAGCTTTTAATCCCCACTCCATAGCCTACAGTATATTTATTTACAGAGTCTCCATCATCTATGCCCCACTCTCCACCTCTAAAGCAACTATATCAATGATGATCTCAGACAGCCCCAGCTATTGTTCAGAGAGAACAGAAAATCCCACACCAGGATAAGCGAAATTGAAAGCAGGAGCTGTATGTATTTTAGGAAATTACTCTCTGTTCAAATCCTGACTGATAGGAGAAGAAGAGCATTTGCTATTAGGTGTCAAGCGTTCTCCTGGGTACAGGTAATCCTTTTGACATGGCATTCGATTTGACAGATGGGAGATTTGAGAGAAATAAGTGCAGTGGTCACTCCTTGTATCCCTCCTTCCTAAGATAGATTGTGGGTTTACTTGTTCAGGACTAATTTCAACCCATCCAGCATGGCCAAGCAGGTAAGCTGGAAAATTATATTTCCAAATCTCTCTTGCAGCCAACATTTTACATGTTATTCAACAGCTACCAATCAGGTAGTCTTGTGCAGGACCTTAATTCAGAACTAAGTCATTTGGAGGGAAAAGAACTCACTTATTTCAGACTTTCATGAACTAGGGTAGATTTACACGAAGCAAGTGTAGCAAGACCAAAACATCTATTTTCCTGGCACTGAGGCTGGCAGAACTGATGAGCCCTAGTGTCAGTAGCGATGGTGGTAGCTGCCTGAGTAGCAGCTTTATCCTCTGGCAGAGACAGCAGCAGCTCCACTGGTAGCCTGGTCCTATGCTGTGGTTCTGGCAGTAGTTCAGAAAGAGTGTTTCTTCAAAGTTCTCAATGAAACTTTGAGCTCTTTATTTATTTCTCTGAATAAATACTCTTCTGGTTAAATAAGGCACACTGGATTCTGATGATATATATATAATCTGACTGCTAATAAATTTTTAAAATCTATGAAATATCCTAGAGTTAAACAGAAAACAATCATTGAATAAAATAATCTACTAGCACTATAAAAATTAACAATGGATTGAGTTTAGCCTTGTTTTTAACAAATGATTTACATAGTTATACAAAAATATCTATAAATCGGACAAAAGAGACTTTGCCTCAGATGCCAAGAAAATACAAGCAATCTTAAAATGACAAATTGTATTCGTAAATTAATTTGCAATGAAGTGGCTGTGACCTTGATTGTATTTGTATAGATCACTGTTGTAAGTGGCGACTGAGTCATCTCAAAAATATTATGTAAGCTTTACTAAAGCAGAAATACCACAAAATTGCCATAAAAAATAAATAACTATCACATTATGAAACTAGTGATTATACAAAACAAAAACAAATTAAGAAAGGTTTAATTTAGTGTGAATATTGGTTCTTGAGAGGACAAATGACTTTCATTAGATGAAGAAAACAGAATTGCTATAGAGCTCAACAGAATATTAAAAGTCATAATACTTATTTATTTTATGTCTAATTTTTCTTCAGAAAACTGTGGTATCTTTTTTCTAAGAAGTACATATACAACTAATATTATGCACAAATTTTTACCTATAATTAGGGGTATTTTGAGGATTCATAAGTACAATAGAGAAGGAAGGGCCAAAGAGATAAGAAAGGAAAGTTTTTATTAAGCACCTGTTAATTTAAAAAATAATAAAGATATTTGTATAAATGTTTAGCAAAGGGCTAGCTCAGCAAGCTTGGAGTGCTCAAACCCACATATTCCAAAAACAAGATTGACACTTAATTGGTTCCAGGGAAATAATTTCTAAGCCTTTGGAATATCCTACCTAATCAGCTTTTCTTTGTACTCCTAAGAACGTGGACCACACCAGATAGTTTATGCCAACAATGAGATTTATGGTAAATGCCTGTTTTTGTTCTCCTGGGCCTCTAGGTCGTGTTGTAACAGTTTAACCTCCAGAGGTAGGGTTAGATAATAGGCACTGCATGTCTACATGACTGACACCCAGTAAAGAGGCTAAACACCAAGACTCCGGTGAGCCTACCTGGTAGGCAAGATTTCATTCATATGATCACACATTATTGCTGGGAAAATTAAAAGCTATTCATGTGACTCTACTGGGAGAGAACAACTAGATGCTTGAGCCTGGCTTCTCCTAGTCTCTTTCTTATGCACCTTTTCCATTTGCTGGTTTTAATCTTTATTCTTTCTCTGTAATAAATTATAACCATGAGTAAACAACTTTTCTATGTTCTGTAAATCCTAGTGAATCATCAGCATAGTTAATTTGATTGCATGAAGTGGAGCTCGTAAAAGGATATTGCATGGGATGGAGTTAATAGAAGACAGATCATGGAAGAGAAAAGATCATGGAGGAGAACAGGAGAATCCATAGACAAAGAAAAATCATTTAGATATTCACCTGGCTTCAAAGTATAACCCGTAGATTATGTATTTATTATAAAGGAATAATGTACGTCTACAATATCTATCTCTGGTGGTCACCCCCTTAACCAACTGATGAAGCTCAGCATCACCAAAAGGGAGGCAGCCTGATGTGACGCAGTGAGAGGTTGATATGCAGAATTTAGATGCATGTACACACACAAACCACACACACACATACACACATGTACACTTGTCATTTATATGTATATAACTTTAGCAATTCAATTATTTATAACACAAAAATTGAACTTAGTATAGAAAAAGTGTAGAAATTTTGAAAGGGTGATCTCATCTATAGTACTCTTCTATATATATATAATTGAGTGTCTGAAATAGAATGACATATATAAAATTATAAAATTCTTTACCATTATATAGACTCATAGAATTATAAAGTCTTGGAGCTAAATGAAAGTTTGGACATTAGTATCACTGGGGAATTAACATCCAAAGAGCTCTCTATCTGGGTAGAATATTATTCTAGTAACTACTGTAAGAGTGGGGATGAGATTTAAAAAACAACAACAACAACGAAAAACACAACCGAACCCATACTCTTGAGAAACTTAGATTCTTATTGGAAAGATCTGACACACTGCTTTAGTAAATGCTATGGTTTTCATTCTGTAAACATCTTTGAAACTTTCCTGTTATAAGACTATCAGAGCCCAGGAAAAATCTGAACAAGAGGGCACATAAAATCTCACTTAAAAGACTCAGTTATTGACTTTTAAATTTTGTGCTCAAGTGTCCAGTAAAATTCTGCAGAGGAACATCATGAAACGTTGAAATGGAATTATCTTTGAAGTGTTTCCACACTGGAAATGTGACGACTAGGGGAAAGGAATCTCTGGACTAAGAGTCTTCAGACAGCCAGGCCCCAGCTCTGAAATGCACTAGGTGTATCACATGGAAAAAATTATCTAGCATCTTTGAGCCTGTTTTCATTATACCATGATGCCCACAATAATAACATTGAGGGATATTGTAAAAATAAAATAACTGAAATATGAAGAAGTTTTTGTTATCAATTCAGCCTCTGCAAATATTAGGCTAGGAAAGTTGAAGGACGTTTTGACAGTTGATTCTTGATCTCCCACTACCCCCACCTCTGCCTTTCCTTTGTATTCAGTTTCTACCTCCTTTCACTCAGAAAAAAAGTTTTAAGGG
This sequence comes from Cynopterus sphinx, assembly GCA_030015415.1. NCBI lineage: Eukaryota > Metazoa > Chordata > Mammalia > Chiroptera > Pteropodidae > Cynopterus > Cynopterus sphinx. The sequence goes on from CM057380.1 coordinate 35,773,190, forward strand.
TTTATGTTAATATTTAAGAAAGCAGCATTTTTGAGGGAGAAAAAAAAAATGGCCTAGATGACAGAGGCTTTGTTCATCCCTTTTGCAACCAAATCAAACTTGTTACAGAAACATGGAGCAAACAGCAAGGAAAGTTACCTGGGATCTAGATGAACAAGACCTACAACTAGGGAGAGAAATAAGAAATCGCCCTGTAATGAGGGAAGTAGAATGGGCAAGGATGTTCCACTCCCCAGCAGCTGAGTGAAACAAACTCTATGGCAGCGGTGCCCCGCAGCTACAGACACCTCTTCAAAGGGCTGTGTCTGCGAGAGGACTTTCACGGTGACAGAACTGCTCGCTCTGAGCACCAGCATCAGGGACTTCTTTAAGAAGAAAAGGAATGTGTCAAAAACAGGAAGAAACATTGGTAATAATTACATTCCTATTAACAAGTACCTCAAATGGAAAAAAATTAAGTGCTCCAACCAAAAGATAGAATGGCTGAGACTCACTTCAGATTAAAAGACACATGGAGACTAAAAGGAGGGTGATTGGAAAAGATTTTGCCTTGATGGACCTCGAGGGTATTGCACTGAATGAAATGGGTCGGATAGAGACAAATATTGTATGATTTCACATACATGTGTAATCTAAAGGACAAAATAAATGACAAGAACAAAAGCAGAAATAAACACATAGATGCAGAGAATATTTTGAGGGCTACTAGATGAGAGAAGGTTTGAGGGGACGGGAAAATAGTCAAAGGGATTAAGAGGTACAAATGGATAATTGCAAAATAGACATGGAGATGTAGAGTGTAGCATGCGGAAGATGGTTAATAATGTTGTAATAAAAATGTAAGGGGTAAGAGAAATACTAGATTTAGTAGGGTGATCGTTTTGCAAGTTATGTTAATTTCTCATACTAAGCTATACAACTGAAACTGGTATATCAATATATGCCAACTATAATTGAAAAAAACTCATTAAATTGTACAATGTAAATAGAAGCAACGAATTGTCTATTTTATTTCAATAACACTGGAAAAAATAAGTACATGGTAGGTGGTAGGTAGGTAGTTCAATAGATGATGATAGATAGATGATAGATAGATAGATAGACAGATAGATAGACAGATAGATGATAGATAGATAGACAGATGATAGACAGATGATAGACAGATGATGATAGATAGATAGATAGATAGATAGATAGATGATAGATAGATAGATAGTTGATTGATAGATAGATAGATAGATAGATAATGATAGATAGATAGGTAATGATAGATGATAGATGATTGATAGATAGATATAGATAGATTGATAGATGATAGATATAGATAGATTGATAGATGATAGATATAGATAGATTGATAGATGATAGAAAGAAGCACTTTATCAAGTAAAGTTCTAGTGACTACAACAGGAGAGCTAAACTTGACTCTTCCACATCAAACATGACTTGAGAAAGAAAAAGTACAAACATGTAATAAATTCAACTGCTTGAACAAGGAGCTACTTTGTTCTGGCAGATTGCAAGGACACTAGGTACTTTCAAAAAAGTCAAAAAATTATTTGCTATAAAATGTTTCTTAAATTGATTAGGCATATTTCTATAAGTTTTCCAGGGTAAACACACACACACACACACACACACTTTCTTAAGTTAACTTACTATTTTATAAAGGAATGTGGATATTAAAGAGAAGTATAGCTATTTAGATGAATGCTTTTTAACCCCAGAATGATAACTGGATGAAAACCATCAAAAACTTTCAAAGCAGCTGAAAATCAAAGCCACTGGCCCAAAATAAAATAAAATAAAATAATTAGGAATGTACCTTCATTTTTACAGGGGAATCGGGACTGTGGTGATGGAAAAAGCACTGAGTAAAGAGTCAGTTCTCTGGGATGAACCAAGACTCACTTGACTTTAGACAGATTACTTGACTTTTCAAAACTCCAATTTTCTCCAAGTAAATTAGATGCATATAAAGTCTTTTCAACTATAAAATTCTATGTATATCATTATTTTAAACTCCTGTTCAAACCTAAATTTCATTTATAATTCTGCCTTTTCTAAAACTGGAAATTGTGAGTTGTTCCTACAATATAATTATTTCCAATTTAGTTGACTAAAATAGATTTTAACTTCAGAACAGAATGCTTTTATGCCTAACCTCTGACATGGAATGCAGTAATATTTCTCATCAGACTACCAATGAGTCAAGCACATACTGAGCTTATCAAAAAAAAATGCATTTATTACTGAATACTAATTTCAACATTCAACAGAAAATACCATGAATTGAGATAATAAGTAAAAGCACTTTTTTCCACCTGCAGGGTAACTTCTAAAATGACTCCTTTACTGGATTTATTGTGCATTAATTTATTTTCTCTAAAATCGGTATGACTCTTAAAGCACCTGTCTTAATTGCCATGGTGCATTTTCTCTGCTTCAGCCTAACAATACTACATTGATAACTCTGCCTCATCTCTCAACCTGAATGAAAAACAAAAACAGAAGACCTGATGTATAAAACTAAGGTTCTATTTATTCTCCTGAGGTTCTATTTATTCTTTTCTAATAGGGGGACTATTAATGCCTGCAGCATACAATAAGTTAAATACATGTCAATCATGTTTTTGCCTTTTAATATTTAAGCAAACAATTCACTCATCACTGACTAAAAACATACTCGTTGTTTGTTTCTTGATATTGACCTTTTTTTCTCAGTAATTTCTGGCCATGTTCTAAACAGAAAAAATGATTTTCCAATACACATTACCATTTGCTAAATTTAATTTAACAAAAAGTTTTCAAATTCTTATCAAGTGGTCTACATCCACACTTTGAACTAATGTTTTGAGATGTGAAGATGTAGCTGATACTAAGATGCTATCCCTATTTTTATTTAATTTCTATTTAATGAGGGGAATATACCCATAAATAAAAATAACTGAAATTATATATATGAATGTATGTATATTATTTTTTATTATGGTAAGTCCTAAAAAGGCAGGTACAAAATACTGTGGCAACACCAAGAAGGAGACAGTTACTAATTTTTGCTATGAAGTTCCAGGGAAATTTCACAAGGGAAGGTGACATTTGAAGATCAGTGAAGTTACCTAGACAGAGATTCCTCTACTGATGGTAGATAAATCAACATGAGCAAAACCATGGAGGGCAGCAAGTGCGTAGATAATGGGAAAGATGAACTTATTCAGAGTGAACAATTTATGGGTGAAGTAACAAGAGATGGTTTGGATGATAATTGTCATGCCAAAAATCTCAAACACCATTCTATAGAAAATGTATAAGGAACAATATCTTTAGCCAGAATTATTAAATGATCAAGCTTCTGTTTATTTTGAAATGCTAACTCTAATGACAATATTGTGGGTAAACTATAAATGGATAAGCTGGAGATAAGGCGGGAGACTAGGGAGATATCTTCTTGAGGAATGATAGGCATAGAGAAGCCAGATTTTAGAAACATTTAAGAGATAAACCTTGTAGCACTTGCTGATGACATAAATATAGAGATGATGGTGGAAGGAATTAGAAAAAAAAAACAAAGAAATAGAACTGATTCAAATATATCTAGCTTGGAGAATAGTGAAGGAGCCATGCTAATGGGAGAATAAATGTGGATGTCAACATCAGACATATAGATTATAAGGTGTCTTTGACACATCAAAGTGAAATAAATGTACAGTTGTTTTTTAGAAAAAATGCAACTGAACTCAAGTGAAAGGTAGATTCTAGGGAGATGTACCTTTTGAATCAGCAATTACGCTTATCTAAAAAAAACCAAAACAATAATTTTTAAAGATCTATGCACCCCAATATTCATGGCAGCACAATTAACAATAGCCTTGATATGGAAGCAATCTAAATGCCCATTTACAGATAATTGGATAAAGAAGTTATGGTTCAAATATACAATGCAGTATCACTCAGTCATTAAAAAAAAGAAATCCTACCATTTGCAATGACATGGATAGACCTAGAGGTTATTATGCTGAGTGAAATAAGTCAGACAGAGAAAGATAAATACCACATGATTTCACTTTTGTGCAAAATCTAAGAAACAAAAAGAACAAACTAATCAAAAACAGATACACAAATACAGTGGACAATTTGGTGACAGACAGAGGGGAGAGGGGTGTTGGAGAGCTGGGAGAATGGTGTGAAGGGTTAAAAAAGTACAAACTAGTAGTTGATAGATGGTCATGAGATGGGGAACACGGCATAGGGAATGCAGTTAGCATTAATATATTGGGTAGGTGGAAAACCAGAGGAAAGAAGGAGCAATTAGGAGGATATAAATATCTAACCAATGCACTGTATACTTGAAACTAATTAAAATAAATAACTAAAATTTTTTTAAAAAAAGGAAAAAAGGTGCCTAAATAGCAGTAGAGGTTATGAGGGTAAGTGTGATAACCTAGAGAAAGTTTATATGGGAAGGAAAGAAGAGAAATAATGGCAGGGCCCTGAAGAATACCCACATGGAAGGGGCAAAGGGAGAAGAAAGAGAAGTTGTTGAAGATGCTGGCACTAGATCTGTCATCTAATGAAATGAGAGAACAGGACATATCAAAACACAAAAGGGCAATGAAGACCTATTACAGAAACCAGTGAGGAAAACACACTTGTGGTTGACTGTTCTGTTTACCAAGAAATTTCCGGAAACACATACCAAAGGGAGAAACACATGCTGGACCAATGTCACAGGTCATAAGGACTGTATCTTCTTGGAAAGCAGGGTTATCAATAACAGGGGGCATGATCAGATTTCGTGTTTCAAAATGATTCAGTCAAGTGGTTTAGTTGGTAAGTGCAAGAGGCTCCCCAAATATAAAGAATGTGATTTTCAGAAATGACTAATCACTAAGAGTGATTCAACATAAAATGTAGGTTTGAGCCTAACTGTGCTCAGGATTCACACTTATTCAATGAAAAACAATAGGAAATGTTTTCGTCTTCCCCTCTATTCATCCCAAGAGATAGATCCTTGTTTGGTAAAGAGCAATACTTGTTTGAGATGCGGAGGTAAATCGCTGGTATTAGAAAATACAAATTCTCTGAAGGTCCAGAAAATTACACCCTTGCTTCCTTTAGAGTAGATACAAACTCCTTAGAAAGTAAACTGAAACCAGGAAAAGTCCTCATAACCTGGCTCTGCCTATTTCTCTGCCCTCACCCATTCCTCCTTCCCCTCTTTACCTTATGCTGCAGCCATACTAAACCCTGGGAGCCCCCATTTCACATCAGTGTTTTCACTTTTGGATCTTTGTCTCTGCTCTTTTTCACTACCTGGGAAAAAAATCACACAGTTTCAAAACTTCGACCTGAAGGATGGATGAATAAATATTATTTACTTATTTAGATCACAGTTTTAAAAACACATCTTCCAGGAAGTCTTTTATGAATTCTCAACACTGAAATTAACTGATACCTCATACTTCATCTATGAATACAATGTGCATTTCTGTTTCCAATTTGTAAGACACAGCAAGTCGCTTTCCAGATGTCCTTTGACTGGTGACTGTGGGGAGAATAGAGGAAATTTGGGATGCTGGAAGCAAATAGAGGTCTACACAGGAGAAGAGAATATGATCAGAAGCCAAGGAAATCAGGAATAAGTCCAGGAGCGAAAACTGATTATTAGTCTGTTGCTCAGAGAAATGACAAGAGATTATTTTATGAACATAATGTTCATCTATTGTTTAAAACACTTAAAAGAGTAATACAGTGAGAGATCATCACCAAGCCTCTTCCAAAATCCAGTTAAGAGGATTCACTAGAAAATTTTCCCATTCCTTCAAAAACTTTATATGCAAAATAGAAGTCCAATTAGTCATGTAACTGAAGTGGTTAGGAGACTTCAAGGAGGGTGAAATAATTTATAAATAGAAGAAAGGTATTTTTATTTCTAAAACCAAAAAGGGAATGAAATATCATCTCTCCTCAAACAGACATAGCGGCATTTGGGGAATAGCACTGTGGTTTATTCCAACTGTTTGTTATTGAACTAGACTGTGTTTCTTTTTTCTGTCATTGCTCTTTGTGATGTTACTATTTTTGTTTTATTTGCGTACCATATCATACAACCACACAAACTGGGAACCAACACTAGCATTAACAATAATATTATCATTTTCAGCAAGTTCTTATAATTATTTGAAGAGAAGGGTCAGATTCTACAGCAATTCACAGTAATGTGACCATACAATTTATCAAGCGAGACAGGGAGTGCCAGCAATATCGAAAAATCAGTCCCAGAACTTGGAGGATTTTTCTAAAGTTACAGAGAAGTTCAAACTGCCAAACTTCCAGGTGACTGAAATGTGAAGATCAACGGTTGGTCCAAATGGTATCATTTTCATCCTGCTCCAGAAATTAAGCAGCTCTGAGCTGATAAAGCCCATAATTTAACATGTAGGGCAAATTGCTCAAGCACTTAACCAGTGAGGTACTAATGTGCCTTTCCTATGTGAACTCAAACCGACTTCTGACAGCAAAAATCAATTGAAGAGATTTACCCTAGGAATAGCTTCTAAAAAGCAGTGTAATCAGGAGATAAGGGAATTGATGGGGAGTGCATTATCACAGCCCTCCACCAACATGTCACCAGCTACCAAAGGCTTCCCACAGCCCTGAGCCTGGAGTTGCATTCCTCTCAAGCAGGTCTCATTGAACTTGAGGTATTTGGAGGTCAAGAAACCTGTCCCACATTCATTTAATCTTGTCACCTGAAACACTTGAGGTCAAGAAAGTTTCCACATTGGTATCTGGGGCAGTTATAGAATTATTTAAAAAAAAAAATACCCTGCTTTTTCATGGCTTTACAGAATGCTTTGAGCTACCTGCTTGACTTAGATGATGGCTGACAAATCTGCATGTGCTTTATGGCTTCTTAAAAGGAACTGTCTACTTTGAACTCAAGGAAATTCTAGAAATCTAGTATTTTAATCTTGTGAATTTTCCATTAAAAGCAAATAACCATTTGTTGCTTATAATGACAAAAAGATTGTTATGGTTTCATTCGCCCACTGATACATGACATGTCTTGAGACCCCCACCTTTGCTCCTACAACAGAGAATGTAGTGGGGTATGGTAGAAAAAGAAAACATTTATCAAAGTCAATCAGCACTCCATAGCTTACTAGCCATATACGATGGGGCAAGTATTTGGCCCCCTGAACTGTTTCTTTACCTGTGCCTTTTAACAACCTGCCTCCAAGGGTGGCAGAATTGAATGAGATAGCAACATACATAAAGTACCCAGCACAGGCTATAACACAAAGGACTATAAACACTATTCTTCTTTATTTTTATCAGAGTCTAATGTTCAGTCTGAGTATTGAATAAATTTAAGTCTCCAGTCTAACAGAACACACTTGGAGTAATACTAGGAACAAACACCTATTCCAAAGCTGAAATTCCCATTATTTTCTCTGCACAGTCTTTAAGAAACTTATCCATTTCATAAACTCTATCTTTGTCTCCTCATATACTTATTCATTTCTAATTGTGTTTGCCACCATTACTTCCAACCCTCCTACAAGCCAAATGGGTTTTTAAATAATTTCTTTTGTGAGAGTATGGCTAATGTAATTGTGGAGATTATGATGTCTATAGTTAAATTATAACTAATTTGTAAACTTATTAATGTATAAAGATTATGAGTTTTATAGAAAGTTCTGTAACTGGTCAAATGTAATAATCTGAGATGGTACTAACTAGAATATTCAATGGGTCTTATTGAAGGTCTGTTGCCAACCTGCCAATAAAACATCAAAGAGCCTTTCCATCAGACAAAAACTAAAAGTTGGAAAGCTATAGGTGATCTGGATATGTGAACCATAAGGGGAACTTGAGTTAAAAGAGGAAGAAATTTTCCAGAAAGATAGGATGACAGTCAGAAACCATTTGAATGTGAATCAGGCAAAAGAAAGTCAAGGAGAAAGAAAGCTAGACAAGATCCCTATTAAGTTGTACCATCCCTTTGAGGTTAAAATATAATTATACTGGATTGAATTACTAGAAAATTGGACTCTTTGAAGTCAAGAAAGCTGAAAACAGCTTCATAGACACCAGGAAATTAGGCATGAAAAGAGACATTAAGTGTCATCTAATCATCCAAAGCTTGGATGCCTACTATAACACCCCAAAAAGTGATGCCTCTTTTCTGGAAAACCTCCAATAACCTAAAAATAAATCATACATTTTAGGTGGCTCTGACCATTAGAAAATTTTTTCTGTGTCTTGAGCCAACACTATCTCCCCCTGGAAGTTCTATTACTGGTTAAAATGCTAACACTTAAGTCTTCACAGAAAATCTAATTATACATTCACAAGACAACCTTCAAATATCAGAAGATGGTTATTACATCACCCAAGTATTCTCTTTTCCAGAATATTTATTCTCCTTTCTTTCAACAATTCTATTGTTGACATTATATATTAATATTAGTTACTCTAGTATTTATCTCTCAACTACTCAATCTGTCTAAATCTCCTTAAAATGACCCAGTGGGACAGAAAAGGAACAAGTTTATAACTGCCCTCTTTCTAAACAACTATATGTATTCCTACAACCTCAAATCACATTTCCTTTTCTTTGAAAGCCTTGTTATGCCATTAGTCAATTGTGTACTTACTGCCAACTAAAACCTCCATCTTTCAGAATAGAATTTTTGGAAACCAATAAAGGACCATTTATTGAGATCTATTCAATTTCAGTACTTTATATTCAATCTACCTTCCAGATAGTAAAGATTTCTGGGCTAATGATTCTGTTATCTACAACTTGGATAAACAGGCCTCATATCTTCTTCAAAGTTATGGGTAAAAATATGAAAAATGACAAGGTTAAGAATAGAAACCTTCCTTCAATTGAACAGAAATTCATTATTTCAATTGAATATTGAAATTCAATCTGTGTGCGTCCATCTTTCCCACAAATTAGGAAGACTTTGTCAAATTGTTTGATGAACTTCAGACATATAGTATCATTTTAGTTGCATTGACTTGACAAGTTAAGAAATTATATCAAAGAAATAAAACCAGTATAGTATGATCTTGTGTCAACCATTCTACATCTCAATGGTCATTTCCCACTTCTGATAGATTGTGAATCTTTGTTAAATGAGCCACCTCTGCCAGTACTTTGGTTATGCATAATAACTATTTTTTATTTCCTAAATAAATACTGATATATTTAGAGATAAAAGTACATGATATCTTGGATTGTGTTAAAATTATCAGAAAAGAGGGGGATGATTGCAATAGGTTAACAATAGGTATGGCTAAATATTGACAAAAATGTGTATAGTTGTTATAAAGATCACCTTTCAGTCAAAAAATTTTAATATAATTGCGTGACTTCTGTCTCCCACATCTTGCCCAATTTTCACAATTTCTCTGCAATAACAGAAAGCAATTCACTTAATTTGTTTGAATTTTCTGAGTACCCCTAGGTGTCATTAATTTGCTTTGTAAGATTTGGATCATTTGAACTGCTAATGCTCTTTCGTCTACTTATTTGTATTGAGTTTGCATTTCCTATTTAACTGTTTGCCCCCACTCTTTTTATTATGAAGATCAAGCTGATACAAGGAAATCTACTGGGTAATGTATAATGCTACATCTTCTTCCTAAATGTTGTCATACTGCCTTTTTCTTGATCTTTTTTCTTGTTCTGAATATATTGAAGAAATTCCATTTTATTTTATGGTCAGTGGCACTTCTGAATATACTTGAGTCTCGTGGACATTATTCTTACACATGTGGATTATTCTTGCATATTTTTTCATGGATTTGTATCCCTATTTCTACCACTACAGATATCTTTCAAAAATCTACATTCTCTATGCAATGATTTTAATTTCTTTTCAGAATTGCCCACAGATGGATGGTTTACAATATTCAAAATCAGAACAGTATTTTTAAGAAGTTCACAAAACTGTGTCATTTTCCCTTTGACATAGCATGCCATTAAATCATGCCTATGTTTTCCTTAATCTTTTTCTAAATCTACCCCCTTGAAATCTGTGGCACATGGCCAACCGTGCCAGTTTTCCCTAGTCATTATCATGAACTCTAAGATGTCACAGGACTTCCCCCCAAAACTTTGCTTCTTTCACATTCTCAACAATTTTTCATAGATGTCAGAGGCAGACGCATAGGAACTGTTCTCCTAATGGCCTATGTTTCAAGAGATTTTTATTAGCTTCTCAAAGAACCTAATGAGTGTGCAAGCACTCAGCTTCTTAGTGAGTTGAGGATTCTGGCAGATTTTTTTTATAACTAAAATCCCTCAATCATAACTGTGTTGACACAAGGTCATCTTCTGTATCTCAATCAAAAGCATGTTATCTCTTTTTTCATTTGGCCAGAAAGCTTAAAGAACACTCCTCCAATAATATAATTTCTGATTCTTTTTTCAATCTTTCTTAGCAATAGTCTATACCGTAATGAGTTTCTATGCTGGTCTATGTATCCTTGTTACATAACTACTTCTCTACCTTTTATCATAAAACTTCTGTTTCTTTTAAAGGAATACAATTTCTCTTTCCATTTTAATCATATTTCAATGACTCTCAGTGTTAATTTTGAAAATATTTAAGTTCCTTGCCTTGTATTAAAATCTCACAATGTCTGTTTATTTCTTATATTCTGTAGAGGTATATATATAAGAGATATGGCCTCTAACAGAGGCCATAATTTTGGCTTTTATTACCATTGCTGATTTTCCATGCAAATCACTAATTGTCTCCTATATTCCTTGTTACTACCTTCATTTTCCAAAACCATACTTTGCACAGTGATTATTTGCCTTCTCCTTCATATGTAGTTTAAATCTCAGCCATATAATTTTGAACTGTATCCTCACCCTAGCCCCAAACTTTCCATTCTTGGGTCCTAAGATAAGGCTCAAAACTCTAAATTCTATTTCAGCAATGCCTCTACATTGCCATTCATCAACATAAATGTTTTCCTATTTTATGTATTTATTCAACAGATATCTATTGAGAAAACACTTTGTATGACATGCTGTGGTAATAACTGAGGTTACAATAATGGCAACATAGAAAATGTCCTCTAATGAGTGTGTTAAAAGAAGTAAACAGGTAAATTTTAATATTTATCTATGGTTTCATCCCCCAGACAAGAAGAAATAAGAATACCCTCAGTGTATCCAAGGTCTTCTGTTTCTTATGGAACTTCTACATCATTATTCCTCACCACAAGTCTTCTATAGACATAGTCAACCTCATGTGAGTTAACAGAATGAGATAATGGTTTGTGAGATTTGACATATTAGTGAGAACTCTTTGTCATATATCATCTCCAAGAAAACAGAGCACTGTCTAATTTTTTGTGTCAGGTTTATGTACAATTACCTTCACAGAACTGATACTATGGCCTAAATGAGAAGACATCAACCACCATTAAGCATCTCTTCCTCTGTGACCTTGTAACAGACTTACCTGCATAGATTAGGACCCAATGATTCTCTGATTGTTCTGTGGAGCCTGTGATGCTATTATTTCATCATAAAATCTAAATTCCCCTTTTCTGGAAAGGCCCCATATACATAGTATAACTCAAGCTAAAGTATATATTCCCTATTTTTCTGTGTCAGAATCTGCCACTTGCCCATAGTATCTCTACCAGTTAGAGTTTAGAGAGCCTTGTACTTACATGCTTTTTCCTTCGTAAAAGTATAAGCTTTCTAAAGGGAGGAAAAACTCTTATTCATCTTGATGCAGTCTCTAATCCAGACTCTCTTAACACTGGCACAGGATCAGGCAGCTTAAAGTCAATAAGTAAACATCTACTGAGGGACTTGAAATGAGAAGAACAAAGAGAACTGATAGCTCACATAATTGCTCAGGGCCTCAGGCAGGAAGACAAATATTTTGCAGACTTAAACACAGGCTTCTGCCCTAATGCACACCTTGTAGATTTTTACGGGAAATAAAGACCTTTAGAGTTTCCCTTAGAATATATCTCTTAAACTCCTATAATTCATTGCCCAGAGTCTCCTAGGAATACTACTGCCTTTAAGGAAACCAATGACATGGCCCCTTTTCTCTACCCTTCTGCCCTCTTCTATTCAGAGCTTGGTCCCTAAATTAGTTCTTATCAGCTCAAAGATATCTTTACCTCCTTCAGCAACACTAATCACAAAAAAAGGGAAATCTACAAACCACGTCTCAATCATTCATCTGCCTTTTTCTATCTGTTTGCTCTGGACTTCACAGAGTCAGTATGGAAGACTGTCTTTCCACAGCTTTAAAAACAATTTAACATGACCTATGACATATTATTCTTTAAAAAATATAAGCAGAAGGTAGGAAGTAGGTAGATATATCATCTATGAGTAGATCTGGCATGAGTATTCTTTAACTTGACAGTGTACTCCCTTTCCTCAGAAAATGGAAGTGGGGACTGATAAAGGAAAGGTGCTGGCTGATACTTTTTATTGCAAAGCTGCTTGAAAAATTACAATACCATGTTAAATAGCCATTTCATAGAATGTTTTCAAATAGCACAAGTATTGTGCAAATTAGCAAGTTGGTTAAGGGAGATAAAAATTCAATATTTAAACATAACAGTAGAGTGACTCCCTTCTGCTCTGTTAAGGGAAGAAATCATAGACATTGTCCAGACTAAGGCATTTACTTAGATAGTTCAAAATTCTAGTATTTATTCTAGAAAATTTCTCCATTTAAAATTATAGTAGAATCTACATTTGCCCATAAAATAATCACAGGGTTCATGAGAACACTAGAAAATTTACAATTTGCATATCTTCCACTGAGGGAAAACAAAGCAAGTTAATTAAGTCTAGTAAAAGGCTTCAGAATCTCCAGTAATAAGTCATATAGCAAAATAAATACTCAAGTTTCAAGGTACGCTATACATATATATATATATATATACATATATATATATATATCTGTTTTCATATTTTATTATATTCTCAAAATATAAAGATAATTTACTCCATTCATTATAAAAAGTTTGACTTGCAGTTTCTAGCAGGATGAACAAAATGCTACGAGAGAAAAATTATTTACAATAATCCCTCAACTTCAAATGCAATATTGCAATATTCCTTAATAATAATTTATTATATTTATGAAAAGGAATATTTTAATACAAAATATTCTAATGCTAAAGTACTAAGTAATTTTAGGTACAAAGGGAAGCCCCTAGAAGGAAGACTCACAAACCAATAAAGCTGGATCCTGCATGGATTCCATGAGTGAACAAAAAGAATGGAGCACTATCTTCCTTCCCATTTGTATGTTTCCTAGGGCTGCCATAATAAAGACTACAGGATGGGTGATTTATATATGAGAAAATTATTTTATCACAATCTGAAAGCTAGAAGTCCAAGATCAAGGTATCAGCAGAGTTATTTTTTTTTCTGAGGCCTGTATATATGGCTTTTTCACCATATCCTCATGGTCTTTTTTCTATATCTGCCTATGCCCAAATCCTCTCTTCTTATAAGAATATCAATTATGATAGATTAGGGATATAAATAAGGATTCTCTTTCTAGCAAACATCATTAATTTATGTACCAGAAGGTGCATCTATCAGAATGTTTACAAAAAGATTATATCTGGTCACCTGCCTTGCTCCTTTCCCCAGGAGCAACCTTCCAGAAATCAGGAGAGAATTAAATCTGGTCCAGCTGCTTTAACTTCTTCCTCCCCAAGGATCTAGGATAATGTAAACTTACTGTTTTATTTCTCTACACAATCTTAAGTATGTTACACACTTCTCACTCATGTCAAACTAATAAATTTTATGAAATGTTTTATTGAGAAAAATCAGTTATCTTTATGTAAAGTAAATACATAGTAAGAATATAGCTCATTAAATGGCCTTGTATAAAGTGTTGTTACTGGTCTTCTAATATATATACATACATTATATATATATATATATATATACACACACACACACACACACACACACACACATATATACACAAAAATTTCACTACAATGATATTTAGGGTTCACTCTTTTGAAGAATCTATGTTTCAGTGGACAACTTTTGAGTTTTACATACAACACCTCCATTTCTAGCAACTTATTTCTCATCCATTTACAGAACAATGATAGTAGCACCCAGACCCCCACCCCACCCCCATAGAATCTCCTTACTAGATCCCAGCCCCAGAAAAATGAATTAAACAATCTAAAGACACCTGATCCCAACTGTTGCAAAACAACCCGCCCACACCCCAAGAAAGTAATTCTACTTTAGTCTTTGATGCTCTCTTGAACTCAATAATTTTCAGAAGCCATTTTTCTGCTATACACAAGAAAACAATTCTGTAGCAACAGAGAAGAAATAATCAGATGCACTGGGAAGAGTACAGATAAGAAATGGAGATCCTTTGGCAATCTCTGCTTCTAGATCACTCTGCGTACTTGTCTGCCTTTGGGTTCTGTGTGATAACTGTGCCTATACCCTGAAAATAAATTTCTTCTATTGAAGTTTTTTCTGTTGCTTTCAACCAAAAGCAATGTGTCTATACATCTATGTTTAAGTTCTGGCACTGCCACTTACTGATTGTGTAACATTAAATTATCCTCTCCAGGTTGAAGTCTCTTTATGCCAAAATAGGGACAATACCATTTGCCTTACAAGTTTGTTTTGTAGAGTAAATATTAAAATTGTATGGACCATCATTGTACATACTCTGTAAATGACAGATGTTAACAGAAACTGAAGCTTCCAGCTGCTATTCTTCAGATCCACATGGTGTTCATGCCAAGGTCACACTTCCCTCTGGTTCTTCCAGCCAATGACTGAGCTTGATGCGGCTACTAGAGCTGTCCTGCTACTGTCTAAAGTAGGACTCTTTCAATGAGAAGTCTTAACTAATGGACTTCCCAGCAGCCTCATCAAAACTTTATCAGAGATACACTGCAGTCAGAGACTCTCCCTACCAAATCCTTTCTTATTTCACAAGTCTTAAACCTCCATCATCACCTACTAATTCATGTTTTCTCTACTTTCTTCATTCACTGGTATTTCCTCCAAAAAAAATTTCAATCATATGTTGATATCTGCATCTCAAAGGACCTGAATAGACACAATGACAACAAACTGCAGTAATTAATCTACAGATAAAGTACTACTGTTGTAAATATACAGCACATCCTACACTACTGCAGCCACTCCTAACCTTTCTCAGCTCCCAATCTGAGCTCAGACATGATCTCACACTTAATGTTAAGATACACATTAACCATCAATTAACCATGTTTGCATATTTACAGGGTAGATATGATATTAACTTCTAATTTCTACTAAATAAGAAATCAATGAAACACTTAGCCAAGAATTACTAAAGAAAATGTCTCTGCCTGTGTCTTTCCAGATCATTTTCAGCTTTTCATGTTACATGGAAACAAAATGTTACAAAAAAAAATGACTATGCCCATGGTGGCCAAGACATAGAAACAACTAAAGTGTCCTTTGATAGATGATTGGATAAAGATATGGTGCATATATAAAATTGAATATTACTCGACCACAAGAAAAGATGAAATACTACCATTTGCACAAACATGTGTGGCTCTTGAGAGCATGCTAAGTGAAATAAGACAGACAGAAAAAGTTGAAAATCAAATGATCTTTTATACCTCATGTGTGAGGTATAAAAACTGAAAGTGACAAATAAACTTGACAAACAAAAAGAGTCTCATGGACATGAATAGCAGATTGGTGGTTACTACAGGGAATTGGAGGGGGGCCTACATAGGCTAAAGGAGGTAAATATATGGTGAGAGAAGAAAATTTAACTTTGGCTGGTGAACATACCATGCAATATTCATATAATGTATTATTTTGTTGTACTCTTGAAACCCATATGATTTTATTAACCAAGGTCGCCTCAATAATTTTAATAAAAAGTAAACAAAATAAAACTAAATTTAAAAAAAAAGATGACTACAACAGACACATAAAAATAAAAGAGGAAGAAGAAAAGGGGGCAAGGAAACTTATAAGGCTTCTCCTGGGCACCTAAGACAAGTGGATCTCTGTACTCAACAGCTGAAATCTTAAAAGTTTATATAGAGGCCCTAAGGGGGTTCACTCCCATCCAATAGTTTTGACAACACCTTATTCTCTCAAGGCTGCATCTTTAAGGCACCTTTTAGAACAGGAAAAGCAAGCTGACGGGAGAGAGTGAGGAGCCTCCGATTTTTCGGGTCCAGCTCATGGGTCCACCAACCATCACATCCTCTTGATGACCTCCTCAAACATGACCTAAGCAAATGCTTTTAAGAGACATTCAGTAATATTCTAAAGACTATACTAAGATAAATTTCTATTACTATTACAGGAAGATAGTTTTTTAACTTGGCCAAGAATATTTATCTTAAACCAACATTTATCTACCTCTTTAACTTCTAATGAAATTTTTTCTAATAAAATCAGAACAGTACAAAGCTGTTTCAACTATCTAATCTGTAAGTTCTGGTCAATATATTCATACAGAAATAAAAAGTATAAGTACCAAAAAGAGGATAACATGAGAATTTACTAAAATATCTCTTGGAAATAATTATAAAATAGTTATTTAAAAGACAAATGTAGGAATGGCTCCACAGTGTAGTGGTTAGCACATCTGCTTTACACACAGAAGGTCCTGGATTCATACCCCAAGTGGAGCCATGGACCATGCCCCAGGTGCACCAGGCCCCCTGGATGTACCAGGCCCCAGGTGTGCCAGGTCCCAGGTGCACGTCACAAGCATGTTGGAGGAGATGCCCCACCTTTAGAGATCCAGTTCTTAAGGGGAAATGGCAACATCCACTGGTCAGGGGTGGAAGTAACGGGGGGTCAAGAGGAAGGTGTGGGATTAAAGAGGTGAAAAAAAGACAAATGTAAAAAAATCAGTTGTTTTCTTTTATATCATTAAAGTTCCTTGTCTCTGCCATTTAGTGGTGCCTACTTGCATCAACTCTGGTTTGAGCTATGACTTGCTTTGGCCAATGTGACACTAGCAAACTTTACACAAGCAGAACTTTGAAATGTGCTTGCATGTTCCTACATTTTCTTGTACCTCCTCTTCTTTAAGATGAGTTAGCAAGTCTTTGCCTTTGGAATACAGTACATGCACAGGCTACACTGGTGAAAGATAAAATTCATGAAGCTAAGTTGAGTCAGCCTAGTTATATCAGCAGAGCCCTGACAAAATCAGCTGTCCACAGTGGACACCTGTGCATATGAGAGCCAACTAACCTGGCCACCTAACCTACCCACAGCTGACCTCTGACCCATGACCCTAGGCAAACACCAAGAGCAGACAAATGTTCCAGCTGGCTCATGAACTTTCTAGCAAGGTAAACGCCTATTATTTTGAGCCACTTGATTTTGCTGTTGTCTGTTAACCAGCATTATAATTGCAATAGATGACTAATATACAAAATATAATGTTTAACTTTTTAAAAAAATACATTCACAGTAACTACAAAAGTCAGTGCAAAAGCTACTGAGCTTAAGCCTAAGAAGACACATGCCGGCCCAAGATGTAGATACCTGTAACACTTTATTGACACATTTAAAAGAAGATTGGAGTGAATAAAAGAGAAATTCTCATGTTCCTAAATAGAAAGTTTACTGAAACAATTTGGAAGTTCTGGGGTACATTCACTATTAACACATATTAGTAGTAGTAGTAGTAGTAGTAGTAGTAGTAGTAGTCATATTTTGATATTTTTAAATAGTTCTATCATTTCTCTATAATTATCTGAGTTTTACAAATTTTCCATCATCTGCATGAATCACTTCTATAATCAAGGTAAAGTCATAAAAATGATTTTCATTTAAAAATGGACTCTCATCAACTACATTTTATCACTCTGTATGACAGATCTCTGTTATTCTGGAATTTGGCTTGATTTGCTCATTGTAAATTACCTATAACTGCTTTCACCTACCCAGGAGGGGCTTTTACCTTTTGAGTCTGCAGAGAAGCCATGGGGGTTGAGGGAGGGATCAGATTTTACAGATTCTCTCGTTTGAATAAGGAAGAAAACTCTCATGTTAAGGAAATTCTGAAAAGTCCTCCTGTCTCAATCATTGCTGCAAAACAATCCACCTCCAGGATGTAATGGCTTAAAACAATGACCATTTACTTGCTTGCATTCTTTGATTAAACCATTTTGGCAGGTCTCAATTAGGATCGCTCAGCTCTGCTCTACTCCCATGTTGGCTGGGCTCACTCGTGTGTCTGTGACCAGGTGATTAGTGGGGTAGAGCTGGCTCTTTCTGGAAGGCTTCATTTCTGTGTGTTACAGTTGGTGGATCTTTTGGCTTGATACCTCAGTTCTCCACAGAGCCAGCAGGCTAACTGGGCTTCCTCAATGAAGAATTGTCTCCAAGATGGTGACAACTGAAATTTCAAGGCCTCTTCAAGCCTAGCCTCAAAAGTTATATAATGTCACTTCTGCCACATTTTATTGATCAAAGTTAAGTGACAAAGCCAGCCCAGATTCAAGGTGAAGAGCAGTGGACTCCACCTCTTGATGCAAAGAGCAGCAAAGTCACATTGTATAAAAGTGTGAGAAGTTGCTGCAGCCATCTTTGCAAGTAATTTACCACATCCCCCTTACTGTGTCAGAATTTTTTCATCGTTATGTTACAAAAAAAAAATAAGTTTTTAAATGTCTCCTAAGTGCTAAATGCTGTTCTAACCACTGAAGAACAGCTACCGGACAAGGTAGACATAATCCTTGCCCTCGTAGAAGCTACAGCTAGCAGGAAACATAGGCACTGAACAGTGATGATAAGTGCTGAAAGTGCAACAAGGAAGTACCCAGTTGGATGGTAGAATGGTATAAGCTGACCTAACCTAGAGGGGGAAGTAATAGGATGGGCTGGGTTTGGAGAAGGGAAGTCAGGGAAGCTTGTATTTCCTGTGTGTAACTATCAGAGCTTTACACTTCCTGTATTCACCTGGTTCCTAATGCCTCACTTTACTGTGTCTGTGTAGCACATGTATTTCTTTCTTCCTTGTAAAGAGCTGCATGGTTATAGAGTAAAAAATAGAAAAAAACTTGAGGGAAAATGTTCCTTTCAAAGAAAGTTGAGAACAGTTTTTAAAAAAAGGAGAAATAACTTTTATGAAACAGTAATACTTTCTATCATGTCAAATCTTCTCTTAATTTGCAGAGTTTATTATTAATTAAAGAAACCTAAGTTTTTCAAGTGCATAAATCTCACTTTGATCTACAGGCCTCCAGGCTGTAAGATCCCAGATGCCTGAAGCTGGTTTTCACTGAAATGTTTTCCTAGAAGAGGCATTTTCTGTGGCACAAAATGAAACTACAGTTGTGGTGCATTTTGTCAGAAGATCCAAATCGATAAGCTGAGATGCCAGCATTTGAAAACATGGTGTGCTGGAGGTAGCTGACTTATTAATCTATATATAGCACACTGAGAAGAAGACTTAGGGTTTTTGATGGCTGTTAAAAGAGTGTTTGAGATGAAGAATCCTGTGGGAGAAGAGATGAAGCAGAAGAGCACGTTGGAGATTTGTCATACAGCTGCGGGAAAGCTCTCCAACAAAATGTTATTCTCTTCCCAGCAGGTCTGTTGGAAAATGTGCTTCTTCTGTTGTGTTCAAAGTGTCCCATGATAGGTCTATGAGGGAGATGCTCCTGGGGGTATGGTGTATGCTGTCAAAGAAAATAGCAAAAAACAGCAGGCTCTCTCAAAAAAAAGTGTGGTCAGAGTTCAGAGTGCTGTAGATGTGGTTAAGAATTCTTTATCCAATGAGTCAACAGATATTTTTTAATCTCTATTATGCACTAGATACTATGTCAAGTTCCAAGAATGTAATGTTGAATAAAGCAGATATTGTCCCTGGCCTTACGGAGATTATAGTCTGTTGAGGAAGGTGGATGACAATCGGGCAATTTCAACGCTCTGTAAAGAACTATGATAGGATAATACGGGAAACTGTGGAAAGAGTAATGGAGCATCTACTCAACTTGAAGACTTCCTGAGAGAAGTGATGTTAAAGCTGAGAACAGAAAGTGCAGTGGTTAACCAAGAGAAGAGAGGACTTCTGGTGAATGATGGGAAAATTCACTAAAGTGAAAGTAAAAAAAAAAAAGTTATGGTTCATAAATACAATGGAATATTACTCAGCCATTAAAATGAAATTCTACCCTTTGCAATGACATGAATGGACCTAGAGATTATTACGCTGACTGAAACAAGTCAGAGAAACAAAAGTACCATATGATTTCATTTATATGTAGAATCTAAGGAACAAAAAGAACAAACTAATCAAAAACAGACACACAAATATAGAAAACAATTTAGTGACTAATAGAGAAGAGAGGGGTTAGGGCCTGGGAGAATAGGGTAAAGGGTTAAAGAAGTACACATAGTAGTTGATGGAGAGCCTGGCATGGGGAATGCAGGTAGTATTAATATATTGGCTAGGTGGAAAAATCAGAGGTAAGAAGGAGCAATTAGGGGTATTGTTTTATAAACTTTATAAATATCTAACCAATGTACTATATACTTAAAACTAATTAAATAAATAAATAATAAAAAATAAAATTAAAAAAAATGAAGACATGAATACATAAGCCTATGAGGGCAAAGATAATGAGGGAAAAAAAGAAATTTTAGAATTTGGAAAGCAGATTGACTAATGGAAAATTACTTAGCTGAATAGAGAACATTGACTCTCAACTAGCAGAGGAAAAAATCAAAAAGCAACACCATTTATGCTGCTGAACCCCTCAAAGGCTCTCAAATCCATGCACTTGGTACCCTGGGAAGCAGGAGTGAAGATAGCATTAAAATAAGTGAACTGAGAGAAACTGGGCTAAGAAAGGATTCAATCTTCTCCTCCAGTCTACCCACCCTGGCACCTTCAATCACTTACCTTGGCAAGACAGTAAAGATTTTTTCTTTAAAGTGAGTAAAACAAGTCTCTGAACTAAAAACATGTCACAGCCCAAGGCAAGGCAACTTACTGGAAAAGGTCTCACACTGACTATTGAGAGCCCCAGTTCTCTTGAATCACTTAGCTGCCTAAACACAGATTTACACTCTCTATGACTGAAATATTCTTTTCTTAGGTATCCCAACAACTGAAGAAAAAAGATGAAAGCGGTCTATCATTGGGGGTTTCCTAATCAAATGATGCAACAAGGTCACCTTACAGTAAAGACCACAGTCAACAAGCTCCCACCTTCCCTCCATACACAGAACTTCCAAACATGTTTTCATGCCTCGCTCTCCGATATGAAGAGTCCAGAATTACAAGACAATGTAGGAAATCATCTAAAATGGAAGGCAGATATCTATTCTAAAGCATACAAATCTATCAAAAAAGTAAATGAGAAGAAATCAAGGCTGCAAACAGAGAAGGAATCAGCTTCACCAAAAATTTCTTAATATTCTCAGCAAAATAAGAGAGGATAAAAAATAACAGAGAATACCATCTTTTCATCATCTTCAGGTCTTTACTCAAATGTCATTTCTCAGTGAGGGCTCCACTGTTCCAGTCCTCTACACTTCTAGTCCACCTTACTCTTCTATAGCTTTTACTTTATCTATAGCATATATCATACATACATTTTTGATTCATAATCCATCACTCTCCACTAGAATGTCAGTTCTTCAAGGGTAGTGATCTTTATTTTTCCAAATGACTTATTTCAAGCATCTGAACATTGTATGGCAAATAGTAGGTGGTATTAGTTTCCTAGGGCTGCCATAATCAAGTACTACAAATTGGTGCCTTAAATATCAGGGTTATTTAGCAAGGCACATTCAAGAATATAAAATGAGTTCAGTCCAACAAAGCGTGAAATACAGTGCAAGGAGTATTAATGGTGAGAGATAAGATAATGAAGTTAGGCAGAAAACAGAATATTCAGAGCTTTGTAAAACATGAAAAGAAGAGTTTGACTATATGTTAAGATCAATGGGGAAGTTTAAAGGAGGTTGGACATGTCACAGATTTGACTCTTAAACAACCACTGAAACTGTGAGCATGAAGATACTTTCTGGGTATAAATTGGCTGCGGTAAACCCAAGGACAGTTCTCCCTTATGTGCCATAATTCTGTAAACAGTGAACTGTTGCCCCTGAACCCCAGTCCCAACCAAGCAGGGACCCTGGACACTACATCTAACAAGGCTCTTGGCAACCATGAGACAGATGGTCTGGCCTTTCAGCTGAAAAGTATGGGGCCAAAGAAAACCAAAATACCCAGCATCCCAGAGTGAGGCTAGAGTCTGAATCAAAACAGACAACCCAAACCAAGATACAAGTCTAAAGAGGCCAGAGACAAAGACCTAGCTTGAGTCAAAGCGGGGTTACCAAAGGTCAGGCAAGCAGGGTCGGTGGGGTTGATAAGAAGCTATTTGAAGAGATACCATACCACGAATTACTGAAAATCAGAAAAGGGTCCTTTTCCTAGGGTGTTGTAATAGTTGTCTGTTACCATGTCATATATTACCTCTAAAATTACTGGCTTAAAATAAAAATGATTTTACTTGCTCATGATTTGGTGGAACAGAAACTTGGCCGGGGCTCAGCCGAACTGCACTTCCATTTGGTTTTGCCTGAGGTCACTTCCTCAGCTATAGTCATCCTACAGCTGAGTGGGGCTGGTTGGCCTAAGACAGCCTCATTCACGTGACTGGTGCTGACTACTGGCTAGTTGGTCTACAGGGACTTAGCTGGGTCAGTCTACCTCTTCTGTTCATGACCTCTCATCTTCTTGCAGGTTAGGCCATGTTTTGCCATGTGGCAGGAAAGCATTCCAAAAAAGTTACAACTGAAGCTTCAAGGCCTGTGTTTAAAATTTTCACATTACTTATACCACATTCTACTGGTCAGAGCAAGTCCCAAGGCCAGCCAGATTCAAGGGTCAGGAAAGAGACTACTTGTCAATGGGAGGAGCATCCAAATCACTTTGAAGAGGGGTGTGCACACAGGGACAGAAGAAATTGTTGTAGTCAGCTTTACAAACAATGTATCCCAGGCTCTTATTGGTCACCAGGTCAGTCCAGAGGCCTCCAGGAGCCCACTGAGGAGAAAATGGCAAAGTATTGCAGCTGCTCATTTCTCAGTGAATGTAACAGCAACAGGACAACTTTGCTTTCGAGGCAAAGTATTCCTAATCCATAAATGTCATGTTTTACTGAATGCCATCATTTATTTGAAAATAATTTCATCCTCAGGTGCTTTTAACAGAGATTCAAGTTGTAAAGAAAAATTGGGGGGATAATATTATAGTTCATGAATTTCTGTTTTTACATATGTTAAATTGTGTATTTCAAATTACCTTCAATCTGCTCATCTATTTCATAACTTTACCTCAAAAATTCTACCTACGAGCTATTAGATAGGTACCTTCTAACCAACATCTACAGTTAAGCCAGTCATTCTGACAAGAATATAGAAAAAGGAACATAGTTGCCTATTAGGTGACTCATTCTGAGGGCATTTAGAGCTAGATGCAGCTACCCTCCTGACACGCTGCCTCAGGTAGAGGCCAAGCTCCACACAGCCTCTGGCCACCCTCACCCTCTATTTCCAAGGCTTTTGGAGTAAATCTTTTCTGGGATAGCAGTAGTCTGAGCCAGTTTGAAATATTTATCATTAAAAAAAACATGGAGTAGACCTTATGTCTGCCTATCACCAGCTAGTAGAAGGTTGCTTTTTTTTTCCACTCCCTTTCTTTTCAGCCTTTGTTCTGTGGGATTTAATTCTTCCTTGCATTGAAGAAATATACAAAAAAAAATTGAGGAAAGGTGATATATAAAATTAAAAGATAATAAAAATAATGCTTTTTTTTTTAAATCAAAAATAAATTTGGTAGTCAGCTTCACATTTGTTCAAGATTGTTATCCATTTGTTAGTTTAATTCGCATTTGTCAATTACTTATTTTTCAATAAATGTTTATTGCTTAGTTTTACCCTGTTTGAGGTATTGGAACTACAAGAAAAATAATTACTTTCTCTAATCTCAAGGACTTCACAATCAAGAGGTGGAAGCATTTGTAGAGTGGGTATACAAATAATTGAAAAGGTTCTTCTTTTACTGGATTTAAATCTCTTCCCGTGAAAATATGAAAAGTAGAAAATCAAATCAACTCTATGTAACCATTACATGCTTAGCTTAAAAGGGAAATAAATATTTAATCAAGTCAGTTTTTTAAAATCATTTGGAAAACTAGTTTTTTGTAAATACAGCCTTGGTGAGCACAAGTCAAGAAGTTTTGTTTTCTGGTTCCATTATTTTCAAATCAATTCAACAAATGTGTATGGAACATTTTCTGGATGCAAGACATGAACTAAGGGAGATAAACACGTCTTCCATCTTAAGGTGCTTTCAATCTAGCAGGAAGATGGACTGCTACACAACTGTGCCCAATTTTCATTAGTATCCAATCCAAATTAGTAAATCAATTGTATTCTTCTTAAGATGTTTATATGAGTAAAGAAAATAAGAAGAATTTTTGCATAAAATTAAAGAAAGGAAAACAAGTTGAAATACATATTCTAGCATGGAAATATTATGAGAACAAAACAAGTTCTAATACATATTATTGTTTAATGGCATAGAAAAAAATGTTCCCAGTTGGAAAATAATGAAGATTTTGGGAAATATTATTTTGAAATAAGCCCTTGTAAAACTTAAACTAAAATAAATAAGAAGCTGAGTTAATATGTCCCAGAGTACTAAATTTTCCATGCCTTTAGTTAACTGTTTACAATATGCTCAAAACACTGAGAAGTGGAGACCACCAAAGTGTATGAAAAAAATGCCAAGACATTTTTACAAACCACTAAACTTTCTAATGTACCCAGCTTTGTTTTCTCACTAAAAACTACTAGGCAGGGGATAAAAGAAATGATAAAAATCTTTTTAAAACATCTACACTATAATGGCATCATGACTAATGTGCTCCAAGCTTTTATGAAGGAAAAAAAAAATCATACTAGTCAAATGCAGGAGATGTCTTTGATAAAACGCCAGAATTAATGAATGGAACACAGTAGGTGTTGATTTTTTGTCATCATAACTTAAACCTTTATTTTGTAGTCAAGGGATAAAAAATAAATATCAAACTAGCCTGACCTGCCCTCCTGATTTAATAGCTTAATTTCTAGAAATGCCAGTGAAAAATAGCACACTTGTTTGCCTAAGCAAATTCTTCTTTATTATGCAGTTCATCCATTTTCCCTTTCTCACAAGGAATGCAGTGCCTAACAGAGCTTAATTAAGCTTATATTTTATAGCACAAACCACATTTCCTCACAAGAGAAAGCTTGTTGGAGACAAGCAAGGAGAGTGTGCCCTAGAGCCCAGTGCATAATAAAGCATGCAAATATTTCCAGGATATTCCAAGAATCCTTATAACTGGTGATGAATTCAACAAGAGGACTCTATTTTTCACACATATTAAGATAATAGACATTGTACACTAAGTCATGGCAGTTATGGAAATATCCCCAGTCCATGCTGAGAAAGGTAAAAAGGTAAATATAAAGCAGTTTAAGGTGTCAGAGAAGTTGATATATCAGTGCCTCGGGAATCCAGTTGCTGTTACAAATTGCTTGCTTTTAGGAGGTAGCTTGACCACACTGAAGTGACCAGTTCTCTGTCAAAGCTAAGGGAAATGTTTAAAAGAGGATCTACATAAGGTATATAATTCAAATGGAAATAAAATCAGGTGACTTTGTGACTGCTCTGAGAAAGCAAAAATAGAATTATGAATGTTTCTGTTAGGATAGGATCAACTACATATAAAAATAAAAGCCAAATAAGAGTTGCTTATTAAAATTAGAAGTTTATGGCACTTCCACAAAAAGAAGTTCAGATGTAGACAATGCAGATTTGCTATGAAAGCATCATAATGACATTAGAAATGGAGATTCATCTCTCTGCTCCACCAACTCCGTAAATGGCTTCAATTTTCAAGGTAACCTCACAGCCCAAGATAGTGGGTGAAGCTCAAGCCATTACAAATACATTCTCATAGCAGAAAAAGAAGTGAGAGAAAGAGTGAAATGGCCTTTTTCCTAGCCAAATTAGCTCCCTAAGCAGTCTTTCTGAAGTTTCATACAACGTTTCTGCTTACATCTCATCGACGAGATATTTCTCGGCAATACCTAGCTACAAGGAAGGCTGGGAAAAAATCTTCTAGAGATTTCCTAGCCCTCCATGGTATAAATCAAGATTCACTTAAAATAGTGGGAATGAAAGTTTCAGTAAGCAAATAGCTTTCCCTGACCCACTGGATTTATTTTTTTCCTTGTTTGTAAAACAACATGAAGCTATGTCATGACAGAAAGCAGATTAAGGTCTGCCTGAAGACAGGGAAAAGATACAGGAGAAACTACAAAGGGACATGAGGCATCTTGTAGGAGCAATGACTGTGTTCACTCTCTTGACTGTGATGTTTTCACAGTTCCACACATACATCAAGTTGTGAGTGTAAATAAGTACAACATACTGTGCTAAAGACAGATGTCTCTGGCCCCCTCCCCCTTAAAGTTAATAGTTGAAACCTAAATCCCGAGAGGATGATATTAGGGGTTGGAGCTTCTAGGAGGTGTTTATGTCATAAGGGTGGAACCCTCATGAATGAGATTAGTGCCTTTATAAGAGACTTCAGAGAGCAACATGCCTCCTTCTGCCATGTGGGTACACAGAGAGAAGACAGCCATCTCACCAGACATGAAATCTGCTGATGCCTTCATCTTGGATTTCCAGCCTCCAGAACTATGAAAAAGAAATCTCTGTTGTTTATCTGCTACCCAGTCAACAGTGTTTTGGTTACAGCAGCCCGAACAGACCAAGACATACTATATGTTAATTATACTTCATTAAATCTGTTAAATATATAAAGTGACAAACTTTAAAAAGTGTGAAAATAATGAGAATGCACGTGCATATACACACACACAGTCGCACACACGCTCACACATGCTTCAGGAAACTATGTCCTAGTACTATTAACAGAATAGCTATTTTAATTGTGGAGTTGCTTTTTAATATATCCCTCCTGAGGGACTGAAAGTTTTCTCTTACTAAAACCTGAAAAAAGAGATGATAACAATAGTATTAGATAACCCACTATAATGATAACAATGGCAGCAGATAATCTACTGCATGGAGTCATAAGTAAAAGCTGCTAAGAATGATGTCAGGCCACAGGCAACCAAAGGTGTCTTTCACTCACCAATTTTTTAAAAAGCCAAATTCTTAGCTTAGCATAGAAACTTATTAAATTTATTATCTTTAATTCTCCTTTTTGAAAGCCAAGGAGTTGTCTTAGGTAGAAACAATTGTTTCTTTCACAGAGTGAGCAGTAAGAGCAAAGAGATAAGAATTCAACGGTTCTTGCAGCTCTCATGGAAGGGGTGGGTGAATATTCCAGTTTGTCATCTATAATCTCAGCCTCTATCCCACGCTTCTATCCACTGCCCTGTGATGATGAGGTAGGGCTCTGTAAAGCACAGATCCCAGGTTCCAGCTGGATTCTCAATTGATAAAAACTTAGAAAGAGAGGGAAGAAGGTACACTCTTCCTGCTCCCAGAGTGGCTTGAATCCCTTCAGTAACAGTGGGCAGTTGAGCTTTCAATCTCTTCCTTCCTCAGCTCTGTACTCTAAATCACCACTAAGGTTACTCGCTTATTGCTTCCTTCTTAACAAATGTACAGGATTAAGTTCATGCCTCAGAATGACTCTTAAGGCCCTTCACAATCTGGCCCCAGCCTTGGTCCCTGGCTTTATTTCCTACTGCACTCCCTTACTTTCTTTCCATCATACTGAGTTCATCAATCTCCATACATATTGTTCCCCTTTACACATTGATGTCTTCACCCTCACCAATTCTTTTGCTTCAAATGCATTGCCCCATTCACCTTGCCCAGCAAATCTCCTGATAATCTTTAGGACTTATCTCCACGTAATTCTCTTCTTTCAGAGTTATCACCTCAGTATATTGTGTGTGCCTCCATTTGAGTATGTCTACAGTTAACTGTAATGCATTGATGTTCACATTTTCACAAGACTGAGCTCCATAAGAGTAACAATCCTGCCTCAGCATTTCTTTGTTACCCAATGCTTCGCTCATGCCTGCCTAATAGATGTCCAATAAATGTTTGTTAAATGAATGATAGATGAGCTAATACACTGGAAAAATTTGGTTTCCTTCTACTTCTCACTTTGCCCTCATTTCCAGGCATCTACTCTGCTGAATACAGACCAGCACCTCCATCAGATGCACCCTCAAAGCCTCCTGCCTAACTACACCCCTGCCCAGCAAGGTATGCTCTCCTCCCTGCTGATGCTTTCACTGAAGACATTTGAAGTTTCTACCCTTAGATGACTCATCAGGGATGTGGCCTTTTACAACTGTTCACCAAATAAGCTTCTGTTTCCTTATCCAAAATCCAATGGCGGTAAGCAAGACAAGCCCTGAAGGGTCATTATAAGGACTGAATGGGATAGTACATGAAAGGGCTAGAACAGAATTAGGAGCCCTACAGAAAACTCAATATACCACTATTCCTCATTTCTCCCTTTTAACAGAAAACAAGAAAGACTTTACCATTTTTTTAATGATACAGACGTGTCTTATTTTATTATTATTATTTTATACTTGTTATGTCATGAATTCATAGAGAATGGGCTCTAGCAGCTCAGGCTCTTTTCCATTGGTTTTCACAAAAGTGTGCTTCTCTGAGTGGAGCAGGCTGGTGGTTCAGTTGAATCCAGGTACCTTTTCTTTGGCTTCCTTCTTTTTTTGATCATTTCCTTCACATGTTTCCAGAAGCTGTCCCAGCTCTTAGAGTGCTTAATGTGTGCAATAGATGCATTAATCCCCTTGGCAAAATCTTGCTCTTATTTGTTTACAATGCCAGTTGCAGTCTGGGTAACATTGTAGACTTCCAGCTTTGCCATGAGAAACTTTGTAGAGTATTTCTCTTGGAACAGTGCCCATTCCCTAATGTCTACAATATCACCTTTCCTGTAGATTCTCATGTATGTGGCCAAAGGAACAGCTCCATGTTTTATAAAAGGCCTAGAGAGCATAGAGCTGGTACTTCCCTTTGTGTTGGTCATTTTGATGAATTACTTTCGGAAGATGGTGAGTCCAGGCAAAAGGTGACTTTGCCATGTTTTAAATACTCATTTAATGGAGATAATGGCAGGCAATAGTAAGGACAAAAGGTTTAGAGAGAGAATCCTGCCTGGTTCCCTCAGATCATTTCACAAATTGCCACGGACTTTGTCTCCTTCAACAACCCTCTGGTTCTTCCTATCACATTTCCTCAAACATAGTGGTCCCCAACCTTTTTGGTACCAGGGACCAGTGCTACTATGAGAATCTAATGCCTGATGATCTGAGGTGGAGCTGAGGCGGAGATGCTAGCACTGGGGAGTGGCTGCAAACGCAGATGAAATTTCACTCATTTGCCCAATGCTCACATCCAGCTGTGAGGCCCGCTTCCTAACAGGACATGGACCAGTACCAATTCATAACCCAGAGGTTGGGGACCCTACTCAAACATACCCTGCCCTCATCTCCCTGTAATGTACAAAATAGCCACCTTTTCTGCCTCCTTAAATCTTACCCATTTTTCTAGGCCTGGGTCAAAGGTCATCTCCTCTCCAGAGCCTGCTCTGATACCCTGAAAAGACATTAGGTCACTTGTTTTTGTGCTTCCGCAGAGCATCGTGCCCCCCTCTCCACTTACCTACATCACATCATGCTCAAGGCTCCGTTTCTGGGTTAACTTCCCCATACTAGAAAAAAGCTCTCTCAAAAGTATCAATGTCTTCCTTCTCCACAATGCTTAGGAGATTCTGCCCTAGAAATTGACTCAGCACTTATATACAAAGCTACAGAGTAAGTAAAGAAGAAACTAATTATAACTGACATAGAGAATTTTAAATTTGGAAATCATTATTTGAGTTTGGAATAAGACAGAAGTCCTTATTAAATAGTTTTAGGACACAGAGTGGTGAGAGATACCATTATCACTGAATGATGTGGCAGGAATTCCTAGCTCTTCTCTCTGTATTGGAATTTAATTTCTACCTTAAATAAATCTCACTCTCAGTGGGGTTTTTGACAGTACCAGTGCCATTAATGAGAAAGAAAACCCTGGAAAGCTAATTATCAGCTCGAAAGACATTCAAGACAGCTATGCGAGGAAAAGGTGTGAAATATGGCTGGTAAATCATTCTGGACTTGGGCTGTGCCTAGGTGTTTGTAACTAATGTAATTATTTCCCTCTAGGGCTCTAAGAGACATTTCAAAGAATGACATTTAAAGTGACCACATAGTAGATTAAAGAAAAGGAAATAACAAATTTTATACAGACATCATCAAAAAGTGTGCTGACAAAGAAGACTGCTCCTTCAAGCAATGTTGCTGCCTGTTCTCCAACAGGCAGCCCTTAAACTGAAAGATACAGGTAACCAATAAGCACTTTCAGAGAAGAGAGTGGGAGGACCACTATGACAAAAATGGTTTAGATTCTATTACCTGTAATTTGTCACTCAAAATAAAGGTTTTAACTAGCAAAAGCAAGCTTTTCACCAGATGATAGTGATTTTCTTGGGTATTTATTGGCTGCTATGCTACTATTTTTTGTAGTTTTATTCCTTCTGTCCTTTGAGTAGCCTGAATTCAATATTTCTCTGTGTGCCCATAACCTTTAAGTGCAGACCTAATTGTCTGATTATCAAAATACCTCAGAAATATTCAGGGAATTTCAGAAACATTTACCCCAAAAGACATGTGACAGTTCACCTTTCTGGAGGATAATTTGATCGTATACATCAATGGTCTTAAAGATGTGCCTGCCTTTGAGCCAGAAATTCACCTGCTGGGAATTTATCATAGGAAAATTATTAAAGATGTATGCAACTATGTGTATGTAAGAATGCTCATTACAGTGACAAGCTCAAACACTTTAAAGAGCTGACCATTGTAAATAGCTACAAAATATGATCCATTTGTATAATTAAATACTATGGGATCTCAAATTATCCTGTTGAAATACATTTATTAAAACAGAGAGGTGGTCATAGAATAGTAAATGGGAAAACAGGTTATAAATCAATATGAATAGCATGGTGTCATGCTTATGAGAATACTGTAGCTTTTAGATTTTACCTAATCAGGTCAGTGGGCTGGTCAGTTAAAAGAAAAAATAAGTCTAAGTGATAAAACAAAATAATATTATATATGTCATACATACCTTGATATTATAAATATTTTATATATACCTTAAAAAGTTTTAATCTAAAACATAATTGTACATTCTTCCACCAGTCATTTGATAAAAGGCCAAGACTAATGGGGCACAGGTCCACTTTTCATAGTTCCACGTCTTCTGCCTTTATGTACTACACTGTCAAGTATCTCCAGTTTCAATTGCTTTAACTGGTAAGAACACAAAACTCTCATGAAACAGTCTAAGTCTAAAATCTTTCTATATTTTTATCATTTTTCTCCATCTCTGATAGTCGTCCTGCCCACACCTACTTTGACAGCAAAGAAACTAGCAAGTTTCCTTCTGAAAAAAGTTTTCTATACTATTGAAGTTAATTTTCATAAAAATATCTTTTCAAAATCATATTTGATCAGTTTACATAACTGAAATAACACAATCAGTACAAACAAATTTGGAGGGAAAATACAACTGACTCAATCAGTAGACAAAACTGTGGGAAAGTCCATTCTGAGAGTAGCTTACTAGCCACATTGAGCAAAAAATTTTCACTGAAGAACTGGACAGCACTGTTTACTCCAGCATGTAGGATGAGTCAGAGAGAGGTAGAAATGACCTTCTCCCAGTTGCCTACATCGCTGGCTCAGCAGACCTTTCAATCTCAGCTTGTGTCCCCTCCTTAGAAAGCTTACCATGATCTTGACCATTCCTCTTATTCTTCATCACATCGTCCTGTTTTGTTCTTTATAAAAAGCATTACCATCTATAACTCTATTATTTATTTTTTTAATCAATTATCTACTGTCTGTCTTTACCAACTTGTCTATCTGATTGTCCTTTAGTGCCTGGCACAATGCTTGATGTATAGTTGTCATTTGACAGTTATTGAGTATTTGTACATATGTATGAATGCTTTTAGTTTAAGTGATCTAGTGGTTTCAGGGGGGGGAAACATCATACCTCATCAGAGGAAGACATGCTCCTATCAATCATAATATAATCTTGCACTGATATTTAGATGACATTAGATATCTACATTTGGGATACAGCCTTAATCTATTCCTTTCCCCAAGTCAAAGTTCTTGTATTCACTTATATATTAAGATCCATCTTCATTTAAACAAATATGAAAATATAAAATATCAAAATATTTTACACAATAAAATAACAAATTCTTTGATTTTCCAGCAGCCCTCTGGAAATCTCGAGGATAGTTTTACATGCAAAAGATAATATTTAGGACTCAATTTTTAGAAGGCAAGAGTCTGACTCACCACTGAGTCCCACCCCCACCCCCACCCCTCTGTAATCATCACCCAGAAACTGAGCAGAATGGGTGGAGTAACAGTGTTCCAAAGGCAAGGATTCCAGTTCTATCCAAAGACACAGCACCAAAACTGTGAAGGACAATCTCTACCAGCCAACTAAGAAGATGATTTTATTCAAGCTGTTGGAATAAGAAGATTCATGAATGAGGACTGTCTCAAAGAAAAGGAAGGGAGCCTGGGGTTTGAAAGAAGCTGATAAACAAGAGAATCATCTGCCAGCCTTAGGAAGGATGGGTTTTACCTCAGAACAGATGAGAACAGAATAGACCTCTGTAAAGACAAGGATATCCTCCTCATCCAAACTTTAGTCAGGCTCCTCTGAGCCCTCTTCTCAACCAGGCCTTCCTTGGCCTGTGACCCAGTCTAACAAAAATCCTGCCAAGCCCATTTAGGAAGAATCTTCCCACCACTGACAACTAACCAAGTTCCTCATAGTAGTTTTCCATCCACTGACATCCTCACCCTGCCTGTTGGCTATGAGTCCCTACCTTCTCCTGTTATATTTTGGAGATGAGTTCAGTCTCTCTCTGGTTGCAATAGTCTCGAATAAAGTCTCCTTTGATTGTTTATCTCCATCCAGTGCCATTTTTCCTTTGGCAATGGTGACCCATTTCGAAATTACAAACATGTGAAAGGATTTCTTAACTGTCACTGCATTCTGGAAGCACACAGCTTCAATAAAGTTTACCATTGTCTGAAGATATGACAAAATTGATCTCTGACAGTGGTTTTCATCAAATAATTAAGTATTTTCAAAATGGTAATGAGGTCAAACTTCCTTCTGCCCATGAGAGAAACATCATTTATCAAAATGTATTCTTTGAACACCTTCTCTGGGTCAGACTACCTAAAAGGGAATATTGAAATGATCAAGATGAGATATGAGAGGAAATCAGTCCCTCCTCAATCTACAGAATTTCTTGTTAAAAACTCAACTTATCAAAAATATTCTTAAGATTTTACTCCCTTGTACAATCATGACCCTTTTATAGAATTTCAATGTCATAATCTTTTTCTCCTAAAAAAAAAAAAGTGCCTTTCTTTGTTTCCAAATGTGTATTTGACCTCTTTTCAAATGCATATTTGACATCCTTTCAAACATATATTAACAGCCCTCCTTTTAAATATGCCCCTTTCAAAAAGATTTTTGGAAGTCTGGCAACTTATAAGTTCATCTTCCCTTCTCTGTTAAATGTTCTTTTGTTTCCTTTTTTCTACTTGGGCTTTAGGAAGCCCCTTCTCTCCAGTTGACTGCAAGGCAAAGGTTGAAAAGTAAATCAAGTATAAAAGAAAGTCAGTTACTTTGATGTGTTAAAAAACTGGGATGAAGTAGTTTTCAGACTCTGGCTAGTGAGCACCCTCCAACCCATCCTGCTTCCTTTCTGCAATGCTGGCCTTTTTAAAAAATTCTGAGCCTATGGTCTCCCCCAGTACCAATCAGACCTCAGCTGAGGTGAAGTTCTTCATAGTCTGGTGACATCTAAATCTAAGATGATAGCAAATTCACGTCCAAAAAGCAATTTACAAATTTTAAATATTAAGTTTCTGCTGAGAATCCAAGAGTAAGTTTCTCTGCCAACAATGTTTGAAGAAGTCACTCTATTTTTATATGAAATATTTTGTATGATAACCAGTTGGAATCCAGCTCCAACTGACCTTCCTACCCCTACCCTTCTACTCTCCCCGCTACCACTCTGTCTCTCTGTCTCTGTCTCTCTATATCTGTTTATCTCTGTTTCTGTTTCTCTGTCTCTCTGTCTGTCTCTCTCTCTCTCTCAACACACACACACACACACACACACACACACA
The DNA here is from genome assembly GCA_030015415.1 of Cynopterus sphinx. Taxonomy (NCBI): domain Eukaryota; kingdom Metazoa; phylum Chordata; class Mammalia; order Chiroptera; family Pteropodidae; genus Cynopterus; species Cynopterus sphinx. Next base: position 35,807,613 of record CM057380.1, read on the forward strand.
CTCAGATATCATAATTTTTTATCATCCTAAATCTGCTAGTCCATTACACATGAAACTGGCCCATCCTGACTGTTCTGCACAGCCTTCTGTCTTCTCCCACAGGACTGCGGGGTTTGCTTGTCTTTAGGCTAAAATATAGAGAACAGCAAAGAGAACCTTGGACAGTTTGTTTCACATGAAAGCTTCAGTTTTCCCTCTTGCCTTTTCTTTCCAACATATCCTTATTAAATGGTTCCTTGCTCGTAAGATACACAGAAAATGGCAAGAGAGCATTCTCCTTGGCCTTGCTTTGTGCAGAGATTCATGTGGGTAGGAAAGAAAATGTCTCAGTGGAAAAACTTCCCTTGTCAGTAGGAATGTGATAATAGCTTCTGCCTGTTAAATGACACCACCTTTCTGAAACTTTTATTTCACCTAGAGATATTTTTGAATGGAAGTTTTGCTATTGAAGTAGCTACCAGGATGTTATGAGCCCGCGTGATTGCAATTTATAATATTTCATAAATCACAGAAACATTGAAAATGTTTGTGACAGATGAGGCTTTAAATTGACATCCTGTCTTTTTTATGGGCATTAAAAAGGTTGCTCTCATGACATATTCCAAAGATGCATCCTCCACTTCACTCAGCCAAAATGTTCCCACCTTGCACAGCACTGGAGGGGTAGCAGGACAGGGAGGAGGGAAAAGATAAAAGACCAAGCAGTGATTCAATTGGGAACCTCATGAGAAAAATGATGTGTCCACTTTCTATCTTTCCTGGGCCACCTTTTCTCAGTTTTAGCCAGACATCAGAATTACCTGAAATGAGCTAAAACTGCTCCACTCCAGACCAATGCAATCAAATTGCTGGGGGTGCAGCCGAGGACTAAAAGTTCTTCAGGTGATTCTAATAAGCAGCCAGTTTTGAGAATCACTGGTCCAAACACAAAAAATGGTATGCAACAGAAATGAGTGAAACAGGGTGTTCTAAATCAAGGGGTCATAGACACCTGGTCAGCCAGAAACCGCACACCTGGGTATGTGTTTAATGAGTACTTAGCTCTAGGCAGTTGTTACCATGAATGGGAACGCACTGTTGTCAGATTTTCTAATTTAAGAATACCAGAAATCTGGATATTTTTAACATGAAATCTCCTGACTTTTAAATGTTGAAAAATAATTTTTAAAATAATGCTATGCAAATTAAACAAAATATATTTTGGAACGATGAGTTTGCAACCTCTGCTCTAGATACGCCACTTTACATCGCAGAATTTTTCATTAATAAAAATAATTAACCACAACATAAATGGCCAGGGTGATTCTCTAAGGGCCAAAGGCAAGTTTGGCAAAGAAGTCATCTAATGAAACCAACGAGTAGCAGTTGTACCTACCCGAGAGATATAACTGTCAGCAGCAAACCTGAGAGTCGTGACTGTCAGATGAGTCTTTTATTTTTATACTTGGAGTTAAGTTTCCTCAAGAAAGAGAAGCAGCAGCATTAGGTGGGAAAATTGCCTTCCACGTAGTATGCCCTGTGGCCTCAAGGTCATTGTCTGAGGGGATTTGGAAGCTCAGTCACATTAACCCCAGACCTTCACTTGGGCCATGTCTCTCAGAACCACTAAAACAACTCTTTTATTTGCTTTTTCAGTGTCTGCTGACACAAGAATCTGGAAAGTGTGTGGGGGCAGGGCGGTGTGGCAGGGGTAGGGGGAGAAAAGGACAGGAATCACGTAGCAGCTCTTTCAGCATTAAAGCAGTGACTAACACTAATTAGGCCTCTCAGACCCGTGTGTGAACAGACCTATTTTTCTTATGAATTAATATGGAATGACCTACTTTTCTACATGTTATTTATTATTTGTGCTGCTGTTTTATCGATTTTTGAGACTGTTTTGTTACATAGGAATGGAAAAATCTAATACAATAAAACTTCTCTCATTGAAAATAATATAGCCACATCACGAAATACAAATTTATTTTTTTCTTTATGAAAAGATAGTATGCAGACTACATTTAGGTTGTGGGAATTAGCTGAAGGCTGCTTCAGTGGATTAATAAAAACACAAAGAAATATAAATACATTAATGTTTAGACATAAAACCTAAGATAAAATAATAGAGTACGCTTCTAAATTTTAAAACTTGTTTGCTTATAATGTTCTAGAGATATTTATTTCATAAGGGAGCACAATGTTAGTCCTCTGAGACTATATATGTTTTCTATTTATATTCCTCTTGTCCCATTTTTCATGTGCATTACATCATCTGATTTTATTATGCCTCGTATTTTATTTATTCATTTATGAGGCCCTAGGATTTTATTTCTTGAAATCTTAGTGTTTTTTTTACTAAAAACAGATAATTAAAAATAAAACCACACAGCTCACATGCACATTTTGTTTTATATGCAATTATAAGTATATTTTTTCAAGGCACTTTTAATGTTCAATTTCCATAAAGCATCTTCTTCTCCCCATGCAGCATGTACTCTAAGGAAATCTTTAAAAGAGGCTGTTTGCATAACTTTGGTAATTGCAAGACTCAGAGATTCCACCTACCCGAGAATGCAAAAGAGTGATTTGCATTTTGGTGATGAAAATAACAATTTTTTAGGTGCAAGTGGGTTTCCCAGAAAAAATACAATTGCCATGTGGGGTTGGGAGAGGGTGGTTTAAAGAGACATGGAAATTACTAAGGCACAGGACATAGCCTGGAGGAGCCTTTATAATCCAGCATGGCAGCCAACTTGCTATCTCAAACATTTTCCACCGACCTGCAGGGGCACAGCGCACTTTGAGTATCAATGCCTTGCTACTTGGTAACACACCTACCACACACACAGGTAAGGCAGTGGGTGCAACCATTGCCAAGCTGCCCAGCCCTCCCCTTTTAACCCACTGTGAAAAAGACAGCAAAGCTTCCCCAGACATGGAAAGTCACCAGCACACCATGACCTCCCAGCTGAAGCCATTTGGCATAAAAACATTGGGGAAGAATAAGGAGAATACAGGAATTTCACAAAAAGAAAGAAACTGTTTGAATCCATATCATTTCTATTCAAAACTAAGAAATTGGTTATGAGTTCAGGCCTTAGTGGCCTTCTCCCAACACCTTCTTCCTTTCTCACTGCCTTACTGAATATTAAAGGGATTCATACTTGTCCTTCAATAGTTGGCTCAAAGGTCACTCCCCCCAGGAAGCTCTCCCAGATGGGCTTCCTTTTGCTAAATTAGATGACCCGCTTCATGCTGCCATGATGCCGGCTGTGCCCCTTTATCGTTCCTATTGCATGACACTATGACACTGGTTTAGGTGTTTGACTCTCGCAGTGGACTGTGATTTCCTTGAGGGCAGCACCTGGGGCTCAACATTTTGTAGCTCCAGTGCTTAGGCCGGAGTACAGCATACCTAAAAGATGTTCAGCGTACAGCAATATGTTGTTCACAAAGGTAGTATATCATTTATGCAACATCTTAGTTCCATGAAGGGTGTACTCATTTATCTACCAAACATTTAGTGATCAACTGTCTGTGGCAAGTCTGGGCTGAATATCAAACATATATGATTTAATTTCAACTCAATCCTTCAAAAAGTATTTTTACTCACATTTTACAAGGTCACATAGCCAGTAAGTGGTAGAGCTTGGATTTAATTCCAAGTATGTCTAACTTAAAAACCTATTTATTCTTTTGCACCTAAAGGCTACTTAAAAAAAAAAAATATTTCTGTGTGTGCTATGACTATGGAAAATAAACTTAAAAACAAATACATGAACATGGCTTTCCCACCATCACAAGATTCACTCTCTGTCTCTCTCTTGCCCTGCTACATACATAATTGATATCTTCATAGGTTTGGAAGATAATTGTCTTAAAAATAATGTCAACACCACCACTTGAACTAGAAATACTAAAGATTCTACCAACTGTTTAGTGTTCATATTGCTTTAACTTATTTTATCAAAAATATAGTATGTGTTGCCATGTATTTATTCACATATACAAAAGAATTATACCACCTACAAACAACTTCACAGACTCTATGTTGTGTCACAACCTGCCTTATAACCATGACAAGCCCCCCAAAAGTAAGAATCCTGATCTAAATAACAGGTTGCTAGTTAAGAGCTTATCAAATGGAATCTCTAATACTTAAATCTACCTCTAGAAAATTCTCTCATCATGAGAATAGAAATATTTTAAAACATAAACTGAAAAAATAGGATGAAACCAGTGCCTTAACTGGGACCGTGATGCCTATGTGTGGGGGGTGCCCAGCCCAAACTTGTCTCTGGTTTTGTGTAAACTATACCCATAAGCTCTACCACAACCAACCATCAGCCTGATTTATTAAAATTTTTTTTAAATGCTTCCTAAGTGCAAGAGAATATAAAAATTCATTTGTAAGGCCAGTGAGAGCTGCCATAAGTAACCCTAAGAGCCTTGCACATTTAGAATGCAATCACTACTAACAACTGATAGGACCAGAGTTAGGAGGGTTTCAGCATTCAGACAAGATGTTTTTCCCTTACTTAAGAAGATATGCTGCTGCTCTTCCAGTGACCCAAAATAGACAAAAATAGAGAATATAATAAGCAGCATCCATAGGTGACAAGCACTGGGCCAGAAGGTCTTTCTTCATGTCTGAAGGTAAAGCAAGTCCTAAGAAGAGATGTATACCCTAAAACCAAGGTAACCATGCCAACACGAATCCTTCCAGAAGGGGAAATTAAGAGCAAAGAACGTGTGCTCTGTAGCAAGAGTTACAATTAAAAGAAAATTGCAAGAAGCACTAATTTTACCGCACAGCTGACTTCCCCACTAGACTCTCTCTATCTTTAGGCGGGAACAAACCATTTCTACTTCGTCATGTCCCCAGCAGATTAGGTGACTGTTAATAAACAGTAAATGAATGTTTGCTATGTTGTCCTTGGATACTTACCTCCTTTTTAATACTTCTTTCTCTGCTTAATGACCTGTGTCTCCTTACAAAGTAAGTCATCTTTATGAGTTGGACAAGAGACTAAAAAGATAACTGTTTGAAGTGCTACCAATCACTAATCCTTGTAGCCAATTCCGGAGCAATTAGAGGAATGTAATTATCAATGTCCAAAAACTGCTGTAACATCTCAAACACCAGATATTTACTAATGTTAGTGGAACATTTATCTAATCTCAAGCATCTTTCTGTATTTGGTTAGACTGTAAAGAGAAAAAAAATATGGAATGATACAGGGTATTTCTTCCTTTATTGAAAGGAATATGGTTTATGAATGATGGTTCACTACAATGATTTGCATATCAAATGTACTTCACAAAAAATTATCTAATAGGCACCTAGTACTCTAAACTTATAAATATTTGGGGTAATTAAGTAGAACACAGAATTTAAATAGGAGGTAGAAAAAAATAAATACTTTGCTAAAATTTATCCATAAACAAAAAACTTAGAGTTGTATTTAGGTTTTCTGTTTTTTAATACCTTAGCATGTTGTGTCTTTAAATATATATATATTAAAGACCTGAAGTTTTAAAGCAGTTTGTAAAATCAACTGGTAGCCAACAGAACATATTTAAACAGATTACTTAGTATCATGGTCCTAATGGGTTAAGTGCCTCAAGTGGAATACTCTGATCATATGCATAAATTTCATTCCTGCCATGAGACCTGGCAATGCTTAGCTCACATATTCTTGCAAATTATTGGAAATACCACACTCCCATGAGATTAAGTGACAACTACAAAATTAAGTAATGTAAACCAAAGACTCCAACAGCTACATTAAACAAACACACCTCCAGCAAATTTCTCTACCCCAACTCATGCAAATGGAACATGATCTTGTCTAAACAGTAGCTCACAGCTCTCTACACTCCATATTAGAAAATAACCCAAGTCTCTGGCTTTGTTTCACTATCTTTTCAGGGCCTTTTCCTCTCTTCCAAAAAAGTAGGGCATCAGGGACACGCAATTAGAGATAGTCTTTCCAAGGCTAGATGCTGATTCAATAACCCAAGAGTCACTGTTTAGACTCAGGTAAATCTGACACAATGAAATATAGCTAGCTATAGTTTTTAATCTCAATTTATAACCCCCTAAAAAAATTGTTTTAAGAAAATGTATTGTGTGAAACTACTAAATTATTAACTGAACTGATTTTTTTAATAAATATAATTCTTCAGTTAAAGATAACAAATAAGTATGATTTTCCTTTGACCACTAATCTCAGACAGAAAGATAAATTCTTTCCAAACAGGGATAGCTAGGCTACTATCTCTATTTTGCTCTTAGTTGCTTTTTGTACATCACTGAAAAACTGGGTCTCCCTCCTGAATTTGCTTCCTCTCTGGCTTTGTTGCCCTTATCAGCTCTTGTCCTTCCTCCTCTCTATCCTGCATATATCGTTTGTAACATTTGAAGCCTTGTGCAGTCTCCTTGACTACTGTGGCATTCTGCTCTGCTGGTTCCCATCAAGTCACACTTTCTTTTTGTTCTCAGTGTTTATTTTCCACATGCTGTCCAATTTCACCCAAAGGATGAACATCACTTCTCTCAAGACTCCCAGGAAGAGTAGGGCTCCAGAATTTCGTATAAGAGAAGCTACAAGCTGGTGGTCTGCTTTGAACTTGAAACTGAAATTGCAGCAAGTATCAGCTTGTCAAAGAAGGGGAACTGATGGACATTATGGAGGCTACCTCACAATCCCACAATCTCCCTGCTGAAATCTTCCATGAATCTAATCTACCAACCAAATGCACACTAGCCATCTGTTTCTTGGAAGTCTGTAACCATCAGTCATATCTTTCTTATCCTCCCACTGCTACGGTGGGAGAGGCTATTTATTAACTTAAGGGAAACTGGAGCTCAAATTGAAGCAATACCTAATACAGTTAAAGGAAAGAATTAAAATTAAACATAATCTTAACTTGGCAAACTTTTAGAGTACTTTTTAATGCACTTTGTATGAGTTCTGTGTAGACTCAAAGTTACAGAGAGAATACCTCAGTTGACTCATCTGTAGAAAGGGAATAACAAACATAGTTACTGCATTGAGCTTTTATGAGGATCAACTGACATAACATATGGAAAGTACCAAAAACAGTTTCTGGTAGAGAGTAAACACTCAAAAACTTATTTCTGCTATATTAAAATTGAATCTAGCCATTTCATATCTCCCATATTTATAATATATATCCCCCTAATAAGAGTTTAATCAAAACCAAATGTACAAGCATATTAGAATTTTTTCTTGGAGAAGTAGGCAGCATTATGATAAAAATTTTAACCTTTCCTCTGTCATCTACTGCTTTAGGGCAATAACTTATTTTTACTATGTGAAATCAATAGTAGTTATGGGGTTGAATGTGTTCCTAATGAGATCACCATCACAACCCAAAGCTTCTAAGTTTCCTGGAAGAAATTACATCTCAAATCTCAGTCATGCTATAAACATAGGAGTGGGGAAAAAAAAGACATTAAGGCAATGCTTGAAAAAAAAATACATCAACAACAATGCTTATTTTGAAATGGTTATAGAGCAAACTAAAGGGCATAAGTCCCTGATTTGACTTGCTTTCTGGTAGTAACGCATAAATGGCATTGATTTTTTACACTTTTTTTTCTGCTCACTATACACTGTCATATTTTTAAAAGAAACACCTTTACATACTGCTAATATTTATATCGATAGGTTTTAAATATTTTAAATATAAAAGCAGCTGCCTGGGATCAGACAGACAGGCATTAAAGTTGACATTTGCAAACATCATTGTTTCACATCCAGTTCACGGGCATTTTGACAAGAAGAAAATGCAAACCTTCACTCATTCCAAAGCAAACATTCTGAAACTAAATGATTTACATGGTAATAGGCAAAGGTTAAATTTATATATTTCATAGCCTTCTTACCAACTTTAGTCAAACCTCTGAAGTTTAACTATGGAAATCCTTGGTCTTTCAATATCTCCTGTGAATATATATAAAATAAGCACCATAATGATAACCTTTGAGGTCACGAAGTTGGGTTTCTGTGCATGAAACCACTTACCCAAAAATGTAAATATACAGTGGGCATGATTTTAAGAGTAAAAATCTGGGAAATAAACTACCATGTAAATAAGCTTCGAATATTCTTTAATATAAATGATTACATTTGTTTAATATAAATTAAATATCTTGCCATTGAAGATTGGGGTATGGCATTTCAGTTGACAAAACAAAACAAAACAAAACTTCACCACCCAAATTCCTAATGGCCAAGGGCAGAGTATACTCATGTAGCACCTTGTAGAAGATAGAATTATGAAAATAATAATAATAAAAAAAATTGCTATGTATAAATGTCACTTTAAGAAGTATTTTAAAAAGAGAAAGAGATTGGGTATAACTAATTTACTATTACTTTAACAGATCAGAATATTTTTCAAATATTTACATTGGCTAAGGGAAGCTGTTTATTGTTACCACTTGTAGTTCTGGTTTCCTGGATGTGGAAATATCACTGTTAGTTCCGAAGTCTAAACATCAAAGTCCTGGTCAAGAAGGCAGAGTAGAAATACACTGTGCTTGCCTATTCTCACATACACCTCAAAATTTCAACTAAACTACAGAAAAACAATCATTGAAAATCACCTAAAGTCTAGATCAACAAAAGTCCTACAATTAAGGACATTTAGAAGAAGGCACATTGAGGCTGGTAGGAATGATGAAGACACAGAACAGGCTGATCTCAGGCTCACCTGTGGCAGTTAAAAAACAAGAGGGATATCTCAGCTGTGGAGGTCCTCCCTGAGGGGCAAGGGGTCCTGGCCACATACCAGGGTCTCAGTGCCAGGAAGAATAGTACCCACAACTTCTGGCTGCGAAAACCAGCAGAGATTATGGCTGAGTGAGAATGGCTTCTGCAGCTCCAGGCACTCCTCTTAAAGAGCCCATACACAGACTGACTCGCTGATGGACCCACTCTCTCTGAGCTCCAGCTCTGGGGCAGCAGTGTGAAAGGTGTCAGGAACATACAGGGAGAAACTAAATTGTCTGGCTTCAGGGCAAAGTCTGAAGGGACAGCTTTCTTCCAGAGAGAACTGCTGGCAGAATCCATTATTCCTTTGTTGACCCTCCCCTGACCCAGTGTGCAGACACAGATGTTGACAATATCTGAGTCTCTATTACCCTAGCTAAACCTGTTCACACTACTCAGGTGATTCCCTGAGACCCTGATGCACCCAACTTGTGAGTCCACTAAAGCAGCTTCCAATGGCTTTGCCATACTAATGGCCTGTCTTGGCTCATGCTGTAGACTTTTATAAAATCTTTCAACTTCAAAGGAACATGTGTGTCTATATGCCCATTGCAGTATTATTTACAATAGCCAAGACATGGAGACAACTTGGAAGTTCATCAATGGATGAAGGGATAAAGAAGAGGTGGTACACATTTACAAGGGAATGTTACTCAGTCGTAAAACTGAATAAAACCTTGCCCTCTGCAACTACATAAATGAACTTAGAGAGTATTGTGCTGAGTGAAGTAAATCAGGCAGAGACAGATGAATGCCATATGGTTTCCCTTTTACATGGAATCTAAAAAATAAAATAAATGAACAAACAAAACAAACAAACTCATAGATACAGAGAATATTTTGATGGTTGCTGGATTAGAGCATGAGTTTGGGAAGATGGGTGCAGAGGGGAGGGGATTAGAGGTACAAATTGGTAGTTACAAAATAGTTACAAGGATATAAAGTATAGCATAGGAATTATAGTCAGTAGTATTGTAATAGCTATTTATGGTGTTAGATGGGTCCTGGATTTATTGGGGTGATCACTTTGTAAGTAATATAAATGTCTAATCACTATGTTGTAACCTGAAATAATATAATATAGTACGTCAACAGTAATTGAAAAATAAAAAATATTAAACTGCCAATTAAAAAAGTCTCAACATCAATAACATCTTGTACCACCATTCAACATAAGATGTTGCTAATTCACCCAAGCAAAATGGATTTGAGTTTACAGTTTTAGACATGACACCTTTAGAAAAGTAATTTTATATGAAATTTATTGCTTCAAATGAGGAATTCCTGAGGAATCAATCCCTAGATCGCAACTGAAAACAATTACATTCAGTGATATAGACATGCAAAGACCTCACTTACAACTTCTGGAGACCGGTCTGCACCTCCAGGAATCCCTTACTTTGCTTTCTCAGGCGCAAGCCTAAGCAATTTAAGGGAGCTGCAATACAATAGTTTATCTCCTATTTCTATTTTCGATAGATCAAAAGCTGTAACAAGGAAAGTTCTTACCCCATGGTGCTTCAGTTGGAATACATTTACAAAATTAACTTTGAAAAAAATTGGTGTTGATTAGTTACATTAGATATTCTGTCAACAAATCCAACTTATCCTAATCAGTCATAATTAACGCTGATGTTTGATGAGAAGTACAAGTAAGAGTAGCAAGCTGATGTGAGGAGCTGCTCCTCTAGGGAACTGGGTAAAGTCTGCTCATAATTTCAACGTGGTAAAGAAGTGTGTTTGCTTGCTTCGGCCAAATTGGCAAAAAGAAACATATGCCCAGTCTCTAATGGATGTAAAGATGTTTTATGCACATTTAGCAAACTTGGCAAGTAGATTTCAGTTTTCTCCGGGAACAGGATAGGAATCCTAGTATCCTGGCACTCTAGCAAAGCCAAATGCCAACCTATCCTGCACTTTCCCTTATAGTTCTTCAGTCCAGGAATGTTAAAGAACATCTCCCAACAAAAGTAGCAATAATTAAATTAGTGTGCCTGTATGGGCTAGAATAATCTCCACTGAATGGCAGAAACAAGGCAGACCTGGTCACTGGATTACACCAGACACATCCCAACAACCCCACACTGACAAGGAGGAAGCTACTGGAATGCTTTGCCCCTAATCAGCATGCAGCAAGACCATCTAAGCTGATTAGATTCTTTAAAATTTGTTCTCCAATAAAAGCTGCTTTTTGTTTAACCCAGATAGGCCGTGTTTGTCTACAGCCAAACCACCCTGAATCTCGTCAGATATGCCATGACTTTACAGAAGAGAGGGTTGTTTTGTTTGTTTTGTTTTGTTTTGTTTTGTTTTGTTTTGTTTTGTTTTTACCACTGAATTCTTTGTAGTTCTGCCAGACATAGAATAAACAAGATCTAGTATCCTAATTAGCAAGTGTGGATTCATTAGGGCTTAAGCCTTCTGCCTCCCCTAGAATAGTTCTTTCACAGAATCTTCTTTCTTTCTTTTAAACCCACTTCATTCTCGTCAGTCTACAAACTGCAAGTCTTCATTCTAAACTCACCTTTCTCTATGTGTTCACTATCTAATACTTAACCCTTGTCATCTGATTTCTACCCTCTTTGCTCTGCTAGAATTTCTCTTCCTTCAGTCTCCTTTTTTGATCTAAAGTCTTCGCTGAAACATTTGACTGAGCAGAGCATCCATGTTTTGATGCCCCTTCTCCCCATGGTACCAGCAACACTGATTCTCTGAGCTTTCTGATCAGCCTCTTGGGCTTATCTTCCTCTTCATCTTAAATATAGATTCATCCCCAATGTGTCATGATAGTACTTTATTCTTTTTTCTCAGTTCTCTCCTTTGACAATCCCTTCCATTTCTAAGAGTGATGATTGAAATTAAATGCTTATTTGCATACTCCCTGGAGTCCATGGTAGAGTGCAAGCAGTTACAGCCAGAAGTATTAATGTTTCTTAACTGTAACTAATATTAAAACATATTCTCACAATAAAACGAATATAAACATCAAGTTGTACACTTAAAACTTGTCATTTATCTGAATATTTGTCAAGCCCAGTTGTAAAGCAAAGTTAAGAAATAAACAAAATTAAAATGAATGTTTAAATGAAGCATAAACTTTCCAAGAAATTTTGCTTTTTATGCCCTACATCTCCCCTCCCCAAACAACTCTAGATGGGGTCCTAATGCTCCTGTTTATCATTTTCAATATCTTCACAGACAATTCCATATGGTCCTCCTACAAATCCTCACACTCCGTATTGAAAAATAAATTCTCATCTCTTCCCCAAACTGTTTTACATTCCTAGGGATCTAATTTCTATCAACAGCACCACATCCGATAGTGAACCAGTCTCAGAACCTCATAGTAGTGAAATTCCTCTCTCTCTCTCTTTGGTTGCTGTGCTCAAGCAGTTGCCATACCTGCAAATCCCATGATTCCTATTTTTATTAACCTTCTTCTAGCCCCTACTTCTCTTTGCCTCCAGCATTGCAAAGGTATCTAAATGATCATCTTCCTTTTTGCTATCCATATGTATAAAACATGCCTCTTCCATATTGATCATTTCCACTCTCAAAATCTTCCTATGATTCCCAACATCTGTTGAATAAAAGATAAAACTCCTTAGCCCAGCATTCAAAGTCTTCCTCAGTCTGGTTTTATCTTATCTCACCTTTTCCTACTTTTATCCCCCAAAGTTATTATATTCTCACAAAAACATTTCATCCGAGCTTTATGTCAACATTAGCATTTTTCCTATGTATAGGGAAAGAAAACAAATTGAGTAAGCACTTAACAACATGAACATTTCATTAAACATAGTTTAGTTCTTAAATCCATCATGCCCTTTTTTATCCAAGAGGGACATACCCCATCAGAGTGATAACGTGTGTTAATAAGGGTATATCCTCTACTGCAGAAGCAGAGGCTTAATTTCACTGTATCTGTTACCCTCGTTCCATGTACAGCACCATTGCCAAGTCCCTTGGGCTTGTTGGATTTCCATGTATGTGTATTTCTTTGCTTCTATGTGATCTCAGCAGGGATAAATGAACCCAAGATATTAAAATGTAATTTGTTCAGATCTTTGCCTTTAGGGTGAGCACGAAGATGCTGCCATCAGCCAGAATATGTGTGATCTAATTTAGAAGCAGTGAGCCATGCTGTCTGTTCTCAGACACTTCAGAAAGGGGCACTGGGTCCCCACTTTTCTATGGTTTTGTAAAAGGTTTGCTTTCAAGCTATAAATAATGTTGATTTTTTTTCTTCACTTGTTTTTCTCTATTATTCCAAAGAAAGATTCACTTAGAAAAGGCAGAGAGTAGGGACTACATTCTTTGTCACACTGTTGAAATGCCATATTGTACAAGTGACTTCCCTTTTAATCTCTCAAATTCTGCTCTATCAGACTTCCCAGACATCTCACAAGGCAGCATAGAAGGTAGAAGCGGTTGCACGCCTCCTCTAGTGACCACACCAAAATTATTAAAAATGACAGAGCAACCAACACATGGAGTCTTGCCTGAGGTCTGGCTGAACAGAAGCCCTACAACTAAGAATAAAAATAAAAGGGCCCCAGACCCACAACTATGTGTGGCAATCAAGAATGGGGAGAGCTATCTTGGCTGCAGAACCCTGGTTCCCATCTGAGAGTGAGGGATCCTGGTCCCACACTAGGATCCCCACCCCAGGGTCCCAGTGATGAGAAGACAAGTCCCCACAACCTCTGGCTGAGTGAGATGGGAGCTGCAGGAAGCAGACACTTTCCTCTGAAAGGGCCCACGCCAGGCTTTACTCACTGATGGACTTGCGTGCTCGGAGCTCCCGTGATAGGGCAGCTGCTTGAAGGGCACCAGGGACATACAAGGAGGTGCTGAGTTGTAGGGCTTCAGGGTGAGGGCTGGAGGGGCAGCTGGCCCTTGGACAGAGGCACAGGCAGAAGCCTTTGTTCCTTTGTTGAGCCCTCTGTCTTCCCAGCCTGCAGACTCAGGCACCATCAATCTGGATAACATAGGTCACTCCACCCAGGGGACTCCCTGAGACTCAGCCTCTCCCAACTCATAGGCCCACCTGAGTTGATTCCAATGATTTGTTCCATACAAATAGGCTGACTTGGCTCCTGCTGCAAACTTTCATAAAAATTGTTCAAAGGCTCATAAAACCCAGCATCCAGCCTCAGTGTCCTGTACCTCTTGCTGAGTAGCTCCAAGATACGTACTAGCAGCAGCTGGCCTTGGTTTCTGACTTGCCCCTCGAAGCACCTATAAGCCCAGCACCAGTGGCAGTCATATGTGGATGGGTAGGTGAGTCTTACCAAGTGGTCCAGAGAAGCACAGGCTGCAGCTCACTTGCCCTGCAGCTGGACCCCTCCCACATCTGTGCCAAGGGGCTCCAGAGCACACCTACTACATAAAGCCAGAAGACTTAGGAGCCTTACCTAATACACAGAAACAGACACAGGGAGGCAGCCAAAATGGAGAGAAAAAAAATCGTGTCCTACATGAAAGAAGAGAATAAAGCTTCAGAAAAAGAATTCACCAAAATGGAGACAAGCAATATGCCAGATGTAGAGTTCAAAAGACTGCTTATAAGGATGATCAAGTAACTTAGGAGAAGAGATGAACCCAGTGAGAACTTTAACAAAGAGATAGAAAACCTAAGAATGAAGATGGAGAACATAATAGGGAGCCAATCAGAAATGAAGTATACAATATATGAGATGAAGAGTCAATAGAGGGAATCAACAGTGGAGGATCAAATTAGCAACATAGAGGATGGGGTAGCAGAGGACACCCAATCAGAACAACAACAAGAAAAAAAAATCCAGAAAAATGAAGATAGTTTAAGAAGCCTCTGGGATGACATCAAGCATAATAACAATATTTGCATCATAAAGGTACCAGAAAGAGAAAAAAAGAGAGCAAGAAATTGAAAACTTATTTCAAAAAATGATGGAAAACGTCCCTAACCTGGTAAAAGAAATAGACATACAAGCCCAAGAACTGCAGAGTCCCAAACAAGATGAACCCAAAGAGGCTCACACCAAGACACATCATAAATAAAATGCCAAAAGATAAATTCAAAAAGAGAATTTTAAAAGCAGCAAGAACAAAAAGCAATTAGTTACCTACAAGGGAGTTCCCATGTCTGTTAGTCAATTCCTCAAAAAAAATCTTACAGGCCAAAAGGGCTTGGCACAAAATATTCAAAGTGATGAAAACCCAGGACCTACAATCAAGATTACTCAACCCAGGAAAGCTATCACTTAGAATCGAAGGACAGATATAGAGCTTCCCAGACAAGAAAAAGTTAAAGGAGTTCATCACCACAAAGCCAGTATTACTGGAAATGTTAGAGGTACTTCTTTAAGAAGAAAAAAAAAATGTATCAAAAGGTAAATAAAGAATGGCAATGACTACATATCTATCAACAAGTACTTTAAATGAAAAAGTATTAAAAGTATTAAGTGCTCCAATCGAAAGATATGGTGGCTGAATAAATAAGAAAACAAGACCTACAAGAGACTCACTTCAGATTTAAAGATGCACACAGACTAAAAGGAAGGGGATGGAAAAAGATATTTCAAGATAGACCTAGAGGGCATTGTGCTGAGTGAAGTCAGATAAAGACAACAGCCATATGATCACACGTAAAATAAACAAATGAAAATAACAGAAACAAATTCATAGATACAGGGAATAGTTTGAGGGTTACCAAATAGAAGGGTGTTGAGGAGACTGTAAAAAAGAAGAAAGGGATTAAGAAATACAAATTGATATATCATGGAGATATAAAGTACAGCAGCATAAGGAATATAGCAAATAAGATTGTAATAACCATAGTGGTGTCAGAGGGGTACTAGGTTTAGTGGGGTGATCACTTTTTGAGTTATGTATATGTTTAACCACTATTTTGTACACCAAACCTAATATATTGTATGCCAACTGTAACTGAAAAATAAAAAGTATTATTTTAAAAAGTGACTCTCCCACCCTGAGTCACTCCTTACCTAGACATTTTGGAGAAAATGTGTCCTTAACACTTGCAACAGAGTCACAGGATCAGGATTGAATTGTTTTATGCAAAGAATTCAAAATTGACAGCTCTCATATACTCTTAAAGAGATTTCTTACCCAAATATTAGTAGGTAAAAATCTTCAGTACTATCACTATAAACGCAGATCAAATAAAAATTTTTAGTTTTTCTATACATAGTTTTACCAGTTTTAGTTTCTCTCTCATCTTATCCCAAATAAAGACTGGTTGTCTTTACCAGTTCATTGGTTTCTTCATTTTGTCTTTGGTTTCTCAGCAAAAGAAAAATAAGTGTGGAAAAGTATGTCAGGTGCAAATTCTGGACCTTTTTTTTTAGCTCTAAAGTTTAGTTAAGACAGAAGTGGAAGGCATTCGACATGATTTTGTTTAGAAGAATTCAGCACAGTGAGCAGTTAGATTAAATACAGTTTAAGATTAAGAACCACGAATTGTAGACAAACGAGTTGCTAAACTTTACAGAAAAGATCTAAGAAGAGAGATTCAGAGTCCCTTTGGGGATTGAAAACTTCCTAATACGCTCCTGCCATCTTGAAGAAAAAAAGAAAAAGGACAGGTTTGACCTAATAGACAAAATTTAAATTAAGAAGATGTCATTTTATTATTACTAAGATGAATAGGCACACACCCAGAGAGGGAAAGAAAGTAAACAAAACTAAATGCCCTCATTTTAACTTCAGAGTAACACAAAATCCTAGGCTGGCAGTGAAACGCGGATGAAGTTGGCATTTCCTTTACAAAGTCACATTCATTGGTTGTTGCAGACAACTTCAGCAAGATGTCTTTTGTGGATACTAACTGAAGATATTCTTGACAAAGGGATTTGAGGCTTTTAAAATAAGATGTTGCCTTGCAATTCAGATGGTAAATATGACAAAACAAATAACATTTTCAGCAAATGCAGACTGCAGACTGGTAAGTGTGTTAGTAGGTAAGAAGGAAGTGTTAGAAGGCCCACTGGCTGCACCTTCAAACATTAGCAAGGGAGCAGGATGCAAACATACCCTTTAAACTTCTGTTCACCTTCAGAGCTCAGGTTTTATCCAACACGTGGTCTCAATCACTTACTGCAAAAAGTAGTATGGCTTGAAAGACAGAATGATGCCTCTGTGCTACCAATTTACAGGTTTTAACCCCTCAGTCTAATTTTGAAAGAAAAATGACAAGGATGAAGGTAGGGATCATACCAAAAATTCTTTTAATCAGAGCTCAAAATGTGCATGTATTTTCTTTCTAAATCCATTATAGTGTAATGTTCACCTTCCTTTGAGATAGCAAAGATTCTATGCAAGTTATCAAAACAACTTTACAAGCTTGATTAAAGGGCATATCAGTTTCTAGGAATGGGTTTTATTTTTCAATCGCATTTTCCTCTGTGAAAATCTTTATTAGATTCTCTCCTCTAAGTGTGTTCTGACCATATAATTTATCGGAATGCTGCACTTCCAGGAGCCTATTTTCATCATGCGGTCGATTGTTCATCATGAATATATATAAAATCCATAGGCTTCAACAAAATGTGGTGCTTTTAGGACTCCCTTAAAATAAAAGTTGTGTATATTGTCACTGAAAATGACATAGCCACGTTACCTGTATTTCTGCACTGATTAAGTCTTTCATATATGCAACCCATTCGACAGAGATAATGAGATAGCACAGGAAGCTCTAGCATTGTAAAATCAAAACACTGGAGTCTCACTGTTGGCTGTAAAGCCTGGCAAGTTCGCGTCTCTAATGTTCATAGGGCATGAATGCCACCTACTGGCAAGTGCTAAAAACTGCAGCGTCTGCCCAAAAGCTGCAGACTTCGTTCTGGCCATCTAACTAACTATGCACGACAAGGATTTCTCTTTAAAGCCGAAATTGCACCTGTTTTGTTCATTAGGTATACAGCTTGCCTCATTACATGTTAATATTTTGCAAGGAGATCACACGAAGAGTTTTCGCTCTTGTCATTATATGTTACATTGTTTAGGCATTATATAGACGTAAGTACATATGTTTGTGTGTTTATTTTTAGTCTATCCTCCCCTAGTAGAATGTAAACTCAGCAAAAGCAGCAACATTATGTTACTCACTAATGTAGTCTTCTGGCCCTAGAACAGTGCCTGCCACTTAGTCAATATTCGATATACACTGAATAAATGAGCAAAATTATGTTTTAAGGCAAGATAAAGTATTGGTTAATAGCCTAGGTCTTCAAGACAGACATAAATCGAAACCATGGCTCCCTTTTCTGTCCTCTAACTGATGGGTTTTGTTATGTTTCTTAATTTCTTGGAGTCTCAGTTTGCTCATCTGTTAAATAGGGATAATAACATTAAAGTAGCCAGAACAATTTAACAGGTAAATGTTTATGAAGTATTTGACACAGAGTGAGTGTATAATTAATATTATAATTATCATTATTAAATTTTATAACTCAAGCCAGGGATTTGTCAGAAATTGAATAAAGTCATTAAAGTGTTTTATGTTCATTACTCATGCTAAGAGCTCTTTCTTCTCCGTCATCCTTGTGGTCAACTCCCAGCCTATATCAGACCTACAGAATTTTCCACTTCCACCAGGTTCTGGTTCCAAGCTGGTGACCATTAAGCTTTAGCACTCAGATAGTCATACACCCTTAGATTTGTTAGGAGTTGCAATGTGACATTTAAGAGGTCACTATTCTGGAAATCTCTAAACATACTCTGAAGCGCTTGAATAATTCAGAACTCTCTGAAGGGTTTTGCAAGTTTTTAATTTACATTATAGCTGGTATTATACTTTGTTACCTGCCAGAGAAATATTTTGTACTTGCAGTAAAATATCTACCCATGAGTGCTTCTGTTAGAATGTTAGGCAAGCAATAGAACACCCATTAAAATGAACTTAAATATTAAAAACAAACCCTTGTGTAATAAAACATGAAGTTCGGAGGTAATTTTTTGCTGACTTGAAGCAGGACTATGTCATGAAAGCCCAGGTTCTTTTCATGTCGTGCTCTGCTGTCCACAAGGTTGTTTCATCCCAAGGCTAATTATTATTGTGACCTTAGAAGGCTTCCAGTCGAAATTCAGACCGCATGGTGTGCTGTTAACATTCAGTGGGAGAGAGAGAGAATGGTTCTCATAAGGGTCCTAGGAGAGGAATGAAAATCTTTCCCAGGAAGCCTTGACAGACCATGTGTCTTGGCTAATTGGTCAAACTCTAAAACACGTCCATTCTCGAAATGGCTGACTGTAAGATTAATCAGTATAAGAGTCTTAGCTCTATCATGACCCATGCCTGGAGCCAAATGGAATCAGCTTCCTCTGAGTCCCATGAGCTGCATAAAGGAGGAGAGTAGACCTGCACACCAAATCTAGGATTGTTAGAAAGGAATGAGGAGAGAAGGGAGGCAGGGCAGGCAGCTAAAAGTCTCCACTCCACCAAGCAGAGATATGGTGATCTGGTCTGAGAAATCAAAGAATGTGCTAAGTTGTACCTAATTTTTTTTTAAACTTTAAAATAATTTTAAGGGAATACTTTCTGGCAGGTCACATACAAAGAATCCAATATGTTTCCATAGAAATGTTACATGTTTAGGTCTCTTATGACAGAAAAGTTCTGTATACTTTCACTGGATATGATACAGTTCAGGCAATAGGAACAAACAAGTTAAAACTCCCTGTGAGTACAATTGTCTTTGCTTCTCCAAGTCTCAGTTTTCTCATTTGTTATATGAAAGATGGAATAAATACGTTCAAAGGTCTTTTCCGACTTCTACGCTCTGTGTATTTGAATCCACATCCACCAATATCACCAAGTGAATAACAATTAGCACATGATTCCATTCACCATTTAAGTGAGTACTGAGCTCTTAGTACATGGGTTCTACTTGGTATGAAACTGACAAGACAAACACAAGAGTGAGGCGAGTTCCTGCCATCCAGAACCTTCACTGGAGAGAAAAGGCAGATGTAGAAAAAATTAGAAAACAGGGTAGCAAACAGTAGCAAAGCCACCACAGAGTAGAGTAGAGGAATGTCCTGGGCGGAAGGAGTGAGGTGAGTAAATAAAATGGGGAAGGAGGGCTAAGAAAACACTTCAGGTCAAGAATTGATTCAATATGTTTATGAAACTATGAGTAGACAAGGTGGTTATGATGATGGCTGAGGCTGATGATGAAGATGCAGGATGGTGTGATAGCTACAAGTCACTGCGACATACCAAGTGCCAGCATTTCGGCTTTCACAATAACTCTAGGAAAGAGGTGTCATAATCCACATTTTAGCCTCAAGTTATTTTACCCAAAGTAAAAAGAAGTAGTAAATCTGTGATTAAACAAGCTTCTGTGACTTCAAAGACACAAAGCCTTTATTTCTTTGGAATGCAGCAGCTTTTCAGCACACCCGGGAGCCTAAAAGTCAAGCTGGGCATTGACTGATAAATGAAGGCCAATTTACAAAAACAAAAATGTTGTGGCAAGACATTTTGTATACAAATGAAAACGGCTTTACTAATCTCAGAGAGAGAGGCATCTTTGGTTAGAGAAGGATGCAGTTTCAAATTTTTGATTACTTATTAAATAGAATTATGACAATAAAAAGGATGGCATTGCTTGTTAGCCCCTAAAATATCTGGTTACATTTCAGAAAAAAAATAATGCAGAGGCAGCTTTGAGGCTTTTATCTTAAAACTGGATTGAGGGGCTTCTGTTGAAATGTCATGCAGTCCCTGGGTTGCTTGCTACTCTGTGGATGGTTCTGCTTAGAGAGAAAGGACAAGAGACACCTCATTGACCTCCCACCCTATACAGATACTGTACAGCCACCTCTGTCACCTACAAAACTGTACTGCCACAGGATATTCAATTCAGTTCAGCATATATTTTAGAGCTTTTGTGATGGTTTCTGCAGCCCAGGCATACACTGGGCAGTGACACCCTAGAGCATGACTATAATATGAAGCATGCAGACACACACACTCCATCATCTAATCAGCACTGTTCAAATGGAAATAAAATTCCTGCCAGTCTGCTCTCGTTCCCAAACACACTCCCCAGGAAGTCACGTACTATGACTGCAAAACTTCCTTCGCCAGCCACTGTTCTCTCCCCTGCAATTCTAAAAGATGCCTTGTGATCTGTGACCTGCATTTAAAAATTGACATCTGGTGAGTAGGGTGGTAATTAGACATCATTTAAAAGTTATTTCTGCCTTGTTAACTGAATAATTCGGTGATCAAATTATGGGAAAATTTAGAGAAATTCAGGCATATTGATTGTATAATCTATAATGTGTGTAATTAATAACTACCCCCTAAAAGCTCTGTGTGAGAAATTGTAAGGATACACATTAGACAAAAAGTCAAGGCCTAAATGGTGCTTTCTCCTCAATGCCTTTTATTAACTGCACATAAAAGAGAAAGGTTTAAAAGAGATGAAGTCAAGATCAGATGCCAGAATTTATTGACACTGCCACACAACTTTGTACCTACAGACCACAGATTGGTG
Organism: Cynopterus sphinx; assembly: GCA_030015415.1. Lineage (NCBI taxonomy): Eukaryota > Metazoa > Chordata > Mammalia > Chiroptera > Pteropodidae > Cynopterus > Cynopterus sphinx. Next base: position 35,828,905 of record CM057380.1, read on the forward strand.
TCAACTGGGAATCTGCTTTCCACCAGTTGCCTCAAGTGTCATCAGTCTGGGATTGCACATCACTGGGAGCTCTCTGTCTGCTCTGTCTTCTTACAGGTGGTTTTGAGTTACAGATGGGGGCTCTTCCCCAGCCACAGGAATGGCAATGGTGCAGGCTGGTCTGTCTTGCAATGAGGTGGTGCCAGCAGTTGGGTTAGCACATGCTGTTTCTACTTGTGCCTCAATAACAAACGAACAAAAAATTCTATTGGTTGTGGTAAAGATAACAAAGGTCAGGTCTCTGTAGTCCTGAATACTATCCTGCTCTTTACAGCCCTACAACATCTGCAAGAAATATGCACACATACACACACAGATATTATGTATTAACCAGGGTGTCTATCCCCAGTTCCTTTCTGTTCTACGCTGTGAGCAGGTCTAGACCTTCTGTCAGCCAAAAGGACATCTTGGACCCTGAACTATAGGAAAATAAAATATACATTCGGTGGTTCCTTTGTTTGGGCCCACTCTGGTGCTGTCAGGACTTCAGAGAACCTGATGGTACCTGCCCATGAGTCCCTAGAGTGAAAACAACAGAGCTATAAAAGAAGAAATGAACTAATTCAAAGATAAAGGTCATCCTGGCCCATTTGTATATCAAAGGAAATATGACCTTGTTTATCATTACACACAGGCTAGTTGGGCATCTGTATCAATTTATCATTCTTTTTCTCCACCCACTAATATACCACTTAGTGAGATGGTGACATAATAATAGTTTGTATTTTTTGAGCTTAGCACTCTACTAAATGCTTTACATGCACAACTGTATTTAATCATCAAAACAACTCTAATAAGGTAAGTGCCAACACTATCCCCAATTTACAGACAGAGACGATAATGAGTGGAGAAGTTGAGTAATCTGCCCCAAACCTCACATTGGTGGAGCCAAGAGAGGAAGTCCCAGGCCCTTCTCCCCCACCCCCAAGCACCTGCCTAGCCATGCATTTCCCTAAGAATTTGACAATTTTCAGAATTATTTCTCCTTGGATATAGAATGGGAGAGATAAAGAGGTCTAAGGAGAAAGAAAGATACTGACAATATAAAAAAAAAAGACAAGATCATAAGTAGGCAAGATGGTCATAAGAAATTTTCAGAAGCGAGGAAAGCCAAGAATCTTTTAAAGATGGCTACTGTTCAGTTGTGATTGCTTCCTGTGCAGTGCTCTGTTCTGATGTAACTCCCTATATTAACTGATGCTGCCATAACAAAGTACCTATATACTACATAGCTTAAACAACAAAAATTTATTTTCTCACAATTATAAAGGCTACAAATTCAAAACCAAAGTGTCAGCAGAGTTAGTTTCTTCTGAGGGCTGGGGCCTTTCTCCTTGGCTTATAGATGGTCATCTTCTCACTGTGTCTTCTTCACGTGTCCTTTTTTCTGTATGCACCTATCCTCCTAGTCTCCTCTTCTTATAAAAATATCAGTCATATTAGATTTGGGCCCACTCTAGTGATCTCGTTTAAATGTACATACCTCTTTAAAAACCCTGTTTTCAAGTGCAGTCACCTTCTGAGATGATAAAGGTTAGGACTTCAACATATAAATGGGGGGTGCATAATTCATCTCATAACACACACCCCTCATATTACACACACTCTCTACCTCCAAACATTCAGTAAAAGTCAGCTAGATACACTGTCTTGGTTAAAAGAAAATTGGTGAAAAGTTAAAGAAAAAATCGTCTGCCATATATGGAATTGATGAAAAAATAGAAGGGAAGAAACAGGCCAGGAAGTCCACTACAGGACAGCAGATAAGAATTTAGCATAAGCAGAAAGCCAGAAACCAAAAATAAAAGATATGCTACAAAGTGTAGTCCCCATCCCCCACCTCATAAAGACACTAAGATTCCCATCTGTATGCAGGATAGGCCTTGAGTGTATTTTGTTTTGTTTGCTTGTGAGCATTAAAGGAATGGTAACTCTCAAAGGCTGGATATATTTGGGTGACAGAGTGATGAATGATAGGACAATTTTTCAGTGAATTACCATCAAATCCAAGCCTACCTAAATCAGAGGTCACACAACTTCTTATGGTAGAAATGCAATCCAAATATTTATCCCTTGATTCCCAGCCCATTTTAGCATCCCTTACATTAATACAGACTAGGATGGTCACATGATAGAGGTGAGAAGAACAGTGGGTATCTCCTTAGATTCAAGGCAGCACGGTCATTCAAAATCAAATGTACAATGGGCCAGGAGATGAATCCAAATGGCTCACAAAACCTCTTTAACTCAGTCCTGGGTAATGGAATTTCAAGACAGAAACAACATTGTTAAATCTCATAGCATTCACAACCAATATTTTTAATTAAAAATCATTGGGTTCTCTCAACTTTAAGTAGGGCTGTTAAATAAGTAGTGCTAATAAAAAGATCTTTTTTATACTTATAAAATTATCCTAAGCCTTTTGGAAATGGCAATCTGTGACAGTGCAGAAGGAGAAATTGGCCCTCTGGTTCTGTTTCTGGGTGGTATGGCATGCTCGTGGAGCTGACTGACAGGGCCCTGTGCCAGCATGGTGCCATAGGCCAGCTGGTCAGTACCGCTGGGGAGCATATACATACTGAGTCCTGTATCAGAAGTCTCAGCTGGTCACTGACAAGGCAGCCATGCCAAAGACATATTCGGCAATTTGATTACACTAACATTTGAGTGTGTGCGTATGAGTGTATATTTGATAATATGAACCATTACCGTCTATTGGGAAGTGTTTTTCAGACTGACAATAAGCAATACAAATGTTTTGGGGTCATATGGAAAAAATAAGGAAAAGGCAGGACAGCCAGAAAAAGAAGAAAGGTAAAGAGGTGTTTTACAGTATTTACAGTATATGAAGACTGGTACTGCAATTTTACTAACACAAACACAAATAAACACGCGCACGCACGCCCACACACACACACACACACACACACACACACACACACTGGGGCTGCTGAGAGGGAAGAGAAGCAATTTAAACTCCAGTTTACCCAATACAGATTCAAAACATGTTATCCTATTGTTCATTTCCCAAAGTTACAATCCAGCTAGTATGACAAGAATTAGACAGACATAAAAATAGAAAGCTAAAGTAGGGAAATAGAATTAGTGTCTGAAAACCTTAAGGAAACAAAATATTCTTATCTTAGCAGATGTATGCATGACTTTTAAGAAATTATTGAAAAACGCAAAAGAGCAATATTTTAAAACCTAGATGCAGAGTGGCAAAATAGGGAGTTACATGGCTAATTGTTATATTTACATGAACAAAAAAAAAATTCAAAGATGGTAATCCTGACCCTGTTATCATTCATATTAAGATTCTTTCATCAGTAAGAAATAAATACTGACTTTGTCTAGATTCAGAGAGACACTGAGGGAGAGAGAGAATTTATTAGAAGGACACTAGAAGGATTGTGTGACACACCAGGGGCTTCATTGGCAATTTCCCATAGAGCATTGACTTTTAACCTTGATTACATTGTAAAATCACATGAGTAAATCTGAAAAACAAGCAACGCACTGGTTCTACTCAGATAAATTATATCAGGATCTCTGGGATTGAAGCCCATGAATATGTGCATTTAAAAAGCTCTTCACCTTATCCTAATGTATAACCAGGGATGAAAACTACACCTCTAAAATGACGGGATTAACATGACTCAGTCTTGATAACTTCCAGGTCCATTGGTTTTAGCTCAAAATTCCAAAATTCCAAGAAAGGGAATATAAGTGGCCTAGTTTACATTCAAAGGATACCAGTGAAAAAATTCCCATTGCAAAGAAAGCAGAGTCATATTAGATCAGACATGGCAGATGGTACCTAGGATCCCATGCCTATGTATCAGAGCAGGTTGAATTACTGAAGACTGGGCAGCCACCCAAAAAGTCTCCATTACATCACCCACGAGTGTGATGGGAAGTTTCGTTCTTAAGCAATTCTCCCTTCTTTACTGAGAACACACACAGATAAAATGGCACCACAGAGTCCAAACTGCAGTAGGGAAGCCCAGCATGACACCAAAATAAGTACAGAGATGTTTCACGCACCCTAGCCAGGGAACAAATCCTCCTGTATTTAGTCATTCAAACACTAATGTCACCTAGTAAAAGTTCTGCATTAGTGAGTAGATAAGAATGGTTTGTAAACAACTGTAACAGATTTAAAACACACAGGAGTCTAGGTGTTATGATTATAGATAGCTAGCTAGCTTGCTAGCTTGACAGATGATGATAGATGATTGATAGATAGATAGATAGATAGATATAGATAGATAGATAGATAGATAGATAGATAGATAGATAGATAGATAATAGATAGATGATAGATAGAAAGAAAGAAAATTATATATTCATACCATTTATAACGCACTTGAGAAAAGGAGAGGAAATCACAGAGACCTAAAGTGCTAGATAAAGTATGTAATTACTGTCACACAACACAGTGTTGTCTTAGTTTGGGTTCCTTCACAAGCAGAACTTCAGGCAAGGAATTCAAGTATTTTATTTGATAGGTGAGTGAGGGAACATAGCAGTAGGGGAATGGAGATAAAAGAAAGAGAAGGCAAACGGTAAAGGCTGTGTACTCAAGGGAGTTACCCCTATGAGCAACTGAAGCTTAACCCCACAAGGGAGGAAAATCTGGATGCCTGCAAAGAACAAGCATCTCAAAGTTTTGCCACCCAGGGTGAGGGAGCCATGCATTTAGACACCAATTCCCATCAGTCATTGGTTGAGGGTTGCAGAGGGGTTCACCAGGGGGTTAATTTACCTGGCAATTGAGGCTTGCTGGACACATGTGCAGGTTGTAAACACCCTCAGCAAGTGAGATGTTCTGGTGATTGAATGCTGTTGACCTACAATGATGGTAAGACTTGGAAGGCTGTGATGGGTACTAGCAGCAACTGCTGCAACAAGGAAGTGACAAATGAGGCACAGTGGAGAGAGCACTAGTTGTTACTCAAGGGTAACTCTGTCTGAGGCCGAGACCAATAACACTCCTGGGGATGTTGTGAGGAGCAGACTCACACTTTACAAAACATAAAGCCTAATACACACACCAACCATTTTCAGAATTGAAGTACTGTACCTACAGTTGAAAAAGGACTCTGTTTTTGGAGTTGCAGTCTTGGGTTAATCTCAGCTCCACCACCTACTGACAGCAGGGCCTTGTTTCAGTAACTTAACATGTCTCTCAAATGGCACCAATTAATAAGACCTAATCCATGGTGTTGTGGTGGAGATTAAACCATGCACATCAACTGTCTAAGACAATGTCCAGAAAATGGCAGAAATCCAAGTGCTAGTTACCATCATCATCATCTCTTTGTCATCATTATTAAATGGAAATCTGTCTTAGCTCAGACTGTCACAGAAAAATATCATAAATTGGGGGCTTAATAGCAAACATTTATTTTCTCATAGTCCTCAGGGCTGGAAAATCCAAGATCAAGGGGCTAGCCAATTCAGTCTTTGGTGAGAGCTTTTTTAATTTCAAATGGCTGCCTTCTCAATGTGTCCTCATGTGGAAAAGAGAGAGGGGGAGAAAGAGAGGGAGAGAGGGAGATGGGGAGAGAGAGAGAGAAAGTTTACTCTTCTTATAAAGCCACTAATCCCATCATAAGGGCCTACCAATGCAACCTGTTCTCACCCAAAGGCCCCACCTCCAAATGCCATCATAATGGGGGGTAGGATTTCAATACATGACTTACATGAATTTGGGGAGAACTCAAACATTCAGTCCATAATAAACTGTTTGAATGTCATACATAAAGTGAACAGCAATGCAGTAAACTCTATAACAGTTCATCTTCATTGATCCATGTTAAAAGGTAGCACAGATAAGAACAGCAAATAGACAGACCAATAGATATAAAGATGATGACAGATGATTAGATAGATAGATAGGTAGATAGATAGATAGATAGATAGATAGATAGATAGATAGATAGATGATAGATAGATAGATGATAGATTGATTAGAGGACAGTAAGGCTGTGAGTAGAGCTTGTGGAATGATTAAAATGTGTGTCTGCATGTGTGCGTGTGTGTGTGTGTGTGTGTGTGTGTGTGTGTGTGTGTTGCTCTGCTTCCAGGTCACCCAAAAGAAAATATTCAACATTTTCTACTTGCATATGGCATTGTCTGGGTCGACTGCTGGTGGGCCCCTGAATTATAATAGCAAATATGCAACCAGGAGAGTACAGTGTCTGTGAAACTAAAGCCAGTTCCTGTTATGAAAAATCATTTTTTTAAATTTCCGCCTCTCCATTTTAGTAAATAGAACATAGAGAACATAATTGAATATTTGATGATTGAAAATCTTGCAGTGTCTGTGGGTTCTCATGCTGAATCAGTTCTCATCACACTGGCCTGTGGGTGCACTTGTGGGACAGTAACAGATTAGGCAGAATCTTTAATGGCCTTGAGATACTCCCATGTGCCTTTTATTCTTTGCCCTTTAAAAAAATAATATTTGATATCAGTTGAGTAAGGTTTTTATTTGTGAAACTTCTCCATCTGGTAGTGGAGGGGAACTTTAGTTACTGCTCTCTGCATGAGATGATCTTTCTCTCTCTCTCTCTCTCTCTCTCTCTCTCTCTCTCCCTCTCTCTCAATCTCCCCCTCCCTCATTCCCTCCCATCACACAGCCTGAAGGAGGGTTACAGGTGCTTCCTCATTCCCTCTCTGTCCATTTGGGGACTAAATACTTTCCTCTGTATGATCTAGACCTAAAGAGAAGGTTAGTGTGCCCAGCCTGCTGTTTAGCTATGGAGCCTGCAGGTACTCATCCAGGGAAATCTTCCTACATGTGTTGAGTCCTTCAGCAGAGAGTTGTTCATAATGAGCCAGCCTACCACACCCCAGCTTGCTTTGCTCTGGCTTCTTGTCTATTTTCCAACTGTGCCTTTATATAAGGGCTTTTCTAAAGTAGTGAGCTATCCCATGATGCTGTTCGTCATGACCCATCCTCTAAGATCTCCTTCCAGCTATGTTGAATTCTGGAAATTGCAGTCTACACACTGACCTTTTAATGAATGTCTGAGAGGAGGTATCATGGGAAACATGGAGATTTGAAGGGCAATAGGCTAGTAGTGCTGGTTCAGAAGATGATTCCTATGCAAATTAAAGGCAGTTACTTGATTTATTGACTGGGGAGGACTCAGAGATCCAGAGTTAAGGGAGATCATTGGCCTTCATCAAAGCCTTCTCCCCTCTCCATAATATTCTGATTCAGTGGATAGAGTATGTGAAGCCATAGAATGCATTTCAAAAGCTAATCTCAACCATGCTGCAGTAAAAATACAGTCTATCTGAGTTCAATGATTTTTGTTTTCTCCTCAGTTTATAGCATTGGTGGCAAATTTTTTCGTAGTTATTTATGGGCATTTTAGTAGGAAGTTTGATAGCGCCTTAGCAGGCATTGCTTATCAGCTACCAGAGCAATGCAGAAATACCTGAGCAAGAGCACTGTAATTCCAGTTACAGCTCAAGTTATCCATAGACGTCATCTAACCATCAACTGAAAACATCAAGAATATAGTAAAATAGTGCCAGTGTCTGTGCATTAAAACTCATGCACTGGGCTCCTGAGAAAGCCCTCAGAACCAGTTCTAATCCAAAAGCCATTCTGCTCTTCCTCCTCAAACAACCCCATTTTTAGTTCACTACGTTACAACCCCCAAATGAAAAATTTACTATTCAGCCTTCCCTACAGCTAAGAGAGACCATGCGACTAAATTCTGGCCACTAAAATCTAGAAATACGGTATGGAATTCCAGGAAGTTGCCCCCTGAAACAAAGTGCACTCCTCTTGTTCCAGACCTCTGTCCTGCTGTCTAGAACACAGAGATGGGAACTGGTGCTCTAGCAGAATCTTAAACTGCTGGTGATGATAGCTATATGCTAGAGATAATAGGTTAGAGCTGGCAGGGGCCTGAATAGCCAATAACTTTCTCAAGTTCCTATTCCAGCTTTATATTTTGAGTAACAAACCACTGAGAATTTAGTAGCTAAAACAACAGCAATTTTTTACTATAATTTTCACTCATGGTTCTAAGTGTTGAGTAGGTTCAGCGATGCAGTTTTTGCTCAGAGGCTGAAATCACCTTTTAAATTTCTTCACTCACATACCTAAAAGTTCATGCTTACTATTGCTTGGGACCTCAGCTGCAGCTAGCTATAAGCCAGAATGCCTATATGTAGCTTCCCGAAGTGACCAGAGTTTCCTCACACCATGGCGCCAGAAACAAGCAGATGTTGGATAGTCCTTTGTGACCTAGGCACAGAAGATACATAATACCACTTCTGCTGCACCCCATTGGTTGAGGCAATCACAGCCAATGTTGTGATTCTGCCGGGTTCATTGAGGGAAGTCTCAGATATACCTCTGGGGGAGGAGGACAGGGAATGAATGGCAAGATCATAGTTTCAAAAGAGCAGAGGATATGGTTACAGCCATCTTTGAAAAATAAAATCTGCCATAGCATCATACAAACCTTGAATCATCTTCTTCCACATTTATGTTATGTGAGAAAGAAACTTCTATCTTGGTTAAGCCAATGTTATTAAGGACTTTTCTATTATGTGCATCCTAACCTGATCCTAACTGGTATAATTCCCTAGGCCATCACTCGTAGTTGATCTATATTTACTTTACACATGATTCTAACCAGCTTGGTTCATCTCCTTTCTGAAAAGGTTAATTACAACAAAATAGAAAAGAGATAAATGCTATTAGCATCAAACCAGGCACACCCATAGCAACAAAAATTAAGGGAAGAAATTGAAAAGTCATTAAAAGTCAACCCTATTACATTTGAGAAGCACAGCTTCTTGTGGCCACTTAGTAAAAAGACAGTGTCATTATATGAATTTTTTAAAAAATCTAAAGATTACAATCAAATTCAGAACTCAAGAATAAATGAAGACACAAATGTTTAAAAGGACAGAGGTTTCTTTGTGACAGTACCATTAAAAATAATGTTTGTACATATTATTGCTGAAGATAATCTCTGAGAAAATATCTTTAATTGGTTTTGAGACTTATTTTCATATTCTTACCCTTTTTCCTTAAAAATAATCCCTAAGCAATGATTTAATTCCTAATTCCATCTTTGAATTACATAAAGGAATAAATAAATAAAATACAAAAGCATCCTTTATTCAATCAGAACTATTCAAATGACGCTCAATGCATGCATTTTTATCCCTAGAGGAGCTATTGCATAGCTGTCTCACCCTGCCCCAAGGAATGGTGAGCATCCCTTTCCTTGTGAAGAACTCTAAATCTCAGAGAAATCACGTAATAGGCACTGTCAATAGGAAAGCCACAGCCTGCAGAATCACCTCCAGGCTCCGCCCTCTCATTTATAAACTAGAGTCAATGTTGTTTTCCAGAGTTCATTATTTTGTTTTGTTTTGCCTCCCATTATTTTTCCTGCTTCTCCTGTTCGTAAAATGCCTTGGGATTAACCCATACTAAATTCTGCTAGAAACTTAAAAGAACAAAGTGTACTTCCACTAACATCTTTCTCCCTCTTCCATCAACTCCACAGGAAAAGAAATAAAAGGCTTTAATAAAAATCTACTTCCTCACTACCAATGTTACAAAAAATAAGAACCTAATCCTCAGGTACACTGAAGTCCTTTTCTTCTTAATTCTATTTGGCCTTACTGAAATTCTCTACAAACATATTAGTCTTTCATTTCTACTAGTCTTTCGAATTTTCAACATTTTATTACATTCAGAAATAGAGTGACTCCTTTTTCAATATTACCCCCCACACACCACTCCACACCCAAGCCACAAGGAATGGTCATACAGACCCACACTGCTTCTTCCCCAACATCGACTGCTCTATTCCTACTGTCAGGCATGCATGTCCTCTATTTCTGTCTGTTTTCTACCTACTTCAAGGACCACTTCAAATATCTCCTTCTCTAAGAAATCTTTCCTCATCCTCTATATTAAAATTAAGTTTTCTGTCCACATTCAATAAATAAATATTTGAGTGTCTAGTGAATGCTGGGCACTGTTTTAGAGGCAAGATATACAATAGAGGAAAAAAACATATTGCCCTTCTACTGGGAGAGACAAATACTAATCAAATAATTAAAGAAGAAATGTAAAGTTGATTGTGATATAACTATAAAGGAGTGGCACATGGTGCTACGATAGAGGGGATTTGACCAGTCACCTGTGTTCAGACAAAAACTATGAAGGTCTGAAATTTTATCCAACTTGCAAGCTAAAGAGATAGCCTGCCAGTTTTACATACATGCAATGACAGAAGACACAATGCAAGACTCCTGGATCAGCAATATGGATGGTTTGTCACACCAAAAACAGCAGCCAGGGCAGTGCGGCTTCCCCACACTCCAATCTCCAAAGGGCAAAAGGATCAGGGACAGATGTTACCTGCCCCTGCAGTAAGATGCACCACAGGAGAGAAACCTTGTATTTTAGGAGACTGACTCTCTTATAATGCTGTGCATCTGCCCATTCACTGCTCTGAAGAGAAAGAGAGATTGATCGAAGAGATTAATGTAAATTAATCTCCTCCAGAGAAGAAGAGGAAACATTACTGCTCTGGAATGCAAGCAAATGTCTCCAGGGAGGGAAGTGTGAGGACTTTACTACCCAGAATGTCTCCAGGAAGATGTGTCTCTAAATCTTTCTGGGGAAACACCATCTCTAGCTCCCAAGGCTGTTTGTTACTTAAATGTGTCTTTTGCTCAGAAGGCTTGGATCAATGAGGAATGAAAGAAATCGATAGAGAACTGTCTCCTCACATCACAAAGATCTGAGATGTTTTCCCTGAAGAAATGAAGTTTATGCTGGGATCTGAAGAATGAGTAGGAGATTATGGTTGGGCAGGAGATGGTGGGAGACATCGAGGTAGACAAAATTGCATGTGGAAAGGAATGGTGTTTTCAAGGAATTGCTTGCATGACTGTAGCACACAGAGCTGGATGAATCTAGAGAGGTAAGCAGGGACCAGACCATGTCAGGCTTGCATGCCCATATTAACAATTTGGTCTCTTAGACCAAGAATAGTGGGAAGTCAAAGCTGTATCTTAACCCAGGAAACTCTATGAAGAGATCAGCATTCCATCAACACTACTCTCTTTTTTGGAGGATGGACTAGAGTGGGGTAAGACCTTGTGCTCTGGCTTCCACAGAGCCTTTAATTATGGTGTATTTTTTGTGCTTGTGTCCTCCTTCTCATCCTATTCCTCCTCTTGCAACCCCCACAAAATACAACAGTGCCTTGAAATGTGTCATGATAATTTATTGTTCTCCAATGATATATAAAGCACCAATGTGAATCAAAATCATTTTTATTGTTGAGTCAGTACTAAGAAAACCCCCTACTTTCTTGTATGTTCTATTTTAATAGGCTATAATGTATGAATTTGTTCGTTTCAATTAAGGTATTTTAATCCTTTCACTTCTCTATTTAGGATACTTCACTGTGTCCACCAAAAGAAAGATGTAGATAAAGATAATTTATATTTGTCCAATGTTCAGCTGCTCTGGAAAATAGCACTTGAATTAAATTACATCAGGGAAGCATTGAATGAGGGCTACAAGCAGCCTTCGGTGGCCTTGCATATGGGGGGGAAAAGCACAAGATGCAGCTCTGAATCTGAAGGTGGGGTAAAAATAAAGGGTCTAAAATCTCGAATAGCACGAGGAGAGAGGGCCAAAAATTAAGATGGAGGCTGGAAGTATCTGATAGGGTCAGATGGGCAGAGAATGCAATGGCTGCGAGTAACGACTTCTTCAGAAATAGCTGATTGGTTTTATATATGAGATACCGTGAAAGTGTTACCTTTTACATTTTCCCCTTCAACACAAATTTAATAACTTTATTTTCACTGCAGCTCCATCAATTTTAGTTTGGATGTGCAATGATTCACTTCCCTAGAGCGTTTGCATAATATGTATCCCGCAGGTTTCATTTCTGTAAATCACTGCTTTGTGGGGAAGAAGGGGGGTGGATTCCAGGCGTGCTCCAGCCTCGGAGTAAGTTTTGAGACCAAAAGGAGATTGCATTTCCTGATTGCTAAGTTATCTCTGCTGTTCACTGAGAAATTATTTTCCCTATAACACTTCCGTTTGTATATTCGATAAAGTTAATATCTGTGAAATCAGTTGATTTTCGCTCCGCTAAATTATACTGAAATAGACAGAAGATTGACTTCCTGGTATTGACAAGAGAGAACTCTCGATGTCTTTTGACTTATTATTTCTGGCAGTTGGAAAGAATTCCAATAAGACACAAAATTACTTTACAGGGTATGTTTAGAGAGCAAAGAAAATTAATGGAGGGATGGATTCTTGGGGTATTTTTGCCTTTCGACAAAGATTTCTATTTCCTGTCAAACATTTCCTCTGAAAGGAGCTGGAGGACCACAATGTAAATTGATTTATCCACACCTGAGGTTTAATTGCCTCTGCAATATTTATGCTTACATAAATAATTCAATGGCAAATTAATCCAGCTTTTATAATTACCTCCCACAGAGGCACATGGCTCAGTCCTAAGAACTTAATTGTGGCTTGCCTAAGGTATTTAGGTCACTACAACCAATAAACCATATAGAAATTTTTAAAGGCGTAAAGGAAAGAAATCCATAGCTTTCAACCCTAAACATTTAGGAAGAAATACTGTATGTCCCGTTGGTCCTAAACACTATGGCTTCAGGAAACATAGCTCTATTAATGATGAACGTTCTAAAAATACAGTTTCCAACCTCATCCATGAGCTTATAGCACATCAGATCCTTAAATTTGCAGCTGAGTGACACCTTTCCCCTGATCAGTATATCACCCACATAACCTGGTAAAAACAGCTATCTCCTCTGTAGTGTTTCATTCATCATTTTTAGTCACTCTACATCGAGGCATTCATCTCCTTTCATTTTGCTCACTCTCTTTTAATTTTCCCCAGAGCCAAAGCTGTACTTCTGAACAAAGCTTTCAGCTTGCAAGGCAGGTGAGCTCAGTGCTGGCATTGTACTTGATCCTTCTTCGTTAGCCCAATGACAAGTTTCTCTTCTTCTGAGAATTTATATTTAAAAGTCTGGGACCCCCCAAAAAAGATAAAAAATCATACATCCTGTCACTCACTAGTTGCAATAGTAACTAAAATTGGCAGTGAATTTCATAGCTTATTAAATGAATTGTTTACATTATCTGGCTTGTTCTAGTAACCTACTGTGAAGGAATTAGTATCATTCAATTGTATAGACAGGAAACTTAAGACTCACAGAGATAAAGTAGGTTCCTCCATGTGGACAAGATAATAGTTTGTAGAGCCAGCCTCACACACAAGTCTCATCCTAGTACATTAGACTTTGAGAGGGCGGTCTTTGGCTCACTACTCTGCCTAAACCTAGAACAGTGCCTGTAATAGATGCTCAATAAATGTTTGTGCAATGAAAGAATTGCAAACCCTATGCTCTTTGCTCTGCATCACATCATCTTCCTGGGAAACATATGATGCCTTCACACTGCATTCTTCCTACATCCAGCCTGTCCTTCAAACATAGGTGATTATCACCTAGACTTCAAAATAGTACTCACATCTTCCTTAGTCACAAAGCCTTCTCGCATGATTCCTTTTATAATAAATTATCACATAATTTAGCATTTGGTCATGCACATGTCTTATATTGGCTCCTAACTGTACTATTTTGATTTTGTCTCCCAGTACCTCTCAGCCTTTCTTATTTCAGCCAATCCAGGTGTGTCTGCATTAATCCGCATGTACTGAATCCATTTGTACTGAAGATTAAATGGCTGAACAGCAACATTTGCCAAGGCAACAAGCTGAATTCTTTTAACCCTTGCTATGACAGTAGAAAGGAGAAGGAAAAATGAGACAGTGGGTAGAGAAAGAGAACAAGGAGACATGAAGCCACAGAGAGGACTTTTCTAAGTAACAATCCTTTTCCTGCTAAAAGTTATGATGACCTATGAGACCCTACCAGCCACAGAATGATGGAAGAAAATTCATTTTATAGCAAGTATTTTGTACAGTAAATTTATAATTAGGAGAGCTGCACCTTCTAGAATTTGTGCAGAAATAAGTCACGCTGGCTGGATGATGGCTTCCTCAATATCTTAGTGATGAGAAGAAATTCATGTACCAGCTAGGAGCTACACCTGTAAATTATTTTTAAATTCTATATGCATAGACAAGTATGGGTATACTGTTAAAGTAAACAGATTTGGTTTTTATGTTATTTGGGTTTTTTTTATCATGAATATTCACTTATTCTTGGGTTTTATTCTCATTACAAAGTTAAACACTTTTTCAGGTGTATTTAACAAGATAGAAGCCTGTAACAGTTTCAGTCTCCGTATATAGGTGCCCATACTGAGCTGACAGATGAGAGACAAGGCCACTTCTTTATAAAACTGAGATCAGTCCCCAAATGAGAACATATACGTTGTCCTGACTCAAGTGCATTTCTTCTTCTCTGTGTTTCCATTCTGCTTACTTTTCCATATCCTAATCTCCAGGAGCCAGAGGCTTTGCAGGGCTCCAACCCTTACCTCCCCTCATCATAGACTGGTTTGTAACACCTTCTGCTGATGACATTCTAGGATAACTCTTTGCCTACATGGACAAACAATGTCTTTCTACTTCACCATATTCTGTTGGCACCCTCTGGGGGTTCTTTTGGTCTAGCTGAAACTCACGAGCAATGTCCAATATTTCTCTTTTACCCCTACAGGTATAGGCAAAAGGCAAATGTTCAATAAGTACTTAATTAAAGCTCAAGCAAGTCTAAGTTTAAAAATGCATAAGTATTTTCATATATAACAATTAAATAATATAGCAATTCAAATATATAATATATAAATATATAACAATTGAAGTATAACTGCTGGTGCCAGCCGGCTAGATGAGTTCTGGAAACAAGAGAGACACGGTGAGGAAAAATAGACAAGAGACAAAAGCATGGGATCGAGAGGATCGGTCCGAAGAGCCGATCTGGAACTTTATTTCAGACAGCTTATATACAGGCTTATGTTTATGATTGAGTTGTCATAGTTATTCTCTTGCAAACAGTATTAATCTTATTATACAAGGTATGATGACACTGTGTAAAGGTCACATTTGTATTGATACGATACTGTTACCAGGGAATGAGGTCCTGGCGGTCCTCCAGTAGCCCAATGTACAGAGATCTTACTTCAGGGCTAGCTGAATATTCGGGAACAGTGAGCTCAGGGAGCTATTGTCTGTAAACAGACACCATGGGTGCAATGGCAGCTCCTTGGCTACCGTTAGTGCTATGGCAGCTCCCTCGCCAGTCCTAGAATCTAACCAGATTCAACGGGACGGCTCCCCACATATAACAATTAAATATGGTTTCTTAACCTGTGATCTATAAATAGATTGCATTGGGCCTCCCTTCGTATTGTATGAAACTGCTCGTGGTTGGGTATATTGTTCATTTTTCTGGAAGAAGCATAATTAACTGTCATCAACTTCTCAGTGGGATCTACCTCCAAAAACAGAGCTCTACTACCAAAAACTCTCAAGATTGGAAAAAAAGGCAAAGCAATCTGACCTTAAAAAAAAATGCTATGCTCCTGCAGAGTCAATAAGCCTCTTTGTTATACAAGACCCTGTCTGGGATAAGGAGAGGAGAGGACAAAGGGTGTCACTGCAGACCTTCCTGGATTTCTTCTAAATCAATATGTACAGGATTTGTTTATATCAGGGAACCCACTCAACTAGTCATACTTCAGTGGGCATGGGCATAGCAATATGCAGCAATATGCAGGGAAGAGAGGATATGTCAGAAAGAGCAGTCAGCAAAATTAGCTACTGTCTCAAAAGCAAGGGTAGATTCTCTTTTGCAGAAATATTTGAGAGTTTCATCAATTTTCTTAGGAGCCTCTCCAAGCCCTTTGATATTCAAATTATTCTGTTTTTAAAGGGACTTTCATGCTACCATCACAGCTTTTTTCTCTCTTCAATTGTTAACTGGTCAAACTCTGCCAGATTTTATTTCTCAATGTCAGTCCTTTGACATTGACATTGAAATTTTACATCTTTTGTGAGATTCGTAGTTCACATTTCAATTTGCCTTGGTTTTGCATTGGAGCATCCGGTTTTGATACCCTGGATGACAGGACACAAGGAAGGATTAAGCAGGGAGAGGTGTCTAAGAGCAGATATTTTATAATTGGTCTGTTAATTAGTGGATATTTTTATGCTGCTATTTTCTGACAATTTAGTAACTGCTATGACTCAGAAAATAAACATTCAGATAATTAGGACGCCCTATACATCAAAGTGTTAACAGCAGCGATCTCTAAGTGGTGGGATTATGGGTAATAAAAATGATAACTAGCGTTAATTGAGAGTCACTATGTATGCTAAGCACTTTACAAGCATGACCTCATTTAACACTCACAGAACCCTCCTGCAAGAGCTACTGTTATTTTCCCTCTTTTCAAATGAGGAGCCTGAGGTTTTAGAGAAGTTTAAATACTTACCCAAGGTCACACTGGTAAGTGACAGGGCTAGGATCTAACTCAGTTTGTCTGACTTCAGAGTCCAGACTTTCAACCTCCCACTTATTTGTATTTTCTTCTTTCATACAAAGAAAATTTATTACTAGTGACATAAAGAAAAAAAATGATTATTTCTTAAAACCTCTGAGTATAACTATCACCTTGTACCACTTTCAAAGTCATATTCCCCAACTGTTTATGGTCTGTGTGATAAATATCACCTCTCAAAGCGTATTTCTATGGGGTTTTATTAGAAATGGCATTTAAATTTCTTTTCAAAAAATGAACATTTTAGTCAAAGGTTTTTAACTGCCAGCCAGTCTCTGGCTTCAAGTGTGGCATTTGTTGTTTTCTAAGTTCCTCTTTTGACAGGAATATCAGCTCACCTATTTCCCCTAAGCTCCTTAACTCTGAGGGGTCACACGGAAGAGCTGGACTACAGAGGTAGGGCCAGAAGCTGCATTTTATCCTGCAAAAGACAGAAAATATTTAAAATTTGTATTTAATCATTTGTTCGATGGATTTAAAATATTATCTGTATAAATTTTCATTCATTTTATGTTATTAATATGAATGCTTTATTTATAGTAGTTATGAAGTATTGTGACTGCATTGTAGGAGTTTCCCAGAGAAACAAAACCAATAGGATATACAGAAATATATACGAGAGGAGATTTGGCTCATGTGGTTAGTTAGGGAGGCCAAGATTCCCACAATCTGAGGTCTGCAACCAGAAAAGCTTAATTCAGTCCAAGTTAGTAAGTCTGAGAAAGAGAGCCAATGGTGTAACTCACAGTCAGGAAAGAAGTGTGTGTGTTGTGGGGAGCAAGGGGGCAAGAGTCTGAAGGCCTGAGAACTGGGAGCTCCATGTCCAAGAACATGAAAAAATGGATGTCTCAACTTAAGATGGGAGAGAAAACACCCTTCCTCTTCCTTTTTGTTCTGTTCAGATTGGATGATGCCCACCTGCACTGGTGAGGGCAAAGTTTTTACTCCATCTACTGAGTAAAATACTAATCTCCAGAAACACCTTCACAGATATATCCCAAAAATAATGTTTTACCAGCTATGTGGGTATGCTTTAGCCAGTCAGGTTGACACACAAACTTAATCATCATGATGACCATGGATACTAACCATAAACAGCCCAGAACTTAGAAAAACTGCATATATCAGACGACTCAAAAAAAAAAAAAAGTCTGTAAAGAATCTCAAGTAGTGAAATATAGGACTAGAAAGATGATGGGAATAGGAGTGGGGGTGGGGCATACTTCAAACAGACTTGGAGAATGATAACAAGATAATGGAGGCAGGCTGGGGGTGGGGAGGAAGAACTCCCACATGCCCCCACCTCAAGTGCTTCCCCTCCCCACAACAGTATCGGCAGCAGTTCTGCAGCAGCACAGGTGGTAGCCTGTACAGAGAGAGCTAGTCCAAGCCCTGGTGCCTTTAGCGGTAGAGTAGCTGACACGTCAGACTCCATGACTTGAGATGCAAATAGCAGAATCCTCGGTGCCTCACAGGGTTCCCATAGGAGCAACATCAGGGCTTATTGGAGACTGATTAAATTTTTCATTTTACTCTCCAAGAATATCTTGGACTGAATAGACTCATGAATGAAAGAGCTCCAAAGGATGAAAGAATATTATTTTCTTGATAATGAGATATGGTCTTATTAGTACTCCAGGTTGGTGAAGCATAAGTAGTAACATATACTTACAGAGTTTATACATATTTTTATATTGTTTTCCATTTTATCTTAGCTTAACTGATTTTTATTGAGCAGAAATTTGAGGTTTTTAAATATTTTATAAGATTTATAAGTATTTTATAACATTTGCTTATAATATTTTATATGATTCATAATATTATAAGTATACAATATATTTTACATTGCTCTTCCATTAAAAATAATTCATGGTCCTTATGTACTGAGTATTAGGCTAAAGTCTCAAATTAAATGATTTCATTCAAACCAATAACAGGATAATAAATCTTTCTCATATCTTATAATTTTGTATTTTTTTTGTGATTTCACACTATTTTGTCTGCAGTATATAAAATGTATAAAGTGAGGCATGGGCCTAATGTATTTATCTCTATACCAATAATTAGTATGCCTAAGAGCAGGAATCCACAAACTATGGCTTAGGGGCCAAATCTGGACTGCTGCCCATTTTTGTAAATAAAGTTTTATTGGAATAAGCCAAGACTTTTTGGAAGAGTATCTGCCTCCTCCACATTTTCTTTCTCCTCTGGCCGGACAGATAAAGAAGACTGTCCAATGAATTTTCTGAGATGATGGACATATTCCACATCTGAGCTATCTCATACGGTATCCACTAGCCACATGTGAACACCTGATATATTGTTAGTACAACTGAGAAACTGAATTTTTAATTTAACCTACTCTAATTGCTTTAGTAAAGTAATTCTAATTAATTTAAATTTGTTATGGAATTTCCCAAATAAGGTACTTAAGGACTGAGGTTGAAAACAGATGGGAAGGAATTAGAAAATGTAAATGTTCCCTAAATTGGTAAAACTGCTTGGCAAAGGTCAAATGATGGCCAATACTTTGTGAAGCAAAATAAGGCATATAGAAGAAACAGAAACTCTTGATTCTGTTTGCTATCTCCACAGTTACTTTCTGACTAGGTAACAAACTAAATTTCGCTTTACTATACCATAGGGAAGCAAAATTTACCACCTTAAAATATGCCACTTTGGCATATTGATCATTTTGAATTAAAGTTACTTGAGAAATAACTGGTGCAAGAAGGACACTCTAAAACCTTCCTCTCTCTGTCGTCCTGGAAGCAGAAAATAAATCTACGCTGTGAAAAGTTCCCTCCCTGTGCTGGGAGGTAGACAGACATCCTTACCACCAGAGATGGAAAATTTAGGGTTGAGAAGGCTGTATAAACAAACCTCGTTATTTCTTAACTTATTTACTACCTTGAGCCCAAACTTCTATGTCTTCACAAATTTATTGTTTCTTTGTCTAAAAAGCATAAAAACTGCCTGCTTTCATTATTTCTTTAGGTCCCATATCTATGAAATCTCTGTACTTGTAAATGAAATTTTATTTTCTCCTGCTATTTTCTTTCTTCCTCATGTTAATTTAAGTTAATTTCTTTTTACCATATGTATTAGACCAGCCTAGAAGTGTAGAAGGAAAATTTTCCTCTCCCCAATACTACAGAATTAATTTGCCTCTCTCACTCGTAAATAAATTATCATTTTGAAGCAACCTGACATACAGTACACAGGCACAAAGCCACCTTTTAAAAATCCACTGGTTCCTTAGAGCAACTGTATCTTTTATTAGTATTTATTGTAAAAAAACAATACTTCTAATGGTTGTGAAACTCAGCTGGTCTGCACGCTTTCAAGACAAGTTGCAACACTGGAGCAGCTCCCAAACACACACACTGCCATCCATCACACACAAGACAATTATCATGACCAGCACCTTGCTTTACAGATGGTTTTATGCTAAAATTCTAGAAAACAAGCTTTAATTCTTCCAGTGAAGTGGTGAAAGAAAACATAAAATATACACTCTTAATTGGTTATTAACATTTTAATTGTTAAGGCTGGGAACATTTTTGGCCCACTGCTCTCATGAATGCTCTCACATGTCAGAATAAGTTAAAAGTTAAAAGAATCTTTAGACATTAAAATACCAGAAAACTGCAACTGCTTTTCAGCCTCTGTTTATAGATTACTGTAAATACCACTGAGAAAGATCATGGTGGCACATATAAATGACAGCAAGTCCTCACTATTGAAGGGGATGCCTATTTATCAAAGGCAAGTCTGTGACTCAGAGAATGATCCGCGCTCCATTATCTACTCTCAGGCTTTTCTAGCACCTTTCTTTGGGAGGATCTCTTTGCTCTTGGCTGTGGAGCCTGTGATTTGGAGTGAGAATGAGGTCATATCATGGCTCCTTTTACTAGCTAAGTCACCATGAGTAGGTCCCTCTCTGAATTTGTTTCCTCTTTCACGTGCAGGTTAAAGGGACGAGTGCAAAGTGTTTAACACATAGTACTTGCACATTGCTAGGATTTAATATATCATTATCTAATTTTGAAGACTTCTCCATTCTCTCCCTACCCAACACCACCCCTTATATGTACAGCTTCAAGTGCCATAGGGCAACTTACTCATTTAAAAAAACTCAAAACTCATTTAAACAAAAACAGCCTCAGAATGTAACTGAGAAGCATAGACACATTCTAGGAAGCAGATGTAAAGGAACCTATTCCAACAAGTAATTTCGCAGCTCACTTTGGTTATGGATCAGAGAGATGAAGGATTAGTAAACACTCCAAACAGGTCTTAGCCAGACATCTCTTAGTTACTTCTGACCCAGTTTCCTTACTTAGGCTAATGGTTTGAGTAATAAGTTACATTCTTTTTTATCCTGTAAAACAAAAGTTTGATCACAGAATGCATAACTAATGCTGAGCCCTCCACCTTTCTCTTGCTACCTTAGATTTGTGATTCCCTTGCTTGTCTTATGTAAATATGTAGATCTTGGACATGGCTGAGATTTGAATGACCCAAAGCTTCTTCCAGGTGGTCCAACTTCAAGGCCTTGATTCAGCTCAGGACTTTAAAATATTGTATGCCTAGTGTTTATCAGGAACCAACCAAGATACTAGATGAGATTATTGAGGACAAATGTCCTAAAATGTGCCCTTGTGCAGACTCACTTCTCATTTTCCCTGCAAATCACTCTCCCTCTTCTTATTTACTTATGGTTTAAAGTTATGAGAAGGATCTCAAACAGTGAGGAAATTATGTAAGATGCTTCCATGCACACAGGCGCTTCCCATATATAAGCATTTTATAAAATATTTCTCCTGCGAGCTCAATAAAATATTATGTTTGCCCATGACAAACTGATACCAGCAAGTTTTCCAAGATCATCCAATCGACCTCTGGCATCACTGCCCTAAGCCAGGAATCCTGAGGTGTTTGAGGGGGTGGTACACAAAAGGCATGTGCAGCCAGACAGTTAGCTGTCCAACAAGTATTTATGCTCCATTTCCAGAGTGTAGAGTTGTTAATGAAAACAGCTGCCCAGTCAGGGAACACACCCCTGCTGCCCTGACCTTTTGTATCTAGATGCGGCCATAAGGCTTGTTCCTACTAAGCGAATGCAAACAGAAAGAGTATGTGTCGCTTCCTGCCTGAGCTGGTTAAAAAGATGGTGTGCCTTTTCCACATTCTCTCCCTTCTGGATGTCAAAGCTCAGGGTGACATCAGAAGCCACATGTTGAATATGGTACAGCCGCAAAATGGAAGAACTCTGAGTCCCCGAATCACATCTCAGAGGAGGGGAGACTGCCTTAGTGAGAATACCCACAATGAACTGTAGTGAGTGAGGAAGGAACTGTATCTATAGCAGAAGCTGATGTTACCTCAGTTAATAGCATAAATATTTAAATACAATCCTATGTATCCTTTCCTACAATAGTACCTGGCCCTTGTTGTGTACATAGCTAGAAGAAACAATAAATAACTTTACTGCATTAAAATGCAGCTAGTTTCACACATGTCTGGTGAGAGTATAAATTGGTACAACCATGATAGAAAAATTTTTGGCAAAATCTACTCAAGCCAAACCTTTCCATTTTCTATGACCCAAGCACATATAATCCCATCAGAAATGTATAGATATGTTCATCAAAAACACTACAATGTGGTATACACACACGTGAGCACGCGCGCACACACACACATACACATTAAAATATTATTCAGCCTTAAAAGGGAAGAAAACCTGATGTTACAATAGGGATGAAACTTGAGGACATTATGCTCAGTGAAATGAGGCAGTCACAAAAAGACAAATACTGTGTGATTCCAGTCATAGGAAGTATCTAGAGTAGTCTCAGTGGCTGGGGGAAGAGGAAAATAAGGAGTTATTATTAATGGGTGGAGAATTTCAGTTTTGCAAGATGAAAAAAGTTCTGGAGATTGGTTGCATAGCAGTGTAAATGTATACAACGCCACTGACCTGTACACTTAAAATAAATGGTTAACATGGTAAATTTTCTGTTATGTGTGCTTAACTACAATTAAATAAAAACAAACAAACAAAAGGATACATGTACTAGAATATTCAGGGTAGCACAATTTATAATAGCCAGAAACTAGAACTTACTAAATGTCTTCCAACAGTAAAACAAATAAATTGTGGGGTGTTCATCCACTGGAATATTACACAGCAATAAGAAATGCATGACCTATGGCATAAAACGATATGAATAAACCTTACAAAAATAATGTTAAACAGAAGCCAGAACAAAAAAAATTATATAAAAACAGGCAAAACCCTTCAATGTCATTAGAAGTCAGGGTAAAAGTATGGGTAGCAACTGAAAAAGAGTCAGGTCGGGGTAGGGGTACTTCTCTGTTCCTATAATATTTCAACTTAAAAGAAATTTATGATATAAATCAATTGTTAAAATAATATGTTTCTAAAATTTTTTATATGCTCTCTCTCTCAAAAAAAAAAAAAAAAAAAATACAGGCTAGAGGGAAAAAGAAGTCCAAAAGTGCACCCTCTTGCCTGAGGGCAGTATAACCTCTGAAGCAGCTGAGGCAAATGAATTTTGAATTTATAATGAATGGTCAGCTAGAATTAAGACACTTTAGAATTTGTTATTATTCCTTCAACAGCCTATTGTACACAGCTTACCTCCTTCATCAAGTCATCATTCATCTAGAAGTACCAACAAAAAAATGTATTTAATAATTAAAATTCTATGGTAATTTCACACTCAACAATGCCTTCTGCTCATAATTTCAATATTAGATCTGATTGAATATGATTAAATATGGTCTGCGTTTTCCAAAACGGGTTGCACGATGGATCTAAATGAACTCATTAGTAGCTAATGCTGTAGAAATCTTTCTAAATGCTAATGTTTAGCTGCCTTTGGCTCATTAATTAATTTAAAGATTGTATAATTATCAAAGCATTTGATTCAAGTACATCTACCACTTTTTATTATTGGATAATGCTTATTTGCATGTGAGCATAAAAATTAAATTATGTCATTCAAAGATATGCAGCATAATACCAAATGATTATACATACAAGTTATGTATTTATTTGAGAAAAAAGGGAAAAAAGAAACATCACAGGGGGTTGTTCACTTGAACACATAAAGAGTTGGGACTTTGACAAATACTTCTCACCCAAAGAAGAGTGATGAAAATAAAAGCAGGTACAGGCAAAAAGTCAAATGACAAGAGAACATGAGTAAAATATTCAGCTAAACCCAGCACAAAGGAAACAAGGAAAGTCTAATGTGAAAACAGCCCATTCTAAAAATCTACTTGGTAGAAAATCCAAGAGTACAGGAATACCCTAAATTTCAAGTCATTCTTTTGGAAACTGATCATTGGGTCACCTGAGGTTGTTTAAAAATTAGAACTTGAAACACACTGAAAAACTTAGATACCTAACGATATTCTTCCACACTGAGGGTGAGGATTATTGTGACAGTCACCTACGAAAAGGTGATTTGAGGTAGGTCTAGTATCCATTCCAAGTCACCATCATCGCACACTCAAGGAGAGCCCAATCCAACAGAGACTAATTAATATCACATTCTCATACTTAAGAGCAAAGGGAAGAATAAAGTGCTACAGGCACTCTAAAGAAAAGGAGAAGTGCTTGGGTAGATCCCAAACAAGATGCCTACCTACTTCCCTACGATCTTCATTATTGGGAGTAGTATAGTGAGTATAGAATGATAAAAAAGGAAATATTTTCAGACTGTAACCTACTGATTTCTCCACTAGTGATGGGATTCATGGATATCACCATACTGTAAGTGTGCAGCTCCCATGGGAGACATGTGTGCGAGGACTTTAACCGGAAAGAGAGAGCTAGTGTAAACAGGATGTTAAGTGATGTCTTCACACTCATCTTTGCTATATTTTGGGAGGGTTTGTGGTTTAAAGGGGATCTCACATTGATCTTTTCCATTATACTCGCAAATTACTTAGATGTGTGGGAAGAATCACTAGAAAAGAAATTAACATCTCTGAAAAGGAAAAAGTCAAGATTGCAAAAGCTGCAGGAATGGCATTTCAGTCTGAAATCGATTGATCCAGACACAAGAATCATGGCCGGGAGAACTATAAAAGGCTTAGCCTCCCCAACAATCTGTTTTCTCCTAACACTTCCCAAAATGGGCTTTCAGAGCCCTGGCCAAGAACCATCACCTGTTGTTATGGTCCATATATGCGTGTCCCCTGCAAAATTTACATGTTGGAAATCTAACTACCAAAGGGGTGGTAATTAAGAGGTGAGACCTCTGCCCTCATGCATGGGACTAGTTGCTTTATTAAAAAGGGTCACACAGCTTCCTAGTCCCTTCCACTATGTGAGGATAAAATGAAAAGTCTGTAACCTGGACAAGGGCCCTCACCAGACCATGTCGCACCCTGATCTCAGACTTCCAGCCTTCAGGACTGTGAGAAACAAATTTCTGTTGTCTGTAAACTATCCAACCTGAAGAATTTTATTACAGCAGCCCAAACAGACTGACATCCATTTCCTGTAATATGTGGCAATGGCCGCTCAGGTAACACTGTAAGGAAAGTATCCAAGTCTTAAACAATCTACACATCTAACTTTTTAGAAAAATAAAAACTAGCCATGTATAATCCAGAATAGTTTACATGTGTGTATTAAATAAACATTGACACATGAGGCCAAAATGAGGTATACAGGGATATATATACCTCATATATTTGGGCTAAAGATAGAGCTGCTTTAACAAAGAGTCCTCAAAATTCAGTGGCTTAAATAAGATGGAATACTATGTTCAATATGAGCTGGAGAGGCTTATACAGCTCAGGGACACAGGTTCTTTTTAATTGTTGTTCTCCCATCCCCAAGGGTACTGTCCTCATCCACACTGTTATTGCTAAATTGCCTCAACATCCATACTATGGGAAGAGGGGGAAAGCTAAAATCCAGAGAAGCATGCTTGTCTTTAAGTTGCAAATTATCTCCAAGTTACACAAACCACTTCAGCTCACTTTCAATCTGACAACAATTAGTCACATGTCCACACCTAGCTAGAAAGAGATCTGGGAGATAAGTAGCAATTCCTCAAGGCTCACACCTCTGATAACCCCAATATCTGCATATACCCTTTTCTTCCCTTACACAAAACACACTCTCCCCTCCCCTAATATTTTGAGACAAGTCAAGCTAACATCCAGCTACTGCACTCACTTTAAAATCCAAGGTTTCTGGGCAATATTCAGTCTCTTCTGCCAGATCTGGATGTGTCTCCTAGTTGAGAAGGTACCAGCTCTCTCCCTCCCCTATCACCATCCCCCGACCTTACCCAACCCCACATCCACAACAACTTCAATGAACAATGATAGATAAGGCAAGATGCACACAATAGAAATTTCTTCTCAGGAAAGAGAAGAAACAAAACACAGAGCAGCTATTGGTACTGAGCAATGATGGAGTCTTGCCCTTCAAGGTAGAGTGCTTCCACGGTTAGAACTTGGTTCTGGTCTCAGGGAGGAATTCCCTTGTTCATTTTCCCCTGAGCCTACGGCTTTGCCGGGGTGGCTCTTCCTTATCCATTGTCTCTGATGGCCTTATCTGAGTTTGGAGGCATTTCTTTCCTGAGCTCTCTCTCCTTCCAAGAAGTCTGGTTCTTTTTAGACTGCTGCAGTTTTAGGAACCTGAAGATTAGGACTGAACAATCACAGGCTTGTAGTTTGGTAATAAAATTTGCTCACACACGTGGTAGGTTTCTTGTCTGTTTAATTCTGGTCTGATTTAATGTGTAAGTAATCCCCCGCCCCAAAGTTTTTGCTGGGCATTATTTCTTAAACTGGCCCTATTTCCTGGCTTCAGAGTTTAGCCATAGCTCTCTCTCTACAAAAATGGCAGTTCCCTTGAGGCCATCTGACACAATAGACTTAATCTGATTTTTGTTGCTAGGTCTTACTCCCTTTGTTTGGCTGAGAATCTTTTAATGGCAGGGCTTTTGAAAACACTCTTAGTAGCACCTTATCCTCTCCCTTTGTGAGATTTAGAGCAGTTGATTTTCCCAACTACAGGGAGTTCTATTATCTTCCAGCTGTTGAAAATGGGCCAGTGCTTGCCTGGGCTCATTTCTTTTTTTATGATGACCTGTGACAAGCAGCAGAGAACAGCCAATATAAAAATATTCTGCCTTTTTCCAACTGCTTTCTCTAGGGCTAATGATGATATGGACATATGGGATCTGTCTTCCAACTAATTGCAGAAGACAATTTTACCAAATGTTGCCTTGACATTACAAAGTTCATCAGCTTTCCAAATAGCTGCAATTTCTATTTTTCACTGCCCACTTCCTAACACCTAGGACAATGCCACATAATTAAGGTCGTTGTAATGATAAGTAACAATATCTGTATTAGATAAGAATGGCATGGTAAAAAGGCAAAAATAAGTGATTTAAAAAATATCTCTCTCTCATGGAACAGTTTGGTAGGTCTATGCTAGAGAGAGCTCTTCGCTAGGAGATTATTTGGGAGGTCAAGTTGCCTTTGTCTTATAGCTGTGCATCACCATCCGGCCTGCCCTTAGTGGCTGAAGCTGAGTCAATACTACAGTAAGTAGTACACCAGCCTACAGAGCAGGGAAAAACAAAGTCCAAGGATGGCGGCTTCTTTTTTCCCAAGAAAGTAGTTGGAAGTTACACATAACAATTCTATTTATGTCCTACTGACTCAGTTTCATCACGTGGCCACTAAATGAGTGCTGCATGAGTACTGGGAGAGGAAGAGGAAATACCAAGAAGTATCATCTGGCTACTGGTATCATGGCAGGAAGTTAGAAAACTGATTAAGCCCTGTAGGAAAGCTATACAACCCTATGAATTGCATTGGTCGAGTGCAGGATAAACAACTTTAGTTCTCAAGGGTGGCAAGTTTAAGACCCTGCGTACCCAGAATAGCAGAAAGTTTGGTCATTCCCAAGGTCCCTTCTCCCATATCCCAAACTCTCTCTATATATATTTTTTACATCCCACATAAATCTTACCATTACTAATAAAGCCAAAAATCAAATGTCTTTTTCTGTGATCAGAAGACTTCACCACCATTTCTCCAGATACTGGTTATGTTAGAAGTTGACCACCTACTCTGTGGATGCTGTTATTTCTGCCAAAAAGTAGAGACTTGCTCTGCTCTTGTCCTCAGCACGCCTCCAGATGGCCAGGAACAGCTCAGTCCTACTGCTAAATGCATTTGAGGCTTCTTCAGTTCTGGGAATTTGGATTCAACTCACTCCTAGTCCCAGGGAGTAAGGAAGTCCTTCTCTCATTGGTGCTCACATCTTACTGCCTCAAGATTTACCTCCTCCCATGATGACTGGCAGTTAAAACATCCATTTTCTTCATGTGTCATGACAGGGTGCAGTCTGGACTGTAGGGCACCAACGAAACAAAGGAAAAAACATAGCTTCACATTGTCAGACGGTATATATGATCATTTTGTTACAAAAGCATTTTATTAAGGAAGCTCAATGTCAGGCTCAGGGAAAACAAACCTTTAAGTAAAAGAAATTTCATTGACTCTCAATGCGGATGCTGCATCCTATAAGGTCAATGGCTCAACATTTTAGCCAAATAATACTACAGTAGAACATGCTTTATTTAGCTACTGACCCCTCAATAAGTAATCTTATATTGTTCAAGTATTTGAATAAGTTAGTATTAGTTGGGTGTGATTATTATACAATACTTATTATATAATATTACACAATATTTATTATTGATTTTGATACAATATTTATTATACAATATTTATTATTGACTTATTAAACATCTACCTTAAGCAACATAATAGGACAAAGTTTCTACTATTAGATAGAAGACATGGAACTCACACATGAAAGGATTCTCACCATTTAGTGAAGTAGAAATAAGTGATAAAGCTAAACTAAGTGCTCCCAGATTTCTGATGAATCATTCAACATTGGAGTGGGGAAGCTTCAAAGAAGTGGCATTCAATCAGGTCCTTGAAGAATAAGGGGTCTGGGTAAGCAGAAAAAAAAAAGAAAATAGCCTGAAAGGTAGAAAAAATAACATGTGAAGAAGATAAAGAGCTGCAAAACAAAACAAAACAAAACAAAACAAAACTCCATGCCATGCCCTTGAGATGGACATTGCTTAGGTTCACCGTAGAGAGAAGTATGTGTATCAATGGGTCAGAGTGGGGCATGAGGTTCAGAAATCAGACGAGGCTACACTTTGCAGCTATTGCACATCTATTAAGTTTGAACTTTTATCAGTTTGGTGATGAGACATGGAATGTAGAATGAGACAGAGAAAATAATTAGGAAACCAGGCATAAGCAACTTTAAATGACATTCATATAGGTACAATTTACTACTCAAACTCAGAGGTTTACTTCTTTACAATGTAGGTGAGGAAAAAATGGCTTTTTTCCTTCTACCCTTCTAGGTTCTCACTGGGCTCTCTAAGTAAAGATTAACAAGGGAAAAACATACAACTTTATCTAATACAAGTTTTACATATGATGAGAGTTTTCTTAAGGAAATAAAGACTCTAAAAAGCAGTTAAATTTGATTGTTTCTGCACTAGGTTTGATGAAGAGTGGAAAGTCTTGGGGAAATGTGAGAGGATGAAGAGGTAGTGAACCACAGGAAACAGCAGAGCCTTTTGGTTCAGATTCCACTGGGTGCCCCTCCATCTTCATCTTCGGAGACAAGATGATCCTTTCCTGAGGGTGGAGAGAGAGCATCTCTCCCATGAGGGTCTTCTCACCTGCTTAAGTACAGAACAAGGTGGTCAGAGAGTCCTTCCAGTATGTTGTTTCTCAAATTCCTTCAGCTTATAATATTCAAATGCTGAGGTATCATATTTTACAGTACATGTCCTGAACCTCATCCAACTTCTGAATATTGTAATATAAAATTACTTCCCAATGTCAGTTTTTCTGTAAACAAAGGGTTTGTTTCTTCCTTCTTTCCCATACTAAGCTGCATCTGGTTAGGGGGACTCTGGAATTTGGCTCTTTATGATTAATATGAGACAAATATACTTTCCAGGAAACTAAGATGCCAATTTTTAAATACTGAAAGTTTAATAAGATGTCAATGAATTTAAATTTCTCGGTTATTTAATAAGTACCTACAAGGTGCCAAACACGATGCTAATTTCTGGGGCTACAAAAATGAGTAAGAATAGTAGGACCCCTACATTGACAGATCTTCCATCCAGCAGGCAAAGAACCCTGAAAACAGAAATTACTAAGCAGGGCCATTAGTGCCATGCTACTGGTGCCACAAACATTTATTTAGAAGGCACCCAATCCCAACTGAGAGGTCAAAGAGGCTACCTGAAGAAAGTTGGATTCGCTTTCTATTGGCATTGTAACAGATTATTATGAACTGGGTGGCTAAAAATCACTGAAATGTATTCTCTAACAATTCCTGAAGCCAGAAGTCAGAAATCGGCCTTATTGGGCTGAAACTAAATGTCTGCAGAGCTTCACTCTCCCTCTAGAGGATCTAGGGGAGAACTCTTCCTTCCAGCTTCTGGTGATATCCTCAATCCTTGGTTTGTGGACACATCACTCCATTCTCTCCCTCTCCAGTCACATTGCCTTTCTCACTTTTGAGTCAAGTCTCCTTCCGCCTCTTTCTTACAAGGATATGTATGATGGATTTTGCACCCACCTGGAAAATGCAGGATAATCTCCCCATCTCAATATCCTTAATTTAAGTCCTGTTTTTGTCATGTAAGCTAACATCCACTGGTTCTAAAGGTTAGAGCATGGACATCGTTTGGGACATCATTATTCAGCCTACCACATAAGTCACCTGTCAAGTAGGACTTAAGAGAACGTCAGAGTTAGCTTGTGTTCTCCCTCCCTCCTAACCTCCTTTCCTCCCACTCTCCTCTCTCTGTCTCTGTCTGTCTGCCAGTGTCTTGAGCTTAGACTTCCCAGCCTCCAGAACAGTGAGAAATGAATGTTTGTTTTTTTTTCAAACCACCCAGACTATGGTATTTTTGTTACAGCAGCCCAAACAAACTCAGATAGCCACCTAACCCACATAAAGAGAAAATCCATGGCCTTAAATTATTGGTTCAATCCTCTGATTAGTCAGGACTGGCACACAAGCACAACAAAGAATGACAATCCTGATCACAATAATTCCAGTCCATTAGTTGCTCCACCACAGTCACTGGGCACTCACTCTGCCACCTCCCAGGGGACTAGATGATTTAACGTTTACCTCCACACAAGCATGCCCTGAAAAATCTATTTTTTAGCCAAGCATTTACAATAATGTGGCTTGCCACTGCCTCTTCCCTCAGCTTTGAAGCTGTTCTCATCATTTTTTCCCCGGCTCTGTAAATTTGCATCTTGTCTATCTAATGAGTTACATACTTGTTTTTACTGCACAATTTGAATTCAGATCCATCTTTCTTGCTTTTGATAGGAAACATGTTTGTCAGCAATATATTTTGTTTCCACTAAATACAGATTCACTGTGGCAATTATCCAAGGCCTTAATCAGTTGAAGTGGCAGCAAAGTGTTGAAGTTAGAATAGCAAAGTTGCACAGTTTCATTAATATGCACGTAAACACCACAGGAGTGCCTCCCGAGGAAGTGCTCTGCTTCTGACAGCTGCCAGAGCGAGCCTGCATGTACCAACAGACAGACAAAATGCATTAGTGATTATTATCTTTTCTAAAAAAGCCAAAGAGCTTTATATGCTGTAATACTGAACTCGATGATTAAAAGCAACACGGTGTGTAATTTAAAAAATAAAATCTACTTTTAAGTGCATGTGTTTATTGCTGTTTTTCTCCTTTCTGAAAAACAGTAAAATAATAATACCAAAAAAAAAAGTATAAAAAAAATATCTTTTTCCCCTGGTATAAGTTGAAATTATTCCAGATCTTGATTTGTAACAGAACATTTTCTCACAGAAAGGTAAATCAACTTATGCATTCTTTTGGTGACAGGAAGAAGGAATACAGTTTTAACTTGCTTCCCTCCACACTATTATTTTTAATACTTTGATTTGGATATATGCTCTGTCCAAATAATTAAGCCGGGTGTGGGGACATTTAAAAGATCTTGGAGAAAGAAGCAAGGAACACGAGCTGCCCAAGAATAAAATTTGGATTAAAAGCAATGGAATAATTATAACATAGTATGATAAGTTCTAGGATTCAGGTATGTATAGGTTATGTTTTAATTGCATATTTTCTTAGGTCTATTCCCTATGCTCAGCAGTAAGTGGCATTCGGCTGTGGTTGAGTAATGTTTTCGCATATTAGGGGGTTTCCCTGCTTTATTTTCTTCTCTGCATTCAATCTTCAAATAGGTAGTCAGTCAACTGTGTATTCATTGCCTCAGGGGAGAATTCGTTTCCAAAAGGCTTGCACCACTTAGAGAATTTAGAGAGTTTGCTAAAGAAGTAAAGGGTAGAAAAGAACATATACGCTCAATTTGTGTTGGAGAAATAGTAATGGAGAAGGATTAGGACTCTCCTCTTTCAGATTTATAAAAGACTCTCCTGGGATTTGGTGGAAAAGAGGTAGGGAAGAAATTCTTGATGATGAGAGCAGAGACTCTTGCCTTGTTCCCTGGTGATGCTGGCAAGGAGTTAGCAGAATGTCAAAGCCAGGAAGACCAAGTTAGCCTTGTAAGATTTTTGGGTCCTTGAAGAGCATGTGCAAAGCAGGGAGAAGCTAGACCCGAAGGGACCACATAGGCACAGACAATACGCTTCTTAAGAATAACCTGTAAGCGCCAAGTACCAAGGACTACATGGCTCTCCACCCCCACCTCACCTATCCCATCTCATCCTTTGTATCTTAGAATTGTAGCTTAACTCTAGGTGGGGATGGGTTTGGGAGGAAGAAAAGGTCTTGGAAAATCCTGAGGTTAAGTTTTTCCTCTAGCTTGGTTAAATTAGAGCTCAAAGCCATCTATGAAGTTGAGTATTAGAAAATAAGCCTTATTTGTGTCTTAGCTGAGGGTCTACTAGTCATACTTGTTCATAATATTCATACTACAAATGGGACCTAAATGAACATTAGATCAATTAATTCCTTAATTAATACAATGAAAGCACATGGCAGGGAACACCCAGACAGGAAAGTAGCTTTTCTGAGCAAATGATGTCAAGATGCGGCCTAAAAGACAGTCGATGTCAGAAGTGGGGCTGGAGATGATATCCTAGAAAGAAGAAACAGGCCAAAGGACCAAGGCACACGCTTTGAGATAAAGGATAGAAGCCCTCTCACTGCGGCTGAACAGTTATCTTTATGGGGAGCGGGCGATGCTGGAGATGTAAACTCTGGTCAGACCCGCACAAGGAATTTGGATATCACTCCGAGGCGAGTCAAGAACTCTGCTTTTGTTTTAAATCTTTGCTAGTCCATATTTCAGGGGTGTTTCCGAATACAGGCCTCACCCCCACTTTCACTGAGTCATAAGGTGTAATCGATGGCCTGACTTCTGACCACATGGAGCCCCGGCTCAGCCTATGATCTCCGCCCCCTCCGCACCCGCAGCCCAGCCCAACCAAGCCCCAGCTGAGGGCTCCTTCCTGTACCTGCTCTGGTCTGCAACTTCACTACTTTAGGTAGACATGGGCACCTGAAAAAGCGAAGCCCAGGAACTCTGCATCTGTTGCAGCACTGCCCACAGGGTAAGAGAGACACTTTCAAATGGCTTTCATACTCATCCAGGGGAACCACCTCAGATTATGAAAACTTGGTCCTGCCTCACTTTAATAAAAGCAGCCAGTGGGATTTCAGCCCGTCTGCTGTGGAAGAACCAAGGAGGTTGGGCAGGAATTGTTACCGTGTCTCCGCAGTTCTGTAGAACAGTTCTATACGTCTCTTTTTCTAGAACAGGAATCTGTGTGGGATAACTGCACACTTCCCTTCATGGAAAGAAGGAAACTAGTATTTTCTGCGCCTGTGTGCACTGAGCACTTCATCGACACAGATTGATCTTTACAACAGCCCTGAAAGTATTGTTACTCCAACTTTCTAAATGGGAGAAAAAGGAGCTTTAAAGAATTTAAAAACATGCTGAAGGTTGCCCAGCTAGGAAAAAGTTGACCTACATTTCAAAATCAGATGGCATGTAAAACCAAACTGCAGAAATGCTCTGACGTACGCTGTGTCAGGAGAGCAGAGCTCTGAGAAGTCCTGGGCTTTTCAGTCAGGACTGTTACAGTGTCCTTCTTCCAACAAAGATGCACTTGAGAGTGAGTGCACCTGCTCCTCACTGTGTGAGGGGTGATTCCCCGGGTGTGAGGTTGGCAAACATGCGGTAGGAAGGACTAAACACAAAGGTGTTGTCCATTTCACTGTGACAACACCCTACATGTTCTCCAATGCCTTGAGGGGCACAGTAAGAGTCCCTCCTTGAGAACCACTCCAGTAAAAGTGAAAAGGAGAAAGAGAAAAAGAATCTGAAATCTCAAAATCAGTATCTGGGTTTTAAGTAGATCTTGCAATTGTTCCACTGAGACTCATCTTCTCCATCTCTGTGGTCACTCAACTGTCACTACAAATTAAGCATCATAGTACAGGTTTTGAGGTGAGTTCAAGAGAAAATATTAGCACTGATCCAACAACGAGGAGCTGTTGGGTAGGGGAAGGCCTTCAGACAGCTGTCACCGTGTCACCATCACTACCGCCATCACATTAACTCATCATAAAGCCAAACATTAAGCTGCCTCACAGAATGTGCTAGTCGCTTGAAGTCATGGTCACATGGCTCAGTATTTGAGCATCTGTATAGAGAGAATGTTGTTAATAGAAAATTACTTTGGACCTAAGTTATTCTTTTCTAAGTGATCATGCATATACTTTGTGACCTCCAGATAGGTGATATACATCATTCATTTCCACTATACAGATGAAAAGGGGAGAAAAACCCCAGAATTTTAAAGGTCACAAGATCTTCCTAAAGCTATTCAAGTCGTTACTTTTATTGCTGGTTTTCTATGCCACCATGCTCTCAGTGCATAATTGGAGAAAATATGAACTGGAACCAAATATTAGTATATGTATCTTTTTTCACTGACTTAATTATATGACATAATATCTACTATAAATCTAGTCCCTGCTCTATAGAATTCATGTTTTGTCCTGTACCACTGCCTTGATATTTGTCGACAGCTGTTAAATATTTATTTGCTTTCACCTATTACATTTTGGATAATCTTCAGTTAATCTCTCTTGGCTTCAGTCTTTCCATCTATAAAAACACACACACACAGCAGTTAAAGGTTATCCTGTGTCAAGGTCATCAGAATATCATCTGCCATCTTAACCTTATCAAAATACTTCAACTTTTTAACTTTAACTCTTTTTAGGTCTTTAAACTGACAACCTTGATGTTAGGTTAATAATCTCAAATATTTATGTAAAATGTATTTTTAATTTCATCCCTAATATATTGTCATTATATTGTAATTTACTGTTTTCATTGTCTTAGTAGATGCACAGAGAAGCTATTAATGGAGACTGGTTTGAAGTCCCATAAGCAATTAGATTAACCTATCTCGATAATAATGATAATTCATTTTTTGCCTATTATCAAAGTTTTTACGAAGTTGGCTAAATGAGTAAGAGATAGCTAAGAGTACTAAAGGGAGACACAGAATAACATAGTTTGGATTT
This sequence comes from Cynopterus sphinx, assembly GCA_030015415.1. Taxonomy (NCBI): domain Eukaryota; kingdom Metazoa; phylum Chordata; class Mammalia; order Chiroptera; family Pteropodidae; genus Cynopterus; species Cynopterus sphinx. Next base: position 35,864,225 of record CM057380.1, read on the forward strand.
ATAGGAACACATAATTCTACTGAATTTGCACAACAGTAACCCCTAAAAAGTATAACCTAGTAAAGAAACCAACTAACCCAAATTAATTAAACATCAGTTTCAAGAATAAAACCATTAGGTACTTTCACATATTTTTTTCTAAAAAGGTAATTGCCACAATCCCAGAACCTGTGTCTTTTCACAACAAATAACAACATTTAGCATCTGCAGTGTTTCACACCCTTGTATGATTTCTGGTTATCCCCCAAAGCAGCCCCATTAAATCTGCATTTTGGTTCTCATGTCTCAAATGAGGAAGCAGTTTCTGAGAAGTAAAATGACCAAAGCTCCATTGACCCAAACTCAGATGCTCCTTTCTCTAATCAAAAACCAGAGCACAGTAAACTGGCCAGAGTTGGCCCAGCCTAGGAACCCAGTTGGTGCAGGTGTTAACAGCTATATTGATCACACGGTCGTCTTTCCTGTATGGACAGCAAGCAACGGCTCTTACTAATTAAGTTGTTCAGGCAGTCATTTAAAACACTTAAATGGCAGGTTCCTTTTATATTTTAATATGAATAAAAAGAACGGCCCTGCTAGGCAGGTGCTGTGGGTTCATAATGGCTGCTTACAGTGGTTGGTGCAATGTTCATTATGAACATGGCATCCAAATACTTCGACAGAAGAACCTGCCTCTGAAGAGCATCATCTCCATCAACTCACTTCCTTAGTGAGGCCAATGCAAAAATCCTTAAATTATTCTGCACAGACTGAGATGTTTTCTCTCAGTTAAATTTGACTATTTGAGAAATAATTTTCACTCGAAACAACCCTAATTTCATTTTGAAACACAGCTTTGAAAACGAAGCAAAATCGTTTCAGGCTATTTGTCTAAAATGCTGTCATTACGTGTCAAAAAGCTATTTTAGTGACTTTCTTTTAAAGGATGGTAAGGAATTTGTAAAAATGTTATCAAGTTATAATATTAGACTTTAGAGGGGAGACTTTTAAACAGATTGAGATGAAATCCTCCCTGGAACTGACTACAACTGTTTGCCTATAAAAATCTCCAAATGAATTGATTGCCAAAGTATAATTTACATTTAGATTTTTATTATATTCTACAATTGGAGGGTTTTTTTTTTTTTAGTAAGTTTTATTTGTTATAGGATTGCTGAGAAATATATACATAAAAAATAAATCTTATTCTTACTCTTGCTTGATGCAGTCGAACATTGGTGCAGTTAATTCTGTGAACTCTGGCAGAAGAAATGCTTTTCAGGTAGATTTACTACAAAGTACCAGGCATAAATGAATGCCATTCAACAAAGTGTTAAATAGAATTTTTCTTTCAAATGAAGCTTAATTTCTGACTCTGAGTTACACTCCAGTCTACCCCATTCCACAGGTCAAAAAGAAAAATACCCTAGTTCTTCATGAAGTTCCCACCATCCTCCCCTGGGATGTATGACAGCTCTAGGGCCTTCTGCTATACCAAAGCAAGAGGGATGTGTTTTTCAGATAATCCTTTACTGGTGCAAGAGATTAGCACATTTTCACTAAACGTGTGGCCTCTTTGGAACTGGAGGTCCTCTGCTACTTCTAGGCTCTTCTTGGTACCCGGAAATCTTTTGTTTGGCTGCAGAGGTCCCAGATACCTAGACACAACTAAGTGCTGTTCCTCTCAGAATATGGTGGACCACACAGTAGTGTCAGAGCAGAAAATAGTCTTCTCTGCCCTTGGAACCCACAGACTTGCCACTTTTTTAGTCTTAGCCTCTCTCTGTCTCCGTCTCTGTTTTGATCTCCCTCCCTCTCCCCCACCCCTTCACTCCTCCCTCTTCTCTCTCCTGGTGCTTCCCAGACCACCTGCCATTAGTCATGAGTCTGGAGAAAAAGGATGAGACTACTGAACTAGAAAAAGTAAAGCAAGAAATGGAAGAAAAAGGAAGCAGTATGACTGACGGTGCTCCTTTGATGAAGATTAAACAGAGTTTAACAAAGCTGAAGCAAGAAACAGTTCAGATGGACATTAGAATGGGTGTTGTGGAACACACATCACTCCAATCAAAACTGAAGTCCAACATGGCCAGGGACATGCATGCAACAACCATTCCAGAATCTGCAATGGGTTATTAAAACATAGTTTTGTGCTTCTGAAAAAAAAAAAAAAAAAAAAACAGTCTTCATGTGTCTTTGTAACACTCTTACCATAACTAAAAATCCACTAAGTCTTCCTAAGAACTTGAGCTTTTGAATAACAAAACTCAAAAGACTTGGAGAATATTTGTTTTTTGCCCTCCCATATACCTTTTCTGAGGCAATGAACAAAGAAGTAGCTAGCCATCTGTTGGAATGAAAGAAAGGGTTGGACATAATCTAGCATTTTAAAATATTATTCAGCAAAAGCTGCTTAGCTGTAGGAGTGATTTCTCTCCCCATATTCCTTAACATTTCATCTTCTTTAAAATAGATTTTGGAAAAGAGAGAGAGAGCAGTGCATGGTAGGTAGTCAGAATGACACCCCAAAAGATGTCCTCCTCCAAATCCCCAGAACTTGTGAATACAGTATGCTACATGGAAAGAGGAATCAAGGTTGTAGTCAGAATTAAAGTTGCTTATCATCTGACCTTAAAATAGAGAGATCACCTTGGATCATAAGGGCCCAGTGTAAACAAAAGGCCCTTAAAAAGTAAAAGATAAGTTCTGGTTTCCAGTCCCACACATTGAGAAGCTTGGAAGTTACTGCTCTATCATAACAACTAAAAATCTAAACAGCCTGAAAAATATCACAGCTTTTTTGGATTCTTAAGAGAAATGAAGACACAGGGAAAACCTCTGCCTCCAAAATGGAGAGACAAAGTAGATACAAGCAGTCATGGGTTATAGAAGCAGAAAATCAAGAGCAGAAACAGCCATGGGATCCAGTGCCAGGGTAGGAAAACCTGAACCGTCACTGATGAATCACTAGAGGATCTGTGAGGATAAGACTGAGAGCTAAAAACTCCAGGGAGACCCTGGGTCTAGGGGCAGTTGGGGGATGGGGAACAAACTTTTATGAGTTTTGTCTATAGGTACTCGACTAAGTTCTCACAATAAAAATCTGAGAAAAATTCCCTCGTGCTCTGGCAGGGGGAGGAGAAAAGGAACCATTCTGATTTATGCCAGAGCTTTCTGTTCTTAAGGAGAAACTAGTTAACCACACTCCAACCTGCTAGGTTTTAACAGAGCCTAACTGAACTGGGGGAAGGGAAATACCCAGCTCCTGTCAGCTTTGGCCATCCTGTCCCATCTAAGAGGAAAAGAAAACACTAAAAATACTTGTGAAGTTCATGGTTCAGAGGTTTAGGATCACTATAGGGCTAAGTAAGACCCAATCACAGGACTGTACCTCCTGCACCTACATGGTTCAGAGGTTTAGGATCACTATAGGGCTAAGTAAGACCCAATCACAGGACTGTACCTCCTGCACCTACCACATTACCAAAGTCTTGTTTACCCCAGGTTCCTCCACTCAATATACCATGTCTGGCTGCATATATGATTTCACTTGTATGACATCCTGGAAAAGGCAAAATAATAGAATGGAAAACAGATCAGTTTGAGGGTTGAAGGAGAGGCGAGGAATTGACTATGAAGTGGCTGGCTGTACATAAAAATTTTTAGGATAATGGAAGTGTTTCTCTAGAGCATGTTGGTAGTTGGTATATAAATGGAAATTCTGCATTTGGTATTTCATAAATCCTGTCCTAAGCTCTTCCCTTGGCTGATTTTAATTTGCTACAATAAACTATAAAAAAAAAAATGGCTTTTCTGAGTTTTGTAAGTCCTTCTAGTGAATTATGAAACCAGAAAGTAGTCTTAGAGACCCCCAAATTTGTAGTTGACATCAGAAGTGAGAGTGATCTTAGGGATTACCAAACTTTTTTGTAGTGATATAAATAAATAAATAAACTTGAGGAAGGGGACAAATCTTTCTTACAAAATTCCAAACAAAAAATGTAGAAAGGATGTAGATGAAATCAAAAACAGGGAGTAGCATACCAAATGTATTACACCCAGGGAAAACTGAGTAAATGATACATGGAACTTACTGAACTTTTCGGTAAACCTAAATTTATTCAAAATATTTATTTATTTATTTATTTTAAACACTGGCCATACCAAGTTGGTGAGGATACGGAGCAACTAGAATTCTCATGCACTGCTGGTTGAAATGTAAAACAATAAATGATACAAGCATTTTAGAACACAGTTTGGCAGTTTCTTAAGAAAGTAAACATAAATGTAACAATATTTCCCAGCCATTCCATGCCTAGGTATTTACCCAAAAGAAATGAAAGCATATGTCTTATACACAAATAAGTCTCACATGTGAATCTTCACAGCAACAATATTAGTAATAGCCTAATTACTGGAAATAATGCAAGTGTTCATCAAAGGTTATTGGTTAGTTAATTTATAGTACGTTCATACAATAGAATACTCAGTAATAAATAGGAATGAACTACTGACTCATATAACATTAATCTCTAAATAATTATGCCGAGTGAAATAATAGACCGATCCTCCCTCCCCAAATAGAGTATACGATGATTTGTTTGTATAAAATTCTAAGAAATGTTAAGTCAATTTATAGTGACAGAAAGAAAATCAGTGGTTGCCTGAGAAAAGTAGGAGCAGGACAGGGAGGGCAAAGAAAGAGGGATATTCAAGGGGCAAGAGGAAACTTTTGAAGGTGATAGGTTCTCTTTGTGTGATTGTTTCACAGGTGTTTACATCAGTCAAAATACATAAATGTGTACAATTTAAATATGTACTTTATGTCAATTAGAGCTCAATAAAGCTATTTTTAAAAAGAATGAGACAGAAAGATGGTTTAATATATTAAATGAAATAAAATCAAGTCAAACATACAAAAGTAGAGTATAATCCTCTTTATGTTAAAACAACTTTGCTGGTGCATGTTTATAAATGTATAGTAAAATGTGTAGAATATTGAGTAGTTAACAGAGGCTACTAGAGAGACTGTCCAGGTGGTCAGAAATGGAGAGTGAATATATTACAATAACAAAGAACTCCAAAATCTCAGTGAGTTAAGGTAAACATTTTCTCTTTCTTACCCTTGCTACATGTCCCATGAAAGTCAGCAGGATGCCCTATTCCTCACTGAAATGATTTAAAGGCAGATACTTAGCAGCGCTGAAGAATCTTGCTCAAAACTAGATAAAATTTACACCTATAATTTTTTTCTTTTTACACCTCATTTATTTTCATTTTGAATTTTTCTAAAATGAGCATGTATTACTACCATAAGAAAATTATATAAAACAAAACGTCAATATCTGAAACACAAAGGTGACCAAACACACGTAAAACGTATAGTGCTATTTTGACCTTGATTAATGTTTCAAAGTAAAATGTGAAATGCTATGCCTTTAGAACTTTGGTTCTTAATATTGATGCGGTTTCTGATGTTTTTCTATAAATAATAGATTACAAAATTGATGTTTGGCACAGAGTTGCTTTTAAAAGTGTATTTTCCAAATCTTTGATAAGGCAGGAGAAAAAAAATGTAGCAGAATCTAAGGGCAAGACATTAAAAAATACAGATAAAGTAACACAAGGGAACTGATGACACAGACACACATACATGTTGGCATTATCATCCAGCCAGGGTGCATGCAAAAAGCAATTAGATGTTTTAAAAAGTCACATCATAACAAAATACAATTGCAAATAAGTTTGTTCAATAAACTATTTTATGGACATTCACGTCCATAACAGAAGTGTAAATCTAATTACAACCACCTGTGAAACAAATGTCTCCTCTGGCACGTTAATAAAAATAGTAACTTCAACAATATTCATGCCACATGTGAAAGCATAATTATTCCAAGCACTAATTTATGATTGCTAATCTTTAAAACAATCTTAAAAGCAAGGTATTTTGCCTATGTATTTCTTCCAGATAAGAAACATGTTCAGATGTAAGGCTCATATCCCTAGGAAAGAAATTTTTTTTTTCCACACAGTATTTCACCTTCTCATTTTTACAATTTACTCTTCAGGAGTGCCTTCCTGCTCTTGTTAATACCTCAAATTAATCAAACTACTACTATTTTCCAGGCACTATTCTAGGCTCTGGAGATCCAGAGAGAAGTATAATAGATAGGCTTTGCAGTTCAGTAACTCAGTCTAATGAGAGCAGATAGGAAGTAATTCTATAACCAGAGATATGTCTAGGGTGTTGCAAGAGTGGAAGGGACAGCTCAGAGTGGAAGAAGAGGCAGAAGGGAGTGGGTGATGAGTAGGTGGGTGGCCTGCCTTCCCAGAACACCTGACTTGATTGAACAACTAAGAATTAGAAATGAGGAACGGGCAGGGTGGGTAAAGGAATTCCAGGAAGAGGCAATGACATGAATAAAGGGGAGAAGAAAACTTACAGGAGGTACAGGTATTTCGGCATGGCTAGATGAGAATGAGATTGAATGCAGGACACGCTTCCTCAGCCACTTAAATTCACAATTGCTAATCAGAACACCTCTGCTTCCTGATAGCCTCCAGCCCTCCTCCCTCTAGGTTTAGCCACAACTTCTCATCGATGACTAGGAGTAACCATAACTATAATCCACTTGACAGGCCCTCATTGCAGCAGGCTTCTAATCCCTCGGGAGGCCTACACAAGCGTACTTAGCTACCCTTCCTTTCAACTAGCTCACAGTGGTTCCTTCCAGCTGCATGGAAACCTTCCCACACATCGGACACCCGAGCTTCCTCATGTTACCTACCCCTATCCCAGATATATTGTGATAATCGTAGGGCCCTACGTCTTAGAACTTTGAATACTAATTCTCTAGGAAAGTATAATGTTCCTTGACTCCGCTAGTTTTATCACCACTTGACACCCACCTTTCCCTGGCCTGCGTGTGGAGCACTACTGGAGAAAAATCACACAATGGTGTATGTAGATTGGTGCCACTGGATAGTTGCGATTACTAACTTCAGCTGGGCATACAGCAAGGTTCAACAAAATATCTTGAAAAGAAAAAGATATACTCGAAGTCTTAATGTGGGTTTTAAATAGAAAAATGTGAATGTGTGGCTACTCTGCCTACTATGGTTGCTGTGTTCTAGGACAGATTCAGAAATGATCAATTCTTAGGCATATCCTGAGAAGTTAGTGAATTTCAAGGACAAGAAATACTTGGGTATCCAGATATTAAAGAATTACCTACAAGAAGGAAAAAACATTAGCACTGGATTTCAACATGGCAACAGTGATTCTCTAGTTTGTGTGCATTAGAAACTTACAGAGAGCTGGAGTAAAATGCAGGATGGGTAAACTCACTGCATACATTCTGATTTAGTAGGTCCTAGGTGGAATACCAGTTATCAGGTGAGTTCTTGACTTAGTTTAATAATGGTCAACTGACATATAAGAAAATGCGATGCAAGACATAAGAATTCATTCTAGCAAGTATTCATTTTTGTATGACAGCACAAGAGTCTCCAATACGCAAAGGATTCTAGGAAGATGGAACTTACCAGCTTATTTGAAGATGAAATCCATCTAGTTAAAACATGGGTCCAAGTCAAAAAAAACTCAGGAAATAACCCACTGCCTCAAAGTGAATACTGAACTTATTGCAGTTTCAAACAGTATAAAGAGCTGTGGCTATAGAAGAAAATGTAAATGATGTAAAACTCAAGGGGATAGGAACTTCTCACATCCTCCTAGCCTCCACCAGCAGCACCACCACTATGGTACAATAATGATGTTTTTTTTATGCCTATGTGCTCAGCACAGAGCTAAAAATTACATGGGTCTTCTCAGTTAATCCTTAAACCCAAGGCAAGTAAATTGTTGCCTCCTTCCCCCAGTTCACAGACGACACAGTGAGGGTTACCTTGTCCATGGTCACCCAGTTAATTTGATCAGTTAGAGCTTGAGATACTGTGACATTATTAAAGTGAGCAGGGTCATTTTGAGAACACTTTAAAAGTCTAGTCAATTTTACCACTTTTGTGTCTTAATCAGTAAGCTGTCAGAGTCCCTTTTGGGGACATCTTCCTCCTTTCCTCTACCCCAAACGGGACCAGCAACTGTGTTGTGATGTCTCCAGATCTGTAGTTAGTCTCAGGCCATTCAGGACAGGAGTGGAAAGAGGACAAGATCCTGTTTTGACTCGGAAACCCTGAGGCAGTTCTCAAACTTTCACGGACATATAATTTACCTGGGGGAGCTTGTTAAATTGCAGCTTCTGGTTCGTTAGATCCCAGTACGGTACTTGAGGTAATTTCTACCAACTCTCCAGGTGAGGTTGACAGGCTATACTTTCAGTAGCAAGGCCCTAAACCACAAACTCCAAACCAGCCTCTCTAGAGCTGACCTGAATGGCAGAAGCTCATGTAGTTATTAATGAAGAGGTACTTTGATTCACATGGTTTCTTATAACTGCATTTGGACACCTGGGTGAGGTTTGAAGAGACAGACACGGATTGACACAAATTCCTGGTTATGTAGCAGTAACAGCTAAAATATGCCTCTAACAGTGAAAATCATAACCAACCTCTTGAAGTGAGGATGAAGTACTTAATTTCTCTGCCTTTCAAGTTAAGAAATCAATCAACATTGTGTAATGAAATAAATGCAAGTGTACATACTATTTAAAATTATACCAACCGCTGAGCCAGGCGAGCTCTCCTAGTCCAAAGGGTCAACCCCTTAACTGTTAGGTACCCCTTGGCATTTACACACAGTACATTGTCGGATCTTTTGAAATTGACAGTGTTTAGCAGTTTTTGTCTTAGACAAACAGCAATTTCAGATGCTTCAACCTAATTCCCTGTTACAGCATTTCATGAACTATCTTCCCTTATAAAAGAAGTGAGTTTTTTTCTTCTTGTTTACTATTGTATATCTAGTGGTGAACACACTTCAGAGAATATACTAGAAATTAAATCAAAAAATACTTGCTTAAAGTTAACAAAAAAGGATCCAAGACTTGAGAAGGTAAAATGTAAATGGCATTTTTTAAAAAGTCTTAGAAAAAAACGAATGTCTGCTGTTCCAGCACATGGACTAGGAATTTAGTTTCTAGCAATATTAGTATATATGATTAAATATGCTGGTAGTTCCATTAATAATTGAATTTAACCTATATACTCCTGTGGCAGAAAAGTTTTCTTCCATGTTTATCAAAACGTATATCTTTAACACTTAATGACTAGTAACATAGGTGTAAAAAATTAGTTTTCTAACTCCCGCCAAACGACTGTCATTTCTTGGTCTAAATTATTCTCTTGTTCCTGTATGCATATCGCGTAAATATACGAGGCACTTTTTCCAAGAAATCTCCCTTGTACAAATTCTTAAATGACTTCTTTTGAAATAACAGATTTAATTACAGAAAATGGGTGAATGGCAAAGTCTTTGAAAGTTCCTATTAACCAGAGGTGTGCATCAGAATCAATTGTTGAATTTATCCTACAAATACACAAATGTTTATTGCACCAATTTATGAGTGATTAAGTAAATATACATTATAGGGCTAAATTAATGCATATAATGCAACTATTAAAAATCAAAATAATGGTAGCATATACTGAGGTTTATACAACCAGGCATTATTCTCTAATGGCTTTAAGTATTAACAATATCAATCCTCCTACCTCATACCATTAGCCCCATTTCACAGATGGGAAAACCAGGAAGCTAACAGTAAAGCTGGGTTTCAAAACAGAGTCAGACAAAATGCTCTTGACCTCTATGGTTAGAGAAATATTTATACTTATAGGACAAAATCTCCTGATGGTATCAGTGAAAAATGAGTTTCTGAAATCAATATTACTATCCTGTTTATGCAATTTTTAAAGAATGTATTAAAAATGTTTGGAAAGACACACACCAAAGCATTAATAGTGGATATCATGAGGTGAAATTGGTTGAAAGTTTGGAAATGGGAATTTATGAATTTTCAATTTCTTTACAAGCCAAGTACAATATTCAGTATGCCAATCACACAACTGCTTCCTTCCCCATCTGTCATCTATGGCATACAAACAAGCATTAAAAAAGCGAACATATCTAGTACTATCACATTAGCCAGTAAGTTAAGGGAAGGGCCAGTCAACTTATTTTTTAAAAGGGTTGTAATGGACTCTATGTTAATTAAAATTCTTTAGAAAGTAAAACTTACCTCTAATTCAGTTTTGATTGGTCACAAGAGTTCATTTACTTCAATACCACATTTGTCCAGCTTCAAACTTACTTCCATACACTAAAATATTTCAGCCACTTCACTAGAAATATTTTAAAGTTGCACAGCTAGATTTTTATAACATATTAAACTCAATTTAAATGAATTATCTGATGACTCTAGGTCTTCGTTGTGATATTCATGCCAAATGTGCAGTTTTAGCTCCTCTTTTTCCTTTACTAAGAGATATTGCTCCTCTGGTACTTAAGTTGGAAAACTAGATAATTAACCTAATTAGTCAAATAGGATATAGCAATTAAAGTCAGTAAAAGCTTAGGTGGAGAAGGACCTAACAAGGTATAAAATTTTCAAAACACCTAATGTTAATGTGTGAGATTCTGAAAGCTGATGTTTTCATCAAATGTCTGATGATTTCAGAATAAGTGCACTGTGATTGGATTTTTAATTCAAGTGTTTCACTTACTTGAGGTATCTATTCAGTGCTTGAATTCCTCCACAGCGGTCCTGCCCCGTAGCCCTCCAACCTATGCTTTGGTATTTCTGGTAGTGTAGCTTCTCTTAAAGCAGCCCATTCTGACACTGGATTAGTATAACATACTAATTTTTAAAAAATATAATTGCAGTATCTTCTATGTAGGTTCCACCCCAACGGTCCTAGTTCTTAAATTGTGAATTGTTTGCACGCTTGATCATACAAACCCAACAACCAAGAAACATTAATAATTGTCTTATGTACTTTACTAAACACTTTGTGTTTAATATATTTTAAATTAAAAAGAAATTACAAGGAACTCCTAAAAATTTTAATACAAAAATATTACAAGTTAGGACAAATAGCATTGAGATGACATTTGAGAAGAAACATGCAGAAAAAGTAGCATAGGGTTAACATTTCATTGTTGACAGAGCACTTTGGTACAGCAGGGAAAAAGCACCTTGAACTACTGTCCATGGTGTCTTCCTCCACCGCATTTTGCAAATGAATATACTGAGGAACCAGTAAACTTTAATCTGATTAGCTATGTATTATCATAGGTAAGAAATCTGATCTATTGTAAAGTATAAGTATGAAATTAAAAATAATCCCTTCTATGACTACTCAAATTGATTTCAGCTTTACCTCATAATCCTTAGTAGACCAACATTTTTTTGAAAAAGTGTAAAATGCAGATTATTATTAACAATCTATTCCATGCAATAAAAGTTAACCCTCTGAAAATGAAAGACGGTCAGAAAGTTCTAGCAACTGCAGTAGCTTATCACTTAATAAAACATGACAAGGCTATGCCTGTATTAGTTGCTGCTTCAGGAAATGGAAGATAAAAGACCTGGAGAATACAAGTTTTTACAAAACAAAACAAAAAATTTGATCAATGATTCTTATTAAAAGTCTCTAAGTAACTAAAGGAATTGGGATTAATTAAAACTAAAAAGTATCTTTCCTAATAGATTATAAGATTCATTTGCAACATAAGCAACTAGCTAAGCAAGAAAATTATTAAATAATAGGTTTATATGCAGAAAAATGTCATTAAGGAAGTTGCGTATCCTGTCCTAAAAATCTTCAATATATTGTTTAGTGCTCAACTGCATGCTAAGCAAATGAATCTGAGGTCTCTTTTAGTTTGATTTTGTGAAACAATGTCCTTTAAATACAATATTGATTTTTCAAAATAATTCCAAAGTAATTATTCCTTAGCTGATTAAATGCTCTATTATTCTTTAATAAAAATAGTAAATAATCCCTTCATTTAAAAAATCTTATCTCCTGCAAGACATAATAAAATAGTAAAATTTGTAATTTTATCTATGGGCTTACTTTAATGTATATATCTTGGAAAACAATATGTTTATGAAAACCGTGGTCTGGGTTCTGATGGCAGATGTTATAATTGGTAACATCAGTATGGGAGAGAAAAGACATGTTATATGTTATGAAGGCTAACTCAGAGCAAAAAAGTTTATTCTACAATAGAACACTGGAGGGGTAAATGCAATTAAAATGTAAACCAGAAATTGTAAACAAGAAATAGCATCCCTCTCTCTTTACTACTAAATAGGCTATACAAACTACATAGATATCAAAGGTTTTATATATGTACACAGCCAACATAATATCAAAATATATTTTATTCTGGACCTCTTTCAGATCTGATTCAAATTACAGTTGTCAAAGCAATACAATGCAAAGGGAAACTGCAACAACAACAACAAAAAAAATGTGCCTAGAAAGGATAAAAGGGTCATTGGGGACAAATCATTGTGATGTGGAACCAAAAGACATCATAAGTGTAATTAACATGGTCCAGGACAGCAGAGAACATCTATAATCAGTCTTCCTTACACAATAATCATGAAAACTGAACAATAAAGTTCTTTAACATGTACAAAAAACTGTCATGGGCTGGTTTACACTTTTACAACAGTTTTAAAGTTAACTGGATAACTAAAGAAATGATACAGACATTTTAATCCAGTGCTATAGGTAGGCTCACAGAATTAGACCCAAAGGATTTGTAAAAATCAAAATTAGAACAGTATAGCTACAATGTTAAAGTCAGGAAAGAAGAAAATTACTTCGGTATTTAGGGATTACAGAGCTACAAAAGGCAGTCTGTTTGTTTTTAATGAGATGGATAAGTACATCAGACTAGATACAACATGCAGAATGTTTTCTTGAACTTATTCAGAAACTCCAAAGAAAACATCATGAAACAACTTACTAGGGGGGAAAAAAAAAGCCTTAATTCACCCTGCTTCAACACTGTCAAAGTAAAGGCAGAAATAAAGAATGCTATTAATACTTCAGAACTACTGATATAAGACATCAAATTTCTAAATCAGTGTATTAAAAAAGTGAACACTTCCTCTTTTCTTTCTCTCATCTACAATAACTAGAATCACGTTAAAAAAACAAACAACTGATATTGAATGTGACATTTCAGAGCTACTACTGGAAGGAGTAATTCATAACTTCCCTACCCTCCTTCCATCCCTGCTGATTCAAAAGAGAAACAAACAAACAAAAAAACCCACAAACCAACCAGGGTCTCTTGTAGATTTGCTGCTATTCCCCAAAATGTTGGCATTTGCTGCCATGCCACAATGTTGGTCCACTGAAATAGGATTTCTGTGGAAACTGTCAACTGTAATTCACCAAATATAAGTACCATCCTTAGCATGCGAGGATAAACACAGGTTCTATAGAAATGTTCAATGTGCTTAAGAAAATGAAAACTGCTTTGGGAAGAGTAAATAGCACTGCATTTGAAATTTATTTTTCTGCTTCTCTAGTAAAACAACATTTTGAACACATAAGGATGGTCCTTTGTGATTCCTTTAAATAGCAAAAATGCATACTCCTCTTCAGGCCTCTACTCAATAATTTACATTACTCTTAACAAAATCATTCTACATAAACAGCTCCTTAAAAATAGTACTCTATCATTAAATCTAATTTGACAGAAATAAGTTTAAGGAAAAAAGGAGTGCTTTATAAGTGAAAATGTACAAATCTTTGGCCTTTCTCTTGACATTTTTATGTCAAAAAGCAAAAAAAAAAACCCCTTCATGTAATTCAATCTAATAATTACTTTTTGCACCATAATTTGTTTTTTTACACCACAAAAGGAGGCACTTTCAGTATCTGTTAAGTTGTTTAATTCTAAAACATACTTACCTAGAGAATAATTAAAACAGAATTCAATGCACTCTAAAACCTATTAGGAAATTAAAAGTTATCACCTCTAAAAGTCACTTGAAAGTCAATGATGGTACCTGATCAATGACAGAAAATGGGGCTTGGAACAAATGTTAAGAACTTATGGGATTTCATACATGAAGAAGAAAGATTCCTTTATGATGTTTAAGAGTGACAGCTGCTCTTTATTCTATTTTAATCAATGAATATTCTACTCATTCAAGTTTTCCTTTCTATTTTTCCTTGTAAGTTTCTTACAGTAGCCTATACAACAATGATATATAATGAATACCACAGAAAATCTACTGGAATCAGTTGAGCTTCAAGAATAAGATTTCAGAAAAAATAGAAGGGAAAATGAGCAAGAATCTCAAATATAGAACTTTACAGGCTGTGAAACTTGGTCTCTTACAATCAAGTTACTGCTCAAATTAAGAGGCAATTTGATTTTTGTCTATTGGAGCAGCATCGTGGCACATCAGCAGGAAATGATGATGTTGAGAACAGCAGCAAAAATAAACTGTATGCTCACAAAGAACCCAAGCCTACAAAGTAGATACCTTCCAGATAAAAGTTTATACTTAAAAGACCCAAGACATAGGGATAATAAAGCTCTGTATTTATAATCTTTTATATGTCCTATTGTGGCTATTATGCTTAAGTAAAATAGCTACTTAAAAGATTAAAAAAAAGGTGATAATAACAAAAATGTAGCTGTCTATTTTGGCAGCTATATTGCAGAACTTCTTGACTATCTTTTAATCAGCTGGGAAAAAGTCAATAACTGTATGCAAATGAATAAATTGTCCATATCAAAATACAAAAGTACTATCAATAATCACCTCTGACTTTCAGATTTAAATTCAGTGCAATTGACAAATGCATCGCTAAAGGAAAATGCAGCTTAACATACTCAAAACATTTGTGTCTATTCCTGGGAGCACATTTAAAAATTATTGCACAGATTTTTTTATTTTTATTTATTTTTTTTTAAAACAACAACAGAGGTCAACCACGGATGTGGACCTCCAGCAATAAAAGCAGGATTTCAAGTGCCAGATACTCAGCATATTAGGTTTCCTACATAAGTCACAGGATAATAGTTCTAAATATCTATAATGTGATCCAAAACCCTAAAAACTGCTGGCACAAAACCATCATGAATGACTGCCTCTCTGGATGTAAATTTTTAAAAATATTATTACAGTATCATAGTCCCCACTAACAACAACTGGGGTACATATAACAATGTATTATGGAATTAAGTGTATTTATTTTCTTTACCAATAGCAAATGCTATCCTACCTTAGTAAAACCAAGACTTGCTTCAATCAATGCTGTTCCATTAAAAAAAAAAAAAAGGGCAAAACAACAAATGCTGAAAATCAAAGCTGCATTACTTGGGTTAAATCAGTTTATTTAAAATTTTAGTAGTAAAGGCCTCAAAATAGTGATGAAAATAGTGTTATACATTTGCTAAGTTTGATAATAAGCAATTCCTTAATTAAAATCTTTGAGATATAAATTTGACAACTATTCTCTTCAAAATTGACACTGGTTCTTAATCATGACAAACTCTGTTAATCACACATATAAACAACAGTCCCATGCTACCATTGTAAATTCTGTAAATTTCAGCTTTTAATTGCATGAGCACAAGTAAAGGTTTGATTGGATATCTATATCCTTCAGAAAATACCTGATATTATAAACAGAGTAAAAGACATGATATAGTAGTGATTACTGGAAAAAAAAAAAAAGTAGCAGCTTAAATCTATTTATATTTGAAAAAATGTAGTCACAAGTACCACAAATGCAGAATCAGAGCAGCAGGGAGGTTAGTGCAATTATACTTAAAAAAAAAAAAAAAGAAAAAAAAAAGAAACCACTATTTAAAAACACCTTGAAGCAAGTCTTTTGTTTTAAAGATTGTTTTTAAACTAAGGTAGCTAACATTTTGCCATGTAATGGCAGTGTTATATGCCGTTATCTTGCTTTGTATAAAGAAAAATAACATGAGATTTTTAATACTGGAGTTTGGTTACATTACATATTTAAGCTTCTACACAGAATGATGGACACTTTGAGAAGCTAATCCTTATCCAGAAACAGTTTAATCTCTTAAAAAACAAAGCAAAACAAACTAACAACAACAACAAAAGCCCAAACCTACTTTGCTCCTTTTCACAATAGTGCACATTTTAACCATAATTTAGTTATGGCTACAAAACATCAGAAGATTTTTTTAATGTATCTTCTCTATGGTATTAAAAAAGTTTTTTTGTGCCCTTCTAGTCTTTAATTGGCAGAAATGTCCCCCCCCCAAAAAAAACTACTGCATTTAAGCCACATCACCAAAAAAACAAAAACAAAACAAACAAACAAACAAAAAAAAACAGAGCATAATACCCTTTTACTGATGTGTCTTACAGATTGACGTGACCAAAGTCATATATTTTCATTTAATTTCCAATTTCCCCTTCCACAACATGCACCAATTGAATATATGCTCTGGGAGCCATAAAATGTACCAAACATTTATGTTTTCAAAAGAATGAATTAAAATATTTTTAAGAATTTTTTGTTTAAAAGATGAAAAAATATAAACAAGAAACTGATTCACTCCCTTACTTCATGCATCCATAAACTAAACCAAAAACAAAGTTTAAAAGCAAGAACAAACTACTGCTGCAGGTTTTTGTAAGTCCATTTCTCTGTACATACAAATTGCTCAACTACTGAAGGGAAAAAAGAATATAATCCATGGTGTCTGCTGTTTCAAAGGGGGAGAAACAAGGCTGTCATTAGTATCCAAAAACTGGTACATGTATGGGCTGCTTTTATAACGCATATTTCTTTCTCTCTTCTGTTTTTCATATCCAAAACTTCTAAATGCTATTTTAGGGGCACAGCAGATTAGATTCCAGCACTTGGTGAACAGAATTCACAAGCTGTGACAAAATTCTGTCATCTTCAGGGTGCAATTTTGTTTATATACACTGTATGTATATATTTCTTTTAGATTTGGCTGTAGTGGACTGGCCATGGTTCACGTGGGACTATAGCAGTACATGGGTCAGGGACAGTCATTTTGGCTATGTACACATTCATAGTCGGTCCATGGCTTCCAACTAGTAGCGCTATTTCCGAAGGTCTAATACACAAACCTGTAAGAAATTAAAATAATCAACCAGGGTGTTAAAAATTTCATTGTACATTTTTAGCTTAATCTTTCTATACTATAGTTTCGAATCTATTTCTCAGTTCTAAGTTCACAAAACTGGTAAAGCAACAGTAATCATGGCAATGGGCACTTAACCAAAATAAACCAGATAGTCTATGTAGCAGAAGGAAACAGCCATGGGCTAATACTACAAAGGAAGAACTGTGGATAAAATTTTGAAAATTTACTGTCTGTTAATTAAAAACTAGAAAACATATGCTCAAAATAGACCATTTCTTATCTCTTGGATCTTAACAAAAGATACTGCAGATTACATTGAGCTATACCTTCAGTAAACTGCTAATGGTTGTACCCTTTCCATCTTCCCTTTGCTTTCAGAGCTTTGGAAGCCACAACTAGTATTTCTGTAAAGAGCTGGCCAGCCTCATCCTGAAAGTCTATCACACACTCCTCAATGCAGGACTCAACTGCCACTATCTCCCTTTCTCCAGGCCACCAACACTCTTCTGCAGGAAAGAGAAGGTAGAAATAGGCATCGAAAATTCCAATCTCTCCCAGAATGGAATGCTGCTACACTTAATTTCACTAGTAAAGGTTTGTCTTAGAAGTAACTAACTGTCCATTTCTTGGTTATGAAAACCCTTGTTTGGCAAAGATAGCCTGAATTTTGTTTATATTATATGAATAAAATAAATATGGAAAGTATACAGCTTTCTGTTAAAAAAAGATCAATACCATATCATAAAATTTTGAAAAGAATATGAAGTCATATGTATTCACTGAGCACGTGCGCACACACATGCACACACACACACACATACAGAGAGATCCCTTTGGAAACACTGTATTTTACTTACTGAACCATCTGATGCACTGGCTCCAACCTTGTCTCCTGCTGCATTCCAGCAAACTTCAAAAATTCCACCTGTTCCCCTATAGCTGTGAACTAGAGCACCTGTCTAAAAAACAAAAAACATAATCTTAAAAATAACAACATATATTCTTATAAATCCAAATATTGAGATAAAAATATCATATGGTTTTATTTTTAGCAATAAGAGATACAATTTAGCTTCAACTCCAAAATAAATATAAGCTCTAAAGTACTAGAAATGTGACATGATTACCTTCTTATAAAAAAATGACACTAGTCTACTCTCAAAAAACCATTCACACACACACTGAATTTCTCCAATATTGATAATCATTCTCAGCTAAGGTACCTTTGACCTCTTCTGACACAGTTAATATTGGCTAAAAGTAAACATTCAATGCATGATCTAAAATAAATATTACTGAGACTCATGAGTTTGGCCAACATACATAAAAATAAATAAATAAATAAAATTAAGACAGAATTTCTTTGACAAACATCCTAGGAGGAAGCTTTACAACAAACTAGTAAAGCCCATTCCAGTTTAAGTCTGTTAGTTACTCCATATTTTTTGAGTAGAAGCCTAAGCTACAGGAGTTACAAAAAATGCTAAAAGGATATATGTACACTATTCTTGAAAGATAAAAATAAATTTTAAAGTATAATGAGGAACAAAAACAATTTCATCATCAATTTAGCTGAATTATAACTAAATTATTTTATTCCTTCAGCAATGGAAACAAAAATCATTCAGCTGCCACAGAATACTTAAAGCTCAATACAAAAATGTATTTTCCTATGGAACCAGTCATTAAACAGGGTAAAGATCAGAGGTTCTGCTGTGAGAAACTAGAAAACAATGAAAAGTGTTCCCAGTGTTCTACCCTGACAACCCAGGAAAGTATCTCTTAGTTTGAAAGCTATCTAACAGGCAGTCTAGAGTAAGACCCATCTAAAAAGAACATAGCAGCAAGACATGTACCTTGTAAATACCTACCCAGGCAACCAATTCTAAGTTAATTCACTAAGGTGGAAGACTGTCTTCCCTTGCTTTCCTCTTCAAAGTCAGTCTGGTAATACTGTAGATACACTGCTACAGCTTATTTGCTGAGAAGGCTCTACTGGTTTTTGAATTTTTAAATTTTTCTAAATTTTTTAAAATTAAAAAATTTTTTTCCTACCTAAAATTTTTAACAATTTAAGAGATCAATGAAAAAGTGTGAGCATGGTAGGTCCTGATTATCTGTGATCAATTAGGAGAAGGAAATGGCACCAACAAAATCCAAAATCTGCTAACATATAAAAAATAAAATCTATATGACAGTCAACTTTGAGGTTTAAGGAAAAAAAAAACTTTCTTTCAAATGTACTTACCAATTTCTAAGCTTGAATTAATCTATAATTGATTGGTCAACAAGAATGGTCAACAAGCCAGAGCTAGACATTAACAAAGGCCAAGTGGTCATCAGCATTGATTCAAATCTGCATATATGTTCGGAACAGACTTCAACAATTGACCTGGCAAATGCTTAGGTAACATATCATCCAAATAATGAAAGAAAAAAACTAAATGTATATATGACAAAAGGAAGATAACTTTTTTCTGCACCAAAAACTCACTAGATGCATTTTACTATTTTCAAACTTAAAAGAAAAAAAGTAAAATATTTTTGATAGACAATAGTGATACAAGAATATGGCATGGATAGTTGCTCAAATGCCCTTAAAAACCTAACAGTATCATCCTTTAGAATTCTACAGTTTAAATTTCATTTAAATTTATTTTCTCACAATGGAGTGTATGGGTGACTGAAAACATATTCAACAGATGGATTACCTAGAGAGTATATTTAAAAGGCCTTTGCTAATCAATCACAACAGAAAGATTAAAGTGAAAGGAAAGCCAAAGGGAAATGTAAACTATTAGAACTAATAAGAGAGCACAGAAAGATTGATGGATTCACTACTGATATGCCAAATTCATAATGTTCCAAATGCAAGCAACAACCAGTAAATAAAAGAATCTATTTTTTAAAAAATTGCTATTGATAAAAATAAAATACATAAAATAGAATAAATTAGAAAAACAGAAGACCTATCTATATAAAGAAATTATAAAACTTTAATGAAGGAAAAAAGACTTAATTAGGGTTGATTTACAAAGTTACAGTTATTAAAACTATGCTAATGATACAGGTATATACAATTTTATCAATGGAATACAAGAGAACCCATGAATAACCCACGTAAGAACTTGGTCTATAAAGGAAGTGATATTACAAAACAGTAGAGGGATAACAAAAAGTAATGACACAACTGGTTAGCCACACAAAAAGATAAAAATTAGGTCTCTACCTCACACCATTAAAAAAAAATCCCAAAGAAGTAAAAATATAAATGAAAAAATAAAATAACCTTTTATGTTTTTTGGTGGGTGGACCATCTGAATATATAACTTAATGAAAAATAATACTTAAAAATGATGGTTTATGCAAAATAGTCTGACCTACTGTGATGGTCAGCTGCACAGAGAAACAGCCCAAATAACTTACTATATCTGTACTAGAACTAGCTTGATCACTGAAGGAGAGCAGTGGAGTGAGTCAAGTGACTGCTACTAAAGAAACAACATATGGAACATAAAAACTAAATCACTGAGAAGGAAACAAAAATTAAAGCAATAGGAATTTTCTCCATTTTTAGAAAAGGGTCTCTCTATAGCACTATCCCTGAAAAACTGGTTGAATTTTAAGTTTGTTTCTGATAAATCATTGTGTTCAGCCATAAAACTTGTCCTTTAGTACATATTTTTACTGCACATATATAGCTTCTTCAAAGACAACTCTTTTAGAAAATTCTGAAATTATATATCAATAAATGCATCTTAAACTTTCATATTTTGTCTGAAAAACTTAGAAAAAATAAAACAACTTAAAGTTACTTCTAAATTCTGAAAATATAACCTCAGTTGGTTTTAATCTCTATTTAGCTGTGAATTAAAAAATAAAGTACTCACTTAAAAACTAAAAGCTGAATTAATGCCACAAAAGGAATGACCAACCAAAAGGGAAAAGAAATAGTCATATGGGCTAACACTTCTTACTAAATATGAGTACTGGACTATTTAAAAAACTCAGACATACCTGTGTGTTCCAAATGTGCACACATTTGTCAAAAGAACCACTTGCCAGATACCTGCCATCAGGACTGAAAGCTACACTGTACACAGGCTCTTGGTGTTTTGTCAAAGTATGGATGCAAATTCCTCGGTCTACATCCCATAATCTAACAGTAGAATCAAAGGATGCACTGACAAGGGAGAAAAAAAATATGATTTTATAAGTAATAAAATACTTTTAGCCCCACCCATAATCTACAATATTCAGCCATTCCTAATAGCTAAACATGCATTCCTCATGAAAAGCATATCGATATTTGAGAAAAGGAAGCTTGAGGGTATCTCCAAGTCCCTGAATTGGAAAATATAAATAAGCTAACTCATTGTATTCTTTGCTCTTTAAATAATTCCTCTATATTGATCCATGTTTTTGAACACTGTACTGACTATAAACTTTATCTTTTTTTAAACATTGAATAAACTTTTTTGCACTGTGCTTCAATTACTTTGGTTTTAATCTGATTTGATATCACTGGCTAATATTTGATATCTCCAGACCCCTTCATCTTGCCACCCCCAAATCCATTTTGACCTGAAATAATAACACAACTCTGTTTAAAAATTTCCATTAAAAAAAAAAAATATATATATATATATATATATTCCTTGCAGGATACATTCTCATTTCATGAAATATCTAATTTCCTGTCAAATTTATTAGAAGTTTTATTTGTATAAGACTTATAAAAGGAATAGTAAAACAGAAATATTACCTTGCTAACATAAGGTTGGCATTTGGATTATTTGTCCCTGGACCTGTTGGACTCCACTTGATAGTATAAATTTCTTTATTATGTGCTTGCAAATCATGGACACAATTGTCTTGTTTCATACTCCATATCTAATCAAAATAAAGATTATATAATTATTTTTCCATACAAAAGGTATATTGAAAGTACTATCTTGCCAACTGCAACCATAAGTGGTATAACCATAACAATAATTATGGAGATCAACAGGATATCTGGAAAGAAGCTGAAATGTAGTAGGATATATTTATCTCTCTCTTTAAAATGGCAAATTAGCCATAAGTCCTTTCCAAATATTCACTGTTGTGAGGCTTTAGGTTTGATATAACTGCAGTTCTAAGATAACTTCTGATAGCGTCATATGATACAAACTTTAACATTCAATAAGCTTCTGGGTAATGTTTCTAAAATGTTTAAGGCATTAGTTTTTATGCTTTCTCTTAAATAAAATATCTACATTATAAATTGCTTTTAAAATTTAAAATCAGGAAATATGTTACAATGAAGTAAATAGATAAGCAAGTTACAATAACATAATATGATTCATGTTTGACACCAAAGCATAGGCAAAAAAAAGGCCAAGTGTAATCATATAATATTAAAAAGCTTCTGCACAGCAAAGGAAAGAATAAAGTAAATTTTAAAAAAGCAACCTATGGAATGGGAGAAAGTATCCACAAATGATAAATTCAATACAGGGTTAATTTCTTTAAAAATAAAAGAAACTCCTACAACTCAAGAGCAAAAAAACCTAATAACCCAATTTAAAAATGAGCAAAGGACTTGAATAGACATTTCTACAAAGATGACATACAAATGATCAACAGGTATATGAAAAGATGTCCGATGTTACTAATCATCAGGGAAAGGCAAATTAAACTACAATAATATATCACTTCACACCTGTAGGGATGGCTATTATTAAAAAGAAAACAATAAATGTTAGCAAAAAGGCAGAGAAATTAGAACCCTTGCCAATGCTGGTGGGAATACAGAATGGTGAAGCTGCTGTGAAAAACAGTATGGAGGTTCCTCAAAAAATTAAAATCATCATATTATCTAGCAATTGTACTTCTGAATATTTAGTCAAAAGAATTGACATCAGAATCTCAAGGAGATATCTACTCCCCTGTTCACTACAGCATTATTTCTAAAACCCAAGATGTGGAAAACAACCTAAGTGTCCACCAACTAATGAATGGATAAAGAAAATGTGGTATATACATATAATGAAATATTATTTAGCCTTTAAAAGAAGGAAATCCTGTAATATGTGACAACTGATGAATCTTAAGGACAAATACTCTATGGCTCTATTCATATGAGGTATCTACAAAGGATCAAACTCACAGAAGCAAAAAAAGAAGCTGGAAAGGGGAGTTGCTACTCAAAAGAATACAGAATTTCAGTTCTAGAGATCTGCTGTACAGCATCATGCCTATAGGTAACAATACTGAATGGTACACTTAAAAATCTGTTAAAAGTAGGCTTTGTGTTAACTAACTGTTCTTTACTATAATAAAAAAAAAATTTAAATCATTTATAGAAACCACGAAAAGTAACAAAGCAATAAAGTTAGAATGGCGAGTAGCGAGTTGGAAATATGCCTATGTATAGAGTTTAAAAATTCAATAGTATTTTTGAGGAAAAATCAAGAGGAACCTACACTAAGAGTAATTCTGACAAAATCATTCAATAAAGACATGGGGAGAAATCTTGCCAAAAATAAACACCAAACCCAACTGCTGACAAACAAAAATTAGCTGAGTTTCATACTTCTGCAATGTAACTAATTAGAGATAATGAAGCAGTATCATAGGGTTTTTGTATCGTTGGTATTTATAACTTCATTTAAATAAACCCAAAAGATATGCTTCCAAAACTTATTTCATTTGACCTTTCAATAGCACTGATACTGCTGACCACTCCCATCCACCACCCCCTTGAAATATTCCTCTCTACACACTCTTTCCACTTGCGCCATCCTTTCTCACTTTTTTAAAAAGTTTATTCTTCTTAAGCTGGTAATAACTGGAGTTTCTCAAGATTTTTTTTTTATTAAGTTTCCTACTTTTCTTACTCTATACCTACAGTTGTCTATGCCTATTGCTCTGAATGACCACACAACTGCCAAGAAATTCTAAATTTTTATGTCAAGCTGAGAGTTCTCAGAGCATCAGAGAACTAGCACCTCCACTTGCATGACTGACTCAAAGGCAATGTTCAAGCCTGACGTGATCTTACCTGTCTGATGTTCTCTGTGCCCAGAATATGGCTCTCCTACACATTATCTCTCTAGTTTCTGCTTTAAAATGTTATGATCTTTTATTATTCTTAGGACAAATAAAAGTTAACATTGCCTAGTCAAACTCTCTCTCTCTAGCTGCAACTCAATCCATGACACTAGGCTCTCTAACCATAGGCCTTCCTTCATGTTCTCATTAGCTACATTCTGTTCCAGAATTTTTTTTTTCATTTTATTAGCACAATGCATGTGCATGAAGAGTAAACTCAGAGAGAAAAGCATTATGAAATGCATTTTTACTAGCTATGTTTGCAAGGCAGCCTAGGCTTGAGAAAAAACTAATAACTAAAAATGCAGCAGGTATTTAAGGAAGAACACCACCAGGTTACCAAGATGACATTTAGTCTGCTCACGGGAGAAGGAAAAGCAGCTTTCCCTAAAGATTATGCTAACTGAAAAGGTCATCATGTCTTTTGTCACTGCCACTACAAAGTCAAGTATACAATTATTTTCAGTAGTTAGCATGTTACAGGAAAAGGCTTCATTAATTTTGGTGATGAGTATTAGGTTGTTCTGTATCTAGAAATGCCTATTTCCACTAACTGTGGTATGTGATGTGCATAAATGTTAATTTTGATTTAGCCACACAATAATGAAAAACATAAATGTTGAGCTGTGGATGCTGGCATGTCAACCAGGTTCACTCACCAATTAAAGGATTCTCTCCACTATCTAACAGTTTCTCAGCAAGGATGATATACATTAACTCCACAGGCAAAATCAAATTAATACAGTCAAATCTATGAATGCCACAAAGATCTTCATTACATATTAGTCAAATCTTTACATGTTTAAATACACTTATCATGACAATATGACTTTGTAACAGTGACCACAATTTATAACAGCACATTTCTTAGTATCTTAAATATCACGCAGCCATCCTTTTTAATGGAAAATGTTATTTTCAAACACTGGAAATCCTTCATAAAAGAAAAAAAATTAAGCACTCAGTGAACTGTAAGACATTCTAAACAATGCTCAAATTGCCAGAGCAGCCACACTGTATGACATCTCCACCCCATTTCTCCTCACTATCCGAATTACCTTCAAAGTCATGTCATCAGAACAGGAGGCCAGGAGATTGCCAGTTGGGTCCCATTTGATAGCATTTACTTCATTCTAAAAGTAACAGTAAATATCACATTTTCATTTTACAGACTGGGTTGCTCTTTGGACATTAAACACACGTACTTCAAAACCACTCTGAAATATTACTAATCCATCATAATTACTTCAAAGGGGGGAAGGAGGGAGGGTTCTCACCGTGTGTCCCTGGAATGTTTTAATAGGTCTGTCTTGTCCTAATTTACAGACATGAATGCACATATCTGTACTACAGGAAGCAAAGGTGTTGTTGCTCTGCCAATCAACATCCAATGCTGGTGCTGAAAAGGAAAAAAGGCTAGGTTTGCATTCATTCCACATGTACTGAAATCTAAGAGCCTTAGTTTTAAACCATGGATGGTTGGACATTAAGCATGCTGACAGAAATGTAAACATTCTACTTTATAGTTTTTAAGGTAACAGAATTTAAATCATAACATCTAAATATATTAAAAAATATTAATATATTTCAGTTTAGTTGTCCCTACATCAGACAGAGCCTAATAGCAACTAAAGTACACTGACCTGATAGTCAGATTACTGATGCTGAGAGCGTGCTCTGTATTACAAGCAATGAATTTTTGGTTTCTCATTTGTAAATGATAAAATTATTTGTGATGCTATACTTTTTATTTCTAAAATCCAGCTGAGTGTTCAGGGAACAAGAAAGCCCTGCAAGGTTCTGCTACTCCCTAACAAGTAGTTGGCTCTAAGCAAGTGACTTAACCTCTCCCGCTATTTTCCTCCTCTAGAAAAAAGGGATAAAACCTTTAAGCTTAGTACACAAGGATACTGTGAAAATCAAGTGAGATGATGTGTGTGGGAAGTACTTTGTAAATTACAAGTTAGGCAAATGTTATACAGAATAAGGATCATTCCCAGTATCTACTCAACTGATAAATGAAATATTGCACATAAATCTCAAATACATTTTATTCTAAAGAGATTTTTGTCAAATACATCTTAAAATTTATGTCACTTTACATTTAAAACCTCAGAGCCCCCCAAATTGGCTGGCATTTAATACTTATTTTACTTCTGCTATGATTAAAGATTCTGTCATTTTCTCCTGCAGCTAGGTACTCAAAGCATATTAAGGCATCAGCAAGTAATCGGATTAAACAATAGGAGCATACCCAAAACAATGGATTTAGAGCAAGGGTAGGGATATTCTATGGCCTATTAGTCAAAAATAGCTTTTACATTTTATTTGGCTGCGGTGGGGTGTGTGTGTGTAGGGGTGGGGGGCAGTAGGCCTAAATGTGATCAATAAAAGACCCACAAATGTGAAAATCATGATATTCAAATTTTGGTGTCCATATACAAAGTTTACTTAAACCCTAGCCAATCTCATTAGGTTATATATTATCTATGGCTGCTTTTGCACTACAAAGGCAGACCTGACAGGCTGCAAGAGATTCTATAGCTTACAAATCCTAAAAGTTACTCTCTGGCCCTTTATAGAACAAGTTTACTATTTAGAGGAAACAACAACAAAAAAAAAAAAAAAAAAAAAAAGGGAGAAAAACAGGAAGGTTAAATTTAAGCAGTCTACCTTCAGTATTAGAGATATAAAGCATTTTAATAAAGGAAGTCAGAACTGGTATGTATAGGAAGGAAAACAAAACAACCCTGTTTATATCTAACTGTAACAATAACTTGACATGTTGAGACTAAACATACTGTAAATAGGTGTTCTGAGCATTGTCAAACTGATAAGCTAAGGAGTATGTCATGCGTGAGGGCTTGCCATTATAGACAGAAAGAGAGAAAAGAAAGGAAAAAGAAGAATTAAACCATTTATGACTGATAAATATTTAATCTGTATTTTCAGGACTATAACAAGACATTAAAAAAAAAGATGAAGAAAAATGGGCAACAGTGAAACTGACTTTATTACCTGGCTAAAAACAAGTTAGGTAAAATACTAAAATCTGGCACAGCTCAAGGAAGCTAATGGTAGTAATATGACCAGACATCATAAGAGAACTAGCTTTGGATATATTTCTACAATGAAAAACTGGGAATTGGGAAAATACCTGAATTAAGTCAGTAAAGAAATAGAAGATGGAAAAAAAGTTTCTATATTTAATAGAAACTTTCTATGCAGAGGGTACAAAATCTGAGGGTATATAAAAAATATTTAATTATCTACCAAAACAACCTGATGGAAACTATAGTGGTATATAAAAATATTAATATAAATTCATCTTTGGTACAAAATTTCAAATTATAAGAATTCCCACCAGTAAAAAAGTTTTTTTAAATAACCAAGACATATAATTTTAGAGCTGGCAAGTGGACTGAACTTCAGGCTGTAACTATTTCCAGGGAACAATACCTGGGGTGGTTCTGGTTTCCTCCCTCCCTTGTAGAGCCTCTTTACCTCTGCTGTGTGTTCATTCCCCAGCTTCTGAGTGCTTTCATGCTCAGAGCTTCCAGGGGCAAACTTATTCAGAGAACTACCCCACTCTGCTGCTGTCCATGTCCTCCAAAAGGTGGCTGGTACCCAATGGCTGGTGGTATATAGCTGGGAGTGGGAGGGATTAAAAAACCTAAGACTCTTGGCTCAGGATAAGAAAAATTCTGAGGTGTAAAATAAACACTCCAGAACTCTTTCTGGCTATCACGCTGAGACTGGGCCTGCTTCACCAGAAACTGCTCCCTTCCTTGGCTCCTTCTCCTTCCCATCAGCTTCCCACAACTCCTCACTTGTTTCTCCTGGGAGGGTTTCCTTAGTAAATCACTTCACTCAAATGCTTGGCTCAAGGTCTGCTTCTGAAAGAATCCAACTTAAACCAGCCGGTAAATAAAAATACAGGCCAACTTTGATCAGCACCATGTGTGAACTCTGCTGCTGTTTGTGTGTATCACTACTTAGAGCAACACACATAACTGCCCTGTTCGTGTGTCACCTTGCTCTCAATTCTACTCCTTACTACACTACATTCTGCTCACCTATGCTCTGCACCCAGGTGGCTCTCATGAACTACACATCCCAGGCTCCAGTGCCTACAAGGTTTCCAGAAGGGTTCATACGGTGGAAGACGCCATCAAGAGCCCAAGGTCAAGAGAAAGGAGAGAGACAGGAGATTTTGCTCCCATTTCTCTGGCAGCAGCTATTATTACTCAATGGCACCTGTTCTTGCCAGGCAGCCTCTTCTCTAAAGTTGCAAATCCCACTGGGCAGCTGGACTCTGCCATCGTCACTACAGTCTTAGGTTTCCAGCAGTTGTTAAACTCTGTTACCTTCCATTCTTTGGTTTTTCACTCTTTCAACACCTCTGCAACTATTTCCCTGAATTAAATTCCCTTTCTTGAATTACCTGGTTTAGACTGTTTTTGTGCCTGGAATCTAATTCAGGAACTACTTACACTACACTTTCATTCTGACATTAATATTATTACTTAGGATAACATTTCAAAAGCAATTTTAACAAAATGTTTCTTAGGTAAATAATTTGTTCAAGTATTAAGAAGGAAAAAATAACTGAAAAGTCAAATTAATTTAGAAGATGATCAAAGGTATAATAAATGCTATGAAGGTCAAGTATCTGTCATGTTGTACCAGGGTATGAATTTGGTATAGAGCTATCTGCAAAATATCAGATAGGTGGCTGAGAAAATGAGAAGTAGCATTCAAACAAATAAACCGTTAGGTTCAAACAAAAACAGACTTGTATAACCAGGTAAAGATAATTGGGGGAAGCTGGGGAATACTGCAACATGAGTTGTATGATTAATGCTTCTGTGGTATACCTGGCTATAGGAAACAATGGATCGGCATAATCTAAAAATACATACCTTCCTTTGTTTATTTTTATTCCTACAATACAATTTATTCCTAAAATAAAACTAGTTCTTTAGGATAGAAGCAGACCTCTAACATAAAATGTACTTTTATGTAAGTGATATATAAGAGGTGTGTTACTATTACTAATCTCATTTTACACATGATAAAGAGTTTAAGAAGTTATGTTTCTCAGGGTTGCACAAACTTCTCAAACACTGAACTAAGATTCAGATTTTTGAGTACAATTCTGATTTATTTTTGTTAACCTATGTATCCTTCATAAATTAAACAGGTAATGAGGAAAGGGAAGAAAGGCATTTATTACTTTTACTTTTTTTAAACAGCTTTATTTAGATGTAATTCACATACCAGAAAATTCACCTATTTAAACTGTACAATTCAATGGTTTTTGGTATATTACATTATTAATTTTTAAGTTTGTGTTCACATATAACATAAAATTTGTCCTTTTAAGTGTATAATTCAATGGTACTAATTATATTCATAATGTTGGACAACCATCACTACTATTTCAAAATTTTTTCATCATCCCAAACAGAAACTATAACCAACCATTAAGCTATAAATAACTCCTCTTTTCTCTCACCCCTCGCTACTGATAACTTTTAATCTTTAGTTTCTATCTCTATAAATTTGCTTATTCTAGTTATTTCATATAAGTAGAATCATACTATTTGTCCTTTTGTGTCGGTTTATTTCACTTAGCACAATATGTATAAGGTCCATGGATGGTGTAGCATGTGCCAGAACTTCATTTATTTTATGGCTGAATAATAATCCACTCTTTAATAGACCATATTTTGTTTATCCATTCATCTATTAATGGATACTGGGTTGTTTACACCTTTTAGCTATTGTGAATACTACAACTTTCAATTCTTTTAAATATATGCCTACAAATAGAATTGCTGGGTCACATAGTAATTCCATATTTATCTTTTTGAGAAACAGCAGTACTGTTTTCCACAATGACTATGTCATTTTACATATCTACTAACAAAGTATTAGGGTTCTAATCTCTCCATATCTTCATAAACATGTTATTTTTCATAGCCATCCTAATGGATATGAAGTGGTAACTCACTGTAACACATCTATAGCCATGATTTATGCCTTATGCAAGAGTATACACAGAAAATATTTAGTACAAGAACCAAATGATTGTAATTTAAAAAGCATGGTAGACTTCCATTTCTGGTCAAGGTACCAAACAACCAAAAAATATGCAAAATATATAAAATAGCAGTTTAAGACACTAGACATTAGGCAACAAAAGACAGTTGTTCCTGAGAAAAGGAAAACTAACAAAAAATGTGTCCACAAAATTGCCCGAGATTAAAATCTGGAAAAAATGTCCAGGTTTTGACATAGGGAAGCGCAATCTCTCTAGGCAGAAGTCAATGAAATTCCTGAGGTGAATAAACAAAGCTGAGAATCTGGGGAGACCAAGGCAGCTAGAACTCAACAAGACAGAGTACTAGAAAGAAGAAAGCTATGCAGAGTACTCTGAAGATCTGTGGTGGGTCCTACTCACACATTTAGCTGAGATCTTATCAGCAAAAGTGAGTAAGGACATTAGCTGAGACCTGGGAAAGAACCACTCAAGAGGATTACAAGAAACAATGTTTGATACCGAAGTCTGGTAATAGTGTCTATATTCACCAGTCATATGAGAAACCTCACGATTTATGGAATACTGGTTAAAAGTATCCTTAAGGTTCTTGCTTCAGTACTAGGAAATAATTAGCTCCACGCTGAGCACTATTTCACTGTCATTTAACAAATTTTATAAGCGAGACCCAAAAGGATCACAACATTTCATAACTGTGTCCCAGAACAAAGTTAATAAATAGTTGTAAAACAAAAATATGAAGCAACCAACAAGGTAATATTCACAATGTCTCATTTCCAATCAAAAGTCACAAGGCATAGAAAGATACAGGAAAACAGGACCAAAATGAACACAAAAATCAAATAATCAAAACTGACCCAGAACATACCTGGATGTTAGAACTAGCAAAGACATCAAAGCACCTGCAACTACAGCTGACCACTGAACAACAAGAGGGTTTGGAATAAAGACTGAAAACAAACAAACAAACAAACAAACAAACAAAAATGAATAGAGTGTAAGTGAATTGTAGAATGTCAAGCAGACTAATAAACATGCCATCAGAACCTTGGATTTTTAGAAAATGAGGAAAAAAATTTTTTTAAATGGTCAAATTTCTTTTAATTTGAGAAAAACTATGAACCAACAGATCCAAGAATCTCCAAGGAACATGAAGAAAGCTTTACCAAGGCATGGCATATTCAAATTGTTCAATATCAGCTATAAGGAGAAAATTTCAAAAGCAGCCAGATAAAACAAGACAAATTATGTACAGAGTGACAAGAATGGAAATGGTAGCAATTTCAAATTGAAAATGAAGTAAATGAGAAAAGAGACTATATTGTCTTTAAAGTATTAAAAGAAAAAAGAAAAAAACCCTGTCAATTCCAGAATTTTACTCCCAACAAAAATATCTTCCAAAAATGAAGGTGAAATAAAGATTTATTCAGATATATAAAAGCTAAAAAAAATTCATCATAAGATTTTTTCCTTTAAGAAATATTAAAGAAGTTCAGGAAGAAAAGAAATGATACCAAATGGAAATGTGTATCTATGCAAAGGAATGAAGAGCACTGGAACTGATAGCTACATGAGTAAAACTTATTTATTTAATCCCTTAAAAATATCACTTGAATGCAGTTGGTGATAAATTAAAGATGTGTACTATAAATCTTAATGCCTGTTAAAAAGTTTAGTTAATAACCCACCAAAGTAGAAAACTGTATTTATTTTAGGAGGCAGGAAAAAACAGGAAATGAAACAAATATGATTAAATTAAATGTAATCACATCAATGATCACATTAAATGTACATGATGTATAAACATTATTATTAAAAGATAAAGGTTGATATTGAATGAATAAGCAATATATGCTGATTAGATAGAATTAACTTTAAATAGAAAGGCACTGATAGACTGAAAATAAGGGTCATTAACAAAATGATAAAGGGGTCAATTCAACATGAGGCAGCATTTGTAAGTGTTCATGTCCCTAATAAAATTGTTTCAAAATGAAGCGAAAACTGACAGAGCTTCAAAGAAAATAGAAATTATTGTTTCCAATTATTGTTGATGATTTCAATACCGCTCTCTCAATAATAGAGGGCATGAAGAGAAAAATCAGTAAGGCTATAAAAGATTTGAATAACATTATCAAACAACTTGATCTAAGTTACATTTATAGGAATAAGGGAATTAAATTAAAAACCAATATTATAAAGATTTCTGGAAAATTCCCCAGAACTAAGAAATTAACATACTTCTAAATAACCCATAGGTCAGAGAAATCAAACGTAGAAAGTATATTGAACTGAATGAAAACACAACATACAGAAAATTGTGGGATGTCACTAAGTAGTAGTTTGAGGTAAATTTACAAACTAAATAGCCATATTAGAAAAGCAGAAAGGTCTTAAGTCAGTGACCTCAACTCCTCACATCAAGCCAATAGAATAGTAAATTAGATTGACACTGAAAGCATAATACATAATAGAACAAATTAATAAATTATGGAATTTATCAACATTAATAACATCTGATCTTCAAGCAACATTGTCAAAACAATGCAAAGACAAGCCAAAGAACGCCTGACAATATTTATAAATACCTGATTAAAACTTGCATCCAAAATATATAGAACTCAAAAAACTCAATGACTCAATGATAAGAAAACAACAAAATTAAAGAACCAAAAATTTAAATAGGATAGACACTTCATCAAAAAAGACATAAAGATAAAATAAGCACGTGACAAGATGCTCAACATTAGTTATTAGGAAATGCAAACAAAACCCAATGAGATACAACTACATACATCTTACAGTGACTACAATTAAAAAGATGGACCACATACCAAAGTTTTAGTATTAAGGATATAGAGGAACCGGACAGCCATTGCTGATGAGCAAATTCTGAAAAACAGCCTGGCAATTTATTAACAAGTTAAACATGTACCTACCATATGGTACAGCCATTACATTCTCCCGTATTTACATAAGAGAAATGGAAGCACAGGTTCATATAAAGACATATACTTGAATGTTGATAGCAGTTTTATTTGTAATAGCCGAAAACTAGAAACAACCCAAATTTGCTTCAGTAGGTGGTAAATGGATAAACAAACTGTGGTATAGCTACATAACGAAATACTACTTATCAAAAGGAAATCAAAATTATGCAGAGTCAGAAAATACTGTGTAATCTGTTTACATACTGTAAACTAATTCTGGTGACAGTAAGACTACCAGTGGTTGGTTGCCTGGAGTAAGGGACAGAGATCAGAAAGGGACAGGAGGAAACTTTTTGAAGATAACAGACATACTGTCTTCACTGTGGTGATGGTTTCAATGGTATAGACATATGTCAACACATATCAAATTATACAATTTAAATATGTATAATTATGTCA
The DNA here is from genome assembly GCA_030015415.1 of Cynopterus sphinx. NCBI lineage: Eukaryota > Metazoa > Chordata > Mammalia > Chiroptera > Pteropodidae > Cynopterus > Cynopterus sphinx. The sequence goes on from CM057380.1 coordinate 35,897,859, forward strand.
ATAAAGCTGCTTAAAATACTAAATAGCACGGTAAGATAGAATAGCATGAGTAAAAACCTTATTTACTTGTAAAATGCCTTCATTACCAACTATCTCCTCATCAGGTTGTAGCCAGGACTAAATGAGATCATGTATACACAGAGCAGCATCTCTAGCACAAAGATGGTACACATTATATAGTAACTAGTAAACGTACCATACACACTTATTTTATTATTCCATCACTCCTAGGAGGTAGGAGAAACTTTTACATCAAATAGCCAGAAGCCTAAGAGAATTCTACCTGGGTAAGGACTGAAGCAAAGGTGAACAAAAACTGATGTGTAAATGGCTACTGATGTGGTAAGCTTTAACCAAGCTGAATCATTTAACATAATGCTTCCAAAATTATGTTACTCCAATACTAAAGAAAAACAACTCTATGTTCGTTGGCTTTTTTAGTCACACTAAACAGAGACAAAAAAAGCAAAATGCCAGAAACTGCAAGTTTCCATTAAATGTGTAACTTATACCTTTAAGTTAAAGGTGATGCTGTGCTATTGTCTGTGAAAAAGATGTTAGCAAAGATTTGAAAATAACCAGTTACTTTAGTCAGCTTCCGAATAAAAACTCTCTGAACCACAACAAAATATTGAAAAAAGCAGTTAAACCAGGTAGTACTAAAACTACCGTTTTAATAGTTATTAGGTATCTTGTTCCAGTTTAGCATCAGTTATTGTCATCAGGAAACTCCCTAAAAGCAGGTGCAAAGGTTCTAGGCTGCAAACGAGCACAGGTACTAAAATCCGGCTGTCATATAACTCATCAGGTTATAATCCCTGTTGCATGGCTATATATCATGGAGGTTGGAGCACATTATTACGGGGATCAAATTATCAGATTTAAGTCTCAAATTGTCTATTAAAAGAGAAATCCATCTACAGCACCAAAGTTCCAATGACATTATAAAAAATGCAATTTTTTATTTTATATACATAGGACTGATTTAGATACTGAAATCCAAAATGAGAAATTATAGCAAAACCTTAACTTTGTCATTTGTACAGTATTTTCATATATATTACCTAGTCTTATCCTCATAACAGAAGTATTATTATCCCTCATTTTCAGATAGAGAAAATAAGGTCAAGAAAGGTTAAGTAGCTTACTCAGCCTTAAAGCTTGTTAAGTGGGGTAGAACTAACATTAAGTCCCAGACCTCCTGATTCAAAAATCTATGTCCTTACTATTTAATAACACCAACCAGGCCCCAATGCTTTTTTATGGTACATTTCACAGAAAACTTCTTATGATCTTCTGACAATTAACAATCTGAAAGTCATGGACCATCAACCCCTCAAAGAACTAGCAACAAGACTGGTATCTGATATGTCAAGATTTTAAATGAATTATATGCTGTTAAAAAGTTTAATCAGAAATAAAGAAGAAAGCTGTAGTTCTCTTATAAACTGTGAAAATTTACCTGAATGAAAAGGAAACTGTTGCTTGGCTTCACCAGTATGTGCATCCCAAATAATTGTAGTCTGTGGTTGAAAAGAAAAATATATTGCAAAAAAGTTTATTATAGATGCATAAATTAGATTCCTAACTATATTAAAGCAATATGAAATGTCAGAGTGGATTTAATTTTTAACAATTTATCTCTAATAGTACAACAATTTTGTACAACTCCATTTTGGGGGCAGGAAAGGAGAGATTAATGACTATTAAGCAGTTTAATTTTGCCCTGATGGTTTTTCATCAGTTAACTTACTTCACATAACAATTGTTGGTTGTCTACAAAGTAGCAGAAACTATATTAGATTGCTTAAGAAACTCCATTTCAATAGTTTATTTAATATAAGATTTTAATAGCTGCTTAGCTCTAAGCAGAAAAATCCTTGGGTAACAAAGTAATCAGCTAATTCTGAATATTCAGATTTTTAAAGCTCACATTCATATTGATATACAGGGACAGCTTGAATTCTGACAATATTTAAAACAATGTCTTTTATATTACATCAAAGTATGACATATCAGTCTGAATGGATATATATAAGACTGCTTTTAATATCACTAATTTTATAACTTTGGAAGTGTATTATACAGCAGCAGTGACTATTAATAGGGCTTTCCCCTCCCATTCCTGGCATTCTTCACTTTGCTGCTTCTTTTTTCTTTCCACTTCTCTTTTGACAAGGCATCCAGTTACCTACAAACATGTATTTTCCCAGATTCAAATAATCCTAAACCTGTATTCATTATGAGAGGTGTGATAAGGAGATGTACTAAGAAAATGAAGAAGGCATTTTTTTTTCAATCTATGCATATTTACCAGCCTAATTAGGTAAAATAAACTAGAAAGGGAAGCAAAAAGTATGGAGAGTATGACATTCACTATGACTCAAATTGAAGTAAAAATGAGGAGTCTGGTCACACTACAAAGAATGAAGGCATTCTGATTGAGTAGACTGAGCAATGACCTGAAAGAAAAATCTAAGAATCTAAGAAAACATTTCTATTATAATCATAAATCATACTGGTATTTCCCAAATATGCATGTTTTAACTGTTTATGTGATTAGTAGAGAAAATATTACTTTCTAATTATACTCTGTAACACATTAACTTTTACGGAACTTAAAGTTCTTTTACCTTGTCTACTCCAGCACTTAGGATGAAATTTCCTTTTTTATTCCATTTTAATGCAAATATAGGGCCTTTATGCTGCCCCAAGGTGCTAGCAAGGTTACCTAACATTCAAAAAAGAAATAACAAAATTACTTCAAGCTTTATAACTTAGAACAACAACAAAAAAAATGAAAAGAATAATGCTTCCTTTACCATCTTTAGTCCATATTCTGGCAAACCCATCGTATGAACCAGTTGCTAGAAGTGTACCTTCACTCTGTCAGAGAAACACATTTCTTTCAATTATATAATCCAGAAGGGCATTTACTTGTTACTACACAATTTCTTATTTAAATCCCAGCTATGGCAGATTCCTGACATTCTCTGCTTCAAAACTTTTCAGTTTTGCTTATTTGGGAGTGCCACCAAAAGCCCATGAAATATCCTTCACTGGTATTAAGCTAGAATTTTCAGATTTTCAGCACCTAATCAGTCGGTGTGTGAGCCTTATACCCAAATCTCAAAGCTGGCAGGACCTGCTCTGCAGCAGGGTTGATACCACTCTTCTGTACACTAAGGGCTGCTGCAGCCTCACAGATGCACACGCCTAAAGATGAAGGGAGGGTGGCAGACTGGGAAGGACATCAACATCACACTATTTAATCATTTAATAAAAAAGAAAAATCTTCTACAATATTTCATTACGATTAAAAATTTTTATATAACCCCCTTTAAATTTTTTACTAACTTAACAAAGTGTGTTGTTGATCCAAACAATAGTGTTTCAGATGATCAGATTTTTAAATATCATGTTTCTCTCCTTTGTTAATTCTTTCCCAATATAAAATTCTTACCAATTAAAAAAAAAAAAGCTACACATGAAGGAGAAACAGAAAAGAGTATAGGCTGAGTTAATGAAGTTGAGTACAACTGCCTGGGACTATTTTAGTAGAAAGAAAAATCCATTCCAATTTCTCTAATCTTATATCCCTTGCTATGCCTGGCCTTGATGGATGGTACAACAGAAGGACAGATCTAACAGTCTATGGAAATGCAAGTTACAGAGTGCATTAAACATCACTGGAGACACAGAATGAAATTCTGCTTTACTCAGTACTTTCTTGAGGCTTTTTGGTAAGGATGCTGAAAACAAGATCACCCTTTTCAAACCGCTCAAGCCATTTAGCTGTACAAGTTAGTGACAAGCAAATGAATGCTAGATCTGAGGGTTGTAGCATCAGTCCTGCCAAAGTTTAGAAACTCCCTATTGTTCTGCCTGAGGGAGAAAAAGCCATATTGAAGCCAACAACGAAAGCTTATTTCCAGTCTCTGCACAAAGGGAAGTTTCTTTTAAACTAATTTCCCCAAATGTTTTAGTTCATGGACCACTAAAGTCAGAAAAGAATATTTTAAACATCAAATATGTCCTGGGCTCTTGCTTTAGTCATGAAAAAGAATTATTAATCAAGGAAATGTTTTCACCTTTTAGTGGAAGATTCAAGTTCATAGAAATAATATATTTTTGAAAAGTCCTTACTTTTTAAAACTATAACTTGCAGTTCAGAAACACCAAGCTCAAGAAACCAACATTTGTTTACCATCCTTTTCAGTGTAAACTATAAATTTCATTAAATTACCATGGCCTCTGAGCCAAATGGCATAAAACTGCTGTAAGCCTTTTGACTTAAGATATAAGATCTCATATTCATATAATATAATTATTAGTCCTGACCCTTCGACCAAATAATACTGCAACATGATCAACCTCTTTCCATTCTTAGAATTGTCAACTTTATAAGGAGAAGAGTAAATAGACTGCTAGAAATTTTAGAAGAGAATATTAAGACAATAATAATAATAAACACCTACTTATGCGTTTTGAAAGAATTTCACAGGAACAGAATTTAGCTAGAGTAATCCTTTTTTAAGGACAGCTATTCACTTGCTGAGGAAAGGACAGCCCTCCTTAAAATTCTGTTAACACTAAAAGCGTTGAAGAAGCTTCTCAGAAAAGTGTGTTTGTGTGTGTCTATGTGTATGGGGGGGGAGGGGTAGATGCAGGGCAAGTAAAAAATGGATGCAAAGTTACAAGAAAGGAAAAAGGCACTATGGAAAAAAGGAAAATATACAGAAACTTTAAAAATGCTGATTTTCCACATATTAATCATGAGAATGGAAACAAACAACTATTAATCGTATATTTGAAACTGATTGGGTGAAGGCTTTATAAACAATAAAATCAAACTTTCTGCTAAGTCAGAGTCATCAAATTATCTCTGAAAAATCTTATATCATATACTGAATCAAAGAATTATAAGATTACTATAGCTAGAATAAAGCTCAGAAGTAATCTAGACTAATAGCCCCTAACAGGTAGTTTGCAGTGAAGTTTCATCAGTTCACAGCAAAATTAGAAATAAAAGAATATGTTTTTATTATAGAGATTCTTATCCCCAGCAAAGGACTTAGCAGTTAAGGACTTAGCATGTGTCTGTTAGTGAATTTCATTTATATTATTTCATTTATGTAGGTACCTTTATCGCACTTTTATTTTGCATGTAAGCAAGATGAAGCGCAGAGTGGTCAACCATCAGTTTTATGAAGGTTCTGCTGCCAGATAAACTGAAGGGCTGGAAGTGGAACCTTGGTCTAATTGCTCAAGGGCCAGTCTTTGTTTTTTTTTTTTAACACCACATTTGGGAGTGAGGACCTCGAGAGTTTGCTGTTCTTATTAGTTAGTGAAACCCAAGAACAGCTGAACAAATGGACAAACCCTGCCATTAGCTGAGGTTCAGAGAGGTTAAGTACATTAGTAACTATATTCATCATGGACAATATAGGGATACTCACATTCCAATCTAGAGATGTCACGTCCTTATTGCTTGGGACATCTTGCCCTCCTTCTCGTATACAATGTCTAAGTACTAACTGTGTGGAGCCACTAGTGCTATTTTCACTAAGATTCCATATTCTTGCTGTTGAGTCTCCAGATCTGTAAAGTATGCAATGTATTTTAAATCCATAACATTACCAAGTACCCAAAAATCAAAATTAAATAAAAACTACTGACATCCTAAGATTAATAAGGGAAATAAAACAGGCCTATTAAGAATTTCCACTCTACTATTTTTGGGGGGCCCCAAGAACTCCTGAAATAAGTTTAATGAAAACGTCTTCATAAAGAAATAAAAATTTACAGAGACAAAATAACCACAAACGAGCAACAGAAATCTGAAAATGTGGGTGATATATTTATAAAATGTAATAATACTTCAATAAGATACTTTCGAAAATTCATCTCAGTTTCACTATGAGAAACATACCCGGATGCCAAAAGGTCACTAACGGGATTCCAGGCACAGATGAAAACTTCAGATTCATGGCCCCGTAACACAACTGCCTTATTAGGAGGGATTTCAACATCCCCATCCACTTCCATCATATCAGTATGATTATCTGCATCACATGAAACAAGTAGAAAATTCCAGTTAGGTAATATTATAGCATGGGGGTGGGGGGGGAGGTGGGGTTCTTAATCAGCAAACACCTTCTTTGTAATATACAATGCAACATCTTTTTTACTATGTCAGCAATGGTGAAAATGACTATATAGTATTTAATACATGGAAAATAAATGCCTACCTTTAGTTAAGTATGACCATACTATTTTTGAAAGATGTATGTGAGTGTGTTTAGAGGTGGGAGGTGAAGAGTGAGGGCAGGGAAGGGCTGCAAAAAGGTAGACCCAAACATGACCAAAATGATAAAATGGTTTGAATTGAATATAATCCATGCCAATACTATTCTGAGTTTCTGCCAGTAGGGGTTGCTGATATCATTTATATAACATGAGAGTTGCCTTCATATCTCTATCCCAAAGCTGTATTAAACTTGTTAATAACTAGTATTACAAATTTTATTTAGAAATCAAATACAGACACAAAATTCATTTAACCACAGAAAAACAGTTTCTAAGTATTTTTTTTAAATAAAATAAAATCCATGAAAGTACATCTAACTTTCTGGAGCTTTAGAAATAAAAATCTTAATTTTGTGATAAGAGTTAGGGGGAAAAGCTGGCATAAATAATACATATGATGTTATTTTAGCTTCGAAGGTATAACATCCCTATGAAACAAAATATTTCTTCTGAAAAGGAATTTTTGAGAATTCTATCTCAGCTCACTTGCTATAGTATGTGCTCCATTCTCTTCCCCATTCGCTGTGTTCTCTCCATTTTTTGCAGATCCTTGTTGGTTTGTGGCAGCTGCAGCAGCTGCGGCAGCTGCCGCTTGCTGCTGTGCAAGCTTATCTCTGTAAGCTTGTTGTCTTGTTTGTACTACATCAGGCATTACGGCATCTATCAGTGACAGAGACTCTATGGGTCGGCCATCAAACAAGGTACCATCCTGGATTTGGAAAATTGTGAGAAGAAAAATCAAAGGCAACAAATTTAGAGTAATTTGTATTCATATAAGTCAAGAGCAGAAATTTTAAAGCATCATTCCAAGAAAAAAAAAAAAACACTTTTAGATAATTTTTTGAATGCATATAAAAAAGAAAAAAGTCAGAGGGAAGAAGGAAACTTCAAGAAGCAACTGCAAATAGCTGTTCAACTTTTCCTCCTCCCTTAGTTCTTATTGTTACATTTTACACATATATGGCTTAAATACTGAAAGGACTAAGTAAGCCTACATGATAAAAAAAGGTTTATTAATTAAATCCCCAAATTCTGATAGTCAAAAGCAATGTCTAATGAAACTGTTCATAAGATGATAAAAGATTCAGTGCCATCGTAAATACTACTTTAAAACTAAAATCTTCTAAAATAGAAGTATGGTGGACTTAAAAGTTTCTTGTGATTTGATTAAAATATTAAACCAGAAATAGACTTCAGACATTATGCTGTATAACATCTAGTTTTACTAAAACTGAAATGCAAGCACAATAAAGTTTAAAGACTTGCTGAAGTTATACAGCTAGTCAATGGCAGCTGGAATCAACCAGTGGTATTCAAAGTGTGAGACAAGGACCACTATCACTTGGTAACTTGTTAGAAATGTAAATTCAAATGTACAGAATGAGAATCACTGAAGGGCTTAGGAATCCATGGTTTCATAAGCTCTCTGGGGGAGTCCTATGTGCACGCAAATTTGAGAAGTACCATCTTAACTCACAGACTAGTGCTCTTTAATTTTATGGACTTGCTAACATTTTCCAAAGCTCTGTTCTCATTGATATTAGGAAGTTCGCAATTAATAAAAAGTTCTCCAGTGAGCACAAGAAGAGACACAAACAGAAAGCGAGTCAGCAACAGTGTAAATTAATTAGCAATATGAGTATGTGAAGCCCGGCTCACTTAAGCTGATTGACAGTAATGGTGTGATGGCTGTTCTGAGTTACAAAAACACAGCATATCTTTCTGAGTTGGCAACTGTAATGGAATATTTGAGGAATAGGAGAAAGTATTTTAATTAATAACTTAAAAATACTAAAATCAACACAAACACATTGTGGAGTACTCTATTAAATCTACAAAATGTTTTTCAGATAAAATGAGACTTCACCTCTAGCCATTGATAGAAAATGTTTATCACCCTCTGCACCAGGGTACTCTGAAAGGGAAAGTGCTAAAAGACAGTGAGGACACATTTAACTTAGTGTTAGTGGATCTTTCAGTTAAAGAGATGAGGAAACAAACAAAACCAATTTTAGTATACTATATAATTATAGTAATAAATACTGACACAGAAACCTTGGATGTTTCAGTTTTAAAAATATTCGTGAAAAGGAAATATCTTAATCTCTGAAATGAAAATAAGGGAAAAGCTGCACATATCACAAATCCTGACCATATATTAAAATGTTCAGCTAGGCCAGGGTTTGCAAACTTTTTCTGTATAAGATCAGACAGTAAATATTCTAGGTTTTGCAAATCATAAGGTCTGTCACAATTACTCAATTCTGCCATTGTAGCACAAAATTAACCAGACAATACATAAATAAATAAACATGGCTATGTTCCAATCAAACTTTACAAAAACAAGCAGCAGGCAGGATTTGGTTCATGAGCTGGCTGACACCTGAGTTAAACCACCTGTGTGTGGACCTTAAATAGGCAATAATGTCAAGAATTAGCATTAGTTTTAAACTTCCTTCCAAAATCAGGTATAACCAAATAATCTTAGATTTTCTGATTTTCCAGACCAAATATGGTCTTAGTATTCCAGAGCACATTCCAGAACATAAAGCTGTTGCTTTAAAGAAAATTGTTTCTTAACTGTTTACTCATAAAACCATATAAAGGGAAATAAGCTACAGATAATAGTCCTTACCGCTGGCAGCCAACACCCCTTGCCTGGGCAACCTGAACACGACATGAGGAAAAAAGCCTTTCAATTTTGTTAACCCGGAAAGGCTGGTCAGATAATGAATGAGCAAACAAGGTACACAGAGACAGATTTAAGAGTAAGAATACTTGAAATAAGTCTTCCTTACCTCATTAATACTAACTTCTGCCTCTACATACTGTAGACCTTTCTGGATGATAGAAATCAATGCAGCAGGTGGGACAAGGGCACCATTTATGTTTGATTGACTGATATGGCTTTCTATACCGAAGGTAAACGCTGAATGAGAAAATCCTAAAAGCAAAAGTAAAGGTATAAGAATTTATTCTCCTACTGGCAACAAACTTTAAGACACAAATGAGAGGCCTCTACAATCTTTCAAAATCCTATTTTTTCCCATTTGAAATCCCACACTGCTAGTTAAGGCCAAATATGTGTTTAAACAAAAGAAATAACAAATCCAAACATGTTAGTTTTGTTATATTTTCCTTTTCACTTTGATTATACAATGTACTATTTAAATTTTCTCGTACATATGAAATTTAGCAATAAATAGTATCAAATTTTAGTTAGAAAAAAGCATCTGGAAATTATGTGACTCAACTGCTTCACTCAAGATAATTTAGACCAAGATAAATTGACATTTAGCATTTTTGTACTGTATTTAAATTTCTACATACAAGTATTTGAACACCTTATAAATCCAATCTTTGGCAGGTTTTTAAAATCTACTTAGAAAATCAAAAGCAAACTAAAACTAATATAAGAAATGAAAATACAAGAAATTTAATAATGAAAAATAAGTTTATGCTTAAAATCCAGTGAATGTATGAGTTAAATGCTAAAAAAATTTTAACTAATTCTTACGAATTCTTTGCCATTTAATAATAACCCATCTATAAGTTTTAAAAAATGAGTTAGCAAAAGTGAGAATCTAATTTGTCTCCATTAGTAATTCTTGAATTTGAAATACTTAAAACCAACACACTCGATAAAAATCTCTTTACATTGGCCTTGTTGTTTATGAAATTGAACATCAAATTGGAAAAATAAAATTCTAGTAAACTGACACACCGAATAATGGATATTCTTGTCACCAAAATATCCATCAGAAATTACCATTAAATAGTGACTGTCATGCATGTATTTTAAACAATTTGATTAAATAAGACAAGTAATATAAAAAGTTAAGAAAATTTATTAAATAAAGTGTATATGGGCTTATTTGAATCTTAGTTAAACTGAGTTAATCTATACAATAACTGTTGAGTAGCAGTCTACCCTAGTTTTTTTTAGTGCTTCCTTCATTCATTCATCCTTTCATTGCATTTTGTACTTCTACTCTTAGGCTCTGTGTGGCACTTATGAACAGTCTATAATAAAATAGTTTTACTATTAATTGTGTAATAGACAAAGTATACCGACATTGATTTTCCTCATGGCTCCTAGCTTCCCTTCCCCGTTCCCTCTTTGGAACACCTAACTAATCCACCCCTGTAACTACCATTAGTGAGACATGAAGAGATATTACTTTAAACACTTTAATATTAACCTCATGATTCTTTCAACAGGCAAGATCATTTATACACATTTATAGTTTTCAGCTGAATCTGAGTTCGCTGAGACAGCTAAGAAACATAACAAAGGGAAAAAAAGAATCACGATTTTGAACACTGTCCTATCAGGAAACCCACAACTACTTGAATATGAGAAGATTCCAGGTCACCAACCAGGGTAGAAAGCTGAGAATAAAGACTGGGAAAAATGAGGAGAATAAGTAAAAGATAGTGCAGTGAAATGCATAAAAAGTAGGCTGGAGACTTTCATTTTCAATTACATATCCCTCCCTAAATAAATTTTGCAGTAAATCAAAAACAGGAAAGAAAGCTAAACAGCCCAGTGGCTTAGATTTCAAGATTAAGATTTAATTAAGATTTGAACAATTATCATTTATGGAGAGCCTACAACATGCACACATTTTATTTTATAATAGAATTAGCAAATGGGAAAACAGCCACTAAGAGAATAGAATAAGTCTCATATAGAGACTACAGCCACAACCACTATGCTCTACTGCTCCTACTGGACAGAAGAGGGTCAAGAATAAAACTATGTAAGGCAGAGCAGCTCCTGTTTACTAACAGAAAATACAATAGCGTATCACTGTTCTGTTTCAATGCAAGAGTGTTAGAAAGTGGTTTCAGTAGTGCCTGAAACATTAAGATTTCTTATTATCAAGGTTTTATAAAAGTGTTTTGCTTTTCATAAGTGTTATAAATTATAAAAAAGTTCATGATTTCTACACTCTCTAATCCATGAGTATAAGTGAAATAAAATCATTAAATTTAAACCAGTTTAATTAGATGATAGAGTTCAAGCCTATGTCCAAGAACATTCTAAGAGTTCCAGGTGGAATGATGTCAATTTTTGGCAGGGATATTGAATATATTCTGAATTTGTTCTGTCAGACAGGGAGAGAAGCTATCACAGAATACCTCAAGTTATTGCACATGGGCTAAGAATGTTCTCAAATACCAAGGTAGCCCTGAAGTGGTCATTAGCGCTGCTTTGGCACTTCTCATTAATATTTACTCTAACAGAAGCCCACACTCATGCACCCGCTTATTAGATCAATGTTGCATTCATCTATCATTTTTTCTTTATTTCTAGTCATAGCATTACATGGCAGTTTAAAATAATTATGTTAAAAACTACTTTTCTTCCCCTTCCCTATAACTTATTCTTTAGAAATTTTTGACTTTACTTCCTTATACCTGAAAGTTGCCCTCCTACCTAGGACCCTGACATTCCACCATTCGCCAAAGCTACCAATCCTATATCTGGTCTCTGTCATCAGTTTTCCTTCTCTACCAAAACCTGGGGTTTAGCCCCCACGATCCTTTGCCTGGACTATCACTGCCATAAATTCCTCTCCTCTCTTCCCCAGGTCAATGTGTTTGCGACACTACAGCTAGAATATTACTTGTAAAATAAAAACTGATTCTGTCACACCTTACTTGAGCACTTTCAATGATCCCCTGGCCTTCACAATAAAGGCCAAACTCCTAAATACGGCACACTGCTACTTTTGTAATCTGACCCTACCTATGTGTTCAGGTTAATCTCTCCAATTCCACAGCCCCACACTTCTTCCCATTACACATTAAATTCAAGTGACTGCCAATCACATGTCACACCGTGAATATGCACTGTTAACTCATGCCTTTGGGCCTTAGCTGGTCCTAGGCTCTTTTCTCCTACCTGAATGATGGTGAAGTCCTTCCTTTCACTCTTCCAGGGGTGATCATTCTCTTCTATGCTAATCAGCTAATTGCATGTGTATGGCACTTACCATACTGTGTATGTGTCTATGGTTGTGTGTTATGTGTATGCTGGGCTGCCTGAGGGGAGGATTTAAGTCTACTGATCTCTTAATTCTGGAAAAATGACAGGATTACCTAATTTAACTGGTGATTAATAGACATCTGCTAAATCAGAATGCAATTCTACCACAATGTCTCTTGGCGCATCAGAAAATCTATGAATCCAGAAAAATCACACAACTTAATTCTTCCTTGAAAACCAAAACTAAAACTTGAACCAGAGTTATGTCAGAAAATATTTCCATTTATCTTAAGTATACATATGCAGGAAATACTTTTTTCAGGGATGGCTTTGATTTACATACTAGAAGGCAAAAGGGTTCAACCGACATCTGTGAAATGCTGGGAGTCTGGCCTGATTGCCTAAAATAGCATCCCTTCTTTCCAGGGGTAAGAGTAAATCTGATATAAATAATACCTCTGTAATCAAGTACACATTCACCAGGGTGATTAGGAGTTGGGAGGTAGAAAAGACATTCCACAGAGGAATAAGCCTGAAAACCACAAAGTTCAGTACTTAGTAATTCCATGATAAAGGCAAGCATTGGCAGAGAAGGGAGGCGAGGGGTTTACTTAGCAGACTACGCACCATTTCCCCATGTAAGAAACAACATCTCAAAACCACCATTTTCTAAGTATTGCTGTATTGCTTGTTTTAGAGAGTGTGCTCTCCCTTGGGTGACAGTGACTGAGTTCTTAAAAGGAAGCTGGTCCTCCAGAGCTTGACAATTCTACTTTACAAACAGAGAATACAGGAACATAAAAGTGGCCCTTGACCTCATTGTTATCGTACAGGGTGTCTAAACAAGAAATAGTTAAGCCAGAGCTTAACTATTATTACAACACAGTGCCAAAGTATGAAAGAAAAATCTGATTTTTCCAAGGTCTTATTTAAGTTTCAGGTCAGGAAAGTTCATAAAATTACATCCCTGCTGTCACCATCTCCTACACTCTCATGCCCCCGAATCCATTTCTAAAAATCTGTCCTACAGACCCAGATTTTTATTACTCTAAAAGTTCCACACTTAAATGCTTAGATTTTAGAAAAGGTAAAAAGCAGCAGAAGATCTTGAATGTTGAAGAGTTAGACCCAGCACCTATTAAAAAAAAAAAAGGAAAATGTGGAGAAGGAAAAAACTATAACTACAATACCAAAACCAAATGCAACTTTCAGCATATCTGTATTTCCTTTTTTTACTTTACACTGGCTATACAACTTTATGTAGTAATTTTGCTCTTAAAATATATAGGCCACTTTGAACATTTCATATGAATTATATTTTCTAAAATAATTTTATTACCATAATTTCAACCAGTAAACATACTTAGCTAGTAAATTATTCATCCCATAGCTGTATATTTGGACTTTCACTATTTACAAAGTGGCTTACCTCAAATATCTATGTGTATAGGTTTTTGACATGTATAACTTTTTTCCTCCTCAGAATGGATTCCCTCAAAAGTTGAAGGGGACATGACATGAGCATTTTAAAGTAAGTTTTCATGACTGCCAAACTGTTTTCCCAAAAAATCGTGCAAGTTTATAATGCCATCAGCAATTTATATGTTTCCTTATACCCTCACTATGCTGTCTATTTAAAACAAAACAAAAAGATTACTATTAATATTGAACAAGTTCTTTGGCAACTATTAAAGGACCTTTGTCTTTTAATAAATATATCGGTAGGAAGGTGTGATAGGAATTTCCTCTATCAGCAAAATAGTCATTCAGCCTATAAAAAGAAGAAAAAAATTGACCTGGCAGTATAAAAGCATAGTAATTACCAGCATTTATGACAGCTGCTTCCTGTTTATTATTAATTAGCCATGTGTAAAACAACTATATGTGTCAAATCAACGTTGATGCATATTTTGATTATTAAAGAAGAACTCTGTATACCTACTTGTACTTTTGTAGCTGACCATTCTACACATAGAAATTAAAAGACTAGAGGTGGACATACCAGATTCTGAGCTCTCCTCACCTTTGTTCTTCATAGCTTGATGCATATTACTGGTAGCCAGTTTAACCTGACTCCATTCAGTCAGTTGTTAAAGTCTGTTTATAAATGGCATCAGCAGGGTGATATGTAGAAAGAAATGTTTATCTAACCCAGTTACCTTAATCCAAATCAAGAGAAACTACACCTCTGTCATTTGATTAATGGCATTTTACTATAGGGATTAATACAAAATCATTAAATGAAAAAAAAAAATGAATGAATGAGCTTTGCTGCTTTGTTATAGGTCAGAAACTTAAATGTTACATATAAACATTCAAGTTAGTTTGTGCCTACAATGGTTATTTTTAGATTTCTAAATTTTGTGTGTGTGTGTGTGTGTGTGTGTTTGACATGTAATCTTATAAACAACAAAACATGTAAAGTAAGTACCATCTCAGGAAAAAAACAATGATGTGGTGCAAGGCCTACATCCAGGGAAATGCAACGCCCTTTGAAAATATTGGAAAATAGTGGAGAGAGGTGGGCTGTGGGAGAGACAGGATGCTCTTTCATGAACCAAATGCTTTAAGCCTGCATATATCATCACCTTCTCATAAATGGACAAAGTATGGCAAGATGAACTTCAGTTCTAAAAACATGAGGATTTAAAAAAATAATAGTATTCAGAATCACAATATAGAAAAAAACTCAGTAATAATAACATTGTGTTTGCATTTTCCAGTTAATCTTCAATCATAAGATGCAAAATACAACTGTTCATAGCACCCAACACCCAAGTACATCATAAACAGAAATGTTACTGAGCTCTAAAACATTTGGATGACAGTTAAATCTACAATCAAAAATTCTCCCAACCAAATACACAATTTAAGCAAAGTAAAATTACACCTTATACAAACCAACAAGAAAAACAGGTGCCACAAGTTCACAAATAATTGCTAGGAACAACTTCTCTAGAAAACAATTAACTGAAACTGAAGAACTACAGGAAGCAAAAGGGAAAATGAAAAAATGCAAAGAGAAGGGGGGTAAAAAGTTCCAACCAGCTCAGCTCTTCTAAAATTAACCCTATAAGGTCCTGTTATATACACACGAATAAGCATATACAAATTAGCGCTTAATCTGCATTTGGTTGCTGGACATGAATTAGGGCAAATTATTAATGCCCTTGGGCGAACACTAGTTAAAGGGAGAATACTGAATCAAGTGAATTGTTACTTACAGTACTACGTGTCAAACACACACAATTTTCAAGTCTTCTCAAGAGAAAAAAAATAACTACTTTTATTCCCTGGGGAATATTTGTTTTGAATATGGAACTCTAGTTCATAAATGTAAAAATAGTGGTGACCAAAGTAATTTGCTTAGGGTGAACTTTCTAGAGATGAAACTGAGAAAAATTAAAAGTTACAACACTTAATAAAAATATCCTACAATAAATATACTTTTAATTAGTTTTAATGTATAGGGGAGGATAGCTTATTTTAAACAGACATCTATAAAACATGTGAGGCTAAAAATGACGATGTAATCCCTTTTTAACAAGCAGCACATTTTTTATAGATGCAGAACTGAAGGTCTGAAAAGTTTTGTGACTTGGGGAGAAAGAGAGGGACTTTTAACAGATAATGTCTTCTACTGCAGATAACAGTCGTAATAGGATGATCACCACATAGTATTTAAGTACTTAAGATTAAAACAACTGAAGTGATTTTATTCTCTCTGGGGATGGATACCACTATCCCAACAAGATTAAGCATTGTTCACAGTTCACAGAGAACAAATATGGGAAGTTCTTACTGAAAAACATCACTACAAATAAAATACACATTTTTATCAAACTGAGCGAAACTTTCATAAAGTGTTTTTGGACTTTCTGACTGACAGCTTTTAGATAGAGACAAGAAGGAAATGTTACTTTCCTTTGTGGTAGTTTTTACAAATCAGCCCTTTACTGTCTTTGCAATGACACTTAGTCATGATTATTTCTTTCCTTTCTATCTCCTAATCCAATTCAGTACTCATTTATAGGGAAAGTAGCAATGTTAAGATTCTAGTTTCTTCTGCATTGCTTTAAATCTTTTATGAGAAATAAATGTGGCCTAACAGTAATTTACATAATATTTCTTAGATATCTAATGACTAATTCTCAGTATCTCTTTTAAGTTATGGTGATAAATATATTGAATGCCCAAAACGACCTAGAGAAATTTCTGAATTACGTTGATTTCAAAATAGAACCAATTACAAAAATGACGGTTACGTATAAATGGAAATCAGAACCAAGAAAGAGCTTTTGGAATAGGTGGCAAATACTGAGATGGTTTAGATTCTGAGCTCTATCTGAAAGCTGTCCTTAACTGACCGAAATATAAATTTTTAAAACTCTTTCCTAGCTCCTATTCCTGAAAGTAATTTTAAAAGAATGTCTGATGGTATCCTTTATGACATAAACATACCTCATCATCATTCCTGCAAAATCTTGCCTATGAATATAAATACACTACTTTTGGTGGCAGCTCTCTTTTTAGGAGATATTCTCACATTCCAAATCTCAACGTGTACAGCATTTCATGCTTTCTACTTTATCTCAAATAGTTACTAGGTATAGTTTTCCTTTCAAAATACTGTAAACAAACTACATGTGTCAACTTTCTTGTTAAGTTCTAATAGTCCTATAATTAATATAGACCTGTGTCTTTCAAACTTTATTATGCCAAAGAATCACCTGGGGCAATTGTAAAATGCAGATTCTTGGGCCCCGTTTGCTGTTCTCTAAGTAATTCTGATATAGGGCTCTGGTACAGGTGGTTCTTAAATTTATGGCAAGTTGCATTCCTAGAAAAACTGCCATCAGTCGAGTTTCGTATAATGTATAATGTAAATAGGAAGTTACAACTTTCATGAAGAAACTAATGTTCACATTCTGAGATGTGCTTAACATGGTACTTTATCACCAGTACACTGTAAAGTATAAAGCCTTCTAAAGAATGCACAACTAAGAACATAGTAAACAATTATAAAGGACAATATGATATGTATCAGCCTACCTTACAAAATTTTTAAAATGTAATTCTTGCTTTATTTTTACTGCAACATAAGACCCTTTAAACATGGAACTCAAAGGGTTTTCTTTGAGAACATAAGCAACTTTAGACTTTCGATAATATTTAATCACTGGTTACTCTTTCAGAAATTAATCTAGAGTATTATATTATTGCCCTTTTCACTTTTTTATGGCAACATAACACACCAATTTTTGGACTTGTTTGGAAATAAGATTTGCATGTTCATTCATGTCTTTGACTTCATCTTGCCTTGTTTCACCTCAGCACAGGTGAATACTGCGGATCTAATTCAACTGTTTCTCATCTCAAAAAAACAGTAGTTTCATATGGCTTAACCTAAAAAAAAAAATGCCTCTACAATACATGTACAAGTCATTATAATATATTTCCCATCCACTGATCCATCACAATGTCCACCTGCTTTAGTGTCCAAGGCCTCAAAGCTCTGGCTTAAACGGTGGTCAGATGCAAAAGCAGAAAATAGAGTTTGTTTTGACCCACCAAATTCTTTCCATTTTCGTCAAAAAACTACATTACAATATCCAAACATGTGTATGCACGTTATATATGTAACAATCATGAGGTCACTACTTTTCCCACCTCATTAGTCACTTTCTCTTAGAGTATTGTATGGATGTCCTATTTGGATCTGCCTTCAATACCAGTTTATAAATTGAAAAAGAAAAGTCAAGATCTATTAATTTCAAAGCTTCATAACAAGTTATTCTACATTGATTGGTTACTTTTGTTTCCTCTCTTTTTCCCTCCTTGCCCTTGCCAGCATCGTTTTCTCAGCTATTCCAGGAACAGTGATGGTACTTGGGAATAGAAAACCTTGGCCCAAGAGAAAAGCTCAGAAATGGACTGCAGCTGGGAACTTCTCAGCAAGCGTGAGATCTAAGATCTAAGGCTATGTTTGCATTCCTTGTATAAAAAAAGACAACTAGCTAAGCCCTATTATTAGAAGAATAAATGGAGTTTCAAAATGAAAATTGAGAACTCAATGTCCTATTCTATTTCTTCTATCCTCTCTCACAAGACTACCAAAATTGTTTTTTTTTATATCACACCTTACCTTACTAAAAACATTCCAATAAATTCAAAATTTAATTTCTAAAATTCAACCTCTCCAGCATGACAACATCAAGGACCAAATAATTCCATTTCATGTTAACAATATGGTAACACCGCAGTCAATCCTTTCCACCATCCTATGCCCCATCCAACTCAAATTTTCTCTTTTCTAACTTTTACATTTTTTTTGTTTATTCTATCCCACATTTTCCCTTGTAGTTTTTTTTCTCTTTACATCTTTTAATCTACCAAGAAAACCTGGATGATGATTGATTTAATATTCATTACAAATGACTTACAATGATTTATATTTATTAATCATCCCCCAATAAATACATCAGTAAGAATTCATGTCAAAAATACACTTAATCAATTGGGATAACATTCATAAAAGCATTCTGAAAAAATACGGTAAATCTAGCTTTTGAAATGCTAACTGAAATAAAACCAGTAACATTTGCTAAGGATTCTGAAAATACATTATTAAATCGATGGTTTCTGAAATTTTATGTGTTCCTACTAACAATGTGCAATAATCTCACTTTATAACAAGTTATAAAGAAGGTCTTTGAACAGTGAAAGCCAAACCATTTGTTACAGATATTTGCCTGAGATGATTCCAACATATTTGAAAGAGTCAGAGAGTTAAACCATGCAGTAACACATAGCTTTAAGGCGGCAGTCCAGACATTAAGGAAACATACAAAGTTCAACAGTTTGGACTGATACAAATTTCAAATGCAAAAAAGGTTATTTTGAGAATATTAAAATAATTTGAGGCCTATTTACTTTATGAAAGTACTCACCTGACTCTTGCAAGTATCTATATACCAAGAAGTTGACCTCATCACTGCTTATACTCATCTTTATTCCCACTTAAACCATGAGGTCACAACACAGGATATAACCCTAAAAATAAAACAAAGTTAATTAAGTATTTTCTCAATAAAATATTTTAAAACAAAACGTAAACAATGTTGTAAAAACCATTTGATTTTATTATATGATATTAAATGAAGGTTCTATTATTGCCTAATAATGAATCCTAACAAATAAAGTTACTTCCAATAGTAAAAGATTACACAACCAAAATGTGGCTGAGTCTATTTTTCTGCAAGATTAACATACTGGCAAAAATGATTAAAATTTATAAGAGGGTTTTAGCATCATATTTTCATAACTATATCAAATAGCATAAAGAGTTGTTCCCTTTTTCTCAACTGTAAAAATAGTAAATTTTAAGAATCAAAGTATTACTTATTTAGGAAAAGACTGGTTTTAGATCATTGGGTTAGGGGTGAGCCATCTACGCTGATTTTGTCTACATAATTTCCTAGGATTAGAAGTCTCTACTTTCTCAACATCTAATTTGCAATGTTCAAGTTTCAAAAAGCTCTAGGTATGTATAAGGCAGAGAAGCTGGAATACAGTTCTGAAAACTCAAATGATACTCCCTTACCTTAACGGACATACTTAAACCTTGAACTAGCAGAAAGGGAAAAAAGGAAACTGAGACATACCTTAAATATGCCTAACTAATCCATTTTCGTGTCACATATAGGCTTTGAAGTAGTCAGCAACCTTTTTTTTAATTTTGGTACAGAGCCAGATGGTGAATACGTTAGGCTTTAACAGCCAGTCAGTCTGTCAATACTACTCTACTCTGTGGTCGCAGCACAAAAGTAAAGAGCAAACACCTAAACGAATGTGTGGCCATGTACCAACTAAACTTTATTTAGGGATACTGAAGTTTGAATTTTATATGATAATGTGTCATAAAATATTTTGATTTCTTTTCAAACACTTAAAAGTAAAAAAAATTAAAAATTAAAAACTTTCATAGCTTGTGGTCCTTATAAAAAGTGAACAAGCCAGATTTGGCCCACAGACTAAGTTTCTTGGCCCTTTGTTAAAAAAGGATATACTAACATCTATTTGGTATAAAGGGGTATCTAACTTATGAGCCTATGCTGATTGTTCTGCCATATCATGGATTTCTTTATGATTCAGAGTTAACATTACATTTAAAAATCACAAATTAACAAGTACATGTGTAGGTTACTATGTGACAGGAACCGCTACTGCCCTAAACAGTGGAAAGAATGGTGACCAAGCACTCATCAAACCTGTATCTCAGAAAGGAAGACAAACGAGGATGCAATAATTTTCCAATGGGCATACACAGAGCAAGGTCGAATAAAATTTAGCCATCTGGGAATACTTTAGAGGAAGTAGTCACTAGTGTTTAGATCTGAAAGATGAACAGGAGGAGAGTGAGAACATGAATGTTTGGGGGAGGAAGGTAGGGAACAGAAGCAATCCTGTGAGTAATAAGACAGAGAGAACAGCCTGGGTGAAGGAAGAATATTAAAACATGAAGCAAGGTTTAAAACACAAATAAAACCATATTCTGAGGGGCCTTGAAAGAATCAGAGAAAATTAATGCACTGAAAGTTTTTAAGCAGGGTAGGGGGATGACTTAATTTATATTTGGAAGGCAGGTGAACTAGAAAAAGTGAGCAAAGTTAGGAGGATGATGCAGAAATCTAGAAGACTAAAAAAAACCCTGCATTGTAGCACTGGAGCTGTGGAGTAGTGGAATTCCAAAGATATTTAGGAAGCAGACTCAAGGGGTGAATGATTGAACACATGAATGAGGAAAAGGGAAGGAAAAAAGGTTTCCTTTGGGATACTGGGATGGGTGGTCATTCCTTTTACTGAGATGAGAAACCAGAAGAAAAGTAAAAACTATCTTCACAGAAAGAAAAAGGCATTCCCCTGCTAAAATTGAACAAAGTACAGTAACCCAAATAAATGTTCAACATACTGCAGCCCCCCCTTATCCATGGGACAAATTACCAGATCCTCGGCACCTAAAGGCATGAATAGTACCAAACTCTGTATATACTGTACTATGTATTTTTTTTCCTACACATACATACCTATAATAAAGTTCATTTTATAAATCAGATATATCAAAAAATAAAAAGAGCTAAAAAAAAAGAAGAATTACAACAATGTACTAGAATAAGAGTGATGTAAGTATGGTCACTCATTTCAGTGGATCCCTTGCTTTTCAGGCAGCTTACTGCTTTCTGGCGCAACACGCTGCCACCAATCAGAACATGTTTTCTCTTCCTGTCTTCCACTCACAAATTTAGTGCCCTTTCCATCTTAACTAGGCATTTATCACACACTTGTGACCGTAACTTTTGCAGTTTGAGATCTGACAGTAAAACGAGCACAAATTTCTTTTTCTTTCTTCACAATTTCGAAGACAGAAGACAATCTTACAATAGATCTTGGCAACCTCAGCATACAATCATTTTTTCTTTGCTTATTAGGATGAGAACTTTCACTTTTTTCACTTAGAGGCAGCATTTTTACTGACTTCTCTTTGGCATATCTGAATTGCCAGCGTCACTACTTTTGCTCTCTGGGGCAAAAGGGTGACGTGAACACAAGCATTGCAATATGACGACAGTGGATCTAATGACTGAGACGGTTACCAAGTGACCAGGGGTGGGCAGCACATACAGTGTAAATATACTGGACAAAGAGATGATTCACAGAGGGTAGAGCAAGATTTCATCGCCATACTCAAAATGGCACACAATTAAAAACTTACGAATTGTTATTTCTGGCATTTTCCATTTTGTATTTTCAAACTACAGTAAATGAAACCAGGGAAAGAAAAAAATGAAGATAATGGAGGACCACTGTATTTTTATCACTTTGGGGCAATAAACCAATCCAAACATATGATTAGATGCACCTGTGGAGTGGGGTGGTGACAAGCAAAAGGTAAGCACAAAGGTCATGTAATCACCAAAGACCACGGTGGGGGAGTTGGAGATGCTCTAAAGCACTATTTTTCTGATTGACTCATAAATGCAGTCAAATACTCGGAGCACTTCTTATGTGCTAGGAACTCTGAAAGATGCTGGAGACATGGCTAAATAAAGACCAAGGCTAGATCTTGTGACTTTACAGATTGTTGGAAAGAAAGACAACAATAATTCCTACTTCGATAAGAAAAAATATAGAAAATTATGAAGAGAACACACCCTGAGTCTGCGTGTACACTGTAAAATGCAGATGGTTTACAGGTTTCTGTAACAGACAAAACGTTGGAGGAGTGGATTCTCCCTTTAATTCAAAATGTCTTTATGTGGATCAAGTTACCTTCGCTACTATCTATGTGCACACAGCTTCTCACTGATTTGCAAGAAAAATGAAGTGAGAATATTCACATTTACTGAGTAATTGCTACATGTCATATATGGGGCTAGACCTTATACACATTATTTAATTTCCCCTCAAGTATTATATACCCTCATTTAAACGTAAGAGCACTAAGACATATGAGTCATTTCTACATACAGATATATATATTCAGAAATGAAATTCCTCAGTACAAGTAAACAATAAATAGTATGGAATGTATAGCATAAAAAGACCCTCCCAAAAAATAAAAATTCTTAGAACTAGAGGGTCCTAAGAAGTTGCTAATTCCAAGCTATGGCATATATTGCCAAGTTCCAACCACAGCTTAAGTAAAGGTATGTGACTGGCTGTACTTAACGGTCAACCAGTCTCTGCAGTCACAAACAGGCCATAATACCCAACTAAATAACAGCTTCTAAACTCACACAGAATCATCTACCAAAATAATTTTGTTGTTGGGTGTTGAGTTCTCAATCTGCTGTGAAGCAAAGTAACAGTTCAGCCACCACCATGCTACCCACTGAGTTATCATAAAAACTCTTTTCAAATTGTCGTTAAAACCAAAATACAGTGTGAAAATACCGAACTATCAGGACAACAACAAAAAAGTGTGAGGGGCAATGAAAGAGAAGAGATTAAGCTAATTTATCTGTTAGTGACGTCATGGTAGTTATTACCATCTAAAGGGCTGTACATCCCTCTAGAATTCCTGTGTTGAAGCCCTAATCTCTGAAGGTGATATTTGGAGACAAGATCTTTAAAGACGTGATTCAATTCAAATGAGGGCAGGAGGGGGGGGCCTCTAAAAATCTGAATATAACCCAGCATGACTGGTATCTCCTTGTAAGAGGAAGAAGATACCTTGGATACCAGAAGAAAAGCCATGTGACAACACAGCAAGAAGGTGGCCAAAGAGAGGCTTCAAAAAAAAACCCCAAACCTGCTGGGACCTTGATCTCGGACTTTCAGCTTTCAGAACTGTGATAAAAATTTGCCTCTGCCTTTAGGAATCTATTCTGTCCTGTAATTATCAAAGATAATGAGATAACAGGACATATTAACACTGCATATAAGCTTCTGCCTCCTCCCCATGAAACATTCTCAGGAGTAGTACCAAAAATGCATTGCCCTTGGTTTCCCACGTCATTAATAATAATTAAAATCTTACTGATGTTAGGTAATGGCATTTTTTTGTGTGTATGAAATATGGTACAATGAAGACTTCACTTTGAAGTCTTTGCCAATGTAGTTTTTAAAATGTACATAAAGCATATTCTTAACTTTTATAAAGGTAAATCTTAAAAGGCTTTACAAAATTTTACTAAATGAAATCATGTTTACCAAATTACTTTCATAAACTGTAAAGTGAAACATTAGGATTTAGAAACAATCAGAGAATCTCAAGAAGAAACATTAAGCTTTAAATGAAATATGTATTTTGGCTTATTTTTAATACTAACAACAACAAAATAAAAACAAAAACCAATACTACAAAATCAAATTATTTGAGTTCTTAAAGCATTAATGGTAAACAACACCACACATTTTGTGTATTAGCACTGAACTACAACTATGGTTTATTTGTCAAACATTTTAAGAATTATCTTTTCATTGCTGAGTGTAATAAGTTCAAAGAGATGCAAAGTAGTGCATTTCCCTACAAAAATTCTACCACTCTTAACATTAACAATAAATGCTGAGTTTAAACTACATGTTTAAAGACCCATTCTCATTAGATAATTTTTACTCACACTATTAAAAAAGGAGATACCCTTTTAGAATAATCATTAGCTTTGTATCTCAGTTGTTCTACGTAAGATTTACGAGGGTATCTTTAATAACTTGAATATTATGATCCAGTGAAAACTCTGTAGCATTTCCCCCCAAAAGAGAAAGAAATGTGACTTAAAAAACAAGGGGACAAGATAGTTTGTGAAATGAAATTGGCAGGGAATGGCAATGATTTTTACCCTCTAATTTTGGCACATGAACATCTTTTAGATGATTTTCCTAAGAGTGTGTCTGGCAATTTGTACATTTTATGTAAAGGCTAATTTATTCTTCCTTTTAAAAAAATAGTTATGGCAATGTTTCTGCTGTGAAAATTTTTTCTTTTGGTTGCTTATTGCTTTGTTTCGTTATAAGATTAATGGTCACTGAAGATCCAAAGTTAGTAAGTCTTAAGAATTTAAAGTATGATTATAACTTGGAAGAGATAAATGTCTAAATTACTTTTCCTTCCCCTTTTCACTGTAATCCAGAGCTCTCAGACGTAAATTAAAAAAAAAAAAAAAAAAACAGAAATAAAATCTCAGATAGCCAGTATGATTTCAGACAAATCATATGAATCTTCTAGGCCTCTGTTTCCTCATTTATAAAATGAGGACATTGAAGTGAATGTTCTCTTTTACTTCTAAATTTCAACAATTAGAGTTAGTACAGGTATTATGAATAAATCCTGCAAAACAGAGAGTACTAAGTGCTAGATCACGTAGTAACTTTTAACAAAGAATTTTTAGTAGGCTTACTTACAAAAGTACACTGAAAGACTTTAAAATTTGTCAAAGCTTGGATGTACATCTCTAGGAATTAGGGGAAGAGTAAACAAATGAGCGGAACCCATTTAGAAATATTTAAGTACTTATTATGTATGATGTTTATGAGGACTATCCTTTATAAAAAGTGACTCATATAAAGACATTGGAAAATGGTATACCTAATCAATTATTGATTAGTAACAGATTTCTGATGGCAACATTTGTTTCCATTGTAATATAGAACAGGATCTGCAAACTACAGCATGTATGTCAAATCCAACCCATAACCTTTTTTGTATTTTTGTACAGTCCACAATACACCATGTTGTTTTTTACAAACAGCAAAAAAAAAAAAATGGTTTTTACCAAATATCTGCCATTGATTTGATGATACAGAATAATATTGAAATAAAATTAAGTAATTTTAAAAGTCTCAAAAAAAAAAAACTTTTAAATTTAAAGAAGTCAGCAAAACTCTCTAGACTGAGGATAGTAAACTATCAATCAATCCAAATTATGATTTAAGTTAAACCGACATTAGCTACAGTCCTGTTTCTTTTTATACCCAAAGGCCTCTGATAAGCCTTGGACTTCAACTGCCCAAACATTTAAGAGTGGTTGTTTCCACAGATGTCTTCTAAGATCTCTTTAAAATATAAAACTATATTATTCAATAAACACGTGCTGAATGATTATAGTTAGGGTATATTGACAAAACAAAGAAAAAGGCGAAGAAATTAAAACATGAAAGGAACAGAAGACAGGC
This sequence comes from Cynopterus sphinx, assembly GCA_030015415.1. NCBI lineage: Eukaryota > Metazoa > Chordata > Mammalia > Chiroptera > Pteropodidae > Cynopterus > Cynopterus sphinx. Next base: position 35,923,837 of record CM057380.1, read on the forward strand.
TGTATTTCTGGCACATCCCTTTCAGTTATTGAGCGGTAATGAGTCACAGGACTTAAAGGAAACCACTGTCAGTCTGGAAAGAAAAAGTCTGGAAATTAAAGTCAGGTGTGAAAACAAATATCAAGCTAATCCCCTCACAATGAAATGGAAAGCTCTGAGTTTGTTTCAATGGGAACCAATATAAGAAAATTTCTCAATTAAGTTAATTTATTATTCTAGCTTTGGAATAGAAATGTCGAGAGGATCTGAAAGACTGAAACACAGACTAAAACTTGAAAATGATGATCACCTGAATGGATAGAAATTTTGATTAAAACTGAGATATTACAGGCAAAATAAAAAGAAGAGAGTACTGGATGTAACGATTCATACTTATAAATAAATACTACCTATAGTGATCTTTATGAAACAGTTTATTGAGTAAGGAATTCCTTGGTTCCTCAAGAGAGGGGAGGGAGGAAACTAAACAGAAAATTAAGACTACTGAGCCCTAGTGAATCAAAACAAGTGTCCATTCATTGGTTATACTCCTAACTCTTTAGAATGGTAGAAGTGAAAATGTGCAGAAGATTGTTCTGGTGGCAAAAATGTGTGATTAATATAGATCAAGTGTCCAAGTAAGGGGAAAAAGGTATTAAAGAGAGGTCAATATTCATCCCCATGGGCAATCTATGCTGCTCAACTCATGTGAAGATGACTTAAACCAAGTTTAATTCTCTCTCTCTCTCTCTCTCTCTCTCTCTCTCTCACACACACACACACACACACACACACACACACACACACACACACAGTTATTAATAGTTCTGGAAGACAAAGGCATAAGAAAATGGAGTAGAAATTGACAATAGGTGTGAACTGAAATAGGCTTTAGAGTTTAATTGAAAAACTAAATAGGGAGAATCCATTATAAAATTCTCAAAGGCCAGTTTCACAGGATGAGAGAAAACTGAGGGCAGTACTGTCCTATCATATTTTGTTTAAAAACAAAAACAAAAAAGGTAGGAACAAATCCAATATATCAATCACTCCATAACCACACTGAGGTCCTGCTGTGTCTATCCTTTTTAAGAACTCTAGTCAGGTTACAGACTCTCTAAGTTTAAAGACAGACTTTTAGTAGTACTCATTTAAAAAGATATTTCTTTCCATTTCATAGTAAATGTACTTCACTACTAACACTGTTCAAAGCACTCAAAAACAAAAAAACCAGACTTGTTATTTTTGTCCTAGTTAGATCAGCTTCTTATTTAGTAATCAGCTCTCAAAGTGAGCTCTTGGGAACCATGGGGTACCCAGGGCTTTTTAAGGGGTCCTTGAGGTCAAAATTACTTTATACTATTATTAAGACGTGACTTGCCTTTTTCACTGAATGACATTTATACTGATGTTATAGAGCATTAGTGGGTAAAGATGCTCGCATCTTAGTACAAATCAAGGCAAGAATACCTTAATGGACTAAGTCACATTCTTCACTACCATGCACTCAAAAAAAAAAAAAAACAAAAAAGGAAAATTCTTCACTGAAGAATTTCCTTGATGAAGCAGCAAAAATGTTTAATTTTATTAAAATCTTAATCCTCAAATATGCATCTCTTTAATATCCTCTGTAACAAATCATTTAAGTACCCATAAAAGCATTTCTGTTGAATACTAAAATGATGGCTGTCTCAAAGAAAAGCACTGTGCAATTGTTTGAATTGCAAGCTGAGCCAGCTACTTTTTGCATGGAATGCCACATTTACTTCAAAGAACAATAAACAAAGTATTTTTTTTTTAGATTGAGAATTGGGCAGATACTTTCTTGCAAATAAAGTGAAACTGTCACTTTAAAGAAAACAACATTTCTTAGCAAGGATAAAACTTAAGCTTTTAAGAGAAAATTAGGATTTGGAAAACTTATCAGCCACCATGAGCCACCAAAAAATACTCTTCTCTGATGATAGTGATAATTTTAACGTGTAATGAACATATGTATAGAAGAGCTGCACAACTCAGTGAACAAATACTTTCCTAATGACCAATACAAAACTACTCATAAGAAAACATCCATTCAATGTTCAAGGGAGACCAATGGTTTTTAACGTTAACAGAATTACAAACAGTTCATTGATACAATTTCAGATCTGGTATTACAACTAACCCTTAAGAAACCATCCACTTGTTGAAATCTGGTATAGTATCAAAGAAGAATATCCAAATACATTTGAATAATAAATTTTTATTCTGATTTGAAAAATTTACATCTATATATCTAAGGCCAGATTTTTTTCATGTTAGTTCAACTACAGCAACATAACTCAACATGTGAATGCAGAAGCAGATGTGAGAACCCAGCTGTCTTCTACCAAGCCGGAGATTAACAGAGATTTGCAAAAATGTCAAACAATGACACTCTTGTCATGAAAAGTATTCGTCTTGGAACATAACTAATTTTTCATAAAATGTATTATGGATGGGTTTATTGATATGTTAAGATGTGTTAGTAATATAAAAACTCATTTTTAATTTCTGATGCAGCAAATATCAACAGCTGCAACCCACATAAACAAAAGTTCTTTGGAATTATTAATAAATTAAGAATGTAAAAGTGTATTAACAGTAAAATGTTTGAGACCTGCTAGTATAAAAACTGATTTCTTTTTAGTACTGTTAGTGCTTATTTTGGGGGACAAAGTTCAAGAGTTTCCCTGAGGAAACAGATGTCTTAAGTCACAGTATTGTCTAGATGGTAACATGACCTAAATCTTTAGTTCTGATTTCTCCGTTATGCTCATCCTGAGATACGCATTAAGTATTCAGTAAGTTTATAGCTAATGAACAAAAAAAGTATTTACAAGTCAAACATTCTCATGTAAACGTTCTAGTTTTGATAAAATTTATAGAATCTACTAAAACATGGAGTGAAAATTATAAATTTTCTGAGACTACACCTCTGTAAAAGGATTTCTTTTTAGATACGCCCACTTGTTTCAGTATGTCACTGAAATGTAGTTTATCATTCATTCAACATTTACTGATTGTTAATACATTCCTGGCACTGTTCTAAGCCCTGAACACTGTTAATATAGAACTCCATTAATATAAACAATGATGTTATGAATAGGCTTCACTCGCAATCCCAGACTGCATTCCATTTCTTACCAAATTCTGTTAAAAGCCGTAGAAAAAGTGTGCAGGCATGGGACAGGAGCACCACCACCCCACATAGTTCCTTCTCTTATGGTGCACATCCGCACTGTCCTGCAAGTCTACTCAGCCTTATCACTGGTGTTATAAACAGTGAGGCTCCCCTGGGCTGTAATCCCCTTCCCACCAACGGAAATATGAAACTGTTTTCTGTCTTGTGGCATATATTTTTCAGAGAACATATTCAAGCAATGGCAGTCCTCTTGTACATGTACATGGAAACAAACAACACAAGGACTTTTGCACTATAGCGTCGATTCAGTTATATACTCAATTTTTTAGCTCTATTATGATAAAGAGAAGTAGCCAAGCAAAAATTTGAAATTATTTTCTTATTTTTCAATTAAAATTGACATTCAATATTATTTATTAGTTTCAGGTGTAAAGCATACTGGTTAGACATTTATATAATTTATAAATTGAAATCCCCTCAACAACTGGTCTAGTACACACTTGGCACTACATGTAGTTATTACACTAATAATGACCATATTCCCTATGCTGCACTTTACATTCCTGTAACTATTTCGTTAACTACCAGTTTGTACTTCTTAACCCCTTCACCTTTTTCACCAAGCACCCAAGGCCCCTCACATCTGGCAATCATCAGTTTGTTTTTTCTCTTATCTATGAATCCTATTTTGTTTGCTTATTTTGTTCTTCAGATTCCACATTTAATTGAGGTCACATGATATTTGTCCTTCTCTAACTTATTTCATTTAACGTATTACCCTCTAGGTCCATCCACGTCATTGCAAATGATAAGATTTCATTTTTTACAGCTCAGTAATTTTCCATTGTACATACATACCACTTCTTCTTTATCCAATCATCTATTGATGGGCACTTAGTTTGCTTCCATATCTTGGCTGATGTTCACTGTAGTGCTGCAGTGAACTTAGGAGTGCATGTGTCTTTTTTGATTAGTGTTTTGGATTTCTTTGGATAGATATCCAGAAGTGAAACTGCTGGGTCATAAGGCAGTTAAATTCTATTTTCAATTTTTTGGATGAACCTCCGAACTGTTTTCCATAGTGGCTGTACCAATTTGCCAGCCTACCAACAGTGCACAAAGGTTTCCTTTTTTCCACATCCTCTCCAACATCGGTTGTTTGTCGATTTATTGATGATACCCATTCTCACAAATGTGAGGTGATTATCTCATTGTGGTTTTAATCTGAATTTCTCTGACGATTAGTGATGTTGAGTATCCTTTCATATGTCTATTGGCCATCTGTATGTCCTCTTTGGAAAAATGCCTATTCAGGTCCTTTGCCCAGTTTTTATTGAGTTGTTTAGTGTTGAGTTGTATGAGTTTGTTTTTTTTTTTTTTAACAAATCTTGGACTCAATCCCTTATCAGATGTATTGCTGGCAAATTTCTGAAATACTTTATAGTCATATTTCCAAATTATACCTTGAACAAATTCCATACCTGACCTTTTGCGCTCTGAGAACACAAAATAGAAAGAACAGAAGAGATGCAGGGAGTAAAGGATATCTAGGGAGTAGAACACAACTATGTTTAATAATGGCAAGTAATTGGTCCACAGTCACGTTGCTACTTCTAACCATATCAATTAATTACTATGGATATATTAGAGAAAATTCAAGCATAAAATGATAGACCTTCCCTTTTATTGAAACCCTTGTATATAAGCCATTATCACCTTTTGTCACATAGAGAAGCTTAGGCAGAACTGCTGAGTAAACACAGCTGTGCTAGAATCTCCTTCCATCCCTTTCCCCCTTCCCCAGGCTGGTCTCCTTACAGACTACTCCAACACTTAGCACCAATCAATATTCACAACACTAAAGTATGCATGTAAAAGGAAGAAAATGGTATGATGTAAAAGGGAAAAAAAAGTTTTCATGATCAAAGAACTAAAAATGAGTTTACTCAAGCCTCTACCATTTTAGAGAAATTATAGGAAGATAATGGAATATGTTAGCAATAACTCAAGATTAGCCAAATCCAGAATGTGGGATATTCGATGAAACAAATCAATGAATTCCTTTCACCAATAAGTGGAATTTAGCAGCCAGAAGGAGCGTGTAGACCTTATTTGGATTCTGATTAAAATCAACTACCTTAAAATGTCATAGGAGAGACCAACGAAAAATCTTAATTTCCTTTACTTCTACTAGTTTTTCATACAGCTTGTATCTTTTCTGGACCACTGTAACACATGAAGCCTCCTAACCTTATCTCTATGTTAATGGGAAGGGTAGGGGAAGCTAAATATAAGATGAGGGTTAGTGAGTGTAGAAACAATGACTCTCATTTCATACTCAACAGGTATCCTAGGTCTTCTAATCCTTTCTTTGTTTAAATATTAAGATCCTGATTTGAATATAAAATCCTGAACTTGACTCTGTAAACAGCTGGAGTGATGACTCACAGTGAGTTCATCTAGACCTATTGTAAGGGTTTTCATCAGAAATATACCATTTACTATCAAACTGCTGATCAATTTACTGTTTCTGAAGTACAGGTATTAGAATAGCCTTCTTCCTCCAATACTTTTACTCTACTGCAAGGTGTCTCAGCATCTGGTAAGTACTTTACTTACCTAAAAGCCCAAAACGTAAACTATAACAAATATAATACAATTCAGGAGAAAATGTACTATTTTATTTGGGTCTGCTGGCATAAAATAAACTATTAATTGATACAGCCTCTCATCCATAAAATATTAAGACTCATAGGCTTTAGAGCTGAAGATAAGAAGAATTTTTTTCCCCTCTTGTTCTAAGTTACCCAGACTAATTAAAACCTCAAAGCATTTACAGCTAAATACATAATCATTTTCTTCTTGAAAAAATTCGTCTACAGCCATGCCACCTTGAACAAGCCCTATCCCGTCTAATCTTGGAAGCTAAGCAGGTTTGGACCTGGTTCGTACTTGGATGGGAGACCACCCAGGAAGACCACGTGCTGTAAGTGTAAAAAATAAAAAATAAGGAACTGTAAACTGACAAGGTCCTTGCAATCTGTGAGGTCGACCAAGAGTTGCCTTGCCTAAAAAAATTAATAAAAATATAAAAAATTGAAAATTAGCTAAAAAACTAAAAGGGAAGGCTGTTAGCACTAGGTATGAACATTAAGCAAAACTGAACCCATGGAAACAGTGACTGTGGAAAACAGCATCTGATATTATTTTCAACATTTATACACAAATTTGAGTTGGGAGAGGAAGAACACGAAAATAAGAGGACTTCCACCCTTCTACTCTGGTTCTGGCTACATGATCAGTTATCACTGGGCTATGTAATATATGAAAAGTTTTAAATTTATTCATGACCAGTAGGTATGAGTCTGGAATTATTTCTCTTTCATCTGTTTCCTATTTAAGAAGCATATTGCAGTGAAACTCAAGACTGCTAAACCCGAAAGAATGTATCTTCTTTTCCATTATGTAGGGCAATGGGTTCACCTTTTTTTTGGTTCCTCCTTATGTTAGTAGCAAGGCATCTTGAGGGCAATACTTACAACTATAGAAAAGAAGTTAGCGATAATGGCAATAAAAGAAAGCATTCATTTGAAAATTATTATTTTTTTTATAAAGACCACTGCTCTAATGAAACAATACTGAATTGACTGTACAATGTGTGGGATAGGTGAGAGTATTTGAACACTGTGGTGACTCAACAAATATTCTACGAATGACAAGTTATTCATTCATTTAAAAAGCGCAAGCTACATGAGGACAGACACTTGAATGTTCTTACTATCATACTTATAGCCGAAATATAGCCTGAGTCACAAAATTATTATTTGTTAAAAAATGAATAAAGCTTTCTTTTTACTAATAGTGTTTAAAAAGACCAAAAATTTATCTTAAATTATGACTGAAACTAAATGTTCCTTCTCATCCAGTCCCATTCTCCATTACCAACTCAATTTCAATAATTCGTATCTCCATTCATTTTTGGCCAAACAATGAATACGAAGGAAGAAAGAAAGGCCCACACTCCAGTTTCTAGTCGTTCTTGCTTAGTGTGGTATATCAGAATCACCTACGGCAGCTTTTTCAAAGTAATGTTATAAACTTCGTCACAACCCTGAAAAGTCTTAAGTTTCAGTACGTATTTCAACAAGTTCCACAGTTCATGCAAACCATGGCTTGTATCATGCCACACATACTTCAAAAAATTTGCCTTTCTTTAAATCCTGTAACTGTAAAACAAACATACACACTTATCTTTATTGTAAACTCCTTAAATCTTTGAGCTACTCAGTTCCTACCTAAAGTCTTTTACAGTCACCTCAGTTACTCATACTTCTCAGCATCCTCCAGTCCAGCATTACCCTCCTGGACTATATTTGTTCTCTCTCCATTTTCATATGAATCTACTGATCAGATATTTCAGCAACAAATGCTGTTCTTGACATTCAGCTCAAGTAGTCTTGCCAATTCCCACTTAAGTACTGTAACATATGTAAACCTCAAAATATGATGGTGCCTAAAATCATTTTGCCACTCTGAGACATCTGGCAATCATTTCACTCTCTTTCAAGGACCCCATCTCACAACAGTCCTTCATTCTAAGGCGACTTTTCTTCTTTAGTAAAACTTATTGGAACTTCCTTGACTTTTTATTCGCTCCAAAATCTTTACTTTTGTTCATCATATTATTTTGTGCTGACTCTCTAAAGATGTGAAGAACAAGAGATAGAAAAGAGAAAAAAATGATCTCACCCATAGTACCTTATTAGGTCTTTAGATATTCTATCTCATCATTAGCAAAATTACTTCCTTTATAAAGTAAGTTAATATAGTAGCTAACAGAAATAATACCTTTTCTCTATTCTAGTAATATATACCTATAAATACAGATTAAAAAATGTTCCTTTTACAAGAGTAAAAGGCTTATTATTTACCAAAAACTTAACAAAAAGGCACAGAATATATGTGACTAAACATAATATTTAATTGAAAGATCCAAAGATCTGATCAAAAGAAAAGGATAAATTGTTGTTCAGACTTCTGCTGTCACAAGTGACTTACCCATCTGAAAGAAATAAAAGTGGCCCCACCACGTTTTATTGTCAACAAAACTTCCAGATGTATTTAATACTTAAATATTGTAATAAATGTATATGTATGTGTGTACATGTGTATGTGTGCATGTACATATACACATATTCTTGACATGTACATCTTAACAAAACATCAAGAATACATGACTAATCTAAAGCGCAGAAAAAAATCTTTTTAACTAAGACTAGAAACTCGAAAACTATAAAAGAGCAGTATCGGGATACATACAAATTAAGTAATTATTAACAAAATACATATCAAAGTAAAACAAGAAGTAAAACTACACTCATTAAAATCAGTAAAAATATAAAAGATCTGAATGTCTACTTCTGGCAGAAATGTGGGGAAAGGTTATTCCCACATACTAAAAATAGAAATGTGAAGAAGCCCTTCTGGAAAACAACCTGACAACTTTTATTTAAAGTAAAATATGAGACTGAGCCAAAGAATTTTCCCTTTTTCTTTTCAGAATTTTCTTTTTAGGTTAAAATAACCAAATAGTTAAGTATGTGTATAGTTCAACTAATATGCATACTGTACAACCTAGAGAGAAATAAAGCACATATTTTAAGGATGTTATTTTAGGAATACTGATTTTTTAGCAGCAAAAAAAGAAAAAAAAAGGATGTCCATTAAAGGAGGAGTAACAAAATAATACTGTGATACAGAGACAACATTCATTGATTATACAATGATTAAAAACAATATAAATTGATGGGGGGAGGAAGAGTACACTACATAAAGTAAAATCATACTCATACATTTAGGTAAAAGAATGTGTCTGTGTTTAATGAAAAAATATTTGCTATTGTTACTTTTGCTTTTGACCTTTGGACTCAAAGTAGGTTAGTTATTAATTACCTCTACTTTCGAAGGGTCTTCATACCCCTCAACTCCCTACCCCTTACTATTTCCAGCACTGGAGAAGACTGAAAAGAACAGTCTTTAAACATCCAACATTTAACTTCCTGACTGTTCTCGCTCCTATTGCTCATTGAGTTTTCTTCCTGCCCTAATGTGTGCACAGCTGACTTATTTTCAGTCCTATGATCTTCACTCTACTCTCCCACTAAGGAGCTCAGCCAGAAAACTACCAACTCTCCCATTATGTGCCACTCTATCTATAAGGTACCCCCTTGACCTTTCCCACTCCAAGCATTCCAGCTAACTGACCTGCCACCAATCTTTTCAGAATCTCCTAACTCAGCATTATCTGGGGCAATTTATGCCCGGAGTCCCCAGATTTGTTTCTCCTCTTGCCCATAACTATCACTGATTCTACTATTCACCACACTTCAAACTTTAAGAACATGTTGGATTTAACTTCCCATCTCAGATTTTACCTGCAATCTTTCAGATCTTACTTTCTATTACCTATAAAATACCACTTTCAGTCATGCCTTTATTTCTACAGCTCCTGTCACCTGCACCAGTACAGGAGCCTCCGAGTCTCCTAGTCTCTTCCTGTTATCTTCTGACACATAGAAACAAAACATAACTCTGATTATGTCATATATATTTATTGTTACCTATTAGCTTCCACATTCACTCTAAACCATTTAAGCCGTAAGTTCTCCAGTCTATGGTCTCAAACTATTTAGCCACACAGCACCTTCTCTGAACGTACTCTACCCTTCAGATTAATACTTACGATGGGGTTATGTCCCAATAAAACCATCATTAACTTGAACATACCTTAAGTTGAAAATACATTTTAATACACCTAACCTATCTAACATAGCTTAGCCTCGCCTACCTTAAACGTGCTCAGAACGCTTCCATTACCCTACAGCAAGGCAAAGTGATCTCGTCGCTGCTGTCCAGCATCTTGACAGAGTATCATGCCACACATACACAAGAAAAGATCAAAATTCAAATTTCAAAGTATGGTATCTACTGAATGCATATTGCTTTTGCATCATTGTAAAGTCAAAAAACTTTAAGTTGAACAATTGTAAATCAGGGACCGTGTGTATGTTTGTATTCTTCTAACATCCCACAAATTCCTCCTTCTTGCCTTTTTAGCTTTTGTTTCCACTACAAATGTTGAAATTCTTCTGGTTTTCAAATGTTATCTCCTTATGAAGCTTATTAAAATACCAACATTAAAGATAGCCAGGTACTTTCCTCCTCTATCTCAAAGCATAGCTATTTTACTCTTTTCAAAACTTGGGAAGCAATAAGACTCAAAATCAGAAACTTATGTTTTTTTTAAAATACTACTGCTTTTGACATTTAGACATTCGATCATGTCATGTTTTACTTCCCTCAGTCCCAATTTCTTGTTCTGTTAAACAAATAAAATCTGATCTAAAAATCTCAGTGAGGTAGAAACGCATGGAAAATCAGTTTAAAAATCTCAGTTTTAAAGCTGTTATATAACTTTTTACTGTACATATTTGTTTTTTCAACCACTACCAAATTATAAGCATTTAAAAGACAGTCTGTTCTTTACAGTCTAGCACCTAGCATAGCAGCTATTCAAATATATTTTTAAAACCTTTCTAAATCATAAAATATATCTTTCATGCTCCAACATAAGAAATATCATCCAAGCACAACTCATAAACAACTATGCCTTGATCAAAATAAAACATCTACAATAACCCTTCACCCCACAGACATCTTTTCAGGAAAACTGTTGCCACATAACATTTCTAGACCTCTGAAACAGTGCACCTGAAACAAAATTGTTAACTGGTTGGTGGGTAAGGACCCTTTTAAAATGGCTGATAAATAACATAGCCAAAGAATTCCAAAACTGTTTACACACACACACACACACACACACAAATATGTATATGTATATATGTGTGTGTGTATGTGTGTGTGTATAAAATGTGATGTAAAGTATCTGTTGTGTGACTATGATGATGGTACCTTATCCAATGCAACAAATCGATCCAAACATTCATAGCTGAGCTTAGTGCTTAGTTTACTCTAAAATTAAAAATTTCCAAAAGTTAACATCATGTCTATTTCAGTGACATAAATCAAATTAAAAAGTGAATATACAAGAGAAGCACGTTAATTTTCAGTAAGCTGAGTTTTTTCTTATTCTTTTACAAAAGCAAAATTATAGATGTTTATAAAAATTTGAAAAATGGGAGGAGTAGAAATGATACTTTGGTCCTACAGATATCTGTAAATCATAAACTTTTTATGAGAACTTGAAAATCCCCACATTACCCTTGAAAAAACCACGTTAGTCTATAATATCTTGTTAAACCAGAAAGCAAGAAAGCTACCTGAAACTACTAGGGTCTTGTCCAAAGGACACAGAAACTAAAAAGAGGCTCTCACAGCCAAAAGTAGACCCTGTGAGCCTCAATACAGAAAATAACTAAGTAATTTAATAACTATTAATAACTCAATAATTTAAAACACAAATGTGTCTAACTCCTAAGGTCACAAGATAAGCTGATTGTCACACTGTTGGCTAGCATTTCTTTGAATTTTGCTATTTCGCACACAAAAATATTGCTCTCATGTCTAGTATATCTGTTCTTAGATCTCATAACCAACCACACTCTTGTATTTATCAACTTGTAATTCATTTTTAAATCAAAATTTAAGACTCTTCAAATCATTCCTGTTATAAATTTTAATCTATTATTAAAATACTGGTAAGGCAACAGTAGTTACTGATAAAAAACCTTACTAAGAAGTCAATTCTTAAAAATAAGTCAAATGCCAAGAAGTAGCAAAATAAAAAAGATTATGATTAACTGGACTATGTTATGGATTAAATCATGTAAGGATAAAAAAGGAAAATGAAAAGTTAGACAGGAATGATGAAGAGCAGTTGATGGGAGGAGCAAATCATTTTGTGTTCATTAAAAAAAAAAAAAAAGCTCACCCTGTATGTGATGTTGGCTGAGTTCCATAAACAAACATCAGGCAGCATGATGTAACTGAAAGAGTCCTGGACTGAGTCAGAAGACCTCTGTTCTAGTCCAAGGCCTCAGTTTCCTCATCTGTAAAATGAGGGTGCTGAATTAGAGAATATGAAAGGGCTCCCCTAGCTTTAACACTAAGGGATTCTATGGATGAATTTAGAAAGGAGCAATAAAATGTAGGGCTTTTGTTAACAGTGAAGTTTAACTATTAACATTGGAAACAGGAGGTGGAAACGTGTGAAAATAATTTTCATAAAATTTTGAACTGCTAAAAGCAATTTTTATAACTTGTAAATGCTGGGAACGTTTTTAAGATATACCAGCCTTAGTAGTATTATCATCTAAACTAGATTAGTAAAGAGTAACCAAATTATGACTTGAAAAAAATCTGTTCACTTTTGTCCAGACTGCCAAAGTAAATCTAAAAAATAGTAAGGAAACACTTATGGGCTAGTAACGACTTCAAGTGATAAAGTGTTCCATAACTGTCCTTGATTAAGTAACCTGAACAAAAGGTAAAAAGAAAAAAATCATTAGAGTAAGTTAAACAATTATTTAATTTTAATATGCAATATGTAGTAAAACAAATCATGCTTCTGATATTCTTCGTTAATGAGTGTTATGCAATAATTTTTTTTTGGTTAGCTCTCATAATAGAATCTAGCTTCTCCTTCTGATTATAAGGCTAATTAAAATAAATGACCGTTTTTCCCCCAGTGACACAGAGAAACATATAAGGATGTCTTTAAAGTTTTCTACACTGAAAGAAATGAAGTTTCTATCAGTAACAAATAATAGAAAGGCTATAGTGCCTCAAAAAAAGCCTCCAATAATTAGTTTTCTAATTGTAATTTCCTTAATACAATTAACTGTCTGGTCCCATGTAATTCTCCAAGGTCTAATAGACTGAATTTTAAGTTTTAAGTTCATAGGTCAGTTGACATTACAGTTTATATTTATTTATTTTTTGCTCATGTTGATGCTATGGTTCTTACCAGAAAGACATTAAACTCCAGGACATCAGAACCAATAAACATATTCCTATAATCGAAAATCTACTCTTTTAAAGGATGTAATTTTTTATCTTTAAATAATATAAAGATACAGTGAAACATTCAATTTAAAAAAGTTGTTTTTAAGCTTGTTTTATACAAATTACCTAAGGAATTATAAAATAACTTGGCATCCACAATTCCATTAATTTATTCACTTGAATATTTTACCCTGGCAATATACTACCTATCATGTTATTCATAGTCACTAATAAAACAACAAAGGCAAAAATAAAGCAGTCTTGATGGTAGCAACATCAAGCAACAAAGCAACAAAGGCAAAAATAAAGCAGTCTTGATGGTAATGAAATTTGATCTTGGCTATTCTAAAATAGCCACGTATGTCTGAGATAAAAAATGTAAAAGAAAATTTTCCTTTATATTGAATTTTCCATTTTATTTTGGGTATTTTGATTTACAATCCTAATGAGCTGATTAAAATAACCTTAAGCTTAATAAGCAAACAACAGAAATTAAGATGGATATGCAAAGCATACTTTAGGGCTCTGTTTTAAGCATCAGTTCTCAGCAATTTTCTCCATCTACCTGATCTCCCACATGACATTTTCAGAGAGTTGAATATTAGCTTGTTTACTGATAAGAACACTATTACTAATGACTATACTATAAGCAGTATTGTTTTTAGCCTATAATGTACAATTGTAAAACAACAGCTCTTGCAAAAATTTAGGACTGAATGACTGTCTTGGGTAAAATATTCCCTTCTAGGATGGCACTGGTACCAAGATAAGCAATGAAAGAGAAATGTGATGCTTAAATACCTAACTGGTATGTCATGTGCCCACTAGATCGTACCTCACTAAATTTCTATCTGTAGAATATAAACACATTTGCAATTTTTTCCACCACTTACATAAGTCAGATACAATTTTCTCAGACCAAAATATCTCATTTAGATATCAATAATAAAAAATCCTTGGAACAATATAAATGGCTAGACTTGGATACAACATAGCAGAATATTTGCTTTGAGGGAATTATAATACCTATAAAAAATGATAATTCTATTGCTGCAATACAATTGGTAAGATAAAAAGACAAAAGACCAAAAATAAGTCCAAACCTGACTATTTTTGGTCACTAGGAAAAAAAGAAGCTATTACAACATCAAGTAATTACGTCTGATTTTTTATTTTCTAAAACGTATTTGATTAAACTGCTTAGTTTTGTTGGAAATTCTCATTTCAGGATCGGGGAAGAAAAAAATAGCAATAAAAATTTAAAATGATCAAATTAGTTAAAAAGATCACATCTCAATTACAATTTATATTTTAATATTAATATTTTATTTTTCACTTATCCCCACCCACTTACAATTTATTCTGATATACACATTCTAAAAATTCAGCCTGTGAGTATAGGTTTCTTAAAAGTAAATTAACTGATGATCAAAGATAATGTTTAATAAAGGTTACACCTAATATTAGAAATTATGCCAATGTTTTAATAGCACTATTATGTGACTCTCAAAATTTATAAAAGCACAAAATTCTGTAACAATGACTGTTTACTTTTCAGCCCAACAACTCATTAACATACTATCCTCAAGTCCTCAAGTCCAGATAACTTTTGAAAAATAATTCTAATCATCCAATATGGCTAACGATTCTAGCATAAAAATCACGCAGCGTCCCTTCTTTGAATAATGAATACAATGCACTAAAAAATGTGTCCTAAGCCATATTTCATAAATGACAATTGGTCAATTAAAGGAATAGAAGGAGACTTTACTAATTTCCTCTTAAAAGTATTTTCAAAACTTGTTCAAAATAAGCAACCCTAGGGATTCAATCTCCCACTAATCATACTCAACTCTGAGCATACTCTTAATTATATAGCCATTCCCTCAGAATTTATGTATTATAAATTATCTTAATGAATCTTTGTTATGTCTTTGAAGTAATCAAATTATTGTGTGACTAGCTTCTGGCTTCTCACTTTCTTATTTTAATTTCTGTTATCTTCCTGCATCCTAAACAGTTCTGAGCTTAGTGCACTTAGTTCAGTTCAGGCAGAAAAACGTCACTGATAAACTATTTTCAAATTTAAAGAATACCAATTTTGATGAAAGACACTAACAACAACATACTAACAGGAAACTAGTTAGAGAAATACTACCTTTAAAATTTTTTATTATGAAAATTTTTGAAACATACAATAAAACTGAAAGAATTGTGTACAGAAATACAGCCACCACTAAGATTTTAAAATTAACACTTCCTTGTATGTTTTATCAAATCTATTAATTGATCTTAACTCTTGAATTATTTCAAAAGAAGTGGCAGATCTCTATAATTTCCCCATGTATACTTCAGCTTGTCTATCATTAACTATAGTAAAGTATTTAAAATGTTTTTCCTTTTAAAGAAAAATTTTCACAAGTTACACTGGATACATATTAGGTATCCCATTAAATGAGTTTGAGAAATGTACTTATTCAAGTAACCCAATTCAGGATACAGAGTATTACTAGCATCACTAGAAAGTTTCAACATGCCTTTTCCAACTTGGTTCCCTGTCCACAATACCCAGGCATCCATTTCTAAGCCATGACAACCACTATTTTTCCCAACAAAAATTAGTTTTGCCTCCTCCACCCCATTTTTTAAGCAGATAAAATCTGTTTTTAGGACATCATATAAATGGAATCATACATTATGTCCTGTTTTATGAAAGGCTATGTTCACTCAACATGTTTCAGAGATTAATCCAAGTTGCTGCAGACATCAATAGTTTGTTCCTTTCTAGTATCCTGTTGTACAAATACAGCACAGTTCGTTTATTGTGTTGTTGACAGACACCTTTAGGAGTCGGCCCCATATCTGAAAGAGTTTTACACAGTGTTTGGCACCCTACACCTATGGTTCTGGGATTTCCTCCCTCTTCTTTCTGCTGACTCATTAGTCTGCAGCTGCTGTGATAGTTCTGAACTCTGTCTCTGGTTCCCCTAGTCAATAAGACTTCAAACAGACCTTGGGAGCCTGCCTTCAGGCAAAATCATCAAGGTGGGAAACTCACCCCAAACCATTCCCTTAAGAAAGCACTCCATCCAGTTTTATACTTGCTTTTGTTTGTTCTAGTGTCCTCATAATGTTTTTGTCATATCTCTCCACTATTCTAAAAGCACTTGCTAAAGACATTGGCATACCTATAACTGTGTGTGTTTTCCCCCTAAAAGCTTGATTAAGAAAGTCTTTTTCAATTAAAAGAGCAAAACTAAACCAAGAACAAAGGCCTCTAGAGCTGGAGTATGAAAGCTGGAGAAGAGGATACTGTACTTCTGTGTATGAGCTGACAAAGTCCCCAAACCCAAAAATCTCTAGCCAAGATGCTTTAATCTTTACTTATTATTCTACCTCCTCCCAAGGTCCAGTGAAAGCTGCCATGTTTCACCTTTGAAAGATATTCAGACTCTGCAATTTGTATGACAGTTTTTTAAATTCTGGACTACAAATGATATCTGGTTCAAGTCTTTGCTCTGTTACCATGAGCAAGTATGTGATATAGTATCATTTCTCTAAACCTCAGTACTTTTTTTGGAGGAAGATGGGGGAATGAGGGACTGCTCAATGGGTAATGACATCTTACTTAGCTTTGTAATATTGTCCCATCATCTAATTTTAGGAACTCTCTTACTTTCCCCAGTTCTTAGCATTAGTCAAGTTTTCCTTGCACTAATTACTTGTTTCCGGTAGATAAGGAGAAGCTACAGATCAGGTAACTGACAAGCAAGGTCTAGAACAATACTGTCAACAGATATGCAACAGAAGCCATAATGCAAACCACGTTATGTAATTTTAAACTTACTAGTAGCCACATGAAAGAGTTAAAAAGATGGCAACTGATTTTAATTTTACCTAGCCCAACATATGTAAATATTATCATTTCTTGTAATCAGTACTTTAAAATCAAGATTTAACTTTAAAAAATTATCTTCAAATTCCATCATGCGTTTAGTATTTGCAGCACATCTCAATTACGACTATTTCTATTTTAAGTACTCAGTGACTACATATGACTGACTAATGGCTGCCACACTATTCAGTGCAGGTCTAGATGTGAAGGTAAAGGGCAAGAGGAGAGGAAAGTAATGGCAAACAAGGGCCAAGGTATCTAATGAGTAATCTGACAGACATGTGCACGCGCGCGCAGCCACACACAAGTCAGTCAGTCTCTCTCGCATATCTCCTTCTCCCCACCCCTTCCCTCCCTCTCCCCACTCCTCTCTTTGTATGGTGGTGGTGGTGGTAAAGAGGTCTGCCCTGTTACATGACGGGATTTTATATCAGAGAAAGTCTGTTTTTGAAATAAATTCCATCTCTACTATGAGTAGCACCATCACCAACAACAAAATAAGGTAAAGGGCGTATATATTGTTTCAAGATAAATGCATTAACAAGTATTTATTTTTATGAAAAACACTGTCAAAAACAACTCAGAAGTCAATTCAAACAGGTTCCTTGGGTCAAGACAATGTGTGCATCCATATAAGAATAAAAACTACAATGCAATAAACATAACAAATATTTAAATCCACAGGCTAACAATGACACCTTTTCAAAGCCCTCATTGTTCTACTTTTCCAGGATTCTAAGGAACAGCTCAGTACTGTTAAAATTAGTAAATAGGGGAAAGAATTAAGTCTTTAATATGCCTTTCCTGTGCCAACTGTGCCAGAGCATACCAAAATATCTAATGAGAGAAGTATCTCCTTGAAGAAATATTACAGATAATAAAGACTTGATATAGTTAGGATGTCAACATCCTGCACACTTACAGAAATAACGGATATAGGAACAATCAGCAGTAGTCACTCAGAATCACAAGCAGAGACAACTAAATATTACACACTTCTTTATGGACTGACTTAGCACTAAGACTCTGCCACCCTAACCACCAAAAGAGGGCAAAATGTACCCTAAATTAGATTAAGCCTTTAGATGTCAAAAGTGATTTACCAAAAAATATGAGTGATATTTCACTAGAGATGCAATTAACAAAATACAGAATGAGAAAACCTTACAGGACAAATAAAAGAGAAAAAACCAATAAGATGTAAAAGCAGAAGCTGTATGTACCAACCAAATGTAAAGTGTGGATTTTGTTGTGATCTTGTAAAAACACTATGAGCAGATGAGGAAAACAAACAAATATACGGTGATATTAAGAAATTATCATCATCTCATCACCCCACATCCATTAAGATGGCCACTACCTTAAAAAAAAAAATCTGCAGAAAATAAGAATCGGCAAACAGGTAGAGAAAGCAGAACCGTTGTGTACTATTGTTGTGAATATAAAATGATGCAGCCACGTTGGAAAACAGTGTGGAGGTGCCAAAATAATTTTTTAAACTAGAATTACAATCCAGCAATCTCACTTCTGGGTATACATCCAAAAGAACTGAAAGCAGGATCTCAAAGGTATATTTGCACACTATGTTCATCGCAGCATTTATTCACTATAGTGGAAGCAACTCAAGCATCCATCAACAATGAATAAAGACAATATGGTACAGGTATACAACGGAATATTATTCAGCCTTTAAAAACAGGAAATCCAGTCACAAGCTTTAACATGTATGAGCTTAGAGAACATTTTGCTAAATAAAAATTCAGTCACAAAAAACAAATACTGTATGATTCCACCTATATAAGTTACTTTAGAGTAATCAAACTCAGGGAAACAAAAAGTAAAATGGCTATTGCTAATGGCTAGGGAGAAGAAGAACTGGGAGGTTTTGTTCAATGGGTATAGAGTTTCAGTTTTCCAAAACGAAAAACTTCCAGAGATGTGTTGCACAATAATGTGAATATAGCTACTACTACATGTAAGTGTACAAACTGTACACTTAAAATTGTTAAGATGGTAAATTTCATATTGTTTACTATAATTTTAACAGTATATTAAGATTGCTTTTCAAATAAAAAATGGAATTATTGTCAATTCTTAAAAGTGTGATGATGATATTGTGGTATGTTTTTAAATTGTCCATACAGATGCATACTAAAATATTTGTGCGGGAAATCATTTAATGTAAGTATTGGTTCCAAAATAATCAAGTGTGGGGGTGTGGGATACATGGGAACAAGATGGTTAAATGAAACAAAACTAGTGACTGCTGCAGCTGGGTGAGAGTTCATTGCGCTATTTTCTCTATTTTAGTGTATGCTCGAAATTCTTCACAGTAAAATGTTAAGATAATAAGATACACCTGTTGGCCAATGGGTTCTGTCAATGCAATGAGATAATTACAGAAAGGAGCTATGAAATATTAATATAGGAAAGTAGCTGTAAATCATTGTGATTTAAGGTGCAATTAGAGTTCAAATAACCTGTATGTAGTCAAGCGAAGAGTGAGGCAAATAAGAATATTATGAATCCCTCACAGTTGTATCAAGAACAAAGTTAAGGGCAAGGTGTGGGGGTGGCAGAAGTAACTGTTCCCACAAAGCATTCCTTTATGGCATTTCCAGGTGAAAAAAAAAATGTGAGATACTACATAGCAAGGGTATAACCCTGGACATTAACGTATTTCTCAGGTCCACAGGAAAACTACCACTTTGAACCAATATCTATAAATTTATAAGTTATTCATGCAAATGTGTAGAAATAACTTCAATGTCCTCGGCTAGACTGTAAGCAAGTTTGTTGTAACCTTATCCCTCATCTCTGACACACACATATATAGAACTAACACTAACATAAGCAAACATACATTTCTGTGATCAAGACTTAAAAATGACCAGGGATTTTCAACAAGGTAGGCAAATGTGTTTGAGATGCCTGATTTAAAATACAGTCTACAAGCTGTTCTGAAAACAAAACAACAGTCTGTGTGAGTGGCACACAAAAATTTCACTTGATGATAGGCACTTAGAAGAGACAGCTAGTTGCACAACACCTACATCTCAGATGGCCAAAGCCTGTGCAACTAATTCTCAGGGGAGATGTGTCGCAAATAGCTACAACCCCAACAACCTAGAAAACTAACAGGTTTTGAACATGAACTTCAAACAAAAAGCCAAAGGCAGAGACTTCACAATGCCGAAGATGACTGACCATGGAGTTGCTTCTTACATGAGACACTGTGCAGTGTTCCAGTGGAAACAGATTTGATGATGGTTCATGGGTCACCCAACATCCCAAAGAACCCAGTATTTCAGAAATTAATTAAGAATCATGCAAACCTTAAATCTAGGTAAAGACAAAAAAAAATCTTATTTTCCTCAAGAGACCCCATTACTGAAGAGAAACAGGAGAGAAAGAGGGAGAAAGTGAGGGAAGAGATGGAGGAGGAGGAAAAGGGGAAAGAAGAGGAGGAAGGAAGGGTGGGAGCAAGGTCATTTTCCTCCCCAGTAAGAATTCAAAAGATAGTTTAGACAAAGAAAATCCTTCTCTTATTAACATACTGACAAATCCATCTTTAAAATGAATCATTTCCTAGGAATATTTTCACAGATTACTTATTTCACTAATTTATTCTAGTTCTAGTTAATTTTTAGTTATTTCAGACTGATGCATCTAACATTTCCCAACAAATTCCATAAATTTTAATCAGTTTCTTTAGCTCCCCGACTTAATGTTTAAATCAAAAATTTGATTAAGTAAAAATAACTTAAAGTCTAAAAAAAAAAAGTAAAAATTAATTCTACCGCTATTTACTGATCCCCAAAGTACACAGCAATATCAGTTAAGAAATTACATTTTTAAAGAGAGAATCATTCCAAATTCTAATTTACAGTGATGAGATATCACTTAACCTATAGCTAGAATAAACTTTAGAAACGTACGCAGTCCAATTCTATCATTTATTTTTACAAGAGTACTTGCCAAACATCATCCAGGACACATGCAAGAGAGGGCAAACCCCGACTCCTACAGGATCCAGTGGCCTTTCTGCTGTATGATACAGCTGACAAATTTCTATTCCACAGGAAAAAGGGCTTCTAAATAGTCTCTTTAACTAGATAAAAATGGTTCTCCTGAAAATTTTTCACTAAAAATTTCAGCCGTTTAAACTCCCCATTAACTATAAATATTAGGATAAACGCAATATGCAAAAACAGACTATTATAGTGAGATGGACAAAAATGTTAAGAGCTATTTATTACTGCCAACTGCAACTTAGTTTAACAAGAAAATTCTATTCACCAAAATATAGTCCACTTGTTGAAATACAGGATCATCACTACCTAACACTATTTTTAATCCTGATAATCATAACCAGGAGGTTAAAAATCTGAAGATAACGAAAACCTTCAAAACAAGGATCTGCCTTTTTACTTTTATATACAAAATAAAAACCTATTTGAAGTACCTTAAATTACATGTTTTTTAAAAAACATTTCTTCACTTTGGGAACACATACATATTTTGTCAGATGTATTTTGTCAAATTGTGAGAAACTTAATATTCTTACTAGATCCTTAAAAATAAGAGAATTTTAAAAAGAGCAATTAAAATACTTGAATGTTTGGAGTGGGAGGAATTCTTACCATTGGCAGTGCATTGATGTGGGGATGTACAACTGAATATCCGGTACCACCAATCACAAATTGCTGTTGCTGATGCTGAGAAAAAGGAAAGTAAAATATTCAGTGTGCCCTAAGACAAATTCAGTTTAAAAGATTTCTCACACCAAATTCTACATGTATGAAATACTCTTCATTCCTGTCTTTAAGGTCTCCACCAGTGAGTATCTTTCTCCCCATAATCAACTGTTATCATAAACAGAAACTTTGAGTGCATAACATATGACAGACACTGAGTCTTTATAACATTCCTAAAAGGTTGACACAATGAACAAAATGATACTCAAAAGATGAATTTGCACAAATTGACCCACATTCAATCGACTCATGCAAATATTACTGTACTAGGACCCAGTATAGAATGTTAACAACCTATAGTCATGAACCATGAAAAATGGTTTTATACTCATATTCTATATATCATTTAATAAAGAGAAATACATGATAGTTTTTGAAATCATTTCAATCAAAACTTACTTTTATCCCTTCAGAGTTTACATTTTTCAGATTTCACCCAATCTTCTCAATTGCTAAGTCAAAGCACATTATTTTCATGAACCTTTTCCACACACCCTGTCAGAGTGGTGGCTCTCAGGAGAACACTGACCAGTGCAGGTTCCACCATGTGCTAGCATATAGAACAATTTTCTGTAACAGCCCAAGCCAGTGCCACAGAAAAGGATGTAGAAGCTTCCTCTCATACACCTAACAGGTAAATTAAGTCAGGAAACACTGAAATGATAACTAGGCAAATGCACTGAATAAATGCAGAAAGAATTTAATCCTTTGAAGTTTGCTCCCCTTTTTTTATCTTTCAGTGACTAGAACTTCCATCTGTGCTGATTGCCAACTCCATGGCCATACTAGTAACTTTAGTGCTACTCTATAACTTTCAAGTAGATAAGCTATAAGGAGATCTAAGAATTAAAACATTTATTAAACATGTCACACACTACACTAAAATTATAAATGGTTACATCAACATACAATATCCCACCAGCCTTGGTGTTTAAAGACAATGAGCCCCAAAGCTTTTTGGTACAAGGCACTTGTGAACTAGTTGGTAGGCCCTTTCTATCACCCACTGGGAAAATGTTCTATAGATATTATGATGGTGTCCACACCAAAATCAGATTACAGCTAGGCTCTGTTTAGCTCAAGGTCATTTGTTATGAACATCAATTATTTCACTACAAAATTTTTGTAAATTTTTGAGCTGTAAGCTATAGCCATAGGCTAAATGACCTTATCAGTGTAAATTTTTGTTATCCAAAAATTGGCAGAGAACCCTATTAGAAAAAAGTTTTGGCATACATTCATTCTCTTTAGTTACAAATAATTAACATGAACTGATGATTTACTACTGTATATTGTAAAATACACAAAAGCAAAGTAAAAAAAAAGATAAATTATTTACTTATTTATAGTGCTGAAATATTGTTGAAAACACTCTAGATTCTTAACTTTTGAAGTCTTGATCATGAGGATTTTGAATAATTAACTAACATCTCAAGGCACAATTTACTCTTAGAATAAATTGGCTTATCAGCACTAACAGTGAATGTATGCCTATATGTCAAATATCTTTCTTGATAGTCTAATTTTTTCAGCCATCTTCTAAAACGATTAAATCATGGCAAGAGAAAAGCTCACTCTAGCAGTTTAATTGTTAGTTCTACCATTTTGTTTCCTATTATTATTCATTTCTTACAGGAATCTTTACATTTTTTGTTTTGTTTTTGCAGAATTTGGTTAAAACCAGATAATCCATAAGTCTACATAATCGAACACAAGTAAACTTACAGTAATAAGCTCAAACACATGGCAATTCCCAGAAATGGAATGAATGAATGGGAATGCCACCCCCCATTCTTCTCAAAACCAGTATGTTGTACATGACTCTGATACTATGAAATGAAGATGAAAATAAAGATGAAAATTTGAACTAATATTAAATATAAACAATAGTAATTTTTTAAATATAAAATGGACATAAAGTAATAGAGCACTCTACACCAATGGATACTTGTTTTCACTACTGGTATGTATACACACACAATACACACAAACTCACATCTATCTTTTGGAAAATATCAAATTTGAACATTTCAGTTGCTACTTTCTTTTTCACGCTCTCCCTGGTTCTCTTTTCTTACTTTTCTGTGGTGAGTCTTTCTCTCTTCACTCTTAGTTTTCTCTATCATTTCTCTAACCTTGTTTTCTTCGGTCACTTAACTTTACCTCTTAAACTATAGGCCCTTAGTGGAAAAATCACAATAATAATTTGATATTTAGGTAATTAAATAGTTGATTCTAGGATTTGAAAGGCAAATAAATCTGCAAAATGATGTGTAAACAGGTATGCCCATTTGCACATAGAATACAATCTGGAAAACTGAGGGACTTCTAAAAACCATAAGGAGGCCTTTCTTCTGGATTCTATATTTGATGGTTTTCTAGGCAGCTCATTTACCAATGCCCCCGCCATTGTGTAGTGCATTTATGAAGCATACCACATAATTCTTCATCTTATAAAATGAATATGTGAATTGCAAAAGACATATCTTCTACAAAAGAATCACAAAAAATCTAAGGTGTATTTAAGATAATCTGACAGATGTATATCAAAATTATTTGCACTAAAGTAATTCAAGTTGTCAAAAACAAAACAAAACAAAACAAAATATGTGTCCTTTAACATCCATCTGCCTTATAACCTCACTTGTTCAACATCCTCTACTCTCACCATAGCAGATGACTCCCCTCTCTCCCTCTCCCTCTCCCCCCACCACCCCATGCTCTGGCTGCCATGACATTGCTATTTCCTCTGCCAGAAAGGTCTTCCTATTGTGGTTCTGCCCACAAATCTAACCCATCTCTTCTTTCAAGGATCAGCCCAAATCACCTTCCTTCCTTAACTATTCGCCCCACTATCTAGAGAGAGAGACTTGAGCTTCTCTTACCATGACTTTGTAGTGCTTTATTCTTTCATCACACCTCCCGTTATCAGACTTCTGGAGACTGGAGACTGACCTGTTCATCTTTCTGTCCAACCAGAGAACTAAGAATAGTGCCTTGAACATATACAGTACTTAAGATATATATGTTCACAAAGTATTATAATATCTGTATAAGAATATTTACACACATATTGTAGAGACCTGAATTATATAGCACAAATAAATCAAACTGCCTAAGAAGAACTGCTCCGATAGGGCATTTTTATTTTAAAAATGCTTAGGAGGGGGAGAGTAAAGTGGGTAAAGGAGAGTAAATAGATGACAACTGAAGGAAATTGGACTTTAGGTGGTAAACACACAATAGAATATACAGATGCCAAATTATAATGTACACCTGAAAATTATGTAACTGTATTAACCAATGTTACACTAATAAACTTAATTTAAAAAATATGCTTAGGAGAGCCTGGATATACAAATTAATTTTAGTGCCACTTCCAGGAAGTGACTAATAAAACTTGATCTTTTGCCAATAAAAATAAATAAAAAGAAAAAAACCTCAAGGGCACATGATCAATCTCACTATAAAATGAGTACAAAACTACAACTACGTTTGTCTTCTATATAAACTAAACCCATTTGCTTCTTGTAATGAAATAAATGTTTGTAGGTTTTGGTTTTATCTCCAAACAAAAAGCTTTGCTTTTAGAATTGATATTTTAGAACATTTTACCTAAAATATAAAGATGAATCAATTTTAGAATGTCCTGTCAGTATCGAAACAGACACTGCTGACTTGGCATACATCTTCCAAAATCTACCACCTCTGCCTATAGCACCTGGTCTTCCTAGGCGGTCTCTCATCCAAGTACCAACCAGGATCGACCTTGCTTAGCTTCTGAGATCAGATGGGATCGGGCTTGTTCAGGGCGGCATGGCTGTAGACCATGGAACATGACTCCACTGGGGCGTAAACCCAGGAACTTCTCCATATAAAGTAGACGTGCTAACCACTACACTATTGAACCACATCGAGGACAGATTTTTTTAGGACACAAAAACCCTATAAAACAGCTCATACATATATTTTGCCTCATCTTCAAAAATACTACCCTGAAGTCTTTAGAAGTAAATTTACTTGATTTGCAAATTTCTTTGAAAAGCTAATGGTTCATGGGCCCATCTTAATAGTTTATGTTATCAGCTCTAAAAAAAAACTAAGAAAAGGCACAAACAAATCAAAAATTTCCTTATAATATAATGTAGTAACACAATCTAATCTAGAACCTAGTGGCCAGTAACAAATTTTAGAAAATATATTCAGTAGCCTTAAAAAATGGAAGGTACAAATGAACTATTTAAATTTGGAGAATTTGGGGAAAAAACATCCCAAGAATTAAGAGAAAAACATAATAATCCTACCATAATTAATGTACTTAAGAAAGATTATTAAATAAACTTCTGGGCAAAAGAGAAGTCACAGATAAAGTCCAAATTAAATTGTTTAGCACATGATTAAAAGCACAATATATAGTAAATACCATCAACTGGAACAATTAAAAAATATATTTGTAAATGAGA
This sequence comes from Cynopterus sphinx, assembly GCA_030015415.1. Taxonomy (NCBI): domain Eukaryota; kingdom Metazoa; phylum Chordata; class Mammalia; order Chiroptera; family Pteropodidae; genus Cynopterus; species Cynopterus sphinx. The sequence continues at coordinate 35,950,117 of CM057380.1, forward strand.
GTCTCAATTGAACCCTCTCAATTCCACTGATTCATTTCACAAGACTTAATATATCAGTTTCCTTCTTCAACACGGCAATCTCTAATAATATACTATGCATTTATCAACACCTCTATAACATTATATCCTGTGCTCTCCTCACCCCTTTCTCAATTCCCACAAAATCACACATACATAACATTCTAGATGGACAGAAGATGAGGTGAGTGGAAAAGGAGAAGGAGCTATAACCGAAGGGATATCTTAAGGAAAATGACCCTGAGGATCAGGATTGAACTCAGGGAGAGTAGTAAGATCAAACATAGCTTCACCAACACTGGCTATTATCTTTCTATCTCTTTGTTAAGTGACTTAGGGAAAATTGATCCAAACGTATATTATATGATCTCAATTTTCTAAAATCAAGATATACTCGGGACCATAAACCAACATAAAAAAAAAAAACAAAAAAACCACCAAACCAACGCTATTGTGCAGGAATAAAACAAAAAAGCTATCCAAGTATCTCTACATGTGCCTGTCAGAGAGTAAGCAATGCAATTAAAGACAATAAAAATGACAAACTCTCTTATACTGTCATAGAGAGAGTTTTTAAAATTAAAGTTTGGTTTACGCATTTTCAAGTGTTATTAAAAAGTGAAATTTACTTTTTAGGCACTAACATCTTATCTACCCATCGAGTTTCCAGTTCACTTTCAATGCTAGAGAACTGAACATGAGAAAAGGCTTAGACTCAAACTTTAGCTGTGATGTTAGAATGGTCACATAAAAATGTATGACTAGACACACGTAGTTAACAGTTGCTTTAAAAAAAATGGCACATCAACAAGTGGAGCTGTAACTAATTTACTTTTCTCTTTCCAAAAAACTGTTACTATTTGTGCAACTTATAATTTATGATACCTTAGAAATATGACAGATGTGACACTTGTCTTCTTAACTCAATGTTGATAGGAGCTAAACTTTTTAAAGTAGTTTAGGGGGGAGAAATAAGCAGAAAGGTGATAAGAGGCAGTAGGAATACCATAAGAATGTAAGAAATAATAAGATGAACAATAAAATCAAACTTTGCCTTCTCCAAATTTGCCTAAGACCACATAAGCAGTACCTGGGCACTTAACAAGTTAAAAGAAAAAACTGACATAATTCCTAGATCTCATTAAGATTCTCACTCTTCCCCAAGGTTGAATATTTTATTCAAGATACCAATAATTTGAATAGCTAATTAGGCTAAGATAACACAAAAATCACGCTGCTGAACAATATATTCCCAGCAGAAATGAGAGCTCTGTCAGAGATGTTGGGTATTTGATTAACTCTGTCCTACAGAAATTTTCCAGATTCTAACCTAAATGTGACTCAGATTTAATTGATTTAGGGTAAAATCTGTAAGTCGATTGCATTTTAAAGCTCACCCATGTGATTCTAAAAAGGGTTGAGAAACAATGGACTATGTGGCACGAAAGGGCAGGAAGAGTTATTTTACTGGCTAGAGTCTAATTATTAATCTGCAGGGAGAAACCCAAAGAGCTCATTTCTTTTAAATATTAGCATTGCAAAGTGAGTGGTTCTCAGAACTACAGTGGGAAACATACTACACACCAAGTTAATTAAAAGTTTTATCAATTTGATTTTAAGATTAACAATAAGAAACAAAAGATAAACTCAATCCCTCTCCCAAAAACTGAATTTGAAAAGGAAAGACAATAATAATGAAGATACGTGAAACAGAAAGAAACCCAGAAAGACCACAAAACAGAACTACTTTAACAAAAGAACACAAAAGGAGCACTGCTAATACCTAAATTCAGACAGAGACATATCAAGACCAAATGTGACTCAGTTACACCTGACAAAATTATAAGCAGTAACCAGAAGTTACAGAAAGATAATTTTTTCTGCTCTTTATAATGGAGAACTGTTACACAAAATCAATGGAAATGGTCAAACAAAACCTAGATCTACCACCTGGCAAGGTGCATGTGTGCCCCGTCTGATTCTTTCCAACACACCACACAAGGGTGCAATCACGACAGGGTCACAAGTGGCACCGATAGCACCTGTGTGCAAAGGACTCCGGTAAGACAAATTTTAAAAAAAAGAGAGAAGCCAAATTAGAGTATGGGGGGTTCAGAGCCTAAACTGAACCATAGAGTTTGGACTTGACTCCAAGATCTGAGACAGTAGGCTAGAGGGGCTAAAACAAGGTAATTTAACCTCTCAGTCTCAGTTCTTCCATCTGTAAAACAAATTGTTATGAGAGTTGAATAACTTAATATTTGTAAAGTACATAAAAGTGCCTGACATAGGATTCGAATGTAATCATTTAAAAATTATATATATATGATTAGGAGCCCTTCCCTAAGATACAGCCCCATACCAGGGAAATAGCTTGGTTGACAAGAACATGGCCTGGATGCTAGCACCCATTTGTTCCCTTGGATGTGTGCCTCTGTGCAAGACACAAACTGCCCATTCATATTCTGCTGTGCTGTGTGCTACTATGACTATAGAGTCCAGTTTTATTGTCTTTTGTGAGTTAATAGCATAACTACTCACAAAAAGATTAAACATTGATTAAACTTTTAAATTATAACAGACTTGGGGTATGCCCGAACATGTAGTTGCCCTGGCTAGTGTGACTGCAGAGTGACAATAAACACACCTAACCTCACTGGAGCAGAGCCTTTCAACTTTTACTTTGTAACAGAAAAGGATAAGCTTCTTACCTTTTTTTAAAAAATAACAAAAACATCCCAGTAGATAATTAGTAAAATGGAAACTGTCATTCTAAAGTACTTGGGACACAAAGAAAAAAATACATTTACAGTCAATTAGGTGTTAGGTCCAGAATTTTAAAATGTTATATTTCTACCTACTGTGGAAGGATTCAAAAGTGTAACTCTTGTACGTCTGTACTAAGAGTATTATTTCCTTACAGATTTTCACATGAAAAAAATTAAAACGGGTTGCTTTGACTTTCTATTTTTTAAAATTGATATAATCTAAACAATACCAACAAATGCTTTACCGTCAGTAAGAAAAAAAAAAACTGTTCACTTAACTATCATGTTTCTATTGAATTGGCTGTCAGAATACTACTCCTTTAAGAAATCAGGGCTAGCCTGGTTTAACATAATTCATTCTAAGTATATAAAACAAATGATATATTCCCACAATTCTAAAAGATGCCAAATTCATATCTGATGTTAGTTTGCCAAATTGCTTTCAATTTTTTTCACCAAATTTAAAGTAAAATAATATATAATCCAGCAAATATAAAGCTGAGTTGTCTGCTTGATTCACTGAAAACATATAAACATAGGAAATAGAGGCTCACACTCCCCACTCCGCTTTCTCTGTTTCAGGAGTAGTGAAAAGAAAGAACACAACCTTTCTTAAGTAATTATTTACTTCAGTACAAAACACTACTCCTCTTCCTGCCTACCACCCAAATTATAATAAAGCACTGAATACAGATAAAACTGCTCCATCTTACTTTTCAGCTACTGCTATGTAATGTCTAGGGGTTGGCAAATGGCCAGAAAGTACATACTTTTTGGTTTTGTAGGCCACATGGTCTTGGTAAATACTCAACTCTGCCATTGTAGTGCAAAGCAGCCACAGATAATACATAAAAGAATGAATATTACTGTTGGCCATTAAATTTCATTCACAAACACACACACACAAAAGGGTAACACACAATACTTTGTTGGCCATGAAATAATTCCCAAGACCACCCAAAATTCTACAGATCAAGGATGAAGCTCTTAGTTTAAATGAAGTAGATATTTTCTTAAAACAAAACAAAACAAAAAAAATCAAAGGAACAAAGTAAAAAAATTTTTTCAAGCATTTGCCACTAAAACTATATAACCATTCTAAGAGTTTTATAAGGCATTCAAACATATTAACTTTTGTGGTACTATATAATAAAGATTGATCAGAAAAGAGTATTAAAACTTCAATATTTCTCTGCCATCTTCAGACACTTAAAAGACAGTGGAAATAAAATGGAAAGAACAAAGGAATTCTACTCTTTGTTTAAAAACTCAGCTCTTTCACATCGTACCCATAAAACCGTGAGCAACTCCAGAGTGTTCTCATCTGTAAAATGAGGCTATTATATATACTATAGTAGAGGTCCCCAACCCTTTTTGGCTCTAGGGATTGGTTTGCTAGCTTTCCCACTGTTTATCCCCTGCTGTGTGGCCCACTTCCTAACAGGCCACAGACCAGGGGTTGGGGATCTGTTATATATTATATATTCTATTACATATTATATATCTGCAGTGATGGTGTGAGTGTTAGCTTAACAACAAGTATACAAAGAATTCGGCTTACTGTTAAAAAAATTAAAAACCTACGGTTTAAAAACAAGAGAACACCAATCCTATTAAATCTCTAAAGATGCTTTCATACAGAATACTAATAAATACCAGCTAACTGTAACTGCTTACATAGACTAAAAGAGCAAAAAGGGTTAAGAATAGTACAGTATTGAAAGGTAAAAAATTTAGGTTCTAAGAAAAAACTGTTTATGACTTACCATAAGGTTATAAAAGTAGCAATGGGAAGTATTTAAAACAGCAACAACAAAAAAAGAGAACAGTGAAGGCACAGAAATAACTGGTCCTGGAAATGAACTCTCTTGACTTGACCAAAGCAAATAAAAGCAACAAAAATTGCTGGCCATAAATTTTGCCAATACTAGCCAATGTTCACCAAGCAGAAGGTGAGAAGTACTATTATGCATTTATTAAGAGAAAATGAGCTTATGTGTTAGCTTTCTGGCATGGTTAAAAACACCACCACCAAAAATCACTTCTATATGTAAACTAATGTGTTATTACAAAAAATGTTTTCACATTTTTTAACAATCCTAAATCATAATATAATTTAAACATAATTCTGGGAAACAGGTAAATCACGTATGTCACGTTTTTAAAACAAATCTATAGGACTATCTATAGACAAAATTACATTTAAAACAAAATGTTAATTTTCTTATTTTTTCCCAGTTCTCTAACATTAAAGCAACCAAAGATTCCGTCAACAACAAAGGACCTGCCTGCCATAAATGAACTCTTTCCATGAACAATGCATTAGTTCATTAGTTACTCAAGCAAGAAAATGCAAACAAAGAAGAAAGCCAGAGTCTCCTTCAAGAGACCAGGATCCAATGTATTTTAAAGCCATCATTTATCTTTAAGCCAAGTTAAATGGTAGGGGTTTTGTTGTTGTTGTTGCTGCTGTTTTTTAACTGACTATAAAATTTATCCTACAACAGACAACAGAACCGTGGGGAGAAATGAAAGAGGAAAAGAGAGGAGGGAACAAAGAAAAAGAAGAAAATATTAACCTCCACTAGACACTGTTAATATTAAAGGTTAGCCCTTTACCAACAAAGAAATGAAACTTACTAAAATATATCAAAATTGCCCTTGCAGAGTTCAAACTTCAGCAGAATTTAGAATTAGGCAGTATGCAGAAGGTGTTATGAAAAAAAAGTCTGAGTAGGGTGAGGGGACCCAGGAGTTCTGGCAGAGAAGGGGGGAGATGGCGCCCCCAGGTTGCAGCAGTAAGGAGAATGGTCAGAACTAGTTTGTATTTCAGGGAGCTATTGTATATTCTGTGTTCTATATGCAGGCAATTTGTATGCAGATGCACCATACTGTGATGTTGTCAGCTTAGCACTGGAAAATGTACCTAGAACATCCACATTCACAAAACAGGTCATTTACGTTTCAATTACTCCAATTCTTTCTCTGAAACATCTGTTCTTGCCTATATCCTGTATCCCCTCTGTATTATAAAGCTGTAATTCTTAGGATAGACATTAACCATTATAAATGGCAAGTTTACTTAACAACTTAGCATTGTATTATGGAGACCATCAAAAAAGTTATCAAATGTGCAAGAGAACATATGCTAAATAAGAGAAACTTTCCTAATTGTTGCCTGTTCATTCAAAGTATTTTTCATACATTATTACCAAATTAAAGTAAAAAAGCTTAGAACTTTGTCAAGACACAGGCTGCTGAAAAAAAAAATATGTCACTGAAATGAAATGTCTGGTTACTTAAGTCCTACTATAATTTCGACAAGAAGCTCAATTTTTAAAATATTCACCAATGTTTACATTGCACCTAGTACTACATAGATTTACCTGCCATCAGAGATCAGTACTTTCAAATTAGCAGAAACGAAACAAAACACAAATATGGATAGAGACTAACACTTCTTCAAAAGCTTAAGAACTCTGGTCTTGTTTTTTTCTCATCGTATTCGATACTCTTTAGTAGAGCAAAAATAAAGAGACAAGTGAGACTGGTTTGTGAAAACCAAAACTAGAACAATGAAGACCAGCTGAACTTTTTTCAATACCTTCAAGTGTAAACTCCTGGAAAAAAATAAGAGTATCTTTGTAACTTGTGCCGTCTTCTATTATACCTAAAACATAATTCTGAATTCCAATGAGCACTAAATGAGATGGACGGAGGGGGGAGTTGAGGAAGTAGGGGAGTGACAACAAAGTCTTACCTCTTCCTTATAAGAAGGGAAAAAATGTGGAAAATATCTTTCCCACCAAAGAGGATGAAAATCTGGTGTGTGGGACTGTGCACTGGCTTCTTGATCTCAAGTCCAGGCTTATCAATCAGATGAAAAGAACTACTGCTCTGATGAGTCAGAATCATCAGTAGGAGGAACTCATTGGGAGAAACTCACAAAATCTAAGTAGGCCACACCTGTAACCTGTTTACTCATAAGCATATAGAACAGGAAAGGCTATCAGGATATTATCAGGCCAGACAGGTTGGCAGAACATGCAATCCAGGAGCTGTCTTTGCACATCTCCCTTCTACTACTACCACGTGATGACTCAGGTACAAGAAGGCAAGAACTCACTCAAAGGTGTGGAAGCTACCCTGGCTGAGAAATCCCAAGTTCCACAGAGGACCATATCAATTACAAATAAGAGTCTCACAGGCATAACTTCCAAGGGACCCAACAAATCTAGGAACATGCCAAGTTATAAGAAGGCATTATACTTTCCTACCAGGTATTCACTCCCACTCCAGATGCAGTTCACAAGTTAGAGACTACTTTGCCATGCTGACATTCCACCTTTATGTTTTGGGTGAAACACAGCTACAAATTATACCAACATCTTCATTCCACACAAGGAGAGAAAGTGTGGTGAACCCTTTCCTCACAACACATCTGGGTGATCCTTATCCTTGCTCTACCTCGAGGATGCCAGTGGTCTTGGGCCTGTAACTTAAGCTTTTATAGAACTAATTAATCTCCTATAAGCAATAACTGGGTTTCATGGGTTGACCTCTGATATACTTTAAAGTTTTTTGAAAACTAAGAACTAGTCTATGGCCATGCCACCATACACGTGCCAAATCTTGTCTGATCCAGGAAGCTAAGCAGGATTGGGCCTGGTTAATAGTTGAATGGGAGACCACCTAGGAAGACCAAGTGCTGTAGGTATCAGAAAATAAATAAATACATAAGAACTAGGCTCACAAAAAACCAGGTACTCAAAAAAGAAAATGTATCCTGACTTCTTTGAAATAAGGCAACATAGACATAAAACCAAACTAACTGCAAAATATCTTATAATTAGCATAGAAAACCTGTTCTCATGATGTGAAGGTTAAACAAAGTTAAAGAAAATCAGTGTAGTACATAAACTGAGGTCCAGAGGTTAAATGTTCTTACCGGAAGTAACAAAATGACTACTAAACTTGGCAACGCTTGTGCACTATCATTTAAATCTCATGACAAGCTTGTACAGTACCTATTATTGATTTTCAAAATCAAGTTAACCTAGGCTCAAAAGAAGATCCTAAACCAAAATCAAAAGATGATAAAAGGCAGAGAAATGGTCATCGGATGCTAGTTTAATTCTTAACCATTCTCCTCCTCTATATTTTGCTACTCACCCCTACCCAGGTTCCAAATGCTTTTGAACTAGTTCTTGAAATACTTCGTAGATGTGATTGTTTTAAAAACTTATACATACAGAAATCGGAGATTTCATCTGATGAAAGTTAGGTTAAATTTATTTAATTTACATAATCAGTATTCATGAGAGAGCCTGGAATTTTAGAATGCATAATCCTCCTATTTTGGAAGTTTACCAAAAAGTCTTGGAAGGCACAAAAGCACTACAGCCATTTGTTATTTATGGCTTAATATTCCAATACCCAAGTCAAAAGCCTGAAAGTCATCCCTGACTCTTCCCTCTATCTCGTCTGTCGCCATATCAAACACTAACCTGCAAATCTGATTACATCTAAAGCTCAAATTATTTTTAATAGCCATGTATGCCAAAATTAATAATAGCACTTGATTATCTGAAAATCCAGCCCCCCACCCCTTTTTTAATTTTGAAGAGAAAGAGGCAATAGTGGGTTTCTTTGCTGGGTCACTCACTGCTTAATTAGTTATTCATTTATGTAATAACTATTAACTGCCTTCAGAACCCTTGCTAACATAATCCCATAATCATTGAAGGCAGCAGAGTGTCCAGATGAATACATCCTCAGCCATCCTTATGGCTATAGGTAGCCCCTATGAAACAGTTTGGTTAATAACAAGACTGAAGCAGAAATTGGGATGGGGGCTGCCAAGACATGAAAAGAGGTTAAGGAAGCCTTTGCTTTCCTGAAAACAGAACAGATGCAGCACTTCTCCTGCTTAAACCTGATGCCTCCTTTATCAGTAGCAATTTTTCAACTGAGGCAATAAGCCTAATGGAATTCCTCAAACTAAGGAAAATGTAATTTTTTAAAAAAGCAGAAAATGCACTTTTAGAAAAGACACAACGTCTTGCTCCTCAATTTCTTCTATTTGTTTAAAACAATGTTTCCAGTTACTTGAAGCCAATAGGACAAGGTTCTCTCTTGTACTGGTTCAGAATAGGCCTCCCCGAAATGCGCCACTTCGTCAAGTGAATTATTTCGAGGTGAAGGCAATCTAGACCCTGAAGGTTCCTCAGAAACTTTTTCCACTCCCTTAAAGAATTTAAATTAGGGGCCTTCTTGCTCATAGTAAGAGCAATCAACAGAAATAACTTTTTTTGGCCTATCTAAATGGCAGGACAAACTATTAATTACTGAACATCTGGCTCTTCTTTTCATTCTGTAACGACCTCCTCCCCTCTCAAGCCGTAAAGCACCTCACCACTTCATTCCTTATCACAGAATGCCATATATGCCTCATTTTCCCTTTCTGTCTTTGAACCTCTTGTGTAATGTGTGGTCTCTAACTCTCACGTATGTGGGGTTCCCATGCATACATATGTAATGAAATTTGGTTATTTTCTCTTGTTAATCTATCCCATGTAGATTTAATTATTATATTAGACCAGGTGAAAGAAACTTGAGGGCAGAGGAAAGTTTCCTCCTTCCCCACATTGCCACAGATGTCCCTAAAGCATTTCAAGCTTACTATGTATAAACTTAATTAATCTCCCATGTCAAACCTATTCCTCTTTCTATATTCTCTACCTCTGCGTGTAGCTCCATTCTCCCAGTCACCCAAGCTACAGATAGTGTCTCTTACTCCTCTTTCATCTCTTACAGCTAATCAATCACCAAACACCATTACTATCTCTAGGGTGTTACCTCACAGTATATTTTCAGTCCTCCAATCCCCGATATCCCATCCTAATGATTATGGATATGCTGTATGCTTCGGCTAAATTTCAGATCATCTATATCCTATCTAAGGTCTACCACCATTGCAGATATTCATTTTGTATGCCTGTCTCCCTTCAACAGACGGTATATATCTTGAAAGATATCTTATTCAGCTTCAAACACTAGATACCTAGAATAACAGCTGGAAAAAGTGGTAAAATGTACCCCTCTCACAAAAAGACTAATGGTTACAAAGAATACCTTATCCACACAGGTACCATAAAAAAAAACATCAATGACAATGATTATTGGGTTACTTTTCCTTCCCTCACAAAATCAATTTCAGGAAGAACAAAATGCTACCTATATCTGATGCTATCTGAAATTCACAATACTGGAAGTATAATTTTTGTTCAAAAGGTAAAGAATAAGAAGTATGATCAATTATTTAACAACCATACCTAGTTCCAAAATACTGTATGACCCAAACGCCTTATCGTAAATATTACACCTTGGTAAAATATTTTTAAAGCACTTTAATGCAGTATGGTTACAAATGCAGGCGCAAATTTCAAAACATAACAGTTGCTGTTAGAAGGCATGTTCTTAGTTTTGCTTTTTTAGGGTATGTGGCTTGATTTTGACCCCATTGATTACTTTAGGCCAGAGTAAAGGAATTGGCAAGGCAAAGAAGAATTGCATAAGAGTGAACAGCCTGTAGTTTAGTGAGAAAAGTTTAAGAGATTTTTTATTTTTGCTATTTTTCTCTCACTGTTCCATAGACAAAAGCTAGACAGACTACTCCAAGAAATCAGACAACTTACAATAGGAAGGGACTCCTTTTATCATCAGTTTTTAACCCCAAGATCTTGGAATAATAGATAGATTTGCTCTACTGGAATTCTAACACTAGAGGAAATAAAATCTGAAAGAATATAAATGCCCCATACACATTTATCATGAAGCTGTCTATGATTTTTCAAATTTTCTAGGTTTACTGGTGGCTACTATGAAATTAAATCTCCAACTCATACTTCCTATCACTTATTTCTTGCTTTCCCCTTTCCTAATGACCTGAATATTTTATGACCTTGTTCTCCTCTAACTACATCAAATTCCCTACTCCTTTCTCACATTCATTTGATAATCCCATGTCAGGCCATTTCATTTATAAACCTTGCAAAATAAAACTGCCAGAAACAAATATCTAGTTCTTTACAATTTTTCAATTATGTTAGTGTATTATTCACTTATTAATATTTGCATTGCCTTCCATTCACAGCTTCATGCATTCTTTACCAAAAACTACACACAGAACTAGAACTACAAGAATACTGTGATCTACCACTTACTGAGCATCAGACATTTGGCTAGTTACTCTATCTACCCACTGATGAATGTGTCATAATGAGAACTAAGTAAGACAATACCTATTAAATATTTAATAGCACCTGAGATATAAAAAAAAGCAATTAATGATAGCCATTGTTATTTTACTAGATTTTGTGTGTGATGGGACACACATTGAGCTGTCTTTTAACAGAACCAGATGCGCTGAAATAAACAACGCAATCTAAATGTCTAGTATGTTTTGTGTTTTCATGAGTATTATGTAGTTTATTTTATAAAAATAAAAATGCAACTTTGTTTTTAAATAGACTATTAGCATTTAAAATAAGTTATCATTTCTGGATTAATATTAATATAAAATACAAGGGAGGAAAAAGAATTACTAGTGAGGGAAGCAGGATTGGCTCAAGATTCTCAACCTCTTAGAATACACATTTTTAATTAACATCACAACCAACATCTCTAGTGGGTACTGGATTAATCAAATGTCCATGTTTTAAAGAAATATCAGTCTAATATTACTATTCCTGTTCCCTGGCTTCCAAACAGTAGTGGAGAAGCAACAAAACTGCCGCCTAAAATAGCAACACTGAATTCCTGGGAAGTAGACTTTAAATGACAGCAAATTCTATGTAAATTTAATAGGACTTCCATTAAGCCTTCTCCATAATTATATAGTATTTAAATACAGTACCTTTATTTTGGTTTTGAATATCATGTAGATTAATGAATTATCTGTGTGGCCTTAAATTTCTTTCCTTTTAGATGTAACATCAAAATGATTTTAAAACATTAATGAGAAATAACTCGCAGTTTCCCACTCCCGGAACTTCCTTATAGGCTGTGTAAGCTCTCAGTTCTCCCTGATGTTTGCTCCCTTGGACAATTTAATGTGCTCTATAAATTCTATTAATATAAACCTCTTCTAGTGTAATAATAAGATGTTAACAGTTTGATTCAGTCTAACTTTGAATACAACTAGTATGATGACTACTTTTCTAATTTAAAAGAACAAATCCCACTTGTAGCTTTAATAAATTCCTTTTATTTCCATGTCATTGATTGGAAGAAATATAAAGTAAAACCAGTAATGTCATTCAAAGGGCAGAGAAGCAATATCGAAGAGCAGAATGGGTTTGCCATAAGGTGAATATCAACGAAGAACTACTGAACTACCCATCAGTTTGCTATTTTTAATACTGTGAAAGGTAGTGAATAGTTAGAAACCAGAAGTCCAGTGCAGTGGTTATACATCTCTCAGTAGTATATAAATTTTGATTTTTTTCCTTTTCCATATTTATTTTATTCACTATTCTTGGCCAGAAATTCTAACATAACTGCAGAAGGTTCAAACCATGACTACTGTTAAGCCACATCTAGGAAACTGGTTCCATTCCAGGCCAATATGGAAATGGGTCTGTTCTTTCAAAATCACTTCATCTCTTCAAACTCTCAGAAGTTCCTGAATTTTCAATCATTTGCTCATTAATTCATTCAGTCACAGTCTATTAAAGAACCATTAACTTTAACTTGTAAAGGAGGAAAGAATGGTCTAGTTATAATCATACTACACATGCAAAAATAAACTTCTAGGATTGCTTTAAGCTCCAAGTCTCCAAGAAATTCTCTGAATGGAGAATGACGTGGCAGAGCCTGAATCTCCTTGAAGTCCAACTCTACTAAGATATGTATTCCTAGACTAAGGTTAAGTCTACAAGGAGGACATGGAGAAATACCGGACTTTCTTACACACACACACACGTGTGCCCGCACACCCACCACCCACCCCTAGTCCCAGGCACAGAACTTCTAAAACCCTTGTAACAGGCTAACTATACGAGCACTAGGAACATCTTTTGTTTCAATATTTGGTATTGACCCTGGTTTCTTACAGAACTCCTAAAGTCCCTGGAATTTCCTGGGTGACAGGAGTGTCTTTTGTGGATAACTTCAGGGTGGGGGTGAGTTACCTAAGACCAAGCCATGCTTAGAAGCTTAGAACGTTCCACTCCCCCCAACCTCAATCTCCTGGGAAGGGGAGAAGGACTGATCACTGACTTAAGAATTGACCTGTCTAGATGATGAAACCTCCAAAAAAACCTCAAAACTATGGGATTCAGAGAGCTTCTGAATCACTGAATACATGGATGTACTGGGAGGGTGATGCACCTATGTCTGACATTGAAGCTCTGCATCCCTCTCTTCCCTCCCCGCTTTTTGCCCTACACGCCTCTTCTATCTGGATGCTCGTCTGTACCCTTTGTCACGTCATTTTATAATGAACTGTTTTGTTATGTGGTTCTCTAAGTTCTGTGAGCCATTCTAGCAAATATAAAACCCAAAGAAGGCACTGTGGAAAACTCTGATTTATAGTGAGCTAGTCAGTGGTGACAGCCTGAGACTTGCAACAGGTGTCTGAATGAGGGCAGTTTTGTGGAACTGACCCCTTTACTTGGAAGATCTGATGCTAACTCCAGGTAGAGAGTGATAGAACTGAACTGACTTGTAGGACAGCCAACTGGTGTCACTGAGAATTAATTGGTGTGAAAAAAACTGATACATTTGATGATCAGAAGCATCAGGAGTATTCTGTGTGGGAGTAAAGGAAAACACCAGAATGTTTTCTGCAAGTTACTAATATTTCTCCTGCCCAATAAACCTTACTGCATTATGTTTTCTTTATGTCAGTTGACAATTTTCTCTCCCAAAGCATTATTCAAAGCACATTATTTCACTAAGACATTATCAATGGCATTTTATTTAAAAGACAGACATTAAATTGTGTCTAAGATAACAAATCAAGACAAAAATAAACATACAATGGTAACCACCAAAAGAACCAAAGAACAAGGTCTTCACACTGTTGTTTCCTAAGGTTAATATTAGTAAGCAGCCTTTTACCCCCATTATATACCTTTTTTTATTTTCATAGTATTTTTTTTAAAAAGAGGTTACAAATAAATCTACAGGTGAACACATAATGCTGTGTGTGTGTGTGTTATATGCCTTACCATAAAATTGTACACATGAAACTTGATTTCATTAACCAATGTCGCCAAAAAATTTTTTGATCTAACTTCTTACTGTCTATTTAGCTACTGCAATAATTGTACATTTTAATCTAAAAAATAAACTTTACCTCAATATTAACTATTAATAAATGCTGTTAACTTTTTTGAGACTCTTACAACTATCCCCTTGTCTCTTTAAAACATATTAGACATTTTCAAAAGACAAACAGGAGTATGAGTTTGTGTATATACATACCAACTACTATTAAAAACGTAAACATAAATTATTTTTTTAAGTAGTGAAATATCTGATTTTCTAGGTCACCCAGGGCCAGGAACTAAATTTCCTTTAAGCAGATAACAAACCTTAATGACACATCCTTTTACACACACCCATCTCACTGGGTATATTTGGTAATTTAACAAGACTTAATATATGTTTTCGGTAGAAAGGTTTTAAGTATAGGAGTATCATTTCCAGTTGAGGCAAAAAACTGGCCATCACATTTTTAACCAAAGGCATGACTAGATACCTAGACAAAATTAAATATGACTTGTCATATTCGCCAATAAAGCCAATTATCAAAGCAGAGCCCAGAAACGAAAGAGAAGGGGAGTAAAATTTTAGAAAAACATTAAAAGAATCTGTGAATTCTTTTATTAGGTTTAACTGCGTGTTATATGGTGAAACACGATAGTACTGCATTCATTTCACTACTATGTATAGAGCACCTCCTATATATGCTAGGCATCATTTCAGATGCTAAGGAGCAGTAAAGAAAACTTGAAGTTTAATTCTAGTGGAGAAGGACAAACAAAATGAGTACACTGTAATATATGGGGACCTTCTCCTCTCAATTTCTCAACCTATTATAAAACTTACAAGATATATTTACATTTTAGCACTGTAACCAGATTCATTGATTGCAAACACCAGATAGGAACTCCAAAAAATGAGATTTATTGAAAATATTAATTCACTCAGAAAAACCTGGTCAGTGAGATTTTCAAAGTAAGAAACCATAGCCATCTGTCTTTAGATCAAGAATACTCCTACCTGATTAAGCTTGTTTCTGGAACCTGTTTCAACAACTTGTGGTCAAATATGGTCAATTTCTAGCTCCAATAAATGGCTGGATACATATTAATCAGGACTTCCACTGATTTTACTTATAAATAATAAATAGATATGAATGACTGACAGGATGGTTTTCAACCGTGAGGCAGAGAGATCTACAAAGAAAATTCATACAGTCTTTTTTTTACTGCCACACGATAGGGATGTTGAAGCCTACTTTATATAGACAATGGTTATTCACTGCATTATGACACCACATTAGTCTAGATCCTGGCTACCAATTTTGTGGATTGTTTTATTTTATACTCCCACAACCATTTACTATTCCTCCAAGGTCAACTGCTATACTTGGATGGTTGGGTCTGCAGAGGCTCCAGAATCAACTGACATGCAGAAACATGGTAAAGAATTCTTAGGCCTAAATATGGATTCCCTGGGGTATATTTCAATCTCACCCATTTTTTTCAAGGTCATTTTATTGCAGTGCTGCTACTGCCCTTTCCTTTGACTAAGTCTTCGTATTTCTTACATCAAATTTCTGTTAGAAGAGAGTTGAGGTATCCTCCTCTATAACAGAAAGACCTTAGGCTGGCTCCTTAAGGAAACTACCCACAAACAACCATCCCCAAAGTGCTGCATAAAGTGAATCCAGTTACTATATCCCAATTGGTATCGCATTGCTTTTTTATTTAAATAACTATGGGGGCCATTTTCCTACTCCACCGATTCTAAATTCCATACATAATTATAAAGACCCTACTTACAGAACTCATAATTGATGACCTTAACTTCTCATTACTTTACAACATGCATCACCACTTAACCTGATGCAATACATTTGTTTTCAGTGAGGTCTTCTTTGATTTAAATGTTTGTCTAATGGCTTTCCCTCCCTTTCCTTCTCCTCCAGCATCTATCCAATTTTCAAGACCCAGCTCAGCTCTTTCCTTCTGAAAGCCTTTACTACACAAACCAATCAGTGATGCTTCTACTCTCCAAAGACAGCTAGTAAGTAATAAACCAGTCGTTTTATAGTCCTAGAAAATACAGTACAGACAGGTTAAGTAACGTACCCCAAACTAGCCAATGACAAAGGCTAGACTATAATCCAGACCTTCAAACTCAAACTCTAAGGTTTGTCTGTTCTTCCAAACTCTTAATATTATTTCCAATAACTAATTTAACCATATCCCTTTCATACTTAAAAATTCCCAATGGATTCTCCATACCTATATATTTTAACCATTATCCAAAGTCAATCCATCCTTCAGAGCACAGGTCAAGTGCAATCTAATCCATTCAAATTTCTTTTTGACAGTTCTAACTCATATTGATTTTCTCTTTTCCAAATTGACTATATTTTAATCAATATCACACAGTGCAGTGTCTTTTTTACTTTGCACGTGGTATCTCATTTATTCCCCAAAACAACTCAAAAAGGCAGGATGATCTTAGCCATGGTATATGAATGGCCCTAAGATATTAATTTGCTTACATTTATACAATTATTTACAGTATTTACTCCACAGACAGCTACAATTTAAAACTATGTCACCACCCCCAAAGTCTATGCTTTTTAAATATACCATATTGCATGCACGCGCGTGCACACACACACACACACACACACACCTCCCTATAATTCTTTTTTTAAAACTCAAATTCAGGACTCATTCTTGATTCTTGGTCCAGAATTATTTCAATTATAATCTATAGATTTTTCTTGTTATAGGAGTCCATCCTTTTCATTCCTTTAAAACCACAGTTAACGTAATTCGAATCTATTCCTGAGCAACAAGCAAACCCAAACTCATAAACTTTCTTTAAAACTATCATTGTCAATGTAATAAGACACAAAGGCAGGCTGAGAAACTATGCCAGATTATATTCAGTGTATGACCTTGCAATGAATCCCAGATTAGGGCAAAAGAACTGCTAACAATTTAGGACAACTGGCAAAATTTGAATATGGGATATACTAAATAAAAGTATTGTATCAATATCATTAAATATCCCTAAACATGATCACTGTACTGTAAAAGAAAATTTTTTTAAAGAGATATAAGTACTTGGTGGTAAAGAATCATGATGTGCACTATTCTCAAATGGTTGAGCTAAAATAATGAGATAAATAAAAATAATGATAAAAGAGATGATTAATGGCAACATAAAGCAAATGTGCAAAAATGTCAAAAACTGGTAAATCTATATAAAAGAGCTCAAATTTACAGAAAAACTGAAACATACTGTTGAGAAAGGAATGCGTAGTCATATAAATCAGACACTGACAAACATTTTCTGTAATGAACCAGGCAGTAAATATTTTAGGTTTTAAGGGTCAGTCTGTCACAACTACTCAATGTTGCCACAGAAGCACAAAGAAAGCCTACAGACAATAATACAAACAAATGGGTGTGGTATGTTCCAGTAAAACCTTATTTACAAAAAGCCGGCCTTAGTTTGCCAACCCATGACATAGATAAAAAAGACTGGCCATGTGTTGAAAACTGTTGGAGGCTAAGCAATGGGAACATGAGATGTTTACTGTATTACTCTTTTACGTATTTTAAAATTTTTCATAATGAAGTTTAAAAATAAAACCTTTTGCTGAGAAAGCTTCCTACTACATAGATCTCTCTTCCCTTCCAGATTACTGCTTCTAGAAAAGTTCCAATTTGACTTTATGCATCTTTCTTCTAAGATTATCCTCCCTAAATAATGTGCAATTTTTTCAACCAGATCAAACTCATATATATAGAGTGCATGTTTCTTGCATTAACTTTCTCTTTAAAGTCTAAAGTCCTTGGGGAAAAGGGTCTTATCTGGTAGTTAAAATAAATTTGGTGGCCTAACAGGCTGATGTAGTGCACCTTTTATCATTGGCTCTGAACTCAAGTCTCACTTTGGCACATGGGAAATGAAAGTTTCAAAACCACAGTGATCCTGTTTCTTGTGCGGTGTAAGGAAAGCCTGTTTTTTGTAAAACTACCTTCATAATCTGACACATCCTTAGATTTTATAAGATTTTTCATAGCTAAAGAAGTAAAATCAGTGAAACTTGCAACTAAGAGCCAGAGATTACTTGAAACCTATAATGAGGTAAGACTTGAAGGCATACAAGAACGACCCTCATCCTCAATGCCACAGATGAAAAAATGATAATCCTAGCATTTGATTTAATCAATGTGAAGTCAAAACTATGAAGTGCATTGAAAAACTATAGCAGTATTAATAAGCAGTTTTATTATATTAATCTAAGGCATACTTATAATTACAGTATATCTGGACTTTTAACAGATTCTACTTCTGAGCACTACTGTCAAATTCAGTTATTCTACAATACTGTGTCTATTAATTAAAATACATTCAAGTAGGTATAGGATATACAATTCAAATATTTCCTCCTTTAAAATAAGATGTACAAAAACACATAACTGCTATATATTAAGACAAATGTGGTAACACTATTAGTCAAAGCATTGAGGAACATAGATAAGATTACTGCTCCAGGTTAGAGATGACAATAGAGAAAAGCAGCATATCCCTTGAAAATAGCAAACTGATCCAAATCCCTTAAATGTTGTTGTGAGATTTACCTCTAACACAGATGTTAAACTTGGCCCTATACATGCTAATCTGCACTCTTGTGTGATCGAAGATGACAGATCTCCAGACCGCGATGTTAGAATCCAAAACACTGCAAGTTCACCAACAATGAACCCACACTGCTGGAAATTCAGCTTTCCTGGGCTAGCTTTTACCTATTATAGTCAAGTTTGAGGAAAAACAGAGCTCTGAGATCAATGGTGTCTGCCTGATAGAGCTCAAAGCGGCAGTTGCAAAAAACAACAGGTCTTTAAACAGTAATAATAGCTGCAAATTAAAGCACAGATCACCACATATGTGCAGGAAGGACTGATAGTCAGATACCAGTCTTTTCATGCTCTCACAAATGTCAAATAATTAGCATCAATAAGGTCTTCATCTTCCAATTCCAATAGTATTCTTATAAAATATGCTAATTCCAGTTAAATGTGGTATACTCTTTAATATAATAAATAGCCCTCTAAATTTAATAGGGCTGTTGAACACTACAGGCAAGTCAGTCATAGGCAAACATCCTGTACTGCAATATTTCCCCCATATTCTATCCTGTAATACACATGCCTGTCTTATATAAATTAGTTGAGGAGAAGTGACCCTTCTGGAAGGGTCGTGGGTTAGAGACCTGTGAACAAAAGCAACCTTTAAGAGGTCCATTCAAAAACAAGAGAAGGAAAAGAAACCTTTATAGTAGAGTTTAGTAATTTTTAATGTACAGTAACTTCAGATGAAACCTCATATACACTAAAAATAATACTTTTACCTTCCTTAAGCATAAAAATTTAATGTACACAATTTTTTTTTTAATTTAAGCCTTAAAAATAGTTATATAAAAACAGCGTCTTCACTTTATTCAATTTGTACCCGTTGCTCATTGAGGCACACCCATACTAACATCACAGAAAGAAAGCTTTTGTTTGAAGTCATATGTTCCCAACCAAGATCCAGGCTAGGCTCAAAGTGAAAATTTTGGAATAATCTTTAAAATAAGAAAAAGCCCCTAAAATGGAGCAGACAAGATAAATGTTTAAAATAACAGGTTACGTCCCAATTTTTTCCTCTCTATTTTATAGATCATTCTAAAATCTCGCTTCAAAGAAATAAAGACATCAATTTTTTTTCACATTCTCAAATCTATTTAAAACAATATATTTTGAGAGTCTTATCACCAAAAGGTCCTTATTCTGCCAGGTATTTAAATTAATTTGCCTCAATCGGCTTAAGTAATATCAGCTTTCAGACCTTAAAACATACAACAAAAATATATCTATTTTAAAAGTACAAATATGCACTAGTACATTTTCTTCAACCCACAATCTACAAATCACAATCACGCACAAATGTGATGTTAGACTAACATTTCAATTTTTAGTTCTCACCAAGTTTCATTCTTGCTACAGTGCCTCATTCCCACTGTTCACTGGGTTTTCCAAAGTCAAAGAAACCAAAAAGAAAAGAATTAGCTCAAGCAATGGAATCAATTTTCAGAATAATAAATAATATTAGCTAATCAAAAACTATAGTACTTCTGTTGTTTAATTCTTCAAGACAATAACCTATTTTCACCTACTTTCTGCTACCTGACAGAAATCTGAGAAAGAACAACTCTGAAGAGAAAACCCTTCATAAACGTGAAAGCAAATTAGAACAGGAAAATAGAAACCCTTCAACCTTTGTTCTATGCAGAATTCCATTCTGTAATTATAATGACAAAACAGTTCAACCTCTGGAGTTCCTCCAAAGATGAGCTTTCATGTGAGAGTGCCCGTTTTACTAAATTATTAGACAGCTCTAATAGCTTCAAGGTGTTTTCTTCTCTAGGACTGAAGTGCGTCGTCTACCTGTACATTCTACTTCCGGCACCTAGAGCTACACAAAGCATGCTTAACTCTGCTCCAAATGAAAGTCTTTAGGGACTGGAAGGACCTTCTCCATGTCTCTCACTCCCAATTTCCCATTTTAAACGTTATGACATATCAATTATAAAGCCTCCTCCGGTTTGTGTCCTTTTAAAAACATGACTCCTGACATGGAACAGTACTTTATTCATAGTATTTTTTCTCCAATACTTAGTAAATGCATTCTTATTATGAACAACAAGTTGGGAGTAGTCAGTAAAACTCAAAATCTCTCCAATCACTAACAAGGAGAAAGTACAGATAAAATTTCACAAAAATCACGGACAAATGAGAGCTCAGACAGCTGGATATCCATATGGGAAAAAAAAATGAAGTGGAATCCTACTTCATTCCATATAAAAATTAACTCTAAATTGATCAAAGACCTAAGTGACTTTGGATTAAGCAATGGTTTCGTAAGTGCATTACCTCAACACTTGCAAGAAAATAATAAACTGCCATCAAAATTTAAGTTTTTCACTTCAAAAGACACCATCAAGAAAGTGAAAAGGCAACCGACAAAACGGAAAAATATTTTTACAAAGCATGTAAGGGTTTTGTGTCTAGAACAAATAAATATTACAAATCAATAACAGAAAGGCAAATAACCCAATTCAAAAATGGGCAATGTATCTGACTAGATATTCCACCAAAAATGATATAGAAATGGTCAATAAGCACATGAAAATACATCTGACATCATTAGCCATCAGGGAAATGTCAATCAGAATTACCACTTTCCACTCATCATTAGAAAGACTGCCAACAAAGACAGGAACAATGGTTGTAGACAATGTGCAAGAATTAGATTCCTTGTCCGCTGCTGGTGGGGATGTGAAACACAGCCACTTCGGAAAAGTCAAGCGGTTCCTCAATTATTATTATTTCATTAGAAATAATCATTAAAATTAAAAATATATATATTTAGCATAAAGCTGATAGGTACCATTAAAAGATTTCATAAAAATGAAAACTACATTAGGAAATGTTTTCTTTCTATACATATATCACTAATGACTACAATAACTCATTTTTAAATTCTAGGTGGCAACCAGTATACTTGATGTACCAAGGAGATATGCTAGCAATTTTCTTTATAATTACCACTGACAATTAAAATAGCTCACTAAATTCTTCAACTTCTAGATTTTCAAATTTTCAAGAAAAAACTAACCATTCAAACTAAGATTTTAAAATCAAATAGTAAGTTGGAGAGCACTGTCTTTTAATCAGTTCTAAATTCACCATTAATCATCAATAACTTCAAAGAGAATGATCACACACCAAAAAAAGTAAACTATCAAAGCTGATACAGAAGCTGCATTTTTTTCAAAAGGTAATAATAACAGACTATAAATTCCCAGTCCTCTCAAAACAAGAAAAAATTTGTAAAAGCATACATTGCTAGATTCCACCCTAGACTTTCTGATTCAAATGCTAGGTCTGGGGTGGAACCAAAGATTTGCATTTCTAACAAGTTACCTGGAGATGTTGATGCTGCCGAGGGCCACACACACTTGGAGGCTTAGTACAGTGTACAATCCTGATTAACATAACAATATTTTTTAATGCAAAAATCGGTAGTATTAATGATCATCCTATCATTTGTCATCAAATGTCACCTACCAAAGTTTATGTAATAAAATTAAGGCACATCAAAGAAGCTTTTTATCTTTAGGACTTTCTCAATGGTGTTTGCTCCAATACGGTACATGCTTCTATTAACATGCCTATGAGAAATCTTTCAAGCGTTTCATCACCCGTACTGCATCCATGACGCCTTGATAGCCCTAGCTGGAAATAAAAGCTTACTCCTTTGAACCTAAGTCCTCACTTGTACCAGCCGTAAGATTGTATTATTTGTTTAGCTATCTGTAGTCAAGACTTATCTCACCTATTAAATAAGTTTCATGGTGGCCTCGGAGTTCTTAGCACTGGCTCTCCAAAAGTAATGAATAAAAAAGCGTTCAGTGAATAATTGAAATGAGTAATATTTAATTTCATTGCTGAAAAAAAAAAGGGCAGACAAGGTCAAGCTTTACAAAGAAAGGAAATCAAAACCAAATCCTTTTTAAATGACTACACATATTATACTATTTAACAATTTAGGTACAGGTTTATGAATAAAAACACCAGGAGGCTCAATCTAGCGTCAACAATAACTTATAATACAACCTTTGAGTTGGTCAATTAACCTACTTTGCTCAAAAAATGCATTCACAGTCCAAAATTAGGCTATTTGTTTTAAAGATTAATCTGCCACAGACAGATTACAGTATAGGACCTGCTGCTCAAGCATAATTATTTCCATAATGTATTATTTACATTAAAAATATCTCTGTTATGGTCTGTACTAAACTTGCTGCCACTTGACCTATAGGAGAAAGGCTCAGCTTATATATACTGTTTTCTACCAATTTCCTTGAAAACAAGAATCACCCTTCTGTGGTATCGCCAACATTAAAGAGTACAGCAAAGAATTAAGCAACACTTTGAAAACATTTGAAATAATCTGAAATTCTCCATTATTGTGAACTCTAATTCTTCTATATTGCTACATAACTCCTTTATATTATCTTTCATCTGTGTATCTACCCTTAGTAGACTGTGAGCTCTTTCAAGGAAAAAGGCAGGGAGACAATGTTTTTTACATCCCAATACCTAACCAGTGTCTAGGTTATGTAGTAGGTGCTCAAGAAATTCACAAAACCATTGTTGTCTTTCACAACCTTACATATCAGTATCTACAGTTAGCAATTTAGGAAAGAGACTCAGCAGCTCGAAGAACTCAAGTCCTACAAGGAA
Organism: Cynopterus sphinx; assembly: GCA_030015415.1. NCBI lineage: Eukaryota > Metazoa > Chordata > Mammalia > Chiroptera > Pteropodidae > Cynopterus > Cynopterus sphinx. The sequence continues at coordinate 35,973,521 of CM057380.1, forward strand.
GACATACTATATTTGGAGTTCTATTTAACTGATGATGGGCTGCAAGATCAGAAAAAAATGAAGGGATTCCTTTCTGAAAATCAGGTCAATTTAAGGAGGTTGGGATTTTTTTGTTTAAACATATACAACAGGCAGTTCTCATTTTGTGTAGCAGTGTGGGACCACAAAAATGACCATGTCAGATGAAACCAAAAAAAGTAACCTTAATCAGGAGGAATTGTTCTATGACCTGTAAAACTGTCAAAACATTAAAAATTGCCAATTATAAATGTATAATAAAAGTAATATTCATTTAGTATATTGTAATTTAAGAAATGAGAACCACTGTAACCTAAAGGGCTTCATTTCTTTGTGAATAACTTATCCAGCACTTGTCTCTTCTCATAACTTACAATACAAAGTGAGCATCTTTTATATTTTACACATTTTGGTGAACTGTCACACCTTAAGTTGGGACAAGTTTCTAACATTTTATCCCTTGCACTTTCAACGTCATAAAATCTCTCTGAGAAGTTTCATTACTGAGAAGTGTTTTTGTCAGAGTCATTTCCTCTGGGACATCGTCCTTTTCATCAGAATCACTTTCCTCACTGGTCTGTAAATTTGCCTTCATTAATTTCCTCTGACTGCACAGCTGGTCTCCTCAACAGTGGCAGTGGGAACACCCTATTCTAGAACTCCATTTACATTTGATTCGAATTTCACTTCCAGCATTATCACTTTTCATTTCTTCATTACACTTTCATTTTTATTGACATTAAGGTGTGGTTTAGTAAAAGTAAAGTGATGCTCAGAAGACATTAGGCCTATTGAGGAAAACAAGTGACATAATGGGGGGAAATTTTTAATGGCCATAAAAATCAATTAGATTATATAATTTTAAAAATCTTCATGCAGGAATCATGATATGCACAATCAAAAGGCATGACTAACTGTAGAAAATAGTTACAATTATATCCCAGATATAGAATTCACTTCCTTTATATACAAAGAGATCCATAAGAAAATGATCCTTCATTCACGGACACAGGAAATAAACAGATTATTGGAGAGTAAAAATTTTTAGGTCTGAAACATGAAAAGACTCCTAAGAGAAATGCAAATTAAGATTTCACTGAGAACTTCTGATACTACCTGGATGAATCTCAGATATAATGCTGACCAGAAGAATCCATATATAAGGACACATACTGTATGACTTAAAAGAAGCATGAACATAATGAACTGATGATAAACGTCAGGATAATAGGCTATCTTTCCAGAAGCTGAGAATGGAGATGAATGGAGATGTCCGGAGTAGTGGAACACAACAGGTGTCTGTCTTTGTTAAACCCATCAAGCTATATTTTGTGCCTCTTAATGTTATTATATATGTTATGGGATGAAACATAAATCATTAAAAAAATATGATAGCATTTTTTTTTTTTTAATCAGCCAGTTTGGTGAAGAGAAAAAGCACTATAACACTTTGTAGTAATATACTCAAACACTGCTGGTAGGTATATCTACAACCTCCCTGGAGACAATTTGGCAGTGAAACTTAAAAATGCAAATTTCTTTTGACCTTAAAACCCCACTGGGGGGAATTTATCCTTCAAATATGTTTGCATACATGCAAAAGAACTTACGCACAAAGTTAGTCACAACAGCATTAGCAAAAGAAATGAACCCACTGTCCATCAAAAGGGCCTGGTCATACTGATATACTATTTAATCAAAAACAGAATGACGAAACCCTGCAGATACCAATAAGAGCATGATCACCAGGACATATTTTTAGGCGAGAAGGGGAAGGATAAAAAAAGCAAGACAATGTATATAACATACACTATTTTTAAAAAGTTGGGAGAAAACATTAACATTTGTTTATATTTAACAGTATCATCTCTGGAAGGACACCTAAGAAAATAATACTGGCTGCTCCAGGGAGGAGAACCAAGTTGCTAGAAGGGCAGATGCCAGGGGATTTTTCAATGCATATACTTTCATACATGTTAAACTTCGAGCCATATAAAATGTTCAAATGTTCACAACAATGAAGTTAAAAATAATAACCTAAAAGGGAAGCAAAACAGAGACCCAAAGAAAGATGATCAGAGCCTAGATTAAAATTACTGCTAATAACTCCTCAGAGAAGGAGTATCCAGAAAGGTTTAACAAAAAAAAAAAGGCTGCAATATTTGTGATTTTAGATGTACTATGAAATCGTAAAATTACTGATACTGTGAGGTCAGTGACACAACAGCAACAGGAAGCTACATTTCAGAGGATATAATGAGCCTACTTAGCAAATCAGAGGCATCTGTTTCAAGATATCTATTTGACTATTTGACATGAATCCAATAAGAAATGAGAGTTCTAAATACTTAAGTACAAAAGGAAACAGAGGAATGGACAAGGCAGAGGCCCCAAAAGTTATGGTTAATGTACAAACAGCGAGCAGTTAAGAGGCAGAATTTTGAATGTTTTTCGTACCTATATTCCTACCACCACATGTTGAAAGGTTATGTTAGCAAGCATTCACTATAATAAGGTTTTTCGTCATCTCCTACTTCTACTACACTGGTACAATGGGAAGAAGTCTGGTTTTGGAGCCCTTATGATTTAGGTCCATATCTACCTCTTCCAAGTAATTACTAAAAACAGCCTTGAGAGTAATACTTAACTTCTGAGCATCAGATTATATTTCTTCAGAACAGGAATATTACTATCTATAGTATCCTCATAAAAATTAGAGGTAATATACATCAAAAAAAAAAAAACCACAATGTTTGGTGAATAAGTTAGTAAAAAATGGTAGTTATTTATCATTGCCTCACTTATTTGTAAAATTAGTGAAATTCTTTTTATAGGAGATAGTTAAGAAAGAATGCAAAAACGTAAACTACCTACGTACCTAATCATGAAGACCCTTAAGGGGAACGCAAGGAGGAATGAAGAAATAAAAGCAGAGCAGAATAGCACTCACTTTATACCCATTTCTTATCAGTCACTGCTTCCTGACCTCAACACTGCATAAAGTGCCTGGTCCTTCCCAAGAAACTTAGGTGGTAAACCTAAAAGATTTTCTTTTAAAAAGTCCTAAATGAAAAAGATACTTTTAGTCATTCTGAATATCCACTGTCAAATTATAAACTCATTAATAAAATTATTGATTTTATTTTATTCCAACAGACATGATTCCTGCTCTAGTGGCCTTTATATTCTAGTGGAAGAGAAAGATAAACATGTAAATAAAAAGTATGCTGAGGAGTAATTCCAACAGGCCTGAACTGGCCTGTGTATATTCCTGAAATAAGTACCTGGCACAGCACTGACACCTGGTTAAGGCACAAAGCATAAAAATTAATAATGCTGCTTAGGAGACATGGGTCCAATGAGCTCTGGACTGTCTGTACCAGTTTGTCGGCACTGTTTACTGTTCACATCGATGGTTTACACCTGGTTTTGGTGAGACTCCAAGAGAGTTCTGCCATTATGGCTAGTTCCATAGCACAAATAAGCCTCTGTGGTCAGCAGGATATAAGTCCCAGCTGAGACTCCATTGTAGGCTCCCTGGTTCCAAGGCGTTTCTTACACACTTTCATGATCCTTATCTAAGAGAGAAAGCATGTCCAATATAATCCTGCAGAGAGCAGAGAGTGGTCAGCTGGAGTTCCCATGCAGCCTCTTCAGGCCTACTACTTGTGAGGCAACCTCTGGTTGTGATGTATAGTCTTACTTCAAAGCAGTTGCTATACTGCATCCTTTTTAAGCAATAAACCATAGGCTGATCAACACTCTTATTCTGGGTCCTATAAGTTTTCTTTAGCCATCAATCCTGCCTAACTATCACTATTAGTGGAATGGTTAAAAGGCAGGGGTGGGGGAGGGGGACACAGATTACAATAACTGTGATAAAGAAAAAAAAATGATCTAATAGTGAAATGCCATAGGATCAATGAGATTACAGAATACAGCCAGGAAAGAAGGGATAAATGAGAAGAATCCAAACAAATGACAATGAAAGGTAAGAGTAGACCAAGCAAAGAGTACAGGCTCAGAGGTGAGAACAAGTTTGACTCCAGCAAAAGATAACAGTGGCTAGAGTGGTTAAGCAAGTGACAAATGGCAGAAAATTAAATGAGAGGCAGGTGGGGCCAGATCAAAGAGGACCTTATAAATCTGAATTTCAATTAACCTAATAGCTTTCTTATTGGTCTTGCTGCCTTTATCTGATCACACAGCCCTTCACCTTCACTCCAACCTTTACATTGCCTTCCGAGTAAACTTTCTAAAAGGTAAATATAATCACATAATTTAACTGCTTAAAATAATGAATCCAAAATCCTTGGGAGGACATTTTCTTTGTTTTATAATTCTCTCCCAAATCATAGTTTCAAGATATGTGCCCTAAACCCTAGTCACACACTGCTGCAAAGTTCCTTTCAGTTTTTACACAAGAGATGTGCCCAGTAAACATGCTCCATGTTGGATGACAATTATGAACCAGGTATATTGTCTCTCTGGAATTTGAAAATAATATACACACCCCTACACACACACTCCCCCCTCCCATCCCCTGCTCTTCCCTCCCTCTCCTTCACCTCCACCCCCAACACTGTATTGGATATCTGTTGTTTTTGGCTGCCAGCACCTAGTCTACTGCAGTCTTGGTTGGATTTTCAGAGTGTCCTCCCCTACCCTGGCCAAAGGATGGAAACATAACTTGAACAAGGAAAATCAGGCTCCTAGATACCTAAAATGGAGAGAGAAAAACTATGAAGGAAAATGACTGGGACTGATTATTAGCCACTGCCAAATCAGCCCACTGATTTCTATAACCTAAATTTCTTGTTCTACAGTTTTTCTTTGCTTCAATGAACTACCACACATCTTTCCTCTTTTTTGCTTCAGTTATTTGGAATCTAATGTCTGTTGCTTACAACCAAAAAAAAAAAAAAAAAAACCCAAAAAAACAAAACAAAACAAAAAAAACAGAAGCCAAGAAACCAAGAATGTGACAGAAATAAGCAGAAGTCACACTGCAGCAGAAACCATAAAGCAGAGAAGAGTAGAACCTAATCTAGTGGGAGCCAGAACTGAGATATGATAGCAGAGTACTGGACTTGGCGCCAGCACTGCTGCTACAGTCCGGAAACGAGAATCAGTTCCTCCTAAGACTGTCACATTGTACGAGATGTGCCAATTATCTATGGAGTCAGAAAATGAAAACCGGTTATCGTCAAAACAGTACTATAAGTCTCTGAAATGTCTAGCTTCACAGCTTTAAAATGATTCCTGTTTTTCTTTGTGTCCCTATGTATTCCTGAAGTAAAACTCCATTTCTGGAGAGGATCTGAGAAATCATGTTCCATAAAACTCAGAAAAAAGAAAAGGCACACCTGTAATTTGCCAATTCTGGCTTCCTCCTTTAGGTTTCTCTACCTCTTATATAGTATACTTAAGGGCAGTTCTGTGTGTCTCTATATTGATAAAGTGATACCTACCCTCCCTAAAGGCAATTCAGAATACTGACAGGTGGCATATAGTAAAAATAACAAAGATAATAAAAACCTTCCAATTATTAAATATCTACCCCACTCCTAGCACTGATGGGCACTTTACATGTTTCCGATCTTCACAATCAAGCTATCAAGATATCATTATTCCCAGTTCACAGCTGCAAAAACAGACTCCAAAAAAAAAGGAAGTTACCTAAAACCATTAAGCTAGAACCATCCAGGTCTACCTGAGTTCAAATTCCTCCATCTTCCCACTATTCTAACGGATCAGGATCTAAATGAGGGGTTTTCAACTGTTGGTCACAACCACTTAGTGAGTATGAAAACAGGTTAATGGGGCAGACCCTTTTTTTTATAAATGAAACAGACAATGAGTGTATCACATGAAGGTCAAATACTGTTTCATGAAATTCACCAATTTCAGTATTACATACATATATACAAGTCAGCAATGTAGATTAGATGTCTTACTGTGGACCAGAGACCAAAAAAGTCTGAAAGCTACCAACATAAATACTGACTTTATTACAGTTGTATACACTGACACATCTTGATTTTTCATCAAAGGCCTGAAGTTTAAAACATTTGGGCAGCAAAATCTTTCACCTAATATTCAGACATTACAAAAACAATGACAACAAGAAAAACAAGGCTCACAAGGTGTTATGTGAAAAAGTGTTAGAGATGTAAGTAGCATATTTTTCCCTTTCTAGCAAAATGTTAAAACATGCATGTCCATAGAAGATGGCAAAGAACTAAAATGACCTGGCTGTTCTTTCACTCTCTTCCCTCAAGCTTTTACTAAATCATTTTCAAAAATGATTCTTCGCTTTGCTATTCTTCACTAGAGGTAGCAACCCAATTTTATCAGTTTTCTGACCAGTTTCATGAATGACTGAATAAATATTCTCTGATACATACTGTCTCTTAAAAAAAAAAAGACTTCGCTCACATGTATAACCTTATATGCAAAAAAGAGGGGGTAGGAGGCACTCAGAAACTGATGGCCAGAAATGTCGCTGCGCTTGTTTATGTTTTCTCCTATAAGAAGCCATAAGCCCAGAGAGTAGCAGAGAGCATTATGGCAGAGACTGGAAATTAAAATGCTCTTTGTTAGTGGGAAAAATAGAAGATTTAAAAAATTATTCAAAGGCACAAAAGAAGTCATATACATTGAGAGTGAGATGTGCTCAGGAACTTATCTACCTTTTAAAAGCAGCCACAAATTAGTCAATTACAGTTCAAGGCAGCACACTGAATAAATGTATTTACCTCTCTTCTCTTCCAAGGTCCCACTGAAATAGCAGAAAAAAATTTAAAATTAAAATGAAACAATAACACTATTGCAAAACAAGAAAAGACGTCATTAGGCGGTCATAAATTTTAAAGAATTCTGGGCAGACAGAAAGTAGAAAAGATTCATTTCACAAAAAGAAACCACATATAAGACACTAAAGGCTTTCTAAGGACACCCTACAGAAATTCCAAGTTATAATCAAACTGATCCTAACTCTGAGGAGGAAAACAATTGAGGTGCTTCATCAGGGTGCTGCATTACCCTATTCTGAGCAGATGACCCCCTCCTCCTCTCACCCTGTGAACAGAACCCCTGGTGGTGGCAGCTTTTGCCTTTAGGATACAGCCAGAGAGCTGGTCTCTGTAAAGGAGGCATTTTTGCCTTGATTAGGCCTATGAGAGTAGCCAGGCCTGAGAGAAAAGCAGAGCAGAATGACGGAAACATCAGACCTCTAAAGCAAGGAGAAAAATAAAAGGGCAGCAGGGAAATGGCGGGGGGGGGGGGGTAGGAGAAGGGGACAGAGAGCAAGCTCTTAACGCCATCCAAGTTTACTATACCAAAGCAGTATAGCACTGCTCCCCAGCAGTACCTGACACCAGTTACCCAAGTGAGAAGGATGCCACTTTGCCCATTCCTCACCCACCCTCTTTGGAAGGTCAGATCTGCTTGCTGGTCTACACCTAATCCCGCTTCACACAACCCATTACACATTAAAACTAACATTCAGGATAGAGGCCTGCTGGAGGAAAGACTGCATACTGCAGGAGATACATTTCACCTGCCAATACTAACCGAGATCCACCAAACATGGGCGGAATCTAACAGCATAAAAGAGAAGCGAGACGAACAGAACACCGTTAACTGATAAAACAGAAATTGGGGGGAACGGGCACGACTAAACACCAAATTATTTATCTGTAACATAATTATAAACTGTGGCACCTGGGAAGGTATAGGCAATCCCCATTATCTGTGGATTACATAACTGTGAAATCTGCCTACACACTAAAATTTACATGTGACCCCAAAATTAATACTTGTGGCCCTTTCGCAATCTGCAGACACATACAGAGCAGGAAGCTGAGTTGCCTATCATGTATATAAGACAAGCACTCTGCCTTGTTTCAGCTCTCATACTGTCAAAAACATCCTTTGTGTGGTCCATTTAGTGCCATATTTTTCAAATTTTTGTGCTCTTTATTGATTTTGCTATTTTACTACCCCAAGCATAGTGCTGAAAGGCTGTCTGCTGTTCTCTAAGCACAAGACAGCTGCGATGTGCCTTATGGAGAAAGTGTGTGGGAGATGGGCTTTATTCATGTAGGCATTATAAGGCTGTTGGCCATGAGTGCCATATTAAAGAATCAACAATATATTTTAAATATATTTAAAAATATATGACTTTAAACAGAATCACACAAAATAACGTTATTTCTGACAAGCTGACAAAAAATGTTGTGACCAGAAGCTCGTAGGAACCTAACACTATTATTTTGCCTAAGAACAGTTCAGTACTTGCTAATTCAGCGTTCACAACAACCTTATAAACATAAATACTATGAATAACGAGAATTAACTGTGTACACATGTTTAAAAAAGAAGGATATAGGCAAAAATATTTATGTAAATCACTCCAATTTAACTTTAATGTGATTTTAAAATTTTTAATAGCTAATCAAGTTTTTTACAATACATGAAAGGGAGATATCTTCAAATTAAAAAATAAATATCAGCTAACCATCAATGAATACTTATGCATCAGGCACTATACTAACATCTTTACTTCTTAAATGTAAAAAGCACTTAGCTCAGTGCCTGCACACAATAAAAAATTCAATGAAATATTAACTTCTTATGATCTGTGAGGTGTTGAGTAAAGCTTTAAGGTAACGGGCATCTGAAAAAGTTACCTAATCTAGTTAGGTCTGGATTTAGCGAAGACACAATTATATAAGATGTGCCCCTGACAGTTTATTCAGGCTATGACAAAGTTAAATTATAAAGCGTGGTTGTCCGTAATGAAGTGCCTACCAAAAACGAGGCTTTGGGGACCAAGTGGACACAGCAGAACACTACTATGAAGGGCATGAGGGCAAGGGCAGTAAAGTGCGCCTACCACTTCTAACCACACTGGAGAGCTCCGAAAATAAAGCGACATTTGTAGTGTAAATTCTGACTCAAGGCACTAACAAGGAACAAGGCAGCTACTAAACGTGACAGAGGGATTCTTCTCCAATCTTCAGAGCAGGAATCGGCAAACTTTTTTCTAGAAAAAGGACAAAGGAAATGGCCTTTTTCAAAAGCCGTAAGGGCTGTTGTGAAGTGAAAGCCGTAAAACATATGTAAACAAACTAATGTGGCTGGGTTCCAATAAAGCTTTATATATGAAAATGCGAAATTTCATAATTTTCACATTTTCATAGATTATCATTCTTTTTTTCAATTACTTAAAAATATGTAAAGCATATTAAGCTTGTGGTTCATAAAAAAAAGCAAATATAGGCCATCTTTGGCCTGCAGGCAGTAGTCTGCCAGTCCCTGCTCTAGTGCTGTCAAGACCAAAATGCATAGTCTGAAATTGTTGACTGCTTAATCATAACATCAAGTGAGACCAAGCAAGGTTAAGGAAACAGGAACCTAGTGGTTCTCAAACTGGTTTGTCTGCAAGAATCTTGGAAAGTCCCTAAAATCATATTAGGACATCCCACCATATAATCTCATAAGATTTCTACCAGAGGTACAGAAACTACAACCTGTGGTCCAAATCTGACCCACTATGTTTCTGTAAGTAAAGTTTTATGGGAACAGAGACATGTCCATTAATTTATGTATTGTCTATGTTTACTTCAGCACCACGATGACTGTTGGGTAGTTTTTTCAGAGATGATAAAGCACATAAATGCTAAAATATTTAATATCTGGCCTCCTTACAGGAAAAGGTTGCTGATCCCTCATCTATACATAAACAACTCTAAGTACAGAATAGAGAAAAGGCTGACAGAGGGGACATAAGCCATCCAAAACAGAAAATTACAGCCTCTCAAAGTTCCCAGACCTAGAGCCTCCAGAATAAAAGTCCCTCAAAGTACCCTTCAACAGACTCTAGAATTACATCATAAATATTGTGATTTTCCTCTTGGCTTTCTACAAATGATCAACAATCACTTATGAGGGTAATCATGCACTTGGAACAAGGGAAATATCCTGACTTTTGGGGGACTATAAAAATCTAACTCTTAAACAAAGAGAACCTACATAGCACCACTGTAATGTTATATATATATATATATATATATATATATATATATATATATATATATAATGTCAGAATGAGGGATTATAGTAATCAAATGTCCATTTATTAGGGAGTGGATAAACCTTCTCAACTTATGGTAACTGGATTTCTCAAGTGCTGAATGTACAACTAAAGAGGGTAGTCTCAGCTGACTACCAACTGACAAAATCCCACACTGATGCCATGACAAGTGGAGCAGTGGGACAATACTGTATCAGGAAAGGTCAGATAGAGACCACTGGAGCTCTCCCTCCAAATGAAATACTGCATTTCCTGGGGGAATTATCAAAGACTTGAAAGCTGCATTTGGTTCATGAAGAACACACATATGTTCTTTTAAAATGACAGTATTTTAATCTTAATGACTACAAAAACAGCCAGTAATCCAAATTTGATCTCCTTGGAGCAGTACCTGGTATGCGGCTAAGGTCCTGGCAAATGGAACTCAAGAAGCAATTTGCTTTCATTTGGCTTGGAGAGCAGTATGCATTCACTACACTGCCTCAGGCTAAGTCAAGTTTCTAGCTTTCATCTGGCCTTAGTTATTTCACAACACCACTGAACATCACACTAGTCCACTATACTGATAAAATTAAGCCAATAGGATCTTATGAGGAGGAAAAAGCAGTACTCTAGAAGCCTTAAATCACGTATGCCAAAATACAGACGAAGTTCCAAAAAAATACAGGTTCCTGTCACCACTATAAAGTTCTAGGAATCAGTGGAGTGTTGCAGGTCAAGATATTCCCTTGAAATGAAAAACACATCATCACTACACCTTGTATCTCCTACAACAAAGAAGCAGAAACCTTGCTGAGCCTCTTTGGATACTGAAAACAAACACCGATTTAGGTGTGCTGCTTCATTTACTGAGTGATCTGAAATTCATCAATTTAAGTGTGGCCCAGAGGAAAAGGAAATTCTCTTCCAATCCAGGCTGCAGTAGAAGTGGCTCTGCCACTTGACCACAATGACTCTGACTGCAATGGAGCCCAAAGTGACAACAGATCAATGCCATTAAAGGCCACTGGCAAACCCCTCTATGAGAATCATAACAGAGATGCCTAGAGTGTTTAGGGCAAGTCATATCCTCTTTATCAAACCAAGATTTTCTTTTGGAAATAATTCCTGTACCTTCTGTTACAGAACAAACATCTAGTCACATGTAACTATAAAACCTCAGCTGTCCATCAGGAGTTATCTTCATCTGACCCACAGAGTTGAAGCCGATGTGACAGAAAAACTACATCATCAAGTGTAGTTATGGTACACACAGAACAGGATTCACTTTTTCAGTGTGCTTAATCTAATTCATTGCTATTTCTTCCTCACAAGGCCTATCACTATATAGGGAATTCTCTATGACCTACTGAGAAAGAAAAAATACGAGCCTGGATTACACTTGACAGCATTCATTACAAGCTGATATCACAGAGAAATTGATTCTTTTAATCATACTGCCCAATTTGGAATGGATCTTAAGAAAAGTTAACAGAGAAATCCTCCTTCTGGGCAGTATACTTCATGGTCCACAGTATCAAGAAAGGGGAACAGAATGAGGTTCATACCAATTTTTGAAAAAGGAATAATCATGTGGCTAGATTTCTACATCAGGTCCTCAAACCAAAAGATATGAATAATAATTTAAAGGTGAAATATGTGGATAGAGGACCTATTAGAAATGACCAAGCGTGAAAATATTTCTGTCCCACATGAAGGTTCACCAAAGCTCTGGAGGAGACTCTGTAATCATGTGAAATCACGTGAGACAAGACGATCTATTCCTTGAAAGTCAGTCAACATCTTTCCCAGAAATCTCAAGCCTAATCAATGGCCTCACAAAAAACAGCCACAGTAACACAACAACTCAACAAAATTGTACCAACTTGTACTTCTAAACAATACTGACTTAGTTACATTGCCAATGTGTCATCTTTTTCTAAGTAGTATAAAACAATCCTAAAAATTTTAATAGTTTACAACGTTTCTTAAACATTTGGGGCTTATAAGCACTTTATACTCAAAATTAAGCATCTCAAAGAACATGTTATAGAGTTCTAACTATATTCGTTATATGAGAAATTAAAATAGAAAATCTTTACAATGTTTATTATTTCACTTTAAAAATAAACCAATTACATTAACACAAATTATTTTAAAATAAACTACATTTCTCTCCCCCCACAAAAACAACAAAAGTTTAAGACTGTTTTACATTTTTACAAATCTCTTTAAGCTCTGCCTTACCAAAAGACATTAGATTACCATATCTGTGTCTCCATCCAATCAGCTGTAGTCTGTTGTTTTGGTTGAAATGTATGAAGAAACTCCAAATTCACACAGATATATACAGGCATACCTCAGAAATACTGTAGGTTCAGTTCCAGACCAGTGCAATAAATTGAGTATCGCAGTAAAGCAAGTTGTCATCTTTTTGCTAGTGCAGGGTCTTGCCCTCACTTTGTAAAAAATGCAACATCTGTCAAGTCCAGTAAAGCAAAGTGCAATAAAATGAGGTATGCCTATAGATGAAAGGGGAGAATATAACATAGCTTTTTCAAAGAGATATGAATATGATTATTTAATTCTATATCAAAATTCAACAAGTGATAGTCTTAAAAGTTCACTAAAGTGTGGCATCTTAAACCCAATTACCTTTTCGTACTCTTACATTAAAATCCATTAGTCTTGCAATATGAATAGATCTTTTACCCATGCAAAATTGTAAACATCGTTCAATCATAAATATTGGTCCACTGATTTAGGTATTATCTCCCAAATGATGGAATTTCATTATAAAGAGTCAAATTTTTTTTTTTTTAATTACATTCACCTGTATCACTACCATGTTTAGCAAAAAAGCCTTAATATTGGTACACTGTCGAGCTCGCATTGCCTGATAACTTTCCATAATTCTAATTTTCACTTGAAATCTGAGATTTTATCATTGGCAACATATACTGTCAGCTGTTTTCCTTGAAGTAAAGGCTCACTTTGTTCTTTTGAGAAAATGTCTGTCAAATATTCATGTAAGACTAACCCTACTGAATCACTGTTTCAAGTGAAAATGATATAAAAAGAGGTTAGCTCAGCTCATAAGTCAATTGCACAACTGCTTTTCCTTACAACAATCATCATAACTTCAGCATGCAGAAGTGCTTCATGAACACTTCGTTTCACCACAAAGACTTGTAAAAAGATTCATACTCAGGATCTAGATTTTTAAAATAACTTTTACTGCTTCATCAAGGACATTCTTAAGTAAAACTTTTCTTGTTTACTGTAAATATGTGGTACTGAAAAACACAGTTTGAGTTTGAAGTAACTGCAGGAATATTTCCTAAGGCACCAGCAGTTTTCCCCCACCATCACTCCTGAACCACAGTGCAAGGGCAACTTGCACTACAGTGAAAACAACACAGTGAAAAGAACACTTAGTGTTATTACTAAAATAAAGTTTTAATCCTGAAAGGGTATAAGGTTCAATAAACAGTGCTTTGGGAACTGTTTTACAAAAACAAAAACATCTTTCTCATTTTTTGTTATGTTGGCTTTGTGTTGGCTATAGATAGCTCCGAAGTTTTGTGATCCTGGCAAAAGAAACACCTTCATCTGTCATGCCTGTTTTTGTGGCAGAGGAAAATGATCAAAAATCGATTCATGCACTGGCTCCTGAAGCTTCTGCTTAGACATGATGTGTGTCACTTCTCATCTCCCACTAACCAAAGAGAGTCCCATGGCCAAGCCTGATATCAGTGGGAAAAAGCAAATACTTCCTGAAGGCAGAGACCCTGTAGAGGAAAGCCCAATAATGAAAAAAAGCAACTATTTTTGAATAAGACAGTCTACCATAAGCAGCAAGTGAGTCCCTCTCACCTCCACACAAAACAGTACTATATTTCACAGTGAACAAACAGCCACCTGGTAGCAAGCTGATAACACTCAGGATCTTTCCATCAGGAAGGAACTTATCTCTGTGAAATAGACACTTGGCTTTTGTAAACAACCTTATTCTGGCTACCTTGGAAACAAGTCCATTATTTATAACCTTGTTTTGAAGGGAGAATAATTTAGGTCCTTCTAAATAAGCAACTTACATATCAACTTAGAACAGAAATCTTTCAAAAATTATAGTTTTTAGGTAACAGCTTGTTACAGTTGCTTGACGTTTAAGTACAGAATGAGGTATATATGCTAATATGATAAACTTAAGTGTCTATTTTTGTGGACATACATCATATTCATCATGACTAAAACTTTGAGGAGACTTTAATTTGTGCATGGTTCTACATTTTATGATCTGCCACTTAATGTATTAATATCATTTCTAATTTAAAATTTTGAACTTAAAATACCCAGCCTCCTTTATAGCTAGGGACATAGCTATTTTTATCTTTAATATATTAGCTTCCAAGAGACTTTGATTTGCTAGTAAGCAAGGAGTAGAACTTCCATTTTTGCTTAAACTTAAGGCAGCAGATATATTTGGCTTTTGATGGTGACAGCAGCAATGTTAGCCATTTCCCAGTGGTTACAACATTACGTTGCTATCACTGAAAGAGCACCAGAGCCAACATAAGCAGCATTTACAGTCAAGGTGAGAACCTCACCCCTAGTGCTCAGCATCAGTGGCTCTCGCAAACCTAGTTTTGCAGTATGGTTTTGAGAAATGATCCCAGAAGTGTGGACTCAAGTCTCTAACACTCTCCAATGATTCTGTAATCTACCTGATATTCTTTAATAATTCCCTACTCTGTTTACAATAGCCAGGATAGGTTATTTATAATAAAGAACTATGATTTACAATACTTGCATTATTCCCATTTTACATATAAGAAAACTGAGGTCTAAGATGGTTAGTTCTCTGATATCAGGTTTCTTAGAACTAATAGCTTATTTTGCTAATTCCATATTATAATAACTTTACAATTACTTAAACAGTATAGGACCAAATCACTGTTCTAAAACAGGAGTTGACTAACTGTGGCCCATGGGCCTAATCCAACAACCTACCTCTGTACAATCCACAAGCTGAGAATAGTTTTTCCATTTTAAAATTCTGGGGTAAGGGGGGGATTGGTGTAAAAATTATGTGAACTTTAAATTTCAATGTCTAATATAAATAAAACTTTATTGGAACACATCCATGTTCACCATTTACATATTGTCTATGGCTGATTTCCCACTATAACAAGAATACTTGAATAGCTGCCTAAAATATTTACTACCTGATTCTTTACAGGAATGGTATGCCAATCTCTGCTCTGAAATTGTTCTAAAATAAATGAGGAAATGCCAATGTAAACAAATCTTAAAGTTGGTATATATGTACTTCCATCATCCTAGATTAGCTACTTCGAGAATGACAGGTAGCACTGCACAATTTGCCCCATAATTAAAATTAAACCACTTTCCTCTTACCTACCCCTTGTGCTGCTTTAACAAAAGTAAACATATTAAAATTAAAATATCAAAAAGAGTAATTTTCAGGACAATCAGGGTGCTGTTAATCAAGAGCCAATTGTACCTGGCTTTTCATATTCTCTAAAAATTGAAAAGGTCAACAGTAAGGAAGATATTTAAAAAATAACTGGCACTTTTTGGGGGGGGCAGAATTCAAGAATACAGAGGGGAAGAACAAATTACTGTCATAGAGGTTGACCTTTTAATTTTAGCAGATCGAATCCTTGATTTCTTGAAACTAAGCTAAATGAGTCAGAAGAAATGGAAACACAGGTAAAGGAAATGCAGCTGCTGAGAAATGCTCATAAGCAGGGTGTCTTCCATGCAAGTCAATATTCAGAGGCCAAAAGTCACTAGGTCACTAAAAGTGAAAACTGACCAGTCTCGGATTCTTTCTTCCCCTTTCAGCCACCACAAACTCAACCAGCTAGGAAAATAAATAAATAAATAAATAAAATCATTTTTCCCTTTGAAATACACTCGGCTTCAAACACTGTTTTACTCTGTCGTGTAGTTTAACACTGTTCTAGAAAAAATTTTTTCCCATTTCTTGGTAGTATTCTCGACTCTATCTCCAAACCACAAAATGACTTCTCTGTGTGGAAAAACATAAGCTATATATAACCCTTTGTTCAAGTGCCATGAAGAAGGCAACTCAGAGCTAAGTGATTATCCGAGGATTCTGTGACATAATCCCAGCTACAGTAGGCTGAGAACAGAGCAGAAGGAAGCATTCATAAATAAGGTAGTCACAACGTTCCTTGTATTTCCCTTCATTTAAAAATTAGTGCACAAACTGGAACAACTTCTGAGAATCTATAAGATTTGACCACCACATAACACAAGTACAACACCGACGAAAGGTTTGAAATGTGAGCTGGTTGTTATGAACTTAAAAAACTCATTCTCTCCTGGAAATAAAATTATATATAACATACTTGCTTCTAAGATAGCTCATAAAGCTAATAAAGAACCAACAACAACAAAAAAATAAGACCAAAGAATCAGATAGATGCTGATTAAAGATGATGTTTAAGGCCTTTATCTTATACAGATTAATGCAGCTCTGGTGATGAGAATGTTGAGTCACCTGCCCAACATCACCCGTGGTATGTAAAATAACAGCTGGGACAAGAGTTAGATCTAAGACTCCAGAAAGTTGCATTTTCAAATTATATCATCTTCACTTATGAAGTATTTTATATAAGTCCCAATATGACTTAACTTTATCAGTATGTATCAGAAGTTTTATTAAAAATACAGTTGCATTAGTGTCTATTAATGATGATTTACACAATAAAGCAGTAAATAGGCTGAGTGTGAGACCAGCTGTACCCAGAACACCTGCAGCATATATTCCCTGTCTCAGCTACTAAAACCTCAGAATTTTTCACCACCGAAGAGTAAAAGGAGTTTTCCCACTAGGTACAGTATTCTTCTGTACTAAAAACTGCTGAATACATTTTGCTCCAAGTTCAGACTGATAACAGTGTGAAGAAATTTAAGGAATAAATTAAGTACAATTACATCAAATTAAAAGTTAAGTTAGATTACTCAACTGGCCTGGCTGTGTTGTGAAAGTTCTTCCAAGATGTTGCCAGATGTCACCCTTCTTTTTTAGTCTGCAAGAAAACTATAAATTACTACACTCACTCTGGATTATGCACCTTACTTTCCCCCCTTCCCCCAGACCGCTGTCCCTCTTCTTTGGTTTCTCGAGAACCAAATGACTAATTTGAGCCCCTACTCTACTCAAAGCTTTTGCAGAAAGCTGCTCTATCCATATTTATTTCCTTTACTTATTCAGGCAAAATTCTACACATTCCCATGTATTTTTTGTTTTCTACATAGATCTCTCTGCCCCTCATCCACAGAACTTCCTCAGAGTTTGATATCCCAATTACTTTGCTCTTAATGAGCTCTAATTGAACTATTATTGCTTCCTTCTCCCTCTGTTCTCTTTCCATGGTCCACACAGCTTTCCTAAAAGTGGGCTTGGCTCTTGCTATTCACAATTCCTGCTATTCAGCTGACGCTACCCTACGGAACCACACTGCTTAAAGACTGGTTTGCAACTAAGATATCATTATTACCTTTTATAAACTCACAGAAAACCAAAATGACCTGCCCCCATGCCTCATAATTGATTAATGACTGGTCAAGATGTAACAGTAGAGTAACACTTCACCAACCAAGAATTCATCTTACTTAGAATTAAACATTATTTCAAAAATAATCTAGAGAGGCATTAAGAATGAATAAAACAATATTAAATAAAATTTTAAAACTGTGTAATACAAATAAAAACAGAAAAGTAAATGAAAGCAGTAACTAAGCTAGTGCACAAAAACACCTGTTAAAGTCTTAAGCTTTCTCAAAGATGATATACAAATGGCCAATAAACACATGAAAAGATGCTCAACATCGTTAGGTATTAGGCAAATATGAATCAAAACCACAGTGAGATAACATTTCACACCCGTTAGGATGGCTATTATCATATAAACGGAATATGAATCTATGCATCAAAGAACACAATAGAGTGAAATGATTTGCAAATAACTTTTTTTCTGGTAAGAGATTAATATCCATAATATATAAAGAATTCCTACAGCAACAAAAAAAACAAATGATGTGATATTTTAAGTGAACAAAAGAATTGAATATATACATCTCTCCAAATAAGACATACAAATGAATAAGCATATCAAAAGATGTACAACATCATTAATCATCAGGAAACTTCAAATCAAAACCATAATATCACTTCATATCCTTCTGATGGCTATTATTCCCCCACCACCCAAAAAAGAAGTGTTGGCAAGGATGTGAAAAAATTAGAACCTTTGTGCACTGTTAGCGAGCATGTAAGATGATATAGCCTCTATGAAAAACAGTATGGTAATTCCTCAAAAAAAAACCTAAAATTACTGTATTATCTAGCAATTCCATTTCTGGGTAGATACCCAAAAGTACTGAAAGCAGGGTCTTAAAGAGATACCTGGATGCCCATGTTCACAGCAGCATTATTTACAACATCCAGAAGCAAAAGCCCATTATTTATCAGCAAATGGATGTATACATAAAATATAGTATATATGTATAACGGGATATTATTCAGCAATAAAAAGAAATAAAATTCTTTTCCACTGGTGGACCAAGGTACAAACTTCCAGTAATACGATAAGTTCTGGGAATGTAATGTACAACGTAAGCTATACTTACCGATACTGTATTGTACATTTGAATGCTGCTAAGAATAAATCTTAAGGAAAAAATGATCTAACTATGTAAGGTGATAAATGTTAATTAAACTTATAGTAATCATTTCACAATATATACATATATCCAATCATTATGTTGTATACCTTAAACTTATGCAGTGCTCTGTATCAATTATATCACAATAAAACTGAGGGAAATTATAAAAATACAATAAAATTCTGATATACCCTCAACATTTAAGATGAACTTTAAAGGTATTTCATTAATTGACATAAGCCAGACACAAAAAGACAAATATTCTATGATCTCGTTTACATGAGGTACCTACAACAGGCAGATTCTCAGAAACAAAGTTTACCGGGGGCTGGGGACAGAAGGAAATGAGAAGTTTGGGGTAATAAAAAAGTTCTGGAAATGAATGCTGGCGATGGTTCACAACACTGTGAATGTATTTAATACCACTGAACTGGAGGCTTAAAATTGGTTAAAGTGGTAAATTCTATATTCTGTATATTTTGCCACACAAAAAAGTCCATCTTTTTAGCAGCAAAAAATAAAAAGCTAAAACTGCTAAAAGATTCAAAGAAAAAAAGAATGCACATCAATTACCACTCTGAAAACCACAAAGATATTTCTATCATAAGTACTCCAGAAAAGGATAACAGTATATAATGAACACCATCTTCTATAATATAAAACTGTAGTACAACAGGCCTTTAATATACTTTAAGCGGTATTATCTCAAGCCCTTCATAAAATTTCTGGCTATTATCTACAGGCCCACAGTTCCCAACTAGGCCACTGAGGAATCCTGGAGTGCCAGTGAACTCACAAGGGCAACGTGAAACATTTTAAATTTGAGGACAGTGATACCCACCCAGTTTCCTATCAAAAACCATACTATTCCCCATAGGATTTAAATTGAGTTTTAAAAGAAGTTAGATATTTTTTTTTTTAAATCAAAGAAAAAAATAAAGGCCATAGTGATTTGTATGACAACAAGTATTCAAACAGAAGTGTAACTGGAGTTGCACTAGGTGGGAAAGAAAAATAATCTTAATTAAAAATTTTTTTGAAATTCTATTAAAGTATAAATCACAAACCTAAAAAGGTCAACAAAATCCAAGCAAAATAAACAGAAGAAAACTAAATTATAAACAGAATACTACACACTATACTATAATCAAACTGAAGAAAATCAGTGCTAAAGAGAAAAATAATAAAAGCAGCCAAAAAAAGATTAAATATATAGCAACAAAAAACTACAGACTTCTCATCAGAAACAATACAAGGAAGAAGATAATGGAAAAGATTTCATTAAAATGTTCAAGTAAATAGGTGATGACAACACATAATTCTATATTCAGTGAAAATATCCTTAAAAAATAAGGATTAAAAAGACTTTATCAGACAAACTAAAGCTGACAGAAATCCTCACAAAGAGACTAGTAGAAATGTTGAAGGAAGTTTTTAAGCAGAAAGAAAACAACACAGACAAGTAAAAGAATGAAGAGTGCCAGAACTGGTAAATATCCATGCTAATATATAGGATTTTTTATTTTTAAAATTCTTCTAAAAGGTACATTTACTGTTTAAAGCAAATATTATACTAAATCAACTTTATAATATCTACAGAAATAAAATGTAGAACAAAAATAGTACAAAAAAAGAAACACTATCATAAGTAACATTAAATAGAGTGCTATAATTTACTTGAATACAGTGAAAATATGCAAAAAGAAAACTGTACAGTAACAAAAAAAGTAAACCAAGAGGTATAGCTAATAAGCCAAAATAATAGAAAAAGAATGTTAAAGAATTACTAAATCAACAAGGCAATTTTTTAATGAGACAGCAAACAACATGGTAGTATACTTAAAATTCAGCCACATTAATAATTACATTAAATGTAAATGATCTAAATCCAACTCAAAGACAAACTGTAAGCTTTTTTTTAAAGGCCCGACTATACGCTGTTTAAAAAAACCTACTATAAAAATACAGACAAATCCAAAGTAAAAGAAATACATACCACTGCAAAAACTAGGCATAAAGAAGTCACATTAATATCAAACACAGTACTTTTATGACAAGGACTAAGAGGAACATTTCCTAAGAGTGCAGTAAATCCATTAAAAACACATACAAATCTTAAATACATGTACCTAACAACATAACCTGGATACATAAGACATGAAGGCTTACAAAACTTATAAGAGAAACAAATAAATCAGAGTTGGAGATTTACACTCTTCTTTCTGCAAATGATAAAACTAAACATAAAAACCATAAGAATATATAATAGCTGAACACCTGACCAACTTGACTCAAACTGATATTTACAGAAAATATCATGCAACAAATACAGAATACAGCAAGTGTAAAGAGAACATCACAACAATCCACATGCAGAGCTATTAAATAGATATATATCTAAAAGATTTAACAGAAAGTATTTTCTCTGACCACAAAGGTAAGACACGTACAAAGTTCTCAAATATTTGAAAATCGAACAACGCATACCTAAAACAAGCAAAGGTTAAAGAAATCACAAGGAAAATTAGAAATCATTTTGAATTAAATTAAAATAAAAGGAGCTTATCAAATATTGTGGGATGCAGCTAAAACAGCACTTAAAGGAAAATTAATAGAACTGGGGTTTGATGTCACTGATGTAAGCATAAAATTACGGCTAGAAAAACAAGAGCAAATTAAATTTAGTAAATAAAAGGAAATAAAGTAGAAACCAAGGCAATAGAAAATAGACACACAACAGAGGAAAAGTAATTAAACATGACTGTGTCTTTGAAAGTCAATGCAACTGAAACACCTCTCCCTAAAGTGATCAAGAAAATGCATATTGCTAATTATAAGAAATGAATAAGGTAACAGAACCACAGAATCCACACATTAAAATGAGGATATTAAGCTAATAAATTCTGTAGTTAGAAGACATGAATTACCAAAATGACTCACGAAGAGACAGGAAATCTAAACTGTGCTACATCTACAAAGGAAGTTTGATGTTATTAAAAACCTTCCCACAAACTCCAGGCCCAGATGACTTTTCGGTTAATCGTATCAAACATTTGAACAAAAGAATACCAAAACTGTTTAAAAAACAGAAAAAGGCAAGTATTTTTCAACTTCCTTTCTGAAATTAGCATTACCCCAATACCAAAATCAGACAGACACTAGCAAAAAATCAAAAACTATACATTCATTGTCCCTCACGCACACTGATGGAAAAATCTTTAATAAAATATTAGGAAATCAAATCAACAACATATAAACAATAGTAAATCATGACTCTGGAATGCAAGCAAGGATAATTTAACATTTGAAAGTGTTCATAAAGGAGAAAATATATATGTGATCACAGTAGACATGGCAAAAACCTCTAACAAAACTTATAAAGATTTATGAAAAACATGCAGCTAACATCATACTCGACAATGAAATCGACATAATGTGTTGCCTTTAAAACCGGAGAAAAAAACAACAATATCCTGCATCGCAGACATCAACACAACACTGTACTGGACGCCCTACACAGCTAGCTGAAACAAAAAAAACACAGATCAGAAAAAGGAATAGTATTCACAACAATCTGACTGCATACTTAAATCTACCTTCCATATGAAAAAATTAATTTTTGACAAAGGTGTTATAGTCATTCCTGGGAAAGGATAGTCTTTTTCAACAGATGGACGGTACTGAAATGGCGAGATATTCACATGGAGAAAAAAAATTTTTTAAACGTACCTCATACCACACCCAAAAATCAAATCAAAGTGATTTAATGTTTGATTACAGATCTAAATGTAAGCAAAAACTCAACACTTCTCAAAGACAACACGATAAATTTTCTTAAGACACAAAAAGCAAAATCATAAAAAAATTATAAACTAGACGATCAAAATTTAAAACTTTTACTCTACCAAAAAAAAGGCATGAAAGGAATAAAAAAGCAAGCCATACAAAAAATATTTTATAAGTCTGACAAAAAATGTACATCTATAATACACACAAAAAGTTCAACCGTAAAATATTTGAAAAGTCCACAAAAGACATATGAACGTCATTCATCAATTAAAGGAAAATTAAAACACAAGGAG
Source organism: Cynopterus sphinx (assembly GCA_030015415.1). Classification (NCBI taxonomy): domain Eukaryota; kingdom Metazoa; phylum Chordata; class Mammalia; order Chiroptera; family Pteropodidae; genus Cynopterus; species Cynopterus sphinx. Next base: position 35,996,423 of record CM057380.1, read on the forward strand.
ACACTACGATACATCTACTAGAATGATCAGAATTAAAAAGGCTAAAATTTCCAAGGTAGAGAAACTTGGTGGGAACGTAAACTGGTACAACTACTTTGGAAAAGTTTGGCAGTTTCTTATAAAATTAAACATACACCTTGACCTAGCAATCCTACTCCTAGGTAAAAGAGAATTGTGAAAACATTATGCCCACACAAAAACCTATGCAAAAATATTTGTTTCACAGTAGCTTTATTTCTAATAGCTCAAACTGACAATGATACAAATGCCCGGCAACAGGGGAACGGTTATAAACTGTGTACATCCATACAATGGAATGAAACTAATAAAAAGGAATTAATGACTAATATAGCTGCATAATCAATATTTAAAAAGGAGTAGGAGCAAGGATCAAAAGAAAATAGTGTATTAGTTTTTACTGCTGCTGTAACAAATTTCCACAAATTTAGTACCTTAAAACAACACAAATTACTTCATAGTTTGGTAAAAGTCTGACACAAGGATCACTGGGATAAAATGAAGGTGAAAGAACAAGGCCACATTCTTCTCTGGAACTTTACAAGAGAGATCAATTTCTTCAACCTTTCTAGCTTCTGGAGACAGGCCACACACCTTGGCTCACGGTCTTCGTTCCTCCATTGTCAAAGTTTGTTTTTCTCAGTTGCATCTCTCTCGCCATTCTTCAGTAGTCATCTCTCAGACAAGCTTTTAAGGACTCGAGTAATTAATTATACCCACCTGTATAATCTAGGATAATCTCCCCATCTTAAAACCCTTAATTTATCACATCAGCAAAATATCCTTTGCTATATAAAGTAAAATATTCACATATTCCGGGGATTAAAGTACAAACATCTTTAAGGGGCCTTTATTCTGCCTACCATAAAACAGAATGAAATGCCACTTATAGAGATTTTAAAGGAAACAAAATTAATTCAGTGTTAGAAAGCAGATCAGTGGTTGCCTGAGATGGAGGAGAAGACTAGTACTGACTGCAGGTGGGAACAAGGGACCTTTTTCTGCAACGAACACGAGCCGTGGCTTGAACTGCGCTGTTATACAGGTGTATGCACATTTGTCAAATTTCAGTAGCCTATACACCTCAATGCATATAATTTATTATATGTAAAGTACATCCAGCACAGTTTATTGTAAAAGTCATAAATAATGTCTTTAGTAGGTATTTTGTTTTATTTAAGTTTTTCCCTAAAGGCTTTAACAGGTTTTCTCATGACCCAATTCTCCAGCCTATCTTTCTCATGTATCTTAAGTTCCACCATGGCTAGGTAGGACATAATATTTGCCACCGAAGAACTGAACACTTTTTACAACAGTATTTCTAGTTCCAGTTCAAACGTGGGAATTTAGAGCATAGCCACAACTTTGGTAGTGGTGCATCCCTAAATACCGTGTCACAGATTAAAGATGGAAAATCCTGTGTGTTGCCTTGGTACTGTACTGCTTCTAGGAGACAGTTCAGAAGCCGTGACTAGGAGGAGCTAAGAAGCCAAGTGACCTGCGTGGCTGTGGTTAGGAAATCACGTGGCACTTCACACGCCCTGGGTTAAGCACCGCTACCTTAAAGAAAACTGGACAACCACTAACACCGTTAACGTTATATAAACCCAGAAAATTAACTTTCCTGCAGTTAATACTAAAATATCATTCTTCTACAGAACAAAACATCCATCCTATGGGCCACATTTAAATTACTGGGGCCACTAAGAGGGCATCCATGTTTAAAACTAAAGATATAAGAATACAACATGGTCTCTAAAATCATTAGCATTCAATGTGGAGATATTCCATTCCATTAGTTTTAGATCTCCTATGATAAAATGCAAAAAGGAAGGAATTTTTTTTAAATTCCTGTAGTGACAAGGATGTTTTTTTATGTAGTACATGCTTGAATTTTCTCAATGGGAAAAAAGGAGAAATAAGTTTCCATCATGGGTTTAAAATGCTGGACCTGATTCCTACTGCTGAGGAAAGAGCTTACTTCCAAAACTGAATGAACAAGCTTCTTGAAAGTATGTCAATTCTCTAATGCTAAAGAGTCCCTCAAAAAAGGTAAGTAAATCGCCACTTACGAAACAATTAAGAGCATCACTTTATGAAAATGAGGACCTTCTTTTTAAAATACAGCATGTTCAATGATGTTATGAGAACTGCAGGATTTATTAAAAACTCTATAAAAGTCAATATATATAATCTAAACACACATAAATGATAGTCTGATCAAAATAACTACTTGAAAACAAAGACAAAATTCTCATCACATTTTTGGCAGCATAAGTTCTTATATTCATTCTCTCTTCTTTCTGAAAATAAGCATTTATAACACCCCTTTCCAAGGTACATCAATCCTTAACATTTTAGTGGGAAAAATAAACATATAATTATAATTGGTAAATTTTAAAAGTACCAGCTCCTATGACACCAGGAACATCCTTTCTACACAAGTAACATTACTGTAGCCACCTGGTGCACAGGGCTGGGCGAAGACTGACAATGACTGTTCATGTTAGGCAAGCTATACCAGCCCCAAACTAAGCTGGTTATGCCGCTGAGTTTCAAAGAAACTAGTTATACATCTTCATAAGAAGTCAACATTTTATTTATTTCACTAAAATGTAGCATGTTTATCTATTTTAAAAAATTGTATAACTAATTCATCAATGGGTTAATAAGGTCACTGACACCACCATGTTCATGTATCTAACCTCATAGTTTAGACCTAATTTACTTAATATTAAATAGTGGTTAAGCACATGACTAGAGAACCAAATTCGCAATTGACCCTGGAATATTTCTTACTCTGAAAAGAAGAAAAAGAAAAAAATGGAGTAGGAAGAAACAAAATAAAGAGTGCTTTTTCTAGAGGCTCAAATAACATAAAGAGCTGCTGGAAGCCTTGTTTTACTGAATTGTGGACCAGATAAATAGAAGTATGTAGTTTGCAGAAAGAAATAACAGTCTCCATGGGGTCCTTAAATCCCACTCTGTTCCCAACTCCTTAACCAGTGTCATGAGGTAGTTTTCAAAAAAATTCTTTTTCACCAAGCTCTCAATATTTGATTTGTTATATAAAACTCAGAGAGTCCTAAATCATAAAAGAAATCTAATTAAGCATTCTAAAGCTTAAAATAACAAATGTAAAATTAAGTACTATACAGTCAAAGCCAGTTAAGCAACAATTCACATATATATAAATGCATGAACACACTTAGGGTTTCTTTTTTTATTTAGTAAATGTTTAACACAACAATTTTCTATTTCTGTTAGATTCTAAGTTATGCTTTCCTGTTTTTCTGATAGTTTTGCCTACCTATTATCTCAGGAACTGGAGCCAGTTTTTGCCTTCTTCACTTTTCCTGTGGTCATTTTAGCTAGTCTATATACTCTTTAAATTTTCTTTTCCCCAAAACCCTTGCTAAAGAAAGTAGATCCTTCTACATGAAGTAAGCAGATTATTTCCCGTATCTACCTCACAAATCTCTTAGGTTAATTCCATTTGCAATTAATAAAAGACAATTCAAAAGTTTGAATTCAGCAGTAAGCCTGTACAATCCTACATAAAAGATAATTGCTGTAAAATGGCCATCAGCACAACAATGATTCCTCAACGTATCACTGGCCAAAGGCTATGTGAATATACAGAAGTCTGTAAATAGCTCAGCAATATGTAAGTTGGGTTTTTCTTTTTCCTTCTCTGAATTAAATTTTAAATATACACGTATACACATAAAAAAATAGTTATTAAGAGTATAAATATACTCTGATATTGCTAACTTAGAGAAACCATTTAAACAGATTGATCTAGAAAAATGTGTTTGACTTCATAACTGTAAGACAAACAGTCTAAAATCAGGATTTGTCTTACAATCAGTGCTAGCCAGCTGGCATCATGTCATGTCTGTCCTTGTTTATAGGTACAGAACCTACCCATCAACATTTGCATAATGGAGGTCAGCAATTTGGGAGAAAAACCCTGCAACTCTTTTAAACACTACATTATCAAACAGTTGAGGAGAAGATGTGCGGGAACTAGAGAATCAAAATGTTTACCAAGATTACAAAAACTAGAGTAAAAAAAGTAAGCTAAATCTATCTAACTGCGAAGCCAGCTTAAGAGCACAGCACCAATGGCTTTTAGTTCTTCTGTATTTGTTTTTTTAAAAATGCCTTTTCATGACAAGGAAAACAACGCAAAAACATACTAAGTCAGAAATTATCTGGGAGTCCCATTCTAAACATTTTAGGAGAATAATTTAACCGATTTACTTCATTTACATTTTCCCTCTCATTTATCTGGAAGAGTGGTGTACAATAGAAAAAAGTAAATCTAAAAGTATACGATAAAGATTCTAAGTGATAAAAAATGGTGCCAGTTTAATAGCATTTTTACTACTTAACGTGGATATACAAAATTTTAAAAGTCTTACCTTGGATGGCACATTAGATTCATTAATGTATGGTAACCTAAGATTAAACACAGCCTTTCAAAAGTATACCACAAAACACAGAAGCAATTTCGAAACAATAAAAATTCTGACGCAAAATTTTTCTTTAAAGTCCGCTTATCATGATTTTTGCCAGGCAATCAAAAGTACAAGACATATTACAAACTAGTTAAAATATTTACAAGCTCATATCACAATGAGCATATTATATAATACATAAAAAACTCCTACAAACCATTCCAAGACCTATCGTCCAGTTAAAAAACGCGTTGACAATAAGCACATAACAAGACACTCAACACCCTTTGCTACCAGAGAAATTCAAATTATAACCACGTGAACTACCACTGTACTCCCACCAGAACAGCTAAAACTAAAAGGACTGAAAAGTATTAAGTGTTAACAAAGATATGGAGCAACCAGAATTCACAAACATTGCTAGTGGAAGTGCAAACTGGTACAACTTTAAGGAACTGTTTGGCAGTATCTACTGAACTCAGACATATACCTATACTCTATAAACCCATCAATTCGATTTCTAATATACAAAAAAGATTTAAGTATTTACAAGAATATTTACCAGTTTTACTCAAAATAGGCCAAAGGTGAAAAACCCAAATGTCTCACCATCTAGTTAAATAACAGCATTATATGCACAGCAATAAGAAAGACACAACTGTTTGTCACAATATAGATAACTCTCAGATTTACCAAACAAATCTATAGTGGCCACAGGTCAGTATCATGGTTACCCTTGGTGGGGCATGTATTGATGAAGTACAAAGGAATTGCTAGATGGAAAGGAATGTTCCATATCTTGATTTTATTGGTAGTTACACAGTATATAATACTCTAAATATTAATAGACATAACTAATTGATGGTAAGAGAAATTATAAGAGTGATTACCTGAGATAGGGAGAAGCAACATATTTTAAATAACTAAAATAGCTTTTCCAAAATTCTTGTTCCAAGCTGAGTGAAATACGTTGTGGCTTTATCAATTACGGCTCTCTGACTTGACACTAAAAATGTGTCCATATTAAGAAATGCTACAATGTTTGCTATTACAGTATTCATTCCTAAAAGGACTCCCAAATGACCCAGGAATTGTTAAAACTTGAGTAGCTTCTTTGAAATATCCCTGTTTTCAGGTTACTTTATGCTTTTAGCCTCAACTTCCGGATCTGAGCTGCATATAAATTATTAGTTACAAGACCATGGTGTCCTTAAGTTTTAAATACTTCACATCATTTTAGAATAAAACACATTCTTACTCTAAAATATATTTTTAGAGTTTGTTGGAGATTTTCAATTTTTTTTACAATGGTAAAAAAACAAAAAGTATGTGATAGTATAATTTTACTTACCTTAATGTGCCTTCCTTCGTATCTAAAAATTTGTCAGGAGACAAAAACTCTATCTTAAGTTTTAGAATTACAACTTTATACTTAGAAATCATAAAGTGGGACATAATATACAACTTTCAGTATCTTTACAGTTAAATTCTTAACATGTGATGACATAAATATATAAATACATCAGACATTAGGCATGTTATATAATGAAACCAAGCTTCTGTCACAGGCAAAATAACTTATGAATCTTCTTTTCTTAATCATATTTAAAAGTGTTCGGCTGGCTACACAAAGTTTTAAGATATATATTACTGCTTCTAGTAAAAAACAAATCAGTATGGAAAAAAACTACATAATTACAAAGCAGTATCTAAATGCTCGAAATACAACATATCTTACATCAGCTGTTACTGCTTAGTTGGTGATCATGAAAGAACATACATGAATATATTGAAGTTTTCTTTCTACAAAGTTGTGCACATTTAATATTAAAATACCAACACATACTTATAAAAACAGTTATTATATGTCATTTTAAATAACCAATTACTTATGAATTATATTTACCTATTAAACCCAAAAATTCCATTATTTGATTTACAATTTATAACAAAATATTCACTTTATTAAAATCTTTAGTCATGATTGTTTTCTCTAGTAGAAAAATACAGCTGGGATGGTGGGGGTTAAAATATTAGCCTACTCCCTCTGCTATTAGCCTACTCTCTCTGCCTTTGCCCTACCAACCCAAATCATCTTAAACTAAGTAACTTTTATCATCCTCTAACCTTCTACAACTTATTTTCCCTTATTTTAGGATTCCTGAATACGTAAAACTAGACTGTATGTTTACATACATGCATGTTATATATGTTCTCTTAACAAAACAGTTGTTCATGCAGTTATGGTGCTTATATTTTATTATTTTCTTAGATATTGTTAATCAAAAAAGAAAAAACTGGAAGTTTATTGTTCAATATTCAAATGAAAGTACTAAGTTCAAAGACTTTAAATCTTGAGTTAGACCTTATATAAAATGCTCCAAGCAAAATATACAGGGTGGCTAAATGGATAAGAAAGCAAGACTCATCATATGCTGCCTGTAAGAGACCAACTTCAGACAAAAAGGCAAACACAGACAAAAAGGGGATAAAAAATGACATTTCAGGCAAATGAAAATGAAAAATTAGCTAGAGTAGCAATACTTCTATCAGTCAAAACTGACTTAAAATCAAGGAGATAACAAAAGACAAAGGACATTTCATAATGATAAAGGGGTCAATCCAACAAGATATAACCCTTAAAATATTTATGCACCCACCATAGGAGCACCTAAATATATAAAGCAAATACTGACAGACGTAAGGAGACTGACAGTAATACAATCGTAGTAAGGGATTTAACATCCCACTGCAATGAATAGATCATCCAAACAGAAAAGCAACAATGAAACATTGGCCTTAAATGACGCATTATACCTGATGGATTTAATGTATAATTTTAGAATATTTTACTCCAAAGTGGCAGTATATATACTCTTTTCAAGCACTTATGGAACATTTTCTACATAGTAAGCCTCAATAAATTTAAAATGAAATCATATTGAGCATCCTCTCCGATCACAATGTTATGAAAAATAGAAATCAATTACACTATGGAAAACACACAACACCTGGAGGCTAAATAACATGTTAATAAACAATGACTGGAAAGGGTTAACAATGAGACCAAAGAGAAATCAAGACACCCTGAGACAAATAATAAAAACACAACAACCGAAAAAAATCTATGTGACATGGCCAAAGCAGTTCTAAGAGGTAAATTCATAGCAATACAGACTTATGTCAAGAAACAAAAAACAATTGAAATATGCAATCTAATCCTACACCGAAAGGAACTAGAAAAAGAATTAAAAAAGCCCAAAGTGAGCAAAAGAAAGTAAATAATAAAGATGAGGATGGAAACGGATATACGAAGCAAGTGGTAGTTCTTCGAAAAGACAAAATTGATAAACCTTTAACCAGACTCAAGTAAAAGCAACAAGAGCCAAATAAAATCAGAAATGAGAGTGACAAGTGACACAAAAGAAATATAAAAGATTACAATATTTATGCTATTTTAATTAAATACTTATTTCAGATTAACTTTCTACCCTTATCAAACTGAGATTCTAATAACTTTTATGTTAATGTAAAATTGTTAAAAGTTTTGAAAATAAATAAAAAACTTACTGATCTATAATTCAATACAAATTACACCTACTAGAAAACTCACGAATCAGTTATACTATACTAAGCTATCTTGTGACTGTTCTCAAATAAGACCTTATTTAATTATCCCTTGGTTTAGGGTATCACAGTAAGAAGGTTCTTCTTTCCCATGCAGCAATTGCCTGGCACTGTCCTCCTGTTTTTGTCCCTTAGCTATTTGCTCGTCAAATTAATGCCCTACCCCCATGAACCGTAGGAACGGTAGCAAACTAGGAAAAACAAACAAACAAACAAACAAACAAACCTAGATGCTTAGCTCTCTTCAATACCATTCTCTCCTTAATTTCTAATCACTTTTTTTTCCCCAGAATTTAGAACTGTGGACCAGTTTGCGGTACTCTAAGAATGATGTGATGTCACTCTCACATATCACACCACCAGCTCAACTTTCTCCCTTCTGTCCAGAGCCAAGCCCTTTTCCTTCCCAAACCATCATCTCATCCTTCATGCACTAAGGGTTGAAACATAATCCTTCTGTTCTGCTCAAAGTCCTTCACTAGCTCCCTGTCAAACAATTATGTCCAAAGTCATTACCACAGCAAAGAAGTCACTTCATGATATGAAAACCCTCTAACCTTTCCTGTATATTCATATCACTCTCTAACTTATAAACCATATGCTACACATAAAGCAAACTGCCAGAATATACAAACCTGTTTGGCATCTTTACACTCTATATCCTCTCCTCCTGCTATACCACTCACGTATCTATTTTTAACTGTAAATTATTTTAATATACACAAATTCTAAGTAGTTAAACATGAGCAACACTTGTTACTTACTTTAGTACTTAAAAATTATTAACACAAACAGCATTTTCTCATAGTGCTTAAGATATACTTTTAGTACAATTTCAAAAATGTGTAGTACACAGAGCAAAATAAAACCTAAAGTGCTGAAAAATTATCTGGGCTTTGACATTAAACAATCATACAATCAAAATGAGAGCATTAAAGAAAACAATCATTGTCAAAAATGTGTCCGATGGTATATCTTTTAATTTTCTCTACAGTAAAAGTGGATGTAAGAAATACATGCACCTGAACTCAGATATTGGATAAAACAACAGGAGTTTCTTCTTTGGGCACCTAAAAAAATATTTTCTTACAGTTAATGTGTAGAGGTGTCAGAGAAATGCAAATGTTTTCTTTAAGAAGACTCAATTCAGGTAATGATTAAACTGAAAGAGATCAGTACTGTACATTTTCCATTTAATTTGGCTGAACACTGATTTAATCTTTAAATTATATGCACAATCATAGGGTAAAAGAGCACTAAATCCAGAAAGAATCCAGTTCAATGTTTTAAAGCTAAAGCAACTGAAATTCAAAAAGATTACTATATCTTGGGTCGCAAAGGCTTTTTTTACATGGCTCTTTTCTTATTTTAGTGAGCTGATGCAGTATTGCTCAAAATAACAATTGTTAAGAATATGTAACTAAAAAAGGTATGTGCTTTAAGGAAAAAACATTTTTAATTAAAAAAAGAATATGTAACTTGTTCAATTTTTTACATGCTAAAAATTATTTAACTATCTGGTTAGGATAAAGTTGGATAACTTCCTCAGAAATTAAAATATTTCCTACATATGTGAAATTAACCTGTTGATAATTTTCTAACAGCTGCCTTCAAATATTGGCTTCCGCTATTTGTTAAATTAGCAAAAATAATGCTAAAAATAAAACCAAAATAAATAGCATCAATTTTTTTACCATATAACTCATTTTGAGAAGACAAATTATGTGCAATAGAAGACATCAGAGTGCATAAAATTACAATTACTATCACATAAAAGATCTCAAATTTTCACTTAAAAAAATGGATCTGTATTTGAAACAGGGAATCGCAGGGCAAAAAAAATGTGCCATTTCTAGTTAAAAGAGAGTTTTAAATTAATTTGTATCATGAATTAAAGGTACAACCATCACAACTGGAAAAGGACAATCTGGGGTTGGGGAAAAGAAAAACTGTCTGCTCAGTAGCTTCCTTATTTACTCAACCGTCATACCTACTACTGCTCTTGCCCCACTCCCACCAGGTACTTGGGGGCAGTCATAGTTTATATGTGGCCTCTGGCCATGGTCAGCACTTTCCCAAACCATATCGATCAATGCTTCAAAAATTTTCCAAGTAAAATAAATAAAGAGGTAGTTCTTACTCTACAGCAGGGGAAAACAGAATAAAAACTCTGGCACTGCAAACTTATATTTTTCTCCATGTGAAGAAAGCCAATCTACACTGAGAACAAAACTAATCTAAAGAAAAAAAATTAAAAAAGCTGTTAACAGAGATTTCTGGTAGCATTCAAAGGGATCTGGTTCTAGTCCTAAAGCGTGGCTGACTCAGTGCCCTTCCTATAGTTGAGTTCTCCAATACATTTCTGGATTCCATACACCAATGAATTCCCCTTTTTGTCTTAAGTTAATTTGTAGTTTCTCTCATAACTACAAAAGCTCTGACTCATATAACAACTTTGAGAAGCTGAATGTGATTAATCAAGACAATATCCCAGGTAATGTAAGTAAAGGCAAATTACAAACTCTCCAGAAACTAAATAAAACATAATGAGGATATTTGGCTCTCATAACATGAATGAAATATGTAACTTTAACTTAAGAAAAATGAAGTGTTAACCTCTTAAAATCTAGCACTTAAGATTTGCACAAGCATATTTTCAAATCTCATGAATCATCCATTTTTTTCCCCAGACTGATTCAAACTACATCTGTAAATATGTTCCTCCAAGAAAAGCACAGTACACTCACACATGCCCCTAGGCTTTGGAATGCACATATCAATGTAGTAAAGCCTCTTCCAACACTCCCCTAACTGCTGACCTTTCAATGAATTACTTCCAGTGTCCTAATGCAGGATGAACCAGCTTAAGGCTATCAGCTGGTCATGAAAATATTCTGGAGAGAACAATTTACTCAAATATTTTACTGAATACCTACCTTTCATTATAGATCCTGGAGTGACACGGCATACCCTATACCTGTTCTCATGAAGTTTAAACTATAGAGGTGGGCCAAAAAATAATAATAAAAAGAAAAAGAAAAAGTATATATTAATGATCAAGACTATTTCAGAAAGAAATACTATGAGGAAAATAAGAGTCTTCTGCCTGAAAATGGCTAAGGAGTGAGCAGCTACACTTCTGAGGGACCACTTTATGTGACCTCTCCCAGGTAGTGGCATTAAAACTAAAATTTGAATGACATAATTAGCCATATGACAATCTCAGGGCAAAGCTTGAGGCACAACGCAAAGCAATTAAGGCATCAAGAAGGAACAGGCTTGTTAGTGGGCATGGAGCTAGTATGGTGGGCACAGTGGACAAGGGAGAGGGTCTTGTAAAATACGTTAAAATTTGTGAGGTGGCCAAGGGGCAAAGCATGTGGTGGGGGACCCTCACAGGCTAAGGGAAGACATTTGAATTTTATACTAATTATGATGGAAAACCCATAGAGGAAGGGGAAAGGGAAGAAAACTGACATTTATTGAGCATCTCATATAATGCCACACAAAATAGTATGTACAAATGTTTTTTCTATGCACTCTATAAAATCATATATGTATCCATGCAAATTATACCATATGCATTTATCATTGTATTTGTCAAAAGGTCAGTACGCTGGTATGCGGTCTCAAAAAAAAAAGCCACTTTTCCTGTTACTACTAGTTCTCACTTGTAGGAAGTCACTTATATACATTGATTTATCAGACCAAAGTAACCAACCTACTAGCAAAACACACGAGTCACAGAAAAAAATGCAAGAAAGGCAAATGAGACTAGAAGAAACAAGGGAGCCAGCTATTCAAGAGTATGTGACCCCAACAAAGGAGCAAACCAAGTAGAGAGGCAACGAATTAGAAAACACACCCACATACAAGCAGAAAGCCTAGGAATACAAAAGTTATCTAAACAAAAATGTTCTCCAGCAGACAAGTAAACAAAGGATAAAAACATAAAAGCTTCTAAAATAATCTGTTCATGCTCCCATTTAATAGTATCTTTTGCCTGTTTTAACAACATTCAGAGAAAAATGAAAATATTAATATTTTAAATGTTAGGATTGATAATTTTTTAGGTCTGCTGGTGTATTTTAAAATTTTTATTTATAAGTATAAATATTTCTTAAAATAGCACTGAAATACTGTGAGAATGATTTTAGTTCAAAATTCTAAAACTGAAAATCTTATCCTCCATATAGCAAATTCTAGTTTCCAGAAAGCAGCTCAACTATGTCCCTTCTGACAACTACCACTGTGACAAAAGCATCTTCTTTTTACCTCAGTAAAGATGAAAGAAAAGTCACCTTCTACTTGGAAGGCACCAAATGATAACAGAATCACACCTACCAAGACTTCTTATCCCCTACCTCCAAAGACCCAAATGTCAAATTGTCCTGGATATTTTCAATAGTAGCCAGGGGTACAGGATGTTGCCCCGATTGCCCTGATAGCTTGGTGTTACCATGATCTACCCCTATTTCTTCCATCTCTAACCCTCCTCCTCTAACTTCCAACTGTCTCATCACCACTTATCATAAATAAAAATCTAATGCTACTCACTGCCAGCCTACACTCAACAGTAGAAACAAAAGAAGAAAGTACAGGATGTTCCCATTCTAGAATGTGGGTAGTAGATCAGGAGAAGAGGTCAGAATTAAGAGCCAATGTGGGCCACAGAATCACTCATACAGTAAGGGCTAATTTAAAGAGACAAAGGGCATGGACTGTGCACATCTTCTGAGCCCTGAGGGAAGGCCACGTTCAAAGGTGAGGACTACCAGTGGGTGAACCGACCAAGCACAAGTGCTAAGATCAAGAACCAGGAGTACAAGTCAGACAAGAATGAATGGCATTATCAGCATCAGGTGGAAGGCCAGAGTTATTAGGGGGGAAAAGGTACATGAGAAAATAAACTAGAAAGAGCACAGGAGTATCAGGAACATATGGACAAGTCCACATGACCGCCCAATCAATTTTAACTGTTAATGTCAAGTCAACGTCTTTGTCTCTTAATACAAGTTTTGAGGATATTCATAGTCTCTGCAGATGTCAAAAACTGTAAAAGCAGGACACTAGGTAATCAAGCTGACATCACAATTCTTACAGTATGAACATGAGTCCATAGATCAATAACTGTGAAAATGGATGGATCCCTTTTCTAATTTTGTATACTTGAATCACCCTCAAAGAAGCAATGGTCTACTGAACTAGGAAAGCTATACCTCAACAGAGGGCCTCATGAATGGAAAGTCAACAGTGTGCCTGGCACTGTACCAGATGATGGATCAGTGATGGATCTGAGGATAAAGATGCGTGAAACACAACTGTCCTCAAGGAAGGCTCTGCCCAGTAAGAGAGCTGACAAGGGGAGATGTGTGCTAGAAACAGACGACTAGTAGGCCAGAAAATCTATTTAAGATTGTCAGAGAAACAAGATTAATCTTCAATCAACATGCAGCCAACATATTACGGCATGTTAATTTTTTAAAAAAAAGATAAAAACAATCTATCCAAAATTCTTTTCCAATAGGATATAAGAAACTTAATGTAATGGTTATTCCTTTTAAAGTAATCACTGCTCTTTGTAAAAAGAATTCAGAGTTCTTAATCCAAATCTATTTGCAGATTATCCCTCCAAAAAAGAGATCTTATATTCACACTCATAATCAAATTCTTCTTGTATTTTACTTTTAATTTTTACTATTCGTATTTTATTTACCTTGCAAAATGAGGGTGTTATGATTTCAGAATCCCAATAAGGCCTCCTAAATACATTAGCACCAATAAATGAGATTTACCTATGCTCTATCATTCAGAATAATAATTTGTTTCTAATTCTGAGTACTGATTCTAAATCCACAAAGGTCAGATAATTAAAATTTTATACCCTTTGAACCAATATTTTTTAAACCCAGTAAATAATAGAATCCCTATTACTTGTAAAATAAAATGGAATCATTTTAGAAATTTATATCAGCATAAAATGTGAAAATGAATAGACCCATTTTTAAATAAAAAATCAGCATATAGAAAGTATGGAGGGAAAAAAAAATGTGCACCATGTATTATAGCAAGTATTTCCTGAAAACTTATTTCAGTATTTTGTGCATATGTACACATCCTGTGTTATGTCATATGTATTTCTTAGTGAGCATCCAAGTCAAAGTTTACATAATGTGTAACATGCATATTTGAAATGACTGATCTGTCCTAGCAGTACCCACTAAGAGCCAGAGCAGTGTTTGATGTGCCAGAGGCTGGAGAAAAGGAGTGGAGAGTCCACTCCAGAAGCAAAATGATATTTTTTCAAGAAAGGTAGTTAACTTTTTTGAAACGTCAAAATGTGACCAAAATATAAAATATTACTGTAATACAACATATGTATCGGAGACATAAAGCACCACAGTATATTTCCTCACTTTTAAGAGCGGGCAACAAAAGTAAGTGACGAAATGCAATCTTAGCCCTCCAAATGGGGAATTCTAACCATTCTCATTCTCTGCAGTTGCTACAGGAAGCCATGATAGGTTTACAGGAGGGGTGTCATTTTTCTGTTTCTCTACAGCTGTTCCTCCTACAGCTAACAAAAGCACCAAGCAGAAGCTACCATTTACTGAGTACTTCCTATATGCCAGGCCCTATGATAACTGCTTTAACAGTAGTCACATTCCAAAGTCCACAACTGCTCTGTGAAGAAAATATTCATTATCCTTTATTCCCATTTTTTAGAGTGGAAATCAACTGGAATATTTACATAATTTTCTAAAGCCATACAACTAACATGAAGGGGTGACAGTATTCAAATCAGGTATGCCTGGCTTAAGAGGCTGAGTTCTTTGCCACATTAATACCCTACAGTAAGGGTTTACTGCCAAAGATCAGACACAGACCCTCGCTAGCCTTCTTATTGCAAAAAAAGAGGGGCACTGCTCTCAGGAAAGGCCAGTGTCACACTGCAGCAGAATTAAACGCACAAAACAGGAGCTACTTTCAGAGGCTAAGATGAAATTGACGAGCACAAGTAGAAGGCAAGACCCTTTGCGTAAACTAAAGGGCCAGTGAACAATGACAAGTGATACCAACTGCAACCAAAAATGAAATCAGAGTCTAACGTTATCTTAAGAGTCAAAAAGACATATATCTAATTTCACAAATCATGTTAGGATCTGTGCACCATCATAACCCATAGTTCCACAGATCCCATTATATCAAAGACTATGATAATTATTAAAATCAACTACAAAACCATGAGAACACCAATTTTCATTCACCTGATTTCCAAATCCTTGGCAAAACAATACCTTTGAAATTAAATACCACTATTTTTATAAGACCAAAATCTTTTAAAGTTTGCAGTAAATTAATTTCTAATACTCAACCTTCGATAGGACTCAAAAATCACTAAATACTTCCAGTGGTCTGATGACCCAACCAAGAAACAGAACCAAAACTTTTAAATCATACTCACCAGCTCTAATTCTACCAACAGATCTGAGATATAAAAATGCGTGTATACAGAAATATATACACTCCCAGCTCTTTAAAAACTGACTGAAATGCATGGGAGAAATTAACAGATTTCCCTTCTGACTGTCCAAATTTAAAGAAATAGAAAGATTAAGAAGTCTTAACTGGAGGTCTTGATTTTTCACAATCATTTTTTTTAAATGGTAAAACTAATACAGTAAAATTAACAATTCAAAAGGTTATGCACGAAAATAAGTTTCTCCCACATCTGACCACATGATCTCTCCACCCAAACTCTCCCCCTGAAACCAGTGTTACTAGTCTCTTGTATCTTTCTCAAGTCACCTTAAACACATAAAACAAGCACACATACACACCATCAAGTGTGTATCCTTTTTTCCGCTCCCGTCCCTGTTTAAGCAAATGGCAGCAGACTACATGAACTTTTCTCTTTTTTCATTTTAACATATCTTTAAGATCCTATAAATACAAAAAAATTATAAACATCAAATCTAAACAAATCTATAAAAGACCAATTCACATAAAATATCTCCCACCAGGTGTTAAAACTGGTCACCTCTATTGGCAGGACATTAGGAAGTCCAAGGTCAAAAAATAATTTCCCGTGAGGGCCTGCTATTTTTTGCACAAGAACAGGAAAACTATTTCCCTGATACAACAGACTGCACTCCTAACCCACCTGTCATCTCACAAACGTAGACTGCTTACCAAGACAAAGATGATTTAAAGAAAACTCATCACTTTAGTGGAGAAAAATTTTTTAGAATATAGCATATTACATTTTACATAAGGTGCAAAGAACACTGCCACAGCTACAAACACAATCTAAAAATTCAGACACGTATAACAAATTATATCCCATAAAAGGATAGTTATGTAGAAAAAATGATATTAAGGAAATTCATTCATTTTTCCTATTACCTTAATTCAGAAGTTCAAAGTAGATAGATGCCCCTTATACTGTGAGTTAATGGGCATCTGATAGCCGCAAAACAGAAATGGAACAAAATTAGTACACTCTACACAATTAGTCTGTTCAAATTAAGAAGAAAACATAAGACATTTCTCCCTAACCCACAAGCTATATTGTTAGCAGCTGAAGGTAACCACCAAAATAGGCGATTACTGTAACTTCTCTGGCAAGGTGTTTGCTTATGCTAATATCAAGGATTTTCTGACTACTATTCTATATAAGACTGTAGATTTTTTAGTCTTTATATACTCTATATTAACCCCTTCAAAAAAATCACATAAAATGACAGAATCTAAAAATTTTATTATAGGAACTGACTACATAAATATTGGTTGAGTGAAAGAGAAAACTTGAGGTAATATTTCATGTGACCCTCTTATACATTCCTAGAAGCTAAATGACTTACCCATGTCAACTATGGCTTTGTAAAAACTGATATTCATTTGGTTTAACCATGTTAAAATGCTCCCCACCTTTCAAACAGATACATAGAAAACAAAAACAGTCATTGATTACTTCATTATAATGTCCTGTCATTCAGTGTGCTGAAAAGGACACAATGCAAAAAAGAAGGGGGGGGGATAGAAAAGCAAGCTCTGATACCATCCCTTTGTTCTCAAAGTAAAGATATCAAGAAGTAGGTTGAAATCTAGTTCCTGAAAAGTAAAAATTCTTCGGTTTTTGTTTAAAGGTAATTAAAAATTTCAAACACCTCCTTCATAAGGGAAAAGAAAGTTTGAGTCCAGAGTACAATTTCATAAAAAGAATTATTCTATTAAGATACTAGAATGACCATCTCCGACCCATGCGCCCCATGTTCTATTCTTTTCAATTCTTCCTCCTGAAACTTTCATAGCTAAAGAGGAAAATAAGTGGCCAACTCCCAATTTAAACATTATCTATTCTTCCTCATTCATTTTTCAAATTAGTCATTTCATACAAATATTTTCCCTTATCTATGTTTACGGAAACTTAATTGTTGCTCCTTCGGCATGACCCTTATAATATGACAGTATTAATTCTAAATTAAGAATGTAAGTTTTCAGAAAGCAGGGCAACTCATTTTGTTTGATACAAATAAAATCATGCTGAAAAACACATTTTAAAACTCTAAGAATGAAAAATGTCAAAAGGATAGAACACCAAGTTAGTTGTGCTTGGAATATATTACACAGGTTGTTTGAAATTAATAAGGCACAGCCTTACCATAAAAGCCTACTGAAGAGAGATGGTCACAGTGACATTCTTTTGGTAGACTGAACCCACTTACACTGTATATTAGACACGCCCGATACTGAAAAGTAATATATTCACTGCCATGGGGCAAATGGAACTCCAATGTGGTCAGAATGCTGTCACACATACTCGGAGCGAAAAACTTCATCTTATTTAGGCACACTACCGGGAAAATAATGAGAGAGAGTAAAAAAATAAAGTTTAAAATCTTAAGCTTCATTATAACTGGCCGAATATAACCAGGCAATACTGAGAGAGTAAAAAAATAAAGTTCAAAATCTTAAGCTTCATTATAACTGGCCAAATATAACCAGGCAAAGCCAACTTAGCCTGTGTGACATGATTCTCAACCAGACTAGGTTTTTCACCAATACTCCCATTCCAGGATTAAGAGGACAAAGTTGTTTGTTTTCATTTCACTCTAAGTTTTGACAAAGTTTAAAAAAAAATCGCATTAACAGTTATATGAGACTATAGTAAACCTAAACTTTGAAGGTCTAATTCAAAAAGAAGCTTCTGCCACATCAACAACAGGACTGTCACTGTTAATTTTAACACTGGCCCTTGTAGAAACAATACATTTTAACATGAAGATGGCATGAGGGAAAGTCAAGAATTATGCTAAATACTATAAGGAAAAAGGTCCTTTCCTTCAAGAAATGTGATATGTGGTTGGGAGCCATGTGACACAGCCTCATAAAACAATGATTATGGCATTTGCTATATTCATTAAATGCAATGGAATCTCAGAGAAGAAATATCCTGAGTCAGGATGGCCAGAAAAAACTTCATGAAGTGGGACTGAAACTAGGCTATAAAAAGGACAAAGGATAGGAACAGCACAGGCAAAAGCAGAACAGTAATGAGTATGGAAAACTGCAGTATTTGATAGGCAGGCAAGAATCCCAGCTGAGGAAGAGTGGGAAATTAAGCTGAATAGGTAGAATGGAGCCTTAAAAGCCACAGTGAAGCATATGAACTCGATCCAGTTGGCAAAGGGAAGCCATTATGGGTTCTCCAGCAGGGGAACTGACATGATGAAATCAGTATTTTAAATAAATTATAGTGTCAGTAGTTACAGAAGACAGGATAAAGAAGAAAGGCTGTTCAAGGCAACCTACTAGAAAATGAGTGCAACAACCCAGACCTAAAACCATTCATTCATTCATTCATTCATTCATTCACTGAAAAGACAGTAGACTGCTAGTTAAGAATATTGGTTAGAAGACAGATACACTGAGCCTAAATCCCTCTGTGCATCTCTTACTATCTGAACCTTAGTTACCTCGCTGTTAAAATCAGGATATCACCCAATTAGATTGTCACAAGTACCTGACAAAGCACCTGTGTAATCCTGACACATGGAACTCTATTAGTAATTAACATTACTGCTGAATTAAGAATGGTGAAAAATGGGAAGTGAAAAAAGACAAGGCTCAGAGATACTTCAGAGGAACAGCACTTCCAAATAGAAGTGCCTTGACAGCAGCTGAAATATAGAACAAGAACACAGATGAAAGGTCAAGGCTGGGGAAATAATCTACTTGAAGTAACCACTCCAATCTAAAAAGTAGATCCTAGATACTGCCGGATCCAGCCTTGATAAACAAAATTCCTTTTTTTATCCAAAAAGAATTGGAAAATATTTCAAAAGGTACCAGTGGATCTCAATGTCCAAGCCCAAGTGACAGAACAGCAGCAAAGACATGCAAAAGACCCACCACTATACCTACACCAGCCATTAACTTGGTATTATTGTTCCCACTTAGTGTTAAAATTTGATTCCTCAAGGTAAGTTTTAAATCACAACTTCAAGACTAAATAGATTACACCAAATTTGTCTTAAGTATTTTGTCCAGGAACTTAGGAAATAAAGCTGCCAAATGCTTTCTATGACATTATGCCCCCACTTAAATAAAGTAACAAGCAAATAAAATGTAATACAAAGAAGTAAACTTCAAATTCAAATCCATCATCATAATCCTAAATGCCTTACACTTCCATGATGCTTGTCCTTATGTCAGGTACTGTTCTCAGCACCTGAAACATAAAATTCTCTCAAACCTCTCAACGCATAAAGCCAACTGTCTCTATGACACAGTGGAGGAAACTGAGACACAGCCAGAGGTATTGCCTCAAGGTCAGACTTAGTAAGGGTTGGAACCTGAGTGTGAACCTAGGCAATTTACCTCAAGAACGCATGATAGAATCACTATGCTAAACAAAACATAGGATTTTTCTTATACAATACACTGTCAATTTTAACGTAGAAAATACAGACAGCAGTTGACAAATTTCATCTTTTTAAAGAGTTCTGAGAGAGTTAAGCACAATGGTGTCTGAATCACTCCAATTTCATTTATCCATGAAATCATCTGACCCAATTAGCAGAGATGCACAACTATTGAATTATAAGCTTGATTAAAAACACTAGTTTTTGCAAGGGTAACTAAAGGCAAGACTGACAAAACAGCTGGAAAAATTTGTCACAGCAGTCATCTACAAAGAACAAGGACTAGGGCTCAGACAAACCTAGGTTTGAATTCTAGTGCATCATGTGATCATTTCTGTGGCCTTGGGCAAGTGAACTAACTTCTCTGCACCTCGTTCCATCATTCACAAAAAAAGCCCCATACACTACACACCTCATAGGATTACTCTGAGGTATAAATGACACAGAAAGCAACTCACACTTTTCCTAGAGCATAGCCCAAATGGAGTCCCTTTCTTCTGGTTCTGGTAACAGAGCAATTCAATGTACTCTGATGGAGTCCAATCCCAAGCAAACCTCTCCAGTATCAGATCTCTCACAGTTTTGTTTTCTAACTCAAGTTTCTGTTGATGATAGAGCAGCAGATACCACCATGGTGGCCCCCAAACTGGACGATACTCATCAATTCTTTACTACAGAGGCCTGGAAGACTAGCTTTTGTGTATTATGGAAATGCATAAAGGTCTACATGTTAGCTGCTTTTTTTTCATTTCAATGATTTAAGCTGCAAATGTTATTTGTGAAAGGAGTCAAATTCACATGTAGAAAATACAAAGTAGCACAGTCTTAATATTTCTGCCATTTCTCTTACCTGACTTAACTACCATTCATATTTCTCTCAATACTTTTTATATAAATAACATAGAAAACTGACAAACACATTATTTCTGTTGACTTCATCAAAATGTGCCAAGTCAGAAATTCTTTGTAGCAACATCGCTGTAGTGAATTGTAGGAGGGTTCCCTTGTCAACTATTCACTTAACGCGATATATTTTATTCAACAGGTGGTCGTTCAAAAGGTCCATAAGTCCCATCTCTTATCAGTAACTCTTATGTTTATATTAAGCTTCTGCTCTTTCTGCATATTAACTTAAAAGGCTATCAGTACACATGAGGCAGTTACTTCTTCTCTTGGTAGGCATGCATCATGACAATCATAATAAACCATAAATAGATGTTGAGAACACAGGTAACAAAAAGATTCCTGGACACATGTGAAGTTATTAAAATGTTTAATTCCTCTTTTAAGCAACCAATGCAAAAATACAACCTCCACAAGGGGCCACTCCATGTACCACGTGTTTCCACCATATTAATAACCAAAACTGGCATGTGTTGGAAGAAAACACATCACTCCACCAATAGTAAGCTTTGAAACAAGTTTTAAGCCATTAACAAGTCCCTAAATTAAGTTCCTTAATAGCAGGGAAAACTTTTTTCCATGTAAATATTGTTTACAGCCCCCATAGTTTAATATTTTGCCCCATAACTAACCAATGGCAAAAAAAAAAAAAAAAAAAAGATGCTTACGAATTTAATGGCTATGATTACATACATCAAATCATGTGATAAAAGAATTGGGGGGGGAATCATATTTCAAACAAGCACGAAAACCTTAATTTAAGAGCAGAAAGTATAAACAATGGATCACATGCCTAACCACTCTCTGGCATGTTTACTATCTGCCACCCCTTCTCCACAGGTAAATGCTATTTCTAGAACTCTCAATGATGATTTCCAAAGCCTGCTTGCCATGAACTCCCATGATACAACCCAACATACACACCGTTTTCATGGAGACAAAGCTGCTCTATTTCCCTAGACCATAAACTTATTAAAATGGTGAGAACATACAGTCCCAGGAAGTCAGGATTACTAAAATACACCAATGTAGCATGGGTCTGATTTAATAAAAATGAAAGTGAACCACACTGGGAAAGCCAAAAAGTCACTCACTGTATCTTCAACGTGTAACCAGGATATTCACCACAATTTGTTTTAAGTAAGAAGATGAAAACACCACCAGGGCTTTATATTTTCCAATTTGATAAAGGAGTCTTTAGGGGGGAAAAAAATGATGATTACTCAATTACGGGAGGGGAGGGGGGAACCATTTATACTAAAAATAGCCCACCAATTCACCACCATATTTTATTAACAAGCTTGTTTAGATCAACACAAGGTGCTTGTTGGGAAAACAAGAAAGCCAGTAGTAAACTTCCCTAAATCAACTGTAAATCACATAGGTACTAAAACTCTTCACCTTGGAGCCCAGCCTGCACGGTCCAAGGTTTTAAGTAAACTCCAGACACTGAGGAAATCTAGTTTTTAACTAGGTTCCAACCCTTGTCATTTATGATCACCAAATTATTTTAGAGAATGCTATTAGATAACCGAACAACAGGAGCGTTTTTAAAAAGCCCTCACACCCCGAATTTTACATTAAACACACCATTTTCACAACCTAAATTTAACCTCGGCTGCCACTGCAAAGGGATGCCTGTTTCAGCAAATTAGGAACTTCCAAAAATACTGGACATGTTCACACATGCATGGCTTCCCTTCGAGCTGCCATTTAAGATTAATCTTTCACTTAAATAAAAGTATGCTTCTGCTCAAAAAATGACATCGGTTGCAAAAAGGAAGTTACCCAGAAACCACCCTCAACAACGTGGCCTTTACACTGTCAGAAAATGTGACTCTGTGCCACCCAAAACTTACCAGGAAGCTGGCAATAACTTTGCCAATTCTACACTTCTGAACCCAACTTCAAAGAGACTCTATCAAATACCTCCTTAGGACGATAAAAAGCTCTAAGTTACACATAAACACGTCCTGAAGTGCGGCCCGCGCCCCTCCCCCGCCGGCGCCCCCGCCCGGTTCCCGCGGCCCCAACGCGGCCCGCGGCCCCCGGCTCGCCGGCCAGGGTCGCCGCGCCCGGGTCGGGGACGCGCCCGAGTTGGGGAGCAGGTCTCCATCGCCGCCAGAGGTTTCACAAAATAACATGCACCGAGGAGATCTGTCTCCTCTGCTAAAAATAGGCTATAAAGGAGTCGGCCTCATGATGGCTCCTTGATTCAATTTGCTGCAAATTCTTTCCTGAAAGCTTCCCCCCCACATCCACACACAAAAAGGGGGGTGTCAGTGCGAGAAGGGTGGCAGAGGGGGAGAAGGCCGAGGTGCACATTGTCGGGGACAACAACATAATCAGGGTAAGGAGCCCCCCAAGACCAGCAAAGGGTAGGGGCTGGGCAGGCACGTGAGCATTTCAAAGAAGCCGGAGAAGAAAAAGGGGGGATGGGGCACCCTAAATGCCTACCCTTGCCTCCCCTCCCCCACCCAAGCCCCAGCTCCCCGAAGGGCCAAGTTGGAACATGCATGTGCCCCTCGCGCCCATCCCCCCGCGGCCCAGCGCCCCCGGCCGCCCGCGCCCGCGCCCCCCGCCCCGGCCCGGCCCGCTGCCGCCCCCACCCCAGGGTCCGGCCCCCAGCGCTTACCTGGGAACGGTGGCCTCCGACGCCGCTCCCCCCTCCCGGGAATGGAGGCACAAGGAAATTCCCCTCCTCGCCGCCGCCGCCGCCGCCGCCTCCAACCACCCCCAAAATAACCCCTCCGGGGGGTGAGAGGCAATTATAACCCCGGCGAGCGGAGGGCGCGGGGGATGGGCGCAGGGCGGGCGGGGGCGGGGAGCGCCGCGCGGGTCCCCAGGTGGCGAGCGGAGGTGCTCCCGCCGCGGGGAGGGGGTGCGGCGGGGGAGGGGCGGGGGCGCACGCGGCCGGCGGCGGCGGGGGGGGCGGCGCGCGGGGGGCAGGGCGCGAGCGGGGAGAGGAATTGAGGCAGAAGGTAAAAGCTGTTACTAAGGGAAAGAGCCAAACGGTTCGGAGCAGCCAACGGCTCAGACACTCCACACTGGGGAGAGAGGCAGGGGGACCAGCCAGGCACAAATGAGCTCGCGGGGCCCGCGGCGGCGGCGGCGGCGGCCGCGCAGCAAAACAAACCCGAGCGGCCTGCGCCGGGCGGGCGGGCGCGGGGGGGAGGGGCCGCGGGGCGGGGGAGGGGCCTGCTCGGCCGCGCTCCTCGCGCTCCTCGCCCCCGCCCGCCGCGGCGGCGCTGGGGGCTGGGCGGGCGCGGCGCCGCCTTTGAAAAAGAAAGAAAGACCCGCGGGCGCTGCGAGGCGCCTCCGGGGCCCTGGCCGCCCCGCCCCCACCGCCGGGGCTGCGGGGCGGGGGCGGGGGCGGGGGGGTGGCGGGCCGAGGCCCAGTGGGGGCGGGGCGGCCGCGCCGCAGCCCGCGCGGCCACTGCGCTGCGGACGCCCACGCGGCCGGCCGGCGCGGGCACTGCCCGGGACCCGCGTGCGTGCGGGATGCGCGCACAGCTCCGAGTGCGTGAACGGCGTCCGGGTGGCGGCGGCGGCGTACCTGCAAAGGTGCGCTGGGTCTGTAGGAGCGATTTGCCAGACGTCACCCAGAGCACCGCATCTGGAGCGAAAGCAGCACGCACGCAGGCAGGGGTTTTGTGGGACGAAACACAGAGCTGCAACTGCGGCGTTTACGCCCCGGGGCACCGGGAACCAAACACGCGGCGCTGGTGGTCGTCCGGTGGGCCTGAGGGAGAGGCGCGGTCGATCCGTTCTCGATGCACAGAAATAACGTAGCTGGTGTCTGAATACTCGACGGCAGCCGCGGCCGTAGAAGTTTATCCACCTTGTGTACTTTTTGCCTGTGTGCAGCATATCAAGGCAGTTTATAAAGTATAACTTAGACGAGCGATGACATGACAATATGATTGAGGAAGAGAGTGCAGCTGGTAGTTTTTAAAAAGAGGTACCTCGCAGTTTCTAAGACAAATGTGCTAATCTTTCCGATGCCTTCAGAAGGCAAGGGTCGGGGTCTTTTTAGACCCTCTGTATGAGCCTGAAACATGAAATCACCTACCCTTTTAAGGTGTGACTTGAAAGAAACCTGTTTGTTATTTTCAGTTATTACTGTATTCAAAGTAAAATAACATTTTTTGCAGCCTTTTTATAAAGGTGAGGTGTTCTGTTTTTATAGTTCTATCACAATATTTGAAATTAAGTGTAGTTTTTTTAAAGCAATAGTCTATCAATACCAAAGACCTAAATTTCCACCCCTCCCCCGCCCTAAAAAAAAAGTTCCTTAGAAGGAACTTTTATGCTTCCGGACTCACAGTGGCCTAATAAGCTCGATGATTAGACAGGTGTTTTTTTAGTCAAGGTCAAAGGCTCTTTCCCCTGATTAGCCCTTGCTTGGAAGAGAGGACGAGCAGCCAGAGACTCTCCTGACTGTAGTCAGGGGTGAGGAGCGGGAAAACCAGCAGAGGAAAGGGAGTGGGATTGGAAACTCCCTCCCAAACACCATAAAAAGAGTTCAAAGAATTTAGGTGGATTGTCCTTAGAGCTATTTTTCGCATATGAAAGAGGGAATGTTAGTTTAAACAATGTCACCTGATGGGAATTTAGATAACTGCAGGTTTCCAAAACACTGTGTTGAGTGTACAAGGAAACAGAGCCAGGAAAGAGAGCAAGTTTTGCATTTCAGTAACTTTTTAAAGCCGAGGCTTGCTTACTGCAGAACTAGCACCTTTGCAAGACTTTTTCAGAAGCTATGAGAATATAGTAGGTTCCTATTTTAATTTTTTTAAAGAGCTGATTAATGACTTGGAGGCTACTAAATATAATCCTCACTTCAGTAAGTAAACTATCTCAGGACAATTAGGGTTCATTATCTGAGCCATCCAGTGGAACAAATCTATGGGCCTAGATTGTTTTTAAAGTTTCACATTATGCCACCATGCATGCATCTTCTCCAGGCAACAGCTGCTATAAGATTAAACCAGTAAATGTGGACTTACCAACTACACGATTCTTAATAGGGCCATCATCAAACCTGGAGAAATTCATTATTCTCCCTCACCATGACCTCTGTCTCTCTGTCCACAAGGTTGGGCCCACTCTCCAGGTTCATAGGGTTGAGAACTTTCAGCCTGAAGTTCTTATACCCTACACCAAGCTTCTTCCTTTCCTAACAAGTTGTTATCACAATGGCAATAATAATCTATGTGTTTGAATGCGGTTTTTAATGAAAATGTATTTTGATCACTTTGATTCCTGTATTCTGGAACCTATCTGAAATGTCAGTGTGGCTCCAACATGAAGTCCCAGATAAATGAGCCACTATGTAAAGGTGGCACGTATCGCCACCCCACCCTTCAGTCATCCTCTCATATCCAGTATGTAAGATGAGAGGCCTCACCAAAATTCAAACAATTATTAGGCACAAGAGTGAGATACAAAGAAGTAACTATTGTTACTAATTTTCAGTGTTTTGTCCTAATCAAAAATCTTTGAATGTAAGTGTTAATATGTTTCTAGAAAGGAGAAATTACTCTGTTACTAAGAAATTGTCAAGTGAAGAGGCACATTATTAAGAAAGTACTTTTAAACTTTCTAGCTAATTACTCAACAAAGAGAAACCTCTTACCAGTAACTGTTACCAGAAGTTACATATATATTATAAAATGACTAAACAAATCTTGACTTGTTTTATTTCAGTAATATTACACCCAGGGGTGTGGTATGGCAAGATAGCCTACATCTTTGCAATTTTCATCACTCAGGAAATACAACATTTTAAAGTTAAGGTGTTTTAATCCCAGGTCCACAGGACCTCATTCCTATGTATATTTTTAAAGCTACCGTGATGATTTAAGTTGTTTGCATTAGCTGATCTATGTGATTAAGGTGTTTAAAACAAACTTAATAGCATGAAAAAGATATTTGATACCAAAAATATTATCCTGGCACTGTAACTCTATATATTTTTACTCACCCAGAAACTCGGTGGCTTTATCTCTGCAGCATTTACCCCCAAGCGTCTTGCTGATACCCTGTGATATGTCTCTGTTTCACTTTGACTCAGCTTGTACAATTCTTTGTCTGTGGTTCTTTCAGCGATCTGCTTTTGCCATCCGGACTGGTGCACATTTTGGCCACACATCTCAAGATCTCAGCATACAGGCTCCTTTTCTCCACCTGTACTTAGCATGCAACTTATGACCTTTCCCCATCAGTGTGAACCTTGCCACAGTTTTCCATGATGACTCTATGACACGATTTCATTACAACCATGAACTTTACTTGGGAGTCTTCATTTAAATTACAAAAGAAACACACAACCATCTTACAAGTATTTTTGCTTTTCAGATAATGGAAATAGCAGGTTGTATCCTGCCTTTGTGATTCAATCAGAGCAGAAAACCAGCCACACACACAGTAAATTGCTGTACAAATCACTCACGTATACTGAGCAGCCATTTGCTTCCTCAGAGCAGCACTCAAGGCCTTGCTTTATGTTGGTGGTTTTGCCATTAATTCATTCAACAAACATTTACTGAGTACTCAGTATGCCAGGCACTGTTCAAGAAGCTGTTTACAGTGAACCAAACAGAGCTTCCACTGTCATGGAATTTATATTCCAGTCCCAGTTCAGGTAGGGGTTGGGAGGGCAATCAGACTTTCAAAATAAGTATGTCTGTATTAGACTATAACAAAACCAATATGAAAATGGCTTAAACCAGATAAAAGTCTATTCTCTTATGTGGTCATTCAAATGTAAGTATTCCAGAACTGATAAGGTATTAAGGACCCAGAGTTCTCTAGTGTCTCAACACCCATCTTTTATAAGGTAGTCTAAGATGGCTTTCCTAGCTCCTGGCATTGCATTCAGATTCCAGCCACTGGGCCAAAAAGGAGAAGAAACTGAGGGCTCTGTCTTCTCTTTCAGGACTTGTCCAGGCATTTGCTCTCATAACTTCCACTCATACTCCATTAGCCAGAACTTGGGTACATGGGCACTCCTAGCTAGCTAGTCAGGTAAATGACAGGTACCAAGCTTCATAAAATAAGGTGGGGCGGGGGTTTGAGAATGTATGTTATTTTAGATACGGTGTTTAGAAAAGGCTGCTCAGTTAAGGTAACACGATAGTAGAAAATGAAATGAAGTGAATGAGTGAGTGTGCAAATACCAGAAGGAGCACTCCTAGCACGGGAAATATCAAGCACAAAGGAACATATGTAAAAGCAAGTACACTGTATTCTAGGAATAAAAATGATGCCAGTTGATTGGCATGAAGTAAGCAAAGAGAGGCAAGAGAGCTAGGGGCCAAATGTGAAAAGCCTCTTTCTTCTCTTGAGATGGAAAGCCTTTGGAAGGCTTTGAAAGCAGAGAAGTGACTTGATCTGACTTCTGTTTTAAAATGACTACAATGCAAAGGACCGAATGCAATAGTGCATTAGCGCAGGGGAGATGACTAGTCAAGGGATAGTGCAGAAATCCCAAGGAAAGGACGGTAGTGTGGGTGATGCTGGCAGAAGCTGGCCAGAAGCAGCTAAACTCTATGCATTTTAAACAATGATTCCAAGATTTTATACCCAACAGGTGGAAGAATGGAGTTGCCATTTATGGTTATGAGAAAGGCTGGGAGAGGAGAAAGTTTGTGAGCACAAAATCAAGAGTTTTATTTTAGAATTTGATATACCTATTAGGCCGTCCCGTGGAGATATCTAATGAGCACCTAGATATATAAATCTGGTGTTCAGAAGAGGTACCAGAGCTAGAGATATAATTTTGAGACTTGTCAGTAATGATATTTGAAATCATAGGTCTAGATACAATTGACTGGAGAGTGGGTAAACTGATTACGAAATAAAATATTTTCTTTTATTACCAGTGTTCCTCTGCTCTGGATGTTGTCCGAAGCCTAAAGCATATTTTATCGTAGGTGAACATCAGGTGGCATGCTGTCTATGTAAAAACACTGATGAAAGCCGTACACAATATTAATTGCTACCATTTATTGAGCATGTAACTAAGCACTTTGATGTTTGTTGTCTCTAATTTTTTTCAACGACCTGAAGTGGTGAATAACTTTATCTTAGGTTGCTACATGAGGAAACTAAAGTAATGAAACCAAATAGCTTGTCTAAAGTCACACTGCACAGGGCAAAATGAGGATTGAACTCAAGGCTGTCTGCAGTATCTGCTTTTCCACAAAGTGAAACTAAGCAGGTCAAAGCAAGAAAGTGCAAGTGTTTGCTGAAAAATCCTTCACTGAATGAGGAGAACAGAGAAATGCAAAGTGGAAAAAATGAGAAAACGCTTGAGGGGAGGAACCACATCTTAATTACATTTATGTGAGCCTCATTTCCTACATTAGAATCTCAAAAAATGTTTATTGAGTACAAACGTGGTAATAATCAATCAATTGGATTCACTGTTGAACCTTTTGATACTATTAGTATATCTACTGATTATACAAGAAAGACCTTTGTCCCATTCCCTATCTTGAACCTCTACCTCCCCTGCCATCACAGGGCAATTGGGGTATGTTTTTGAAGACAGGTTTTGTGGGTAAAGAAAACAGTATTAATTCAGTGTCATTAATTACATATTTGAAAAGCTAGTTTTTTTTAAGCTTTGATTTTCAAGTTTCAAATCTAACTCTCCCTTTTAAGGGAATATTTACAATCTGATTAAATTCTCTTGAATTATTAAACTGCATTTATACATTTAATATATTCAATCTTTTTAAAATAGTTCAGTTACTCAACAAAAGAATCACAAGTAGTTAAATAATGTTCATAAATGTGATAAGCTAATTATAAAATATGATGAACCTTAAGTTCTCTTGAACATTACAAAATGTTTATAGATTTAATAAAATTTTTGTACCTTTTCAACTGAAATCATAAATCTGAATTAATTACAGCTCTCATTTAGATATTTTTAATTGGCATCACAAGGATAACCTGTTAGATTTTCTAAAATATCAAATTATCTTGACACTAAAGTAAACATTACAAATGTTTAAAATACCAAATACAAATATGCACAAATTATTTCTAAATGTAAAATTAAAGTAATAGTATTATGAGTTTACCTTTTTCCTTAACCTTAGGCTTTCTTAAGGCAAAAGAAACCTATGCTTTAAATAAACAATTCTACTGGCCCAGGCAAGTTGGGATGCCTTTCCAGTGAGTTGATGGCGTATTGGCCCTGAGAGATTCTGGCTGGAGATCCAGATAGCAGGGTAGTATTTCTCACAGCTGATGAGATATGATGAACCATCCTTAATGCCAGCCAATGGGAATCCCAAGTTCCTGCCTTCACATGGGTGGTCTTGCCATAGTCAGTGTCCACAGATATTGGCTGCACCTATGTCTTCCAGATTATTTGAATTTGTACCCCTATTGCTGTATTGCTGACATACACAGCTGGACTTAATCAACTTATGTTCTACTCCATTTTACTCTGAATTATTTTCATTTTTTTTTTTTCTCTGATGGGGTTACAATTTTTATAGAAATTAACTGCATGTCCTTGTGTTTGTGGCTGGCCCTACAATTTGACCAACACACACACACACACCCTCTTACAACCAAGCACCACTTAATGGTAGGATTCATTCTGAGAAATGCATCTGTAGACAATTTTGTCATTGTGCAAACATCATAGCATACACTTACACAAACCTAAATGGTGTAGCTACTATACACCTAGGTGACATGGTATGGTCTATTACTCCTAGACTACAAGCCTGTATAGCATGTTACTGTACCGAATACTATAGGCAGTGGTAACACAATGGTATTTGTGTATCTAAACATATCTAGACAGAGAAAGTGTACAATAAAAATATGGTATGAAAGATTTTTAAAGTGGTACAACTTTATAGAGCGCTTAACCATGAATGGAGCTTATAGGACTGGAAGTTGGTCTGCGTGAGTCAGCAAATGAGTGGTGAGTGAATGTGAAGGCCTAGGACATTACTTTATAGACTTAATAAACACTGTACACTCAGGCTACACTAAATTTGTAGAACACTAGATAAAATTAAGCACGAGAGAAAATGATGCAACCAAGTAAACACAAGATGTATGTGGCTGCTGCCATTGTAACATGGCATACTGTTTTACAGCAAACATTTAAAAATAACTACCAAGAGTTCACTCCAAATAATGATAAAAATGATAGTATATACTAAATGCATAAACCAGTAACAGTCACTTATGATTATTATCAAGTAATATGTGCTGTAAATATTGCTGTACCTTCATGTAACTGGCAGCACAGTAGGCTGTTGACACAGGCACCACCACAAGCACGTGAGTAATGCACTGTGCTGTGATTTTTATGAAGCTATGACGTCAGGAGGTGTTAGGGATTTTTCAGCGCCATCTGAATCTTATGGGCCCATCATTTCTATGTAGTTTCTTGTTGATGGAAATGGCCTTATGAGGTGCATAACTCTATAGCCCCTGGAAAGTAAGCTGACTTCACTTTATGAGAATACCCCAAACATTTTTGGGTAGGTAATTTTCTTTCTTTCTTTCTTTCTTTCTTTCTTTCTTTCTTTCTTTCTTTCTTTCTTTCTTTCTTTCTTTCTTTCTTTCTTTCTCTCTTTCTTTCTCTCTTTCTCTCTTTCTCTCTCTCTCTCTCTCTCTCTCTCTCTCTCTCTCTCTCTCTCTCTCCCCCCCTTCCTCCCTTCCTTTCTTCCTCCCTTCCTTCCTTCCTCCCTTCCTTCCTCTCTTTTTCTTTTTCTTTCTCTCCTTTTTTTTTTCTTTTTACAACTACTATTATGTCCTATGTCAAGATTTCTCTATCTGTGTTCTACTTGTCATGTGCATGTAGCCTGTGCTTCTGGGATTACAAATTTCTAACATTAAAGAAGTTGGGGAAATCTCACATGTTAAATCCACCTTCTAGACATTTGCAATGTTTATTAGCATAGTAAAAGTAAGAAACCTTGCAGTATGAAAGTCTTATAAATCCATTGTACCCTTTTTTTAAAGACTTTCAAAATTTTACAAAGCTTTCTGGTCAATTGTGTTTGTATTTGGTAAAACGTTCCCCCCCACCACCTTTTTTTTTTTTTTTTTTGGAGATTAAAAGTTAGATATGCGACCAATGGGCTTTCTAAAATTTCCCTTTCCTTAAACTTATCTCACCCAGCCACACACACTGCTGAGCAGTCTCAGCCCAGGAACAAAGGGCATTTGTGTCCTGAGGCAAGTCCCTCCAAAAAAAAAAAGAGGGGAAGTCGCTTAGCACCTTGTGCTCACTCACTTCCTTCCCACAATTTGTAAGTCACTTGTCTTTTGAGGTTAAGGAGCCCTACAGAGACTGCAGCAATAATCTGAATAAGTGAAGGCCTGGGCTAAGACCAGCCCATGACAGACACAGTTTAACCTCAGAACATCAAATGGTAGTAAAAGCTATCACTTTATTGAGTATTTACCATATGTTAGGCCTTGCTCAAACAGTTTTATGCAGATTAACTAATTTAATCCTCACCACAGCCGGATGAGGGAGGAACTATTATTATCCCCTGTCCACAGATGAGGAAACCAAATCACAGGCTGATTAAGTGACTTGCCTGAGGTTCCCTAGCTTGCAAATGTCAAACTAGGTTTTCATCTAGGTGGGTGAGTTCATGCCCTTAACCACAACTCCATATAGAAAAAAAGCTCCAGGCCTGTGTGTGTGTGTGTAGGAAGGGGATATGGGAGGTGGGCTGCTGAAGGGCTAGCAGCCAGAGAGCACTGGCACTTGGGTCACAAGCTGAACCCAGAGAACTGGGAAGACACTTCCCTTGAGACCACAGGTGTCATAATCCAAGGGAGTCCCAAAGAGCAGATCTCTCCACTGCTCTTGCAGAGGATACACTAGACCCTGGGCCTCCAAAAGCTCCTGGCAGTAGGAATCCTTGCCCTGAGGTACCCACCGGCTGAGGATGGGCAGCTCCATTCCATAGCCCTTAGTGGAAGCCAGGGGAGGGAGGGTTGGGGAAAAAGGAGAGAGAAGGGAACCACAGCCCTCCCTCCAGGTAGGAAAAGGCAGCCAGGTCAAGGAGTTTGCCTTTGGGAAAGAGGATTAGCTGTAATTGTTGAGTAAATAAACCTGGAGCTGAGGGCTGGGCCCAGACTTCTTTATACTGAGGAGTCAAAAAGGAATTTAAGGAGTGGAGGTAAGAAAGGGAGATGAGAGCACTCTGAAGCGAGGTGGGCAAACATATTGTAAAGGTTAGATAGTAACTGTTTTAGTTATTTAGGCTTTGCTGGCCATAGCTGTCTTCATTGTTATTATTTCCTCCAATCATTTAAAAATGAGTGAGCCATTTGAAGCCCCAGGCTGTGCTGAATTTGGTTTGCGGGTTACAGTTTGCCAACTTCTGCTCTAAAATCATTTGTAAACCTTACCACTTTACCTGAATCTCACCCTGCCCTCCTCCTCAGTTATTTGGCTGTTTAACTTGAAATGGTATTAAGTTCTGATTCTGGTGATGCTTTGTGAATCTGAGGTATGTTTCATGGAGCTACTGCAGGACTAACTCTGTTTGGCAACCTGAAGGTTTTCTCTGGGGATTTTTATGCCATGCACAGCTGCACATATGAGCAACTCTGCAAGAATTATGTTTCATGCCACATTCCATTTGGGAACTGATGCCCAAAACAATATTGCAGAGCAGTGAAACTCAGTATTACTCTATTTCAGGGGAAATGGAGTAGCAGCCTTTCCCTCTCGGTACCTAAAAATGGAATGTTGAAGTGTATTTGGGAAGAGCCTACCCTACCCTCAGCAAGAAGAAATTTTACCTGTTAGTAAATTTGTCTGTGTTATGATATTTTCTTTAGAGAGACATTTATGCAATAAGGAAGCTCAGCTATAAAAACAAGCAAACTTTATATATTTTGTTATTAGAGAGACAGCTAATTGTCCTACCAACTGCCCTAAACTATCTGTCTCGTAACTAGACACAAAAGAGTTTTCTTTTCCTTCCTTTAACTTGAACTGCTAATCGTTGTAATCACTAAAGCTATTTTTAAATATACAAAAGCATAGTTTGAAGGAGCAGGGGTGAGGGATAAATTCATAAAACACTCTTATGAATTTAATTATTTGACTTCCAAATAATTATTAGAATTTTCCAATACATTTAACATGAATTAATATGTCAGGGAGACAACTTAGAATACCGGGGGAGGTTATTGGTATAGGACAGAGGACAGAAAAGTTTTCAATAGGAACATGAAGTTTGGGAAGGAAAAAATAACAGAGAGGAGGGGCCGAGACAAATGCCGAGTTGGGAAGCTTTGGTCCACCATGGCTCAGAGGCCTGAAAGGGGCCACTGGTTGGGGTAGAAAGGTCTTGGAGACACTTTCATCTATTCCACAAACCTTTCCTGGTCTGTGTTTACAGGCCACTCTAGGAAGCACCTGCTGAACTCATTGCATTGCCCTTTAAGCAGACCATTGAGATTGCCTTAATAAGGGCTTCTGTGTTGACCCAAAGCATGCCAGCAAGACTACGTATTAATTGAGAAAACAGTATTAAGAGAATTGTCCCATAATACATTTGAGAAACACATTCTGTGGAGGTGTAAAATTATAAACAATTATCTACTTGGAGTAGTCTAGCTAAATTAATATTTGGAAGCTTGAAATAGATTTTATCCTAAAATTCTCTTTAAATCCTATGAATTAAATACTATATATATTCAGAATTAGAGCAAGCAGCAATATCCTTTCCCACTTTCTTCCAAATATTTGCACTTGTAATACTCAAACTTCTCTGAAGCCCTGTGTGTGTGCCCCTCTGCCGTGTGTATGTGCCCCTCTGCCCTGTGTGTATGCCCCTCTGTCCTCTGTTGTAGCTATATTGAGCTTCTGCTAGTTTTTCACATGTGCCTGCTCCCTCCCACCACAGAGCCTTTTCTACTGGAGTAGCCCCTGCCTGAACACCCTTCTCTCCCCATGCCAACATCCATGCCCTCCCTAGCTAACCCTGCACTTTTACTCCTCTTCCAGGTCTCAGTTCAGGCATCTTCTCAAGCACTTCCTTGAGAAGACTTTCCTGACCTCTGGATAAGACTAAATCTCCCTGTTACTGATATGTTTTGTTTTGTTTTGTTTTTATAACAGCATTCTGTTCCTTCACAGTGCTTATTATGGTGGCCCTTTTGTTAGTTTTTGTCTGATTGTTCGATTTACAGTCTACCTCATCTACTAGATAATGGGCTTCTTGATGGCAAAGATTGTGTTTGTTTTATTTATTAATGTACAAGACATAGAATAAGCATTCAAGGTGAGCTTTCATTATTATATACATCTGGAACAGATTAATTTTTCTTTTGGGGTCTTTTAGAAAGCTATCTGCAAGTTTACTTTACAAAATTGACCAAAAAAAAATTTTAACCAATACATAAAAGTAATGCCAAAATACTCAACCTGATAAATTAATAGAAACATGAGAAACAAAGCTATTAGATAAGCATGGTATGTTGTTCTGAATTGGTCAGTTTATTCATGGGACAGTGTGTGCTGGGAAAAGGGAATAATTTTATAGCACAACAAACAGATATTACGGAATTTTAAGATAAAATAATGTTTAAAGACCTATTGAGCTGTGGGTAGAGCTTTGGGGTAGATTTCCCTACCCCAATTCCCAGCAAGATTAGTGGGGCACAAATTCCACCATTAAGTATAGCATGGCAGAAGTGTTGAGAAGCGCTTAAAATACATCCTGAATATGGGAAGAAGTGTTCTTTTTTCTCTAATCTTTTAAAAATGATATTAGAATATTAGTAATAAGTAAGATAAATGCCCACACCCTAAGAATTTCTTAAGCCTAAATCAGCATGTAGCAAAATATTGTTTTCTAAAGTGCGTAGTCTTAACTTTATATAATCTTCCTGATTTATAGAGGAAATGTTTGATCTAGTAGAGTGTTATAGAAATCTCAGTATTATCATGAACAGATCAAGCTTACATGTAGTAAACACCATAAATGAGTTGCCTCAGCTAGTTTAATGTAAAATGAGTACATAATAATGTATAAGCAAAGCATACAAAATGCCCACTATAACCAAGAAGTTTAATAAATGGCATTTCATTATTTTTCATATGGCAAAGAAATTGGAAAATGCCAAGAAAACAAGAATGATATTTAGGGCTCTAGTCAGCTTTGGATTTGAATTCAAGTTTTGACCTGAAAGTTTTTCAAAACTTGTTTTTAAAGACAATGCTGATATGTAGAACAGCCACTCCAGTAAACACACACACACACAAAAGAGTGAGGGAGGAAGAAAAGAGTTTAGGGAGCAGATTAGGGATTCTTTTCTTACATGTGGAGATTATTTTTTTTAACTGTGGTCCTGTGATTCAGTATTCATAAAATAAATCATTTACAATTTGAGCAAAATAACATCAGGTTCCTGCAGCGCTATAGAAACTGACTTGTGAGAACAAATAAGGAATAAGGAATGGAACAAGTAAGTGTATGGAGCCTTTATTCTATTCCAAAGGGTTAACTGTCCTTAGAAGGCTTACAAACCACTATTTATGACTCATTCCCTTCCACCCACACTTTCTTTTCAAGCTCTTAATGCCACTTAGAGTTTCTTGTGTTATCCTAGGTTTTTAATTCCACTGTTGTCCTGTTGACTTCTGTTTGTGGAGCCCCCAAGAAAGTACGGCTAAGGCATGGCGGACCAGGGTGTTTTTCACCCAGACTGACCTAGATTCTTCTAAGTGACTAATTGCTTTGTTGTCAGTGAGGTACTGATTCTCTCTATGGGCTTTGTGCGCCCCCCTGGTCCCAGCTACCTAAGAGAAAGCTTCTAGATTGGTCCTGGCCTTGTTCTCTCTCCTCAAACAATCAGGGAAAACAGAATTTGTGAAACTTGTCTTGGTTGTTCCCTATCTGAATACGTCCTCACATCTATCCAGTGGCACCAACTTCATCCAGTTGTATTTCATCCCAAGTTTTCGATAGGGAGTCCAAGCCACCAACCTGCCTTCTTTCTGCCTAGGTCCTCTGATGATAGCACCCCTGTTGCCCTTCCACCAGCCTAGGACATGGGCGCAGGGTGGATGAGAGCCCTGACCTGTATCTCAACCATCAAGCTAAAACTTACTTCTCAACTGGATTTTGCCTGCCCATTTTTCTGGAGGCACAGCACTGTTCATCCCTTCCAGTGCAGACATCCCAGCAGGCCTGTACTTCCTCACTTCAGTCTTTATTCTCCCTCCCTGTCCTCCCACTTCCTCTCCTAGGCTTTCACCGGATTTGTAGTTCCCCTGGGGATCAGCTTTTATTTTTCATCCCTGATTTGTATCCCTTGTCTGTGTCTGCTTTAGACTGAGAGGTTTCCAGTTTCCTACTTACTCTTCCTTCATTCACCTCCTGTCACTCTAGCTCTGCACCTTCCATAAGCCCTTTTACCTGTGTGTGGGTGTGTCTGTGTGTGCGCACACGCACATGTACACGCTGCACACTGTATACACTGCAAAGGAAGCGTTCAGATCGCTTTGTGGCATGGTGGTTAGGGTATGCACATTCCTTTTCTATTAGCAGGAAATAACAATGATGTTCATGGAATAGTAATGGGAAATAGTAAAGGCAATTTTATCCTCATACACAGCTACAGGGACAGATGTAGCCAATGGCAGATTTGTCTTTCCTATCTCCACAACTTCCTGACTTCTACCCATCCCAAATCCCTTTAACACTGGGTGGTTTTACTAGTAAGTATGAATAATACTACTTCCTCTGAGCAGGAAAGGAACATAGTCTCTGCCATTTTTCTTCCTCAAATGACTACCTTCTCCACCCACCCAGGCTCCCCAACCACCCCCATGATGGGTCCTAGTCATCCCAAGGACTGGCTCCAGGGCCTTTAAGGGGGGCCCTGCATTTACAATGCAATATTTTTAAACGCCAACTTCTTGGGAAGAATCTTCCCGCAGACGCTAAGCCTTATTAGACACTAAAATGAGTTATGGAAGAAGTTTTAAATTCTCACTCCCTGGAGGTCTGTAAAAGCAGGATGGATTCTCCTCTGTCTGGGATGATTATGTGGGATACTGCTAGTAGGCCAGGGGATAGGCCAGCTCACTATCAACAAATGATATTTATTAAACTCCTGGGTATTCATGATACTGTGCTAGATTCCATATATGTGTATGTGTGTGTGTGTGTATGTGTGTGTGTATACACATATATATACATATATATGTGTATATATATGCATATATATATATATATTTTAAAGATAACTTAAGAGACACAGCCTCTACTCTCAAAGAAGTTTTTAACTGATGAAATAAAGGGTTCATATGAGGTACAAATATTATAAGAAATATCAGTAGTGCTTTAAGTTTTCAAGGATTGCAGGTTTCTCATTTTCTTCTTTATACTACTTAGTTTTGGTTTGGGACAAGGCAGAACAAGATTTGCAGTGAGCAAATTTCTAGCTTGATTTCCAAAAGCTTGTGATTGATGCAAAACGTGAGCAGATATCAGAAGGATTAAGTGGGGCAGAAAGCACAAAGTGGCTTCAGTTTTATCATGCAGAAAGCAAGAGGCTTCT
The DNA here is from genome assembly GCA_030015415.1 of Cynopterus sphinx. Lineage (NCBI taxonomy): Eukaryota > Metazoa > Chordata > Mammalia > Chiroptera > Pteropodidae > Cynopterus > Cynopterus sphinx. The sequence goes on from CM057380.1 coordinate 36,034,947, forward strand.
GAGTTTGACCTCAAAAGTTCCTTCACTTTCTAACACCCTGAGATTCTAGGTCAAGGAGTAATTAGGGTCAAGGGCAGCGGGGAAGACTATAAGGAGGTGAGATAAGAGCAAATTATTGAATATTTTTTCCTATCAGAGCCATAACAGAGTATTGGCCAGGGGTCTATTTGAGGCCAGATTTTTGGCAGACAAGGTTTTATTCCTTGAGTAGAACCATATAAATGCCCTCTGTCTGAGAAGAGCACATTTATGTGCAAGAGTAGGTCTGTCCTACTCCCTCTAGCAAAGCACCAACAATGTGGCCTTGTACTCTGCAGCCTCAGATCTTGCTGTTCAGAGTGTACAGCATTCCAGGAGTGCCAAGGTGAGGTTACATTTATATATTCATTCCTATGCCCCCATAATAAAATCTTTTTCTGGGTTACCTCCGTTGTCCTCACTCATGAAATAGACTCAGCCAGCACACTAAGGTCCCTTGTGCCTCTCGGATTGGACTAGCTAGAACTAGATACATTCCTCCACTAGGATCTAGCACTGAGCCAGGACACAGGGCCACGGCCAGAGGGAGCAGACTAGATGCTAAAACTCAATCATGCCACTTGAGCTGGCCCTACTAACAACATGGCAGACTTAAGGGTAAGAAGAGGATAATGAAATATCCTCTATGTGTATGTCTTTGTACAAAGCAAATAACTGATTAATTGTGCTTCATTTTTTTTCTAATTTCTCTGCATATAGAGAGATGTGAATTAATCAGATTCCATCATTATTTACTTCTAAACATAATCATTTTTGCCACTAAAAGAAAAGTATGGACAACTTTCCTCTGAACTTTCAGGAAAGCTGGTGTTGTGTACATTAAAATTGTAATGTAAACTTCACATTCAGTTTATTGGGTATTTTTCCCTTTTAGGAATATAGAAGTAATAGGGTGTAGCTAGTTATGTGGCTCTCTCAATTCAGTGAAGTTCTTTGGCTGAAACTACCTCTTGTTGCTGGTATTTTAACCAAAGTCAATTAACCTCTGAAGACCTAATTCCTATACTACTCATCTCTGGTGACCTCACTGGTTTTATTACTTTTAACTAAAATGTGGAAATTGAATTTACACAGGTAAATAAGTGTGTAGTATGAATTTAATTTTCCAATAATTCAGTCAGGGACTAACTGCTATAGAGAAGATAGTGAGTGTTTACTTGTTTCATTCAAATTAAAAAAAAATATATACACAACTTATTTATATATAATTTTAATATATGTGTATATATACCAAATATATAAATAAATATATATGTATATATATCTATATATATACACTAAAATTGATTGGTATATAATGAGCCAAGTCTTGAATTTTATTTATTCAATGAGTTAATCTATTATATAATTTACTAAATATTTAAAGTATAACTCTTATGTTATAATTTTATCTACTTAACATTTAGGCTTGTAAACAGATTGCACAACTAAGTTATTTTCAACATTAAAGAGTTTATCCATTTTTTATATATCTTAGAATTATACATCTCTTAGACTGCTAAGATCAATGCTAAGATAAATCTTTTTTTATGCATTGTCATTAAGCAGTTGAATTTTAAGTGCTGATTTACAGAAGTTCCTGACAGCATAGGAGAATGATTTTAAACATAGAAGAATAGTGGGAATTTTTTCATTCAAGGAATGAATTCTACCAGAGGTTTAGCAAATATTCCAATTTTAAAGATGGAACTAATTTTATACCTTTGTAGTCAGTTGTTAAAAGCTGCTAGTTTTAGGTGCCAAATCCATGTAAATGAACTATTGGTTTTCTTGAATATCCATGGGAGAAGGCAGAAGAGAGCAAAGCTTCCTTATGCCTCACTAGGCCTCTGGGATCAAGCTGATTCAATAAATGCAAGAGGAATGGGGCTGGAGCTTGTTTCCTTATGAGCTGTGAGGCTTTGAGCAATTTATTTAACCAGTCTAAACATTTAGTCTCTCTGTTTGTTAACTGAGGATAATATCTACCTTGCGTAGAATTTGTAAATATTTTAAATATCATATGTAAATTATTAATCATATTGTTTTTCACAGTAGATGTTCAATAAATGGTGGCTGTGCATTTGAGTGCTTGTCTCATTTTCCTCCCTACACAGACTATAAATTCTTTGAGAGTAAGAATTACGGCTCCTGGTACAAATTGTTGCTGGTCATCAATTAGTATTTGTTGAATTGGAAATTTCATTTTTGAAAGGCTTTCAAAATAATCTTTCCTTTATAGTTTTAGGCCTTACCATCTGAACTGTGTTCCCCCTTCAACTTCCTAAAATCTCATTTCCTGGGGTCTAGAAGGATCTTTGGCTGTCACACAATCCAACGTGACTTGGGCGCTTTCTCCTCAAACTCCACGTTGATTTTACAACTAGTTTCTCTCTCTTTCTCTCTCATTTAGATTAGAATTAAATACAAAGTAGCAGTTTATCTAGATATTTTCTTTACTCTATGAGAGATGAAAATGTCAGAAAAACAAGTTATTTATTTATCAGACGCTTTACCTTTAGGCCTCCAACAGATGCCATGGTAGTTGAAGCCCCTTGACTACTATACCCTGCTTGTGCCAATTTTTCAATTTATTGAGGGAATTTTTTCTCCCAATTTTTATTTCAGATGCTGTTCCAACTATTACACAACATATATTTTGTTAAGACAAATTCATTTTGTCTTATCCTGGGCAAATATCCTATTATTAGGACAGCACAGGCATAAAGTATCAACTTTCTTTGTTCTAGTCCCTTTCTAGATCTCTCAGACAGATTCTGGGGTTTAAATAGCCTTGCGCTCTTGCCTCCATGCATACATGTGTATTTCTAAAGATGAGGGGTCTTGTCTCAGTCTTGGATTTACCCCACTTTTTCTTTGATTCAGTTCTGAATGTTTTTAGTTGCTAATTACAGAAAACCACTTTTGAAATAGCTTTTGAAAATAAGTCTTCCACTTACTCTTCCCATCCACTCCCTCCCCTTCTCCTTCACTACCTCCTCTTCCTCCTCCTCCATCTCCTCCTCCTCTTCCTTTTCTTCCTCCTCCTCCTGCTTCTCTTTCTCCTTCACAACAAGGAATCCAGATTTACAATATTAGGATCATTGTCTTTCTTAGCTTGCCCTTTGTACTAGTTTCCTTCAGTCCTAAAATGGCTGCTGTGTTTAGTGAGGCATCATACCTGGATTCTAGCCAGAAAAGCTTAAAAGAAAGCATGATGTGGTACCAGTCACGTCTTTCTTTTAGAACAAGGAAACAAAACTATTCCCAGAAGTCCCCAGGAAACTTCAATTTATGTTTAATTAACCAATATGTGTCACACAGACATGCCTAGCAGCAAGGGTACTTGGGAAAGTAAGTATTTAGCTTTTCCAGACTCTATAGTGAAAATGACCAGAAAGTTGGAATGACTCTTGGTGAGCCAACCAACAGCATCTATCACAGCTTTCCAGTATAAACTGACATACCAGCTTTGCCAGTATTATTCTCGATCTAGACAATTGTTATTTATCGTTATTCTCAAAGCTAATGACAACCAGAAAGTATTGTAGATAGTAAGACCTAATACCCACTGCCATGGGCTTTGCCAAGCTGTGTTTTTCCAAACTTACCAGATTAAAGAATTACTTAGAACAACACATAGTAAGCAGAAGCACACATTCTTTTGGTTGTCTGCAGAAGAGTTGAATTCAGTTGGCCTAGAGATAGAGTCAGAAATTTATATTTTTAAAAAACACACCAGTAGATTTTTCTTATCAAATAAACTTGAGGATTACTGCATCAAAGGATATCTCTGATTAGCCTTGCTCTGATTGTAATTATTCAGATTTTTAGGACATTATCATAAACAGTTATATTAACATTCTTTTTACTTCAGATGCTGCTCTACCTATTCCCTTTCTATGTCCTCATGTTCTTAAGTATTTCTCTCATAATGTTCTTCTCGAAGTGTTCTACTCTAGATAAATTCCTTCTACTCCCTTCTCCTGTCCCCATGGCTTCATTATAAAGGCCTCTTCATCTCTTGAAAATCTGTCTCAATCCAGCCTTGATCCTACCCCTCTCTTTTATTGCCTAACTACAGATTTTCTAATATAACTCATGTCTTTTTCTCCCAAGTTTTACTTCATTACTTCAGTTATATCAGAGTATTATAAAAGTATCATCTTGCTATAGAAGTCATGTGATTTATATAAAGAAAAATTCTCAAGCTCTTATGTTTACGTATAACCACATCTATTCTATACGATACTTTTCAAAAGAGAGGAGTATTGTACGCACGAACAGTACACAAAGACCTGAGATAGACAATAAGGGGCATTGAACGGGATGAAGTTGCTGTGAGCTGAAGGGGTTAGGCAAGGCCTTGAGTAGAAAGAAAATTTGCTCTGAATCTTGAAAAGTAGGCTGGGTTTGGAAAGGCAATAAAAAAAAGGGTAGAGAATTCTATGCAGGTTGGCATTGCACTATTTTTTTTCCCTGCACTTTCCTTCTAACTTACTCTGTATTTTACCTTTTGTTTGCCAATCCCTACTAGGATGTGTGCTCTATGATACGAAGATTTTTGTTGTTATCCTTGTTGTTTTAACTTTGAAATTCTCAGCAGCCCCTGGCACGGAGTAGCTACTCAACAAATATTTGTTGACTGAAGAACATGTGGGTGAATAAATGAATGAATGAATGTATAGTCAGCCTGACAGAAAATGTTCCAGTGGGGTTTGAGTAGAAAATGCAGTTACCTATAACAATGCTGGGATTGAATTGAGAGTCTGGACTTATTTAGGCCATGAAAAAGAGAGGGAACATGACAGAACTCCTTGGCTCATCTCTCCTCATATTTCCATATTTAGCGTAAGTACTCCAAAGAAGTTGGAAAAGAAGACAAAAATGCAGAAGCAAATCTGGATCCTTTCTTAGAAAATGTTGATTTGCTGGTGGGCTGGTTGGAGGCTGTGGTGTTGCTGTAGGCAGGCTCCTCACAACTGGCTGAGTGCTCCTCCGGGAGATGGCTCAGAGGCCCTGATCAGGCAGGTGGTATGCTGCTGCTGCTTGACACTGGGATATTCTTAGGGACAAGGTTCTCTTTCTGGACCTAGGAACTATATATTTCACATGTGCCCTTTTTTTTTGTCTCCCTTCTCACCACTTTTTTCCTAATCCATAGCATCCATCACTTCACTTTTAGATTCCTAAGATTGTCTCTTAAGAATCTTCCCTACTTCTTCAAGTCTCCACCTTCTTCCTTTCTTTCCACTCCCATGCCACACAAAATTCTTTCTGTCACATCTGGGAGAGCTCTGTCCCAAATGAATGCTTGCTAACTGGTTAAGGACCATAATCGATCTCTAATAAACATCCATTTAACCCATTCTACCTTTTAGTCTAGCTTTCTCTCCCTTTCCTTCCCTCTCTCCAACTCTCTCCAACCAGTAATCAGCCTTCTCTACACATATTCAATCTTCGATTCTAGTCAAACAGAGCTACTCATATTAATTTGGTAATACACAAATGGGCCAGATATTGTCTCCATATGCCTGGCCCATTTTGCACTCATATCTCCCCTGTTTTGCAGAAGCTAGAAACCTAGGTAAAACATTTCTCATATCTTGCTACTAGCAGGATTTCAGATAAAATTTGGACTCTGCCGATTAGTTGTATTGATGAGAGATTTGGAAGGCCCAGAATAGAAGGCAGCCATTCCTGGCTCTTCCTTCTGTTGCTAGAGATGAGAAGCTTTTGTTATTTCACCCCCTCAGGGTCAAGACTGTGAAGTCAGCAGGGTTTCCAGTAACCTCCAGTCTCTAGGAGGAAGAAGCTTTTCTATGCTTTGTGTAAGGATATGCTCTTACCATCCTGCTCACCAGAGAAGACAGGGAACAAATAATAAGAGTAGAAATAAGCTCTCATTAACACACTTTTATGCCTTGACTTTCCCTTCATTTTAATTTTTGATTGTAAGCAATGTAAAACAGGAACTTAAGCAGACACCAAAGTATTTTTACATAGTAGAAGTTGTTGACTATCAGACCAAGAGTTTTTTTTTTCTATCTTTTTTTTTTTTTTTTAATGTTACCACTTACCTATGACCCAAGACAGATGGCATTTCAGTAAGAAATCAAAATATAGCTTAAGCTATAATTATGTTGGATAATTAAATGCTTTTAAAATCATCTTAGGGTAATGTGTCTGTTCTCATTTGGTATTAGGATTCCTTATAGATTTTGATTTTTAAGTCTTTTTTTCTGTTGGACATGTTGAAAATATATTTTCCCAGTGTATCAGTTTTCTTTCAACTTTGCTTGTCTTCTGTCAAAAAAAAAAAAAAAAAAAGGAAAGAAAAGCTTTACATTTCATTTAATTAAAAATCAGTCTTTTTCCTCTGTAGGTTTTGTAGTGTGTCTTAAGTTGGGCTTCTGTAGTCTAAGGCAATAATCTTACTCTCCTGCATGTTTGCAAATACTTTTATAGATTTTCTTTTTATAGTTCACTCTTTAACTCATTAAAATATTTTGTTTTTGTTCATGGTGAGGTAATTTTCTTCATTCTGTATGTGTATATGACAACTCTGTACAAATTCTTCAGCTCTTGAGCAGAAAGGAAATATGATAGTATCTTCTCCCTGCACCTTTCAAATTATGGCTTTCCACTTCTTATTTCTCTCCTGCGCCTAAGGCAACACTGGTCAGCATGACACATTTTCAACAGGCCTTTCTAATGTGAGCAATTCCAGCACCTATACATACCCATTCCTTTCTCCCTATGGAAGACATTACTAGGACTTGCCTATATTCAGTCCTCTCCTGGCTACACAGAAGACTGAACTTATCAGATTTCATGTAGGTAGTTGGGGCCATGTACCTGACCCAATAGTTATGACCAATAACTAACTTCTGAGTAGAAGTGGCATGTTATTTACATTGTCACTTCAGGTTGAAATGTAAAGCCCTGTTTGACCTTGCAGCTAGTTTCCTTTTTGAGCCCTATCTACATTGGGATGGTGAGGCCACATGAAAACAGCCTGTGCACCGAGACACTGTGTAGAAGACAGCTACCCTGTGGACTTGCTCAACTAACAGTTGGCATATTGTAAGTAAAAAATAAACTCTTAGATATTAAGCCCCTGAGGTATTTAGGCTTGCTTATTATGACATCACAAGGCAAATGAGTTAAGAATGACACCATTTCTCGCTCAACTTTGATTCTGTTCTATTTTATTTTTTTAAAGTTGACATTGTGAAACTTTGGTACGTTATAATTTGAAACAAATCATTTGTAAAATACCTTGCAACTGATTTGAGAAACACTGATATTATTTATTTCTGATTTAGATGTATTTTTTGAATACATACCCAGAACTAGGGTGAATAAAATGAGAATACAAGAGATTCAGCCTCTCTCCTTGTAGAGCTTGGCAGTAATCCCACAGAGAAAGCTGTTCAAGGAATCATTAAGGGTGTGGTTCTAGAGTCAGATGCCCTAAATTTGAATCCTGGCTCTGCCTCTCACTAGCTGAGTACTTAGGCAAGTTAATTAACCTCTCAGTGCCTAATTTCCTCTTCAATAAAAATAAGAGTAAATGGGTTAATGCATGTAAAATATTTAGCACAGGGCTTGAGAAATAATAAACACTCAACAAATACTATCATTATTGGGACCATGGCCTTGGAATATACCCAAGATATCTTTAGGGTGTATAGAACTATACTCTCAAAACGTGGAGGCAACATCACCAATGACACCTCCAGCCTAGCATTTTGTCTCATGCCTCAGCATGGTGAACTCGCCATTAGAAAACTAGCAGAAAAATCCTAAGGCAGTAAGAAGCAGGGGTTATGAAAAGTACTTTGTGCTGTCATCCCTCTATTTTTAATGTTTAATATTTAATGTTCCAAGGCATCTTACTTAACAAAAGATAATCTATTTTTAAATGACCTATAAAAGAGTGATAAGTCTAGTTTATGGACTTTGAAATTCTTAGCTTAAGAATATAAGAACTTTGTATGTTTAGCTTATGGATACATATTGCATATATAAACATATGCTTACAATTGTGTAGATACACACACATTTATGCACAGTTATACACACAAAATGAGACACTTTCTGCAGAGGGTGTCATATATGTTTTGAACCCTGCTCTTAACATGAAGCTGTTACTCAAGATTGCAGAACAAGTCAGTAGCAGGACAAGATTAGAATCATATAATCAGCAAATGCTCTTTCCATCACAAACCTGTCTTACAAAAGAAATAACCACCTTTGACTTACGAGAGTTGCAGTCAACAAGGAAAAGATAGTAATATATTACACATGCACACATTTTTTATTGCCAGATTGTATAACCTTATCTTCAACGGAGGTTTCAACATTTTCTCTGTAAATACACACCACTTCCTTCGTATACCACTATAGTTAGGTTATTAATAAACATAGTAGAAGGCAAGGTCTTTGGTGAAACTGTAGATCTAATATTAACTCAGTTACAGATTCTCATTTCTTTCCTCATATAAAAAACTACTATACATTTGTATTATAGCCCCTTCTAAACCATGAGTCACCTCCATAAGGAAAAGGGAAACTGATATTTATTGTGATGTAAACATTTAAATGCTAAGAACTATGGAAGAGTCTTCACACAAACACACACCTTCAACAAATACACAGATACACACATTATGCATAATTTTATTTCAGTTTTATTGAACATACACACAAAGCCCACAGAAAAGTATATCAAGTTAAAAACCTGCAACCTCATTACTTTTACTCTTGTTTGGGCTCAACCTTTGTTCAACAGAATCACTGAACTGTAACATGGTGCCTCCAAAGCCATAACACTTCCAGATTTATATGTGAGTGTGTTGTATGTCTATGTTGATTATTACCAATATGTGATTGTTGACAAGATATCTGAAAAATTATTAACAAGCTTTTGAAAAGATTCCTGTGATCTCGCTGCCACTGAGTGAGAAAACTGTTCCCTGACAAGGCCACTGTCAATGTTGTGATATATATTACTCAGATTTTTTTTTTCTGTGCATGTATATATATATTGAGAATATATTTTCATGTCTAAAGTGTATATATATATACATCATTTTTGTTCAGGGCCATATACTTTTTTTGTACTATAATTATGTGCTATAACTCATGTATCAAATATCCTACCATTGGTCAATTAAGTTGTTTCCAACTTTCCACTATGATAATTAAAAAAATTTTTTAAAGTTTTTTAGTTATAGTTGACATACAACATTATATTAGTTTCAGATATACAACATGGTGATTATACATTTACATAACTTATAAAGTGATCACTTTAATAAATCTAGTACCCACCTGACATTATATATAGTTATTACAATGTTATAGACTATATTCCTTACACTATACAACCCATGACTGTTTTCTAACTATCAGTTTGTACTTATTAATCCTTTCCCCTTTTTGCCCACTCCTCAATCTGTTCTCATCTGGCAACCATCAAAATGTTCTCTGTATAAGTTTGTTTCTGCTTTGTTTGCTCGTTTATTTTGTTCTTTAGATTTCACAGGTAAATGAAATCAAATAGCATTTGTCTTTCTCTGTCTGGCTTACTACACTGAGTTCAGTACCCTCTAAGTCCATTCATGTTGTTGTAGATGGCAAGATTTCATCCTTTTAAATGCCTGAGTAATATTCCATTGTATATATTTATATGCCACCTCTTCTTTACCCATTCATCCATTGATAGACACCCAGGTTGCTTCCATATCTTGGCTATTATAAATAATGCTGCGATGAACATATAGATTCACATTTCCCTTCGAAGTAGCATTTGGGGTTTCTTTGGATAAATAGCCAGAAGTGGGATCATTGGGTCCTTCTTTGTCTCTTGTTATAGTCTTTGTTTTAAAGTCTATTTTGTCTGGTATAAGTATTGCTAACCCAGTTTTTGTTTGGTTTATTTCATTTTCACAATATATCTTTTTCTAGCTCTACTTTCAGTCTGTGTGTGTCTTTTGATGTGAAGCAAATCTGTTGTAGGCAGCATATGTAAGGGTCTTATATTCTCATCCATTCAGAAACCCTATTTTTTTATTGTAGTATTTAATCTATTAAAGTAATTGTTGTAATTATTGCCACTTAATTATTCACATTTTTGATCATTTTTTTTCTTCTTAAAGAAGTCCCTCTAACTTTCTTGTATATGGTTTAGTGGTAATGAATTTCAGCTTTTTCTTGTCTGGAAAGATTTTCATCCTTCGATTGATAGCTTTGCTGGGTAGAGTAATCTTGGTCATCACTTTAAATAGTTCTTGCCAATCCCTTCTGGATTGCAAAATTTCGGTTGAGAAATCAGCTGATAGTCTTATGGGACCTCCCTTTTGGGTAACTAACTGCTTTTCTCTTGCTGCTTTTAAGATTCTCTCTTTGTCCTTAACCTTTGGCATTTTAATTATGATGTGTCCTGGTGTGAGCCTCTTTGGGTTCATCTTGTTTGGGACTCTGCATTTCATCGGCTTGTACGTCTATTTCTTTCAACAGTTTAGAAGAGTTTTTCATCATTATTTCTTCAAATAGGTTTTCAATTTCTTGCTCTCTCCTCCCTTTGGTACCTCTATGATGCAAATGTTGGCGTGCTTGATGTTGTCCTAGAGGCCCCTTAAAGTATCCTCATTTTTTTGGATTATTTTTTTCTTGTCTCTGTACTGATTGCTTTCTCCTACCTTATCTTCTAAATTGCTGATTTGATCCTCTGGTTCATCTAATCTACTGTTGATTCCCTATTATGTATTCTTCATTTCATTTATTGTATTCTTCATTTCTGACTAGTTATGTTTTATATTTTCTATCTCCATGTTTATGTTTTCTATTTTTTTTTTTTTGTTAAAGTGCTCATTGAGCTCATCTACTGTTCCCCTGAGCTCATTGAGCATTCTTATAACGAGACTTTTGAACCCTCCATCTAGTAGATTGGTTGTCTCCATTTTGTTTCATTTTTTTTTTCTGGAGCTTTCTTCTGTTCTTTACTTTGGGACATGCTTCTTTATCTCCCATTTTGGCTGTCTCTCTGTGTTTGACTCTACATATTAGGTAGGGCTGCTATGTCTCCCGGTCTTAGTGGAGTGGCCTCATATAATAGGTGTCCTGAGGGTCCCAGTGGCACAGTCTTCCCACATCACCTGAGCTGGTTGCTCCAGGTATGTTTGTTATATAGTTTATGTGTGCCCTCCTGTTCAATTGAACTTTGGTTGCTGTTTGCTTGCTCATAGGAGGAATCGACCCTTGTGCCGATTGACCATGAGAACTGGCCAGTGAAGAATTGATCCTGTGGAACAGGATTCACTTAGTAGAGCTCTGGTGCCTGCCCAGTCTGTTGGGTGTGTTGTTCTTGGATGCAGCCCTGGATGGTGCTCTGGCTCAGTCTCAACCTGGCTATTGGGTGTGCCAGTCCCCAGGGCATCTGGGGGCCCTGCAGCTTGTGCCCTGCCTAGGGCCACCTGTCATAAACCACCAAACAATCTGCAGATGGCTGCCACTAGTGCTGGGCTTAGGGCTGCTCAGCAAGATGTCTGTGGCCTGCTAAAGCCAGATGCTGTTTCGTTGGTTTTATGAACCTTTGAGAGATTTTAGAAAAGTGTGTAGCATGAGCCAAAGCAGCAAAACCATTTGTATGGTAAAGCCACTGATTGGATGAAGCTTGGGTGGGGCAGGGTCTCAGGGAATCACTAGGGCAAGGCAACCTGTGTTATCTAGGTTGATGGAGATTCAGACGTGGCAGCCACGTGCATCTGCACGCTGGTAAGGAGGAGGGTTTAACGAAGAAAATATGGCTTCTGCCAACTCTTCTAAAAGAAAGCTGTCCCTCCAGCCATCCCCCTGAAACCAGACAATTCATTTCCTTTCTGTATGTTCCTGGTATCCCTAGAGCAGCTGCCCCAGTGCTGGAGCTTTGAGCAAATGAGTCTTTCAGCAAGTAAGTTCCTATGCAGGCTCTTTTAGGAAAACATCTGTGACTCCCGCAGCCCTTTATCTCACTCTGCCACAATCTCTGCTGGATTTCACAGCCAGAAGTTGTGGATACTTTTCTTCCTGACACTGGAACCCTGGGCTGGGATTCTTGTGTGGGTCTAGGACCCCTTGCTCCTCTGGTCCCCCACTGAGATATTCTCCTCATGTTTAATCACCACACATGGATATAGGACCAGCCCTTTCATGTTTCTACCCTGCCTACCAGCCTCAAGCAGCCTTCTTCTGTATATCATTAGTTGTAGGACTTATGTTTAGCTAGACTTCAAGCAATTCTCAGTGATGGTTTTTCTGTGGGTTAGTTGTAAATCTGATGTGGTTGTAAGAGGAGGCAAGCACCTATTTCTCCATCTTTAATGGAAATCTCTCCACTATCATAATTAATATTAGTGGAATTACTGACTCAAATTCTTCAGAACAGGTATCAGGACTATCCAAGGTAAAATGATGCAGTTAGGCCTTCTGTTCTCACTGTTCAGCCCATGCATGGTCCCTTCACTCTTCTCTTTCTCAGGCACAGTAGAATTGAAGAAACTTGGATATGGGAATCCATGGGATATGGATTAAAACTCAATTCTGGTTACTAATTAAAATAATTACTTATCCATAAGACATGGACGGTTGGATTTTAACTCAATTCTGATTACTAATTAATTTTGTAAAAGCTATTTTCAGATACTCTGTAGAAGGGGACTCTGCTAAAATAAAGGTGCACTATGTCAGCTGATCATCTGAATTACCTGAGAAATTTAATATATGACTGGATTTTGACTTAAAACTATTAAATATAGATCTCTAGGGAAAGACTTGGGAATATGCATTTTCAGAAACTCCACAAGTTCTTCTGATACATTGCAGGTTAAGACACACTAGACCAAGTTACTCCTCAAGGCCTCTCTCCTGCTGGAGCTCCTTCATTCATTCTTTTTGCTCCCCTTCACATCACCCTAGAGCCCCATGCAGTTTTCTCTGCAGCCCAAGTATTTGTGTGTGATAGCACAGGGAAAACAAAGGGGGATTAAGTTAAAAAATAAAATTCTTACTTCTGCTACTACTTATTAGCTCACCTATTTAATTTATTAAAATGTGGGCTTTAAACAGTTACACCTTACTTTTTCAAAGACTGATTAAAATTTTTCTAAGTGTTCAAACAGATGCCATCTGACAAATGGCAAGTGGGCTATTTAGATTGTAATTGAAGAGTCCAGAGTCACTTGCAGTTCTGAAAATCTATTTTATTTCAGATAGTCCTATAGATGCTAGAAATATATACACACAGTTGACAGGTTCCACTCTCTATCTCTGTGGGTAACGTGCTAACGTAAAAGATATATTGAAGTGCAGCTGTTTCTGGGAGAGTAAAACATACTGATTCAAAGTCAGCCAACTGATTATAATATAGAATATAAGGTTTATCTAAGATCTGTTTTCATCTGTTTTTGAATATCAATTCAATAGAACTAATATATAAGCCTTCAAAATTATGTAGTATTTTCATTTTTCATTCTTAAATAAGTGCAGATAAAATATCTCTAAGTCGCCTCAGTTTATTAATCTTTACAATTTTCATATAAAAGGAATAAAGTATATGATTTAGAGAGAAAACTTAGAACCTATGTTATATTTTAAAAGTAAATAGTAATGGAACTTATGACAACAATAAAATGAAGATTATATCTATTAATGTTTAAAGGACAAAAGAGAAAACAAGGATTTTGAGTCCTAAAAATACATCATCGTAAGTGAAAAAAGCTTTATTTCAGTTTATCAATTAATATACATTTAACCGTGAGATTCTAATAAAAATGAGTTATTTATTAGTCAGCGATCAGACTACTAAGATAGTATCTGTATTTCCAGTGGATATCTAATAATGAAAACAAATTAATGCTTTCTATCAAATATCAGACCTGCAATGGATTATTATAATTGCTCAATATTCTCTTCTGCACTCTAACTCCAATTTATAGCTCTGATGCAATAAACCATTCGACCCAGAATCAATAATATGATGAAATCAAACTATTCTAGACTTCTAAGGAGCTAAACTGTTTTCTGCATTGTACTTTACTTAAAATGTAATAGCCCAGAACCAAAGCACCAAAGGTTACTATTACTGAGAGTCACTTATCTATAGCTTTAATAACAAAGCTAGTGTTAAATATAAAATCATTCATAATATTGTTTAGCAAAGAAAGTATCGTTAAAATAACTCTACGGCTGAAATTTAAGCTCTCATAACAAAAAGAAACCTTGAATTGGAATTGTCTTTATAGCCTCAATTTACTATTTGAGGGACTGGAAAGAGAATTAGGATTTAATTCTCTCTCCACTGGGAAAGAGAAGACTGACGTGAAATTAAAAAGTTGTAGACCTAAGGTCCTTCGCCTTTTGTGAGGGGTAAAAGATTTTTAATTCCTCCAAAGCTCAGAGATCTTTGTTAGTAGATGGAGTAGAGAGGAACCATGACAGCTTTGCTCCTTATTCGCAAATTCCTGTGGAGTGTCAAAGAAGTAGCCTGGTTGGTGAGATTTAATAATCTATTCTGATTTATAATTATTTGTGTAGTTGTCTTATCTTTCCATGGGAAGATATATATACCTCCTGTTGGAGCAATTGTCTACTTTCTGTGTCTTTATGAAAAAGATTCTGAAACACAAAGGGTCCTCTTGCACGAAGATGACCTCAATGGATTTAGCATTGTAAAGAAGCACCTAGGAATGGGTTTGGGTTTAGAAATGAATTTTGTTAAATTAAAACTGCTGACTTATATACTACATGGAGAAAAATTTGGTGTTCTCAAGTTAGGAACAATTTAAGAAAGAAGGTTAAGAAAAAATAGGGATACTAGGAGGTTGAGTATTAAATCTTGTAATTTTATTGGGTGGAGTAGAGAAAAGGACTCCTAAGAATAAATGTCTGAGTTCTCTTTGAAGTTCAAGGGTGGTACAAAGTAAACTCCACACTGTCTCACTGCATTCTCACATTCAGTAAAGTCAACTGAATAACAAAAGCTTTGTGAGAGTGGAATTTGCAGGGAGGTAGGGGAGGTAGAAATTGAGAAAAGGTTGCATTTCATGTTTAGTTGATGCTGCTGGAAATAGAGAACACACTTGAGAAATGGCATAAATAAGCTCTTACTAATTCTGCAGAACCAAGAGATCAGTGCCAGAGTTGAGTGTAAGAATACAACTTCAGACATTACAGTAATCTTGGGAGATGACTTGAGACTCGAACAGCATATCTGGATTACAGTGAATGTGGAAACCTCAGTTGAAACTGAGTTAGATAAATTGCTCAGAGTGCTTGGCCCATTTCTTGGGTGTTAGTCATAGTAGGCCAACTGCCATAACAAATGTCCCCAAATGTCACTGGCTTAACACTATTTCTTTCTTGTATAACAATTTAAAATTAATCCATAACTTTAATAGCAAAGCTAGTTTTAAATACAAAACCATTCATTATACTTCTCAGTAATGAAGCCCCACTGAAATAACTCCTAGGCTCTAACTTAAACTCACATGACGAAGAGGAAATTTAGATTGAAATTAAAGGAAGGAGGTGGAAGCTCTGCTCTAGGCAGGATGTCAGAATCTTCCAGCAGATCCTCAGATAAGGGGTAAAGAGTGCAGAACACCTGCTTTTAACTGCCATGGCCTGAAAGTGACACCCATCACTCTGCTCACAATCCACTGGAGAGAGCTTTCCTAGAAGCAAGCCTCCCGGGGCACGCAGGCCTCAGTGTGCCGGGGAGGGCAAGAGCATGATGACTGGGAAACAGCTAGCCAGTCTGCCATTTGCAGTGTGTATTTGCTAGATTCAATTAACTGCTTTTCTCCAAAATGTTTATTAAAACGAATCATCCTAGGCCTTGAACTTGGAACTTGCTAAGGAGATCTGATGTGGTAAAATGGCTCCCCGTTTACAGTTCCTGGAGGACGTGTGTATATATATATACATACATGTATGTGTATATATATATATATATATATATATATATATATATATATATATATATATATATATAGAGAGAGAGAGAGAGAGAGAGAGAGAGAGAGAGAGAGAGAAACTTTAAGTGTCACCGTTCTTTAATCCAAAGCAAGGTGTTGAAGATGGTTAGAAGAGGGTAAACCTGACCTCCCTCCCCTGAAGTTGCCTTTGTATATACTTGATAGCTATGACTAGTAATAACTATTTTTGTTTGTTTGTTTCTTTTGTTTTTTACCTCTCTGGGGACAGCATTTACCATGTAACATGTTTTACCTGCAAATACTTGTACAGCCCTTGTCCTCTGTCAGGCACGCTTCTAAGCACTTTGCTAATACTAACTCATTGAATCCTCATAAGCTTATGAGGCACATAATATTTAGCTCCATTTTACAGTTGAGAAGACTGCCTATGAGTAATAGCTCATAAATGATGGGATAGAGATTCAAAACCAGAGTCGGGCTGGAAAGTCTGAGCTCATAACCACCACAACATGCTACCACTCCTCCTGGAAGCCTTCTTTTCCCCTTTCCACACTTGAGTATGCATCTCAGAATATTATGTACATAACTACTTAGGGCTTTGCCTTAAATTTTCACAAGAGTACTGCTCTCTCATGTTGTTTCTAATTGATAGCTACAGATGGAAATAGGCATGATAAGCATATATTTCAGAGTCAACAATCAAATTCCAGAAACTCTTAATAAATTTCCCAGTCTATGTTGCTTCATTAAATTAAACAGTGGAGAGAATTGCAGGCCCTAATAGCAGGCTGATGGAAATGAAAGGCAGGGGTGCCTCTTACCCTTATTTACAAGTCACATTCCTTAATTTGTTCACCTTATTTAACCAATGTTTATTAAGTATTCTTGTAAGCCATGAGATATAATCGTGTGCAAAATAAACACGCTCCTTGCTATCATGAGCCTTATGACCAATAAAGGAGATATATTTGAATCAGATATGCTTACAAATACACAGGTAATTAATTATAACTCCATAAGTTCTACAAAAAGTATAAGAGTATAAATGTATAGAGTAGGAAATGTGAATAAGTGAAGATTCAGGCAAGACTTGCTTCCCTAAAAATATGACCTTTGAGCAGTAGTTAAATAAGTCAAGGGAGGTATGAGGGGTGGGGGAAGGATATTTCAAGCAAAAGGATCAACCTGCATGAAGGCTCTAATGGGGAAGGAAATGGTGCTTTGGAGGGAACTGAAGAAAAAGGCAAATGTGGCTGTCATTCAGAGAGCAAGGGAGAGGGAGGCATGAGGTTAGAGAAGCAAGCAGAGAATACTGAGGGGCTTGCAAGCCACATTAAGGATTTCGGTGTTTATCCTAAGAGCAATGAAAATCCAGTGAATACTTCTGATCAGAGGGGTGACATGATCAGATTTCTATTTTAGAAAGATTGTTTTGGCAGACAAATTTGAGGGCTTCATAGCAGAGGTAGGTAGATCAGTTATGAGGCTACTGTTTTTATCTATACATATTTACACTTGTACGACTGCCTGTCACATTTATGCGTTGAGGTAGTCCTTGCCAATGTCCCTTGAAACTCAAGATATAATAAGGCCTTCTGATACTGACTTGAACTTTGCTTGTTTTAGCATGGATATCCTATCTCTCCTTGAGGTGAGGACATGATTAGAACTCTAGATATAACTCATAAGAAGAAGGTATTTCACAGTTATGTCTCCTTTCTTCATTACAATTTAATATTGATAATGTGGAAGCACTGGGTCTTATAGAGAGCATCTAGATAACTGGATAATAAAGAAAATGAAAGATTGTATAAATATATCATTAAATAAAATAAATATTTATGTAACCCATGCATGAAAGGAAAAGACATATAAGAAATTATAAGTGAAAGAAGAGGCAATTCTAGAGTTCTTTCTTTGGAGAGGGGGTGATGTATTTCAGGAGGGGGCTGGCATCTGGCAATCTAATCTGGAGTAGTTTTCTTTTTTCATTCATGTAACAGTCTAAGAATATCATTCTAGTACCGATATAGTGTGGGCCCACAGAGTCAGAGTCACTTGTTCCTGCCTTAATGATCCTCTCTCCTTTAATGTTTTGACCTTAGTAAGACTTATGAAGGCTTATTAGCCAGCAGGAAGGTGAAATGGAGAAGTGAAGATCAAACCTGTTTCCTTTAAGAGCACAGCCTACAAGTTGCACATGTTGTTTCAGCTCATAACCCATTAGCCAGAACTTAGCCACATAGCCAAGGGAGACCAGAAAATCTAGTCTGTTACTAGAGAAGTAGGCAACAAATTTCAAGGACATACAGCATGCTCACCCACAGAGCTGTAGGTAAAATAAAATTATATTTATAGTTTATTATTATTAAGGAAAAATTATACAACTATATGTTTAGGCATAGCTGTATGATACAACTGCTCTAAGTCACAGTACAGGTGCTGTTAGAGTCAGTAACAAAAGAGTCAAAAATAATCTGATGAAGGGGCAGGGATGGGGGTGGAGGGCCATGGCATACTTTTCTGAGGAAATAATGTCAAGACTAAGAACAGCCTGAAGGAAGATGAGGAATGAGACAGGAGAGAATTCCCAGCAGAGAAAATCAGGAAGGAACATGGTACATACTAGAAACTTAAAATGATAGTCCAGAGAGAAATGGGAGTGGGGGAAGTGCTCTCAGGAGACCAGAAGTTACTGGAGAGAAAAGAGAGTTTGGAGAAGATATTCGGTGAAGAGTTTTACTAAAAAGTAAATGATGAGGTTTGCCTTTTAAAAAGATCAGACCCCTGCAAACAGAAAAAAAGCAAGGGGATGGGGCAAGACCAGAGGCAGAGAGACAAAACAGCAGTAAACCAAGTAGAGATGGAAATAAGTGGACAGATCTGAGGTGTTTCAGGAAAAGTCTTAAGAGGATGAATTTTCTGAGTTCTTGTATGTCTGAAAATATCTTTGTTTTACCCTCATAAGTAAATGCTGGTTTGACTTGGTTCCAAATTTTAGACTACTAAATGACTTTTTTTTTCTTCAGGATATTAAGACACTACTTTATTGTCTTCTGACAATCAGTGTTGCCAATGTAAAATCTGATTCCAATCAATCCTTATTTCTTTTGTAGAGTATTTCATGTCTAAATGGTTTTAGAATTTTCTTGTTTTCCTGAGAATCCTGAAATGTCACCAGTATTTGTGTGGGTCTTAAAAAAATTTTATTTTTTAAATTTTATTGTGATTTCTCCACAGCTAGTGGAATTTGTAGAGTGAGGCCGCTTGACCTTCTTCAGCTCTGGGAAATTGTGTTTTTCTTCCAGAAAATTCCCCATTCTTCCTATCTATTTCCTTTTTATAGAGCTGCTTCCTGTTCACAGTTCCTGAAACTATTTGATTACCCTAAGTATGCGACTACTTGATAACACTTGATATTGCTATGTCCTTTTGGATTAAGACATATTACTTTTGCTCTTTTAGTTCGCTAATTTGATCTTCAATTCTATTCCATATTTATCCCACCTATTGAACTTTTAATTTCAGGGAGACATATTTTTTTCATCCATAATATCAAAGTTTTATTGTAAAAACGTCATTATAGTGGTATGGTGTGCACACAACAAAATAGTCCTATTTTAAGTAGTTTGATAAGTTTTGACAAATGTATACACTCATTTACATAGAAACTTTACTTTTCCAAATAAGAAAATGAAACTTTCACCACCTCCGCATTTCCTTGTGTCTCCGTGCAGTGAATACTCCCCCATTTTCCTCACACCAAGTAACTATTGATCTAAAATTTATGATTATGATTAGTTTTGCATATTCTAGAGTTTCACATAGATAGAACCACATAATATATAGTCTTTTATGTCTTTATGATTCAGCTGTGTTGTTGCAAATAGCAGTGCATATACTTTAAGTGTTTTTGTGTTTTGATGCTATCTGAAATGGTATTATGTATGTTTTATTTTCTAACTATTGGTTGCCAGGACATAGAAATACAAGTGAATTTTACGTATCGATCTTGTATTTTGTGACTATGGAAAATTAATTTACTGATTGTCTTAGGTCAGATCTAAAGTGGTCTTACTCTAATCAGGGTTTCACAGTTTCAGGCCTATTGGCATGTATGTGTGTGTGTGTGTGTGTGTGTGTGTGTGTGTGTGTGTGTACATACATATATATATTTTTAAGACTGTCTTATGCATTGTAGAATTTGTAGCAGCACCCCTGGCCTCTATCCATGGGATGTAATAGCAGCCCTCTGCTAACAATTGTGACAATTAAATTTATCTCTATATATTACTAAGTGTTGCCTGGCAGGCAAATCATGCCCAGTTGAGAAGCACTGCTCAGAGGTTAATTTAGCCCTCCTTCAGAAGGCAAGGTGTTGCTGGGACCTCTATTTAATGCTTTGTATACTTAACAAAGTTTTCCTTTGCAACTGAACAAGTTTTTTTTTTCCTTTTTCCTTTTGTACTCTGTTCTGCAATTTTCAGTCACCTCAGCCTTCGTAAAAGTCAGTCTCTGTCTTCTTAGCTCATCAACGTCATTGGGCTCTGTTTGAGTTTTCTCTCCAGGAACTGATTCCTGGGAAGTGCCTCTAGGCAGAAGTTGGAGTCACCTCATTTTTTTCTTTTTTCTTAGAGATTATAATCTTTCATGCCTTTTGTCCATTTTCTGGACAATTGTTTCAGACATTTTTCCAGTTTTCTAGTTATTTCCTGCAGGAGGGTTTTTCTGGTACTAGTTATTCCATCATGGCTCTAGTGAAAACTATCTATCTGTGGTAGATTCAACATGGTCACGGATTCTTTCCTGTTCCTCCCACTGAGAGGTAGAATCTAATTCTCTACCTTTGAATCTGGCTTGGCCTTAGTCTTGCTTGACCATTAGAATGCGGGTAGAAGTGATATTCTTGGATTTTCAAGACTAGATCCTAAGATTCTTTATGACTTCCACTTGAGTTTCTTGGAATCCTTACTCTGGGGAAGCCACCATGTAAGAAAATTAACCACCCTGACACTGCCATCCTCAGAGGCAACTTGTAGGTTCTCTGGTGGACAGTGCCAGCTAAGTCCATTCTTCTAGCCATCCCCACCAAGATACCAGGCATGTAAGTAAATCTTTCTTGGAAACTCTAGACCAGTTTATCTGTTAGCTGTGTATAATCTTGTGACCTCAGTCAATGACATAAAGAATAGAAATGACACCTACTGAGACCTGCTCAATTCCCTGCCCCATGAAATGGTGAAATATAGTAAAATGATTGTGTTTAGCCACAAGGGAGGTATTTGTTAATGTAGCAACAGATATCTGGAACATTGCTAAAGAAATATTTTAACTCATAATATTTCTTATTTGTTTAAGTAGTAATCCTTAGGTTGATTTTTAGTAATTGTTTTCTCAAATGTTTAGGGATTCTCAATGCTCTTTGGTGACTGGATAGGAGGTGTGACTATATAGGGCCTGTGAATAGCTTAATTTTGGATGTGAGGGCAGGGTTCCCTCTCATTCTTTGGGATCTTAAATTATCTGGTATTCTTCACTGCTTTTCTGGTTCCAATGAACTCTTCTTGTATCAGAAAATGCTCCTTTGAGAACAATATCTTAAAATTTTGTACCAGAAAGAAGTGGCTGATTTAGCTATTCCCTTTTTCCTCTTTTTTTCTCTCTTGTCAAATGGAGGTTTGAAGTAACTTTATTGCCCTTCTTTCTCCAGCTCCAACACGCCTCATACTAACACTCCAGGCAGGTGGTTTGCTTTTGGGGAGGGGTTCAAACAGCTGTAACTACTCTTTACTACTTTCGGGGGAAGAGGAAAAGCTCTGACTCATGTAGCTTATCCAAAGACCACAATTTAATGAATTACTATGACAGTTGTGCCAAAGCCACTCTTTATTTTTGTTGCCTCTCAGCTTAGAGTATATCTAGAATGGATCTTATTTTTACAGTTGAAATTTATACTATATTCATGCTTAATTTTTCATAATTTAATTATATCATAGGGGAAACATAAAAAAAAAACCCAATTTTTGCAATATGGCAGATGATTTTGCCTGTCATTCTATTCAATTTTGTCCCAGAATGAGCAAATCTCATGGGTGATGTAAATCTGCTTTTCTTTCCATTATAGCTGGCATTCATGTGTTTCTTGCAGTAAAAGCATTCATATTTAATATGACAATAATGATTAAAGATATAGTTTTGTCCCTTAAGCATAACTTCTGAATGTAAGCCAAACATTTTCAGGTGTTTAACCTAAGAAATATTATTCTTTTCCACTGTTAAGGAAAAATCACTTATGCTGGATACTTAAGAGATATTTTGATTGCTTTCTCAAGAGATTTCCAAGAATAATTTTTATTTATTCTTTTAAACATATAGGTTATTGTACAGTTTTTATAAAGACAGTTGTGTTGACTGGAAGACAGCAAAGTTTTAGGTTTATAACACAACTTCCTTAAATGGAAGTAGGAAAGATCTCTGTTGCTACATCCAGACAGCTCTGCAGGGCAAAAGGCATAATAGCAATCTCCCTGTTGCCAGGGAAGCTGGCCTGGCTGTTGTCTCCCACAACCGTGTTATGCTGCTGGTGGTACTGCCTGTTGACAGAGAGAACGCTTAAGGTTTTTAGGTCTTTTTTTGCCAGTGCTTAGAGGTTTTTACTTCCGCTTGATCACTCTCAACTGTTTGGGCGACTTCAGTTATGTGTGTAGTGTTCACCAGATGCATACTCATTCGTGACCACCCTGCACATTCCTGAGTGCTTACTAAGAACAGACCGGTTGGAAATCAATTGTTCAGAGCTGTTTTTCCAGGTGTTCTAACCCTGTAGCAGACCCTGGCCTCCTAAATCTGTTCCCCACCCAATACATGAGTAATGAACCACATTTTTGTGTGTGTGTGTGTGCCACATTTTAAACGATAAAAGAGTACAGTGAAAATAAAGCCCCTTCTCCCTTTCAATGGTAATTTTGATTACAAACAATTTTTGCTTATAAAATACAAATCTATTCAAGTACTTTTCTCCTGTTTGTGTTTTAGAATGGGTGGGATTTCTGTTTATTTCTTTTTGTTTTATTGGCCTTATTTCTCTTTAATTTTTTACCCATTTTGTTTCTTCCTCAAATTTCTAGTCAGGTGATGGTACAATTTTTTTTTGTTTGTTTTTCAGCACATTTATTCTTTACAAGTAAAAAATTTTTTTAAAACGGTAGTCTATGTTATTTGGGAGAGAAAGGATAGGTAGGTATATGTATTCAGTCTGATATTTTTATCTAAATGTCATCTTTGCAGTATTGGTGATTTGGTATCTGGACTTCTAAGTTTTGGCTTTCCCAAAATGATTTTGGCTTGGGTTTCTCTCTTCATCTCTCCCTGCATTTTACAATTTCAGGTAGAATTCCTGCACTAGCTACCCTCTCAGAACCTAATTTCTGTTTCTGGTATTCTGTTTAAAGTTGTTATTGGCCTACCCAATTTCCCAGAATTTGGGAGAGGACTTGGGCCAGGCCTCCTTCCTGTTCACATCCACAGGGCCTTGAGGTGGAGGCATCTGCCTCTGGAGTCAACTGTGGTCCCACACCCTCTTGCTCTCACTCAGTCCCAGATGCACAGCTCCTTTTAGTGTTGTGCACTGAAATTCATGCCCAGTTTTGCTTCCTGGTCTTTTACATGCTTTTCTCTATCCCCAGAGCAACCTTATCTCCCACATTAACTCTCACACTTACTGTTTTGTCATTTTCAGATGTCTATTCAAATACCACTTCCTCCAAAATCTTTCTCCTGACACCCTGCATAATGTAGGTCCCAGAGCATCATATAAATTTTCTTCATAGGACTTATGACAGTTTGTAACTGCATATTTATTTGTATTATAATTTATTACTGCATTGCCTTTTTTTGAGACTACTAGACTTCCGTTCCTAGGATCAAGTCTGTTTTGCTCATCTTGTTTTCTCAGCCAACGGCCTAGGGCTGATATGAATTGCTAAATGAGTAAGTAGAGTGCCAGTAAGCATTCAGTGATATTGTTTAAATGAAGGCCCTGGAATGATGAATGAGACTGATATTTCTTTCTTCTTAAATTTCTGACATTAGTGGTATCATAGTACAAATACTTATGTCTGTCACATAGAACAACATGTGTATAGCTGTATAGCTACATGTAAAATAGCATAGATATTAGATGATGATTTTAATTTAATTAGATTATGATGATACTAACTTAACATTTTTTAAAAGTATATTTCTGTCCTACTAATATTTTATTTAACAACCTCAGCTCACCTATATGTCAGTGAATTATTATGTATAAAAATTTCATGACAAGATACTTTGTTTCCATTTCCTAGGCTTTGTTAAT
Source organism: Cynopterus sphinx (assembly GCA_030015415.1). NCBI lineage: Eukaryota > Metazoa > Chordata > Mammalia > Chiroptera > Pteropodidae > Cynopterus > Cynopterus sphinx. The sequence continues at coordinate 36,059,304 of CM057380.1, forward strand.
GACAAATAACATCAGGGTAAGTCATGGTTCTTTAGGCAATAAGCATATGGAGACATTAAGTCAACTAATATTGATATAATAGATTCTATGAATTCGAATAAATCTGAATTTGCTTTATAAATATGTAGAATAGAATATTCTCCTTTGTGGTATAGGCACAATATAGTATGCAGGGTCCACTTATATTGTTAACTAATTTATAATCCTGAAAATCCAATAGTATTCTGGTTAGGGTTTCTAGTAAAAAATGAATGTCATTTTGACGAATTAGGAGCAAAATGTTTTTGGTAAATCATATTATTAGAGTTCTTGTGTCCCATCGGTTCAGCATTATTAATAGCATCTCCTTTCACTCCCATATGTGTCTTAATTCAAATAATAAACTATAGAGTTTCCTGCATAGAATCATTTTGAGAGTTGGAGAAACACATTAAGCTTCCAGGAGTAATACTTTGTCACACACCACAGAACTGGACTAATGAGGGAGCTGTCCTTTGTCACCACCACAAACTCCAGAATCACTCACTCTACAGACCAGTCCTGTGAAGGAAGCTACCACTGCCACTCACTCCAAAACCATATTTCAGGGATTAGAGAGGAAGCCTCTACCAGTGGTGACATTCACAAGAAAAAATGAATTCCCCGCACAGGCCCAGTTTTCCCACATGGCAAAAACCAGGTAACTGCTTGCACTATTTATAAAAAAGTCTGTAAAAATGAAGGCTTTGGGATTCTACCTAAGGAAAATAAGATTTACAAAATAGAAAACAACCAAAAGTCTGAAAAGTATGTAAAATATTTTTAGCAGTGATGAAAGATAGATGTCACCCTTTATTTGGATGTACTTTCATTTTGCACACTTAAAACAGGAACTATAGCAACACAAACTATCTTCCCACCTAATAGGTGACAATCTCCCAAACAAACAAACAAACAACCCCTCGCTCTCTTCCTAGATAAGGACACTCTAAGACTATTTAATACAATCTTTTCTTGGTCTAATATATTTAATGATGATTATGTTTCCCCAACACTTTAATATTTTTAATATAAGAGCTAAATTATAAAGTTAATACCATCAAAACCTACTAAATAAAGCAAGGGTAAAATAGAAAATCAGTTATATCTTTGGCAAATGATCTTTAGTTGGTGTGTATAACTTCATCAACAGCTAACATTCCATATTACTTTTATCTTCAGGCCAGTATTGACTCAGTTAACTGGAGTTTTTTTACCTACTGTGAAGGAGTCCCAATTTCATTCCTTGGGATTTGAGCCCCTGGCAGTTCTGTCTGTGTGAAGGTACTCTAGTTTTCCATTAACATTTATTAATGGACATGGAAATACTAAGGAGAATCCTACAGAGATCCTTGTGTTTAATATTCTATATTTATATTGCATAGCAATAATTATTTCTTTTTAACCATGCTCAACACTGCAGCCAGCATGATAATCTCTTTGTCTGCTTTGTCAAATGGTTTGAGACACTGTTGTGTCTTTTGGTGGAAGTATTCCTCTCTGGAATACTAAGATTCTTCAACTAATGCAGTTGAAAGCGGCAAAGATGTGAAGTAAAAATTACATTAGTAGGCCATTAAGGTAATAGTGAAAAGTGCCATTCCCATTTTCACTTCTTGGTTCCTAAGCTCATATTTTCTGGCCATGGTTGAAAAAAAAAAAAAAACCCTATGTATTGGTTGTTAATTCACAGCATATACTGTATTCTATAAAATGTCATCCCAACTTTGTAAGATATCACCCAACAGGCACTAAAACTAAATCGTCAATAAGTCATTTCACTGTTTTATAAAGCCAAATGCTTCTTCTTGGAAATTTTAATGCATCCTAAATGCATTAATTAGTATCTTAGTTATTTTGCTATAAAATAAGATCTCTGCTTAGAAGCAATGTTATGTGACAGTGAGGCATTCGGTAAGTCTACAGATGGTGTTGCTGGCAGAAGCTTGGTAGACAATATAGACAAATTCATATCTAGAACACATAATTTTCACAGAGGACAGTTTCCAACACTCACCATGTTGGAAGGGGCCATATGTAATTAACCTGCCATCAGGTGGCTGGTTATTCTTTGGGAATATAGTACTGGATATCAGGGCTTATGTTTGTTCACGGCTAGTTTCAAACTGGCACTCAGCAGAAGTAATATCCAGACATTTTGGGGAAAGGAAGTCAAAGTTATTAGGCCCATGCATAAACTCTGAAATCATAACCAGTTTTTTATAAGACCATTCAATAATAACTGAGTGACTGTGGAAAGAGGCTTAACAAATCTACATGTCAGGTCATCTTCTCCAGTCACATATTGGAAACCTTCCATATAGTGCATATTCACATGAGACATAAATATCCTCAAACTCTAGACTAAAAGTCAAGCTTGGTCTTTGCTCTAATCTCCTTTATTACCAATTTTTCAATCTTTTTTCTCCCAAATCCCTGACTATCCAATGAAATTATTAGCTTTTGCCCATAAATAAATGTAGACCTGTAGCTTATCTCCCTTTCCAGCAGAATAGATCATGAGATGTACTTTGAAGTTAGAGGATATGTACTACATATAGTCTAGATCTTCTGGAGAGTCTTCTATTCCTTTGTGCTTACTCAAAGCTGGGAGTCTTTCACATGACTGTTGATTGTTTGGGGGAAGTAACCAAATATCATGTACATTTTCTACAAAATACTAAAATATTGAGCAAGCATTGCTCCCCTTTCTTGTTGACAGGGGATGCATCGTGCAATAGTTTTCTTTCATGTCGGAAGAATCATTTTGAGAAGTCTGAGACCATTTCTCTCCAGAAATTTCACTGAAGTGGAAGGCCTCTGTATTCTTTATATCGTCTATCTTTTGATCTTTATGTGTTTCATGAACACATCTAGGATAATACTCTTCCTGAGCACTGGGTTACATTAGCATAAAGTTGTCAGTTTATAGACTACTATGATGTTCTGTGGACTAAATTATGGCACAGTCAGTGAGTTCACATGACTCTTAAGCTGTGAAGCCAGCAGAGTATGCATCTGTCCGTGCCTCGTAAAAACAAATTGAATTTAGTGTTCGCTATTAATCCGGACAGAGAATAAGATATCGATCAGCGCAATAGATACATTCTAGCCACAATCCAGGGCCTAGCATGATTTTCTCTACTAAATGATAGCATCCTTATAATGGGAAGACCCAATTGAATGTGAAATAATTCTTTGTCATCCTGTAAGACTCATCTCTCTTCTGCAAGACCATGTATAGAAACTAAATGAGAAGGTGATAATAGCCTCCAGCCATGCATTTTTTAAATCTTTAGTGACAGCACTAGTCTCTATGTTTGTACTCAGTTGTGTGGTACTACGTTTGATTTAACATTTTGGGAGGGCAGACAGCTTTAGGACTTACATTTGACCATTTCTACCATAATTTAAGCTTTTGTTCTAGGGGTCAATGGCCAATATAGGGATTTTGCCAGTTGCTGAGTATTTGTAGTCAAACTTTTTCTGAGAACTGGAAAAATAACAAGGTGATTTTGTGGAAGCACTGGGTCCACTCTAAGACTGACTAGGTCCTCAAAATTTGCATATCGTCTGGCCCCCTTAACTCCCATTCTGACCAGTGGGCCATAGTAAAAGGCTGGGTTTCCATGGATTCACTGTAGCTCAGAACCAATGTTCAGTAACCCCCCAAATGTTGTCCTTTCTCTAGTAGTGCAGTTATCTCTGCAAAATGCCTGCAGATCCCATTGGAGAAGGTTGATACATCACTTATATGTGACATCATCTTAGTCCTTTTCTCAAGGATTTTCTCGGCTTCCTTCCTTCATTCATGGGTTTTTGGGTCTGTGAACTGACTCCAGTCTGGGCATTCATTATTGGACTTTAACTCTCATGGCAGCTCATTGTAAGCTTTTGTTCTTTAGAATAAGAGGCTTTTATTGTTTTGTTGTCTATTTTTGTTCATTTTTATATCAAAAAGTATCTTCGTGGGCTGCCCCTCTGTTTTTGTACTGGGGATCCTGGGATCATTTAGCTTTGGTCACTTTGTTATAATCAAAGATCACTTTGTTATGAATCATATTATACTTGTATTGGCTACTGTCATAGCCTGTTTCCTGAAGTTAAGAACTGCTACTAGACTTTTGTCATGTGTGTATCTATACACGTGTGAGTGGTTTGCAAATTATAAATATTTACCTACATTTTCTTATTTATCCCAAATCTTTTTATTTTTTCCTCTTCATGATATCAGAAAACTTTTTTACATTTTTATCTAGGGAAGACCACCACTAAATGCAGGTTTCAGCAAAGTAATTGAACAATGCTTTAGACTCTTTACTTGACTTAGCATTTTGACTTCAGAATCTGTAATAAGTGCACTTCTATCAATAACTCAGACCAATCTAAATTTATGTTCACTGGCCAAAGTACTGCCTCAGCAACTAATGCTGTATAACAAGCTACCCCAAATTCAAAATTCAGAATTCAAAATAATTTTTTTTTGTTGTTAAACTCATAGATTCTGAGAATCAGGAATTGGGAAGGGGTACAATGGGAACAGCTTGTCTTTTTCTATGACATCTGAGGCCTCAGCTGGAAAGATATGAAAGTGGAGGGGGGAGGGTGAGTTGCTGACTGTCCTGCTTACTCACCTGTCTGGTGATTGATGCTAGCTGTTGCCTGGGACCACAGCTGAGGCCATGGGCTAGGGCCCTACCCGTGGTTTCATCATGTCATTGTTTGGACTTCCAAAGCATGGTGTCTGGATTCTAAGGGTAAATATCCCAAAGACAGCCAGGTGAAAACTATTGCCTTTTATGACCCAGCCTCAAAGTCATATAACTTCACTTCTGCCAGTCACAAGTCCACTTGAATTCAAGGGGAAGAAACAAGAGACCTTAATTCTTGATGGGAGGAATGTCCAAGAGAAGTATGTGGGATGGGAGAGATTATGTCATCATTAGAAAACCTATACCATAAGCACCCTCAAAATTCATTCTCACATATATTTAGCAAAATCTTGCTTACTTGTATGCGTGCATGCATTCAGGTGTGTAAGCCTTCTGCTTCTTGGTTTGAATTTGTAATAGTCCTCTGGAAATTTCTAATTATAAGCCTCTAGGCAATGAGGATTCTTAGGGGAGAGGAACAAGAGAAGTAGATTTCCCTTACAAAATAATTGCCTATATCTAGGCCATTACATGGAATTCAAGAAAGGCAGGAACAACCTCTTCAGACAGATCAGGAAGGGCTGCTTCAGCTGGCATGGGAAGGGTCAGTGACTTTAGGGAGTTTGGAGTATGGTGAATCATCAACTCCTCCCATTTTAATTAGGAGATTAAGGGGTGGTATTCCTATTCTCTAAATAATACCTTCATTTTTATCTGAGAGAGGCAATGAGACTGAAATCAGCTGATATAATTCAGCAATCCATAGGATAACACCATGTTATATTTTCAGTTATAACAGCTCCATAGTTACATGAGTCATTCTTTTTAGGGCATGTATAGTTCTACAGTCACAACTTGATCCAGGTTATGGTCAAACTTTAAGCCTGTCTGTATTTGTCAGAGTCTTCCAGTGAAACAGAACCAGTAAGATGTGTGTGTGTTTACATATGTGTGGGTGTGTGTGTATTCTTTGAATATATATATATATATGTAAATAAATATATATATATACATATATATAGTGTATATATATGTATATGGATATATTTATTGGGAACATATTCATATATACCTACACACTCGCATGTACATATTTAAATATATCGGGGTAACATTGGGTAATAATATTATATAAGTTTTAAGAATACAATTCTCTTATATATCGTCTGTATTTTGCATTGTGTGCACCCATACAACTAGTCTCCCTCTCTCACCATATATTTGACTTCCTTTACCTTCTTTGTTCTCCATCCACCACTCTTTCTCTATGGTAACCACCCTTCTGTTGTCTTTGTATGTATTTGTTTGTTGAGTTTGTTCATTTGTTGCTTTCTGTTTTATATCACACACATGAATGAAACCACATGTTTCTTGTCCTTTTCCATCTGACTTATATTGCTTAACATGATATTCTCAATATCCATCCACATTGCCACAAATGACAGCATTTCATTCTTTCTTATGGCTGAGTAATATTCCATTGTATATATCTACCACATCTTCTTTATCCAATCATCTATCGATGGACACTTAGATTGTTTCCATGTCTTGGCTACTGTGAATAATGCTGCAATGAATATAGAAGTACATATATCTTTACAAATATATTGGAGTGACTTGGTTTTCAAATTTTCAGGTAGATACCCAGGAGAAGGATTGCTGGATCATAGCTCTATTTTTACTTTTTTGAGGACCTTCCATACTGTTTTCCATAGTGGCTGTATTAGTTTACATTCCCACCAGCAGTGTATGAGGGTTCCTTTCTCTTCACATCCTCTCCAATTCTTGTTATTTCTCGTCTTATTGGTAATAGTTATGATAACAGTTGTGAGGTGGTATCTCATTGAGGTTTTGATTTGTGCATTTCCCTTATAGCTGATAAAGTTGAACATTTTTTCATATACCTGTTGGCCATTTCTATGTATTCTTGCAAAAAATGTCTGCTAGGGTCCTCTGCCCATTTTTTAATAATATTCTTTTTTTGTTGTTGAGTCATATGAGTTTTTGGACGTTTGCCCCTTGTATCTTTTCCCATTTGTTTGATGGCCTTTTAATTTTATTTGTGGTTTCTTTTGCTGCACAGAAGCTTTTCAGTTTGATGTAGTGCATTTATTAATTTTGCTTTTGTTTCCTCTACTTTGGCATCAAGTTCATAAAAGTCTCTCTGGGACAAAGGTCCATAAGTTTAGAACTTATATTTTCTTTTATGTATTTTATTGTTTCAGGTTTTATATTTGTGTGTAATCCATTTAAATTAATGTTTATGTACGGTGTCTAGTTTAATTGTTCTTTGTTGGCTTTCCAGTTCTCCCAACATCATTTATTGAAAAGGCTTTTCTTTATTTACTGTATGTTTTGGGTTCCTTTGTTGAAAATTACTTGTCCATACACGTATGGGTTTATTTGTGGGCTGTTAGTTCTGTTCTATTGGTTGTCATGTGTGTTTTTCTTCCAGTACCATACTGTTTTGATTATTGTAGCTTTGTAGTATAATTTGAAGTCTCGGAATCTGATACCTCTGGCTTTGTTCTTTTTTCCTCAGGATTGCTTTAGCTATTTGAGGTCTTTTGTGGTTTCATATAAATTGGATAATTTTTGTTCTATTTTTTTGAAAAGTGACATTTGAACTTGGATGGGGATTGCATTAAATCTGTATATTGCTTTAGGTATCTATGTTAATTCTTCTAATATGTGAGTACAGAATGTCTTCCATTTCTTTGAGTCTTCAATTTCTTTCATTAATATATTGTAGTTTTCAGTGTATAGATTCTTTACTTTCTTTGTTAAGTTTATTTCCTAGGTATTTTATTCTTTTTGTTGTAACTTCAAATGGAATTGTTTTCTTCATTTCTTTTTCTGATATTTCATTGTTAGTATATAGAAACACAATGGATTTTTGTAAATTAATTTTGTGTCCTGCAACTTTACTGCATTTGTTTATTGTTTCTAGTTTTTTTTGGTAGAGTCTTTAGGGTTTTCTATATATAGAATCATGTCATCTGCAAAAAGTGGCAGTTTTATGTCTCCATTCCCAATTTGCATGCCTTTTATTTATTTCTTTTTCCTGATTGCTCTCGCTAAGACTTCTAGTACCATTTGAATAACATTCTCACTGTCTTTTAACCTGGCCACATCAGATAAGCAGCCATACATTCTCATTTCCTGAAATGTGTGTTGTCTACTACCCCATCTGCTATTAATCATTATCTTGGGCAAAGTTCTTGTTTGCAAATAACAGAAATCACTCTGGGTAGTTTTAACTGAAATATGTGTGTTTAATAAAGGATATTAGATAGCTCAGGGTAATTGGGAAGGCTGGAGAAACTGGCTAAGTTTCTATCAGTAAGGTCCAGAGCCACACTGAAGAAATAATGAGAGAATTGCCACTATTGCTGCCTACTCCAGGACCATACCACAGAACTGACTTGAGGACAAAACTTCTGGGTGCCAACCCCCTGGGTAGAAGTCTGAAAGTGCACTGCTTATGGCATATATACAAAAGAATGAAGTAGGAATAGTTACTCCCTTTTTATCTCAGTTTGAAGTAATAGTCATCCTAAAGTATTGAATACCTAATTTCAAAATGGTGGTGACAGTGCCGTGCTGACAATGATATTTCCAGATAATTAGATAAAAATATGGGCATTGCCTCCCTTTTCAGAGCTTTGAATTAAATGTAACCATTTTAACTACTTCTTTAAGCAACAAAATGTTCTAGATTGTTGTGGCAGAAAGGATTCTAAGATGACCCCAAGATTCTGTCCCCTGATATACATGCCCTCTAAAACCCCTCCTTTGGAGTGTGTATATGATTAGGTTACTATCTGACCTTGAATTAATCGAAAGAGAGATTATCTTTGGTGACCTGGCATAATCAAATGAGCTCTTTAATTGAGGAGTAAAATTTTTTTTCTGCTGGCCTGGGAGATAACCAGATTGCCAAATTGTGAGAGAAGGAGGGTGCATGGCTAGAACCTGAAGACTCCTGGCCAGCCTCAAGAAAATGGAGACCCACTTCTTTATCATAAAAAAAAAAAATAATTCTAAATTTTACCAGCAATCTGAGTCAGTCTGGAAGAGGGTCCAAGCTCCAGATGAGAATGTGGCTAGATCAACCCTTTGATTTTAGCCTTGTGAGACCCTAAGCAGATCTCCCAGAATGCCCTTCTGGGCTTCTGACCTACTGAAAGCATGAGGTGATAAGTAAGTCACCGTGTTTGATGATTTGCTATAAAGCAGTAGAAAACTAATACATTTGTGATTAGGAGCTATCACTGAGAGAATTTTTAATCTCATAAAATGCCCCTCCAAATCTATTCACTTTGTATTTGCATTGGGAATGGAGGCTTACTCAGCAATATGGAACAAAAGAAGAATAAACTCAATGATATATGAATGAATCCACTAAATACCTTTCTTCTTCAGTTATGAGATCAACTGCAGAAATTGGCTCACTATTGACATATTTTAAATTGTAGATATTACCACATATGTAGGAAAAAACTCATTAATTTTTATACTTTTATAAATTTTACAATTTAGAGGTTCCTATTGCTTTATTGTTAAAGCTTAAAGTCCATTTGCTTGTGTGAACAATATTACATATATATGCATATTCTTGAGCACAAGAATTCATGTTAACCCAAAACTTATGTACTTCCAGTCAGTTTCGTAATTAAAAAATCATAAAATATGTTTTCTTTTCTATGTACAAATTTATTTTATTGAAATAAAGGGAGAACGAATGGTAGTATTAGTATGTTTTCTTTTGTAATAACTGGACCATATTTTCAAATGGTTGACCTGCTTTACCAACAGATGATTGGATTGCGAATATACCTAATGGCTGTATAACAGAATGTTTAACAATGCTCTGTAGATCTAACCCAGTTTTTAAGCTTCAAAGTGTTGAAAATCTTTATATCTTCTACTACTATTTATCTGATCACTAAGAAGTTAAAAATTATATTTGGCTCTGAGTGACAGAAACCAGGAAAACAGAAGCTTACACAAACGAAAACTTTTTTCCTTTCTTCATATTGTGTGATATTTGGAGGTAGGCATTACAGTGCTGGTATGGTGGTTCCCTACTCTCAGTATAACACAGGCCACTTTTTGGGCTTCCATTCCATAGTTGATGCTTGTTGCCTCAAGCCCAAGCTCACTGAATCACTTCCAGCATTATATCTACTTTCCAAGAAAGTAGGAGGAGAAAATGAAAAAGAAAATACATGTTAGCTGACTGTGTACAGCTTTTAAAGAGGTTTCCTAAAATACTCACCCAGTAACATCCACTTATATCTCATTGGTCAGAACACATGGCCACTTCTATCTACAAAGGGATATAGTTAAGAAATTTAGTTTTTTTTTTTTTTTAACTTGTTATTATTATTATTTACTCCTATAGAACCTCTTCTTCCTAGGTGGTCTCCCATCCAAGTACTAACCAGGCCCAACCCAGTTTAACTTCTGAGATCAGGCATTGGGCTTGTTTAAGGTGGCATGGCCATAGACCATTGATCATGGCTTCTCCGGGGTGTGAACCCATGACCTTCTGTGTGTAAAGCAGACATGCTAACTGCTACACTATGGAACCATGTCTAGGTTTTTCTTTTTTCTTTTTTTTTTTAAGGCAATAACTTTGCTGTCCCAAATGGAAGAAGGTAAGAATGGTGAAATTATAATTTTTTGCCACATATAGCAAAGACATAAATTAGTATTTAAAGAAGAAAAGCAATTTGGACTGTATACCTTTGAAACAATAAAACTTTTACTATTTCAATGATGGAATTGGGTGCTGTAAGATAGTCTAACAATATAGCACAATGGTATTGTCTTGACCCTAGAAAATTATAAAAATCTTTAGAATTATTAAAAGAAAACAGAAAGGTATAAACGAATTACATGGGAAGAACTGGCTTATACTGCAGTGGTCAAGAATTCAATGTACATTTTGTGGGTTCTTTGGTAACTCTTGATTCTCATTAAGTACAGATTTTGAAAGATAAATATTTACATAATCATTTTTTCTAAAAAAAGATAAATATTAGTATTTCAGTTCTTATTGACATTTATATAGCAATAAACCAGATTTTCTAAGAAAAAAACTGTAGAGTGATAATAATTGGTGAACAACATAATAAAAATTTTTAATACTGAGATATACTCTATATAAACAACAAAGATAACATTTCCTTGAACAGAATAACAGTTGGTCCAGCTGAGACTAATCTGACTTTTAGGTATAAACTAAGTATAGTTGGATAAACTTATTTTTGCCCACTGAAGAAGCAGGTTAGTTTCAGTAAAGTAAAATTGAGGCTGGGAAGGAAATGATGAGTGAAGATGTGAATGCTCACACTTCATCAACTATCACACAGCAAACCAGCAAAAACAACAACAAATTCTCTAGAAAATGACATTTTTCACACTTACTAAAATATATTTAGTCTACTAACAAGCTTGTAAAATATATTTGTGCCTTTGGTTTCCAGGTCTGTAAACTGGGAAAAACAACTGTACTTACTTTATAAAGTTGTAAGAAGTAGAAGAGAAAAATGGTATAGAATGGTGTTGGTACATAGTAAATTCTATGAGTTTGCTATTATTAAACAAATCTAAAAACAAGGTTCATAACATCCATTTTTGGATGGAGTTAGTAGTGGTTTGTCAAATGGCGATTTAGTTAGTCTTCCTAGTGAGGTTGGGGAATGGTGGTTTAAGATTAAATTTCTTTCCTGTGTTTTTGTTAGCAACAATAAGGTCATATTACGCTTATTCACATGTGGGTCTTAATAGGATTCTTGGAAAAGGATTGAACAAGTAGGAATTGGTTCTTATTTATTAAGACCCTTCATTTCCTGTACTTATTTGTAAAGCCTCTTTTATCCGTGTTGGTTATAAGTTTCTGCCTTTAAGTTTCAAGATTATAAATTCCCTGCTGCACCTACTAACAAGAAAGAAATCATTGGTTCCAGAAAGTGTACTATATACTATATATTCTTAAGCGCTCGGGCAAGGTGAAGGCTGCTGTTGTGGTAGATGTTGATGATCACTGAACAGCATTATCTTAACAAAATTAGTAACTATTCTAAACAAAGAAAGTACAAAAAAGACATGGACTAAAATGTCACATGTTATAACATGGTACCGCTTCTCTGTCATAAAGTATGCATGTTCTGACAGACATCATTTGGACGGTTGAGGAAGGCTCCATAGTTAGAGCACTGGGTCCAAGGCCCAGTTCTATCTCTTACTAGTTATGTCTCCTTCAAGGACTTTGGCATGTATAAGAATCCTCATTGTATTTGATAGGCATCCACCTAAGCTTCTGTAACAAACAGTACCCAAAATATATTGGGTTAAACAAAATAGATGCTAATACTTTTTTTTCAGAAGTCCAGAGACAGATAGTCTATCTCTGGATTTAAGGTGCCTGCTTCTGTTCTAGCTGTCTCATCACCAGCAGGAAGGAAGCAAAGAACCAAGAGCATAGACTCAGTCTTTTTAAGGGCAAAACAGAAAAATAGCACATAGCACTTTCTTACATTCCATTGGCCAGAACCAGTGGTCACACGGCTTCCCCTGGCTATAGGAATGCCTAAGTAAGCTATTAGCCCAAATAAAACTCTGTTTCTATGGAAGGGGAGGGTGGATTTTGAAAGATAACTAGTAATATGTCTTATCTGATCTACCTACCTCACAGTATTTAGGAGAAGATAAAATCATATCCCAATAGAAAAAAACTGTACAGGACTGGTTCTATGGTTCTAATCCCATTTATGTGGTGCTATCATATGGACATTCCACTCAGCCTGATTGTTATAGATTAAAAGGCAGGTTTTACAGAAAGGAGGTTGGGCCAAAAGGAACTATAATTTCTCTGCATAATTGTATAAAAGGATTTTTTTCTCTTGGGCTGGGAAAAATTTTGCAGATTGGGCTGGCTTTAGGAAAGTGAATTTTTGTTTCTCCTTGGGTATGTGTGTGTGCATGTGTTTTTTAAGTGACACAGAGACAAGCAGGAGTAGAGATAGAGAATGAAGAGGTATAAGATAAACTTCACCTTACATTTGCAGAGTGACCCTGAAGTGGGCAAGGTAGGGACCCCTGGAGCCTGCCACAAACTGCCCTCATGTCCCGTGCTCCCTAGTGTGGGCAATATTCTTAAAGTGTTTCTATGGATTATTTATCCTATGGATTATTCTGCTGTACGTGTGTGTGTGTGCGCGTGCGCGCGCAGGGGAGGAGCAACGTGGGTACAGTTGGGACAAATTCTAGAGTAAATATAATTAATCTATAGAGTAGGGTTTACTTGTTAATGCAGTGAAGGATTCTGGAGGGGGCTTTCTTTCAAGACCTCAAAACATAGAAGCAAGTCTAGTAGCCAGAGATTGTCCATAGGAAACCCCTAAAATGGATTTAAATCTCCTTTCCTTGGACTCTGGAAATAATTATATTTAGCATCCTGTTGCACATATATGCCTTCTGATGTTGAGAGATCCAGTGTTCTCTGAGACCCCATCGTTTGAGGCCAGCATCACCAACAGTAGCATTGTTTCAAAGCAAAAGTATAGTCCTCTAGTTCTAGAATTAGCAGAAAAGGAATCAGAGAGCAAAGCAGAGGAGTTTGGAGTCAAGTTTAGAGGATACAGGTTATAGCACACACTTTCTGGAAAGAAAATGAGACAAGCTCCAGACTTTGAAAGATAAATATTTAAATACTTATTTTTCCTAATACAAAATGAGAAAAATGAAATCTTAGATATAATCCAGGAGGGTTAATACAAATGTTAAAAGACAGGGTGGTACCAGCAAACTTGAGGGCTGGGATACTTCTAGGGAGCAGACAACTAAGTTTCACAAATAGTTACTGCATCATGATGTTAAGTCTGGAGTGGTTGGGGGCGTAGCTGATCCGAGAGTCCAGGCCGCATTGGGAGGAACAGTGTGTCGGATGAAGTACACCTATGATCTGGGAAGGAGACAGGGACCTGGCATAGACCCTGTGGACAAAAAGCATGTGGCATGGGTGTGCCCATGCTGAAGTAGACGGTCAAGCGGTAGTGGTCAGTGAGAGAGCAGCAATCACGTTGCTGAGTCTACCTTCCTACTAAAGCAAGTCAAACATGAACTTAGAAATATACCTTCAAATTCTTGTGGTTGCAAAAGTGAATGGAAATATATTTTTTCTTGAAAACTTTTTTTTTTTTTTATGACAGAGAACAGTTATTCTTTCATTATGGAGAAGAGAGCATACTTTCCTGACAATACATAGAATCTTCTCTGGCTTACAGGTAATAAATGGCCCCCCTTGGTATACTCTTTACCTTCTCTATAAGAGGACATGCCTGGTTCGTTCTAACCAGCAAGTGTTTCCAAACTTCACTGATAAAAGCAATAATTTGGGTTTCATCCCAAGCCAATTGAATCAGAATCTGAGAACCTGCATTTTTAACAAGGGCTCCTGTTAACTTTTTGATCAGGTGCATTGGGAAATATGATGTTCTCTAAGCAGTGGTGGCAAAATTAGAAGCTGGAGTGGCTCTGTGGGCAGTGAGCAGTATAAAAGTGATGGACTTAGTATAAGATATAGACGGAGATGAAGTCAGGCAAAAAATGGAAGGTAAACTAAACTGAGATAAGGAACATGGAAATTCAGAGTAGCAGAACCGTGTTTGTGTACTCCCTAATTCTTTAGTCATTTTGCACTTTGGGCCCCATATCCTCACACATAAAACAATGGGTTATTCTTTCAGAGCCCAATTGAGAAGGCTTATCACAGTCTCTTCTCTAACCCAAGCAAATCTGCTTGGATTGGCTTTGCTCATTGGGCTTCTACCTTAGATTTCATTGAAATGAAGTGTTCAGTACTATTTTCTCAAAGTTTGATAACTATCTCACTAAATAATTTCCCAGGCCCTTTCAGCTCTAGGATATTAAGTGTGTCTGTAGCAGCAGTGCCAACAACACAGGTCATTAACACAGAAAATAGCACCAGGGGCCTTAGGAAGCAGGCCACATTTTGAGGCCTAATTTTTTTTTTTTTTTTTTTTTGTATTGACTCCTGTTGTTCAAGCCTGCTGGCTTCCTTGTTATGGGCTGACATTTATTTAACTGGAGAGGAAATAATTGTGGTATCACCAGGAATATAGCAAATCAACTCAAAGACAAAATTCTACCCCAAAGGTTGTCTTTGTGTGAGCAAAATAATAACTCGTTAATTGTCTGAAATTTCTCATTTTTCACTAGTTATTTTAGTATCAAGTAGCTGTAATCAAATGTAAGTCCTGTTGAGCGACCTGGCATAAAACCAGCTGTGCTTTCAAAAGCAGCCGTAGCCAGTGGCAAGCCAGGTGCCAGGTGCTAGAACTTGTTAGGACTTTAGAGATATCACTTCCCCTATTTGGACATTGCACACTAGTACATCTTCAGAAACAAGTGTCTGTTTATAGATGAACATAACCTTTGCCTTCCTACTTACCCTTTAATCCAGAGAGAAGACTGCTAAGTACATTCTGCAAAACATGGGTTCACATTTAGAGTTGTGATTATTATTGTACCTTGGACAAATCACCTATCTTATCTAAAGTGTGGGCTAACGATATCTACTTTGCAGCACTGCTGTGAGGATTAAATAAGAAATGCATGTGAAAGCATTTTATAAATAGCACAAAGTCTTACAGATATAAAGGTGCATTTATCATAATATGAATAATGACACCATATTCAAGCAAACGTTAGGAAAAAAACATTGTCATATTCACAAGCTATACAAATGCTTTTCTATATAATCAGACAATATGCATTTATTAACACATCCATCCATTCATTCATTCATTCACTAGTTTCTGTCTGTAGCACCAGTCCCTGTGGAAGATAAAAAGTAAGTGAAGGATGAATGGTTAGATAAAAAATACATTTAGGATTTTATGATCATATACTTCAATATCTACTGAGCCAATGCTATTTTCTAAGAATGAGGATCCTCCCTATGGGAACCTAGATCATTGAGACCCTATTTTTTTAGTGGAAGACTAAGAACACAGAAAAGAAATAGTGGTTTAGTAAATCTGATAACCCAGAAGGCATCCAGAGTTGGCCCCCAACTTGGCAAATTGTTGCTGACTGAACATAGATTTTATCTCTTAAAGCCACTTTCCAGAATGTTCATTGCTCTCCCCATTCCCCATCACCCTAGTCATATCTTACTTGGATGTTAAGAAGTCTCCCAAACATCCTGAATAAATTGCACAGGACCTTTTTCAGGGCTGAGCTCACTTTTGCCTTTCAGAATAGAATGACTCAGCTTGTGGCCCAGTAGTGATGGTCCTCAGAGTCTCTCCAATCTAATACTGAAGGCAAAATGACTTTTTAAATAAAAACTAAAATAAAATAAGTCTATTTCCATTGAACACATTCTTTTAAATTATAATCGAGAACATAAATAATTTAGTATGTAAATGCATGATAATGTTGAGACAATGCGCAAAATAATATAGCTTTAAGTAGCAGAAATAAATGGACCAGGGCTGTCTGCTGGAGACATCCGTGGTTTCCCTGTGTTAAATTACATCTTGCTGCCTGGGCATTAGTTTCCCACATATTGATCATTTGTATTACTGCTTTTGCTTACACAGGGTTAATTCTAAACTTGCTTTTCTTACTTTTAATAAACATAGAAAAAAACAAATGTAAGCTTGGCCATGTTAATCTGCTATAGGAAGGCTGAGATGGGTGGTAACTTCTAGAGTTTTCCAGTCTAGGGGAAGCTCTTCCGTTTGATATCCCTCACTTCTCTCAGAAATGGTAAGAGTAAAGATTAAAGTATTTTCCCCTATTGAGTGCTTCTCTCCCCACCCCCTTTTTCTCCTTCTGACTGGCGTTTAGGTCAGACAAGAGCTTGCATATATTTTGTAATCCGAAGAAATCAAGCAAGGATAAAGGGCAGAGTTTCCTGCTGGGGAACCCTCCAAGGCTAGCAGCCTTCCCTCTGAGCCTCTGTAAGATGCCCCCTGTCCTGTCCTGCCCTGTAATTCTCTGTGCCTTTGTCTTTGAGTAGGTCCAGAGGCTCCTGTTGGTGGTGAGGCAGTTGGTATACTTTCTCTCTGTGTTAGAAATACTGTTAGGCACCATGAGGCATTAAAGTGGTTGCTCTGTTGTTGAATGATTCTTCAGAGAAAGGCCATTTCCTCTTCCATAGTTTTGGGGTGAAAGTCCTTTTGCTGTGGACACAGTCTTGTTCATGCCTGTGGTGATACCTGTGCCTTTGTTCCATGGTGCTCTGTAATCTCTGTTTATCTGGTTGTTATTTTACAGCTCTTGCATAGAGATGAAGTGGATATGTCCTTTGTTGTTCTCTAACACTATAACATTATTATAACATCAATACTACTCTCTTTAAAATATAATTTTAATAGGCTAGGTAATAAACTTACAGTTACATAAAGGTTATGTGAGAACTTTGGAACTTTTTTAGTTCACATATTTCTTATGACCAAACGCCATGACAAATTAGAGATCTTATAATAAAGTTTGTTTTAATTCTAACACTGAGGTTTATCCTGAACAAACTGTGATCACCCCTCTACCCCAATCTCACAATAATATGATAGCTAATCTTTGCCCAAGGCATAGCAGTCGAGAAAGTACTTTCTTATAAATTACCTGTTATGTTCCTCATGTCATTTTTTAGATAGAAACCCAAGGCTTAGAGAGAACAAGAGATTTGCCCAGGATCACTCAGGTACATGAGAAATCAGGATTCTGACTGTAGAGTCACAGAGGCTGTCCATCCCTTGCAAGTTTCTTAAATTTCTTTGAGAGTCGTAGGAGCCGGTCAAGTCAGTGTGGTGATAACTTACCAGAGTAGGCATCAAGGGACTGTAATCTGGTTGTCATTTTGCTGCCTGTAATTGTGTGATTCTGAGTAAATTTCTTAACTCATCTTAGCCTCAGGTTCCTCATTTTCAATAGGAAGAGCTTGACCAGATCAGTGTCTGTCAGTGGCAGGGTGGCTGCATGCAAGTCATTTCAAAAGTTCTGCAAATGCCTGACTGACTTTCTGGAGGTAAAGCCTGACCTTTGGCCATTTTTAACTCCTGTTTTTAAATTTATGAGTTTATTC
This sequence comes from Cynopterus sphinx, assembly GCA_030015415.1. Lineage (NCBI taxonomy): Eukaryota > Metazoa > Chordata > Mammalia > Chiroptera > Pteropodidae > Cynopterus > Cynopterus sphinx. Next base: position 36,077,100 of record CM057380.1, read on the forward strand.
AAATTAGTTTGAATGTGATAAACATATTGTTGGAGAAGCCATATCACCAAACAGAACAATAACAATAAAAACTCGTTTTGCAACTTTTATCCTTCATCCACTATGGAATATAAAGTATTAAAATTGAAGAGGCCAAGAATAGATGGAAAATTTGGAAAATTGGAAAATTTCTTTAGAGAGAGTCGTCAGCATGCTGTTAGTATCCTTTACCCAGAATGGGGAGGAGATGCTTTTTCCTCACCCCATGATCAATGAGCAAGGCTTCAGGGAGACTACCTGGAGAATTTGATTTGTGCCTCCTGAAATTTGAGGAGACTCTGTGAGTCTGTATTCAGTTCTGCCTTGACAGATCTAGAGCAGGTGGCTGGCTGAAGCACCCCACATGGAGTGGAGAAGGGTGGTTTAGGAAGTAACTGCGTTCCCTCTGAATGAAAGGCCAAAGGTGAATGCTTCTCGTCGACCAGGTGCAGGTTAAGAAGGAAACAGAAGCAGCTTGGGTTTGCCTTAGAGTCTACCTAAGAGAGCTACTTGTAATAGCAAGGAGACCTCAGTAGAAAAAGGCTGGAACTAGGGACTGATGGAAGACTCATTAGAAACCAATCAGAAGACGTTCACTCACTTTTGTCACAGGAACAACAAATGAAAGTCTACAGAAGTGAGAGTCTCCAAGAACCTATGATAACAACCTTGATAGAAAAATCAACTTTAAACACTTACTAGAGCCAGTGAGCACCAGTACCACCCATGTAATACCCATTGAATAGGATTTTTCTTGCCCTCTTGTTTTCCCTCTTTCTCCTGACCCCTTAATCCTAGAGGTGTCAGAAACTCCATTAATTATCTGGGGCAAATCAGGTAGAAGAGGAAGGCGATAAGCTAAAGATCAGGTCGTTCCCACTGTTGGGGCCCAGCCTAAAGCACTCCCGCAGGGGAGGGCAGAAGCATAAACTTTGAAAGGAGCTTAGAGTTTTAGTTACATGGGGCTGGTCAGACTACTGAGTTGTAATTGTTTGGAGCAAAGGACTCCCCCTTTCCTTGGTTAAATACGAGAAAGACTAGAGAAGACTGGCACTGAATTGCCTCCAAAGGAAAGGAACACCAGCCCTAAAGAATGGACATGCAGGGGCCCTGGGGAGAAAGGAATAGTTATTTTCTGTTACCTTTCTTGAGTCCTGAATAATGAACCTAATGTTTACATCTGAAATAATACTACGTTGCCTTGTTCCTGATAAGCTGATTTGAAAAAGAGTTTCTCAGTTTGAAAGCTTGAAAATCACTAAAACTCGGTGGTGTAGAAAGCCACTTCTGACATTGGCATCAATACCAGTTAGAACGGAGTGGAAAAAAAGCGGCAGAACTTTTTTCCTCCTTCCTCATTGTGTTCACATCCATTTATATCTTATGGCATGAAATTTAAGGAACTGAAATTGTTTCTTTTTCTGTGAAGCGATGACACAACTTTGATCCCGGTCCCTCTCATTCACCCTCCCCCAACACATAGGTAGTAGTGAACCTTACTTTTAGACTGTGGGGAGAGTAAAAGAGGAAATAATGAAAACAAATGGAGGGGCATTGAAAATGAGGTTAAGGATCAGAAAAGGAAAGGAAGTGGGGGGAAATGGTATTGTAGTCACAGAGGAAACCTTCCTGATCAGAAAGGTAAGGGAACCAGAGCCCCTTTAGGTAAAACGGGTCCTGCCTCTTCATTTACTAGCTCCCATAGCAGCATTTTCCCAGCTCTGACCCATTCCTCTGCTTCCTGGGGGATGTGGGGAATGCTCCTTTTGAATGAGCCTGCCTCTGATTACAAACATGTCCTCTGGCTTTGTACAACCACTTTGGTACTCATCTACCCACTTGCACTGTCTTCTCTCTCTCTGCCTTCTTCCTTACCAGTGGCCCTTCCCCAATGCTTGTTTTCTCATCCCACTGGACAGTGTGCAGCAGGATGCATCTGCTGGACAGATGCAGGCTTCGATGTAGTGCATCTTCTTACAGTTTTAATTCTACTTGCTGCCAAACAATTTTTTATGTGAAAGCAAACTTAGGTACATTATAATGTAGGATGTATAATTTATATGATTGTTAAATCCAACAGGAGTCTTAACATGAATATTGAAATTTCAGCTGCTACAGGCTTAGTTCATTTAGATTCTGAGGATCTTTAGTTTCCTCTGCTCTGCCATTAGAGGTGTTTTTCTGGCAATGCATGAGAACATTTGGCCTAAGTTGCTTCTCTTCTCAGGAGCATCTGTATCGGGAATAGCAAAAATTACTCAAGAACCAAAAAAATGGTACTTTAATGATGGAAGTGAAGGCAGTTAGTTGTATGAGAGGTAGAAGAGGGCTTTTGGTGGGTGTGTGAAACATCTCTAATTTCATACATTCTGCTAACTGATGGAGCCAGCTCTATTTGTAAATCTTTATATAACCTAGTAAGAAAAAAAAATAGGAGTGATTTAATGAGAGTTTATTAGATTAGCTTTCCTCAAAATATATTTAATAGAATACTAATCTTGTAAAATGCCTCAAAGAGAAGAGTTCTGGGGTCAGATGAGTTTGGGAAATACCTTCACAGAGACTCACAAAAATGAAAGATGTTAAAAGCTCTGAGAAATCATGCAGCAAAACAAAGAAAGTTTGTTTGACCTGGTGTTGCCCAAATATAGTGGATCATTTTTTAAATATAACTCTTTTTATAACGGTATTATAATATCTCAGAATTAGTATTCAGGGGAACATGCCTAGGGAAATCCCATGCTAGATTATATTACAGATCAGAAGTTACAATCTTTCCTTACCCAGGACTCCCTGCCCTTTTTCATTTCCCACATTATCTCATGTTTTGAACACATTTCCTAGTAAATAAAACCAAACTTTTCTCACTCACAGCATGTCAAATAAAGTTAGGTAAGTGTAGTAATGTATAAGCAGTATTCACGCCGCAGATTCCTTAACTTGGCTACCAATCTGTACTTGTCCCTACGTGCATTCTGCTATGGGTATTCAGTTTGGATATTACAGTCTGATAACAATCTGACTCCTGATTTCATCAGGGAAATGCTTATTGTAGTATCATCAGTCAATCAGAGCTTTTGAGCAATATGAGCTAGTCAAATGCCATACTGAATTGATATAATTCTAGCCCAAAGCAAAGAAATAAGATGTTATAATTAACTTGTGGAAATCAATCTATGGTGCATGTACAATTGTCTTTAGAAGTTTAAAAATATTTAAAATAGCCCCAGGATATCTTGCTAACGCCACAGTTCCCTAAGCATCCAGGTATTACAGATTGAGATGTACAATGGAATATTTTATAAATGCTATTATTATGCTTATATGACATACATTGTTTTTGTGTTCAAAGTTTTATTAATCTAAAGATAATTTCATACTAGGTAACACCACAAAAAGTGATAACATATTATAAAAAGTGTGGAAAAGTAAGAAAATTCTGAAGCATGACAATTCTTTAAGCAGAAAATTTTATTCTGACTTAATTGAATATGAGGATTTCAGCAGAATTATATTCATGTATCTTGTTTTATAGATGACAAAGCACTTCTATGTTAATCATCTCACTTCATTCTCCCAGCAATCAGGTGATGCTGTTGTCAGTACAAAATGTGGCTGAAGAGTGTGCCGCATTATGTAATTTTTAGGACATTTTTTGGTTGCAAATGTTAGAAACCCAACATTAAACTACCTTATGCAAGAAAGGCCATTTATTGGAAGGATACATTTTCCCCTGCTAGACTCCTAGGAAGTTAGTGGAGGAATAACTAGGCACAGGTAGAGCAGAGATACACTTGGGTGGCTCATATCTCAAGTCAGGGACAAGAAAGTTGTCAGAATTCTTCTTAATCTCTATTGCCTTCCTAAATGTTAATTTCTTTTTCTCTCATTTCTCACTGGCTTTCTTGACATGGTGGGAAACAGGCTTGCCAGAAGCACCTGAGTTTTACATCAAAGTGTGGAGTCCCTGGAGACAGATGAACCTCAACTAAGTTTTATTCCAAGGCCATAAGCCACAAAGAAGGACTATGGCCCAGCTTAAGTCCTATGCTAAATTGCGGATGAATTAACAGTAGCCAAGGAGCTGGGCCCTCATTGTATGCATATGGCGGCTCCTGTGGCAAAAATATAGGTAAAGCAGAACTGTGTGAGTAGGGGTGGGAAAGAAATCAGTTCTTAGAAAAGATGTGCTAGGCAGATAGCTCTGTAGGTGTGTACTCCCTATCATGCACTGGTGGCCTGTCAGAAAAGACCCCAAGCCCACGGTAACTGAATTTGTGCTCAACTACCTTAGGAGATTGTATATTAATGGAAACTTCATAAGTCATTACCTTCAAGGGGGCCAAATTTTCCCCATCTCACACCAACAGAAATGTAAGCCATGTTCTATTCAGGCTAGGAGTAAACACAGCAGAGGATTGTTCCTGAGCTCCCATTTTAAGGCTAAAATTGGTTAGAAAAATACTATGAGAAGATAACCCATGACCTTGGAGAAGAGAGAGCATTTCTGTATCTGATCTATTTCCTTATATGACAATTAACAGTAAGATAAAGATGAGGGATTTGGCTGGATGTTACACTTCAACTACCTAACCTTCCCAGGAAGGCCTGTCTCTAGCTACCTCAACTCTTCTTCCCTCCTGGAAGAAGGAGGGAAGGAAAATAATTAATTCTAGAAATTAAAAAGAGGGGTTGTTTGTAGGAATTATTTGGTTCCCAGGCAGAAGTCAAGTGTAGCTAGGCCTATACAACTACAAAGGAGTATGCAACTGAAGAACCAGAAATTTGTTTAGAAATGTAGCAACTTGTGCTGTTTCAATTTATTATAACCATTTCCTTCTACTTCTCTTAGTATTATTCTCAAAAGAAAGGGAATATTTCACTTGTGCTAAAGGGCAATTACACCAAACCCTCAAACCCTCTGCCTTTCTATGCTCATATTTTATGAGAGGAGCCTAATATCCATGGGGCTAGTTTTGGTGATGGCTCTAGAATAAAACAAAATTCCAGGGCTGAGAGAAACTCCCCTTTTGTGATTGGTAATGGTGGTAGTGAGAGGAAGTTGTGTAGGGTGTTTAGAAGCTATGATGGTTAATTTTAAGTGTCTGCTTGGTTGGACCATGATACCCAGATAGTTGGCAAAACATTATTCTGGAATGGTGATTTTTTGGGATGACATTAAAATTGGTGCACTTTTAATAAAGAAGATTACCTCTGTAATGTGGGTGAGCCTTGTCCAGTCAGCTGTTGGTTTGAATAGAACAAAGACCGAGTCCCCTGAATTAGAAGAAGTTCTACCTGCTTTCAGACTCTTTCCAGGGTCTTCAGCTTGTACACATCTTAGATTTACCAAGCCTCCACCACTGCACGAGCCAATTCCTTAAAGTCAACCACTCTTTCTTCTTCCCCCTGTCCCTGCCCCCTCCACACCCTATTGATTCCAACTAATACAGAAGCTATTCCTACAACAAAATTTTACTCAGAGATTGCCCAGTCAAAACTTTTTTTTTTAAAACCTGGCTGTTTCTGTCCAAATCTCTATATTTGAAGAGTATAACAAGAGAGAAGAAATGAATCTCCCAAATATTATTTATTGAGGGCCTCTTTCTGCTAGGTCTTAAACCCAGCAAGGTAAAATTTGGATGTGTATGGATGAGAGTGAAAGGGAGTTCCAAGGAACAGAACACTTGTCCTGGGAGCAGGTAATGGTGTGCAGGGCTGTGAGCAGAAGGTGGGAGAGTTTGGTAAGTGTACAGGAAATGTGAAGGGAATTATAGTAATATCATATTGGAAGAGGTTGGTATGGCTTTGACTGGCAGGCTAATGAGGTAGGCAAATAGAAGCTAATGAGAATTTCTGAACGAGGGAGTGAAGTATTTGGAGGGGAGGAAGCTGGCAGTACAACACGGAGTGTCTTGGAAAGAAAAGATTTGGGTCATAGAAGTCATTTGGAAGGTTGTAATTATCTCCATATTAATTCTTTTATTTATTTATATATTGGACATTTATTGAGCCCCTGTTAGTACCAGGCATTCGTACAGCTTAAAGAGAAATGGAGATTGTGCCCCTGAAGAGTCCACTGTTCTGGGAGGGGATGCACGTGGAGGAAGAAATGTAAGCAAACACGATGGAAACATTTCCCAGTGCTTAGCACTTAGGTTTGAGGCCCTCATATCACGTCCTGACACAGAACTGGATTCAAATTTTTTGAGGGTGCCTAATGAAGTGGTACCAAGTGCTTCTGTATCTTGTTCATATATAATAACAAAAGGCAAAGATCCAAATTGAAGGGGAAAAAAAATCCTAGTAATTATGGGATTTATATATGTAATTATGGGATTATTATATCTATATAACCCACCAGCTTCTGAGGGAGGGAGAGCTCTCTAGGCTATCTCAGGATTGGTCCCTGAGCCTGAGAGAATGCCCTTACAACCGGTACACTTGGTACTGATGACTCACAGAATGGGCTCCAAGAGATTGGACTTGGACCTGTAGCCAGAACACACTATTTTCTTATCGTTAATCTCCACAAAGCGTGTGTTTATTCTTCTCTCACAAAAGCCAAGCCTAAGATGTACTGCCTGTTTTATTAAGGACTTATTTCTCTTTGGACAGCTGCGTGCACTGTAAACGCCCTCCTGAGAAGGAAGAGGCATGGCAGAGAACTGCACGCAGTGAGAACCAGCCTGTAGAGCATTTCTCTGGCTCAGTGACACCAGCAGTTACACCCTGGAGGGCCATGGTCAAGTGAAGGGAAGGAAAGGCGGGATTTTCATTTCGGTCATTCACCCAGAAAGGCTCAGCACTATCTCACGAACCTGGTTTCTGAGAAGTCAGGCAACCTGGTTGCACTTTAACTTGGTAAATGATATATTCTAAGGGCTCATAAAAATTGATCTCGATACTTGCTACAAAGCTGATCCTATGAAATGAAAGAATGAGCAGAAGCCTTCTATGTGAGCCTGGGATGAGACAAGCTGTATGCCGGTCACAAAGTGTTGCTGAGGAAAGAGGCTCCTTCTAGTACTTTTCCCTATTGGAACTGGCCATAGACACAAATAACTTAATAGATGCCATGGAAGCAGAAAAGCTGCTTTTGAGAGGTCTCTAGAGTGTTCTCCAATTTGATTCTTCCTTCGATCAAACGAAATCGTTATTTTGAAAGTAATAGCTATCATTTCCTGAGGACCTAATATGTACCAATTTATTTACACATATTGTCTGTTTCATTGTTACCATTGTGTATCGCCTTCAGTAGTGACCTTGGAAAAAATAAATTGCCAAGATCACACAGCTAGAAAATGAGGGAGTCTGTCTACAAACCTAGGACTGTCTGCTGCCACTGCCCACACTTACATGAATTCCACCTTATTTAAAGCAATATCTAGGTCACTTTTACTTATTAACTGTGGAAGTACAATGCAGGTCAAGTAAGTTTCAAGTAGAAGGGAGTAAGAGGTCTAATTTTCTTCCTTCTAAAGATTCTCTAGCTCTCTTGAAAGTGCAAGGATAGGTATGTGAAAAAAATTTGAGTCCTTTCAAATTTTAGGTAGCAAGACAATAGCTAGGGAGAAATATTTTTGGAAATTGAAAATTTATTTAAAAAGGAAGTAAATAATAATTGGGTATTTTCCCATTACTGTTAAGATTTTTACCTATTAGCTCCTAGTATTTTTTTTTAAAAGAAAAATTGCTTTACTGTTTTCAAAGTAATCTATTTAGAAAAGTAAAAATGAAAAGTAAGAGGGAATCACCCAGAGACTGACACAATTAACGTTGGATGGCATGCATCTTTCTAGCATACATTAATGTAGATATAATTAATAAAAATGGCATCATGGTTTAAGTGCTATTTCTCAATTAAAAAATATGACTTTAAAAGAAGAAAAATCAAATAAAACATAATTGGAGGAATTGTGAACTTCACCAATATGTTTTTTCTCCTTTAGGGATATTTTCTAAGTATTTCTCTAAGGTTATAAAAGAAGAAGAACTCTTAAGAGTGTTTATCTCCCAATTTTATATTGTATAAAATGAGAACATTAATATTTTCATTCTTTCATCTCCCCTTTGCCCATCTTTCAAATGTGGGTTATTATTTTCAAGTTATCCACACCATAACAGATGTTTACATTCTGCAATTATAACGTCACTCACTGTTGTATGGTAACTTCTTCATTTAAAGTGTTCTCCACCAGCCTTAGTACCATAGCTTCTTCAGTCTTTACTTTCACCTCTTATTTGTTTGGATTGAATTGTCAGATATTTTTTCAAAAGAGGCTCATGGGTACCATATGCCCTCATTCTTCCATGTTTGAAAATGCCTGTTCCTATTTTATACTAGAAAGATATCATGACTGAATCAATGCTCCTGAGTCACTGTTTCTTTTCACTAGAATTTTGTGGCTATTTCTCTAGTTTTCTGCCATTGTATGTTATTGTGAAGACATACGGGATGAGTTCAGTTTGATTTTTTTCCATTTGCTATTTTGTAGTTTATTCATTAGAGTTCCCTAGAGAAACAGAACCATTAAAATAGACATCCTACATATAGGAGATTTATACAGAGATTTATTATAAGGAATTGGCACATGTGACTTTGGAGTTTGAGAAATGCTAAGATATGGAGTTGGCCAGCTGGAAACCCAGGAGAGCTTATGTGTGGTTCTGGTCTGAGTCAGAAGTCCTGGAAAGTAGGAGTTGATAGTATGTGTCCAGTCAGAAAGCCACCAGTCTCCAGCATCAAAAAGAGCCCGTTTTTCAGTCCGAGCCCAAATGCTGGAAAAGATGAATTTTCCAGCTCAAGCAGTCAGGCAGGAGGAGTATCCTCTTACGCAGCCTTTTTGTTCTGCTCATGCTCCTTTGATGGAAGGAAAGCCATCTAGCATTGGGGAGGGCAATCTGCTTTACTCAGTCCACCAACTCAAATGTCAATCTCATCCAGAAACAACTTCTTGTCCCAGTCTAGTTGACACATACAATTAACCATCACAGTAGTAATATGCTTTCCTGGACATCTAAAGAATTCTTTCTTTCTCCTTGCTGTTTAGTAGCTAAACTAGGTAGTGTCTATATTGAGGCTTCTATGTTTCTTTGAAAGTGGTTTATATATCCAGTTTTTTTTCCTTTCCTTGGGGTATTGATGTGGAGGACTTTTCTTGTTATTGTATCTTTCACCACAGCTTCTGCTTCATCTTAAGTTTCCCTAGCATGGAGACAATTACCATTATTTGGGATTTTCACATTTTATTTTCCTTCTCTATTTACAATTATTCTAATTGAATTTTTATCTTGTCTTTTAAAATTTTATATTCAGTGATGTCTAATCGTTGCCATCTCTAGTTTATCAGTTAGTTCTGTGATATAGTTCCAGTCAAATCTTCCTTTTGCTCTATTCTGTTGTTTTATCTCCTTATCTTTGAGCTCATACTTTACTGAATTCATATGCTCATTAATTTATGCAATGGCATGAAACACATGTTAATTATTTCCTTCTGGGTCTTTTCTGTCCTTTATTCCTCCCTCCCTTCCTTCTCTTTTTCCCTGTATTATGTTTTTAGGGTTTCCATTACATTTAATTTTCATTCTGTTCTTACTTGGTCAGATCTGTCCAGGCTTCCTCTGTTATGGTGTGGAAGACTTCATGACTCAGTTCCCATTGAATCCATTGTGATTTCCTTTTTGAGCAAGGGTTTGAAGCTGAGCATTTTTTCTTCTATTTGTTTTCTAAAGCTAATATGACTTCGGGGGACTACTTTCAGGGTTAGTAGCTGTGTTAGACCAGGTTTCTTGTTTCTCTCTAGCTATTAATTTTTAAATATGGCATCAGTTTACACCACTCTCCTTGCTTGGTTGCCTTTGGTGAATCTATGCATAAGGGTGTTCTTAAATCTTTATTTTTGCTCAAAATTTATGTGTTGGGGCAAATGTGTCTTTTTTTTGTTTGTTTCTTTTCACATGATTCAAGAACTCTTAATCCAGAAGTTGGAATAATAGACAAGTTGACTTGTATTTAAGCCAGAGCAACATTTTTTTTTTTAATTTAGGGAGCAACACCTCCTTATGACACATGAGACTATTGTACAGGGAAAAGAGAACTGAACTGAACTTCAGATAACCTTAAATTTTAGTCCCCAGATCTAGTATATATAGCCGAAAGTGAGGAAAGTCCTTCACTTCTTTGATCTTCATTTCCATCAGCTGCAAAATGGGATGACAATATCCACCATGACTACTTCATAGAGCTGTTGCGAGGCTCAAATGAGATTAATTAAATGAAAGGGCTCTGTAAATAGCAAAGTGACATTTAATATAAGATGTCATTATTATACTATTATCATATTATTATTGAATCTTTATTTGTAAAACGTCATAAATATAGCTAGACAAGGGTGCATAGGAAGGAGATTTAAGTAGGTGGTGGGGTTATCTAATTAAGCTAGGGAGTTTTCCTAAGCATTCATATTTTCCCTGTCCCTATTCTGAGAGGGAGAGGGAATGTTCAGTTTGAAAGATGTTTTTATAGCTTATTCTATATTCCATTTCCCATCTCCATTGAGAATAGGTTTTGACATTCACCTGCTTGAAGACAAGTGACTAAGTTTCTTGTATAGCTCTATATATTTGTAAATTTACTAAAATGTTTGAGAAATCCTTGCATTAAGGAGTTAGTAGCAGTAATCACACTTTAATATGTTTCATGGTTCTTTTTTAAAAAATCAATTTATTAACTTTTTATGGTGACATTGTTTAACGAAATCCAATAAATTTCAGCTGTACATTTTAACAGTAAGGCATATATATCATTACACTGTGTGTTCACCTCCCATAGTTAGGTTTCTATCTGTCACCACATATTTGATCCTCTTTACCTTGTCAACCTATTTTAAGAGATTTGTATTGTTGTTTTGGTTTTGATTAAGATTCTTTTTAAAACATAAGCGTAAAAACCTGTTCTCTACTGACTTAAAGAAGAGCTGTGAAAGCTTTGACCACAAATAAAAGACTGAGTAATAAACCTTGTTTATAATAATACTTTTAAACATGAATCATGGAATCTAAATGATGTATTTATTTATGAGTTTTATTTTGAAACTAAATTTTATTTAACCTACAGCATTACTGATTTAAAAATCGTTTTCTTTCAACATTATGCACATTCTAAATAAGCAGTTAATGCATAGGACTAGGTTTCATTTCTTTGCACAAGCTGGAAGGTAAATAAGCTCATTGACATCATTGATTTTACATTCTACTTCATACTTTCAAAATCTTCATTTGTTTAGAAGTAGTTTTACATTGAAGATCATTTATGTAGTGATTGTGATTTTTAACTTTAGTTTAAAAATTGATAATATTGCTTTTGCCCTCATTTAGCATACACTAGTAAAAAATTCAATAAAATAAAATATTCTTCCTTATATAACTTTTGAACTCGATGGAAGCCAGAGAAATGGAGTAGTAAAACACCAGGTACAGAACCAAACATTTGTAAGTCTTGGCTTGAGATAGAATGTCGAAGCTGTTCAGAACCTAAGACTGTTCCTTAGAAAATGACACCTTTACTGTGTATGGTTTTAGCTTTCCTGCCATCCCGAACCATACCTTTGTTAATGAAACGGTCCTCTTAACTCAACACATAAATATTTACCATGGAGACATTATTTCTACTGCTATACTTTAGAGAATCATCTACTGAAATTTATAGCCAAGTTCTGCAGTGTATTTTGGCTGTGTTTGGTTTTAGGATTCACATTATATTGAAACAAATCCATCATGTTATTTGGAAGCAGATCGCTTACAGAGCTTTCTTTACTACTTATCAGAATAATCTATGTTTAAATCTGAAAAAGATTGAAAATGGAGCACTTGACTTCAAAATACTATAAAGACCGTTATCACAGAATTTATCATACTATCTTTGCACCATTTGAACAAAAAGAAAAAAGAGAGAAAGAGATCTCTTCAGAGAAATTAGTTATTCCCTCAGCCTTCAGCTGATTTGGCAGAACGTGCAGGATGTGGTATGTTTATTCACTGAAACTAATAAATCATTTTCATTTTAGATTTTAGCATATCTGAAGTTCATTTCTGGGTTGTCCACATGTATCATGAATCCAAAAATGGCCAATAATAGATTGCAGAAAACTAATGCTAATGAACATTAGTGGAAATATCAGATTAAATACTCAATATTTATGCTCATCTTGGGTAAAAAATTTGATTAGCAGTTAAGTTTGTCAAGATATACACATTATGCTTTTCTGACTTCACACTTTTCTTGTGATTTAACAATTGATATTTTGCATATGCTTCTCACTTTTTTTTTTAAGTTCTCAGTAGCATAGTGGAGTTCATTGTGAGTGAAGAAATCTAGTATTCACCATAAGTCAGTAACTTGTGTGGATCACTTAGTCATTTTGTCTTCAGTTCTTCTAGGGAAGGAGAAATTCTAGGGTGGGAGCATGTCACATAAAATTGCTTACAGAAGCGATCTTGCCTCAGGAACCACTCTGTGGACTGGGCAGGGAAGGGCTAGGCTCTCCCGCTTGGATTAGAGAAGTATCACTTTTAACTGTTTATTTTATTCAGCTTAACCATAAGATTCTGTATATAAAAGAGGTTTTGCTGAGAGAAAAAAAAAATTAACAAAACTTGAAACCCATTGTTTTGGTTATCTATTTAATGTGACAAATCAGCCCCCCAAATTAGTGTATTAAAAAATATTAGTGGCTCATAGTTCTGTGAGTTGATTTGGTTCAGCTTGGTTGTTCGCACCTCAGGGCTCTCATGCAGTTGTAATCCGATGTGACTGAGGCTGGAGTCATCTGAAGGCTTGACTGGGTTGAATACACAAGATAGCTTATTCACTCTCAAGTTTCACACTTTGATGATTCAGGACATTGGAGTCTTTGAGATCTGTTAGAAGCCTTGTTTTTTTTAACTGCTTAATTAAAGTATAATTGATATATTGCACATCTCATTTGATTTGCTTTCTGCGAACTACAGATTAGATTGTAATTTCTAAAACTTTATATAAATAGAATTAGACAGTAAATATTATTTTTTTGTCTGAATTATTTCACTCAGTGTAATTGTTTTAAGATTCACTTGTGCTATTGCATGTGTCAAAGTTCATTTCTTTTTATTGCTGAGTAGTAGTAGTATTATATAAATATATCCCAATTTCTTTATCCATTTACCTATTGCTAGATATTGGGTCGTTTTGGCTGTTACAGATAAAGCTCCTATAATCACCTACATGCAAAACTTTGTATGAACATATGCTATCATTTATTTGGGATAAATATTCAAGATTGGAATAGCCAGATCAATAGTATATGTACTTGAACATTTTACAAAACTGTTCAATTGTTTTCCAAAGTTGTACAATTTTACATTCCAGTCAGCACTGAGAATTCCCATTGCTCCATACCCTTGCCAACAATTAGATTCATGAGTTTTCTTAATTGTAGCCATCCTAGGGTGTATGAGGTGATATCTTATTGTGGTTTTAATTTGCATTTCCCTAATGACAAATGGTTATCTTCTGTGGTCAAGTGAGTGTGCTAATCTTCTGAGGATTTTTAAACAAGTTGTTTTTTTTTATTATTGAGTTTTGTAAGTTCTTCTGATCCAAAAACATGATATATTTCTTCATTTATTTAGAATTTTTTAGTTTTCAGTGCCTTGTGCATCTTATGTCAAATTTATCTCTATGACATTGTCAGTTACATTTTTCTTTTCAAAATTATTTTAATTTCTGGTTGTTGCTAGGATATAAAAATACAATTGAATTTTGCATATTGATTTTGCTTCCTGCAATCTTGATAGACTTACTTTTTAGTTCTAGTAGTTTTTGTGTAGATTTCATTGTATTAGAATCTGCTAATGAAGATAATTTTATGTATATCTTTTTAATCTAGGGCTCTTTTATTTGTTTTTCTTTTCATAAATCTCTACATAGATAATCTGCTAATGAAGATAATTTTATGTATATCTTTTTAATCTAGGGCTCTTTTATTTCTTTTTCTTTTCATAAATCTCTGGCTAAAACCTCCAGTACAATGAACAAAGGTAAAGAAGAGAAGATATTCTTGCTATATGCCTAATTATGTTATTAGTTGTAGGTTTTTACAGATACTCTCATTAGGTTGAGAAAGTTTTATTACAATTAACTAATAATTTTTATATTAATAGATACTGGATTTTGTAAAATAGCCTTTATGCATTTATTGAAATAATTTTATTTATGTATTTATTTATGTATTTATTTATTTATTTACTTATTTATGTTTCTATGATAAATTACATTAATCAATTTAAAAATTTTAAACTAACCTTGCTTTCCGGGGATAAACTTCACTGAGTCATCCTGTTTTCCTTCTTGTACATTTTTTATTTCATTTTGCTAAATTCTGCTTAAAACTCTTGCCCATAAAAGATTTTGCTCTGTAATTTTTTTTTTTTGTTTTGTATTATCTTTTTTTGGTTCTGATACTGGAGTAATATTGGCCTCATGAAAGGAATTGGGAAGCATTTTCTCCTCTTCAATTTTATGAGAGGGTTTGTGTAGAGTTCATATTATTTTTTTGAATGTTTGGTAATATTAACTTATGAGAGCATCTGTGGCTGGAGTTTTCTTTTTGAAAATGCTTTAAATATAAATTAAAATTTTTTAATAGACAAAGGAATAGGCAGGTTAGCTATTTCTTCTCTAGTTAGCTTTTAGTTTGTGTCTTTCAAGTTCATTTAAGCTGCCAAATTTATTTAATAAAATTGTTCAAGTATTCATTTTTTTTATCATTTAATTTCTACTTGGTGGTGTCATCTCTTTCGTTCCTGATGTTGGTAATTCATTTCTTTTCTATTTCCTTATTAGTATTGCTAGATGTTCATCAATTTTATTGGTCTCAAAAAACTAGCTTTAGACTCATGATTTTTTCCCTACTTTCTCTTTATGGCTTTACATTTTGATTTTTATCATTTTTTTTTCTGTTTACTTAGTTTAACGCACTCCCCAGCTACCTGCCCCAGTTTCTTAGGGGAAAGCTGAGGTCATTGTGGCAAGACCTTTCTTCCTTGCTAATGTATGTGTGTTATGCTACAAAATATCCTTTGTGTACTGCTTTAGCAGCATCTCCTGTATTTCCTGTGCTGCATTTAAATTTTCTTATTTAAAATAATTTCTTATTTGTCTTTTGATTTCTTCCTTGACTCATGGGATGTTTAACAGTATACTTAGTTTCTACATATTCGGAGATTTTCCCCAATTTTCTTTTTTTTTGTTGTTATTGGTTTCTAATTTAATTTCATTGTGGTCAGGGAACATGCTTGGTATGACCCGAATTCTTTTAAATTCAGTGAGACTTGTTTTATAGCTGAGGATATGGATGATGCTGGCAAAAAAAAAAAATCATGTACACTTATAAAGAATACATATCTTTTGTTGTTGGGTGGAACATTCTATAAGTGTCAATTAAGTTAAGTTGGTAATATCATTTTAATGTATGTTCTCTATATTTTCTACTTCTCTCAATTAATCTCTAACTATAATTGTGGAATCTTTTTCTTTTTGCAGTTATATTTTTCATATTGTTGAAGCTGTTTTTGACTACATAAATATTCATGACTGTTATATCTTTTTCATTAAATGGCTCCTTTAACATTATGAAATAAATTCTATATCCCTGGAAATATTTACTGTTAATTCTATTTCATCTAATAATAATATTATTAATAAAATAAATTGATAGAGTTTTCTTTGTGATTAGCGTTAGCATTGTCTAGCCTTTTATATATTTTTTAAACCTATGTGTGTCTATAGAGTGTGGTTTTGTTTTGCATCCAATCTGACAGTCTTTCTCTTTTAATTAATATATTCAGCCCTTTTACATTTGATATAATTATTAATGTGTTGGGTTCAAATTCACTATTTTTTTAATGTTTTGGTTTCCTTTTTACTACCTTCTTTGAATTAGCTGAATATTTTAATGATTTTTTTATCTCTTTTATTGGCTTATTAGCTGTATCTGCTATGTTATTTAAATGGTTTCTTTATGGTTTCTAGTATACATCTTTAATTTATCACTATCTACCTTCAAATAATATTATTCCAGTTCACATATAGTATATGAACCTTACTGCAGTATGTTTTCATTTCTCCTCTCCCAGGCTTTGTACTATTGCTGTCATACATTTAAAATTTTCACATATTATACTAGTACAATAAATTATTACTTTTAACAATTAATTATCTTTTAAAGATACTTTAAAAACTTAGAAAAATTCTTTTTATTTGCTAATGTAGTTTCTATTTCTATTGCTCTTTATTTCTTTGTGTAGACATAGATTTCCAAATAGTATCATTTTTATTCTCATTAAAGTACCTCTTTTAATATTTATTGTATTGCATGTCTGCTAATGATAAATTTTTAAAGCTTTTTGTGTTTGGAAAAAAAACCTTTATTTTAAGAGAGAAACAGACCAAAACACTATCATAGTAGGGGACCTAAATACCCCACTGTCAGATTTAGACAGATCATCCAAACAGAAAATAAGGAAATAACATCCTTAAATGACACATTAGACCAAATGGACATAATTCACATTTACAGAGCCTTCCATCCCAAAACAGCTGCTCACACATTCTTCTCTAGTGCACATGGAACATTCTCTAGTATTGACTATATACTGGGACACAGTGATAGCCTCAATAAATATAAGAGGGTTGAAATCATACCAACCATATTCTGTAATCTTAATGCTTTGAAACTAGAGATCAACTGCAAAAAGAAATCAGGAAGAACCACAAATACATGGAGATTAATC
This sequence comes from Cynopterus sphinx, assembly GCA_030015415.1. Lineage (NCBI taxonomy): Eukaryota > Metazoa > Chordata > Mammalia > Chiroptera > Pteropodidae > Cynopterus > Cynopterus sphinx. The sequence continues at coordinate 36,093,951 of CM057380.1, forward strand.
AACATGCTACTGAAGAATAATGGGGTCAGAGAAGAAATAAAATGAGGGATCAAAAGATACGTAGAAATGAATGATAAGGATAATACAACATATCAAAATTTTTGGGAGACAGCAAAAGTGGTCATAACAGGAAAGTTCATATCATGACAGGCCCATCTCCAAAAACAAGAATGAGCCCAAATAAACAACCTAACGCTTCATCTTAAAAAACTAGAAAAGGAATAACAAAGAATGAGGCCTAAAGTCAGCAGAAGGAAAGAAATTATCAAAATTAGAGCAGAAATAAAAGAAATTGAAAACAAACAAACAAACAAAACAATAGAAAAAATAAATGCAACAAAGAGCTGGTTCTTTGAGAAGGTTAATAAAATTGATAAACCCCTGTCTAGACTCACTAAAGAAAGAAGAGAAAGGATACAAATAAAATCAAGGATGAAAAAGGGGAAATTACGACTGACATAGCAGAAATACAAAGAATCATGTAAGAATATTATGAAAAAGTACATAACACCAAATTTAATAACCTACAAGAAATGGACCAGTACTTAGAAAAAAATGCAATCTTCTAGACTGAATCAAGAAGATCTGGAATATCTAAATAGACTGATCAGCATTATGGAAATTGACTCAATTGTCAAAAATCTATCAAAAAGTAAAAGTCCAGGACCAGATGGCTTCACCAGTGACTTCTACCAAACTGATTTAATACCTATTCTCCTCAACTCTTCCAAAAAATCGAAGAGGAGGCAATACTTTCCAACTCATTTTATGAGGCCAATTATCGCTCTGATACCAAAACCTGGTAAAGATAACACAAAAAAAGAAAACTATAGACCAATATCTTTCATGAACATAGATGTAAAAATCCCAAATAAGATACTATCAAACTGACTACAGCAACATATTAAAAAGATCATACACCATAATTAAGTGGGCTTCATTCCAGGAGCACAGGGATGGTTCAACATACGCAAATCAATTAATGTGATATACCACATAAACAAATTAAAAAATAAGAATCATACAATCATATCAATAGATGCAGAAAAAGCCTTCAACAAGTTACAGCATTCATTTATGATCAAAACACAACAAAATTGATATAGAAGGCAAGTATCTTAACATAATAAAGACCATCTATGACAAACCCTTGGCCAACATTATACTTAATTGTGAAAAACTAAAAACCTTCCCTCTAAGATCAGGAACAAGGCAAGGCCTTCCACTATCACCACTGTTATCACCACTGTTATCCAAGCAAGTGCAATCAGGCTAGAGAAAGATATAAAAGGCATTCAAATAGGAAATGAAGAAGTCAAGCTGTAACTATTTGCAGATGACATGATTTTCTATATAGAAAACCTTAATGACTCCACAAGAACACTACTAGAAACAATAACCAAATACAGTAAAGTCTTTGGTTATAAAATCATTGTTCAAAAATCCATAGCATTCCTATACCCTAATAATGAAGTGTCAGAAAAAGAAGTGGAAAAAATAATTCCTTTTGGAAATGCAACAAAAGAATAAAACATGTAGGAATAAATTTAACAAAACATGTGAAGGACCTATATAATGAAAACTACAAGACCCTATTAAAAGAAATCAAAGATACCAAGAAATGGAAATATATTCTGTGTTCTTGGATTGGAGGAGTCAACATAGTTAAAATGACCATATTACCTAAAGCATTATACAGATTTAATGCAATTGCCATCAAATCTCATTGGCATTTTTTAAAGAACAAGAACAAAAAATCATAAGCTTTGTAGGAAAGCACAAAAGACCCCAAATTGCTAAAGCCATCCTGAGAAAAAAGAATGAGGCTGGAGGCATCACTCTGCTCGACTTCAAATTATACTACAAAGCTACAGTAATCAAAACGGCATGATTTTGGCAACAGAACAGACACATTGACCAGTGGAACAGAATCGAGAGTCCAGAAGTAAACTCATATTTATACAAGCAAATAATTTTGACAAAAAATCAAAAACATACAGTGGAGAAAGGAAAGCCTCTTCAATAAACGGTGCTGGGAAAATTGGAAGGCCACCTGCAAAAGAATGAAACTATATTGTTGTCTATCACCACACACCAAAATTAACTCAAAATGGATTGAGGACCTGAATATAAGACCTGAAACAATAAAATGCACAGGAGAAAACATAGGAACTAGACTCAAGGACCTAAAACTTAAAGAAGATTTTATGAATATGACCTCAAAGGTAAGGGAAGAAAAAGCAAAAATAAATAAATGGGATTACACCAAACTAAAAAGCTTCTGCTCAGCAAAAGAAATTGTTAAGATTAAGAGACAACCATCTCAATGGGAAAATATATTTGCAAGCAATGCCTCCAATAAGGGCCTATTATCCAAAATATACGAAGAACTCATACAACTCAATAACAACAACAACAAAAAAAACAAATGATTCTATCAAAAAATGGGCAGAGAACCTGAACAAACACTTCTCCCCAAAGGACATACAAATGGCCAATAAATATTTGAAAGGATGCTCAACTTCACTAGCTATTAGGGAAATGCAAGTCAAAATCACAATGAGATACCATCCCATACCTGTTAGAATAACTATAATCAACAGGACAAATAATGACAAATGTTGGAGAAGATGCAGAAAAAAAGCAACTCTCATATACTGCTGGTGGGACTGCAAATTGGTACAGCCACTGTGGAAAACAGTATGGAGGTTCCTCAAAAAAGTAAGAATTGATCTACCATATGATCCAGCAATTCTACTAATAGATCTTTACCCCCAAGACTTGAAAACCCTTATCCAAAAAGATATTTGTACATCGATGTTCCTAACACCATTATTCATGGTGGCCAGGACATGGAAGCAACCAGTGTGTCCTGGGATAGATGATTGGCTAAAAAAGCTGAGGCACATTTATATGATGGAATATTACTCAGCCATAAGGGATGAAATACAGCCATTTGTGACAACCTGGATGGACTTCAAGATAATCATGCTAAGTGAAATAAGCCAGACTGAAAAAGTAGAAAATCACATGATCTCACTTACGTGTGGGATATAAACCTAAAAGCAACAAATGAACAGGACAAACAGAGACTTATGGACATGGACAATGGGTAGTGAGTGAGGGGAGGAGGAGAGAGGTAGACAGGGTAAAGGGAGTCAAATATATGGGGGTAGTGGAGGGTAAAGTGGGTAAAGGGGAGGGTAAAGGAGCTGAAGGAAATTGGGCTTTGGGTGGTAACCACACAATAGAATATATAGATGTCAAATTATAATATACACCTGAAAATTATATAATTGTATTAACTAATGTTACCCCAATAAGCTTAAAAAAAAACCCAAACCCTTTATTTTTGAAAGGTATTTTCAGTAGTATTCTAGACTGACAACATTTTTCTCTCAGTACTTTAAAGATTCCCCAGTGCCTTCTAGATTGTGTTGTTTCTAATGAGAAATCTGCTTTCATATATATATTTGTTTTTCTACATTTAATTTGTCTTTTTTGTCTCTGGCTGTTTTTAAGATTTTCTAATTATCACCGGTTTTCAGTAATTGATTATAATGTACTTTGGTGTAGTTTTATTCACATTTCTTGTCCTAATTATTTTTTTCTTTTGGTTTTTAGATCTGTGATTTAATAGCTTTTAACAAATTTGGAAAAATTTTAGCCATTATTTAAATATTTTTCCTTCCCCTTCTACTTTCCTTTGGGAATTCTAATTATGTATATGGTAGGCCTTTTTAGTTGTTCCATAGCTCACTGAAGCTCTTTTTAATTTTATTTTTCAGATTTTTATCTCTCTGTGTGTCATTTTGGACAGTTCTTATTTTCATGTATTCTTAATTAATGTTTTTTTTTTCCTGCAATGTCTAATCTACCATTAATTCCATCTCATACACTTTTCATCTCAGACATTGTAATTTTCTTTTCTAGAAATTCAATTTGAGTCTTTATACATTTTATATGTCATTAGCATACTTAATCTTCCCTTTAGCTTCTTGAACACATAGGATACAGTTATAATAACTGTTTTCAAATTCTTATTTAATAAATCTATCATCTATATAAATTATGGATCAATTTTGATTGATTTTCCTACTGTCATTTTTTCCTATTTATTTTCTTGTAACTTTTGGTTCGATGCCAGATATGTGATTTTTACCTTGTTGGATATTTTTATATTCCTATAAATATTATTAAGCTTTCTTTTAGTTTGTACTTACATTCTTTGGAAAGAGTAACTCCTTTTGTGTCTGGATTTAAACCTTCCTTGAATAGGACCAAAGCAATGTTTAGTCTAGGACTATTTTCATCCCATTACTGGGGCAAAACCCTTTTGAATACTCTAATAACCCCATGAATTTTGAAGTTTTCTAATTTAGCTAATGGAAATAGGTGGTTTTTGCAGCCTACGTGAGATTACAATATTGTTCCCTTTAATTGTCAGTTTTTTTTTAACCTGGCCTCAGGTAGTTTCCTCACCTGCATGTGGTGATCAGCACTCAGATGAACTTCAAGGGTTACTCTCTGCAGATGTACAGCTCTTTTTCCTTCTAATAATCTGCCCTGTGAATTCTAGATGCTCTGTCTTCCTCATTCTCACAGTTCTGTATCCTCAACTTGGAGATGATCAGGCTCTATATGGTTTTCCCCTCTCTGTACCAGGCCTGAAAACTTCTTCTAGGTAAAAAGTTAGGGCAATTATGGGGTTTACCTTATTTGTTTCCTATCTCTCAGGGATTACTGTCCTTTGTTGCCTAGAGACCAAGATTTTGTGAACCATTACTTCATATATTTATTCAGTTATTTAGTTGTTTCAGGAGGGAGCCTAAATTCAGTTACTATTATTTTATGCTGGTCAGGAACAGAAATCAGTTCAGAGTCCTTTAATATATTATTTTTAAGAGGAAAGGATGACCTGAATAGGAGAAAGCCACTCAAAATATAATAGAATATATAAATTTGAGGGATATTTCTTATGTTCACTACGACTTGGTGCCTAATTAAGCATGAGCAGTACGAGAAAACTTCCAACCCATATGACTGTGGATGGCAATGCCAATTTCTAACTTTAGGAGTCTTACAGGAAGAAGTGAATTGGGTGTGGGTTGGGGAAAATGAGTTCCAGGTTTGTGTATGATATATGGATTATCCAAGTGGAGAAGACCAGGAGACAGATAGAAATGTGGATCTAGAGCTCAGGAAAGAGAGATCACGGCTAGAACTATAGATTCCAAAACAATCCTCTTAGAAAGGCTAGTGCCCAATTGAAAAGAACTACCTCAAGTTTTGTGAATAGAAATAAAATATGAACAACTCAGTAATGAATATGACCATTCCACTCTAAAAGAGTTCATTGATTTTGACACTGGATTCTATTCATTGTAGTGTATATGTTTGCGTGTGCGTGTATGTGTGTGTGTGTGTGTGTGTGTGTGTGTGTGTGTGTATTCATTTTCTTTTTCCCTACTGAATTTTAGATTGGCAGGAAACAAAAATTCTAACCCTAAAGAATAATGTTTTCTAATATCCTATCATATAGATTTGCATCTCCAACTCTACTTTAGAATTTATTACAATAAAAAAAGAAAAGGCTAAATGTTCTCTTTTTCTCCTAGTTGTTAAAATCATGCATTTGTATGCCAATATAACATGTATCAAAATTGTATAAAAATACTGAAAAAATGGCAGTTTGTTAGGTTCTTTGATATATAATGTAGCTCTTGAAGTCACTGGAATTAAATGAATAAATGATACCATTATTAATATAGGTCTTAAGATATTAGTCAAAACTTGGCTCAAGTTGAAACTTTCGGTATTATAAATTTTACTTTCAGTATATATATTTTTCTAGTTGGTGGTTTGGAACCTCGGTCACAAGGATGAGAAAACAGAGAGTAAAATCTATTTATTTAAAATAGCAGTTCAATAATTTATAAAGAAATTAGACACATTTAACTTCAATTATATTAGAACTTGGAGAAGTGAATTTCTATTATTAGAAGAAAAGTACAAAACACAGTATCATACAGCTGTCAGGTCACATCAGTCAAGGATTATCTCTTATCAAGTCTACCTGGGTCATTTGAAAAATGAGCATTTTGTATTTTCAGCTGATGCAAAAAACTAAATATAGGAAGAAGGTCAATTGTCAATGCAACTAATATCCCTGCTTTTCATTTAGCATGCAGTCCAACTGACGTTTATTAGGCCATGGTCCCCTAAAGTCACAATAGTCTTGGTACTAACTGGGAGATTTTAGTTATTGAATGAGGACAGTTGCATGTTGTTACCTCAATATCTCTGGAGCTTACTTTAAAAGTTAATTATAAAACTTTAACTTTTCTCAGGGGATACACTTTTGTAAGCTAGTTTATATCTACAGTGCAAATTTAGTAATTAAGCTGAAAATAAACCAAATCCACTCAGAGAAGCTCAGTCAGATTTATGAATGGAACTGAAGTGTCAGGCTCAATAACAGAACTTTGGAAACATGCAGTTTAGGAGGATGTTTGAGTTCCTTCTAGTTTACTCAATTTGTTGTCTTTTCATTACCTTACAATTATAAGTAGTTGGTACACACAACAATTAGATTTTTAGCAACATAGGTCACAATAAACTTTAATTCTATTTCTTAATAATTCATTTATTATTTGATTAAGAAAGTTGTGGGTTTATCTCTCATACTTTTGCAGCAAAGTAGTATCTCATGAAGTACTATTTTTTATTTTTATTTTTTGGTTATGTGTTTGTGATAACTGAAGCTACTGCTCCTTTTACTGAAATTTTAACAATTCAATTTACTTTGGACACAAATCATTCAGAAACATACTACATAGTTAATTGTCCTTTAAAACACCATCACAAAAATGAAAAATAATAAATTCCTGAATCTCCTGCCTTATAAAAGTGATTCAATCTTGGTATTTTCTCCGACTGTGCCATATACATGCAGAGTTGTAAAGCAGGAATTATTTTAAAATATAATTGGTATAACTTAATTATCTCAAGGTAGTTTGAGGTGTTTAATATGAAAACTGTTTTCATTAGGGCCTTTGATTTTTATTTCGATAACATTATTACCCTGGGGACACTGCAAATAATATGGATTTTAATTCCAACAAGGCATTTAACAAGTGTCTTAAGATATTCTTTTGGACAAAATGGAAAAATGTTGGTAAGATGAGAGTTCATTTATGTGTATTTGTAACCAAAGAATGGCTACAGGACTTTTAAATTAAAAAATTAAAATAACATGGTATGCTTTTCTTTTATTAAAAAGTAGTATGTGTTATCTGTAGATACTTTGAAAATTTTAGCTAAGGACAAGGAAGAATATGAAAATCACAAACAAACCCAAACCCAAACCCACATCTAACCATTTGTCACATCTTGGTATATATATTAATATAAAGTATAATCAGATCTTATCTTTTTGGAAATTTTTTTTACTTAGTATATTATGAGAATATTTCATGTTACTAGCTATTCTCTTACAACATTATCTTTTAACCAGTGCATGGTGTTTCATCAGGTTAAGATACCCTAATACATTTAACACGTCCTCTCTTGTTGTTTCCAATATTTTTGTAATTAAAATTGGGAGTACATATTGAATTTTTCAAAGGCCTTTTCAGGTTCTATTAAGCTGGTTAAATGATTTTTCTCCTTTAACTTTTTATTGTGGTGAAGTATTTTTAATGCTGAATCAGTTTTGCATTTCTGGAAACCCCCTTATTTAATTAGGGTGTTTATTTTTATTTCATTTTAGTTATAGAAATTTGCAAACTACAAAGTGTAGACATTAATACAGTAAATCCTCATTTAACCTACACTGAAATTCCATAATTATAAATATTATTTTTTCATCTATTCTTTCCTCTTTGGTAGAATGTTTTAGAGCAAATTCTAGGACATTCTATCATTTAATTCATAAATACTTTTAATATAGCTCTCTAACAGATAATGACTCTGAAAACATGAGTGCAATGTCATCATGACATCTAACAAAAGTACCAATTAATACTCATTTCTTAGAGTCATCTAACAACCTAAGTTTATTTTCCTCAATTGTCTTTTTTAGAGAAGTCTCTTAATCTACAACAGCCTTCCTTTTCTTTTTTTTCTTTTTTTTTTTTTTTATTTTGTGCCTTATTAAAGAAATGTAGTCACTTGTTGAATCTCTTGCATTCAAGATTTGATTGATTGCATCCATGTGATTGTAAACATAGTCTCCTTTGCCCTGTATTTCCTTTAACTGGTAATTAGACCTAGAGGCTTGATTAGACTAAAGTCCAAATTTTAGGTAAGAATGTTTCAGTGATGGTGCCACATGCTTGATTTTGTACCACATTAGGAGGCACATAAATTCCAGTTGTTCTACTTTGAGTGATGTCAGGATTGATCAGTGGGTTCAGGTGTTAAAGTCGGATCCATCCATTATAAAGTTCCTTATTATTTGTGTATCTTTTCAATCTAGTGCTGGGTTTGATTGGCCTCTATTTTATTTAGTCTTTTTTCCCCCCCTCTCTTTGATTCCCTCCGCACACCCCACTTACACCCCTGACCTGGGATGTTGCCGTCTCCCCTTGGGGGCTGGATGCCTGAGAGCGGGGCGTCTCTTACCACTTGCAACACACCTGGGGTCTGTGCCTCCACCTGGAGCTAGAACCCAGGACCTTCTTCATGTGAAGCAGACATGCTAACCACACTATGGAGCCACCCCCCCACTTACTTTCTTTTCCTTTTTTTTTCTTTCTTCTTTTTTTAAATCTGTAGTTAATAAGTGAGCTAGTTTTTTGATTTTTTTTTTCTGTGTATTATCTTTGACAGGTACAGGCAATAGGATTAAAGAGCAAGGAATCCAAAGAGCATGCTACTTTGATGTTAGGCAACCTGCTTACCACCTCACGAGGCTCTAATCACCTATCTGAGATAGGCACAGAACTCTATTGCCTGGGGGAGAAACTGGCAAGAATATGATCAGAACCAAAGCAGATGCCTGTCCTGAGAAGAGGGAACATAATTTGGAGTGATCTCAAATGGCAGCACTTCAGTCTCTTGCTATTCACTGGGGTCTTAATTTCTAGATTGAGTTACTATTGAGACTCTAAAGGGAGTAATACAGCAGAGCGCCCTGAGCCTGGCTGTGATAGCCCTCATATCCAGAACAGTAAAAGAGCATTTCTTTCTTTCTAGATAATAAGATGTTGATCATTCAGAATGGGTATTGTGTCAGGACTTTAACTAGTCATCATTTTTTTTTTCTCACTGTTTTTGCTGCCTGAAGTTTTTGTTTTGTTTTGTTGATAGATACTTTAAGAGAGATCTCTCATTGTCATAAAGCTGACTCCTTGATGGGGAAGACATCATTCTTTGCACAAATGTGTGTGTTCATATTATCACGCATTTGGGGGTATCTTAACAGTTGATATCCTAAGGCTCAAAAGGAGGGAGATGGGAGACCTCCTTCAGAGGTAAGATCTCAGGTACACACAAAGTCAATAGAAAGCCCTTTCCACTATCTTCCCCTTCCTTCATCAAGTTCTTTGTCATTCCTTATCTTATTGCCAAAATCCTGAAACTTTAAGAAATGGACCTTAAGAATATTCTGAACTAACTCCACCAACAATTTTATTTGGCATATGCAGATGAGTTCATTACTGAGGTTAATTTAAGACCAAGTTTCCAAGAATGCCTCCTTTTTTCAATCATTACTTGATAAACATTCACTGAAGCCTCTTGTGCCAGGCACTGGTTAATGCTGGGCCTACACCAAGATGAATAAGACACATTTCCTGCCTTCCGGCACAGAAACAGATCTAAGCAAATAATTAGAACAAATGTGAACGTGGGAGTACAGAGAAGGGGAAACATATTCTCCCTGGAGAAAGTGATATTTCTATTGGGTTCCAATGATTCTTTTGGTTCTCGTAAATTGTATATCTCTACTCTCAGTGGGACAATCTATTCTGTTCTTGTGGTTTGGGGCAAGGAGAAGATCTAGGCAAAATACCTTTAGAAAGACTAGACCCCTAGCAAACAATTGAACCCTTTCTCAATATTCCTGTGAAAAATTTTTTTCTCTTCTACCTCATCTGTAGGGTGATGGCCAAAACTACTGTTCTTAAAATAAGCAACAATTTACATTAAGAATGATGCCATTGTTCCTTTTTTTTTTTTTTTGAATTCAAAATATTTTTAAATGGCTGAATGTTTTCCCATCTTCACTCTTTTTTCTGTAGCCTAGCAATTACTAAATCTTGGTATGACTAGTGACATGGCTCAAACTAAAGGAGGGTCAGAGCTTTTTAAAAAATAATAATCCGTTTGAATATATGCTAAATAAGACCCTTGATGGCAATGTGAAAGATCACATTATCTTGTATTTGCATGTTGCCCATCTGCAGAAGGAGGCATGACACTAAACTCTCATCCAGGTCTTCCATTGTGGAGGGATGTGGCCATCTCCACCTCTGCAGGACAAACTGAATAATGATAGAAAAGCATGTTTCTAAAAAGTTTACCATTGCTTTTTATCCACTGGAATTATATAAATTCCAATATCGGTGATAGTAGGATCCATCTCTTTGTTTTTAGAGGTTCACTTTCACCTCAGTTTACAGAGGAGCCTGCAAATGGAAAATGATTTCATATCTTATGTACAGATACTGATGGGGGTGGGGATGTCACAGAAATAAAATGGAAAGCAAAGAAGAAACATGTTATGCTGTTTGCTGTTTCATTTTGAAATTACCTCAGTTGTACAGAACTTCTCGGAAGCCTGTCACATTATCAGGGAAGAGTGTTTTCTTAGGAGCCAGTATTTTAAAAATTTCTTCCAAGTAGCATTGGCAAATATATCTACTTAAATCCTCATTCTCTTAATGACATTTAATTAGGAAGTTCACATGTCAGTCTAAAGACTGACCCACGTTGACCCCTCTGCCAAAAGACAGGAAGTGGGTCACTATGTTTTTATAGCACATGAACCGAGAAGTGGAAAGCATTCTGTGTAATGGGCACATGCTGAGACTGCAATTTTTTTTTTAAATTTAAAAAGATTATTTTGACTTCCTGACACTCCTAGCTAAATAGTGTTTTTAGTCTCTGCTCTCAGCACTCTAGGAGGGGCTATATATCCTGTTCTTGTATTTGGAGGAAAAAGATTAGGGCAAAGTGCCACTTGGTAGACTGACAGATAGTTTTATGACGCCAAGAGAAATTGAGGTTTCACACTATCCAGGGACAGAAAGAAGTTGAATTCTGGAGGAGACTTAATTCTTTAAAACTCAGAATAATGAAAGATGTTCAGAAATATTAAATATTTTTATTTTAGCTATGTGTTTTAACATTTTTATTATCAACTTTTGAAATATGTTCCAGGGTCCAGTTAGGAAAAGAAACCGCATTAGGTAGTCTAGACAGAGGGGATTCAATACAAGAAATTAATAGTCTGAAAAGAAAGAAAAAATGGTGGTGAGTTAACTGAGAAATTAGTAAATTGGAAGGAGCTATCTATCACCTCTAGTGCTGGGAGAACAAAAAAGAAAAAAGCAGAGGTATCAGAACCAGGGAGCAGAAGTGAGGAGCTGCTGCTTCATGAGTGGATGGGAGAAGAGGGCACTGCTTCGCTGTGTGGTCTGCTGGGAGGGCACCATGCAGGGGTGCTCAGACCATTGCTGGCAGGGCTGCCTCATGGCTAGTGCTGGAGCCACTAGGACTTCTAAGAGGGCACCATATGGCTGTCCTGGGGGTTCCAAATGGGACTAGAGTCTTTGCCATCTATTTGTGCTAGGGAGATGCTGACAGTGGCTAGAGGCAAGAAAAGAATCTCTTCTATCTTCCAGTCTCCCTCCCCAGTGCCTCTCACTGGAACAAGCTGTTCAAAGGATTTTTAAAATGTGGTCCTCATATCCCCAACACCAGTGTCACAGAGCACAGTGTAGAAGCTGTGGGAGGTAATAGGTGAATAAACTATCAGAGGTTTCCGCTTTGACTACCAATTACCTACATGCTCTCGTTGACCCACTTAAAAATTTCTATATTACAGTTGTGATCTAGCAAGTTGTAACTTCCCTTTGTGAGAACATGCTTTCACCTTCTACTCCCAAAAGGGAGACACAAATCTTTAAAATTATTCATATTCATCTCCAAATGATAGTAATTATCATTATATATTATTTTTACTAACATTGTTATATAAAATAATAAGAAATTAGGAGAAAGAAAAAATGGAAAATAAGGAAGAAATTATTCATATCTGCTACTTTATTTCTGGAACTGGTCACAAAACCACAGTTGATGTTTATAAATTCCGTTTTCTAACACTCTTTCTGCACCTTCCTTGCCTTCAGCCAGCTGGTCAGTGTTCTTTACCTGGTGAGGTGGCCCAAATCTTAATTTTTAAGGAGTATAAATTCTTTTACAGTCTTGTCTTTTTTATGGACCTAACAAATTATTTAGAGTTGCCTTGGAGTATCCTCTCCGTTTTAGACCGAATTTTCCCGGTCAGCATTGTGTGGCAGCTGATACAGGTCAACCGAATCAATCACCCCAACCAAGTACAGTAACTCCTTCCTTTGTCTGATGATTCAGTGACATGAGGAACCCAAATCGCCAGATGGCAATCTCAACTTCCAAGTCAATAGAACAATTGTCATTCTTCCTTTAAGGACTAAGCTTTCTACCAAGTGCCCATTACACAAAGTTGTGGGAATAGAAAGTAAAATTTCTGTGAGTGCATTATTAGGGTGACAAAGGAATTACTATCATTTTCACCTTTTTTATTTCCAGATTGATAGATTCTGGCCTTGAGAGAAAAAGCACCATATTTTGGTCATTGGTTCAAACCATATATTTTATCTTGTAAGATAGTGATTCTACTTCATAAGATATTCTCTCAAGCAAAACCCTGACTAAATCTTTAGGAGGCCATGGCACATTTCTCTCAGGCCAACTGCTACTTAGTGTTTGTGGTAAGACCAGTGAAGTCCATTGGCAGGAGTGCATTGCTATACTTTTTTTTTTTTTTTCTGTGAAATGAGTTGTTTAGTCTCAAGCAGTTTGTATGGGGTAAAATGAAGGTGAATAAGGCAACCTATAATGTCCATGAATGGTATGTCCACAGAAGTATTGCAAGCAGAAAAGACAGATCACTATTCAGAATTAATGCCTATTCCAGTGAAGACAATTGTAGCTCCTCTATTATGGAAGGAGTCCAATATAGCTGGTGGCTGGATTGTCCCCCACCCCTACCAAATGGTGCCATAACAGGAGCCAGAGTTGGCTTCTTTGTTGTTAGCTTGAGCACTTAGTAGTGGAGGTAGCCAGATCAATGTTGGTGATGGCATGTCCATGTTGTTGGGCCCATACACAGTCTCCATCCCTACTGTCATGTCTTATGTACACAAACCTATTGAGCAAGTACCTTATCTGTATGTTTGGAGAAAGAAACTGAAAGATAGCATTGAATAGGCTTTCTTTTCTACCTGATTATTTAGAGTGTGTCTGTAGCAGCTGCCTTTGTGAGCATTCCCATAGTACTTAACATTCACCTAAATACCCTCATGCTCTGTGCCAGTTTAAGAGGTCTATCTACATACTGCTTTGCAGACAATATTTTGATCCTTTCTTTCCAAATCCTTGATGATCCAGCCAAACCATTAGGCCATTAGCCATGACACAGCTTGTTAGTTTTCTTTTCTTTTTCTTTTTTTTTTTTTTTAGCACACTTCCAAATTGGGCTATAATGCTTTTTTCCTGGTTTGCCAGTATATTAAGAAGAAAAAATCTGTAAACCAGACTCTTCCTCAGTCATTTATTCACAGGGAGATCTCCATAAAAACCTAGCACTGAACGAAGGAAAGATGGCAATGAAGCAGAAAAGCATGCCATAGGAGCCTGAGCCATCATTGCATATGACTTTATTGTTCCTTTGGGATCTGCTTGAGTGATTTTTCACATACCATTTCCACTTGGTGACAAAGTGTTTCTGTGCATGCCTAATTGTGTAGTCTAATAAATCCAGTTAATTATGGGTAGTTCAAGTCACAAGGCCAGGGGTTCATTCCGTGTAAGGTCCAATAGTAAGACATGAACAGTTTCTGAAAAGAATAGTTATCTGGAAAACAGGGCACTGCTTTATTTCAAATCCTCAAGACATTCACCATGGTCACCCTCTTGGTGTTTGCCATGGGATCCACATAACTTTCCGATTTGCTATAGAAACGTCAAGTCCTGTTGGATATGCTAGTTTATAAGGCTCATATAGCAGGATAGCTTATGCAGTCTACGACCTGGACTAGTTGTAGAGTCTTCTTTTACTTGGTCATCACTCAAAATTGGCTACATTATGGGTGATACAATGAATTTGTCAGAGCAGCGTACACTAATGTGCCATTTTGTTGTCTCCAAAATACAGAGACCCACCAAATGGTGAAACTTGTTCTTGGTCACAGTTGGTGTGAGGTGCAACAACCTGTCTTTCAGTCTGGAAGGCTTATCCCAGTATGATCCAGAATATTGGACCCGTAGAAACCTCATCTAGGTGGTGGGCTCCTGGATTCATGGGTTGTAAATTCTACCCTCTGACAAGTGTGTGTCTTAAGTGTCTAATATACATGACACCTATTGTTTATCAGATTCAGCCATTATCATGTCCTCTATGCAATAGACTAGCTTGATCTACAGTGAGATCAAGGTCCCTGCAGACTAGATTATGACAGCAGACTTGACATAGCCCTAAAACAAGATGGTGATGGTGTTTTCTGTTGGTCTTTTAAGATTTTTAATTGATATAGAGAAAAAATATTTGTCATATTAACAGCTGCCAAAATGTAGGGCATCATAGAAGATTGGTCTTTCATCTAAAAGATAATGGGAAAATTATTAGAATGAAATTCTTTATAATAATAGAATATGGAAAGGTGTAGTGTACAATGTGGTGGTTAGGGACAGGCATGGAAGAAACTCATAAAAATATATCAAGATATGATTACTAGGGTGGCTCCATAGTGTAGTAGTTAGCACGTCTGCTTTACACAGAAGGTCCCGGGTTTGCACCGCAGGTGGAACCACGGATCATACCCCGGGTGCACCAGGCCTCCTGAGTGTGCTTGGGGTGCCAAGCCCTGTGGGCACCAGGCTCTGGGTGCATGCCACGAGCATGTGGGAGGAGATACCCATCCTTCAAAGATCCGGTTTTTAAGGGGAAAAACAGCAACATCCATCCATAGGTCAGGGGTGAAAGTAGGGGGGGAATTAAAGAGGTGGGGAAAAAGATATGATTACTAGGTCTTCATTTAAAAAGCACAACAGCATATAACTTTTGTGTCTTCTTTGCTGTTTATAAAATACTGTCACATCTTTAAACAATTGTATAGAAGATACATAACTACTAACAAAGCACGCTTAGATTCTATATTTGGTACAAGATTATTGCTGTTTTCTTTAGTCCTCATAGTAGACTTGTAAAATAGTTGGGTTAGAGTTTATTCCCATTTTATAGATAAGGAAAGTGAAGCTTTCTGTATTTAGGTTACATGTCTGAGTTCTCATGGTTGGTCAGCTATATTGATTAATATATTGCTTTTTGGTGATTTTGTTAGGATGTGTGCACACGTTTGCATAGTTGAGATATTCATTTACGTATTATTAAACTTTTCTCTCTTCTTTTTCCTCTTGCCAAAACCTACCCCAAGGAGAATCAAAGCAGAGAGGAGAGATTTTTTAAGACTGAGAAAAAATGGTGGTCTTCAGTTTGTTCTCTCTATAGCAGAGGCTCTTGCCCAGCTCTCTTGCAGCATCCTGGGGAAGGACTGGGAGAGGAATGGCTATGTGGTATACCTAGAGAGGCTTGACATTAGGCTCTGGGGCTTTCAGTCCTGGTTCTGTGCCAACCTTGGAAGAAATCAGCAGAGCTGTCTGCTCTTATGGAAGTATGAGAGCTTGGACACTGAGCACATGAGTGATGATTGGTATGGACTGAAAACAAGATGGCTTGGTCAAAATGATGTAAATCAATCTAAGAAAGTTCTCAGAGGTTTTTGCACAACACTGGGAAGCCCTATAAAATGAGGGCTTACACTCAAATGTGTTTTGATTTTAGAACAAAATAAAGTATTATGGTATTTCTCATAAGCCCTTGTTTGTGGAGTTAAAGTAAATGCCTCCTACTTGTATATTTGTTTAAGGGCACAGAAGGGGAAAGCAGGGTAGCAGTGATGATCGACTGTGATTCTGGTTCTAAGAGCTTGAGAATTTGCCTCAAATCGCCAAGGGTGGAAAAGAATGGCCTTATGTGCACCTTAGTATCACTATCAACCCAATGTGTTTTCTGTTTATTATTGGTATGTGCCAACGGCTGATTCACACTGCTGTTTGGAAGAGAGTGCTAATGAGGCCAAGGTCAGGGTTCTCATTTCCACAGAGTCAAATACATTTAGTGAGAGAGAACTTCAGTTTCAGTCACTACAGATTAAATTCCTAACCAACACCTACTGCCTTACAAATACGTGCACTGGGTTCTGGGACGCCAGGTGAGAGAGTGTGAATGAGTCAGCACAAAACCTCCAAGGGCAAAAACTCAAACCATGTTCTGTTGATATCTTTGGAATCTATGTGAGTGCTTACAAAAGAGAGAGCACACTGCTGCCACATGAACTAATTCTCAAAAAAGAATGAATATCAGATGAAGTTCTGCTAGTTTTTGAGTAGAGTGTGATACAGCAAAAAGCTCTATTAATTAGTTGGTTTAGTGCCATAACTTATTTGCACTAAGCATTTTACTCTCAATATATACATATCGTGGGATAATTTACAAAAATAATAGATTTTAAGAAGCATGTTTAAAAATCTGCAAAATGAAAATGAGGATTCTAGGATTACATTTTAAATAAAAATTCTGAAAAAGAAACACTATTTAGAACGTATGCAATATTCCTGTTTTTGTTCTTGTGGTGGAGATGTATAATGTACATACAATACACTGGTCTTAAGGATTCAATTCAGTGAATTTTGGCAATTGTATGCTTTCATGATCATCGCTCTAAACAAGTCATAGAACATTTCTATCCCAGAAAGTTCTCTTCCCCTCTTTGCAAGTCAGTTCTTCCTCTACCTTCCCAGGTGACCACTGTTCTGTCACTATAGATTAGTTTTACCATTTCTTGAAATTTGTAGATATAATCAACAAATATGTACTCTTTTGTATCTGGCATTTTTCACTTAACAGAATGTCTTTTTGAGGTTCATGCACGTTGTTACATTCTATCAGAAGTTTATTCTTTTTTATTTTGGTATGTAAATACAACAATTTATCATCCTGTTGATGGATATTTGGGTCGTTTTTTTGTTTTTAACAACTATGACTAATGCTGCGATAAACATTATTCTAAAATTATTAAAATTCGTGTTTAAATTCTCATTTTTTCATGAAAATGCTCAGTAAGTAAAAAAGTTTTTTACAGTGATTCATGCAAAGTATTTCCCAGTCTTTCACTTTGCTTTTATTTTCTTTAATTGTTATCAAATTCAGGAGTTGAAAATGTTGAATTTTCCCAATGACTGATAAGCTATAGGTACAGTACTGAGGGCAAAACAAAAAAGCAGGTTCCCTGCACCCAGTTATGCATCAACTTCAGCTTCTTGAGTCATGTCTAGTTAAAACCAAATGTGTGTGTGTGTTGCATTCTTTTTTTTCCAAAACCTCTCCTATTTGCCAGTATGAATTTATTTAGTAATTCTTTGTTTGTTTATTCAACAAAAATTCATCAGACTCCCATGATGTTTGTTGGTTTGTGCTGGGCTCTGTGTACATAATGGCGAGGGTTACATTTGGATCAGAACCCAGATGATGCTTTCTGCGTTGAGCACAATGCCTAGCACACGGAGGAACTACATGTATATTTTTGAATGAAGGAAGGAAATACCAGTTTAGTGTGTAGATTGACCTGAATACAAAAAAATTGGTATGGTAGAAGTGTGGAAAGAGTACCGTGGAAACATCAGACTATAAATGTACTTGTTTTTGCCTGGAGCTCACTTGATCATTTTGCTGTAATGACACTTTCTCTGTTAGACTGCAATTTGTCTAATTATGGCTTTTCCCCCATTTCAGGGGTGGAACAGAGACTGTTTCCTTTTAATCATGGTATCTCTAGCACTCAGTCTCTAGCCTGGCACTTAGAAGGGAGTGACAAACTGTTTTGGTCTGCCAAATAAAAAAATAAAAAAATACAGGAAAGGGACATTAGAGATGATCCTTAGAGAGGAGATAAGGGTGGAGGTGGGTAGTGGGGGATGGTATTCAAAACAAGAAACAGTTTGCTCTGTGGAGGTCATTTGGGTACTAATTGTTTTCTTTCTTGAAAAATGTCCCCATTTAGTATTCCTGAATCACATCATGATTTTGAATCCCTTTTAGCAATTCAGGTTTTAATTAACTTTTAAACAGCCCTTACTACATACACATCTACAGAGCAAAATGGTCCTGAGCCAAGATTTTTTTCTTATAAAAGATTATGTTCTTGTCATTTTTTAAAAAAACAATTACTCCATTGAATGCCTCAAATACAAAAGAGGAATATGACAAAAACTAAATAGTTGGCTAACATTTTAACAAAGGCTTTTACCCTGAATAGAATGACTAAAAGAAATTGTTATTATTATGATTTTTAGCCATTCCAGGTAGAATAATCTGGTTTTCAAATAATGTAAAATATTAAATGGTTTCTTCTTCATAAATGATAATCAAATCTAGCCAATTCAACTTATTGTTGAAGAATATGCATTCCATTGGTTTAAAGAGAATATTATTTTAAAATTGAAATATCTTTTTTTTTTACATGTATCGTACAAGTGGAAACTTACATAAGGATTCAGGAAGAATATTTTAGCATTACTATTTTTTCCTTTATGCTTACAGGCATTGAGTAAATTGCATATGAAACTTCTCTGATTGAGTGTTGGAGGTCATCTTTTGGCAAGCATGGCACACAATGATTCTAGGCATTATGAATTCTAAGATATAAATTACAGGAGCTTTGAAGATTCGAATGATTCTCCTAGGCAGTGCATTGCACAAAGGAAGAGAGTGGGAATTTCATCATTTATGTTTTATTTTGGAGACAATTATCTCCTCAATTCTTTCCTTCCCTACTTTGTGTTAGCAGATTTCGACATAAAAGAAATCCCATATTCTTTGTAGGTATAATGTGGAAGTCTAATATATTAGAATTCAGAATAAAACTTCTTTTCCATGCCTTTAATAAGATCTTAAAACATTTGAGAATCATTAATTAAAGCTTTACAAAGCAACTCTAAAATGATTTGATCAATTGAAAAATATAATTGTAAAGTCTGTACTCAACTTTCAATTACTATATGTCTCAGTGGAGAAATAAATGTAGATAATGCAAACCACAGATAATATCCAAACCATTTCTGCTCAGTGAACAACAGCATAGTTACTTTTAAAATTTTAGCTAATCCAAAAATAATTTATATTTGACCATAGAATGCATTATATGATTTTTTAATGAAAATGTATTATCATAATTAGACTTTACTTAAAACTACAGTGAATTCAGACTTCTTGTATATATGTTGATAACTGAAAGGAAGAAATATCTATATGTCAGATTATGTTTCAGAAGTGGTCCACTAATACGTGCTTTTGTCTGTCTCCAATCTGCAAAATGAAATCACCTACATATGGTTGCATTTCATTAAACTTTAGAGATGAGAGAGTTCTAGGTAATCTACATCACCATGAGCCCTACTCATGTGATAGATAGCAATGAGACATACTGGTATGACAAGTGATTCACTAGGGCTGATTAATAACGTTATTATTTACATTATTAATAGGAGAGTGAGAGGGGGAGAGAGAAAGAGAGCTAAACTTCTTACAATTGAATAGTGTTTGAGTAAATAATGGCCTATCAACTTCATGTCATTCAACTACTATTAGGGTGGAAACAGCCTTAACTGAGACATTCCTTCTTCTAGGGTAGACCTGTCTGTCTTTCCCGTATCTGGGTTGGATGCCTATTATATTTATATGCTGCTCTTGAAAGGCTGGAACCATGGCAATCTTGTTTATTATTTCATTTCCAGATCCTAGCCAGTGCCTGGCCCATCAACATCATTCATTAAATATTGTCTAAAATGGAATAGAATGTTATTAATATAAAAAAAGAAAAATCAAGAAAATAATGTATTCACAACTACAAACACAGTCAAACATTCTCTGGCTCTCTCTGTCTCTATACTCACCTCCTTCCATATTTAGTCGTAATCCTCTCCCACCTGGATTTCCTGCTTGTTATCCAAGAACCAGAGTGGATAGTTCAGAGTAGCAAGTGCTGGGCTGTCACAGATAATGTACAAACTGTACATGGCATTTAGACATAGTAGTTTTGACAGATAAGAAACTTTTGATACGACCTAAAAAACAAACCCCTAAACTTTCAGTTTTTGAAAAGAATCAATAAATGTGCTTGACAGACACTCTCACTCCATGGCAAGCCTCTCCCCAAACCTAAGCATTAGACAGTGACCTCTAGAGACTGGCATAGGAGACAAGGTTAGTGGTCAAACTAGGGCCCAAGTTTCCCGTCCCTAAGAGCAGTGCCTTCTGAGTGCCCCATTTGGGCTGCCATAACAAACTTCTGTAGACTGGCTTGGCTTAAACAACAGACATTTATTTCTCACAGTCTAGAGGCTGTGAACTCCAAGATCAAGGTGCTGGCAGATTCAGTGTCTGCTGAGAGCCCTCTTCCTGGCACGTACTTGTTTGCCTTCTCACAGTGCTCTCACATTGGCCAGGGTTGG
Source organism: Cynopterus sphinx (assembly GCA_030015415.1). Taxonomy (NCBI): domain Eukaryota; kingdom Metazoa; phylum Chordata; class Mammalia; order Chiroptera; family Pteropodidae; genus Cynopterus; species Cynopterus sphinx. The sequence goes on from CM057380.1 coordinate 36,114,786, forward strand.
GGGGTGGGGTGGAGAGCACATGCAAGCAAGCTCCAGTCTCTTTTTCTTCTTATAAAGGCACTAACCCCATTACAGGGAGACTCTGCTCATGGCCTCATATGATACCTCCTAAGACCTCATCTCCAAACACCAGTGTAATGGGAGTTAGGATTTCTGCATGAATTTTTAGAGGAACACAGACATTCCATCGACAGCACGCAAGCATCTTAAAAGGAGAACAGAAAGGGGACCTACTGAGCATCAGTCCTGTGCTGCCTCAGGACTCTGCTTCTTTCCTTGAACAGATCTGTCCCATCTCCACAAATTTAGAACTAGTTTTGCTTTAAGAATTTAGCTTTGAAAAAGAATGAACACTTCTTCTTGTATTAGGGCCAGTTGCTAAGAGCATTTAAGTCTCAGAATCTCATAATTGACTTTGGGTGAAGTCATCGTGGTTAGAAGGAGCTGGAAGTAACAATGACGGGGCCAGCATTTGGAAGGGAGGTGGCTCCCCACACACTCCAGTATGAGGTCTAGTTCCAGAGCAAGAATACCTCAGTAGTGTGAGGAACCCAACAATGGAAACACTGAGAGTGAGCAATGTCTAGGAAGGCGGGCAGTTGGCACCTAAAGTATTATCTTCAGATGCCAAGTCCCTACCATCTGATTTGAGACTCAGGGCTCTTAGGGCATCTTGACATTTTACTTCTCAACACTTACCACAGGTTGTAATTATATACCTAGTTGTGTGATTATTATTATTATTTTTTTAATCTTCCATTAGGTAAACACCATATACTTTTTTGTCTTATTTTGTTGTTGCTCCTCTACACTCAGGCTTTGCACATAATAAAATGCATATATATTTATTGAATGGATAAATGATTGAGTAAATGACTTAATTTGAGTTCATTGCATGCATTTCCAGAGAGACTGAGTTTGTGAGTAGTCACATAGAGCTTTATTGACAGAGAAGGTCAAAGCACGGTTATCAAACGAAGATGGATCGGGGTCAGAAGAGTAGTCCTAGATGCTTAAACTCAGAATCCAAGGTCAAAGTTATTTATTTCTCCTGCCTAAGGTAACATTGGGTCCTGGGGCATTGGATTAAGACTTGGGTGTCCATAGATACTCTCAGCTACATAGAGAATTCTGGAAGTAATGCCGGGCTGATACCGTGAGTTTTGAACATATTTGGTTTAGTTCATCCATTTAAGCTCAGAAGGCAATTATAGACCTCAGAGTTAAGAATGTACACAATTCTTTTTCTTCCCTTCCTTGCATGAATTCTTTGATTCATCCTAGATCAAGATTTCTGAAGTTAAGGAAAGACCAGCGATCACATGAAAACATACCGCCACTCCTACTCCTGCTTCTTCAAACAACTTAGTGTTCTTCTGGCCTGACACACACACACACACACACACACACACACACACACTGGAAATTTATAGGTTTGTGCTCAGACCCTGAAGCACACTATCTTTGAGCAGGCCTTCATAAAATAGTGGCTTCCCATGTGACTATAGAAAGTTGTAGAGGGAAGCCTTATAAAATTCTTCTGAAGTTCTCCCTGTGCAGGGCTGAATCGTGTACATAGTCATATATCAGTATTATAGGGGTCACACCCTGTCCTCTGTACCCTTACCCTCACTGATATTCACCTAGGGTGCTCATCAACTCTCATTCACAGAAGGGCCAGTGCCATCTTCCAATCAAGTTCTCTCTCCAGTAAACCATACTGCTTAGGGCTCATGCTTGTGTGATAAAACTGTGGCAGGGCTAATAATAGAAACCACAAATCCTGCCTGCCAATCCTGCATTCTAACCTCTAATCCACTTGTAGCAAGGGCAAATGTTTTCAGGAAAATAAAATGACTGCAAAGAACACAGTGACACAACTGCTCCTGTTGTCAGATCTTCCACTCAAAAGCCCAGAAATAGGGCCTGGATTCCACCCTCTACACCATAGTCATATACTTAGTTTCAACCTTCCTCTAATTTCTAATCCAACCTGAGTTACAAAAGCAATGAAAAAAAAAAAAAAAATGAAAAGAGAACATAGGCAGGAGGGAGAAAGCGACCTAAATTTCATCACTGTTACAACTTTTGTAATGATGGGAATTTGTTGTTTGTGTTTCAGTGCAATGCAAAGAGCTTAATAGAGGAGTCTTAACAGGACTCTTCCATTTGTCAAATGGAAAGTTGGCTAAGTGGATGAGATCCTTAATCAGTGACTGGATTTGAGAACCCCAGGTAGCCTGCTCAGTGGAAAGTATTCTCAGAAAAACTAAATGTGAGCCCCAGCTCGCCAGTTGTGTTAAAAGAACAAACTATTTCATCTCTTGAGGCTTGAAGCTCTTATTTCTAAAATGATATTTAAAATAGCAGCCCTGTTTGGGCACAGAGCTGCTCTGAGGCTGAGAGAGAATGTATTGGAAATGCTGAATAAACTGTAAATCTACCTATAACTCTGAGGAATTATTATCACTGGGAACAAATCCATGTATTGTTCCTGATTGGCTGTACAAATAACTCAAATTCTTTAGAAAATAGCTCAGCCTTCATTTCCAGCTGAGTGGTATGCCACTTCTAAACATTTCTACTGAAACTTTGCCTCTTAACCTTTAGTCTTGAGGGTCTCATAGAGCTGCTGCACTCTGTTAACTGTTCCATCCCCAGCCAGCTGAGGGGCAGGAATTTCTGATTCCATCTGTGTTGCAGCCAGCTCAGCCCTTCTGTCACTTGGCCACAGAAGTGCTTTCACAAAGACAGAAACCAGAGTGCAATCAAACAGGAACTCGGAGAGAGATGAGTTCTGGGAGGAATCTGATTTAAGAAACGAGATATGTAAACAGGGCTCAGGAAACTGTGGCTACCGCTTCTCTTATGAGGCTTCGACTTTCTCAGTTTTGAAACGCCATGCCTGCTTTGCTGTGTGGTCGATGTCAGTGACTTGAAGTACATTGAGATTTCTCAGCTGGTAATGTGATAAATTTGAAATATTATTCTCGTACAGTATCATTCTGGAATTTTCATGGCTCTAATGAGACTAATGAGAAACAACTGTATGCTGTTGCGGAGGATGAGTGAGTGTATTTTCAGCCCGAGTTTTTGGGCAGTTCAGTCTTTCTAATTAAATGCATGACAATGGATTTATTATTGAAGAAATAAAGAAAGAGGTCAGGCAAAATTAGCAATTGATCATTGACAGACACCCAGTCATCCACTCTTTTTTCAAGAAGCCAATTTATTAGTTTCTTGTGTCTCTCTCCAATACTTTTATACAAACATAAGCTATACAAATACATGTTTATATTTTCCCCTTGTACTTAACAAAGTCATCTACTCTTTTATGTCAGAAATCTGATAGCTATGTTTAAAAATAATAATAACAATAATAATAAACCATAGCTATCAGAGGGTAAGTGTTTTAGGCCTGGACTTTTGCGAGTCAGTAATATCTAACTGTGAGGTCTTAGTAGTTACAGATACATGCCTGTTTATAGTAGTCACAAGTCAGTTTTTCCTTGGTTCCCCTAGGCTACCAAATAATACACATGTGCCATCACTCTAGTCTGCAGTGAAAATAAAAACAGGAGAGAAAGAAGATATGAAGTGGAACAATGTGGTTGGGAAATTCCCATTCCTTTACCCTTAAAAAAAAAAAAAAAAGAATAAGAACTCTCTTGCAAGTAAGGCCAAAGAGAATATTAAATGCATACAGTATGAGTCAAAGAAAATAGTGTTAACATTTTTTCATCAATGTGGATCGTTGGTTTTGGCTGCATATGTGAAACTTAAGGGTGGCAGCTTGTGCTCTCTCTGTCAGTGCATTTGTATCAAACCACAAGTGTCTGGGTACTTATTGCTGAAGTGCTCAGTTTCTATGGTGTTTTGTTTGTGGGGTTTTTTTTGAAAAATTTTCCTTTTGTTTTTGGCCCTTGAGTATCCAAAGAATGAATTTGTTAACAAGAAATAAGACTAGCAAATAGATGAAGAAAAATAAGAAAATTCTTCCGTGATTCAAGATGAGTGACATTAAAAAAATTTTTTTTATTTTAGTCTTTTCTTTTTCCAAGCAGATTTTATTTAGTTAGAAGTATGAACCAAGAAAAATTACAACATCATGCTTTGGCCAGCTTGCCACAGATAATGCTTGTGTGACCAATGGAAACCGTGGGGGAAGGGAAATTCAGAGAGCAACGAGGAACTTCTCTGTCATCTCAGGGTTTCACAATACACACAGGAAGCATTTGTAGCTGGCCTTCTGTTAGCCTGAAAGATTAGCTAATCTCTTGTTTCACCATAAAATGCATTTTTAGCACAAGGTCCTGGACTGCAAGCAAAGACTCAGTGTGACAGGCTCACAGTCTTCCTGAATTACAGTTGAAAGATGCTTTACATTGTTCACATTGACTTGGGCAATCAGGAAGCCAGGTTGGTTCCTGGGGATGTGCCTGGTTGAGCATGGGTGGGCTCTCCATAGCCCGCCATTAGAGCAAGCTGATTCTCAGATCCAGCATGTCCTGTGAATTCTGCAACGGCGTTCTTAGAGTAGTATCAGATTCCTGAAGCCAAGAGATGGATTAACTGTCCAGGTGCTTCAGCCAAATTCCAACTCAAATTAATATGTCCTGTCGGTACCAACTTTCACCTCAATATAGAGGAACTGGGATTCCTGTTGTTCACAGAAGAGAGATAAGCAGCTACATTTTACCATGGTGGTTTCAGAATACATTTACCACTAGCCTGATTCACCATCTGTGGGTTGCCCTCTAGCTCTTTTTCTCTAGACAGAGTCATTTATTTCTAAAATGTTTAGAAGAATTCTTGAAATTATAATTATTTTAATTGGTATTAAGAGTTCACTGCAGATTTATTGTGCTAGAAGAGGCTTTAGAGATTATCTAGTCCAATGGTCCAATGACTGTTATTTTGCAAAGAAAAACAAGAAAAGCCCAGAGAGGTTAACTGTTTTGCTCAAAGTCACTCAGCTAGTTAGCCATGTAGAGTTGCAATGTGAATACATGGTTAATTCCTTAACTATTCCCACAGGTCCCATGTTTTCTCAGCTCCTCATTAAGCAAGGGCCCTCAGAGAGCAGTTTCGTAACACATTTTACACCTAGCACTTTTCACCTCTAAGGAGACTTTGTGGGGACACCACCAAGAATGCCATCAGCCTGAGATCAGCTTGGAAGATCAGCTGCTTGCAGGGTTTCCTGTTCACTGAGGCAGTGTGACAGCTGGGGAGTATCTATCACATTTGTCTTTTTGAATAACCCCTGTAACTAAGTTGGAATTTAGCATAGATTCCAAATCCCAGATAGGACCAAATTCATGTGCTTTACCCATCTGGTACCTCAAGGTTCTCTCTCTATGTATAAAATACAAACTTATAAACTAAACAATAGAAACAATTAAGATGAAGGAAAAACTGTTTTTTGTTTTGATAGGATAATTATAAAGATAGGTACACAGAAATAAATATAAAGTTCCTGTTCAGTATTTGGACAAGGCATCGACTTTGTCTCTGAGTTTCTTCGTGGCCTCAGAAAAGTGAGGTAGAGATGATCTATGATAAGATTCAGAATATTTATAAGATTAAAAATTTCAGTTCAAGAGGAGTGTAGTATTTACTCATACTAAGATGGGAAAAAAATTTCTTCCCTTAATAACATCCTATCAGGAGATATAGCAGTAAATTTCATATAGCTATTTCTCATTATATTCCTCCATGCAAGCCAAAGGCACAACAGCTAATGTAAATCAGAAAAGGTGTTTCCAGGATATTGAGGGTGGGAGCAAAACAATTGCTTAAGTACACACCACTGTGTTCTGAAATAAGATTACATGTCCTTCAGGAAGTCTTCTGTAGAAAAGGAATTAAATAGAGAGTCCAGTGAAGATATTGGTTCCTGAAGCGGAGGCTGCTAGTACTCCCCAATATCCATGTTCTCTGCTTCACATTTTAGGCCATAACTAGACTGCATTTCTAAGTCACCTTTGAAATTAGGTGTGACCAATGGAATATGAACAGGCTTGACCTAAGTGTGCATTGTTTTCATTCTTTTGCTATCCACCCTCTCAGCTCAGAGGGCTCCAAGGAACTAAGTGAGGCCCCAGCAATAAGCTGGAAGGACCCTGGGTCCCTCAATGACTGCATCATTAATGGACTCTGATATAAATGGGAAATAAATTGTTATTGTATTTATTGAAGTTTGTGGGTTCCTTTGTTTCAGCAGGCAGCATGATAATAAATAATCTTCACATTTTTCAAACCGTAAGTCACAGTGATGGGGCAGATTGCTTCAATATCTATATAATATAATCATTCCTTTTTACATTGAAAAAATAACCACCAAAATTACTACATTTTCAAGACCATGTCATTTGACTTACACTAGTCTCTAGGGATTAGACTGCTTGGGTTTGAACCTTAACTCTGCCATCTGTGTGCCCTGGGCAAGTGACTTCGCCTTTCTAAGCCTCAAATTCTCCATCTATAAAATGGTGATGATGATAGGACCTGTTCTCAGAGCTGTTGGTGGAGAAAGTGCTCAACCTGGGATTTTGGATGTGCCAAGAACATGATTAGTGTTAGCTGACAATGTTGCTATCCTTTAGAAAGATGTACTCCTATGTGTGGCCTCCTTGGGGAAGGCCCAAAGCAGGATGAGCTGAGTCTGTGCAAAGCTGGCTGAGTTTTCAGCAGTAAAACAGTTTGGAGTAACCAGGCTCTCCTCCTTCCCACTTCAGCTTCTTTCCTTTCCCTTCCTTTGTCAATCCAAGTAATTGCCCTTTCAACCTTAGACTTTGAACCAGGCTGACACAATCCATCTGAAATTTATGAATGACTTTCTTATGATCCTTCTGGGGAAAAGAATAAACTAACAACAACAATAATAATTTCTGAAAATAAGTACAGGCTTTTGAATATATATATATATATATAAATATTTCGAATAAATATTTTGAATATATATATATAAATATATATATACATATATATGTGTGTATACACACACACACACACACACACACACACACACACATATATATTTCGGTCCAATCAAAAAACCTGTGATGATTCTACCAGAGTATTGTTTTGATGTTGGAAAGTCTTATAATATTCTTTGATAAGACATGTGTCTGGAAAGATCGTTTCACAAAAATAGACCTTTTTGAATTGAAGCAGGAAATAACTCAATTTCTGAGTTAAAGACTATGCTCTAGGTAAATCTTTCTGGGGGAATGTGGTGTCTTCTTTCCTTGCCCCTAACTGGAAATATAAACATAGCTAGAGTCTTGGCTAAAAATAACATCACAATGTGTACAGACCTGGCCTTCCTCAACAGCTTGTTGAGTTATTTGTGTCAGAGAGGATTTTATCATAAGTACATTTCTTCTCTTGCTATCACATGATGCACCATTGAATTTCCTATCATACAAACTTCCTAATCTCATTTACAGTCACAGAGGTTGAAAATAGATAATTAATCAGCATTTAAGTACCTTATAATCTGTAAAGTAAACCAGATCTGGCTAGACTGGATGCAATGTGGAACATTGCCGGGGCTTTGGACAGGGAGATACTGCTTTTAGTCAACTAGTTATGAATCCTATATTTTCCCACAGCTCCTTGATTTCTCTGTGACCCAGTTTCCATATATGTAAATTGAGTTTGTTTCTCTTAGTATCTCCCCAGTCTCATATAGTAGAATGAACATCATAGTTCTAAGTCTTCGTTCATGGTACAAGACAGACCAAGGCCACATATAGGATTGCCATGGCTTTTTTTTTTTTTCAATCTAAGAAATATGTACCAGGAGATTTGATAATCTCCTTGTTCTTTCCTTGTTCCTCTTTAACTCTATCAAATGCTCCCAGAGTGGCAAGTTGTATAGGAGTTAATCTGAGCTGCCTTCCTCCCATCCCATCCCATCCCATCCCATCCCACCCTATCTTGTCCCATCCTGTCCTGTCCCTTCACATTCCAGTCATTCATCCGTTTATTTTTACACATTCCCATAGCACTAAAGGAAACTTCTCTTCTGAGAATGTCTGTTAGGCAAGTAGCAAACTGATCAAGTGACAAAACATAACTTTAAGGTCTGGCTTTGCTTGAGCTCTTCACCATGTCCTTAAATGTACTTAGATTTTAGCCATTTAGTTCATCTGGCTGGCTGACAATGACTCATGAATAGTCGTTCTTTATCATGGATTCCCCTTCATTCATCAAACATTCTGTGAATGTAATTGGAAATAAAGGGGCACTTGAGAATGGATTTAGGGAACTGCGGGTACCTTTAAATTTGCAAGATGCCAACCAACAGAAGAATGCAAGATAAAACAGAATGGGATGATTTAGAAAGTTGAATTTCTTTGACTCAAAGAAGATGAGACTTTACCAAGGAAATTAGAAGGGCGTAGTTGTGTTTCCTGTTTAAGAACTGGCTGAGTGGTGTAGTCAACTGAGAGAGTGTTTCACAACGGGAGGACTGCAATGCATGCAAGACCCAACCTGACCATAAAGTACGTGATAGCCCTAGACTCCAATCCAGTTCTATTATACCTCAGTTGTAACTTGGCTCTCCGACAGTTTGATTCCTGTAACGTTACTCAGTGTGATATGCCATTGGCTAATTTTATTATTTTTGAAGAATAGGAAGTGAACTGATGGCCAATTGCCGCACTCCATTTAGTTCCATGTGTTGTGGGAGGTGTGTCGTGTGCTGAGGAAGGAACAGAACAGCAGGGTATGATACTCAAATGTTCTTGTATTCTAGGTTTTGGTTCTGTTGTTACTGTTATCATCTTCATTTCTCATCTGCCATCAGTGGTGGTGGAGGTTATTAAATAGTCCTTGGCCGGTTCTCTAGGGCTGCTGCTTTGCCCAGTGACTGTATCTTTCCTGTCAACATGCTGATCATACTTGGAAATTATGAGTCAGTGAAATGTAGCCTTGAGCAGTGGGGGTGGGTAGATTACGAGGGAAAGTGCAGCCAAGACTTCCTGTACCAACTTGGGGTCATTATCTTTGGAGGAAGATAGGGACTCACTATGACAAGAGGAACACCCACACTCAAATGGCATTTGCAGTGTACAAAATGCATTTAGGGAAAGTATGGAGAACAAATTAAAAAATGAAACAGATTTAAACCTTTTGTGCATGTCAGGGTGGAGCTTGGAAAGCCATGCTATAATATTACTGTTGTTGACACCTTCAACTTGCTATTACTTGGTGAGACTCATTAACTATTCACATTTGTCTGCCCTCATTCAACTCCTAGCAAGTGCAGCTACAGTCCTATTTAAAATAATAGAGTGAGATTGGTAACATTACTGATTTAACAGGAAATTAGAAGACTTACATCCACAGAGCTTAGGTAATTGACACCAACAGCACTTTTCTTGTAATTTATGCACTATGATTGATTTCATTCCCCAGCTAGTCCTAAAAGAATCTCTGAAACATATTTAGCCATCAGATTACTGTGCGAAGGAATTAAATGAGCGTTACCCTGCTTGCTATCTATTCCAGAGCTGGCAAAAACTTTCTAAGTGGTTTGGAGCTCAGAAATCAGTCTAAAATTATAATGCTAATATAAAGAGCTCAGCCTCAGAGTATGTCTTTGTGACAACTGTGAATTTATATGAAGAAATCTTTTTACTGATAATAAGGACACAATTATAAATAGGTCATTTATTTATGCTTTAAGAGTATTTTTATAAACTATATGCATTCCCTAGAGTATCCTAAAAAACATACACTTTCCTATAATAGTACTGTTATAAATGACCCATTTCCAGATGTTCATTCAATGTGGTATTTGCATCATAATATATGACCATGCTTTATATCTCCAATATAATTAACAATGCTGAGCATAGATGTTTGATTAATGAGGAAGAAATACTAAATCCATGTGTTCTACCCTAGAAATCTTACAAAACAACATCAGAGTAGAGACAATAAACCTACAGTGTTCAAGTAAATTATGAGCATTATTTTTTGGCTCTTTATTTAGCAGAGTAGGCATGGTCTGGGATCTACCTGCCCATCTCTCTAGCTTCGTATACCACCATGTTCCCTTTTGTGACTTTTACTCAATCATGTGGAACAGTTCAGACTCCCTCATGCTCATCACTCTTTTTCACACACCTCGGCTGCTGTGCTTGCTTTTTCTTCTCCCTGGCATATCCTTCTTCACCTGGTAATGACTTCTCATCCTTCAAAACTCAGTTCGGGGGTCACGGCCTCCAAAATCCCTGCAGATTCCACAGTTTGGTTGAAATCTTCCTCTCCTGTGCTCCCTTAGCCGCCTGTGACAGCCCATCCTAACCTTTGTCACACAATGTTATTCATGTGGTGTGCTTGTTCATCACTCCGTCAGACTGTAAGTTCCTTGAGGGCAGAGATCACAAGTCAATTAACTGCGAAATGTAGCACCTATAACAACATTTGACACAGAATGGTGGTTGATAAAAAATTCCCAAATGATTTGTGAATATATAATGCAACTCTTTGAAAGACCAAATTTATGTGATGCCACCTTTTTCAAGTTAAACCTAAGATTCAATCCTAAACATTTTTACCCCCAAAACATGCATGAACATGCACACCACACACACACACAAATGATTACAGATGAGCATGCAGTTTTATTAGTGATGATATCTACACTGTAAAACTGGTTAAAATTCTCTGAGAAATTTTACCTCAGTGTGCTCAGTGAATCTCAAGTGAAAGTACCATTAGAGTCAGAGTTCTTGGATTCCCGCAGGGGCAGGAACCCCAGGAATGCCCTGAGCTCAAGATTCCCCCACTGTAAAGACCAGGGGACAAGGTAGCTTAGAGTTCTAGGTGTGTCAAAAATATAGATTAGGCACGCTCAACCTTGTTGGAGGACTGGCTTGCTAAAAACCATTCATCCATTCATCCATCCTTATTCTAAACTCCTCACTGCTTGCTAAAGCTAGAAAGCTAAAAACCACATTTCTTGGACTCCCTTGCAGATAAGGTTCCAAAAATCAGATAAACTTGAGAGACTTTAATTTAAAGTGGGAAATGCAGGTTTGTGGTAGAGGTGGCCTGGTTATAAAGCCAGCAGCTGAGCTGCGGCTTCCTGATCCTGCAGGAGACCTCCTGATTCAGCAGCTTCTGCACCAATGGAAACAGGCTTTCCCTGTGTGGCAGAGGCAGTTGGGTTGACGTCTGGGAGATCCCTGTGCCTGGGAGATCACAGCCTAGAGCAATGTTTTTCAGAATGTAGTTAATGAAATCTATTTAGTGAATTGGTACAAGCATTAAAAAGGAGGAAGAAAGGAGGAGAAAAAGAAGGAAGAAAGGAAGGAAGGAGGAGAAAAGGAAGGAAGGAAGTGTATATTTGGGGGTTCTAGACTTTTTCTGGTTCCACAGCATGGTCTGGTAACCACAAGAGAAATCTGTGCTTGAATCACCCTAACAAACTCCTTGAGAACTCTTCCTTCTTCTCCTGGCCCTCCTTGATGAGAGAGGGCTGAGTGGGGCTCAGCCCAAAGAGACCAGTATATACCCACATGCTTTTGGGACTCTGGGGCTCCCAGTGACACAGCTCAGAGGGAGATCTGCCCAGAAATTTCCAGGCCCCAGGTGTCCTAGGAAGGACTGACCCGAGACAAACATAAAGATAGTAGTAGGTGTTGTGCATAGTTGTGCTGCAAAATATTTTTAATTTTATTAAGAAACAGAATGAAGATATGACAGTAATCTGTGGAAAAGTAAAATTTTGTGATAATCAAGACAGGAACAGATTTAAACATTCCTGAAACTGCTGTTCTGGACCAAAAGGCAGTTGGCAGCCCAGGATCAAAAAATTGGTACCCTAACAATTCTTCTGGTTTTTCTTAATTAATGGTTCCTTTATGTCTGTCTTGACCAAGGAGCCTTATTATAGCCCACGAAGGGTAACTAGACAGCTGGTAAACAGAGGCAGAAGAGCGATTTCTCTCACTGTTCTTTCATATCATTTGCACTTAAAATTGTATACACGGATTACCCACTCAAAATCAAATAGCCCAACATTTACTCCCCAATCCATATTCTTAGCTGATGACTTTGTTTTTTACTTCAGTGAGAAAACTGTACCATCAAAAGACTTTCTTCAGATTTCCATGGTAAGCTGAATGTCAAAATGGGCTTTCGGAAGCTTCCAAGGCTTCTCTTCTTAGCCTGTCTTATAGACCTCCTGGTCTAGTCTCCACGTGCTGACCTAATTACATGATGTCCATGTCTATGGCTGAGGCACCCTGTCTCCGCCATCTCCCCTCGCCATCAGAATCCTGACCATTCTTCCGTACAGTTCCTTTCTCACCTCTCTGTCAAGGCTTTTCTATCCTTTCTGAGTTTTCAGTCATTTCTTCCCCTTTTAACATCTAGATATAATTTAGGACTTGGAGTGACCTCAATAAAATAAACGAGAGTTGGAACTTTGTTTCACATCATTTTACAGTTCCCTCGACGCTAGGCACGGTGCCTACAGATAGAGGATGCTCAACAAGTACCTATTGACTGGCTGAGGACATATTTATAAATTCATGTAATATTCAATGGCTGAGAATACTGTGGGAGAAGTGGGGCCTAAGTTCCTTTTCCCCCAATCACTCTCATGGAAATCTGAATTTCTTAAATGAAATTTAAAAGAGCCTCAGGCTTACTCATCTTATTTCTGCTGACTGTTAATTATGTGTGGAATCTGAGGGGACTTCCATGTATGGATTACAAGAGATGTCATGAGGGGACATTAAGAAAGACAGCTGAGCAGCAGGCAGACATTCTTTCTTAAACTTTCAAAGACTTATAGTTCTTTTTGGGAGAGAGGTCTTTTTTCCCATACATTTCATTTGTGCTTATTGAAAAAGGAGAGAATATTTCTGGAAAAAAAAAAAAAAAGAAAAGAAAAGAAAAGAAAAAACAGCCCTTTGATTAGCTCTTTGCATTATCAGGATTCAAAAAAATAATGGAAAATTCTCACTCACTTTTCTCTAAACTATAACTGCTAAAATATCATAGCTCCTAATATTGTCATCAAGATCTTCAGCTAGCCAACACTAACCAGTGAGTGCGTAAGAGTAACTCCTTCCGAAATATTTCTAAAAATATTGATTATTTTTAAAACAATCAACACGTTAGTGGCCATGAAGTAACAGAATAAACCAGATTACTGTCTATCCTGTGTAGTCACTGGAGAGGGTACTTTCTCCAACTTAAGCATTTATTCCAACTTTGCTTTCAGTGCTCAATAGGAGACTGGGTTGCCTTTGTAAGCACTTCCAGCTTTTTCAAGAAAGAAAAAAATCACTCATCCTTGTATAGTCACACCTCAGAAAATTGCGGTATAACTATACAAGATCATCTACCTCATTCACCAGATTTGGCACCATATGATTTTGGGCTGTTTCCAAAAAATCATATCAAACAATGAACATTTACTAACATTAAAACTACTTTGGAAAAGCAGTGATATAGGCCCTGAAGGCAATTTCAAAAGAGGAGACACAAAGGAATTTGAGTAATGGAATAAGTGTATTGTTGCCTGGGGTAGTATTTTTATTTGGGAAAACACTTATTTTGATGTGGAAGAGTTCATATCTTCATTTAAAATCAGTCTCCTCCTCTTATATCCACATTTGGTATTTGAAAACTCAGTTTGAACTGAGGGAGTGGTCTTAGTGGATGAAAACTTTGGGTCATTTCTTAAAATGTTAGAGAGAAATTTTCAATTGAAAAAAAAAAAGATATGTAGCAGGGAAAACATCATTAAAAAATGCAAGATGGTGGGAAGCATCAGAAACATATAGACCTAGATTTAAATCCCTATTTGTTTGATACTTTGGGCTAGTTATTTAATGTTTCTATGATTCCATTTCCTTGTCTATACAACAGTGGTTTATTAAATGGGCACTTACATAAATCAGTTAATATAGAGCTTGGCAAACATTAGGAAATTAGGCACTCAAAAATGTTATTTTTCTTCTTTTTCTTGGAGAACAAAACATTTATTAGAAAGAGGCCCCTCTCAGTCTTAAAAGTCCTAAGTTCTAATCCCAGCTAATCAACTAGGTGACATTGACCAAGTCATTCAAACTTTCTGGGGAAGAGTTTTCAAACTACATTTGTAAAATTTTGATATTCACGACTGTGGTGAATTTTATCTGTCAACTTGGCTGGGTCAGGGTGCCCAGACAGTTGGTCAAACATTATCCAGGCTGTTTCTGCAAGGCAGTTTTAGATGAGATTACATTTAAATTGGTGAGTCTTGGGTAAAACAGAATGCTCTCCATAAAATGGGTGGGTCTCGTCCTCTCTGTTGAGGCCCTGAATAGAAAATAAGGAATTCTGCTACCAGATGGCCTCTTTGGACTTGAGCATCATTAGCTCTTCATTGATTTTCTGGTCTGACAGCCTACCCTATAAATTTTGGACTTCCCAGTTTCCATAATTCTGTGAGCCAATTCATTAAAATAAATTTCTCTCAGTGTATACATATCCTGTTGGGCCTGTTTCTCTGAAGAACTCTGACTGATACATCTACCTCAAAGAAATAAAGGAAGTCATGTGTGGAATACTGCCTACAACAGTCCTGGATCATGGCATCTGCTTAGGAAGTCAAAGTTTTCTTTCCTTTTTTTCTTCCCTTTGCTCTTTGAGCCTCAGTTTTCTCATGTGAAAAATAAAGAGTTTAAACTCATGGAATAATTTCTAAAGCTGCTTCTAGCTTTGAAAGTCTATGTACATGTGAAATTAATGACTTGGACTGTAACATTCAAATACAGTCATGGCCAAATTGAGTATCATACCAAGACTATTTATGTTGAAACAAATATTTTCAGGGGTGTGCAAAGAGTTAGGGGGACTAAAGGGGAACTCCTGGTAGCCCTATATATATTCTTATAAGCCTGAATGCTTTCTTGGTGGTTGGGAGAAGCAAAGTGCAATCTCCTACTCTATGCAGAAATAACTGGGGAAAGTACCTACTTTACCTGTTAGAGCCTTTATGTGTGTGTCTGTGCACATACTGTAAAAAGGAGAGTAATCTGATGGATTCTAAAGAACCCATGGGATCAAGTTGAACACCACCACTAATCTTTAATCTCTAAAAATTTAAAGTCCAATATGTTATTCTTTAGAAGGAGGAAAGAAGTGCCCCAGATCATGTTTTAACTATATTTTAAGCAATTCACCAGAAAAGTTTCCTAGAATATTTCAGGACATAGTATTATTTCTTTTCCTAACTGGTGAAGTGGCTAAATACTTATATGTACCGGCTAGAGTACCTTGACTCTTTGAGTCTTTAGATGAAAGAGTTGGAAATAGCCTTTGTAAGCTCTAGGATACTACATGAGCATAAGTGATTATTATTCTTACAATACATACTCGAGAGATACATGTAGTTTCAGATTCAAGTGAGAGAGGGCCTCCTTCCCACATTTTGTTCCATATATTCTTTCTGGCACACATCAGGAGCCTTTGTCACATAGGCCAATGAGCAAAGTTAGCAACTGCTCACACAGCTTGAACTGAGAGGCTCAGACAAGGCTCCCTGCTCATCAGTCCAACTGTCCACAGCCTGCCACCTGGGCTCTGGGCTCTGGGCCACCAGGCTGTACCCTATTCTACTCCATGATACATCCAGTGCCACTTTAGGCACAGTCACTCTCATGAGAATTCCTTGTTTAAAGAGATTCAGTGCTACTCCATGGCCTGTAAAGTAAAATCCAAACAATTTAGCATAGCATACAAGGCCTTTGAAAAATAATGCTTTCACTTATTTCTCCAGTTTCATCTCCACTATGGTTATTTTCCACTTTTCTCTGGTTCAGTTTTAGCCATAGGTCTGTAAACTTTCAATCTCAAATTTGATATTTATTCTGTGAATATTTAATGCGTGTCTACTAATGAGTATCAGTCACTGTTCTCAGTGCTGGGTATATATCAGTAAATAAAACAGAGCTTACATCGTATAGGGAGAGAGATGATAGACAGTCTATAGCATGTTAGAAAGTGATGGAAACTATGAAAAAAAATAAAGAAAGACAGGAAGCATTAGTTGTACTGGAAATGGGAATGGGATATTTTATATAGGGGGTCAGGGTAAGCCTCTCGAGAAGGTAAGGGAATGTTTCAGTTATGCAGCATTATTGTAGCCTTAGATATATGGAGGAAACCATGCAAACATTTTGGAGAATACCTTTCTAAACTGAGGCAATGGCTACCTCAAAGGTCTTGAGACAGGAAGTGACTATTGTGTTTGAGAAACCGCAGAGAGGCTGGTGTGCTGGAATGCAGTGAGAAGCAAGTGAGTAGAAGGAACTTAGGTGGGCAGTGGGACCGTATATGGTATAAGTCTTGAATGCTACTCTAAGGACTTCGGTTTTGACTCTGAAATGGGAAGCCATTGGAGGGTTTTGTGCAGGAGCAAGAGAGAGTTCCGTGAATACTCTGGGTAGTCTCATGTGGTCATCCCTTTCTGAGATTCTTTGCTTTTCAAGTCCACTTGGGGAACTTCTACTTTTTCTCAAGAAGCTAATTTAGCTATGTCTGTACTGAGCTTTCTCTACTGTCTGCACTCATTCATCAAAAAAGACTTCTAATGTTCCTACTATGAAATAGAAACTGGTCAATGAATACATCAGTGAACAATGAACAAACGTGATACAATCTCTTGTCTTCCTGGAAGTTATATGCTAATGGAGAGGCAGAGAATACAGAAGCAGACGAGTAAATAAATAAGGTAATTGACCAATACAGGTCACGGTAAGAGTTGTATGGGCCACAAACTGGGTAATGTGAGATGTGGTGGTCATGGAAAGCCTCTCTAAGAGGTGACCAGTGAATTAAAACCAGGAGGATATTGCTACGGACCGAATGTTTCTGTTATCTTAAATTCATATGCTGACTCTTATTTCCCAATACAATGGTATTGGGGCCTTTGAGAGGTGATCAGATTATGAGTGTGGCCCCCTCATGAATGGAATTACTGACTTTATAAAACGAGATACGAGAGAAATGATCTCCCTCTAGACCATGTGCGGACACAGCAAGAGGCTGTCTGTCTGCAAACTAGACACCAAATCTGCTGGCATCTTGATTCTGCACTTTCCAGCCTCCAGAACTGTGAGAAAGAAATTTCTGTTGTATAAGCCATTCAATCTATGGTATTTTTATTAGATCAGCCAGAATGGACTTAGACAGATATGGAGCAGCTAGTCCTAGAAAGGGCCAGAGAGTCTTCCAGGCAGAAGGCACCAAATCCAAGAGCCTCAAGGTAGGAAGAAGTCAGGTAGCAGAAGAAAAAGTGGTCTAATGTGGCTGGAGTAGTGAGAACTGGAGGAAGGTGGTATAAGAGCATAAAGGGCCCAGGTTGTATAAGGCCTAGGAGGCCAGGACAGGGAGTCAAGTGTGGGCCGGTGAGGGTGGCAATGTAGAGGTGGGAAGTGCAAGGGTAGAGACATCTTTTGGAAGTTAACGAGTTCATAAACTGAATGTGGTGAATGAGAGAAATGAACAAATCAGGATTATATGTTTGGCATGAGCAGCCAGGTAGATGTGGTACCATTATCTAGAAGAGAAAGATATCTAGAAGAATGATGATGTGGGAGATGGTGTGGGGGAGTAGAGAACTGGTTGGAAAACAAGCGAGTGGCATCAAGGAAGTCTTGAGAGAAAGTGTTTCAAGAAGTTGCAAGCAGTCATCCAGATAAAGCGCTGCTGAGAGATGGAGACTGAGAAGTCGTTAGTCTCAGCACTGACTCCTCCAGAGCCCTTAAATCCTAACAGCGATCTTTTGATCTTTTTCTGCCTTTCTCTTATTTAACAAATTTCTAGAGCTTTTGGACCTCCTTTTATATCTACCTTTGTATCTCCGGGCTCAACAGGGGGCCTTAGGAACAAGGTAGATTGTGTGAAGAGTTCCAGATTGAAAATAACCCTGGGAAGGAACCACTCCAAGGCACTATCAGTTGAGAGATCAGCTGCCAGATGCCAGAAGGAGATGGGAGGGCCCAGTACTCCTCTCTCAAGAGCTCTCCCCAGAAGCCGTGTATAACAGGTTCCACTCAGTCTTACAGGATGAAAAGTGTTCTGTCTTCTTGGAGTTAGTAAGAAGTGTTCATGATAAGGCAGGGTGGGAACCTGACTCACTGACATACAATTAGCCGGCTTTTGTCTTTGGATCTGACTGGAAGTGACTCATGGGCTGGAAAAAAACCTTTTGGAAACAAATGACAGTGGGGGGTGGGGGGAAGGTCACTACAGCATTTATTCTCAGATAAAATATGGATCTGCTGTCCCACAGATGTTGAATACTGTACATTTGTCCAGCCTCTCTCTGACAAAAACCCAGGGGGAATTATTAAGTCTGAAAATTCACTCATTTTCTCTAAGATTTTTATTAAATGCAATTTAAGGGGATAAAGTTTTTTCTCTTTTCTCTTTCTATTCACTTGAATAAACCCTAATTGGTCCTAGGGCAAGCATAAATGGGCTTCTAGAATACTGTAGCAATACATGTTTTCCCTTTAAATTAACCAGTTGCAGGCTCCTGTTCCAACAGTCACCAGGGCACTCACTTCCTGTCCACTGAAAACTTGCTTGCTTCAATTCCAACAGCATTTATGGAGCACCTACTAATGAAGTACTGACACATGTGCTGTGGGAGGTAAAAGACAGGGGCTTTTACCCTCTGGGGGCTTACGAGTGGGGGTGGGGAGCTAGTCTTGAACTTCACTGAGATACTATATAAGTTAAACAAATAAATGCCATTTTGGTGTATTAGGACATTTTTGCTTGCAAGTAATAAAAATGCAAACTAGGTTAAACAATTAGGAGAATTTGTTGTAAAACATACTGGGTTGTCATAAGGAATCTGGGGCAGGCAGGACTGTACCAGGAACACAGGAACTAGCACTGCCAACATCAGACTTCTCTTGGCCTCTCAGCTCTGCTCTCCCAGTCAGTCTCTCTCTCTCTCTGTCTTTGTCTATCTTTACCTCTATCTCTCTCTCCAGATTGGTCTCTCCTTCACATGATGAGAAACATGGTTATACAAGAGAATCCCAACTTTATATCTTGCAGTTTGGGCCCTGGGGGAAAAACTGACCTTTTCACTCCCAGTTTCGAAATTCCCCAAGATGGCTTCTGATTGGACTAAAATGTGTCAGCTTTTCACTTCTGGATCAATCCCACGTGGCAAGGCTGGGGAGATGAGAATTGGGAAGCTGCGGTGAATGGTTGAGTTTAGGTCAGAGCTACATTCCCCACCCCACCTACACCGCAGCAATGAACTGAATCTTCTTAGCAGCCCTGTGGGGGAGGGCGGGGGCGGGGAGGGGGTGGGTCAGGAGAGGCAGCAAGCTCCACCAGGGCAGGAGTGGAGGAGAGATGAGTTTAAGAAACAATGGGTCCAGCTTTTCTGCAGACCCCGTTTCTGGGAACCACCATAGTGGCTCCCGCCTGACAAGTGTAACCCGGCTAATGAAGGCAAGAGCCTGGGATATTTTTAAAAAGGAGTCTGGCTTTCGAAATCTGGCTTTCATTGAATTCTCACAGCAGCGAGGAGGGAATTGCTGCTACCCCGTTTTACAGACGAGGGACACAGAGAGGTTAAGCACTCTGCCCGCACTCATGCAGCTGAAGCTGCAGAGCGTGATTTGGAACCAGGCTGTTCCAAGGCCTCCTCCGTGAGGCTGGCACCGCACGGTGCTGCCACTGTGCGGGGACAGGACCCTCACTCACAGTGGGGGTGGGGCAGACGTGATGAACGGAGCCTGGACTCCATGGGAGGACGTCCACAGGTCTAGGAGAGGGAGGCCTGGCAGGCCTCTGGACTCCTAGTCCCAAAGGTGCGACCCGCAAAGCCAGGTGGATGGAGGGGAGGGAGGAGGTGGGTGGGCAGCTGCCTGACCAGGACTAAAGGTCCCAGGCCCAGCGGGGAGGGCCACGCCCCAGCTGGGAGTGCTTCCTTCCAGATCCCGGCCTCGCAAGGCAATGCCATTTAAGGGCAACCCAGCCGGGTTCACACCTAGCCCGGTGGATGACAGACTGCCCGGTGGTCAACCTGCAGCGTGCGGACGGGAGCCTGCAACCCCGCACCTGCACGGCCAGCGCCGAGAACGCAGCCAGGCACGTCCCCGAGAAGGGTCACCACTGCCGGGGCGCAGTTTCCAAGGGGGACTGAGGCGGGGGGGGGGGATACGGGGCAGAAAGCAACCGTCGCATCTGCAAATCGCCTTCAGCCTGGGAGGAGGCCTTCGCTGTAGGGTGGAAGAAGGGAGCAGGGAGCCCCCCCCCCACTTCTCGTCCTCTGCTCCCAGCTTTGGAACCAGGCTGTGCCACGTGGTAAAAGCTTCCAGGGGTGGAGGGAGGGGGCGACCTCGTTATTTCTGTCGGAAGAGTGTTGGGCCAAACGTAAACAGCGGAGGGGGGGGGGCTGGGAGCCCCGCCTAGGCTCGCCTGCACGACCCCGACGCGGCGGAGCCCGAGCAGCCGCCGCCCCTCCCCCCGCCGGCTGCGAGCCCATTTTCGCTTGGCCGGTCCCAGCGCTGCCGGATGGATGGCGCCCCACCCCCGCTCCTCTGCTCAGTCATTCAGACTTGGAAAGTCAATAACACGCTGACATCATCAGGGGTTTGTGTATTATTACACGGCGACTTTCCAGAGTACCTGGCACTATCTAAGAGAGGCGCACTCCGCTGCCGAGACAGGGCCTGGACCCCCGCCCCCGGACCCAGGCCTCGGGGCGCTGATTAAAAACAGATCCGCGAGCTTTTGCTGCACTAAATGCAGATGCACTTCAGATGTCGATGCGTGCTTTATTTTGGCTGGAGGTGCATTTATAAATCATTCTTAAGTGACCTCTATTTCTACCGAAGGCATCAATCTGGTCTTGAAGAAGCATTTTTAGTGATCCTCACAAAGGGGAGAGAAAAGGGCATCTTTTATGACAGGAAGCCAAAGGCTGATTCTTCGGAGGCTCTTGGGGTTTGTGTGTGTGATTCTAGATTATGTAATCGCCATCACGGGTGATTAGGTCTTCTCTTTCCCTCTAGGGCTGGACTGGGTGGTTTGGTTGCTGTTTTTTTTTTTTTTTTTTTAAGCCTCCTGAAGAGCAAACACATAAAAAAAACATGTTCCAGATTTATGGTGTCTCATTTTGAAGAAGGGAAATAGATGAATTTGCTGTTAATTAAGACTCTTTATCGTTCTACTCTGGCATTTCCTTTTCCTAGAATGAGTTTTTCCAAAAATAATTTTATGTATTTTAAATGTTCTCTTCCTTCCCCCTTACTGTAATAGTACATGTGATAGCTTAAGTAACCCATTGTATAGATAACTGTACTTTTGCTCTGTTAACACACACACCCTAATTAAAAAATTGAAACTCATAACTCACACAACATAGTACTTTTTCTGTTTGGACAAACAGCCTATTTCTTTTTTTATATACACAGGACTGATCTCATTTAAATTGCCTCATTATCTAAATTGTAGAAAATGGCAGCCAGCCCCAAATTGGCTACCCAGAGAATTACAAGGGAGAGCATTCCTCTTCTGACCTGATCTCATCCCCGGGTACCTCAGGCAGGAGAGGTCAGTGATTGTTGTAAAAGTCTTTAGAGCTCCCCAAGAGGAAGCGAAGCAACCATGTTTCTCAACAATGTTATAATATCCCTACATGTACTTGATCATTTCAAGACTACTTGTAGTAGAATATCACCACTTCCCTCCAGATGGTCTAAAGAAAAACTCTCCCATCAGGTTTGCACTTCTAAAATCCCCTCCCCAGGCCTCCGAGGCTGCACCACTCACCCACCCCCAACTATGTCTGGGAAATCCCCCCTCTCTGAGATGTGGGCAACTGTCAGAGGCCCCATGCACTAGTCCTTTAAGATGGTTCAGTAGGTGTCCCATCTGTGTAGCCTGAAGCTACTGAAGTAGAGAGAGGGAGGAGGATGGGACTCACCACCAACCATGCACAGTTTATTTAGGGGCTTTCCCCCAGTCCATTACAGAAGAGTGTACAGACCTGAAAGTTTGGCCTTTGTTATGTTGAAAAAGTTTTTAAATCTCTAAGTACTTCTTTTTTTTTTGATGGCTGGCCCTCTGGGCCTTTGTCTAAACCTTTCTTAGTTGCGACTGACTCATATAGGGGTCTTGTTAGGCACGGAGGTCAGCCACCTCATTCTGGATGTTGAGCTTTGATAGCTGGCAATTTCCTACCCTGTAGCTTCATCTTAAGTGAGGGAAGACAAAGGTCAGAGGTCGCTTGGGCAGATGATCCAGGATAGGAAGCTGTTGTCAGCTCTCAAGGCTCCAGAACTAGGTGGCTGATGCCTTAGTCTAACAAGAAGCTCTGTATGGAACAGAAAAAGGAGCACATTCAATGGAAAATAACCATACTGAGGATTTGGAGAAGCCAGAATCACAGCCCTGGAAATCCTCAGCATGTTCAAAGAGGCAAACATACAAACAGCAGGAGAGCATGCCCTCTGCCCTAAGGAGAGGGTCTTGGGTGGGTTGGTCCTTGTGTACTGGGGGAGGGAGGAGGAACTCTGTGGGACTAATGGCATCAGGCCACTACTCCCATGGCTAGACCTGGGGAAACTTGCTGGCCTAATGGGCCTAGGAGCAGGCCTGCAGGAATGATACAAGAATTCTCTTATTCCCCTGGGGAAAAGAGATTGTCACCTTCTGGGCCTTAACTCCCAAATAATTAAATCGTCTTCTGGTTATAACTGGGTGCATTTTAATTCATAGGCTTGTGTCTTTTCAGGTAGTCCCTGTGAAGATTCCAGAGACTGACATTCAGATATCAAGTCCTAATTTTGGTTTAGAAAAGACAGCATCTTCATGTAGACCTTTTACTTTGATAAAGACTATGGCAATACTTAAGCTTTCTGTGGGCAATTTCCATTCCACTGAGATTTTAAGAAGGTAAATTATATACATATGCCCAATTTATATGATTATACCGAGAAAATTACATTCATAAAATTACTCTATCAAACTACTATGGATGTTTCTAAGTGTTATTCTCAGTTGCTATGTGGATCTCATTGTGGAATGTAACAGACAGCTCTTGGATCTGAGACCAACTTTGAGTAGTACCAGAGCACAGGTTGCACCCTAGAGGACCAAGGACTGAATTTAACTCACATTCCCATTTAGGTTGGCCCAAACAGATTTTTTAAATTATATTGAAAATCCAGGATTTCACAAAGATCCAGCTTTTCTTAAAAAGCGAAAAGGATCCACATCTCAAGTTCATCAACAATTGGGTGGAGCTTAGTAGTAGCTGCCTCTTTTAAACCCAGCACACCCGTAGGCAGCATCCCTCTTGCTTGGCTGCAAAAGGCATTTGAAACTGTGTGCCCTTTCTCAAGGTGTCCACTTGAGATGGGCTTCATGGGTATTTTCCTTGTCTTCTTACAGTAAAGGACCACACTGAAGAGGTCAAATGACCAGCCAGTTCAGTGTGACTCTGAGATTGTGGTGTTGGTATAGAGCTTCTTTGAATCTTGGGGTGCCCCAAACATACTCTCTAGATTATAATGGATAATACATTTCAAGTCTATATGGGTTAGATGTATGCAGATTCTATTTTGATGAAAATAAAAATCAATTTAATAACTTCTAAGTGTTACTAAAAAGTGTTACTATGAGTTTTTTGTTTCTTAATTTTTATTAGTCAGTTGATCTGGAAAGTAAAACTACTGCCTTCTTTTCATATTCAAGAGGGGATGCCCCCTAATTGTCATCATCTTCAGACTTTTTTTCATATTGCCCCTAAGAGAATGTTGACATTTGATTTATCCTCAGCTTATTTAAGAATAACAGATACAGTTTTGCTTTACAAGTTGAAGTTGTTGCAAAGAACATAATATTCTATGTGATACAAAAATTGACATTGTAGAATAAAACTGTTATATCACTTTTTAAAAATGTATCTAGTAGGATCTAAGCAATCATATACCCACACATCATTCACTTAAAAAAATATGTGGACAAACTCTCTTTTAACATTGGCTACTTTACATGTGTTTTCTCTCCTTGAATTTATATAGTCAACCTTATTGGACCAAAATATACATATAAAATTTAATTTTAAAAATTCAATGTGATCATATGGCTTTAAGTGTTAATTTTTATTGACTGTCATATTAAGGTGAATATGGCTTTTCTTCCTATTACTTTATGTATCCATAAATAAGCATTAATTGTATTTCTAAGTGTGTGCACAGAAAAAATGTCACCACATAATTGGTTGGATAGTAAAAGAAGTCGTTTTTTTTAAAGCAATAGCATCTCCAGATTTTCATTTGCCATTTTTCCCCCTCTTTAATTCTCCCCTCCTCCACCCACTTCTACCTCTGACCTATGGATGTTGCCTTTTCTCCTTAAGAATAGGATCTCCGAAGGCGAGGCATCCTCATTGGCCATAGATCTTTTGGCTAGCCAGAACTCATATGTGATTAGATCCAACTTCAGTCTTGTGGGGAGCAAAGAATAAGAAGCCACTTGCTGTAGACTGAATATTTGTGTCCTAAAATTCACACATTGAAACCTAATCCCCAGTGTACTGGTGTTTGGAAGTGGGGCCTTTGGGAGGTTCATTAGGGCAGGAGGGTGGAGCCCTCATGAATGGGATTAGTGCCCTTATAAAAGAGACCCTACAGAGCTCCCTTTCCCTTTCTGCCCCATGGGGACACAGTGATAAGACTCATCTATAAACCAAGGCAAGCACTAAATCTGCCAGCACCTTCATCTTAGATTCCATCCTCCTGAACTGTGAGGAAAAAAATTTCTGTTTTTATAAGCCATTGAGACTATGGTATTTATTATAGCACCCCAAACTGATTAAGACACCAATGCCTAGCAAAGGTATTTATTTCCAGTCATTGATGTTATTTGCTGCTTCTACACCTTTGCTCTGCAGATGTTGGTGCCCAAAGCAGTAGACCACAGTAAGATAGAGAATGGGTATAAGGTATGCATTTTTTTTCGTAAAGTAGGAGATAGGAGGTATAGAGGTCACCTTAACATAAATCTCTTTATCAGATAAATAGTCACAAAATTGAGGAAATTGATTCCTTTAAAAACCTCCTTTTCTGTGTACCCCTTGGAAAGTCATATATCCACAGAGGTATATATGTATCCAAATTTGAAGACTGCTGTCCTGGGGAAATGTCAGGCCTGGGTTCTTGTAGTAAAAGGGAAATACCAGGATGTCAACACTGCCAGTGGTTACGCTAGTAACATGTTCATTATGCTTGAATTCTAGGCTCAGTTATATATGGGAGTTCCTTGTCCAGGGCTCCACTAAAGAAATTGTGAAGGGGATCTTGGCTGAGAGCCTTTGGCTCCTTGTGAAGGCAGCTGGTGTTTGTAGCTAGACTAGCACCAGGGACATCGGCTCTTTACACAGTTAAATCCAGGATGTCATTAGCTTCATTCTGCCTTTTTCACTGGGATTCCAGTGAGAATATATTCCTCTCTACCTCACCTTCACTCCCCAACCCCCTAGACTGATTAAAAAAAAAAAATTCGTATTCTTTTTTAGGGTGGTCGGCTTCCTTCCCTCCTCTCCCAGTTGTTCCCTATCCTCTGTTGTAAAAATCTTCTCCCAAGTTTTGTTTTGATGAAAGTGGCCCAAAGTAAGCCAATAATTTTTAGAAGAGACAGATGATAATATTCAGAGTCCTCCTTTGTTCTCTGATTCCTTTTCTTCTTTTTAGTTCTGGGACTTTGAGAGAATTTTATATATGGGCTAAAGTTGCCTCTGGAGGGTAAGCAAGTCTTTGCTCCCCCTGGCCATTTAATCTAGTCTTGCCAATGAAAATTCTGAGGGACTCAAAAACTTAGGACAATTCTTGAGGTACCCTACTGGTTTGGGTCCATTAAAGAGTACACCTGAGAAATTCACTGTAAGACACTTGAAACACCTAAAAATATTTTAAAACAGTTTAGTTTGCTATTGGTCTACTGAACTAGTTCTGATCTGGAATCATAGTGGATTTTTTAAGCTATATTTCATTCTGTACCAGAAGGCTAAAATTGACTCAGATTGAAAAATTGATAGAAAGAAAAGAGAATGGTAGGAAATTTTTAAAAGTAAAATTTTTGTTTAGATTTTTGAGCACCCACCATATGTCAGGCATTTTGCACACACTTCCTCATTAAATCCATTTAATATCCCTGTGAGGTAGGGTTATTATCCCATTGTGTAAGTGAAGAAGTCTCAGAAAGCATGGAGCTGAACACTTGTGTCATCCTTTCCTGTGTTTGCCTGATTGACCATTACAACACCTATTACTTAACTCAAATTTCTTAATTTATAAGGAAGAGCAGAAGCTAGGCATACATCTAAAATAATAAGTGTGTATACGTGTGAATAAATTTTTTAAGATAATGTCAAGATAATGTCAAATAGAGATCCATCTAATCCTTCTGGTTCCCAAAAGACATTCATTTGGATTTCTAGTGTCACGTCGGTGAGGGATTGAAGACTAAAAAATATTTCTTAAACTATTTTGTTTGAGCTATTTAGGTTTGTTATATATCTTCCAAATGATACATTTTGTCTTTGTAACACGATTGACATTTAAAGTTTTATAAACAATAGAATAAAAAGAATGAATCTGGACTAACCGGATCGGAATAGTGATAAATAGGAATATAGTTCTTAAGATATCCAACACTTTGCCTCACTATCCTTCAGAACAGTAAAGCAAGGCAGGCTGTGACATTACCCAACAAGATGGTAAACCCAGGAGAGAGAACAAGTTTGAGCAGAAAGATGAGTCTGTTTTTGGACGTGTTGAGCTTGAGGAGCTTCTGGAATAGCCAAATGGTGATGACCATTGGATCAATGGGTCTGAAACTTAGAAGGAAAGCTAGAAAGTGATGGTCATTTGCATATATATGGTGATTGAATCTACAGGGTAGAAGAGATCACTGAGACAGTGTATACAAGGAGAATAGAAAAGAGCCAGAAAACAAACCCAAGGATCGTATTAAACACATACTTAAATATGTAAGCCAGCAAAAGAGATTGAGAAGTAGCCAGAGAAGAGTGGAAAACAGAAAACTGGTTGTTGTTTTCACAATGAAGTTAAGGGTCGTGAGAGAGTTCAATAGTATTAAAAGCACCTAAGAGATCATGGAAAAGACCACTGGATCTGGCTAAAGGATATCACTAGCCATCTTGGCAAGAGTAGTTCTTTGAGAGAAGCAAGGCAGGTGTGAAACTGTCATGGATCAGAAGGGAGTGGATAGTGAGGCCAAGGAGGCAGAGATTAGACACAACTTTTTGATCATGTTTGAGTTGTGAAGGGCAGTGGTTATAGGAGGAATTTATTTTGTTTTTTAAAGAAGGGGACTACTTCAGCATCTTTACAATGCTGATGGTAGCAAGGAGCCAGTAGAGAGGGAGAGCTGGAAGATTGGAAGAGAATGGGGACAAATAATGGATTGAGGTGGGAGAAAATGTCAGAAAGGATGAGATTGAGAGGGCAATAAAATTTATGATGCACTGAAGGTCTCGTCTCTTCTTTTTACATATTGGTGGAATAATTGGATGTGGAAACTAATACATCTCTATCATCACCCTCACAGATCAGTTGTCTGTCTAATTTACGCACTAGTTTTGGAGCTGTTGCAGGGAGGCACTATACATATTTAGCTCTGCATTTCCATTTCTTAACTTATTTTCTGTATTTGGTAGGCATTCTAATTAGTAAGTGATTATTTATGCCATCAAAAAGTTTATAATTATATGTACATATATATATACATACACACACACACACACGCATACATATATATACACACAAATACACATTTAGACAAAAGGGTGGAGCATTAAGTTCCATTAGTAAGAGCAAAAAATCCTAAGACAGGAGGTGGAGGATGAAGGAGAGCAGCTCCTACCAAGTTTCAGGCCTGGCTGTCAATCTATCCAGATGTATTGTAGTCAAGTCAATGGAAAAGGAAACAACTCAGATGCATCGTTAACTGGCTTCACTTTCCAGGTCAGCTGTGCAGGTTTGGCTGCGTATAAACATTATTTTAAATTTCTTACTTCCACAGAGAAATCCAAATCCAAAGTTTATGTATTCAGAAACCCCAAGTTACATATACACACCTAAAATACACTATTGAGATATTAAAAAGTACTGGTAACAAGCAATAAATATTTAGATGTTCTTCACAAAATTCTTTAGCTTTCTGTTTGCCAAATGTCTTTAGGATCATAAAACAATTTTGTTTCGTGTCTCCTCCTACAGGATGTGGACTAGTTATCAATCTGCCACAGTAGGAATATGGGAAGAGATATAAATGGTGTTTAAGTGAGAACTCCCCCTCTAAAGCACTGTTGGGCTTTAATTGAATCCATTTATTAGCCTCTCTTGTCAGCACAAGCTCCTGAGACTATGTACGAGAATATGAATACATATCCAGGGCTAAGAAGTTCATGATTGCGTTTATTAAAAGAAAGTTCACTGTTTTAAATCTCACTGACAGAATTCCATCCAGAAAATTTGGTTAGAGTTACAAAATGGCTGGCAAGATGCTTTCATTCAAATTGGTTTTACTGGTCAAATGTTCATCGGAAACCAATGAGAAATTTGCCAAATGAAGGGTAAAAAATCATACTCCATCTGAACATGTAATTTGGAAGTATCCCGACTATTATAGTTTGTGAGGAAGCTCTTCAGCTGGTAACCAGGCCTGGTCAATTATTTTTAAAAATACCACTTGCATCTATCTCATTTTCTCCTGTTCTAGTGCAAATCCTCAAATCTCACCTGCCAAATATTCCCACACCTTTCAACTTGTCCCTCTGCTTCTGGTCCTTCCCAACTTCAACCCAAGGGGATGTTTTGTAAATCACCACTCCTGATGATCATTTCCCTGTTTAAAAATCTAAGTGCCTAGATATTGCTTTCTAAATCAAGTAGAAATTTTTATTATGAGTAACAATTATTTATTAGCATAGCTAAGATTGTGTTCCTTGATGAAAAGTGACATTATAACCTTCCTTCTAGGAAATATAATGTAAGATAAGCCTTAAGAAACTCTACGAAATGCAAAAGATCTTAATTCAAATCAAGGTCATTGAGGGTCTGAAGCTTATATGATTTGGTGGACTCTGAGAAAACAAAATAGAAAATATATAATTACAAAATTGATTAAAGTATAAACCTTGGGAGGGGTCAGTGCAAGTGAGGGGTATTGAAGCCGAAGTTTTATTAGATTCGTTGTAAATGTGTTTCTGGGTCAAACAAATGTGGCCTAGTAACTATTTATATGTCTTGAATTTTATTTTTGGCTCAAAGTAATACATTCACGTGGTATCACCTCAAATAGTTCAGAAGAGTTTAGAATGAAGAGCAATATTCTCTGATCCCCAACCTGCCTCATGCTTAGTTTTCCAGAGACAAGCCATTTTAACTTTATCTTTTTCTGGTGTCTACCTCGAAATGTTGAACAATATGTACTTTCTTATACTTTTTTTATTAATTAATCAAATTTACATAGTATCTATTGGCTCCTTGCTATGACAGATGAAGATTTACCTGATTTTATGCCACCTTCTCCCAATACTTGGTAGTAATTATTACTGTTTTTAGTTCCATTCTCTAGCAACTTAGACTAGTCACTGGTTTTTGCTTTAGTCTCTTGTAATTTAGAAATCGCTCCATAATTTCATTGACTACCACTCATCATGAAGCATCTCTGATGGTTTCTTTGTTATTTCCTTTGCACAATAGGGTCATAATAACTCTCCTTTACAGCCCCGTCTCCCTTTACATATTTCAGTCCTTTCCATTCTTCAAAGCCCAAATCAATTCTTACCTCATCCATACGTCTCAGCTGTTCCAATATACTTTAGTATTTTTCTTTGAATCCTTCTCACTTGACTTCTGCCACACACAATTTAGCACATAATTATAAAGCTTATTGTTTGTTTTTGAGCCCACATCCCTCCTGCTCCCTGGAGCCAATCACTGTATCTCTTGCAAGGTTGCTCTTAATATCTGTTTATTGAACTGAATCATTCTGTTCTCTGATTGTTTCAGGTTGGTGCATCTTACCTGCCTCACTATATTAAAAACTTCATATGCTTTTATATTTTCCCACAGTGTTAAACATAGACTAGACCCTCAATAATAAATAGCTGGATAATTCTGATCTTTTGCTTCACCCAATTATTTTGTACCATTTCTTCTGCATTTACTGGATGATAGCAAAGGGTAGGAAAAAGTCCTAGTTAGTGTTAACTCTCAGCCAAATAAAGTATGTATTTTTTTATATTGTATAATTTTATTTATATGCAATGTCCAGAATAGGTAAATCCATAAGGAATACATAAATTGGTGGTTGCTAGGTATTGAAGGAGGGGGAAGAATAAGGAATGACTGTTTAATGGGAATGGAGTTTCATTTTTGAAAGATGGACGTGTTTTTAGAATTTTATCTTCTTTTTCTTTGTGAGCATAATTCTATCTCCCTCTTCACTCCCTAAGCTGCCATGATGTTAGATGTGGCTTAAAAAATACATCCTTTAAGGCAGTTTTTGTATGCAAAAAAGATTACTCTTAGTTTTTTTAATTGATGATAAATTGTTACAACTTCACTAATGTAGCTCATTTTTAAGCTTTTAAATTCTGTTTAAAAATCTTGTTTTTCTATTTATAAATCCAGCAAATTTTAGCCACCTTTAAGAGAGCCTTTGACTAATGCTCAGTTCCATTTACAAACTAAACTAACCCTGGAATATTTAAAGTTTCATTTATAATTTAAATATGCTTGATATTTTTTATAGGCAATGATTGTTTTAACTGACAAAACCATTTCTAAGTACTTAAAAAGCTATTAAAATCTAACAAATCAAACTCATAGATATATGAACACTAAAATGTCTTAAATCTTTCAATATTACAGTATTTTACAAATACAACTCTAAATCAATAACTTTTAATTATATATCTTAAATTGGAATTATAAGACCGAACTGTTGCTTGAAGAGGCCACGATCTCATATGAATATTTACAATTTCAAACATAAATATATCCCTTCATACAAGATTATAAATATTACAGGTTTGATTTTATCAAATATCTATTCACTTATACATTATGGGAAAAATATGTTACTCTGGTGAATTTTGAGGCTTGTCTTCCCACTTGATTTTGGGACTTGCCTTCTCAGCTATTGAAGGTGCTTAATGCCTGGAGATGTTGACTTGGACATAGTAACTCCTCATCTGGGACTAAAATGGTCGGGTGGCACCCCTTTTCATAACTGTTGATAAATGGCCTTCATTTGGAGAGCTCTTGTAGCTGAAGTTCACTGGATTCAATTAAAAATTTTCCTAGCTTTGCTTATATAGGAAGTCTGGTATTTAACTGACTTTTATAGATGTAATCTGAAATATCTAGTTATACCAAGCTAAGGTAAGGGCTCAGGTAGCACCTTGCTTGATTGGGTTTTTCATTTCTTTGGCTATCAAGGTATGTAAATATATTAGCATCTAACTCTAAAGACCTTTGAACTGGAGAAAATCATGCTATTATATTTCTTATCTAGAAAATCCACAAATTTTACACATATGTAAAAATTATTCAGTTGAATTAGAGACATATCTCTCAGCTGTGTTTTTGTGGTCACAATGTCTAAGAACATTCTATTTCAGATGTGAGCTATAGATTTATAAAATGATGTCTAGAAGTGAGCACTTTGTAGAAATCCTGATTTTACCCTGGTTGATTCTTCCATGCTGCAGGAGGGAACAGAGAGCCATCGATGGAGAATGAAGCCCCAACTAAGCTGTTAACAACTATAAAAAAGTCTGTAAAAGGGCACAGCTGTGCTGCTTCTGAAATTTTGTATAGAGGTCAGGAAAAGGGCCAATGTCCTACAGGGTAATTTTCATGAAGTGGAGTGTGTGTCTACTTTGCTTTGGGTGGTATCCTCACTGCCTAGGACAGCACATTGTAGGACATTAATAAAAATGTTTGAATGGATGGATAGATGGATGGATGCCAGGCAGAGTACAAATACCAGACAGGTCCTCTCCTGTGCATATAGAGGGCTCACGTCGAATTCTGTTCATCTGACTGCCATTTGGCCAGGAGCTAGGTCTTAATAAACTGCAAAATTTGTGAGTGGAACAAAAGCAACTGACTCAGGAAACACTCGAGATGGTTTTATAAAAACTCAAGGTAATGCAACAGAACAACAATGACATGGTAAAAGCCCTAGAACCTGGCTATCATTGCCAAGGAAGATCTTAATGGTGCTGTCAATATAATGTGTGTGATATAAGAATTGTTTTTAAAAATGAGACCCTGGTTTTCTTCAGTAATTCCCTGATATTCTAAGCACAGATAATTGTGCTTACAATACCAGTGAGGACAGACAGAAGGGGAGGCAGGACACCTTGTTCTTGCTTATGATCACTCACATAGCAAGTTTTCAGTCTGGCTTTTCTCCCTAGCTTCTCTTAAACATCATACCAAGTAACACTGTAGACAGGAAGCTGAACTATAAAAACTATGGAAATTCTCCCCTACCAGATGGGTTCCTCTCTTCTTACTGTGTTTCTTTGCTATATAGTTATAGGGGAAAACAATTGAACGACAAAGAACAAACACATGAAATACAATTTTGTTATCCATAGGTAAATAAGTACATCAGTTTTGTGGGATATTATGAGAAGGGGAATCATAGGAATTACAGGATAGTGTGTGTGAGTAGAGACAATAGATTGAAAGCCCTTTCTCAGGAAAAACAGAATTTCAGGAGCAGCTAATTAAAGTATGAGATCTTAGTCAGAAAGAATATGATACTTTAGTTATAGGGTTGAACCTGAGGAGATTGTGGAAGAATTAAATGAATGGGAGTTTTGAAAGTACAGAGGGGACTGCTGCAGGACGAGAGACCTTATTTTTGTTAATTAGAATTAATCTTTAATATTGAGAGGATTGGAAAAGACTTGGATTTTAAATCATAATAAATATCAAACCAACAAGTATTTTTTGAGCACTAGTTGTATGTAAGAAACTGGAACATTCTGTGTTTTCCTTTATATTTATAGTCATTTCTCCTGAAATGAGCATGGTTGAGAAAAGAAGAGTTACACTAAGTTTGTGTATCCTTGGCCATTTTTGTCAAGGGAGCGCAGATAGTCAAAGACTGAGCCAGCCTTAAAAAAACAATGCAATGCATTGTAGAGTCTCCTTCATTACTATTTTTATTCTTATAAACTAAGACTTAAGTACTATGTCAAAGGAGCTGTAACACTCCCCAAGGCTCTTCACAATATGGTAATTACTGAAATGGTTTCCTTCCCATTATGCAGCCAAAAAGCAGTGACATCATGAGGTAGGGAGCAAGAGCAAACAATGTTTAATTTGTTCTATAAGGGTGTCGTGGGAATAAAAATATTCGCCTTTTCCCTTGAGGTTTAAATACGTGGACACAACCAAAAAATGCAGCATTGATGCTGCACACCAAACAAGCCCACACTTCGCCACCTAATTAAATAATTTTAATCTAATGAATATAAGCAACAAAGTAAATTGGCATAGCAGTGAGTCAGGGCGTGATTCCAACTGAAGCAACTGCAGAGCTGGCGCTGCCTTGCTGGGACACGCAGAGCCTTTCCTCTTGCTTTCAAGTGACGCCCTAGCTGCACTTTGGCTCCAGTTGGACAGGTCTGAGAACTCGGCTGTGTCTGGCGGTCTCCCAAAGGGAACTGGACACACCTTCACCTTTTGCCTGGTGAAACCTGGGTTTTAGCAACCAGAGATTGCTGGGGAATCAAGCCCAGGTTCAGCGTGTTCCCTGGGGCCGTGGGTGTGGGGGTTTCCCCAGCTGGCCTGGAGTTTGGTGCTAACAGACTATTTACAAAGGCGAATGCCAGGTTCCTTGATCTTGGTAGTGGTAGTTCATGCTGTTATTCTGTGTTGTTTTGACACGAGATCAAAAATGAACTGCATTCCATCTCAAGATATTGAGATTTTGGAAATATTTCAAGAACAATTTTTTATCTTTTCCCATTTCATTTGAGTTTTCCCTTTAAAACCATGTTCTTTGCTTCTCGCCCCTGCCATGGGAAGAGAGAGCAGGTAAGAGGTGGAAAAGTTAAGAAAAAGGATAGGCTGGTGCATTTTAGCTTGGCAAAAACAATGACTCTGGAATTATTCTGACATAGAGGCTGACAATTCTCTTCTACTGCTCAGTGGTTTGGTGACTGTGGGCAAACTCAGTTTTCTCAGTGAGATAACTTATAAAAAGTGCAGACTGAGCGGGTCTTCAGGGAAGATCAGTTTCCTTGCCTGAGAGGTGCAATGGACATCCCTTACTTTCTAGATGCCTCTGTGACAGGGGATTCCCATCTTGTCATTTAGGCAGGAAAGTCCCTTCTTTTCATGTGGGTTGTAGGGGCGTGGGAAGATTTCTCTTCCTGCTGTGGCAGTAGGGGTTAGGGGAGTCCCATTTCACCCCTTTAATAATAGTGGAAAAGGGGGGAAAGATAATGTGCAGAAAGTCACTTTTGGGCAAGAGGTTCAGAGGATGATGGGAGTGGAAACATTGTTCTTGCTGTTAGTTTTGTGCTTCTGGAAGTGAGAGTGCTTGTTTATTTCTAATGCATATTTGTCTCTGGGCTGACCTTCCCCCCTCTTCAATGTCCTTCCAGAAATCTTTTAAAATCAGTAATATCAACACTGAGCAAGGGGTTTGTGCTCCTGTACCCTCCTTCTTCTCATTAGCCATGGCTCTTAATTTTCACTTGCAGGATATGCCCAGAATGTGGAAACAATTCTATTTTTAGCTAAGAGATATTTGAGAAACTCTGCTTTAATCCTCACATATGGCATGCAAAATAGTAACAAGTCATCCTTGTGGAACTTGATGCGTAGTGGGAGAATTAAGACACAATCAGAGTGGAGGAAAAGCTCTGGGGCTTTGGGGAGCCTTGGTCCTTTCAAGAGGAGATGCAGAATTGGCTGTTGGATTTAAAGTGTCAGATTTAGAAGTTAACTATAAGCAAGATATACTGATTTGAAGCTGTTGGCATGTACTTAGTAATTGAATCCAGGGGAGATGATAACTTTACCTAGGGAAAAAGTAGAGAGAGCTGTGGTTCTCTACCTTGGCTGCATATAAGAGCTTTTTTTTTTTCTTTTTTTTTTCTTTTTTTTTTTTTTTTTGCGGGAGGTGGGTAGTGGGATACTACCTCCATAGATTCAGATTTAAAAGTAGGTATAGGACAATATCTGGGCATGAGGATTTTAAAAATAACCTCTGTAGGTGATTTTAATGTACAACTAGGTTGAGAATCACTGCTCTGCTAGTCTCTCTCCTCCTCATTTCCCCTCTTTTCATGTTACTTCAGTGCTTCTCAGCCTGTGGTGTACGTTGGAGTCTCCTGGCAGATTTTGAAAATCCATTTGTCCATGCTATACCCCAGATCAATTAAACAGGAATTTCTAGGGGTAGAACTCAGGCATTAATACATTTAAAGAATGAAAGATTTGTGCAGCCCATGCTGAGAAGAAGATGAGGAGAAAAAAGTATCAGGTAGAGACTGAGTTAGCAAGGCTGACTGAGGCTTAGCACACAAAGCAGCACACAGAGCAGGCTGATTTGCTTCATTAGGCATTTGGTATCCGTGCAGCATTCAAAACAAGGTTGACAAAAATAAGGACAGATTCTCATTCCTGATTTTAAAGAGGAATTTTCTCACAATTATACTATGCTTCTAGTTTGTCCTGCTTTTTCTATGAGTTCGTATTACGTTGAACTTTATCAGATGCTTTTCCTACATCTATTAAAATGTTCATATGTTTTTTTAAAATCTGTTAATATACTGAATTACATTAGATTTTCAAATATTGAACTATCCTTGCATTCTTAGCTTAAAAACAACTTTATCTTGGTATATTTTCCTTTATCTATGCTATTCTATTTGACTTTGCTAGCATTTGTTTAAGGTTTTTGTGCTCTTATTTATGAATTAGAAACCTGAAAATTATCGTTCTCCTCATGTCTGAGTGGTTTTGGTATCAGGATGATTCTGTTTGTAAAAAATGACTTGGGAACATATTTCCTCTTTTTTCGTTTCTGGGAAGATATTGTATAAAGCAGATGATTTTTTTTTTGTGTGTGAAAGTTTGGGAGAATTTTTGTGTAAAGCCATCTGAGCTTAGTGTTTTTATTGTGGGAACATTTTAAAATATTGCTTCAGTTTTTTTTTTTTTTAAGAATTATAACACTATTCAGGTTGTGTGCTTTTGCTTAGAACAATCTCAGAAAGTTGTATTTTTCTACTTACCAATCTCCCTTATTCCTGCATCTATTTCAAATGTCTTTTAAGCCAAATTTCCTGCTACTTCCACTTTTTTAAAATTAACATTGGCTCTCAGTACACTGAAACGTGGCTTCTGCTTCCTCTGAAGCTGCTTTGACAAGGATGCAAATGGATCTCCATGATGCCAACTCAAAAAGATTCTTTTTAGTTTTAGTTTCTTTTGATCTTTGTGCTTTATTTTGAGACCATTTACCAGTCACTCTTCCAGAAACTTTCTAGTCCTTGTTTTCTGTGACAAAATTATTTTCTGATATCCTCCTATCTCTCTGATTATACTCTAAAAGGCTCATTCTTGGCTCTTCCTCTTTTTCTCATTTTTCTTTTCATTCTATATAATCTCTTCAGATAATCTTATCTACTCTAATGTTTTAAACATCACCCAGGCGTGATCCAGGTTTTATAGGGTCTGAAGCCTATACAATTTCGGAGTCTCTGTTTAAGAAAAAGAATACAAAATTAGGTTTAGGGCCTCACCTTGAAAGCAAGGAGCATGAAACTTAAGCTTTATTAAAATTGCAGTAATAGATAATTCCCAAGTTGGTATATTTTTTATGACCTCCTTTCTAAACTTAAGATTTGTAAGTTAGATTACTCATCTGTCCCACAGTGGAATTTAAGATGTCCTACAGGGTAGAGATTTTAAAACATGGTCCCTGAATTATCTGACACACCATTCACTGAGAAATGGGGTTTATATTCTTCTCTCTGAGTCTGGGCTTTGTGACTGCTTAACCAATAGCATATAGTGGAAGTGGCATGGTGTCAAGTTCTGGGCTTGGGCCTTAAGAAGCTGACATCTTCCAATAACCATGTTTTAGAATGTTTACTTTTAGGACTTAGACACCCTATTGTGTAAAGGTCAAGCAGACATAGGAGAGCCCACGGAGGTCCCGGTAGGCAGCCAGCACCTCTTTGCCAGCCATGAGAGTCACCCATTCTGTAAGTGGACACTCCAGCTCCCAGATAGGCTACCCTAGTTGAAACCATGTAGAACCCAGATGAGATTTCCCCACTGAGCTCTTTCCGAATTATAGGTTGGTGAGATACAAAAAATACTGTGATTTTACAGTCTCGCATTTTGGGGTGGTTTGTTAAACAGCAATAGATAGCTAGAACACACAGGAACTTCAACTTACTCCTTCCTTTGTATGTTCACTCGTAATTAAGGATGGTAGCAGGAACACTGTTATCCATACATGTTATGAACATTCATTCTTCCCTCACATCAAATTAATCACTAAGTTACACTTTTTCAGATTTTACCTCTTAAATATTTCTTTCATGGGCTTCCTTTTCCCTATTCCTTTGTTTGTAATGCCCTCCATCTCTTATGTTTTACAGAAGACTCCTAATATATTTCCAGCATCCATCTTTATTCTGCTAAAAATCTGTTTTCTGCACTGCCACAAAAATGCTCACCAAATAAAGTCTAACCTTGTTACTTTTTGCTTAAATTCTTTTGATGAAATAACAGAAAATAATTAAAGATACTGTATAATTATCACATTTTGCGACTGAAGAAATACTTGAGTTTACAGATTTAAAAATCACAACACAAACACATAATATATTCTCATGAAATTTGCAACAGACATTCTAACCTACAAACTACCCTAACCTCTGTCTATCAAACATCCCATGGCAATAACAACATTTTACCTCCAGCAGATCAAAAAGCAAGTGCCTTGGATTTCCAATCTGCCAATAGTAAAAAAAACCCCAAAACAAAGCACACACACACACAAACAATAGAACGAGATTTGAGGGTGTATAATTGTTAGTAAAAATTTTTAATACCTAGCCAAATCATCATTTGTGAGAGAAATAAAAATACAAGAGCCTAAAAAAATAATATCACCCACATATGCTTTCTCAAAATAAAAATGATTCTCAATATTACTTGTAGTATATCATGTCCTAATCACAATGAAACTTTTCATATCCAGTTATGTCATGAAATTGAATAATATTGCAGTAGCCACTATACTATTGCAAAGATTAATATAGTAGTATTAGCTAATATTTTTCAAATATCAATAGTTTCACAATATTTAAGATATTTTGACTTCTGAATGCTAGTTTGGGGGACTAACTGCTATTTAAAAATATTGTTTCAATGAGAAAATTTATCTCCAACTTCCATCCATTTAACTTAAACAATTTTTGGAGCATTATGTGGAAATGTCTGAAGTAATTTGTCTTTCAGTCACAGAAATGACAGCTTGACTTTGAACACATAATAGTAAAAATTCCTATTCTTAATATTTAACAGATATATATATACTTGTGAGAATAATGAAAATTTTTTCCTGAAAAACATTTCTTTTATTCCTTGCTATTTCTCCACATCAGTAAAATGTTTAGAGATCAGATTCTGAGTCTGTTTCAAAGTATGACAGCTAAGAATTGGTTTTAGTTTGACATCAGTTGGCATTTATTTTTGTTTTCAGATTGCCTTGGATCTGAATTAAAGCAAATGACTCTCCTAAATCAATAGAGAGTAGATATGGAGATTGAGAAAGTAGTAAGATTCATGTTGTAATATTTGACAAAGAATTTAATAGAGTACAGAATAACAGGTATGTGCGGCATGAATGATTTTTCCAGAACCACATTTTAATTATAGGACTGTTTAGATATTATACTTTTAGAGTAGCTTGTAAGTAATTGCAATGCTTGAACAGTTTTATTTTAGGGGGCATTTTAGTCTTGTGCTATTTTTACAGGTTGTTATGACAAAAGTGGTTGTGTTAGAAGTGATCATGTATATGTTCTCAGGTGACTTAATTCTAATCCAGATTTCACATCCAAATGGTTATTTTAACCCAGAAATCATTTTACCAGGTATTCTGATAACAAGTTTAACAGGTAGGAGGAAATAAAGGTATGAATGTAGGTACTTTCCCTTCCATGGTAAGGAGTGTTGTATGTAAATGGGTCATAGATTGAACTTTGATTTTTATCACTGTGTTTTAAATTTTTTTTTTTCATAAGTCCAGGAGAAAGAGAAAAAAAGAGAATAAGTTGTTTCTTGCTGTACATTCTTGAAAAATAATATGGGAGGTCGTACAACTGTTGTATGTTTTTCTAAGGACTTAGGTTACTAGAAAACTTGAGAAATTTTGGTTTTTGGAGCACTTAATGTTTGTTCTGCATTGAACATATGATAGAATAGTTGAAAGAACTGTGTCGTGTTGAATGATCTATTGTTAGGATGTTGGGTTGAGGTGGCTGGGAGGACTAAGTATTCAGCAACATGGCTCCTGAATTAGGCATAGGTCCCATTTTTTTCTCTCTCTTTTTAGTTCCAAGTCTTAGACAAAATAATCTGGGCAAGGAAGAACCAGGCAGGATAGATCATGAAAATAAAGATCTCATCCTACAATTTTAATTTGGTTTCAATATAATCTCAGCAAAACTATAAAAGACAGGTAACCTGAGATTTCTCATCAGGCCAGGGGTTTGTGGTCTCTAGTTCTGTGGAATCTAGAGAAAATCCTAAAGTTCTAACAAGGTCGTAGCTGTACCATGGTGTGACTGAATGAAACATTAATGTCAGAGAGTGTTCTGGGCTTGTCAGCTGTGGCTCATTTTCTGTTTTCCAATCTTTTCATTAATCATCATTATAATTACCTAATTGATTGTACCACCTAGTCACATACAAAGTATGTTATAGCTGGGTTACTTGAAGACTACGGAGCTTGCAAAGCATCTTTTGAAATCTTACTCCCTTTAACCTCAGCTTATTATGGTAGCAAATATTTGCTTAGCCTTTTTTTTTTTTTAATACATTGTAGGGTTATCTATCAGTGATACTGTTCTGCCAAATTTTAAGGTTAATC
The DNA here is from genome assembly GCA_030015415.1 of Cynopterus sphinx. Lineage (NCBI taxonomy): Eukaryota > Metazoa > Chordata > Mammalia > Chiroptera > Pteropodidae > Cynopterus > Cynopterus sphinx. The sequence goes on from CM057380.1 coordinate 36,155,031, forward strand.
TGATATCATCATCTTGGAACTTTGGCCAAAATCTTAGCCAGTGATCTTGTGCTGATTTATTTCTGCTAACGTTGGACTTTCTGGGTTCAGAAGGTTTGAGTAATTCATTAAGGAATCTCAAAAGTCTTCTTGACTATGAGATATTCTTTAAAACTATTAAATGGATCAAGTAAAATTCATTAGCTAAAATTCTTGTGGTTGAAATTTTGATACACAGTTCATAGTTATCCCGAGAAGTGCTAGGCAAATTTCTGTTTCACTGTGCTGCACTTTGAAAAAGAGACTTACCTAAGTCAGCTGTGGCTTGAGCTCTCTTCCAAGCAGCATAATAAGTGGGGCTGTGCTTGGCTGAGGAAATGTACATTCGTAGGCAGGGAATTGTAGGGTTTGGGGTGAGAGAAAATCTGTACTATCTCTCTGCCATTATACAACCCATTACAATTTGTTTTCCTGGCATAAAAAGGTAACATTCTTTTTAATTGGGCTAGAGGGTGCCAAGAGGGTCCTTGACTTAGATCAGGGTGAGGGAGCTTCACAGCTGCTCTTTTCACATATGGGGCACATACTCCATGCCTTAGTATTACAAGTTTTACAAATATCACCTCTAAAATGTATACCAATGTAGGTATAATTAACCTCATTTTACAGATCAAGAAAATGCTCCCAGGAAAAAGGTGAGGGAAGGGCAGTTTCCTAAATGTACAAAATCATTTTCTGAAATGACTGTGAATAAAATTACTGAATTAGCGGAAACCATGAGCTGGCAGTGAGTAGATCACATTTCCTACATGAAAAAGTATGGAGCTTGAAAAAAAAGGAAAGAAAGGTTTTATTTTTTGCATACCAGTGGTTAACATTTTGTGAAATTAGTATTCACTACATACGTATCTTGTCTAGATGGTAGGTTCATTGAATACTCACTGAGTACCTACCATGATATGACATCTTGCTAGAGTAGGGGCTTCTGTTACTTCTTCGTGATCAAATAATTTTGAGGGTCTTTTTCTTTCCACCTCAGTCTGGGAACTCCTATTTGTTTTTTTTTTAAGAAGCAGCTCATACTTCATTTCCTCTTTGAAGCCCTCTATGAATGCAACAATTGGACATTGATCAATCCCTGTTGTAAATTTTTGTCTGTAGTATATCATAGAACTTATCCTACGGATCATGTTTGTTTGTTAATATGCCTATTCCTTCCTGCTGGACTGCGAGACTATGAATTCCACACCACAGGGACTGGTTCCTTCTTCCCTCTTCTCTGACTACCACCACACCCTCCACACCACACACTAATTCCCTGGTGGTGGTTATGTCAGCCTGGCTCTTAGTAGCAGTTCATTAAGCTTGCTCAATACATGCATTACTGTATACCAGCGAAGCAGAAAGTTATTCTCCTTCAAAGTCACTCACAGTTATAAGAGGTGTGACTAACAGCACTTGCTACTGCACACTTTACATACATTATCTAATTTTAACCTTGCTGCAACTCTATTAGGTTGGTATTTCATTAGTTTCTTTACTTATAAGACTGTTCAGAGATATTAAGTAGTGAATCCAGTCACTGAGTTAGTAAGTAGTGGAACAGGAAATGAAACCTATTCTGTCTGACTCTGAAGTCATGCTTATTCCACTAAATTACACTGAGTCCCATAAAAAAAATGAACTACATTTTACAATGTCATTATCTATTTTACTCTTTACATTTCTTTCACTAACATTATATTGCACAAACACTGACTTTCCCAGCTCTGGGTACATGCCACCTGTTAGTATTGAGTGGGAGAGAAGTTTTCTCAATATCTTTTCAGTGTACTAATCAATACGCTCAGCATCCACCAAGATTTTAGCATGCTAAAGAACAGAGCACAAAGTAAAATAAGTCAGACAGGGAAAGACAAATACTATATGATTTCACTTATATGTGGAATCTAAAAAACAAAATAAACAAACAAAACAAATAAACTCATAGATACAAAGAACAAATTGATGGTTGCCATATGAGAGGGAAGTTGGGGGTGGGTAGGTGAAAAGGGTGAAGGGGTTAAGAAGTACAAATTGGAGTCTGTGGCCATGCTACCCTGAATGTGCTTGATCTCGTCTGATCTCAAAAGCTAAGCAGGGTCAGGCCTGATGGGAGACCACTTAGGAAGACCAGGTGCTGTAGGCCAAAAAAAAAAAAAAAAAAAAAGAAAAGGAAGTACAAATTGGCAGTTACTAAAATAATCACAGGGATGTAAAATACAGTTTGGGAATATAATCAATAATGTAATAGCTATGTATGGTGTCAGGTTACTTTATATAAGTTATATAAATGTCTTGTCACTATGTCATACTCCTGAAACTAGTATAATATTTAATATTGTATGTCCACTGTAATTGAAAAATAAAAAACTTTAAAAAGAGATGAGCACACTCAGGGTCTGAAATGTCCTTGAAGCTTGGGCCCTTAGAACAAGAGAGTCCAGAAAAATACCCAAGTGCCTGGTGGATATGACAGTCAGGCATATCTGAATATATTTATTCTGATAAACCTTGTCCCTGAAAAATCTGAGGTAAATTCTGTCTCTCAATAGAAAGAGGTATGCAACCTGGAAGATAAACATGGAAGACAGCGCACGTGTGGGAGAATTCTACCAGATGGAGGATATTAGCTTGGGGAGATTGTGAGCTCCCCTTGGGATGAGAAATTCTTCCAGGGCAGGGATGACATGTCTCCTCATAACTCCTGTCTCACAGTATGGAGTGCTCACCAGACCTGCTAGGTAAGGTTTTGTTGATGAAGTTCTATCCCTTGTCCTATAAATCAGCTGGAGCCATATCTCCAAAGAAAATGAACTAGTCTACATATAAAATAAGGTATAGATTATACTCAGCAAGGCTGAGGGTAAGGAAAAGCTGTGGGGATCAATATCTGCATAGAAATCTAAGTATCATGTAAAGAGACTCTGACAGTACAGAAGAAGAAGCAGCATGGCACTATTAATAGCTAGTGAAATGGCAGGGCATACACTCTGTAGAATTGCCCCATATGGTGAGAAGAGAAGACGGCATCTTTTATTACCACGCCTTCTCCAACAGCTAAACTGATAGCCTTGTAGTAAAGAGCTGCCAAGAGCACACTGCAAAAGTACAAAGCCCCACAGCATACTGAACTGCTAGATTGTGTTCATGCTCTGTAGAGAGAAGGAAAAGCCCACTTGTAATGTCATCGCATACATCCCTGTGTGTGAAGAGTAGCCTACCACCTGAGAATCTACAGCTGAAATAAAAGGGAACTGAGCTTCTGTCTGAAGGCAAGAAAGGAGACGTAAATAGAACCACGAGTTCTCAGAGGCCAGTTATAAAAGGTCAATTTACTTATGAAACCCATTAATTTATTTACCTTAATTGATTCTTTGAATAATGTTCAAGTATCTCGGAAAGAATTAGTTTTTCTTTTTAAATTAAGAATGTTAAGATTATTGCAGATATATGATATTAATGTTAAATGTTATTTTTGCTTCAGAAGCTATATGTAGTAATTACAGAAATAATATTTAAAAAGACAAGCAGTTTTAAGAAATATTGATAGAACCACCCCTCACATATAATTATTTACCACAATTGGATGAATGTCTTTGCAGACCCATGGAAATATATTTGCTGTGAATATTTTTTTATAACATTTTTTTTCACTTATATATTGGGAACAATTCTTCATGACAATATATTTTTTAAATTAAATTATATAAGAAAGTACACGTTATATTATATCAAGGCACATACTTTATCACCATTTTTAATGTCCATTCTATGGGTTTATTGTAATTTATTTAATTAGTGTTTTGTTTTTAGAAATGCAAGATTTCCCACATTTCCCTCCACTGTTATAAACTGTGCAAAATCTATTGATCAACATATATCTTTACATTAACCTATTTTTTATATTTAATTTATTTCCCTATGATTACTCACTAAAATTGGAATTGCTAGGTTAAATGTGATGGGCCTTACGCCATTGTTTCCAGAATGGTCTGCCCACCTCTAGTCCTACCCACAGTGCATGAACCTCTATATAGGAAGGGGTGGTGTTTCATTTAAGTTGCAAGGAGTTTTATTCTTTCCCTAGATTTTATGTGTATTTCTTCAAGCATGAATTACTTGAATACATCCTTTGATTTTGCGCTTTCTATTGGAGTGTTTGCCTTTTAGTTTACAAAATCTTTTTATGTAGTAATTAGTACATCTTTTATCTGAGATATGGAAAGAATTATCTTTCTGTCATTTGTCTTTGAAATGTGTGTGTGTCCACAGTCAATCCTGATCATTTGTAAATTCTACACTTGTCAATTTGCTACTCCCTAAAATTTACTTATAAATCAATATTTGTGGCATCTTGTGGCCATTTTTGGACATGCACATAGCAGTGAAAAATTTGAATCACATGATATGATTGTTCCCAGCTGAGGTCCAGGAAGGCAACCCTCTGCCTTCTATAAACAAGTGTCCTTCTCACAGTCTGTTTAGCATGATGTTTTTCACATTTTTGTGCTTTTTCTGAGCGATTTCACTATTTAAAATGGCCCCCAAGGGAAGTATAGAAGTGCCGTCCAGTGTTTTTAAGTACAAGAAGGGTATGATATGCCTTCAGAGAGAATACACATTAGATAAGCTTTGTTCAGGCTTAAGTTATGGTAGTTGTCAGCCATAAGTTCTATGTTAATGAATCAACAATATATATTTAAGTGTCTTTAATCAGAATCACATCAAATAAGATTTTGCATTGGTTGGTTGACAAAAGCGTTAGGATCAGAGGCTCATAGGAACCAAGGGCTGTATTTCTGCCAGGAGCAATGTTTCAGTATTTTCTAATTTGGTGTTTATAATGACATCATAGAAGATAACTATAGCGAATAATAAGAACTGAGTATATGTGTATATATAGATGTTTTTCTTTTTTCATGTAGACATTTACAGCTTTTATCTAGTTAAATATTTCAATCTGTTTTTTATGGATTGTGCACTGGTGTTGTGCTTAGTATTGTTAGAACATTTATTCTCTACTCTTTTTATTTTCCATGTTTGGGGACTTCTACTAAGTAACATATCCGGCTTCTCTTTGAGGCTTACTTAAGTGATAAATTTGAGAGAAGATACAGCCCCCTTTAAACTTCTCCTGGAATCTGTCCCCTTTCTGCAACAGCACACATCCTCTAATCCTTGTTAATTAGTCCACCCCCTCAAGGTTAGCACTACCTGTAACTGAGAAAGTCAATTTCTGAGATAAAGTGTTGGCAGGCCATCGTCATTGCTGACTTAAACTATCTGACATCTGCTTTATGATTGAAAATGTTCATTTTCTCTCTGACTCCTGGGTCTCTCTCTCTCAATTGATTACAAACTAAGACAACAAAAGAAGGGTGGTTTTTATAGTGGTTTCCTTCACTTAAAAAGTCCCCTTTCGCTTTAAAAGTGATATAAATGTTCTTGGATAATTTCTTCTAGTACTTCTTTGCCTTATATTTTTTACTCTCGACTTTTTATTTCAGAGTAGCTGATATTGCTGTCGGATTTCTCTGTTTGTAAGTAAGGCACGCCATCCAGGAAAAAGGGAGCAGACCCTGTTAGCCCCTCATGTATCTTGGTGGAGAGAGGGCTGTTCTTCCCTTATTCCCACTAACTTTATTTTCCAGGGTCTGAGCTCAGCACTGATAAACACTGGTTTGTTATCAGACAGAATTTTTAACTTTGATTTTTGAAGCATTTGACACTCATTCTGTTTTGACATGGCCACTGTTTCTTATTCCCGTTGACTCTGTTCTTTGAGAATCATGTTCCTGTCTTTTCTACGTCAGTACACCTTATATCTTGGACATTTTGACTCCAATTTTAGCCAAAATGTATTGACTTTGTTTGAACTTAATCTCAGAGTTCCAAATTTTCATTTCTAAGATCCTGTTAAGGTCACATTGATTTTCCCTCCACCAAATGCTATCACCCATTGCTGTTTGTGGGCCAAGTGGTCACAAGCCTTGTATGTATGTAAGTTTCCTTACTTATTAAATCTGCCAAAAAAAAAAAAAATCAGAGGAGGAAATAAAACAATCAAAAGCAGAACTGGGTTCAAATCTTATTTTTTTCTTTTTTGCCAGCTGTGAAAACAGCCATGCTAACCTTTAAGACCAAGTTTCCTTCTCTATAAAATGGTGATAATAATAAATGTTTTCTCAAAAAAATGAAATAATGTTTGCAGGGTACCTAGCACAGTGCTTGGAGATGACAAAAGTTTGACAAATATTGGTTAAATGTGTGTTTTATTCTGTTTCCTTCTCTTCTACATTGGGTGTGATGTGAAGTATAATCTTTTGGCATGTTCATAGATAAATGATTTCAATGTACTTTTCATGTATCACTTGGAAAAAATAGTCTGTCTTATTCTCTTCTGTGAACCATTAAAAGGAACAAACAAACCATGACTCTTCCAAGGATTCTGTTAGAAATAGTTGAATCCTGATTGTCAGATCTCAGAAGGTGTGTGATCTAAAGTCATCAATTCTCTCAGCACCTTTGCTCAATTTCCTTTTCTTAGATCATCCTTTGCTGACTTCCCCACCCTGCTTCATCTCAGCATTGTGCCTGGAAAACTGCTTTTGAGACCCAGTTTTAGCAGCATCTCTATACAGCTATTCATTCTTTCTTCCCTCAGTTAGATGGGCTACTTTCTCCTCTGTGCCCCCTTGGTACTCCACCCATGTGTCTCACATAGAACCTGATATGGTCTAAGGTCCTTATGTGTTCTTGTAATCTTTCTTTCTCTTTGGTGCTCCAAGACCCAGCACAGCATCTGGCATATAGTAAATGTTAAATAAATGTCTGTTGAAGGTATGAGTAATGATTGGCGAAAGAGAGTAGTTATAATGAATGTCATTGCCCCAGAAAAGGGCCTATATGCTGTCTATGGAGGGCTATAGAATGCTAAATTGGGCTTTCAAATAAGGGTTTCAACACCTGCTTCCTTGTTTCCTGCAGAGATAATCATGCGGCTGAGTAAGGGTGAGAGGTGACTGGAATATTTGCGGAACCAAAATGCTTCAGCTAAAGTCTGAAATGGCTGCTTGTTTTCATAAACTGCTTGGGATAATTTGTGTAATACACACTGTGCTCTGGTGGTAGTCCAAGAGTGGGTGTGTAACCTCATGTGTATATTTTCCCCCCGGGGATGATAAGTGAATATTAAATTTGATTCATTGAAAAGGCCTTGGAAACAACATTTCTTTGAAACTTAAAACCCGTAATATGTTTTCTTAGTATTTTGTATAGTTTAGATGTGCATCATTTCAATGTTATGTCTCATTTTAAAATTAAGGGAAATGGGAGGTAAGCACACAGTGTAAATGTGTATATATATATATACATATATATATGTATATGTATATATGTGTATATATACATATATATATATGTCTTACTGTTAAAGTGTACAGCTGAAACTTAGATGTCGTTAACCAATGTCACCATAAAAAATAAATTAATTAAAAAATAAAATGAAGGGAAGCAACTGATTGAATAAATAAATAAATTGGAAAGAAGAGGAAAATCTTTCTTACAGTCTAATTTCTGGATACCTCCTTCCCCAAATAATATGCATAGACATTTTCTTCTCCAAAATGTTCTCACCTACTACTTGAATGTGAGTTAGATTTAGTGAGCCTCTTCCAAAGATTAAATAAAGGAAAGGGAACATACCAAACCTAGGGAGGAGAAACTTGGTAAGTCAAATACGACTTTAACTAAGGATGAAGGCTAATGTCACTTCTGCCATCACGTGGGTATCAGGTACTCCAGATATGAAGTGAGGAGAAAGATACTTCCACCTCTGTTATTTCTTCTAAAAACCCATAATCTTAGTCTAATCTTGATAAGAAATGAGAGAAACTTTCATTGGAAGACATGCTATAGGATATCTGATTAATACACAAGACAGTCAAAGTCATGAAAAATGAGGAAAGACTGAGAAACTGTCATGGATCAGGGTAATTGGGGAGACATGCAATGCATTGTGGTACCACATTGGATTCTGAAACAGAGAGAGGACAGTAATGCAAAAACGAGTAGAATCTAAAGTCTAGAGGTTAGTTAACAGCAATCTATCAATGTCAGTTTCTTAGTTTTGACAAATGTACCATAGTAATGTGAGATGGGGAATCTTGGCAAGGGGTATATGGGAACTCTCTGAATTACCTTTCCAACTTTCCTGTAAATCTAAAATTATTCCAAAATAGCTTATTTAAAAAATTAAGAGGAGCAGATGTCTCAATCACTCTATTTCTTTTTAAAACCCATAGTCAAATGATAGGAACACCATAAATGTAGACAGGAAAAGTGAGCTTTGTGAATTGCTTCTTACTGGGAAATTCCTGCTGTATTACAAATTAACTCCTATTGTACCAAAAACTTTTCAAGGGAAAGTATTTAATTAGGAAAAAATGGAAAGGGAATATGCATATTTTGCAGGTTTCTCAATCTATACTGGCTTGTTCACAAGGTAAAGGTAAATTTCTTTCATGTGGTAAGGCTCAAGAAGACAAGAATTGGTAGATCTTTCCAGCCTTTAAGAGCATTGTCACCCTGCTTTTGGAAAAGCTTTTGTAATTACTTTCTTAGATCTAACAATTAAGGCTTTGATAATCTGTGAGGACGATGGGTTAAATAACCTCTTTATTAGTTAACAAGTATAATATATTTTTCAGCAAACATTAACTTTTTTTATATTCAATGTAGAAAAAGAAAAGAATGATAGACAATTTTCTGGCAATTTACCAAGGCTTGTGAAAAGAAAAGGTGAATTTTCTTGTGTGCAGACTAAAAATACACTTTGTCCAAATCACCATTCTCAAGCTGTGATTAGGCAGATAATGAACTTTTACAATGTTTACCTCTTTGATTTTTTCATTTGCAGTCCAGCATCAGCTCAGTGTACATATCAGTTTTCATCCTTAAACGTGCGTGAAGCCGAACTGGAGGTTTTTGCAGAGCTCTAATTGCTCTATGATTTGATGTTACTGTGCAGTGAAGCCGTGCTAGTTAATTGTTTTCCTGACTGGATTTCCATCTTCCTCCCCCCGCCCTCATTCTGCCTGGAGGAGCCTATAAAGCAAAAAACAAACAAACAAAAATATCTCAGAAGACCATCTTTCATTTTCAGAAGCATCATTTGCAATGGGTAGCAGCCTCGTCATAATATGGGTGATAATGATGACGGATAATTGTAATCCTTAAGTGGTTTCAGCTTATGGTTATTAGGGAAGGGAGCAAAGTGAGAATGGGTGTGTGGGAGAAAAATATGGTTTACTTTGCTTTAATTGCCTTTTCCAGCATTTCAAACAATAGAATGAGAAAGTCATCTCTTTGCATCTCTGGCTGGATTCTATTTTAGTGTTGTTCTGTGGCAGTGGATTACAGTCTGTTAGTACATCATGCGAGAAGCAGCATTACTACTGGAGGAAAATTCATGGAAACAAATGAGATATTTGATTAACCACTTTAAATAGTGATCGATTTTTATGGCTTCCTATACACTGCCTTTTCCATATTAATCCATAGCTCAGGTGATGTATAAACAACAGCTTTCTGTAATAAATAATTGCATTATATAATGCTAGTTAAATTTAGAAATTGCTATTTTATTGCATTTCTCACTCATAAAACGTAGTGCCAAATAGTAATTGAGATTAAGTTAGAATCTTATAATGCTTTGCCTCACAAGCCAATCCAGGAATTGCTTCTCTCTGAAGACCCATAGAAAAAGGTCCCCTGAATAATAACGGATGACTAAGAAAGACCAGGATAGTGAGCCAGGGAAGGGGCAGAAAAGAAAAAGGGTCTAAATGAGCTTGAAGTGATGGAGGGGAAAAAGATAATAAAAAGCCTTATGTGACAGGCTGCCTCTTTTGGATCCCAGTAAACCATTTTAATAGAAATGTTTGGGAGGCAGAAAAGAGCCAATTGAGAAGGCTGAGAAGTAGGCCCTGTGTCCTCAGGAGAGCAAAATGTCTCAACAACAAGATGGGGTGGTGTTATTATGAAAAAACAAAATGTACTGTTTTTCTCTCCCTGGTGTTTCTGAAGCCCTCGGCTTGACAGTAGAATGTGGGCTCCAGTTAGCTCCAGTCTCTTCAGGAGCATCACTGGCTGCTTTGGGACTAAATGTCTACTGGCTATGAATCAACTATCTCCTTGCTTCTCATCCTCAAGGATAAGTGAATCCCTCCATTCCTTAGATAATTCCATCATCATCTGCAAGAAAAATGATCTCCCGGGTGACTAGAAGCAGATGGGGTAAAATGGAGCTGTATTCCATTAGTTTTATAATTGGAAGGTGTACCCTCGTCCCAATGTAGAGAGTATCAACAGTATTCCTTGCAGCACAGCTAACTGAAAGGGCTATACTTTCTGTTGAAAAATATGTAGTGACTATTCTGAACTTTCTTTACAAATCCCAATAATGTACTTTCAAAATTGTAGCTCAAAATATAATTTGGAAGGTAAAACTCACATAGAAAGGGAAAGAATCAAATAAAGTCCAATTGGTAGAGAAGGGAAGTGAAACCTGGAGCGGCTTCTTCAAAACTGTTTAAGTTGTGTGGTCTTAGAAGAATTGTTCCTTTGTTCTTGGGGTTATCTGAAAGTATTTTTATTATTTATTTATTTAGGTTACATTGATCTTAACAAAATCCAATAAATTTCAAATCTAAAATTCAACAGTAAGTCATATATATATTGCATTGTGCGTTCACTGCTGAAGGTGTTTCTTAAGCCAACCAGAGGAATGTGAGAACTCCAATATCAGCTCAAAACTACTATGGCTAGTTGTGTCTACAATTTTCCTTTTCTTCTCCCCAGCCTTGAATGAACACTCTCACATTTTGCCCTTAATTGAATTTTACCTCCTTTTCAAGGTCAGCTCAAATTCTAACCCTGCTTCAATGAGCCCCACTCTCACTGCTCTCTATATATTTTTTTAACTTTCATTACTAATGCCAAATGCTTTGATTATAAGGATTCTTTGATTTTTTTTTTTTTTTTTTTATTAAGTGGCTTGTCTTTCCAACTAAAGAGTAAGTCCTTTGAGGGCAGTGATCAGATCATGGTTTCTTTTGTGGTTTCACCAATTAACTTGTCACAGTAATGTGCTCATGGGTGATTATTAACAAATACTTGTTAATAAGTTGATTGATTCAGAAACATGAAGCTCTTATCCAGGTATTTCCAATATAGCATAGGGAATTTTTCTTTTCTTTTTTCTTTTCTTTATTATTTATTTTTTAAAAAGTTTATTGGGGTAACATTGGTTGATACAATTATATAATTTTCAGATATACATTATAATTTGACCTCTGTATATTCTATAGTGTGATTACCACCCAAAGTCCAGTTTCCTTCAGCTATCATATATTTGATCCCCTTTGCCCACTTCACCATTCCCCTACCTCCCCTATATTTGACCCCTTTTAACCCATCTATCCCTCCACTCCTTCCTACCCCTCCCCTCTGATAAGCACTTATCTATTGTCCATGTCCATGGGTCTCTGTTTGTTTGTCCTGTTCATTTGTTGCTTTTAGGTTTATATCTCACATATAAGTGCTATCGTGATTTTCTACTTCTTCAGTCTGGCTTATTTTGCTTAGTGTGATTATCTAGAGGTCTATCCATGTTGTCACAAATGGCTGTATTTCGTCTCTTCTTACAGCTGAGTAATATTCCATTGTATGTATGTGCCACAGCTTCTTTAGCCAATCATCTATCATAGGACACTTCCATTGCTTCCATGTCCTGGCCACTATGAATAATGCTGCTTTGAGCATCGGTGTGCAAATACCTTTTCAGATATGGGGTTTCAAGTCTTTGGGGTAAATACCCAGTAGTGGGATTGCTGGATTATATGGTAGATTAATTTTACTTTCTTGAAGAACCTCCATACTGTTTTCCATTGCAGTCCCACCAGTCCCAATGTATGAGGGTTCTTTTTTCTCTGCATCCTCTCCAACATTTGTTATTACTTGTCCTATTCTAACAGGTATAGGATGGTACCTTATTGTAGTTTCAATTTTCCTAATAGCTAGCAATGTTGAGCATCCTTTCAAATATTTGTTGCCATTTGTATGTCCTCTAGGGAGAAATGTCTGTCTAGGTCCTCTGCTCATTTTTTGATGAGATTGTTTCATTTTGTTGTTATTGAGTTGTATGAGTTCTTTGTATGTTTTGGATAATAGGCCCTTATCGGAGGCATTGCTTGCAAATATGTTTTCCCGTTTATATGGTTGTCTCTTTATCTTGTTAATGGTTTCTTTTGCTGAGCAGAGGCTTTTTAGTTTGACATAGTCCTATTCATTTACTTTTGCTTTTACTTCTCTTGCCTTTCAGGTCAAATTCATAAAATCCTCTTCAAGTCCAAGGTCCTTGAGTTTAGTTCCTATGTTTTCTTCTATGCATTTCAGTGTTTCAGGTCTTATATTCAGGTCCTTAATCCATTTTGAGTTAATTTTGATGTGTGGTGATAGACAACAGTTTAGTTTAATTTCTTTTTTCTTTTAAATTGAAGATCTAATTGTTTTTATTAAGTGATTTATGAATCGAGCAGCATCCCATCTAGAAAGAGGAAGGGTGCTCCCAGCACAGATAGTTTTCTTATGGCAGGTATAATCATTTAGGAAAAGTACTAGAATGATTATTTATCATTAAGCTTTAGATCACTGCCCAGGCATGGGGTAACATACTTACTCAGTCTGTCACTCAGGATCCAACAAGGGGGGAACCTTGAACATAGAATTTAGACTGCATTCGCTTCCAGAGTCTGAGTAAGGCCCTAACCAGACCTTCTCTCATATAATTCCTCTTCAGCCAAATTTATCTTCCTTTTGGATGTCCTTCTCCTCTTGATTGTTTGGAACAGACTAATCGACCTGGAATTTCTAGGGTTGTATTGTCAGATCAACAGCTAAAGATTTGAATGACAAATAGGGATAACTATGGGAACATTTAGGGCGTTCTCAAAGTAAAATCACTTAATGATTTGTAGATCTGAGATAAACTTGATACCTAAAAGCATAATTATGATTTGGAGCTATAAATTACAAACCAGTGAGGCAAACCAATGCAAAAACATGGCTTAGTCTTGCAGTATACATAATCATGTCTCATAAGACACTACAACCTGAAATGATGCACCCAAGAGTGTGTGGATTACATTAATAGAAATCTCAGGTTTAAGCCTTTACCAGCATCATGACTGGAAACCTGGTCCTCCAAATTCTCCTTTTCTCATTGGCAGCCTTTCCAGGGTGGTCCAAATGTTTTTGGAGGGAGCATTAATGTTCCCCTTTGCTGACATGAGGTTATCATTCACCATTTCCACTTATACCAGGGCTTTGCTAGTTGCTGTGTTGCTACTGCCTCTATCAATTAAAGGGTTCCCATAGGCACTGCTTTGTTGATCAAGTTCGGGCTTTCCTCAGATTTGGGATTCAGGGACTTGAATACGTGTCATGTATCTCTTCCATTTCATTAAAAAAGACTACTGCTTGATTGACTATTACTCATTTATTTATTCATTAATTTAGCACCTCATTCTATATGAGATTAAAGGCAGTGTACTAAATGAAGGAAAGGGTAAAATAAATGGCTGTGGAAATCAGGACTGAAAAATGAATATAGGTAGGAAACTAATAAAACCTGGAGTGAACATAGTATACTAAAAGGCATGTTATAAGTATATGGTCCTGGAGAGTTTCTGGACAGGGGATACAAATCTGTCCTAACAATTCCCAGCAGCCACCGCAAAGATCAAACCAAATAGGAACAGATTTTACTCTGTTTCTATTTGTAAATATATTGACTAGGAGAATACAGCTTCTCCTGATATGGAGAGTAACAGGAAACGTTTCCCTATGAGTCTGGGTGAGAGGATATTGTGTCAAGGTAGTGGATGATGCCTTCAACAACATCTTTGTGTTAGATTTGTTTTGTCCTTCAAAGTAATGTTCTTCATTGCCAAACTGAAGGCTGTGCAGATTACTAGTGTTCTTGCTTGATCCAAGGATGAAATTTGAAATGTCTGGGGGAACTGACAGACAGCATATTCTTCAGACACCCTTCTATCAATATTAGTTTGGATAAGTGCTTCCTACCTGTCTTAACTGCTAAGAGAGAGTCTAGTCAGTGATTAAGCATGCAGGCTCTGGAATCAGACTCCCTGGGTTCAAGTCCCAGCTGTATTACTATAACTATCAGTTTCTTTATCATGAGAAGAGGATAATACATTCTTTGTAGGTATGTTATCAGTATAAAATGAGATAATGTGTGATATGTGTTGAGCATTGGGAATACTCAGTGAACATGAGCCATTACAAGTAGACCCCGAACAGAGTGGCTTTACAGTGTCAGTGCCTTTCAGGGAGATGTATCCACCCTTTCTATTCGCCTCTCTTTTCTCCCTTAGGTATAGGGAAAGAACCAGAATGCCACCATAAAGCACTGACCTCTCTTGTTGACTTCCAAACGTGGTCCCTAGAATGAGCTCATGGTCCTTGACCCTTTATCCCCTCAGAATGGACACCTCCATTTGGCACCCATAGCAACCTGTATCCCTCCCTGTTTCGAGACTTTTTCAGACCTGAATTTTTCAGTTCTAACATGTCATTCTACACATGGGCTTGGAGAATTCTGCTAGAGATATGGTTGTTTTCCCACTGACTTTTATTCCTGTTCTCTTCTCAATGCTTGCTTTCAAAGCACTACATTGCAAACTCAGAGAGTTTTCCTTAGGAGAAGAAAGATATATTCTAGTTTACTTAGTGAATTTATAAAACCAAAAAGGATAAGGATGCATTGAATATGAACTATTCTTGGAAAGCTAGAGCTGCAGGCCCCCATTATTGTTGTTAAAAGAAGCCTAACTTTCCATTTCAGGTAGCAGACAAATGGGCCTCACCAAGGAGAGTGGTGGCCTGGGAATGTAGATTAGTTCAAGAAAATAAAGCCAATGCTGGTATTTTCATGAAATTGCAGATGATCCTAATAATGCTCATTAACTTTGAAAAAGAAGAGATATTATTTTTCTTATTGTTGCTCATTATTTTTATTTATTTTTTTTTAGTTGAAGATAAATTTGAAGTTTGGATCAGATGACTTGAGTGTAAGATTTGACTTTTTCATATTTTTTGAAGTTGTGTTACTTCAAGAAGATAACTGTGTTCCCAAGGCCTCATTTTCCTCATCTGTGAAAAGAGTTGAACTTTAGTAGATTTTGTTGATTCCAAAATGTTATGATTTGTTATGATTTTTATGATGACCTGGAGTAAACACATACACACTCCTATAAAGCATTTCTTGTTGACCCCTTTTAAGTTCAGAAAAAGGCCCCGGATACGAACTGCCTGTAGGGAAATTTCCACCTTTAGCCTGGAAATGTTTGCTATGCAATTTCTTACAATATTAAGTTCTTTGGGACCATAAGAAGGCTATTGAATTTCTTCGAGCCTTAATCTGCTATAGCTATAAGACACTGTGTTTTTATTCCCATACCTGTATTACAATCTTAATGTTTTCTGAATGAAAAAATTAACTTTATTTTATTTGTTAATGTAAATGTTAAGTAGGATTCACTTAGTAGGCTATGCACACAGTTCTACTCCTCACACCTGATCCTCCCCCTGCCCCCTCCACACACACACACACACACACACACACACACACACACACACACACACACACACACCTCTTTCACCCTGTGGACCGAGGCACTGGAATTGCATTATTTGTTTTTTGGTTTAGGAGTTTCTCTTTCTTTGGACTGTTCTTTAACCAGTCACACCTTGATCTTTTAATTTTTCTCCCTTTCAGAGTGTTCTTATTCACCCACGGGTCCAATTACATGTGCATGGCACTCTTCCAAAGTACCCCTATTTGCTGGCATGTCCAGCCAACACTGTATTGAGCAGAGAGGCAGCATTTGCTGACTCAGAAACCCAGCTCCCAGACTTGAAATTTTATATTGAATAGACCCAAAAGTTCTAAGGGCCATAAAAGTCTTAAATTAAAACACTCTCAAAAGAGGCAATCCAAGGAGCAGCTCATTCTTTAATTTGATTGAGAAGTGATCACCAATGTTTGAATAGGTTTGCTCATGTTGGTTTGTGAAATGCAATAAACTCACCAAATCGTGATTGTATGGTTTTTGCCTACCTTGAGCTGACACCTTAAAAAACAGAATTCTCAGTAGTAACTTTATATTATATGTCTGGTTTTATTTTTTAAAGAAGCTATCTATTTAAAAAATATTTTTTTCTCTACTCAGTCTTTTTCTCAATGATAAGATTAAGGTGAAAAAAATAGTTACACTTGAACATAATATTTCCTAGAGGCAGCTGGTTGCCAATTAAGTAGGAATATTGTAAAATAGCAGGTGGATATTTACCCACAAACAACAGGGAACTGAGGAGCAGAGAAAGGCCTCAGGAAAGAAGTTGTTATTGTCAATAAACCAATGATTAGCAACTTGAGTTGTCTTCATGCAATGATTTTATCCCCATATTTAGCTGAAAAGATCTGACCTGTCCTTTTCCAACTTATATTATAAAATACTCATGTCTTTGCTCATACTTTGGATGCTTTGGACTGGCTTTTGGGTTGGGACATCTCTGATGTGTACATCCTTCACTAGTCCCATGTTACCTTTACTCTGATCCTTCTCTGATTCCCCAGGCAGAGTTTGTCATTTACTCTCTTTGTTTCCTCACTTTGCACTTATTTCTATCGTGGCATGTGGTAATTATTTGTTTATGTGTCTGTTTCCCCAATTGTTATGTTTTCAGGGGTAGAGAATCTGGCAAATGCAAGATTCTTAATAAATGTTTGTTGGATGCTTGAATCAACATATGGATAAATGAATGAATGATGGAAGAGTGAGCTAGCTCCTCATTAGCAGTCACCTTTCTGAGTCACTGTCTATCACCACGGGGATGCTCAAAAATCTTGTGCTAGGATGATCACCCTCACTCAGCATAGTCAAAGTACTGCTCTGTCCCATGTTCCACAGTGAGGCTTAAGGCTCTACTTGCAAACCATAATTGATATATTCTTACAGATTTTTTCAAAGAGAGGAGAGGGTGAATTTTCCATCCTCATTTAGCAATCCATGGAGCATGGCCAGCTGGCTTGTCACAACTACAATGATGCTTGGCCACATCTGCACTGTGACTTGGGGCAGAACATTCACAGAAGCTACTCACCTTGAGTTTCACATCGCAAGGAGACTTTGAGCTGTTGGGCCATGGATAAGGAAGGTTGCTTTGGGAAAAGAAAGAGTTGCGTTTTCCAGCTGCCCCAAAAGAAGTTTGAAGTTTGTGATTAACATAGTACCTAAAAGACACTTATTAAATATTTTAGAGATGAATCAACCCCAATGCCAGATAAATGACCTCAGTCTATACCAAATCAAACTTTCATTCTCTCCCACATAGTACTTCAGGCATCGTATTGCCCTTTGCTGACTATTTATTTATTTATTTATTTATTTAGCTGCTGTTGTTAACTGAAAACAAATCAAAACAAAACAAAAACACTGGTCCCAACTTGCTCTGAGATAATATAGATTCCAATGGTTATTGATATTGGGTAATGAGGTGATCAGGGGGAGCCTGACTTTGCTGTGTAATTTCTCCTAGGTCACATTTCCTTGAGAATTTGTTTGGACTCTGCTTTTGGATAGGTAAATCTTAGAACAGTTTAGCTTTAGGCCTTTGAATGGGTTTAGAGAATAAGTGATACCGAGAGATCGCTGTTTTTTGTCTGGTTTCTCATAGATAAACATAATGTGCAGATAAGTAGGAAACACAGAGGAGGCATTGCCAACACAAAGCAGGCTTAGCATGAGTCTCGGGATAGCTTTAAATTTTGGAACAGCAGTTCTGCTCAGAGTTATATTTTCTATGGAAAAAGCCTTGTCCAAACATGAGTGTCTTCTGACTGTTTTCAACTCAAGGTTTAGGAGTTTTCTTGAAATTTGATTTTTTTTAAAGGAAGTCCTCTTTATTGTTTGATGAGAATAGCACATTTAACTAAAAACTCCAAAACTTGTCTTATTTGTGTTAGGCCTTTAAGGCCACCGAATGAGAAGGGAAAACGGTGCCTTAGGATAAATGACTATATAGATTTTCCCATGAGGTTGACGTATTTGTTAACTGATTGGCTCATTTATTGAGAACCTATGTACAAAGTACTAGTCAGGAAATGAGCATAAAGAGAGGCTGGACTTAGACTTTACTCTCAAGGAGCCTATTGTTTAGTATAGCAGGCAGGGCATAGATGTAGATGGCTATTTTAACAAGGGCCAAAGACACAGGTATAAAGTCCCATGGAGTTACAGAGAGAGATGGCAAGGCTGTCTGTTAGGAATAACAGGGATGGACCATGGAAAATGGGGGCCTTGAAGGATGGGTAGAAATGGTGGGAAGGATGGTCCATGACAGAGGGGGAAAGCAAGGAATTGTGTTTCCATTGGGGTTGAGTACAGAAAGACTGAAAGAGAATCTGAGGGACATGAGATTAGAACCACTAGATTAAGTCTCCTCAAAGCCCATCCCATTTCTGTCCTCTTAGTTATAAAAGAAAATAAGTTTTCTTTTTTGTAGGCCAGTTTGAGTTGAGATTTTCATTAGTCATAATGGAAATTATCTTAATTGATGATAAAATTTTATTAGAAAAAGGAATTGAAGCCAGACTGTTGAGGAATTTAGACAATATTTCAAAGGCAATATGGAGCCATTTAAGGTTTTTCAGCTGAGGAATGAAGTAATGAAAACTTTAAGATGATTAATCTGGCAGATGTGTATAGAATGGCTTAGAGGATGGAAGAGGAAATCCACAAGGAGGTGGTACACTCCCTATAGTACAAATCTCCATGCACACGAAAAATGTATCCACAAGTGGAATTATGGTAATTAGGGAATCTAGTGTTCATCTTAATGTCAATTGAAATTTTGAATGTTAAAATGTAAAATGAATTTTTGTATAGGCTCAGAAGAAATCCTAGATCAGCAAGCTCCCATTTGGTCCTTGAATTGATTTGCATCACTTGAATTGGTGCAGTTGCTGTTCTCCCTATTCTAATTTGATCAATATATTCTTAGTTACCTTATGTGAGGTTGAAAGGATGATCTATGCCCACAGGCACTTCTGTGTAATAGGCATTCTTTCCTCAACCAGTGGTTTGGAATTTACAGAAGTTTCTAGCTAGACCTCTAATACTGGTGGTATTCATCAATGAATATTCACAAATGTTTTGAAAACAAACAATAAATCACAAAGTATCTGACTACTGGGACTTGATTTTACTACTTATTCTGTGACCTTGAAAAAATGAATTCATTTTCTTAAGGCTCAGTTTTGTCAGCTGTAAAATAGATATGAAATAATGTCCACTTAAAGGGTTGTTGCGAGGATTAATGAGATGATATAAGTAAATAGATATTAACCTCCAAAAAATTTAGTTGTGTTTGTAATTGCTACTTATTTTAATTACCAAGGGACCTGAAATTAGAGATTAAACGTCTGTTCCCTCAGGAGGCATGAGATCTATTAGACTGTCTAGATTGGTAGTTTTCTTTCTGCATCTGAAACCAATTTAATAGTCACTGAGGAAACAAACATTTCATATCAAATTTTGAAAGGGTAAACAAAAGAAGTGGGCAATCATAAAGATACTTTCTGGAATATTTAAAATTCAAAGGACTTTGATCTTTAACTTTTGTTGACTCAGATATGACATGAAAGAAAAATTCTTGAGATTAAGAAAAAAATTGAACTAATGAACTGGAATAAGGAAATTATGGTCTTTGAAGAGTGACAATTAAAAAAATGTTAAATTTTGATAATATCTGTGAATGTGCTTTGCGGTTATCTGTTGGAAACCAATACACTACATCCCCCTTTGTTTGTTTTAATCTAATTTTAACCTAACAAGTTTTAAAAGTAATATTTTCTATTTAAATCTGAGAAGGAAGTAAAAGACTGAGATCTTTCCTGTCTGAGCTCTCTTGAAGACTTTCCCAATAATGCCTAACCCCAAGAACTTAGGCTTGTCCAGTCTTGCTTTATATTTAGACTTTTTATTTTGATGTAATTTTAGACATAGAAAAATTGCAAAAATAGTACAGAGAGTTTCCATATACTTTTTACTCAGCTTCCTCTATTGTTAATATCTTATACAGCCATTTGACAATGATCAAAACTAAGAAATTAATATTAGGACAATTCTACTAGCTAACCTACTGATTTTATTTGCATTTCCCCAGTTCCTCCATTAGTGTCCTTTAGTTGTTCTAGAAGCTAATCCAAATTTCACATTACACTTAGTGTCTTGTCTAGTTGGTCTCTTCTAGTCTTTGACAGCCTCTTGGCCTTTCTTGTCTTTCATGACCTTGGCACTTTTGAGGTGATTGGTCAGGTATTTTATAGACTGTTGTTCAATTTGAATTTGTCTGACGTGTTCTGATGGTGAGATGGCAGTTTTGCTTTTTTTGGCAATGATACTACAAAAGTGACATTGGCTTCTCATGCAGGGCATTGTATCAGGGGTTCACAATGTTGATGTGTCTCATTGCTAATAAAGTTGTTAAACTTGATCCAGACTTCTCCATTGTAAAGCTGCTATTTTCCCCATAGTAATCGATAACTATCTTAAGGGAAAAGCTTTGAGACGATATACATACTCTTCTCAAACTGTCACCCATGAATTTTAGCATCCATCAGTGGGTCTTGCCCGCAGCAGTGATTTCTGTGGTGTTCTGACAGTGATTTTCTATTCCCCTCACCCCTTATACGTTATTAATTAGAATTCTTATGTGAGGGATCATCTTGATATTGCTAATTACATGTTAAAATTTACCTGTGACTTCACGAGCAGACTTTATACTTTAAGACTGATATTACCATGAGGTATTTTTCTTTTGCTTATTCCAAACACAATGCAAATTCAATATAAAAAAACAAAGATAATGCAGGTTGAAAAATTCATAGTCTCACTTAGAGATAACCATCTTAATATCTTAGAATCTATTTTTCCATATACTTTTCTATGTGTATATATGTGTATGCAAATAAAAAACGGATAATACTGTGTGTACTTGTTTGTAAACCTGCTTTTCTGGGTTAATGATGCATTGTAAACATCATTCTATAGCAATAGGTACATTTCGATAACATTTCTTAAGGACAGCCTAATATTCACTATATGGATGTGTCATAATTTAATGAATCATTTATTATTAGATATTTTCATTGCATTTAGCTTTTCCCTTTTGCAAAGAATGATGTTATGACAAACCTTGACCATTATCTTTATGTGTGAAAACGGCATGGATGAAAGAAAGCAGCAACACTGCTGAGCATTTACACTCTTGAGCTCATTTCATCCTCATGATGGCCTTGTCGATTGCTCTTACTATTACCCCCATTTCACATCCTAGGAAGTTGAAGTTCACATTCAGTAATATGTCCAAAGTTCAATTCAGCTAATTGGTGGAATCAGGACCTGGACTCAGAATCTGTTGAAATCAACTATTGGTTCTTAACCACAATATCACATTGATCTTTTTAAATTACTCTTAAGTAAATTCTTAGAATTGGAATTTCTGGTTAAGAAGAAATGCACATTTTAAATATTTTTGGTACATAGTCTCTAACTGCTTTCTAGAATAGCAGCTCAAGTTTACATTCTACTCCCAGTGCAGGGGTGGGTGAGTGTGCTCATTTCCCTGATATGATGTTGATACAGTGGCTTTTCCACTCACTATGTGCTTACTTCCCAACAAACCCATTGTAAGTTGAAATATTATAAGTTGAAAATGCACTTAATACACCTAACATACCAGACGTCCTAGCTCAGCCTCACCCACCTTAAATGTGCTCACAACACTCACATTACCCTACAGTTGGGCAAAATCGTCTTGCCACTGCTGCCCAGCATCAAAAGAGAGTATCATGTTGCAGATATGGAGGAAAAGATCAAATTTCAAAATTCAAAGTATGGTTTTAACTGAGTGTGTATCATTTTGGCACCATTGTAACATCGAAAAATTGTAAGTCAAAGCATTGTAAGTTGAAGACCATCTGTATTTGGTTTTATAATAAATAAATATTTGTTAAGAAAGGTTTTAAGGGAGGCTGTCTCCCTAGAGGAAATTCTGATGTAGTTTTTCTTGGCTTCTCATACTTCCCCTTGTCTCCCTGATTCAGAATTCCAAGGTTCTAGGGCGTAAAGCACCAAGAAAATAATTGTTGAGTGAGTGAACATATGAATAGATACACCTGCCTCTGCTGGTGGCCTTGGCTTGGCCACTTCCCACTGCAGTGGCTTTGGAAGGAGATCTCAGGAAGTGGTCACCAATCTTGCTCAGGCCTCAGTGAAAGAAAGGACCTTGCCCACGTAAGGAGGGGAGAATAAACAAAGCCCGAGGGACAGCTTTGTCTTTCGCAATCACAAACTCGGATGTGTAAAACTCTAATCTTGATCTTATAATAACTGTAATTTTTGACTCAGCAGAAAGTTTTGAATTTAGTCATTTCCAAGTAAACACAGTCCAATTCAGAATTTGCTCAGCAAATTCAGGTTTAAAATTCAGTCACTTTCAAGTTAAAATTTCCCCTCAGTTCTTTTTCTTCTTCTCCCCTCCTCCTTCCTGGGGTGGCTTCTGTTGTCTTAGATGCCTATGTAACTGCCTTGCTGTTCTTGAGGGAGGACACTGTCTGTCTCTTCATTTCGACTTGTCGTGGACATTTGCCACCCTCCCCTTCCAGATGCACCCTTGGACAGCCCCCCGGGCAATCTGCAGGGCAGTCATGGACTTTCAAGGGCTCACTGTTCAGATGTAATCTCATGTGCACCTCAGTGCTGTGCAAATTGGACTTCATGCTTTCTCTAGACACAAGTTCCTTGTTCCAGCCTTAGCACTAACTGTCAGCATCACTTTACTTAAAGCTTTTTTTTGTCCTCTTTGGAGTTCTTCTTTATAAATACATTTAAAGTCAGAAAAAAATATTTTCTCAAATTACATGCCCCAATTTAGATTCAGAAAAGTCTGTTTATTATCCCTATCTCTGAGATCTAGTTCCATACATTTGGTGGATAGATTTTCTTCTGTGCTGTTTACACAGAAATGCAACCGCACATTTCTCTAACCAGGACTTGTGTTGTCTGCACACATGCTCATTTTGATATGTGAATGCACCCTTGGTGTTTATGGATTTAACATTCCTGGTTCCAACTATTTGCAGATGACCCAGAAGATTTATGATGTGCAGCAATTTGTTCTTCTGCTGTAGCACAGATTTGAATCATGTGCTGTGTGGCTATGGTGGCCCAGGAGTCACTCAGCTGGTGTGTAAACTTAGCTGACTGCCCAGCATCCTTTTCTTGCAGTTCACTATTACATTCCTTTTCATATATTCCAATATTTTCATGCCCATTTTCATAGTTTAGTCTATTTCAGTGAATTTGATGAGAGAAATTTTGTTGTGTGCTATGGCAGAATTTTGAATCTTGGCTTTTGACAGGTACACGTAATCCTTGGGGATAGGTCTAGGGTTGACTGTGCTGCAAGGCTTCCCCTCACTGCCAACACATGCTCCCCTCTTGCCAGAAAGGAAAGTCTGCTTGTAGAAATGCTCCCAGGAATGCAGGAATGCAGGAATGCGGGAGTGGCAACTTGAGCATCCGGGAGAGGTCAGAGATCACTCAACTTCACTTGTGCAAGGTGAATGGCTGCCAGGGAAGCCTGTAGCCTGGACTTCTCCCCTCTGAAAGTGATAAAGTGACCATGTACCTACTTGGGCAGGAAGGTGGGGAGGGCTGGGGTGTGACCCTGTGGACTCTGGCCCCAGCCTACTCTAGCCAACCAGGAGATTCTGTGTAGCCAGGAGTCAAGGCCAGCTTCGGTTTTACTAAGACTCCACCTATGACTCAGTTTTCTAGAATCACACAAGGAGCTTGTTTAAAAATGCAGGTGCTCAAGTCTCATTGAATCGGAATGTCTGGGGATGAGCCCTTGACTTTGTCATTTAAGATATTCCAAGTGATTCTAAATCTGCAGTTAGGTTGATACTCTCTAGGCCAGAAAAATCGTTATTCTTGGCCCTGAAGGGACTGGTGTCATGGCACAGTGACCTTGCAGGCCAGGGGAAATCCACAGCCACATTTTACTTCAGATATTCTAAACAACTCAGATATGACTATATCTTTACATTATTTCCTTCTCTGTGAGGTTAACTTTTATCATTCGTCCCACACTCAGCATAAGGGTTTTTTTTTTTTTCCTCTGAGAAGACTTTGCAGTGACCTTCCCTCCCAGCCACCCATTGGGACCCCTGATTACTGGCTGTTTAGTCCCTTCTGTGTCTCTAAAGCGCCTTGGACACCCTGAATGTTAGCATTTTTCTTGTTGTTACTTGTCTAATACCATTTTTGGACTGTATTTTTCAACTTCCCTCCCCCGGTTCTTCACATGGTTCTGGCACATGCATGCTGTGCACACACATACTTGCTGTGTCTCTTACGTTAAGGATCAAGTTTGGATTATAATGGCCAAGACCTTGGAGGATGTACTAGACAAAAGGAAAGTTTGGGCTACTTCATAGTTAAAAGAAGATGTCTATTTATATCAATGAAAAGGGAAAAGTCTACTTTTTTTGTTGTTGAAATAGAGTCTATTTTTCTTTGCATGAAGTTGTGGAAGCGGTGGCACTCAAACACTAGTTCTCAAACTTGATGGCTCATTTGGGATCACCTGGTGAGTGTTACATACTGTGATGCCCGAGCCCACGGCCCAAATACTCTGATTTCATTGGGTTCGGGACCAGGTGATTCTATGAACAGCAAAGTTTAAGAACCACTCATTCAGCCTCTGTCTGCAGCTGGGAAGTGTCATGGGAATTGCCCATGGAGGTTGTTAATGGGCAGATTCTGCAGGACTGAGGAGAGGCCGCTGTGCTTTCTAGCAAACATTCAGGTTACTCTGATGGGGGTCCTCTTCCAATCAGACTGTGAAAAATCCTGACTTTTCCAAGGCAATGGGCTTGGAAACCATCTTTCACCAGAGCACTCTGATCGCCGAGGGGAAGGCTCGTTTTGTGTGAGTTATCCCAGCCCAGCTTTTCACTCTGCACAATCCAAACATTTCAGCAGATTTACATTGAAGATTTACACATATGCATATGGTTTCTCCCCAGTATTAAATATTTGTTATTTTAAATTATATTTTATATCTCTCTTGCTGAACTGCATATCTCTCTGGGACTAAGACTTTATTTTATTCATTTTGCTTCCTCCCACTTATACTTGGCGCAGTGCCTTGCAACTAATAAGTGCTTAATAAATGTTTGTAGAATGAAGGACTACAAAAACAATTAGGTTTTGTTCTGAATTAGCAGCTTGCCTAATTCAGTTTAAAACAAAAGATGGGGAAGAGAAGAGAATGGGAAGATGATATTAGTGAGAATTCATACCAATTCCTAATATTTTCTGTTAAAAGGGAAAACTTAAAAATGGTTTGAAACAGTTCCTTGAGGCATATATTTTAATTGCCAAATCATTTTTCTTCTCCCCACCCCCATATTTAAAATAGCTGCTCTCTCAGTAGAATATAATTACTGGGGAAGAGCAACACATTCAGAACGCAGATTTTGCTCCACTCTGAAGGCCTGGTTTATTAGAATGCTTCTCGGTGGCCTTATCTCAGGTCTGGAAAACATTCCATGGACCGAAGTTGCTGACATCCTTCTCGTTTTTATAGTCATGACGTTGTTTTGTCTTCTACAATTCTTCCCTGTCTCCACCTCCACAGCTCTGCAGTGAGGAGGGAGGTGGGTGTTCAGGGGCTGGCAGCTCGGGGACTCCTTTCCCCATCCAGTTTGGCTGACCTCCACCCCTCTGATGTTTACCTTCTTTATTTAGATATGTTGTCACAGCAAAACAGGTGGAGGCTATAGGTCTGGGAATTGTCTAGTCCCTTTCTGGATTCTTTGCATAACTTTTCCCTTTTGGTTACATTGTTCCAAGCCCTTACATAGGATAGAATGTGTCTAGCCATGAAGATTTGGGGTCCTGCTGCCCTCTCCCCACTTAGGACAGGATGGAGGAAAAGTCTTGAGAATCTGCTTCCTGCCCCTCAATTGGACACTTGGGTTACTAATAAAGAATGTCATACTCCCTCCTAAACATTGTTAACCACCTTTTTCTCCACATGCACAAAGCAGAGGGCAGCAAACTTTTTCTGTAAAATGCTTTAGACATTGTGGACCATAATGTCTCTGCCATAACTGCTCAACTTTGCCATTGCAGTGAAAGCAACCACAGGTAATACAAGGTGAACACATGGTCATGAGTATTTCAACAAACATTTATGAACACTAGATTTTCGAATTGCATGTAATTTTCATGTGTCACAAAATATTCTACTTTTAATTCTTTTCAACCATTTAAAAAATGTAAAAATCTGTCTTAGCTCCAGGGCCATACAAAACCCAGCAGCAGGCTGGATGTGCTATGTTACGTGCTATGGCAGAAGTTATGAATTCTGTAGCCTATAAAAATGAGGAGGAAGGGATGCGGAAATGGGTTTTACAAAAGAGTAATGTGGTTTTCTTAGTAGACCAATGCATATGGGGTTTGACATACAAAAGCACCTATAGGAATCTGGAAACACAATGGTTTGAGTATTCTAATCTGGAAACAGCCCCTGAACTAAGTCTAGTTCTATAAAGATTTTAGAATGTGATTAGGGTGCATTTCTTAAACCTCCAAATCAAGTATAAATTGCTCTGAGCTCCCCCTCATTTGACTGGTGGAAGTCTCAGTCTTTGATTGCTCTTTTCTTGGAATTACACAGGAAGCTGGGTTTATTTAGTGCTTGTGGGCACAGGAGAGACACTCATCACTAGTCCATGGTGCTGCCTTCTTAGCTATTGCTCTTTCTACTTGGTGCTGGTGTTGGGCTAATCTCCTGGCTCACGAGGGACTTCAGGCAGACATTTGCTCCCCACTGAATACTCAGGGCCCCTGCTGTGCTCTTAGTGTCCTCCTTGAGGCATACTGTGGTTTGGAGTGATGCCTGCAAAAAGGGCCTGTCTCTGTACCATGCATCAACTCCTCTACTCTAATCCAAAGGAGAAAACTTTCCCATCCTAAGGCCCCATAAGTCTTGTCTCCTCAGTGTGTCAGCCTGCTGAATTCCATCTCCAAATCTCATCACCCACGGTATGTTCAGGGGAGATCTCAGAGCGATTTCCCTTCCTCAGCGAAGAACACAGATCCAAGCCATTTAGAAATACAGTGCTCTCCTCTTGGGGGTACTGGGGCTGCTATGGGAGGGATTGGAAAAGGAGATGCTAATATCAGCTAATTTCTTTCACAATAACATATCCTTTTATTTCTTTCTGTACCAGTCCTTACAGGGAAGTGCTCCAGCTGCTCCCTGATTGCATGACTGTTTCTAAGAAGTTAGTTCTTATTGGAGGCAACAGTTAGTATAGGGATAAATGTTGCAGAAACAGTGGATATTCATACTCTATTTGAAGAGCTGTACGAGAATCAGTCTTCTCGAGTGGAATCAATTTTTTTTTTCTTACCCATTGTTCTCTAGAGTGTCATTTGCATATAAAAAAGTAGCTTTGAACCAAATGCTGAAGGGCTTCATATGAAAGAGTCTGGACTATATTTTCTAAGCAATGAAGAGCTTTAGCAGGAAAGCCAAACAAGAGGATTTCTATTTTGGGCAGGTACCTCAGGCAGCAATGTGGACAATGGGCGAGAAGAGGAGTCTGGAGATGGGACCCCGTTGTTTGGCTGCTGTAAGAATTTACACAATCCTGGTTCAGATTCTCTATGCACATACTTGCCTCTCTCTCTAGATCATGGTTTTCCCAAGGGTAGAGATGGTAAGGTTGAATTTTTATTCCCTCCTCCCCAACTCCCAGTCTCAAATATATTCATTTTCACATTTTTTGCAACTTAATAAATATTGGTTGAATTACATTGGCCCCAAATGAGCTCTTAGAATAAATGCACTGAAAAACAGAGAATCTTTATTTTCATATGATTTGCACTGTGGTATTCTACTGGGGGTAGAAGCAGGGATCTTTATTTTGGCAGTAAAACTAATGACAGCTTTGGGTAAACCCTTCTTCCCCTCCCTCTTCTAATAACACTAGAAATTAATTCTCTACTCTGTTTTATAATATATATTCATGACAATAGAATATTATAACCACATTCTCGAGTCATAAATATTATAAACCATATTTTTTACTTGGTATTGCATAGCCACTGTCTTTTGCAACAATTTGGCATGGAATTACAAGTAGTGTGCATTAAATTTCATATGGTCTTTAATTTTTTTTATCTCTTCATTTGCATGCTTATATTTTATAATCATTCATTCTGGTAATAAACCCCACAGGATTTTAAATTGAACTGAAGTCCCAGATGCTTTAAAAGAATTTATGTTGCATAATTGTACTGGTTTGCCTGAAAACAAATGATAATGTATGACTTAAGTATTCTGCCCAGGAAAAGAGTCAAACTCTTCCTTAAAATTTTCTGGCTTCTATTGACTTGTGAGAGAAAGATTTTGAAAACTAAAGTGAGTATAAAGATGACAGAGCAAAGGAAAGAGACACTGTAGTGGCTTTCTGAAGATTTCACTGTCTAGAACCACATACATGTTTCAGGTGAAAATATTTGCAAATGAGCTATAGAGCTTGCTCTCTAGCCAGAGGGGAGCCACTGTATTGACATAAATAACTTATTTATGAGAGGTAAAAGAGAAATTGTACTTCCGTCAGTGGTAACAACCTGAGTGGGCCAAGGTAGGAGAAATATTTAGTACTCAGAGGAAAGTCTTAGGGCTTCAACTTGCTATCTATTGCTGTTTAACAAGTTATACCCAAATGTAGCAGCTGAAAATTATATGTGTGTGTGTGTGTGTGTGTGTATATATATATATATATATATATATATATATATATATATATATATATATATAGTTATTTTTCTGTGGATCAGGAATCTGGGAACAATTTAGCTGAGTGGTTCTGGTCCAAGGTCTTTCATGAGATTACGTACAAGCTATTTGCCAGAGCTGCAGTCTCATCTTAATAATCACCTGGGAAATGATTATTTTCTAACTTCACCCATGTGGTTGTCAATAACTTTATTTTCTTGCTGGCTGTTGGCTAGAGACTTTAGTTCCTCACCACACGAGCTTCTTTATAGGCTACCCAGTACCCTCACGACGTGGCAGCAGGCTTCTCACAGAATGAGTGATCCAGGATGGGGTGGGTGGACACTTAAAGACAGAAGCTGCATTCTTTTAATAACCTACTCTCAGGAATGATCACTTTTGTCATATGCTATTAGTTATCAAGACCAACCCAGGTACAGTGAGGAAGAGAACAACACAACAGTGTGAATATCAGCAGGTGGGCATCATTAGTATTCACCTTAATAGCTATTGATCCCAATGCTGAATTTGGTGGGGGCAGTGACACAGGACCAAAATGGCTTCTAAATCGGGTCCTTGTTTGATGAAGGCCGGAGAAGATAGAAGAGGGCTGGGGAAATGTAAGTGCTCTCAGCTCACTTTTGGTCTCATATCTACCCAAGGTCATATCTCTAAACCTTTTTCTCTGAGCTGTTTCTGGATAACTGCAGAGTAATTAATGGAGAGAGCACTTATTTAGGAGTCAGGAGTCATTAGGGTTTAAGTGTAGTTTGGAGGTACAGGGATGTATAATTAAACACGTGTAGACTTTGGAGTTATTTAATAAGTTTCACTCAAAGCTAGGCCTCAGCTCTTGCTGGTTATGTGATCTTTGGTAAATCATAGGCAAGTCTGATGAGTCTCAGTAACCTTCGATAGGAAATGGGGATAATATTTTGTGTTTTAGGGTAGTTTAAAAGAGTGAATAAAATGTTATTCTTTTGCTTCTTTCCTGTGTGACATGAAGTTGTCATTTCACTTCTCTGGATTGTGTCTCAATGGAGATGACAGCGATGGGGAATTTTACCCAGTGGAGTCACTGACCTGGTCCCTGTGGGACCCAGGCACTGTGGTTCTGAGCTGTAGCTTACCTGGTTATGCACTAGGGGTGTGGGACTAGGCTGGGGCTGAACACATGATCAGATCTGGATTATGGTGAAAATGGGGGTAGATGCAAGGGCAAGGAGAGGTGCTGAGAATTGGGCTTTTTCTCTTGCCTGAAAAATGTTTTTGCTTAGTGCTTAAAGGAAATGTAAGAAAGAAGTATGATTGGTGGTTTTTATATTGTTGGTGTTGCAGAAATAAAGAAGAGAAAATGTCCAGCAAACTACAACAACAACTTGGGCAAGAATAGGGTAAATTTGTTTTTTTGAGAATGCATGCACTTTATTCATGCTTTTAATACTAGACAAAGTTCTTCCAAACAAGAAACAAATACTAACTCAGGTACAAAAATAAAGATGGCAGAGGAAGGGGTTAAGTAAAAAAACTCACGGAATCCAATGGAGTTGGGAATTGAAAGTGAAAAATGAAGCTACTTTCATGGTGTCTGTGGAGTTTGTTTCTCTCCTGAAGTCCTTTTCTTGACCAGTTTTCCCAGCTCACTCATCTTTCATGGGCCTCACCATGACTTCATTAGCCTAAATTTTGTATCATGGCCTCTCAGGCCCACAGTCCACCACAATTATCTTTATGTGATGATAGCTCAGATTTAGAGAGGGGATCATACTGGTAATTGGTTAGAAAATGGGTTGTCTGGCACAGGCCTAGGTGTTCATCCTAGAACCGGTTTCATGGCAGTTTTCTAGAAGGCACTGTGAAAGAGTTAATAAAATTGTATCTAGTACCTCATTTCTCCCTGTAATAGGTGGTGAGTATGCAGAAAGTAGTTAACTGGCTAACTCTTTCATTTGGAAGGTTTATGGCGGGGGAGAGAGTTTCAAAAATTTTGTGTAGAGAAGCAGCTAATAGAATCTCTATTCTCCAAATGTGGGATGAGAAAAGAGAAAGCTTCTTTGTTCTTATACCTCAAGTAATGCAAATTTTGTAAATCAGTAGTTTCCAGACTTTGAGAGTTCACAGAGCAATAAGATTAGGAAAAGAAAAAAGGGACTAACATAAGGTTGTGGACTTTATATTTTGCCAAGTAAAGACACTAAAAATCTCCAACGATTACTACTTTTTTTAAAAATCATTTCATAAAAGACATGTCAGCCCCAAAGGAACACAAAAGGATATCTCACTATTGGAGAGTCCTTAAAACTGAATACATTTAGCTTTCTGGGAAACCAACTGTATTGTTCTTATTTGTTTTCTCTCACTGAATGCAAGCTCTTAAAAAATTTGACTCAGGCCGACACTAGTTGATAGGTTTATGTTTGTTGGCTAACTTGTGTTTTGAGAACTGTTGCTATAGTTTAATAGGAACACATAAGTGATAGAAGGTTAGAGAAAGTCATCTGGCGACAGGATGAGAAAAGTGAGCATTATTTGATCATTTGTTCATTCATTCATTCACTAAACACAAATTTGGTGAGCACCATCAATATATGATTCATAGATATCAAACAACTTCAAGATTACTAATTAGTTTTAGTTAGTTAATTGCTGAACTGGGTAAAATATTATTAATCTTTTTATATACACTTTTTGCCTTTCAAATTGGACAGATAGTGGGAGATTAAACCCAATTTAAACATGTAGAAGCAAGAGTTTAAATTGAATTTTTCAAAAAAGGGGTCATGGCCAAATTAAACCTTCAGGAAGAAGAAGAAGAAAAAAATATCCAAGAAGCTATTGCTATTTAAATTTTAGGAAATTGCTTTTGCCAGTGTCCAAAAGTGTAAGAACCCGAATCATTTTGATTAACTTAAATCTTTAATTTAAAATTTCTTTCAGTTTCTTTTCTTCTTGATAGACATTACTTTTATAAATGCTTACAAGCATTTTTCATTTCAAGGAAGACTGCTTAGATAGCTATGTTTTTCTTCAGAATAATTTTTCTCCTAATTCTTCAAGGCATTGTATCATTTATATGAGTGCTGGAAATTTTTTAATTCTTAAGATTTCTGATCTTGACCAAATTTCATTCAGGTGCTGCTCATCTTTAAATAAAAATGTTTGAAAAAAAAATCTTTATCTCCGTTTAACAGAGGGAAAAAGTAAAGGGAGAGATGTCCCAATTCTCTCAGTTTTTATTAACTTTAAGCAGAAGCATTGCCTGTGGAAAAGGAGATATTTCGATGGCATAAGACTGAGGAGATTAAGTGGCTTTCACACCACCTCGTAGGATGTCATTCACTGAATATCTAGATAACCTGTTTTCCAGGTCCACACTGAGTCATATGCTGCATTTCGTGTCCTCAGTAGCAGTGCTGATCTACTCTGGGCCCCTTCCCCACATAACAGTTCACTTACAGTGCAAGCGATTTGCTCTTTAATGGAGTTGCAGAGTCTGTCAAGTTCATTCCTCTGCCATTCCCATTGCCTCTAGCTTACATTTAACTTCCCTCAGTGTCGATATTGTTAATGTGTTTCTTGGTCATTGCCCCTCCTCCTAAATTCATTGATCAGATAGAAGCATTCATATGAAATTATGTTAGGCTTTAAATTATAAAAATTTCAGTAAAATACAGGAAAGAACATAAATACAAATAAAAACTACCAGTAATTCCATTTCCTAGAGAAAACCACTGTTAACATCTTGGCATATGGCCTTCCCCCCACCCCTCTGCAAAGCAGAAAGAAAATACACGCTATTTAGAAAAACAGTGACTACAGAAGCTTCTGCATTTTAGAGGAGTGGCATAATTCAGTTCAGGTGAGGATTTTATGTTTTCATTTTTTATATAAGCCAGCAATAATTCAGGAATAATTCTGAATTTGGACAATAGAATTCAAATAGCCTTATATTTCAAAAATAAAGTTAAGACTTGAGACATACAGCAAAAAGTAGGTATTAGTCCACAAACAACTTGCAAGAAGTAAAAATTAGCTCTCCATACTAGGGACAAAAAAGGAGAAACGGGAATTCATTCAAATTGCAGTATTGTGTCTATCTGACTACAATATTCTACAACAGCTACCTCTGTTATTGTCATGCCCATTCAGGCTCTAACAATGTTCCTGCTTTTTGGCTCTGCATATTGATATACAGTGTTTTTCATTGTGATCAAGAACTGAGTGGGGTGAGGGGGAAGGAGAGAGATTTAGTGAGCTGTGACATGATTTAGATTTTACATCATAATGTCTCTTTGGTTTGTTGTGTTTTGTTAAAGATGTGTCTGGTATCTATTGTTTTTATTATTTCCAGCTGTCCTAATTATTTCTCTCATTTGATTTTAATTCAGCTTTCAAAGAGAAGCTGGCTTGCCAGGTGGTAATTATTTTTTCTAAATTCTTTGAGTTCTAATTAAAAAAGATGTCCAAAGAAAGTCATTATTTCACCATTTACTTGTAACATGTTTATGACCCCATTAAAGAGGAAAATCACAGGTTTCTAAAGCTGATTTCTGTTGTTGGCACAGCCACTCGAGTCTAAGGAGGTAAGAAATAGACACACATTCTCAAAGGTTGTTCCTACTCTTAAAAGAAAAAAATACTGTGTTCTTAACTAGAAATAAAATGTTCAAGTAATACAAATGGTACATATGAATACACTTAAAAAAAACTAGTCCTAACATTCATTGCTTGCTAATACTTTTAGTTTTCATGAGCCTAGGTTTTCTTTGGGTTACACTTTAATAAGCAACATATTGAGGTTAGTAAAAAGGTGGAATAAAAGACTGGATCTAGGGGCAAGGGAGATATGAGGCCAAGTTTAGTTTT
The DNA here is from genome assembly GCA_030015415.1 of Cynopterus sphinx. Taxonomy (NCBI): domain Eukaryota; kingdom Metazoa; phylum Chordata; class Mammalia; order Chiroptera; family Pteropodidae; genus Cynopterus; species Cynopterus sphinx. The sequence goes on from CM057380.1 coordinate 36,188,928, forward strand.
TTGGAGTTTGATGGGTCGCTTATTTATTTATCTTAGCAAATAAAACAAATAAATGTCTATTCTTTATTGTTAAGTCACATGAGAATCAAAATTTGTTCTGTAGTTTTTCATTGGAAAACTTGGCTCCATCAACCTTTTCCCAAACTTGACTTATTGGCACAAGGAACCTGGGTGACCTCAGTCCCATTTAGAGCCATCTTCCCTATTCTGTAACCTGTGCCTTCCGTGCCCCTTCACCCAATGCCCTTCATCAACTTCCCCAGGCCACCCTGTCTCAATCTAGGTCACTTCCACCTTTTACTCCTTCTGCAAGAGATTTCCAAAGCTGGTTACACAATGTTAAGTGGGTACACTAAGGGGACACAAGTGTCACTTCTTTGAAAGTAAGACTATGGCCTCTCTTTGTGTATTCAAAAGTTTCACAACATCATCAACAGTCTGTGCAATAGTCTATGAACCACTTCTGTTAATCGCTTGGGATGTATCTAAAAATCTATGCCGAACACGTGAAAGAGCAGGTCACATTTCTTAATGCTCTCTGCCTACTTTTCTTAATGCACACATATTAAAATTACTTTTTAATAATTTTATTATTATTAATGATAAAAAGAGGCTCATCACAAGAAGGGCTCATGTGAAGGTAGAGGCCCTTGGACCTTGGTGGCCTCTGTAAATGGGAGCTCCATGCAATGGGATGGGTGCGAAGGTTTAGTAGTTTACATGAAAAATGCCAGTTACAAAGCAGGAATCAATAAATAAGAGTTCTCATTTCTTCCTTCTCTTGGTAAGTATTGTCACCCCAAATTATTTTTTCAGGCTAGGCAAGTGGAAAGGATTTGTAGTTCCTTATGTATGGCAGTGTTGTTATATAACACCCTGCTAGACTTGTTAGAAATAGAAGTGATGATTGAAAAATAACACACAAGGAAAAGTTTTCTAGGAATGCTTAGGCTAAGGTGGCCATTTTATCCCTTTAAAAAAGAACCGTAAGTCTAAAATTATGGACATGACCTTTTATCTTTGAAGAATAGGAGGATAGTTTCTGGAAGGAACAGCACAAAGCATAAACACTGTCCTGGACTCAGAACTATCAAATATATTTTAAAACTGGTCTAGATCTACCTTTCAGTATATGTACCCAACATACATAGAGAGCCACTTTTGTGCCTTGTCGTCACACACAAACCACCCAGATGTATCAGATTCAGGCTTAGCACAACCACACATATCCATGCTTCCTGCTGATTAGAGCCTGGTATAGGCTGCTCCCTCCAGGAGCAGGGGTCAAAGTCAACCACCCCATTTGCTCCCTTTGCTCCATCCTGGCTGAGAATGGCTCCATCCTGATTCGTGGAACCTCTTCTTAACCCTAGGACTGGTAATCCTGCCTGCCTGCCCTCTCTCAGTGGGCACCCAGCTAGTGATTAGGGGGAGGGTCAGAGGTGGGAAATTTCTGTTATTCTCCATTTATGAGAACTTGTCTACACTAAACAACCCCAAAACGTGTTCTCCCTGGCTCCCCAGTTGGTATCATTTGGAAGTGAGGGTTTCATTACCAGAATCTCTGGGATCCTGGCACTGCCATCCAGGAATGCTTCTTAGAGAAGATTTCAGAAGCATAACCTAAATAGAAGTGGTTGTCTAATCCTAAATTTACATGAAAATACAACTCTGTACTCCATTGAGATTGCTAAAATCTCTTTTAAAATGTGTAAAAGTTATTGTAGGCATCTGTGTATGATAATAGCACAATGGCCTTGTGAATAAAAGTCAAGTGTAATTATTTGATAATCACCTAGAGTAGCTTTCCTCGCTCTGTTCCTGCTTAGCTTCTGTTCATCTTCAGGTCTTAGCTATAATGTCCCTTCCTCCAGGAAGCCTTCCCTGGCCCCCTGTACCAGCTAACTTCCCTGTGCAGAATTTATCTTAATTGTTATTAACAACTTTCTGTTGAAGAAACAGTAAAGAGGCTCTAGAATCTTACGGCTCACATTTGAATCTTGGCTCTGTCTTTTACTTGCTTTGTGACATTAGGCAATTTATTTAACCTTTCTGTATCTCTTAGTCTACCCAGTCTGCTATAATAAGGTACCACAGACTAGGTGGCTGAAATAAACATTTATTCCTCATAGTTCTGGAGGTTGGAAGCCCAAGATCAGGATGCCCGCATAATCAGATTCTGGTGAGAACCCTCTTCCCGGTTGCAGACTGCCCACTTCTGCATGTGTCCTCCCATGGTGGAAGCAGCAAGGGAGCTCTCTGGGGTTTCTTTTAGAAGGGCAATAGCACCATTCACACAGGGTCCACCTTCATCACCTAATCACCTCCCAAAGGCCCCACTTGCTAATATCATCGATTTCAACAAATAAAATTTTATTTTTTTGGGGGGGATAAACATTCAGTCTATAGGAATAGTGTTTTATTTTGTCACTCCACTCTGTAATCGTGATTCCCTAACACATGCCAAATGAGACCAAGCTCCCCAGCCTAGATGAAATCACAATCACTAGGTATGGATTCCTTTTTAAGAATTTGACAGTATGAATACAAGATGGCCTGAATTTTCACTGGACATTCTCTTTCTTTTTTTCACTCTTACCGATGACTGACATTTTGATTTTTGTTCTGTTCTTGGCCTCATATTTATTTGTTTTGTTTGCAGATTTTACTTCCCACACCTTTGGAAATGGATTTTGTTATAAGTTGTTATTTTCTTCAGTTACTTTTCCAGGTCTTCTCAAAAATTTTATTTGTTTTAAATAGAATTCTTTCTGCTTTTCTTTTTCTGCTTCTTGACTCCTATTAATCTTCCTACTCAGAGCTCTTGAGCCCAATATACCATCTGCCTCCTCCTATTTTAGACATTTCAAATCTTTTATAGATTCACAGCCTCAGCATGTGAGTTGGAGGGACCATAGGGGCCAAGGCCAGCTCCATCTTTCTTTATAAATGAAAAAATTGAGCCTCAGCAAGGGAAATACTTTGCCCAACATTGGCAGAGTCAGTCAGCAGAGGGGTTAATAACAACTTAATCTGGTGTTGCTGTCCACAGGCCACACCCCCATCAGCTGGCATTGACATCAGTCAACTTAAAATTTGTCTCTAACACATTATAAACCCTCTTTAACTGAGAATACTGACATTTCCTCTAAGAAATCTAAGACTTGTCAGTGTTTCCTGCTATCTTTTTCTTATTTTTTCTTTCTTAAGGAATGTATATATGTTGCTCTTTGAATTTGAATCGGATCTGTAGACCCGAATTGTTTGGTGAAGCCAGGCTGATATTCAGCTAGAAAATAACCAAAACTAATTGTGCAATATTCTGCTCAGACAGTAATGATGCTCCAAATTCCCAAACTAGACAGAAACACTGAGATCCAACATTTGGCTTTTCTGAAATGAATTTTAGATAGTCTTTCCCTGGGCCATTCTCTCAAGGATTGCTTTGATAGTTATATGAGGGGGGGTGGGGAAAGATATGATATTACTGATTTCAACTAGAAGATGGATTAACAATCTGAAGCACTATCAAATCCTATAGCAAGTCAGTTCACAAATGGAGTAAGTTTGCATGTAAAACCTACTGAAATGGGTAAGATATATTTACAAAATGTCATCAGAGTATGCTATGGTATAAAGGCTGGATTGCCTTTATACCCAGGAGACATTACATTGATTAGTCAGCCAAAAATAAGAACTAATAGCATGCCATTAAAACAAAAACAAAAACAAAAACAAAACAAAACAGTGAGGATGTGAAGAAAAAGAGAACATTTTATGTACAAAGTGTAACAACCTTACAAGTCATAGACTGGTAAATTTATGGAGTAGCTTTTTAAAAAATTCTCTAAATGTCATAGCCGAAGCTAATCTTTCCCCCATGCAAAATGTGGCATGATCTCTAAAGGTCCCTGCTATTAGAGGTCCTTGCCAATGTTGTGGATGTGTTCTTAAAGGAGAATTAAAAACTTTGGGCCCTTAGATTACAACATTACAGGTTTGCCACAGCAAACCTGGGATGAAGAAACTTAAGTCTGAGATATCATGACAGCTGAGGAGGGGTAAAATTCCAAGCTCTCTGATAGCCATTTCAAATCAATTGACACAGGCTACCTTTGTTAGATTTCTTATTCTTACATGGCTGGAACTTAAAGCTGTGGGAAAGAAAATTAAGGCAGCTGGAAGGGGGTGGCTCTGCTGCTTTCTTCAGAGTAATTTAAACATTTTCTCCATATTAACAGAATAATTTGAGCTTAAAAAGCTGAAAATGTTGTCTTCTGCAAGGATAATTGAAGTGATATGTAAAATTCAATTCCCTAGCACCTTCTAGAAATTTCCGTGAGCAAGGGTGATATCCAAAATACCTACTAACTAGTAGGGCCCAGATCCTGGCTGGGGTACTTTACCTGCAGACTGAATAGCAGCCCTGTTGGAAGTGACTTCTATTGAAATACCTTGGGGTTTGTTGTAGGGGCACTATTCATGATTCATGGCTTAGAGTCATCTCTGAGTCCATATACACTGTAAAGATGCTCAGATAATTCAGAATCTGGGGATTGCTCCAGAACTGCAAATTCTTTCCTGTATATTTTTGTGTTATGGGTTACAAAAAATCAGGAACAACATGGCATGTTGGCATGAGCTCTAGATTAAATGACCGAACAAATTTGCATGCGTGCCCCAACCCTGCTACTTACCAACTTCATGGCCATGGATAATACACAGGATCACCTACTGAAGTCTAGAATGAAGGGGCTAAACTAAAATTACTTTCTGTTCCATGGTTCATTTAGACATAACACTAATGCCTGCTCCTAGGTCATTAATAAAACATTACAGCTTTCTGAATTGTGAAAGTGCATAGTCTCCTTTTAGTGGATATTTGCTACTGCTATGCAATTTACCCCAGAGGTGTGACTTTCTCCCACCTTCATGAGACTATATTTTTGTTGGTTGAGAATTATTAAGTAAAAAATTTTGTCAGGTCAGGTATTTAGTGTTGTCTTCCAATTTATAGTCTTCAGTATCATGTCACATGAAACTGGCACTGTTTCTTAAATTAAAAACATCACATGCCTGGGCTTCATACTATATATCTCTAGAGCAAAAATGCCATGTGCGCAGGAAGTTTTGAAGCTAGCATGCTAGAGTGAGTTATCTCCTTTATATGCTGCCAGCCTTATTGAGAAGATAGTGAAAGAAGAACAAGTAGACTAAATTTGTCACTTTTCATGTGTGTCTTAAAAATATTAGCACAAAAGAGTTGTCCTGGATTTGGCCATTACTATAAGGAGGGGAAGCAAAGACTTCTATCAATTCCTCTGGCCCAGCTGCCATGCCAGCCACCAACAACCACCTACCTTGCCCCTTCCTGCCACTGCATTTTACTGAGAGTTAAAAACAAGTCGATTTCCCAAAAATCGTGGCAAGGAAGAAGAGTGGGGCCTGCCTTCCTCACATGTGGGTAGGTAGACAGGGCTTGCTTGCCAAGTCCAAATCTTTGTGTGGAGTAAATCACTCCTTACACTGATCATAAAATAAGCATATGACATTTCCTGCAAATGCTCTATTTCTTCATGCAGAATTAACTTGCCAGAAACATTGTGTTTACAATCTAAATATTTGGATCAAAAGCCAAAAGGGTGTGGGGGAGTCTGTCTTCCCTCTATATTTTACATAGTGATGTGTCCAATAAATGCTAATTATGATAATAATAAATAGTCAAAAAAGAACATGTTGAGGGGGAGCATGTGAGGAGTCAGGAACAGTAAATTGCATTAATTATGAGAATGATTTAAAGAAAAAAATGAAAAGATGCCTCCTGACTGCCTATGTTTTGGATACAAAGGACACACTTCATTCTGAAACAGGTAGGAATGTTGTAAGGACTGACTCCAGGGCTCAGGCTAGAATGACACTTAAAAGGTGTGAAGCTTCTAAAGGTCTAATGGGCATTACATTTGGTCAAGGAGCAGATTCAGCTCCCAGAGCACTGTCTCTGGAATCTGGAGACTTGGGTTCAGATCCAGATTCTATCAGTTCTAAGTGACCTCTCCAAGTCTATTTACTCATCTATAAAACAGGGTTAATAAAGGCTTTTATGAGTGCTAAATGCGATAGTGCATAGAAAGCACTTGGCATGATCCCTGAACATAGTAAACACTCATAAAGGTAGCTATGATGGTGATAGTCATTGGAATCTCCCTTCTTTAACTGACAGCTGCATCTGTCCTGCCCTGATGCTCAGGATACAATGCCCTGGACATGTCTTCTGTCACGACTTCACCCCCGTGGAGGGATGCCTGCTTCTTTCCTAGACCTTATGTCTGTTTTTCTGGGACAGCCTCAGTTTCAAATATTCTGACCCATGGTCTCTACCAATCAATAAAATAACAGAGAAATCCTATTTTTTGATAAGTAATAACTGAAGTGACTCAAGGCAGTAATACAATAAAAACGTGTCACAAAAATTGAGTCACAGGCTGAAGGAATTCAGGAGTGAGGACACATATGTGCATGCTAGTCCATATTCAATACAATTATGTGTATGTATATGAGGTTGTTTTAGTTGTAAAGTTGAAAAATATTATACTTATAAAATCCTGCCAAACTGGGTGCAATGCCAAAGTGATGGACTGAAATGGGTGGTGGTGGTAGCTCTAGGAGACAGCAAACCTTGCCAAGTGCTACTGAATGTAGTTAGGAAATCTAAAATGAATTTAAAATTGTTTCAGAGAGTCAGACTTATTTTCTTTGAAATTTCTATTTTATTTTAACATCAAAATAAATGTGAAGCGGTGGCCAAAATTTGATCAGAGAAGAAATTTTATGAGATCATAAAATCAGAAGAAATTTAATATTGGAAACTGTGTCTAGAGTTTTGATTTAAAAATTATGGTTAACATACTGATAATCAAAATTCCTGAAGCAGAGGACTTTGTCAGTAATGAAGACATACAAAGGAAGGTACAATGTATTTATTTCTGAAATGATGGCCATGCAGCATATGTGACTCATGGTCAATGGAATGATAATGAAGCTGCATTCTTAAGCCTGTGACTAATTGCAACATGTCTTGGAAAGCTACTTCAAAAGCTATGCTTTATATATAGTTTTATTTCTTTGATTAAAAAATTTTTTAATTGTAAAACTCTCCCGGGATACATGTTCAAATTATTAACACGTTATTTAAATAGAAAATAACCTGAAATAGCAAATAAATAATACTAAGAGCAAATAGTTACCTTAGTACAAACCCACTGCACAAGGTCAACTAGAATGTAACAAAAGATGCTAAATTTGGGGTCTCCTTCTTGGCTTTGTGTTCATACATGGTGATACGGGTAAGGTATCCTCAGAACTTTGTGTTCTGGCACTCCTCCAGGAGCTGAGACAGAAAGTTCACTAATAATGATCGAGGCTAACAATTTTCAGTAGTAATGGAAAGGACTGACCAGTCTATACACATATGGTCATGATTTGGAAACCTGTGAGGACCAAAGTAGTGGTTTGAGTGTGGTCTCGGTGTAGGACGATAGAACCTGGTGGCTTCAACCAAACTGACTACATTTCATCATCTGAACAATTCATGTGTTAATAGGGGTTTGGTGGGCTGAGTTATCGAGGAGAAGTGGGGTGGGCCTGGGCTGCCCCAGGAGCATTTGTGGCTGTTTTCCCCCATTAGAAGGTGACCATTTGGAGAACCAACAAGTAATATCTACCAACTCTGTTTGATCTAACTTCATATTTGTTGAGCATTTTCTGATAATAAAAAAATTTGTTTTTTAAGTTTTTAAATATAGAGAATCTGTGCCAATCAATGTTTGGAGTATCTGATCATCTTGGCAGTTATAGTTCCCAATGTAAATTAATTAACCGTCTGATCAAAGAGGAAAATGAAGTGATTTATTCTGTGCCAGGGAGAAGCAGAGTAAATTTCAGATTTCAGAGAACTTTGGAATCCCAGGCCCTTTCTGTTACTGACTCGTAACATACTTTCATTGTCCTATAGAAAGAACCTTGACAGATGCATCTGACATCTGCTGGCCTCTTGGTGTGCATTTATGTGAGTGTGTGAGCTCTTGCATGTGTGTGCACTAGGAGAAAATTTTTTAGCCCCTTCTACCCAGCAGCTTTTCCCACTGCTTTAGGTCTTCACAAGCAGGTGCAGTTCCTGTGGATGGAATACCGTGTACAAAAGTGAGCTAAGATGGGTCGTAGAGTCCAAAGCATGCTTCAAACACCAATCACTGTGTTCACTTTACTTGGTAATTCAATTCCCAGAAGACTTCTCATTTTCTTGGAGATTAATCGTGGATCCTACTTACATCTTTTTAACACATTTATCTACTGATGAGACAATTTGTATTCTTTTTGGAAAAAAATATAGACCAAACCACTAAAACCAAAGCCTTCATAACTACTGATGTTTTGGATCTGTTTTACAGATTTTGAACAGTTACTGAACCATAGACTTTCTAGTTAAAATGGAACTTAAAAGTCCTCTATTCCAAATAAGAACAAAAAAATACATTTTATATTGCAACCTGGTTTATGCATAGGTACACAAGGACACACACAGACATAACTGAAATAAAAGTTTAATGAAATAATACTTTGCTTACTGCATGCAGTGTGTACTGATATTTTCTACTCTATTTCATGAAAAATACTGCTAGTCACTAGGTTGAGTTTACAATCAATAATGGAGTGTGTGTCACTTGCCAAGTTCGACCTTTATCTTCTGCTTGAGTCTCATCTTCTAATTCCCCTCTTCTCCCAGTTGTAGGAGCAGTGACCTGATAGGAGTTCTTTAACTTACCTGTCAAAGGACAGGGGTGTTGTGATGGCTCATGCAGGAGGGACACCAAGTAAGTTAGGAAGACGGGCCTAGGAACAGAGAAATGGAGTAAGTGCTGGAGGGCAGAAATAAGCCTGGTAGGCAGTAATGCAGCCTCAGGCAGCAGTAGGAAGAATGTTTTGAGCTTCCTTAGAGGTAGGTCTTCAATGCTGTCAGTTTTCTGCATGTCTTCGAGCTCCAATTCCCTCACCCTGGGCACAGCAGGACTTTCTGAGGGCAAGTAAGGCTGCTGCCTGAATGTCATGACTGAAACCATGGTGAGCACTAAGCCCCAGGGTCACATTCTTTCTCATTTAATAATAATAATAGAAATTGAAATAGCAATAATAGTAAAAATAGTAACAGTAACTGCCACAATTTATTGGATGACTATTATGTACCAGCATGTTATGTGCATTATTTTAGTTAATTTTTGCATAAATCCTCTGAAGTAGGCAGTGTTTCCTGTTTTATAAAGAAACGAAAACTTGCGAAGATTAAATGATTGCCTAATGTCTTACCGCTAGTAAGTGGCAGTGCTGGGATCTGAACTTCAATCGGCATGATTCAGTGTGTCAATTCAAACACAATACATTTATGTCTCGTGGATGTGGCCAGCTGACCTGTAGATCTGAGGGAAGGCTTTCCCTAGGAAGTTGTGTCTTCCCCACATTTTAGAGTTTCCTGTGTTTTCTGGAGTACTGCTTCTGAAACCAATTTATATATCCTGTTATTCCAGAGACATGCAGAGAAACCAGACTAATGATAGTAACCTTTCTTTCAAAGAATATTTTTTCAAAGACAATATGGAAAATACACAATTCTCTAAACTGAAAGCACCAATGTTTCTATATTTGCATGTCACTGGCAAAGACTGGCTACAAGCTTACGTTTATAAGGGATGAAAATCCATGCATTATATATATGATTGTGCTTTTATTTTCAAATTATATTATTTAAGAAAAATCTTTAGTAAATCAAAGTGTTAGCAAAACCTAGCTTTTATATTGGGAAATGCAAATGAGGAAATAAAAACATAATTGTGAAAGGCAGATACAAATTTATTTACTTAGTTCCATATCATAATCACTATGATTTAGGACAAGAGCTTTACTTAAATAGGAACAAAACTTCAGGAATATAAGTGTAAGTCCAATTCCTTAATTTGCTAATTATGCTTCCCAGTGATAGAATAAATCTTATCATCTGTGTGGGTGGTACTTTATTATGTGATTTTATTAATATGAGAGGAAGAGGCTATAAAAATGGTACAATATTTCTACTTAATACACAGATATTTTAAGCCTGAAGTTAGTAATTATGAATAAAATTCATTGTGTATTATATACAAACTTAATTACATATATCTTCTAGGTAGCATTTGTTAATTCTATTTCATACTATTCATCCTTAGAGAAATGAAATACTTAACAAAGTGGTGAATTTGGAAAAGAAAGAGAGTAGTAAGATACAGATCTTTAGAGCTGAGGGGAAATATCTTGCAGGTAACATAGCTGTTGTCGTCTTATGAATAGTGACTCAGAGGCTCAGAGAGCTCTGGTGATTTATGTGGCTCACACACTGAGTGAGGCCATGGAAAGCCCCGGCTGGAAAAGCTGTCTCCTTACGTCCAGGTTGGTGAGCTCCTTGGCAAGTTGTTATTCAACCAAACAATTTGCTTGGGCGGATTCTGGACCATTAAAGTGAAAAGGAACCTCCATAATAGCAATTAAGAGACCAAAAAGCAAAATCACAAGTCCTTCCTGATGGAATCACAAAAAAATATTTTCTTCAGTGTTTCAGTTTACGTGTCCTATGGCACTACATAAATTTAATATATTTAGAGAGCCACGAGAAGTTTCCTATGCAACATATCACAATAAATGCCTATTAATCCTGTGAATTAATGGTGAAAGGATCGCTGTCTTGAGGACAACTTGGCAATAAGCACCATTAAGTACCCGAACTCTTTCTGGTGATGCACACCAGCCTGGAGTCAAAACAAGGTTCTCTCTGAGTTGAACTTTCTGTGAATAAACAGAACTCTGACAGTGAGCCTCAGCACATGGTTTTCTAGACACGTGAGCCACTTGCTTTTGAAATAGGTTGACATGCTGCAAGCCTCAGGGAAAAATAGCACTTAAAACATAAAAACACAGCACTTCCTATTGAGCAATCTACCCTTTTTCTCATACCAGAGCTGGAAGCATATGTGCTAATGGCCTACGACGTGTGCATGGGGCTATGATGAATGAATATTGAATATGAGTACCTCTGAAAGAAATTAAAAATGAAATTAAAGATAATCTTTGTCCTCTCAGGAAACACAAACATTAATTCCCCAGTGACTTTTTTTTCTTTTTCACAAGCATCTCCGAATAATTACCCTTCATTGAATGGCCTTCACTGTGTACCAGGCGTGGTGCCGAGTGCAGTACCATAAGTGGTTTCTACAATGACCCAGAAAGTTCTTATAATCCCCATTTTTCAGGTGAGGCTTGGAGATGTTAAATAATTTGCTACAATGTTCTAGAGCTGACATATATACCCAGGTTTGCTGAAAAACAAAACATCTTCTTAACTATTATTACACAAATGAAAACTAGCACGATTGCTATATTATAACCTTTTAGAAATAGTCCATTTTAAAACCAAGTTAGCAAGCATTTTCACTGACATAAGATCACCAGCCTAGATAGTAGCAGAGGAGTCGGTGTGCCTTGGAAACCTGATATTAATCTAGACCTCTTTCTGAGTTGAAAAATACTGAGAATCGAGCAGCAAACTTTATTTAGCTCATGAGGATGAATGCACCGTTGTTTTATAATAAAACATTTATGTGCCTTTTCATATCAGAAATGTGCTTAATTATTTGGTTGTTTTCTGACTATTGGATGACATAGTGGCTCTTCAGTTGGTTAAGGCTGCTTATCTTTGGTTTATAGCTCTAGAGCTTAATTAATTTGCCCATTCCATGCGGGATTTGGAGAAGAAAATTCTTAAAAGTTAATGGGCTAGTTTTATATCTAGTCAATATATCTTTAGTACAACCCTGGGCAACAACATTTCATATTACGTAGAATAGTACAATAATAATGGTAAAAGAGAGGTTATTGATTACTATAACCACAGTTTACATTCTGGCACAAAACTTTTTCTTTCTGTTTCTTTACACTGTGCTTGTTCTTCCTGGATGAAAGGAACTTTAGGGCATGAACAAAGGAGAGGTGGGAGATAAAGATACTGGCAAAGTCAGCGATTAGAATCTGATTGCAAAGTTTGCAGTTAGTGTTAGTTCTGTGTACAAATTCTTGTGTTGCCTCTTTTAAAAAAGATTTAACCTGGAACAAGTTGAACTATTTGTGTCACAGTTTTCACATCTCTAAAGTGAGGATTCCAATACCTACTTAAAAGGTTGTTGCAAAGACCAAATGTGCTTAGACTGGCCCATAGCAAGAGCTACTGTATTGGGAGGTGCTTATGGAAAAGATTTGGAAACAAGCTTCTCAAAGTCAGGGCCTGCTCTGGCCCACTCCAACTCTCTGAAAGACTGGTGAGCCTGGCCGAGAGCCCACAATTGTTCTTAGGCTGCTTCCGCGCCCCACTCTCTACTGAGCTCATTGCTTGGGATATACTTACCAGGGTCACAGGGAAATAAGTTAGAGATTGCAAATCTCATGATGCAGGCACAGGTCTTTTCACTTTTCACAGCGACTTGTATTATATTGGGCACAGAGTGGCTGCAGGGTAAATATGTATTGATTTTATTTGACTACAGTGTGCAAGGCAGAGCTTCCCTTCCCTGGCAGTGTGTTGGGGATGGCAATAGAAAGGTGAATCAACATGGCAGAAAATATGGGACACATGGGAAAAGAAAAAAGAAGTCTTCTCAAGAGCAAGCATGAGAAATAAGATTTTCCTACAAGCCTAATGCTGTTATAGAAAGAAGAAAAGTAAACCTAGGAAACATCTTATTAACTCACACTAATTTGAAACTTGCAGAAATTCAGTGTGAGCGGAGCTCATTGTACTTGGTAACATTTAGCCTCTTTAAGAGAAACAAGCATTTACATCAATTTTTGAAACAATTATTTTCATATTAAAGGTGGGCTAATTGCTCATCATTTTTATTCATTTCTCTCTACTTGGCAACACTTGACTAAGCTAATTTGAGGTAGTGGTTTCAGGAGGCTGGAAATTTTAAAGACAGATTTCTTTAAAATCCTAAAAAATAAAAATGATGTTAACATAGCTGAGGTTTCTCTGTCAAAAATGGAAAGAATCTAATGTGTATATATATTAAATTATGTAAATTAAGTAAAATTATATAAATTAAATAAAAAATATAAAATTATATATGTATAATTTTTAACACACTGATGGGTAAAAACAAAACTATAGATGTGTAAAGTCAACTGACTGGATGGAGGCCACTTGATTGTTCAAGTTTTTGTAAGGATTACTTCAGATGATGAACTTTATCAGGAAAGTTTTTTTTATTCTGATTAACAGTAATGAAAGATTTGTAGATAAACTGTAATTCAGATGGTTACTCATACTTTAATAAAACATTTCAGTGCTTTATGACTGTATTCTTGAGACTATATTTCCTTGCTGTGAAATAGTGAGCACTTTCTGTTTTAGGTCAAATTGTAACTATTTTGAAATGATTATTAGAAAAAATTGGATTCTTCTAGTGGCAGAGGAAAGAAAAGAATAATTAAATACACACACAGATATGGAAAGCAACTGGGAAAAAAAGGAAAAGAGTAAATAAAGAACCCATGGGGGCACACAAAAAATAACTTTTCTCCCACCTTCTAAGTTCTTCTAGCTGGGCTAATAATCAATATAACAGACAGTAACAAGAGAAAATGTCCAAAGTTTACTTGACCGATGTGCTTTTGGGGGTGCCATAAGAATGAGACCCAAGGACAGACTGAGCTTATATGCCATTTTGGGGCTAAGGAGAAAAAGGGGTTACAGTTTGGGACTTATAGGGCAAGAAGGTAATTCAGATTGAGATGGAAAAGCAAATGTTTGGTAAATAAATGTTTGTTGGACCATCTTTAACAATGGGACACAGAGGGTACTTCAAACTAATGGGCCTTGCTAGGTTCTTCTCTGTCCCATAACAGTTTATATTAAACTATATTTATCTATGATGATATCTTCCATCTGGAGCAGATCCTCTATTGAAATTCCTTTTAGGCAGTTAGGGGAAATGTCAAAGTTTTTTTCTGAGTCTTTTGTTTTTAAAAATAACTAGCTTAAAATCAGCATCCCAAAAGACTTATTTTGGAGTGGAAACTTGCTTCCTTTTATATTTTTGAAGTCCTGTTATAATTTTGAAGTATAAGGAAATGACATTTTAGATTTGAATGTGGTTTTCACTGAGCTCAAAGATTTCACTTATTCAGCTTAACAAGTAATCATTAGTTTTGATTCTGCTGATTTCATTGCCGCACTCCTGGCTCAGGGTTTTTGGAAAGAAATCATAGGTATTTCCAGGAAAGGCGACCTCACCACAGATGCAAAGAGAAAAACTTCAGGACTGGGAAGTGAAGTTCTTGGCATGAATTCCTTTGTATATCCTCAAAATTTTGTAAATGGGCCAGGCGTGGAGCGGAAGGGAAGCAGTGAACAAAGGTAAACTGGGTTGGGAGACTGTGTTGGAGTTCTGTTCCCTATGACCTTGGACAAAATCACTTCACTTCTCAAGGCCTCAATTTCCTTTTGACACAATGTGGCTGTTGAACTTAACCATGTCTATGTTTTCCTTCTCACTGGTACAGTTCTGGGTAATGACCCCTTTCTATTATGGAAGATCAAAGCTTAGGGACTGGCACCATTATCTGCTGTGGCCGGCCCTTTGGCTATTTACCCTGTGTCAGAGAAGGGAGGATATAGGTGGAGAAGTTGCATAACACTGAGCAGATCAAATCTTACCCCTCTTAAGTGCATGAAGGGAATTTTATCTTTCTGCATACTTGTATCAGACAATTTTGTCTTTTATTATTGGTAATAAAAACAGTCAACATCTATTGAATAGTTTCCATGAGCCAGGTCAGATGTTGTGGATTTCATATGCTCTGTCTTATTCACTTTTCACAATTATCCTTTAAAGAACATTGTTTCCATTTCTATATACAGATAAAATTAGGGGCCTAGATACAGAGAGTAATCAGCCTGACTTCCCTGGACTATTAATGGCA
Organism: Cynopterus sphinx; assembly: GCA_030015415.1. Classification (NCBI taxonomy): domain Eukaryota; kingdom Metazoa; phylum Chordata; class Mammalia; order Chiroptera; family Pteropodidae; genus Cynopterus; species Cynopterus sphinx. The sequence continues at coordinate 36,203,982 of CM057380.1, forward strand.
GACTCAGGTTCAAACTCAGTTTCTTTGCAGAGCTTGGGCTTGTTACCACTCCTTTATGCTGTCTTTTGAAGTATCATAGTCCAAGAAGATGCAAATTAAGTAAATATAAGTATAATCACCTGATACAATTTCATTCCTGGGCAAATAGGAAAATTCTGCGCAACAAAGAAAAAGCCTTTGTTAAGTGAAATAACAGAATAATGGAAACACTTTTCTTCTAGAAAAATGATGCATATGCACAGACAAATGGAAAATTTTAGTTCATTGGATGGCAGGGTGATGGGTAATAACTTTTTTTTCTCTTCCACTTGGTGTCCCGTTAATGTCTGTGTAATAAGACACAAACAATAATTAAAAACAGTTGAAGGAAATGGATTTCTTGATCTATTTATCCCTTGGAAGAATTTGGTTTTCAGCAGGCCGTGTTCTTGCTGAGGAGAAGCAGAGAGTTACCTGTACCAGATGCCATGGTGCTTTATGTCAGACACGAGCTGATTCATGTTTCTCATCAGCCCCCATGTGCCATGCTTTGTACGTATAAGAAAGGGGAGTGCGGTATTTGGATTACTCTGCCTCGGTTACTCCTTGTGTAAGCAGTATGGATATTTCTGACTGTCCTTTTGATTCTAGTTGAAGCTGCTTGCCACAGGCATCTCTTAGTAGATTGCTCTGTGATTTATGCAGGTCTGAAGGAGACCAAAGATCATTTATCTTCAAACCAGGAAAGAGATGAAAGCAGCTAGGTAGTAAAATTTCCTGTGGAGTTAGATGAGAGCATCAAAGGGAAAAAATGTCATTGTTTCTTGAAAAACTAGGAAACGTGAGTCAGTTTCTAATGTCGCAGATATTTTCCTGTGAAGGGTTCACATTTTTGAAAAATCTCCAGGAAAGGATAAAAACAACTGAAGCAGTGAATTACTGTGATTCGAAAGCTACTACCATGAAACATGGCCTTTCCCAGAAGGTTCAAATGAAAATAAAGGATAAAGTGGTGAAAAACTTAAGCTGACTTAAGCCATTTGTAATTATTTTTCCCATGATTAAATCTAATTTTCTGCCCTTGTTTAAATATTTGAGTACCACTCCTACTTTCAGAGAGAGAGAGAAAAAATACTCCTTAGTATGTTTCTTCTGTAGTCTAGATATCCTTTGTTCTTTCATATTCCTTATGCTTAATGGCTTTGTCTTCATTGAGAACATCTGTAAAAATGATTCTCCTCGAACTGTTCCACGCTCTCTGCTAATTTGTTTTGTGGTCTCTGTGTTTGTTATGTTGCAAGACTCCTATTTCTTTTTAAATGCATTGCACAGATTCAGAGATATTTAAAACACTATGATGTCTGGAGAAAAAAAATTGTTGTGATCAGGCCATTTGTCACTGTGCATAGGAATATAAGATTCCCACCAGACAGAAAAGATATTATGGGTTTTTCTCTGGCTACTGTACATGCTATAAGTAAAACAATGATGCATGAAGTTGAACTGACTGCCAAAAATAGATCAGGAAGAAAAATTTCTCCCATGGCAATTGGCTGTGATCCTAAGGGATTTTCCCTTTTACTCTGAAACCTTGAATAGGAATATTTCTCTTTTTTCTTCTCTCTCTCTCTCTCTCTCTCTCTCTCTCTCTCTCTCCCTCCCTCTCTCTCTCTCTCTCTCCCCACCCCCTCTCTCCACCCCTCCCTCCTTCCTTTCTCTCAATAATTATACTATGACTTTTGCCTTGAAACCTTCAGCAAGCTATATAGCAAAACCGAAATGTGGATCTAATCAAGTTAGTCTGAATGAATAGCTACTGTACTGGCTGGCTTTTCAGTGAAAACACATTCTCCTCCCTCCTAGTTCTTGTATCTTCATTCCTGACTCAGAAGAGCCTGGCAGCCTCGGACCGATGTCATTATTCAAAAAATATTATTAAATAATTGGGAAGAGAAAGGAATCCTTCTAAATGAATATACTTTAGCCAGAAATATGATTAATACACAAAAGATAAACTTGAACATCAAGAACATCAAGTAAATACCCCTACTACCACCACTGCCACAACCCAAACCAAAAATTCTAGAACTCCTCAGACCATCAGTATTGGGCTCCTAAACTGTGCAGTCTACACAACTGTCGTTCATATATATGTGAAGGGTTTAGAAGTTGATATCATTTGGAAATGTAGGAGTTTGGGGATAGTATGGTATATGGGCTCTGGTGACCAACAGAATGATGCTATAATCTCAATTTTGATATTCACTGACTGCTAACTTTGGGCAAGTTTACCTGGCTTTGTTTAAAGTCCACTTCCTCATCTGTAAAAATCCCTCATCCCTGCTCTGACGCCCTAGAGCAGATGTAATTTGCCCTCTCTCATTGGTTCTCTTTTCCTGCTCATTACATTTCTTTGCGTTTACACCTTTTCTACTCATAAAGACCGTGGGAGCTTGTGTCTTTGTGTTTCTCAAAGTGCCTACCATGGTACTTTTTATTTAGATCACAGAATGAAAGTAGTAGGTGAGATCTAGGAGATAATGAGTTTCAGCAGTTTAAAAACTGCATTTGAAACTTGTCAAACTGGTAAAAAGATGGGGCTAGAATGTAGGAGGGTGTATTTGTACTATTTGTTCACTATAACCCCAGGTGTGCCTGGAGAAAAAATTAAGGACTTAGAATTTGAGGATAAAATGAGAGGTTAACGTATAAAGATAAAAAGAAGGAAGATGATTAGGAAAGAAATGAAGGAAGGTTTCCCTTTATTGCATAGGCCTCATATGCAGAATCTATGTATAATTTCCCCTGGATTCTGGCTTATTGGAAAATGCATGTATCACAAACATGATAGCCTCTTAGATATGTTTGAAATACTGATTTGAAATAACTAGTTGTTATAAAATTTTTTTTTTTGTAACTAATGAGATGAATCTTCAAGTCCTCAATTCATATAAAGTAATCAATCTCACAGATTTGGATGCTCAAAACTCTATTCCAGGTATGTTCCAAAAGTTCTTTATTTTATGTCATGAGCTATTTTCTTGGAGAACATTAAACCTGATGATTTTGCTGTGGATTCCCTAGACAGGACCTTGTTTTGGCACTATCTATAAGGTGGCCTACTAATGCCCGGCACCTGGATATTCTTTGTGATTGTCAGTGTTTCCAATTGGTTCAGGAGCTTTCTCCAAGGAACAGCTGGAAGGGATATTTAACTTTGGGACTGTAAACTGTTGCTGCTGGTCGGGAGGGAAGAAGAGGAGTTGGACTTACTCTGCTGCCCGAAACAGCTGAAGAGACAGATCAAGTACGCAAGGAACAGTTTTCACGACTTTGGAATGAGGTGACCAAGGGCAGTGGTCCCTGAGAGATGGGAAACAGACAAGGTGAGTGAACCCTATGGTTGCCTCACCCGACTGCTTGGAGTTTCTAGGCCACGTCAAGGGAGAGGGGAGTGAGGCAGAGCCTCACAGCCATTCACCTTGCTCTGAGAAATGAAACAGAGTCCGGGGAGGCCGTGGCAGCTAGAACTTGCAGGGCAGTTACTAGAAAAGAGAGTTGAGCAGAGAGAGGACTCTGGATCTCTGCTAAGGGTCTTCCTTGAGCATTCAGCTGTGTACTGATGGTACACACATGTGAGAAAACTGTCTTCAGGCTGGGGGAAAACCACCTGAAAGCAGCAGAAAAAAGAATCCTCAAGATCCACAGAAGGCTAGAATTGTTCTTGTTGTACCAGCCATACTGGAAAACCAAATAACTCATGGGCATCAGGTGGAGAGAGTACTTAGAAGGGACTTACATCAGTGGTCAGATAAAACCAAACAAAGATAAAATGACCCAGAAGTTGCAATATGAGGATAAATGTAAAGACTTGTGTTTTTCTTAGTATTTATGTGTCTGCAAAAGAGTATTGAAATAACTATATGTATTGTTGGGTTTATAATATGCAGAAGTAAAATATCTGACAAAATAACATAAAAGCTGGAAGGGGAGAAATGGAAGTGACCATTGCCAAGTCCCTTCTATTAGGGATGAAGTCATATGGTATTACCCCGAGTCTGACATGATCCATGCTCCAGTGTAACCATTCAGAAAGAGTGCCAATAGGGAGAAGAGGTCACAGGACAATGACATTTGAACTAGACTCAAATGTGAAAGGATTTTAAAAGATTCTTACTGAGGAAGAAGGGCCTTCAGGGGGATGGAATAGCATAAAAAAATTAATGGAAAAATAACAGTGGGCTTTTGTTCTTTATTGCAAATGGTCTTGTTTAGTGGAAATGTGAGACTGTTTGGAGGAGTAGAGGCCCTAAGGCAAGCGAGATTAGTAGCAACCAAAACACGAAGGGCCTTCTGTAAGTCTGTGTTTTCTTCTGGCAGCAGGCAATGGCTGAGTTTCTGAGTAATGGGAAAACATGATCAGAACTATACTCTAGGAATTATATTAAATCAGTCGGCAATGTATAAAACTAGAGTGGAAAGAGACTGAAAACAGAATTTATTTGGGAGGCTATGGTGGGAGTCAAAATGAATTTATACTAAGCATTTAACCAGACAGCAGAAGAAACTGTAGGTAGAAAGGTACCAATGAAATAAAAGAGAGAAAATTGATAGGTTGAAGTAATGAGTTTGAAGGAAGAAAGACATAAAGATTCCGTCAGCTTTGATCTAGATGGGAAAGTGGTATTGAAGAGAAACACAGGAGGACTGTTGGATTTGTAGTTTTCAGCTTGGGGTGTCAGGGACGCATCTGGATGTCACTGGCTGGCAGACAGCTAAGAATGCATATTGTGAACGGGGAAGGAGAGATCTTAGAGAGAGAGAGAGAAATGTAGTAATTGCTTCTGTTATGTAAGTGTTGAAGCTGTGGAATTAGATGAGATCATGAGGGAAACAGAGAAGGGTAGTCAGAGAAAACGATGGCAAGCTTTAATTTAGGGGACAATAAAAATAGCCAGCATAGGAGAAGTGTGTTCTTTTCTTTTCTTTTTTCTTTTCTTTTCTTTTCTTTTTTTTTCTTTTTCTTTTCTTTTTTTCTTTAATTGTTTGTTTAACACCTTGGAGAGACATTTTTTTTCTCTCTGGAAGGAAGGAAACTTAAATTTTTGGAGAAATGATTTCTTTAAATGATTGCGTACCTCACGTATATTCATATATATGTTTGTCAGAAAAATAATTATTTTTCAGGATGCAAACGCCAATAGTAGAAAAATTGTGAGACTTGTGGTTGGTTAACTTGTAGAAACAAAATGGCACTAAGGGATTTCATAAGTGTGAGAAACAACTAAGGATAAAACGGATCAGTATGATGGCAAAGGAGAATTTCTACAAGATGGGAATGTAGCTGTCAGGCAAAGTTAGCCATGGAATATCCTCCGGTCCTAAAGTCCAGTTGGAGGATACACACTTTTTGTTGTTGTTTCTTAACTCCCCCACCTTCTTCCTCCAGGCACCTTGTTTTATTTATTTGTTTTTGGGGTCAACTTTAGAGTACTTTCAATTGCTCAAATGTAAGTAACATTTCTTCGCACTACTGAGTATCAGGAATTTTTCACCTAAACTATTTTATTTAATCTTATTTAAATTTCACATCCTCCATATGAGGGAGGTATTATCACTCTTTTTTACAGATAAACGAAGATCTAGACACTTCCTTAAAGTCACCTGAAGCTTGAAGGTAGTCAGGCGGACTTTGAGACACAGGTCTCCTGATAAATCTCCGAGTCTAACCACACCGACGCAGCATTTCATTAGCTATGACCCATGGACTTGAGGCTCAATTTGGGATAGCACTAAGGGTGCAGACATTCAGTAGCAGTGAAACTCGGATTTGAAGCCCAATTCTGATGCTTATTGACTGTGCCTGTTACTTGCCCTCTCCAGGTTTCATTTCCCCCCCCTCCACAGGTGTAAAATAGAGATCATGACATCTATTTTGAAAGGCTGTTCTGAGAATTGGAGATTTATGTATATAAAATACTAACAACATGTGTGGTTTTTTTAATGAAAAAGAACCAATTGGAAGGCTCAGTGGTGATTTAGGGGCAGGAAACACTTTTCCATTGTTTTTCCTCCCCACTTTCCCTTGTGCCAATGTCAGCAAAGCGCTGAATGCATAGTAGGTGCTCTGTAAGTATTTTAATTAAATGCCATTGAGCTTTAATTAGATGCCATGGAGTCAGGCAGGATTTGCTGACCATGGCCCTGGAGGCTGGAAATTTCAGTGTGGGGTAGGGTGGGAGGAGGGGGAAGACAAGGAGGAGCTGGCTTTGTTTACATTTGCAGCAGAGGCTACTGCGAACAGGGAAGCACTTTTATTTCCCTTGTGGACAGGCTGTTCATTTTGCTGTAGCAGCTGCTAATGGAAAATAATAAAACCCATTTTCGTCAGGCGGTATCTGGAATACTTACAGGTCAATTCAATGCTCAAAACAGATTGTTACAGAGCACATTAGTTCGTCATCAACATCCACTTTGGTCAAGGGATTTTTACCATTGGAAATTGAATTTATAGGTCATGGTCTGTTATGATTCCTGAAAATCACTGAATCTCTGTAACTTAGTGGAAGCATATAGCCAATTATTATAAATGAACACATACAGCCTTTCTATTTGTTAAAATCACAAAGTAGCAAATTAAACTGTAGAAGAATTGAGAACTAGAGCAGCTGCAAAAATATGACTTCACTAATATTAAACCTATGTTCCGTCCGTAAATTGAAGAATTTGGTCCCAGTTTCATAATAAATCTCATCTTAGAATAAAATGCCAGAAGGTAATGTCAGCCCTATTTTTTAAAGCTTGGAAACCAATGCACGAAGTGAAATTCAAGGTGCACATTTGTGTTTGTCACTGTCTGTACCCATGAATAAGTGTGATTGTGTCAGGGTGATTTTTTCTGAATGCTGAGTGGGGTGAAGTCAGCTGGACTTTTCAAACACTGTACCCATAGTGGTGGTGGTCAAGTCTCGGGGAAGGAACTTTGCCCTAGCTTTCGGGTGCTAATTTTGCCATTGTCAACTGTAGGACGGACCTTGGGCAAACCACTTCGGTTCTTTGGGCCTCAGTTTCCTCCTCAGCAACATGGAGGTTTTGGATCAGAAGTTCACTAAGAATGTTTTCCAAGAACGTTCTCCTGTATTTAAAAAGTAATTCTTGTTGTCTTCTAATTATACAAAAATAATATATGTTCATTGTGGAGAACTTCCAAAATAAAAAAAAACAAGCAAAAAAGAGCATGTGAAACCTATGTATTATGTTACAATTCAGAGGGACATGAAGTTAACATTTTGACCTATATTCTTCCAGCCTTTATGTTCACATGGGTATATACTTATGTATATTTAAATGTAAACATAAAACATGGGAATGTTCTATACACGTACCATTTCACTACCTACTTACCTACTTTTTTGCTACTTAACAGCACTATAACATTGTCATATGATTTTTTTTAAAAAAATGGGATCCCATTGTTTAAACAGGCCATGAATTTCTTTAACTACTCCGCTATAAATAGATAATTTGGTATTTTCTGATCTCTTGCATTTTTTTAAAGTGTTGTAATGAAAAGCCTTGCTCTATATATGTTTCCAAATTCTTGTCTTAGAGTAAATTGCCTGAAGCAGAATTGCTGGGTCATAAGGTACCTGTGTTCCTTAGGTGTTTAATATCTGTTGCTGAATTCACATAAAATTTAAATTATATGCTTTGATATCTCTGGAAACAATAAATTACAATTAGACTCAAGAATCCTGAGCATGAATACTCCATTATAATAAGATATGTCTGGGTGCATTTATACATGCACGTTTATTTATGGGCAGTTTTGATATTATGTCACTTTGTGATTACTCAGGAAGAATTGCAGTGTGCATTTCTATGACCATCTTTTTACTTCTCACCGGGAATACTATTATGGGGAAAAAAATCTTTATACATTTCTGCGAGTTCAGAGAATTTCCAACGGATTCTCTAAGGACCTGTCTAGCTGCAATAGTTTATGAGTATTCGATTTATCTCACCACATTTATTGAGTACTACGTGCTTAGTGATGAAATCTTTAGCATTAAGAAGCACAATGTTTGAGAGAAAGAGAGTCACATGTCAATGGCAGACACATTGTCAGAGGCAAGTTGTATAGCGTAGGCCAAAGTGTTGCTGTCTAATAAATGGTTGCAGTTCAATGTCTACTCCTGCAACCAGGAGTTAGGCACTATTACCATAAGAGAGAAAAGGGTCACTTATATGTGATATTTAAAATGCTGAACTCATATAGCAGAGAGTAGAATGGTGGTTATCTGGGACTAGTGGGTGGGGGATATGGGGAGATGTTAGAAAAAAACTTTCAGTTATAAGATAAGTTCCAGGGATCTAATGTACAGCATGGTGACTATAATTAACAATACTGTATTGTATACTTGGAAGTTGCTAAGAGTAGATTTTAAATGTTCTCACCATAACAACAATGAAAAAAATGATAATTATGCAAGGTGAAGGATGTGTTAGCTAACTTGATTGTGGTAAACATTTTGCAATATTTATGTGTGTCAAATCATATTGTATACCTTAAACTTAGACAATATTATGTCAGTTACATCTAAATAAATCTAGGAAAGAAGAGGGAAAATGGTGCTGAGTAGACTAAAACATGCTGAGAACTTAAGATGGGCGGGATTTATATAGACAGTGAAAGTTTCACAGGGTATACCAGTTACAGATAATCAACATAATAAATTGAATGAAAGGGCATGACTAGAAGTAGAAAAAAAGTATTCTCTTTGATTACAAGAACTTTACATATATATATATATATTTATTTCATTTTCATTAAATCTCTCAGATATATAATGTTTACATTTTGCAGATGAAGTGAAGAGATTAAACTAAAGCCCTTCTATAATAGCTAATATGATTCTAACATAGCTAATATGATTCTTATAAAGCCATGACCCATATAGCCAGCTCTCAGGCAATGTTTGGTTTAAAAAACAATCAAAATTAAAAGAGAACAAAATAACACAGGACTGTATAACCAAAAAATAGTTTCAGAATAACTAAATTTATTTTCTTCGCTTTCTAGAATGCCATGAAGGTGAATCTCTGTATCTTTTTTTTGTTATCTTATCCTGCACTGGTCCTGAGCCTCCTTCATCTCAGAGCTGCCAACCTAGTTTGTAGGCCTCTAGGCTTTCTCTTCCCTGCCCGCATCCTGACTCTGCTTTCCTAAACCTCAAATAACTGGTCTTGAAGAGTGAGACTTCCCTTGGACTTATGGGGAAGGAAGACAAGTTAGTGTCTATTTTAATGTGCAGGCTGGGGAAAAGTGGTGAAAATTTCTGCATTTTTATTTGGCTCTGACACACTTTTTAGTGGAGCTGTGATTGTGACTCAGATCTCTCTCTCTCTCTCTCTCTCTCTCTCTCTCTCTCTTTTTTTTCCCCTCTCCACTACTTTACCGAGTGAGGGCTATGGATGAACATGAGCAAAGATTGACGACTATCCTAGCTTCTGCCTTCTTGATCTCTACTATCTTAAAACCTATAATCTCTAAAATATAATAAAATATCAAATAATGTATAGTAACAGTCTGCTTTTCTCACTGTTTTCTGTGTTTTACATTGTTTCCTGTGTTTTAGCACAGCACATGCTGTTCATGTAGCCTGGGGTACCGCTTTTCTGCTAGTCTCCCTGCTTCTCCTCTGGTAAATAGCTATGCATTCCCAAAAGCCCAGGCCATGTGTTTACTTCTCTGTGATGCCTTCTCTTAGGTTTCATAGAATTCTGTGCATATATCTTTAGTGTTGACTTTTCACAGTGTATTGTAATTATTGTTTTCTCATTTGTCCACTCTAGCAAACTTTGTGGTTCTCGAGGATGGGGACCACATCTTAGTTATCTATACAGCCCTTCCAATGTCCAATATGGCGTCAGCTACTTAATTTGTGCTCAATAAAAATTTTTTAGATGAATTAAAAAATAAAATACTCAGGTATTCCTGTATGTAGCAGAGGGCTGTGCACCAAATGGAATGTTCACTAATGCTAACTGATTGATCTGGGAGCAGAAGGGACGTGTTGTAAGTCCTTGAGCAGGGGGTAACATGGTAAAATTCATGTTTCAAGAGAGTGGATGTGGCAGCAAGATTTGTTACCTGAGACTTTCAGGCCTTGGAATAATTGCTGGTGGTTTGACATTCTTCTATAGCTTTAGGAAAATAAATGGAACTAATGGGAAAGAAATTCTTTCGGGATGTTCTCAGGAGTAACTGGTACTGACTCAGCAAAATAAGGCTTCAGAAAAGATCCTAGCATGTTACCAAGCTCCCAACTCTCCAAGAATGTGAAGGAATCTTTTACCTCAGATTTAAGAACCATGAATTCTGAACTGATTCTCTCCTTTCGACTACCTTGTGCATACTCTCTTCTGCTTCATATGTTTACTATGTAAGTTCGCTCAACAACTAAAGGTACCATTTATGGTAAAGAACATCTGATCTTTCTTACAATACTAGTACTCTACTAATTTTTCTTAATAAAAAATTAGTTCTTTTAAAATTGACTCACATGATACACTATTTCAACCAGCCCATTAGGACTTAATTTGTTATTCAAAACTGAAAGTTTTCTGATCAACATGGGTTGTATTTGAATTCTCCAAAGCTGCATTGCTATTGCCTGCATCACCCCAGCATAAGTTCTGGCATGCTCTAAAGTTCTGTGCCTTCTCTCATGAGTACTAGGAAAGCAATTTATAGAAGGTTAAACAGAGAAAACTGAGGTTCAGTGATGTTAAATGATTATTGAAGGTCATAAGCTCTAGGAGAAGCCTGAGATCTTGAAAATATTTCAGGAGAAACTGGAAAAAGGAAGACCAGTTAGAAAACAGTGAGGTTAGAATTATTTAGGGTCATTTAAAACTAAAAAAGACTCTGAATGTCTCCTGCTCGATGTAGACTGAATTATGCCAACCTCTGAAATCATTTGAGAAACTGAGAACTTAAGAGTTTTTGTGTGATGTACAGAAAGGCAACAGAATTAATTTTCTTTTGGGCAGGAATCTAGGGCATAGTTGGTTCAAAATTAATGACCTTAATTTACATTGAGGTTGGGTCCTTCTAAGGGGTTTTGTAGCAGGTTCTTGTTACCTGCAAATGTGTAGTTTTCTACAGTTAGATTAACACGTTAACTTAAATCATGATATCATGTCCTAATTTTAAATATCATTTATCTGAGCACTTATGTATAAAGATGAAAACATTCTATTTGAATAATCCAGCTTTTACTGGGTGTCATTATGTTTTAGATGTGTGCTGGAGGGCAAAGATACAGTGGAGACCTGGGCCCTGCCCCAAAAGAGTTTGCAGGGTAGAGAGGGGGTTAGAAACTTCAGTGGTCACAGCAGTGATGCGGGTACATGCACAGAGCTACATAACCATAATTTGGTTATGCCTTGAAACATGTCTGAGTGAGTTGAGTAAAGGAAGGTTGAAAGGATAATGCATGGATCAGAACAGTGAGTTGTAAGCAGTTATTTTAACATGAGTCATCAACCAAATTAACATCAGAGAGATTTTATCTATCTTGAAGTAATTTGCATTAATTTCTAATTATATATTTTATATGTTCATGAAGACTAGTTTTTCCTATTCTTTAGATCTTCTGTTTGCCTTTGCTATTGCCCTTTCTTCATTGCTTTTCTGCTGCTTACATTGAGATGCGCATAATCAATTTTCATCAATAGGCAGGAGAGGATTACAACCAGGAAAAAAAAGACAACATTGATTAAAATTTCATGCTGAAAAAGACTTTTAAATAGTCAGTTTGGGTCACAGATTCATGCAAATCAAATGCATGGAAATGATGCACAGCAATCTCCAGTGTGAAAAGTCATCTGGAGAATGATTAAGTTTAGGTTTTGCCTCTGGCATTTAGTTATTTGTATTTTGTGGCTTGCCCACTTTCTGTGAGCTCATATTCCACAAGTTGACCATGTCTATTTTAATATCAGCAGCTTCGGTTTCAGGGAGTCTCATAGATTTTGGATTCAGCTACATGTGAGTTTTAATCAGTTTTAACTCATTGCTATTTTTACTTTGAACTTACAACTTCCCTGAGCTCAGTTTCCCTATTCATAGAATGGGAAAGAAATACCTAAATGCTATTTTGGGATTAGATGAAATAACATTTAGGAATGCTAAACTAAGTACAGCACCTGGAACATAATCAGCCCTGAATAAATAATCACTTTTATACCTGGAATATAATGGAGCCTGAATAAATAATCATTTATATTATTATTTTGCTACCTTCATTGCCTCAACTGTATCATATTGCTTAGGGATTAACTACATGACCCCTAAAGTATTCAACTTCATAGTCTGGGGAGCAAATTAGTCATGAAAAAGCTCTATCCCTCTACTTGTCAGTAAAAGCAGAAAGTCTAGAAGTTGACTCTGCTCTCTAGTGATTCAACTCCTTCCCAATTATGCTGTCTGTCCAGATATTTTTTGGGTTTGTCAGTTTCTTGGGGACAATCGGTCCAGCTTTACCTTGCTGCGATATCCTTACCCTGGGAATTGTGGATGTTGACATGAGTAAATTGAATGTGAGGCAGAGATGGCGAATTAGGTACCTGACTCATTGGGTGGCATTGTCCCTGCAGTAGCTACAGTACTTTTGTGGGGAGGATGGACAGCTACCAGTTCCTCAGTGTTCCTGGCACCTTTCTCACTGAAGAACAGAGAGGAACAACCAACCAACCAACCCAATTTCCCTCCTCACTAAATAAACCATAAATTGTTATAACTATTAATTATTGTGGGAACAAGGGCAAATGGCCAGACAGAACATTGCCAGGTGCTGTGGCAGGTGTTTGGACCCCCATTGCCCACAACGATCCAGGCCAGCATGCTGTGATCTAGCAGGGCTGGGAATAAATCTCTGGGTGGAGAACCAGATTCTGGGGCTGGGGGGCTTTACAGCTACATAACTAGGAAGTGCCAGCCCCATCCCCTGGCATGACCCAGGGCTCGAATTCAATGCAAAATGACCTGGCAGGACCTTGGACTTCATTCTTATCCTGCCAGCCCAGTGCTATGTAAAACATTAGCAACTCCCTTGGCAGGATTAGGGGATTGGGGTCCTAGCCTCAAGGTTGTGGTTGGTATGATATGGTAAGCTTAAAACATGACTCACTACAGTGTTCTTGGGTAGGGAGCTTTTGCCCCTCCCCTAGTGCTGCTGGTGAGCTGGGGTCTAAGTTGACTGGAACTGATTGCCTTGAGTTCTCAACAGACGCTGGTTTCTGTGGCTACATGTGAGTGGCTTGCTCCTCTTCTGGGTGGCCAGCCTGTAGGGCATGACCACAGACAAGGTTACCCGAGCCACTCACATGGTACATGAAGAATTGACTGACTACTGGAATTAGTTTTATATTAAAACTGAAATTTCTTGTTTTCATTTTGTTAGCCATTAAATATAAAATTTATTTCTTTCACTTTAAGCAAAAATGTAAATGGGGTCTAGAGGCATTTCCTTGGCATCCCAATCTTTTTCTCTGGGCTTGCAGTAGGACCTTGGAAACTGCAATGGTAATTGGTTTGACACTAATTCATAACAGCCTTGATAAAGATATGGAAGTGAGTTCCTGTGAGCTTCAAGATAGTCATTTGTTCTTTTATTCATAAAACCCACATTTACTCAAATTCTGCTGATTACTTAGAACAGGTTTATGGACAAACACTACTTGAGAAATTAATAGGTCTACTCAGAGAAAGGAAGGTGAGCCCAAACCTGTAACCAAGGTAATAAATGCTGCAATACAAGCAATTGCAAAGTTCTCTTGGAACATAAATGTAGGAGCAATTAATTTGGCCCTGAATAATTGGGGAAGATTTCACAGTGGATATGCTATTCAAGTTAGGTCTTGAAATGTGCATAAGAGTTTCTCTGGTGGAGAAGAGGGGAAAGAACTTTCTGGGCAGGGGGCATAACTTATGCAAAGGCTTGAAGGTGCAAGAGGCATGGCTTTATTAGGGCATGGCAAAGGCTAGTGGGGCTGGCATCTAGGTTTGAGGCTCAGGCAGAATGAGAAGGAAAGTAGGGTAAGGGCTAGTCTGGAACCAAGAATGTGGGAAAGTCTGTAGGGTGAAGAGACAGTTTAGCGACACGGGAAAGGATGTTCAACTTTGAGATTGAAGTCAAAAGTCTATTTATCGGGGACAGAATTGCCCAAAGCATGTCCCATAAAGCACTAGCCCTTGAGAGATGGCTTAATAAATTTGTAGACAAGTATGGGAAACACTATAAAACACTGCAGAATGTGGATGTGTGCACATGTGCCTGTGTGTGCATAGTCACAGTACGACAGAAGATCTGACAAAAGAAACCTGTTTAATTCTGTTTAACTTGATGTATTTCTGACTTGTTTCACCGTACTGTAATATTGTTTTGAGTTCCTTACTAATGTCTTGAGAAATTAGCGTTCTATATTGCACATTGGGAAAAATGCTATTCTAGGGATATGTAAACTCAAAGTAGGTCTGGAAGGGGAAGAAGACAGGCCAGACCCCCATGTGTGTTAGCCAAGGCCCCAAAAGGCCACTGTCTGTGAAGCACTGGGTTGGTGATCAACAAGGGTAACCAAGGCAGATACTCAGGAGAAGTGAGATACAGGTCTTTAACACACAGGAGCATTGTTGAGGACCCCGGCTCAGGGGGAGTGGCTTTTAAGGGGATGCACCTGGCCATTGGGGCACATGACAGCAACATCAGAGATTGGCGTGTCAAGGTAAGAGTGGACTAGCTATGAATAGAACTTTGGTCTGGGGACAATTTACGCGGGCCTTCTTATGTTCATCCAAATTAGGCAGAAATTCTAAATTGCATCTAATCACCTAGGGTAGGGGTAGGTTCTGGGGATGGATGGACGGTCAAGAGGATTTGATCTCCAGGAGCTCAGAGAACCAGGAAACCATTAAGCATCCAGTCTCATTCCATCTTCTTGCTAGGCTCCATGTCCATTGTCCTCAGGAAGGATTCCTGTTCTTAACATGGTCCATAAGGCCCCTCCTGCCTGTTTATTGCTTTCTCCTCTAGTGTTTTGCTCCAAATTCTCACTTACCCTCTGTTTCCAAACTCCTTCCCACCCATTAGCATGTCACCTTCCCCAGTGCTGTTAAAAGTAACTACTTATTGAATGCTTACAATATATTATCAGGTCCATTGCTAGACATGTGATGTAAATGATTTGTGTTTATTGTTTGCCATAATCCTATAAGGTAGAGGTGTCACTTAGGAATGTATTTGAGGGTGAATAATTGAATACCTCACTGATACTAGCTTAAACAAATATGGATGATTTTTTCTACATAAAAAGTCCAGAAGGAGGCAGTTGTTGTATTAGATCTTAGTGATGTCTCTAAAGACCCCAGACTCTTCTAGCTTTCCACCCCATTTTCCTTAGCTGTTGCCAATATCTTCATGTTTTGGCCTCACACTGTCCCTATAGGCATCAGGTTGACATCTAGCTTTATCTAGGGTATGTGAACCTCTTTATCTACAGAGCAAGCTTCCCTAGAACTTTAGCCAGTTTGTTTTGTTCTGTTTTGTTTTGTTTTGTTTTGTTTTGTCTCATTGGAAAAAAACTGTGGCCCAAGACCTCTCCAGCTTAAAGGAAGCTGAGAAATTGAGGATTTAGCTTTTTAATTTATATAGTAGAGGAGGGCAAATGTTCAGTGGGTTTAAAATGGGTGTTGGGTTAGCCAACCTAGAGGGCTTGCCTTGGTATAAATTGTTATTTCCACATTAGATGATACAGCAGCTTAGGAGGCTCAGTTAACTTGCTTGGAGTCATGTAGCTGGTGTCAGAGGTAGATTCCAAGCTGACTCAGTTCAACTCAAAAGCTTACATAGGTTTCACTATCCAAATTGTCCTCATCTTAAAATTTTAAAATTCGATTCAGTTCAATCTGTTTTCTAAGCAACTTACACAGTAGTCCCCTTTTAGCCACAGTTTTGCTTTCTGTGGTTTCAGTTACCCATGGTCCACTGTCATCCAAAAATATTAAATGAAAAATTCCAGAGATAAAGAATCTATAAATTTTAAATTGTATGCCATTCTGAGTAGTGTGACAAAATCTCACCCCATCATACCTGGGACTTGAATTATCCCTTTGTCCAGTGTATCCACACTGTATGTACCACCCACCATTAGTTAGTTGCTGAGTAGCCGTCCTGGTTATCAGGTCTACTGGCTCCATACTGCAGAGTGTGTGTTTACAAGCAACACTTATTCTGCTTAACGGTGGCCCCCAAACACAAAAACAGTGATGCTGGCAATTCAGACATGCCAAAAAGAAGCCAGTAAAATCCTTCCTTTAAATGGAAAGGTAAAAGTCCTTGACTTAAAAAGGAAAGAAAAACAATTACATGCTGAGATTGCTAAGGTCTGTGGTAAGAACGAATCTTGTATCTGGGACATTTTGAAGAAGGAAAAGAAATTTGTGCCAGTTTTGTTGTCACACCTCAAACTGCAAAAGTTATGGCCACAGTGTGCAATAAGTTATGATGGAAATGGCATTAACTTTGTGGGTGGAAGACAAGATCAGAAAATGTGTTCTGATTGCTGGCAACGTGTTGCACCAGAAAACACTGAGTCTATCTAAAGACTTCAGTCAGGGATCCACTGAAACAAGTGACACCAAGCCACTTACTGCAAGTAAGGGATAGTTATGCAATTTCAGAAATAGGTTTGACATTTCTTTATTTCACATCATTGCAAGAAGGGTGAATACCATACAATAAGATATTTTGAGAGAGGCCACATTCATATAACTTTTATTACAGTATAGTATTACATTCTGTTTTATTATTAATCTCATACTGTGCCTAATTTATAAATTAAACATTATAAGTAAGTATAGATAAGGAACATAGTATAGAGAAGGTTTGGTACTATTTGTGACTTCAGATATCCACTGGGGGTCTCGAACATAGCCCCTGTAGAGAACTATTGTATACCCAAAGGCACTGTGTTCGGGTCACAAATGAATACACAAATTGAGAAAATGTTGTTCCTGCCCTTCAGAAATGAATCACCTTGGTGGAGAGATTCATGTGTACATACATGTTAGCAGTTCAAGGTAGACCTTAATGGCTAACATTATGGGGGCACAAACAGTATGTTGTGGTATCCTGGGGAGGAAGAGAGAAATTCTGCCTAAAAAGTCCTGAGGCTTCCAGGAGACTGAGAGATTTGATATGAACATTGTGGCTTGGTTTTTGTTTTTATTAAACCTCAGTTAAATTAACATATTATGCTCTAGGTCATCTCAAACATAGTTTGTCTGAAATTAATGCAGAGATTTAACTTTTGAAAGTAAATGAACTGATTATGTTTTCTGTTTTCATTCTAATATTTCCAACCCCCCCCATAATTTTGTCCTTTAAAGCAGAACTACATGTAGTCTATCAAATTAAAATTCATGAAGTAAAACATTCCAAAACAATAATAAACACAAAGCAATTTAAAATAAACATAACCCATTATATATGTTTTTCTTAAACAAGTTGAAGTGTCAGGCTGAATTCCATAACGAAAAATTTTTCTATTCCAATTACACAGGAATAAAATGACAGATGAATCATTTTTACCTCAAAACAAAAGGTAATGTACCATTCTTTCAGTGGGAGAAGAATTAGTTATAATGAACTTGAGTGGCAGTGCAGTGAGAATATTTTAATTATAGATCTTAGCAAAATAGTAAAAAACTAAAGGGCAAAGGACATGATTCGAATGTTCACAAAAGAGGCAAATCAGTAACTAAAGACGTGTAAAAAATCGAGAGCAATAGAGAAATGCAGAGAAAAACAAAACTTTTTTTTGGTTAAATTAGCAAAGATAAAAAGAATAAATCGCTGGCAAGATTTGGTGAGATGGCAATCTCACATACATGTGGTAGCACTGTAAAGTGGTATAATCTTTCTAGGAAATAATCTAACAGTATATATCAAAACATTTACATCATGTAAACCAGCAATTTCACATCTCAAAATAGAAACTCTCCTAAGGAAATAATTTGACAACAACGAACGCATAGAATTTAACACAAAATCATTTACACTAAAAGTGAAAATATAAATACCCAATAATAGGAGATTGGTTAAGTGCACTATAAAATATCTATATATACAGTGATCTAGCCATTAGGAAAAACTTCTAAAAATTTTAATATGGGGGAATTCTGATATAATTGTACTATTTATGTACTTATTACTGTAAAAGAATTTTAATAGAAAACTCTGGAAGGAAACATCAAAATGTTAAGTTCTTGCTGAGTTGTGACATTTGGGAAATACTGTTCTTATTTTTTGTCTCTTCTAAGTTGTCTGTAGTGTGTACATGCGATGTTTATGATGAGAAGAGTCTGCCAGGTGAGACCATGTGCTCTTCATTTCAGCTCAGACGTCAGACTGGCTGCCAAGACTCAGAGGCAGGTGACGATCCCGGGCTCGATAGTGCCTGTTCAGAACTTTCTCTTGGGGAAGCTTCAATTTAGCGTAGCTGTCTGCCAGCCCAGGATTCTGGAAGCAATCCTCTCAGGATTGCGGCCGTTGAAAGGCAGGGCAAGACAACCTATGGCAGCCATTATTGAGACATCTCAGGCTTCTCATTGTGGTCAGGACGCGGGCTGTCCCTGTTCTGGCCTCGCCCTGGAACAGAGTTGTCAGCTCTGTGCTCGGAATACAAATGCGCTGTTAGGCCTCCGCGCTGTTCAAGAAGACTCTTTGCAGAGTGTCGGCACCCACACATGGAGGGAGTTAGCCCCTTTGTGTGACAGGCCACAGCTGAGTTCTGCCCCCCACCAGACACACTCGAGCTGTGAGCAGGCTGTCCAGCCCAGGGAGGTAGGTCATGATAGTCTTGCAGCTGTGTCACGATCATGGGCCTACCAGAGTCCCATTACAGTGCTTCTCTAAGTGACATCAGTGACGTCTGCTTGATAGGACTGACTTTATTCAATCTCCTGAATCTGTCTAGGCAGTTTTAATAATGACAGTTTCTCAGCTGACATGCCAGGCTCGTCACCTGTAGTATTTCACTGAATTGAACCTTTGCTGCTATCCTTTGAGGCTGATATCATTATCCTCATTTCATAGTTGAGGAAACTGACCTAATTTCACCCAATTATAAAAGAGCAGATTCAGACTCAAGTTCTTCTAACTACAAAGCCCATCGCACTTGTAACCAATATGCTGATGTTTTCTAAACTTTAGTCACTTTAGTATCAGCTTCACTATTTTTACCAAAGCCATGCACCGTCTATACTCCATTTGTTCAATAGTTTTCTTTAAGCCAACTAATTTTTTTCAATTTAGCCTCATTCTAAGCTATAATGTGCTGGCTGTATTTTTTGAAAGCATATGTTAAAAAAAAAAAAAAGACATAATTTAAAAAAGATTTGGTCCCTGCACCTTTTAAAGCACTCACCACACCAGAAGACATACATGTGCCACGTTTTGGGAAACTACGTTATGCTGCTTCTTCAGGGTGGACCCAAAATGCTAACAAGCCACTAACCAGTTGCTTGTTATTCACTAGTGGTCTTTCTGCCTATGGTAGCTTCTGGTGCTAATTGCTCCTTTTTGACATATCTGCCCCAGAGCAAATGATTGCTCAAAGGAACATTGCCCCTTTCTCTGGCCTTGCATTCAGAACTGGGATTCCAACACTCACTGTACCTGGGGCACACGCAGTGCTGCTTGGGCTTCCCAGCGTATGAATCAAGCACATTAGGCTTTTAGAGACAATAACAGTGGGTTTGGCTTTTTCACGAGTGGCTCACAAAATTCCTTTGTGACATAAGTTGAAGTATCAGCAATGGGGAGGAGATTGGGAATCTCCTAGGACTACTTTATTTTGCCTTACAGTGTGGGACCTGGTTGGACGGTGATGCTGTCAGTCATTGCATTCTGACATAAAACATTTATCTGGCAAAAAAATCTCTCAGGAAAAAATTAATATTTCACTTCTGTGCTATACATGAGGGGTCCCCAATGCCTGGGCCGCGGACTGGTACAGGTCTGTGACCTGTTAGGAACCAGGCAGCACAGCAAGAGGTGAGTGGCTGGTGAAAGTGAAGTTTCATCTCTATTTGCATTTGCTCCCTACCGCTAGCATCACTGCCTCAGTTCCATCTCAGATCATCATGCTTTAGATCTCACAGGAGCACCAGTCCCTAGAGCCAGAAAGGTTGGGACCTGCTATTATGAATGGACTGTGGTGGTGTGATATACAGTCAGTCTGAGCAAAACGTGGAAACTGCCTCATAAACAGAACACTGAACTAGGAATCAGAAGGCCTTAGTTATTCTGGTTCTGCCAGCTGTGTGACTATAGGAAAGTTTCGTCTTTTCTGGGCCTCTGTTTACTCTGTAACAGCACTCAGATGCACCCTGAGTGGGTGAAAGCACAGTGTCAATTAGACTCTTTCTGCTGACATAGTTACTATGATACATTTATATATAAAATATGGAGGTCAGAGCAATGAATTTTGCATTTTCCTCAGCTCTAGGATACTCTTACTCTGGCAAGGAGGAAGGCAGACAGTTCTAAGCACATCCCACAGGCTTTTTTGGTTAGTTGGGTAAATAGATTGATGGCGGTGTCATTTGTTTCCATTAAGCTTCAGAGACATGTTTGTGAGACACGGATTTGGTAGCTGCACTGAGGCAGACATAGAAGAGACAGGAATGAAAGAACATCACGAATGAGTCAGTCATCCTCATCCTGAAAAAAGCAGAAGGAAACCAGTGTGACCAGGAAAGGTTATAGCACCAGGGATAACCACCCAATATCTTGGGCATTGGTTCATAAAATCCCCAAATGTGCTGGAAAATAGGGTAGTTAGACTCTGTTATTGCAAAACGGTACTCTGATGAGATGGCAATGAGGAATCATTTAATCTTTATACATGGTTATCCTTCCTGTTCAGAGAGAGTGAACTCTGGTAACATGTTAACCCTGCACAGACCACAAATTAGGCAATGATGATACTAGTAAGCGTTTCTGTGATTTTTCTAGTAATAGCTCTGTGCAAAGCATTTTCATAGATGAATTATTTATCTCAAATCCTCATCACAATGCTCTGAAGTGGACAGCATCGTTTCCATTTTACTGATGAGAAAACAAGGGTGAGAAGGTTTAGCTCTGTCCCTGAGGCTGGCTGTTTAATAAATAGCAGAGCAGGGAATTCCAATTTTGGTCTGTTTGACTTCAAAACCCAAGGTCATTGTTGCATACTACTTTTCTCTTCACTCAGTGATTCTCCTTGAGGTAATAAGGTTTAAAAACCTGTCTTTACTGACTTGAATGTCAAGCCTGAGAGACCATTAAGAGAAGTAAGGAAAAAAATATGTCACTGAGAAAGAAGTTTGCCGTTTGTTACATTAGTTATCATCCAAATAGGTTTTGGAAATCGCTTATCTAATTAGCCATTATGATTATTAGTCGGTTGTTTCTATGGAAACACTCTATCTTCTGACTCAAAATAGACACTCATTTATGTGCTTATTTCTGCGCAGTCTAGACATCAGCCCCTGGCAGTTCTGACAACAGGGGAAGGTATTCCTGTTCTCTTAGTGAGACTTTTGGTTACACTGAGTTGCATCTTGTAAATACTCATCATGGACCTCCTCAGGCTCAGCATTCATCAATCTCAGCTATAGAGCAGTGGTTCTCAGAGTCAGCTACTCGCTAGAATCACATGGAAGTGATTGCTGATTCACAGAACATCAGAACCCCTGGGGGGTGAGACTCAGGTATCAGCGTTCCTAAAATTCCTTAGGTGTCTCCAAAGAATGTAAGTTCGAGGGCCACTTGTTCTTAGTGTAAACACTTGCAAGTATTTCTAAGCCGAGGCTCACAAAACTCTCTTCACAGGCATGCTGGAACATGGAACTGATTTCAAACAGGGCTGTACTTTAGAATACCTGGGCTTAAAAAAATAGGCTAATGTCTGGACCTCATTCTCACTGGAAGTTTTATTAAATGGCCCCAGGAGGAGCTGCTCAAACATCAGTATTTTGAAAAGCCCTCCAGGTCACTCTAATATGCAACTAGGTTTCAAACCACTGATTAACACCTACTAATCTTGGGAGGAGGCCTGAGGCCCAAGTTTATTATGTTTACACTACATTAATTTTCAGAAAGGCCTGATGCTTTTCACTAGGCATCTTCCTATTCTGACATTAAGAGCTGAATAGTGAAAAATTCAATTTAAATAAGATTTTCCAGCAGCTTAGGTTTGAGCATCTTGCCAGCCTAAGTTACTGAATACCAATGCTAGCAATTTTTAAAGAAGAGAATAGGGGGTATTTGTGAGGAGTGGGGTGGTCTACTTTAGTTGATCTATCTGGCCTTGTTTCCTACAATTTGAAGCCTTATTCCCCTTATGGAAATGAAGGATTTAAAACAACAACAATAAATCAATAACCATACCACATTAAATTGAAACACTGAAAATACTCAAGCTGCTTAATAATGTAAAACAACTATGTTTGTATTAACTATTCAATAGTAAGTACTCTATGTAATTTGAATTTCTTCCCATTATTTTGGCCCAGTGGTAATGCTTTCTACTTTTATTGTGTGTATCTTGCCTGTTTATACTCCCTCCTGTCTTCAAACTGTAATAGTGCTGAGTCCATGGTGGATCCTTCATCATGATGAAAAAACTTTTCTAATGACTTAGGTTTCTAAATTAAACCAAAGATGTTTGCTGCAAAGATGCCAGGCACACATTATTGTACAGCATCACCATTGAAGTACAATAATATAATTCAGATAGAAATGATCTTTGCAAATGGCAATCAATTTTTGCTACTACTCTCTGCTTTCTTGACAATCCGATCAGTGGGTTGTGGAAAAGTGCTTTTACTTGATTACTTACCCTGTTGATAATCATTGTGGTTTTTGGCAGAGCTAAGGCATTATTTCACAGACCTGCACTGCTATGGGGAATGGGTGTAACTTTAAAATACAGCCAAAGTTCCTGTGGCTTTAGCTGACACTAAAGAATGTACAAACTCAAGCATAATTCTAATGAGACTTCATTCTTTTACGGTGGTTTGCCACGGGCCAGTCTGCACATGAGGACAGGGTAAACAAGCATGGACCCATGGAGGGCCTAGCTTCTCCTGCAGCTCAAGGAGTTCCCTGCTGCAGAGGCCTTTGAGAACAAGCCATGTGTCCCACCTAATGCCCAGGACACACATCTTTCCCTTAGAACCTTCGGTTTGAAAGGAAGGAAACATTTACAAAATGTTTGTGAATCTTCCAAAGGCAGAGAAATTCACTACTACAGGGTAAATGTTTTATTTTGATCTAAATGTTGATAAATAAAAGGAACAGAGACTGTAATATGGCCGATAACTTTTTTGGTGGTGACGGTGAAAGAATAAAGGATGGATGGAAGCGGAAAAGCTGCATTAAATGATTGCTTTTCACTGTTTTTGCCAACTTCTATCCATGATTTAAAAAAAAAAAAAACTTTTAAACATTTCAAAGAAATCAGCTATGCCATGATTTAATACTTGGGAGAAAAAATGACTAATTAGGCCAAAGACACCTCAGCAGGTAACTCAAGGACTAGAACTGGTTTAATTTCTTAAAAAAAAAAAAAAAATTATCAATGAGTGTCATAGAGAGGAACACCTGTCTTGCTAGAACCTAAACTAAGACTCCTAATTCCTTTCACATAAGTCATTGAACAGCTGTCAGATATGTGAACAAGTTTCAGATACTTGAGAACTGTAACTCTGAACCAGTGATCTGCAGGTCCTCTGTTCCTATAATCATTCATTCACCTGTGCCACCTGCCACTGCATACCACATGGTCATTATAGAAAACAGCATCATCTTGTTTTGTTTGAGATTCCATGGGCATATGTTCGGAAAATTATCAGTATTTTTCTAATTCAAATAGCACTTCTGATTGCTTTTGGTCTTGATGTCCTTATCCTGTTTGGTGACACCATTATCCACCAAGTTACTAAAATCAGAAATTGTCCTTATGTTTCAGTTAGTACACCAGGCTGATCTACCTCTGATGCACCTTATGAAGTCTTCATCTATCCAGCATCATCACCTAACTTCAGGATTCCACCATTACATCATTATCCTCCTCGAATAGCTAGGGAATCTTTTAGCTCATCCCACACATATCCAGTCTTCACTTTGCTGCCAAATTTTCATTTTAAACCAGAAATCAAATATTCTCATTGTGATGTCCAAGTTCTTCCTTGGCTCTTCAATTATGTTCAAATTCCTTACATTATTCCTCACCCCAGTCGTCTCCTAACACTGCTCCAGCTGGCTCTGCCTCCTGGACTCAGGCACCTGGCTCCTCTCAGCTGTAGCTCTGCTGGGTTGCTTTTCCTTCTAATAGCATATGTAAGATCTTTCCATGTTTACAGGCCGTGGCTCTTCTGTCTAGAATTTCCTTCTTCTCTTTCTTCAGCTATCATAGTTTACTCCTTTTCCGAGGTCCATATCAAATTACCCTGTTCAGAAGTCTTTTCAACCTCATGGAGAGATAGAATACTCCTTTCTTTGTCTCTTTAACACTTGGTGTGTCTATTGTCATGCTTCTCTCCAGGCCCAGTCATTCCACAAACATTTGTGGTTTTAATATGAGTTCCCTGGAGACTAGACATCTTAGACATCCTTATCCTCTATATTTAGCATCACATCTATCCATTCCATGGTAGATGCTCAATCAATGTCCTATTGAAGTAAGATTGCAGAGCACAGCCTTTCTGCATGGTAGTTCATGGGAAGCACCAGAGATCAGGTTATGAAGGTTCCAGCCCTACTCTCTGTCAGGTCACCATTGGGCATCACATGGGTTGATTTGTATGCCCCTTGACTTCCTTGTGAGCTCAAAAATTGGTGGAATAAGCCTAATGGTAGATAACCAATTCTCTTCTGTACTATTTTCTCAGGATGGCCATTTCTTTGACTCCCAATTCTTTGACTGAGACCTTCTAATGTCTTCCTCTTGCTGTCCTCAGCTTTGCTCCTGTACCAGTACTATCATAGCCACTCCCAAGGCCAGCTCACATCACACCTTCTACTGCACACCTTCTAGTCTGGATTTTCATTTTTTGTTGAACCCCTCAAGGACTTCAGAACCTCTTTTGCACTATTTAGCATTTTATTGCATATAGTTTGGTACTGTTTGCTAATTATTTGACTTGGTAAACTTTCTTCTGCTCAATTCAAATGAGAACTACGTTAGTGCAGCTTAGTGTTCCCAGCAAAGGCATTCCAGTGTTTCTCCCCGAGGCCCTGGCTCTGCCGTACCAGATATGTAAGTTTTACAAACTGCCTAAACCTCAAATGTAAAGTGGAGAAAATAATAATGTCTATCTCATGGAATGTAGAAGAGAAAATATACTTTGTGCCTCACAAATGTCTCAGTATGTGAAAGTTTTTAAAGAACAGTTTAATCAGAGCCTGTTGAAACAGATTTATCTTCTACCCAAAGCCTACATAAGTAATGACTGACACTTTGAGGTCTTTATCAAATTGCTGAATGATTGTGATGATTAGTTTGGCACAAAGAATGCCTTGCGTGGTTCTTAGAACCATTCTTCCACCGTGACTGTGGAACAGCCAACACTGGTATTGAAGTTGTGGTTTGTCCAGTGATGTCTTGTGGCCCAAATGAACCTCAAGAGCTTATGAATTGTCCTAAAACACACAAAATATGATTCACTCAATATTAGCTAACAAAATCAGTGTGTTTTGGTGCCATCATACTCAGACTATAAGGTCACTGAAACAAATCTGAGGCATTTCTCCTGAAAGATGTCTACTCATTCTTCTGCCAAAAGAAAAAAAAAAATCTCCTCAACTCAATAACCTAGAAATATTTGTTTTAATACCATTCCATCTTGCTTTCTTAATTTCTCCTATTCATCCAGAAACTCTGAGTTAACATGGCAAAAGTTTGCAATTTGAGTTTAGGGAAAACGGTGTAATTATTTTGTATCTTTCACAGACTTTGCTCACTGGGCCAGTGCCCGACTCATTTGGACACAGCTGTACTCTGAACTTACATCACTGGTTAACATTCCCACTTGTGGGCACTCATTTGGTTTATTTGTTCCCGAAAGTTTTCTGTTCCCTGATTAAATGTTTCACTGTGCTGTATCCACAGATCCATAACCTAGTTTAGTGGCTGATTTTTCAAGACTGTGATTTAAAGAACCAGTGACCTATTGAAAAAGCTTTATCTTTTCCCCACTGAATATGAGGCCTGCCCTATACACAAAGTCAGTGTAGGTGAAGTTTTGTCTTTGACCCTGGATTTCCCCTTGTGAGGCTCTTTTTACCCTCAGGATGCTAAAGATGCAGAATGTCTCATTCTTAATCTGGGTACCTGTACCATACTTTTCATTAAGGCATTAATAACTCATTATGGGTTGGTTATTCACATCTGAAGCTTGTATGACAGATTTAGAAATATTTTAAAACCCCAAAGAATAAACATAATTATAACATTACAATGACCTGGATGAATCAGGTTTAATGATAGCAGCAATTTTGTCAGTTATATTTGGGGCAACAGACTTTGATGTTTATTTCTCAAATTGAAATGACCTTGTTAGAATCAATACTTACTACAGACCTCTGTTGGTGTGTTTCCCATGAAGAATGACCAAGTGTCAACTAGTCGTTCATTGATACAGAGTCCATTAATTGAAACTCAGGTCAAATAGAAGAAATAAGCCTGCCCGTAAGAAGGCAGTCAAATGCTGGTACCACTCACTCCAGGGTGGTGTGGAGAACTGGGAGCCAGGACAGCACAGAAGACAACATAGGTGACTGTCCTTGTACTGGTGAGATAGTCACCATGACATCTCTATGTGAAATGAATATTATCTCTATTTTACAGATACAGAAACTGATGATCTTATTCTGGCGATCTGGTATCTGTCACTTCTTTTCTCTGCACCTCAACTTATCTATAAGATTCTGATTACGGAACAGATGATTTCCAACTTTTCCACCTTAATTTGATCCTTACTGAATATTGGGGCAATTTTTGTCCAGTTCACCAGGGATACTTCAGAGGTGGGGAGAAGCTTGCCTCTCCTGGACAGTCAGGATCGGGCAGTGAGAGTGGCTGGAGAATTCTCTGAGCTGCATGCTAGGTTGATCTGCTGACATCTAGCTGAGGCCAACAACCTGGCAAGGCCCTGAATTAGAAAGGGTGGGTCTTGAGAGCTCATTGCTATGACACATAGTTATTCAGATCACTGGTTGCTTGGGTCATGTTACTACTTATCCTCCACCTTCTGTCTTCCTATTCTCAGGCACACCCAACCAATGACTGGGTCGACAGTTGAGGTCTGTGAATCTGGCAGACCTTTCTCAGGGATTAAAGGGCAACCATTCTGTGGCTGTTGTGGTGACTTATGTGTTCTCTAGGATGGCTGTGCACAGAAAATACACTGTACAATAGAGACTATCTAGTATTTTATGTTAACTGTGGTGTGTAATCCCACTGGCAGGAGGAAAATGGAAGGCATGCCATTTTAATACAAGTCATAACATCTTTGAGGGATGAGTAAAACCTACAATTAGCTTGCACCTATTTGGAATGATTCCAGAAGTTATGTGAAATAACTTCTTACCTCTCATAAGACATTGTTAGAGAATTATACTCTTGTATTTTTAGAGTACTTGAGAAGTAGAATATTTTCTCCATTAGAATTTGAGCCACATTATGAGGCACTGGTTATTTCTTAGGAATTTAATAGCATCATTCAGTAGAACTTTTTGTGATAATGGAAATGCATAATTAGCTACTAGCTTCATGTGGCTTTTGCGTTCCTTGAAATGTGACTAGTGTGATTGGAAACTGAATTTTTAGTTTATTTAACTTTAATGAATTTAGAGAGCCATAAGCGGCCATTGGCTGCCACACTGGAGAGCACAGGTCTTGAATACTACTGCATAGCTCACTGACAGCAGTCTCAATCATTGCATGTTGAGTCAAACTGAACATGACCATTTTTAGAGCACTGGCCTCAATGTACTTTTTCCATGTGATTTTCTAATGTGTAACATAATTTATTTTCCATAATTCTAGATTTTTCTATTCATATGATACTTTAACTAAAACCATACTCTACACGTACACTTATACAGTCATCATTAGATCAGTGTTTCGGGGACTCCAGGGTTTAGTGGAGAAAATACCCACAGTGATATGTAACAGTTCTGCTGTTTCCATAAATATACTTTAAAGATTCTCTCTGCTTGCCACAGTGAAAGTGGGAAACTGGATATTTCATGAGTATTTCCACTTTTTCTATTGATGGGGAAAAAGCAGAGTCGGATTTGCCACTGAGAGATGTCTGGATTTAGATTCCAGTTCTATGACTTTGGAAAAATCATCTAAATCTTTATAACTTCAACTTTTTTCATTTATCAAATAAGAACAATAAGAATTCTTTCAATTCTACATGCCTTTCAGAGTTGAAGTGTAAGAATCTTTGACTTAAAGTGAGAAAAAGTCTTCCTGAGCTGTAAAATACTGTATAAATACTTATGGCTCTGGCGATTGTTGTGTTTATGTGAACTGAGACTGCAGAATTTTTGTACTGGCCTTCACAGTACATTTTTCTATGTATGAAATGAATCATTTAGCCGTTGCTGATGATTGATGGAGACTTATCACTGAAAATATTTAGGATCTTAACATATTATGTCATAAGCCTCATTATCATGAACAAACATGAACATGTTGTACAAATCATGTTCCCCCAATGCAGCTATTCTGTGGCAGCTTATTCTGAATCTCGAATGGAAACAGAGGCAAAAACACCTCTCCATTTGGCTTTCCTTTCCTCTCAACCTGTGGAAACCACATTCTAGGATTGCATCCTCATTTTGGTAGGGGGTGGGATGGGGGAGGGGAGAGCATGGGGCCGGGTGCCCAGCTGAATTTGTGGCCTCCTTCTATGTTCTGTCCTGAACTTCCTTACCTGACACACAAGGTAAGACTCCTCTGGTTGGCTGGACCTGTCTCTTACTATTTAAATGAGGCCAGGGCCATTTGGAATGCCCTTTTCTCTCTACCCAGAGCTTGGCTTTCATGACTGTTATCTTGATGTGAATTTGTAAAAGTCAGATTTATGACTCAAAGATAATCAGTGGCCTCTTATTCTTTGAGCAATAAGCCTTTTGGCTAAACCAGGATGCCAAAGCTGTGAAGTGCATAATTGAAGGGGGAGAAGAAAAACACATCTTTTCAAAATGCCAAAAATACTATTTGGATTACATGCATTTGTTTTTACAGCTGCAGGTGACCAGCGGCTCTAAGAGGTTCTACTCATTCTAGTGGGACTGAGATGGGGTAGAAATGAAGAATTAAAAAAAAAAATAAAATGCTTTTCAAATGGCACTGTTATGAATTCAGTATTTTCCTGCTAAATTTGGAATTTTCTGGGCTTAAATGAATGACCACATACACTGAGAGAACTGAGAGGAATGTGTATATGTGGAGGTAAAGGCACGGGGTGAGGTGCTTAAAAATGGAACCAGAGCAGAAAGTAAAGTGTAGTGTGCAGTTGAAAAAGTAAATACATAGTGGGGAAAAAATGGTTAAATAGTTCTCTTTCCAGCCCTGCTGAGCAGCTGCATCCAGGAGCGAAGTTTGCCATGGAAACACAGGAAGTATCAGTGATCTGGGCAACAAGGGAAGCTTTTCTTGTAGTATTCAAAGTGGAAGTAGTTCTCGTCCCACCAAAACGCCGGGGGCTATACAACACTTCTCTTTGCAGTGGCACAGGATATAGAGACTGAGGTGTTATTTATGGCAGCCAGCAGCCAGAGATGGCAGTTTGCAGAATGTATTTGGAAAAGCGACTGCCGAAAAATGGAACTGGTGAAAAAAAAAAAGGATTAAAAGTGAGCTTTGAGTAATTACAGATAGAGAGATGACATTAAGTAACTGGCATTAAAAGTGTACACGCAGGAGAATGGTCACTTCAACCCAGACAGTGTGACAGAGTCAAAGTGGGACTTGGCACTGGGCAGTGGAAGAGCTGAATTTGAAAATTTGAGGACTTGAAAATAGGACCAGGGCAGAGATGCTCCCCTCAGTCATATTTGGCCAAGAGTTTTAAAAAATTTCTTAGTAGTGAGGGATTATAAATTATCATCAGCCCTACATTAAATTAAATATGTGGTAAACTGCAAATAACATCCAGCTTAAGCTATGGAGATGTAAATTTTATATAGTTATTTTTCCACAATGAGTTTGAGTCATTCTCAAAACATGCTTTTAAAATATTTTTAAATGAAGTCTATGATTAAGGACCCCTCCTGATAATGTTTCGTATGCATGTTACACTTGGAGGATCTAAATTAAACGTGGGTACCCAGAGTGGGCAAACCAGGCCAACAGCTTCCCTTACAGAAAGCAACTAAATGAAGCTAATTCTCACCTGAATGCACATGATTTAAAAAAGGACAAAGAGAAAGGCAAGAGATGAGAGAGGCTGACTGGGATATAAAATCAGAGAAATGAGAAAGTACAGAAGACAGTGACCATGCAAAGGGTAGTGTGACCATCAGCAGCTGAGGAGAGTCTGTAAATTTATAGAGAGAACTGAGGAGAAGGGACTTGCATAAGTCTGCATGTGTTTTAGATTTTGACTAAAGAAAAAGTTTTCATGAGGAGGGATGATTGTAATGGAGGACAGAAGGGTGTCTGTCCAATTCTGGCCCCAGAGACCAATAAGTAAGCCCTCTGGAGAGGGAAATTGCTAACAAAATAGAAGAAACTGTTTTCCTATGAGACTGAAGTAGAATGGTGGAAGGAGCATCCCTTCCCCATAATATTGGACCTCAATATTATACCTTTCAGGCATCCTGAGAGATTGCTGCTACAGTCTCATTAAAAGACAGCCTTTTCCTGGGGGAGCACCAATTCCTGAAGCAACAATGAGACACTACCCTCAGGTGACTTTCTGAGGCTATCTACCAGGGGGAGGTCTAGATCAGAAGAGAAAGCCTCAGGTGAGCATCACATGGTGATTCTTTTGTAAGCATACATGAGACATCACTTGAGAACTTCTAGTTACAGTGAAATGAAAGTCCCTAGGACTGCACAAGAACATGGAACAGGCATAACTGATATTTGCTTATTTTTATTAATATGCCCTTCTGAACCGGGTTTTAGAAGCATAGCATTGTCTCCATTTCAGTAGTTAAACAAAAGAGCTTTAGCAAATTTAAGTAAAGTGTTTATTGCATCAAAACAAGAAGTGTTAGAGCCAGGATTTACATCATGTTTATCTGCCTCCAAAGCTTATTCATGTTACCACTACTGTATGAACCCCTTTATGCACCTACTGCCAATATGACCCCAGAAGTAGATGAAATAAGAGGAAACTTAAAAAGGATGGGTCTTTAAGTCATGTGTGAGATGTTAGACATTGATATTTCAGATATGATGGCCAGGTCAACCTGAAAAGTCAACAGAGTTCCCAAAACAGTGCATCTAGGTGGATGCTGAGATCATCTTGGTTAAGGGAGGAGGAAGTCTTTGTCTAAACTAAGCTCACATATGGATAGGTTTACTAACGGTCATTCTTATCAAGTCTTTAGGCATTATGTGTGTTGGATGGACCTTGACTCACCAATGGTTGTGTTACCTTGGCCAAGTTGCTTAACTTGCCTGAATTCCATTTTTCATCTATAAGGTGAAGAATATGAAAGCATATGCTTTAGGATTATTGTGATGATTCACCACAAATACATACTTTGGCAGACTGTATTTCAAAAGATGGCCACCCCAGTATACATATCCCAATCCTACATGCATTTCTTGAATGTGATTGACATTTTTCCATTGAAAGCTGAGCTCTGTATTTACTCTGTTGGTATCTGGGAAGTCTTGACTTCTTGGATCAATAGATGTGGTGGAAGTGATGCTATGTGACTTCTAAGTCTATGTCATAAAAAGGGTACAGCTTCCATCTGTTCCCGCTTGCAGGACACTTGCCCTTAGATCTCAGCTACCGCACTGTGAGGAAGCACAAACTAACTCACGTGGACAGGTCAGTGTAGAGAGCAACCAAGACTCCCAGCTGACAGTCACTATCAAACACCAGACATGAGTGAAGAAGCTTTCAGATAATTCCAGCTCCTAGCCTTTGAGTTTTCCATCTGAGGCTCCAGACATCATAGACCACAGATCAGCTGTCCTCACAGAGCCCCATACAATTTCCTGACCCACAGTTTCAGTGAGCATGACTCACTGCTGAATTTGGGGGTAATTTGTTATGCACCCATAGTAACTGCAACAGATTTTGAAACCACGTACATAATACAAAAGTAAAACAAGATAACTAGGGAGTTTATGTAACTCGTCTCCCGTTCATTAATTTAATATGCATTGCTTAGACCGAGTACACTCAATCAAGGTTCAGTTGTGGACTCTAACAATTTGGTAAATAGATCATCAGTAAAATACAACCAAAATATGGAGGCACGATGGTACTTTATACTAATAGATCCAACATGGTCCCTTGTCCCTTTCAGCATCTGGCAAAGGAAATAAACTTTTGTTTACTGTCCTCTAACAAATACTTTAGCTGAGTGCTCACTGATTGACTTTTAACTAAAGTTCTCCTGTCTAAGAATGAGGAACTTTTAATAGGTAAGTCAGGGGTGGCCAGCCTTAACTCTTGTATTGTAGGAGCTAATACTAATAAAACTTTATAGTTGGTCTTACATGGGGTTTTACATTCTTTTTCAAGTGGGATTTATGAGTGCATTTGTATAGACTTAGCATAGAGGTATATAGTGGCCATCCATATAGAATAGAATGGTCTGATGCATGTTTGCTTCTGCTTGCAGCTGTTGAGATATATAATAGACTACATGTATGCCAAAGAGAAATATACATAACTATGAGGATAAACAAAGAAATTAGTGACCATTTTTGGCATCTATGTTAAGTGTATTATGAGATATAGTTCTGAGATAGAACCTTGAGGGGATCTGGTTAATTAACACATGCCCGGATGCTATGCAAGTGGTAACCATCCTGCTCATGGAAGGGAAAGAAATACTATAAGAGGGTTGAACAGGCATAGAAAGGCATTTTATAACTGCTTAGAACTCTAAAGCTAAGATTTTACCCTTCTTGCAAGCTGATAGGTTAGACTGCCACAGTTTCAAGGATACTGGTAGCAGAGTTGAGATTCCCAAGTCAGAAGCAAAGGGCAGTATATTACTCACAGCAATAGCAGTAGCCAGAAAATTTGCATTTTTTGAATCCCTGAGCCTCAGTTCCCACAGAGTCTCTTGAAGAGGGCAGATGATACCTGCAAATGCAGTGGGTTTACTACAGAAGAACTCTGAATGCAGGGAACCTGAATCTTGCATAATTTGAAGTCAGGATGCTTGACTTTTGTATCAGAGACAGAGATGAAACTTTATTATACTGATTAGAAAGCATGCCTGCCCTTTGCTTCACAGAGAAACATTACCTCTATTTCTCAAGTTCATAAGAAAACCTGCTCTTTGCTCTGAAGGAAGACATAATATCTATATTTCAAGGCTGTTTGTATATAAATATCCTTAAAAATATAGTTTAGGACAAAGGACAGTCACTATCTTTGCTTACAAGATGTGCAGAAATATTGAGAAATCCATAGAAAATAGTCCTCCAGCATGAGGTCCCAATCTTCAGAGGATCCAAAGAAATTGCAAAGCAATTATTATGATTTGGCCAGTAATTGAAGGTCAATGACATCAGCGCATATCAGGGAAAATGAAGATAAATGTACACCATAATTTGGATTTGTATATTTTTACTCTAGACCGTACTTCAGGGTGATCCTCATCACTGGGATGGCAAAGACACCTCTAAAAAAGGTAATTTCTTCTTTGTTTAATGTCTTTCTATATTGTTTTGGAGAGCTGGTAGTCATTGAGACCTCTGAGCAACATAATTCACATCATGCTGTGAGATTAACAGAGTGGATATTTATCCTTTCCAGTTAATGGAAGAAGAAATTTATCCTATGGATGGGATGAGGGAAAAGAACCCCAAGTGACGGGTTGATAGGTGCAAATGAAGAAAGAGAGTAAGAAATACATAGTTCCCTAGACCTGCTTAAAAGAATATATGGACCTCACTGGGCCTAGATGCTTTGGGTTAGAAAAGATTTTGATCATTCACTGTTTGCTTTCAAGTCTATTTTTTACCCTTTCACTGCTGTGTTGATTGGCTATACCCTTTGTGAAAAAGAAACTAGACAAACTGCTTATTGGTCCTGGGAAATGGAAAGATAGTGCTTTGCTCTAGCTCTTGGTGGAAAAAAAACAGAAACAAAACCTCCTTGACAAATTAACATCCAACTATATATCTATTTGAGTCCAAATTATACCATCTGTGTGGTCTAGAAATCATGACACTGAGAAATGTCATATAAATTGTTCTCTGGCTAGTGAATTACCAGAGATCTCTGGAGAAGCAAATGCAAAGTCACTCTGAAGGGCCACTTGCACAGCTCAGGTTGCTGAGGATTCCAAAAGATTTTGACTGAAGACAAGCTTACAGTACAAAATTATAAAACAGATAAGTTAAGAATTCACCATAAGCAATAACTTGAGATCATAGAACATTGTGATAGAGACAGTAAAATAGTGAGATAAAAAGAATAAATAGAACCTATAAAAAAGAATAGGACAAAGCAAAAAATATACAGGAAGATTTGAAAAAACAGCCAAATAGTTGAATTCTGCTTCTGGCCAACACAGAGTAGTCTCTCTCTTTTAGTGATTACAACAAATACTTTGGATGAAATGCAAAAAGGCAGTACCTGTGAACCCTGAGAATTTACCAAAAACAGGCAGATTGGGGAAGGGAAACAAAATTTGAAGAAGTGACCCATACAGAAGTGTTTTTCCATTTTTCCCCTTTTAAAAATTCTTCATCTTGCCTCAAGATTGAGTCTCAGTTGCAGAACTGTAGGTGCATCTTAAACTCTCAGATAAACTACATCTTTCTGTCCAGCAGGCACCAAAGAGTGTTGTGGGAAATGTCTGAAAGAAAAGAGCTGAAGAAAGGGGCTCCTAATTATGTGTGTGAACCAGAGCGAGTTCCAGTCTCATGCTGAACCTATGCAAAGCATGGAACAATAGACTAAAGCAGTATAGCAAAGGGTTTGAAAATGAAAGTGCTAGTGGAGCCACTGCTCAGGAAGATGAAACAGAGCTTTCATTCCAGAGCTAACTGGGTTGATTACCTGCTAAAACAAACAAAAGAAAAAATTCTCCAGAAAACTTACACTAGGACTCAAAGTCTTACAACATAATGCTCCAAATGTCCAACATATAATTTAAAATAACACAACATACCAAAAATAGTCCAAAAAAGCCACCAGGAAAATGTGACTAATTCTCAAGAGAAAAGACAGTAAACACATAATCCTCAAATGACCCAGAGTTTAAAGATCAAAGATTTTGAGTTGCCTATTATTATAGTGTTTCATATCAAGATAAAAACACTTGAAATGAATGGAAAGATAGTTCTACACAGAGAAATACACACACACACACAAAGTAGAAATGTTAGAACTGAAAAAATATAATGTTAGTAATAAAAAAATTTTCCTGGTTGGGCTCAGTAGCAGAATGTGGATGATCAAAGAAAGTTAGTGAACTAAAAGACAGAACAATAATACTTATCCAATCTGAACAACAGAAAAAAGAAATGCCTAGAGTAGAGTAGAGCCTTAGGGACTGGGAGACAATAGCGACATGTCTGATACTTTTGTCGTTTGAGTTCCAGAAGCAAAGGGAAAAGAAATTGGTGCAGAAAAATATTTAAAGAACTAATTACCAAAAACTTCCCAAATTTAGAGACACAAATTTACAGATTTAAGAGGCACAGTAAAACCCAAATAGGATACACTCACAGAAAAGTGAACCCAGACATATCATATCATAATTAAATTTCTGGAAACTAAAAATGGAAAAAAGATATCGAAATAACACATTACATATAGGGGAACTAAACTTTGAATTATTGAAGATTTCTGAGATCGGGAGAAGACAGTAGACGTATATGTTTAAAGTTCTGAAAAGAAAATGCTGTCAAGAATTTTATACTCTATAAAAATATCACATCAAGAGGGAAGGCAAAACTAAGAATTCATTACCAGTAGACCTATTCAAAAAAAAAAAAATTATAAAGGAAGTTAATTAGGCTGAAAGGAAATGATACTAAAGGGAAGCTTGAAAATTCAGGAATAAAAGAGCAGTAAAAATGGTAAATATCAAACACTACTTTTTTCCTTTTAAGTTATTTAAATTATGACAGTTTAGAGCAAAAATTACAACCTCAGTAGAATTTGCAATGTATTTAGGTATAAAGCATCATGACAGCTGTAATATGAAGGGAGGAGGCTACAGAACCTATATAGTTGTAAGGTTTCTTCATTTTCTTGTAGCCACAAAATATTAAACCAATATAGACCACAAAATGAGATAAGCATTTTGTTATCCCAAGGGCAACCTCGAAAAAAAAATTATACAAAGGGATATATAGTCAAAATACTAACACAATTTTAAGAGAAATACTAACAGAAATTTTTAAATAAATTTTTTTTTTTAGAATTGCAAAGTAGAGTCATTGAAATTGAAGCCCAGTGCATGGTTTAATCAGCTGATTAAAGACAATTTAAAAAATTATAAATTGAGAGCTAGATATGAGAAAATTTCCCAAAATGCAGCATAGAAAGCTAAAACACTCAGATAGATATCTTGATAAGAAAAGGGAAATGTCTTTTGAAATGTTTTTGATTGTATCTAAAGTTAAATAATTGATGAATAATGTAATCATTCATCAGTTCTATTATTCAGTTTCATATACATTTAATTCGCTGTTCACAGTTTTTAAAAGTTGTGACATATTTGTTGACACCTGTGAATTTGTAGGATCCTCTGTGTAGGATAAGGTTTTTTTTTTCGTGCATTTTTGCATTCATGCACACTGGAAGGTGATAAAATGGCATTGATGTTTTGTGGTCTGCTCTGAAGTATGAAGAAAATTTGGCTGTGGTGCTTTCCAAGGTGCCCTTGTTCCTTTGGGCACAAATATCGTTGTCACTAATTTGAGGAAAGTGATTTTGTTATTTCTGCATCTACCTGCTGTGAATTGCAAAATTCCTTGGCAACACTTTAAATTCATTCAGCAATTCAAAGGACGTGAGTCACTGGGCTGAAAGTGGAGTCCAGCCAGAACTTGGTGGGATCATGGAAACCCACTCACCTTGTGCATTCTTGAGGCAGCTGTCAGCTGGGAAGCAGCAGAGGAAAGATGTGGGGCAGGGCAGTGTTCTGTGGATTTGAGGAGAGGGGCTATTCTTAAAATGTCACTGGAAACAAAATTTGGCAGTGATGAGGACTTGGTGCCTTTAGAGAATAAGCAATGTTAGCAACTTACGTGGTAATCAAACAAGAATGGATCTATAATAAGATATAACAACTTTGCCATTTATCCCACAAGACACAGTCCTACTCTTTAATCTCTCAACAACCCTGGATGGCAGGAACACTTTTGATAAGGAAGCCAAGGTTTAAGTAATGATAAAGTCAAAATTCTATGACAGATCCATCTAGCTCCAAGGCCTTTTTCTGCTACCACTGGAATCTCTGCTATGTCCTTCTCAGCATTACTGATGTTAACAAGTGTTAGCTATTCAAGTATTTATAATAGACAAATGTATGCATACTTATAGGCATCTTTAAATATATCCATAAAGAAAACAGCTTTGTTTGAATAAGGCATAACACAACATGGAGTCCTGCTATGGTGTATGTCGTAGGTTCATTTCCATGGAGCATCTTCTTAAGACCCTATTGCAAGTGAAGGAAAGCTATGGCCAGCGTTAGGGAATAGAGTTAGGTAATTTTTATTACACTTTCTGGTAGTTATAGACTTGTTAGTTGAGCTTTGTATGTATTCTATTCTTGGCTTATCAGAGTTCATTTTACTCATACACAATCACTATCTCAGGTTCTATGAAGTTAAATTAATCACTAGATGGCTGAGGCTAATTGTCTGTTCACCCAGGGCCCTAGCAAAAGCATGTGAGTAGATTATCATAAAGCTGCTATCCTCCAGAGAAAACCAAGCCACTCTGAAATCATCAGTTAGCGCATCAGGTCGTGGGAGAGCTTTATACAGAGAGCAGGAAGATTCTAAAAGGTCATTTTGCAATACAGCAATTTCCATTGGACAGATTTTTACCTAATAAGCCCTGTGAATCAGGTAAGGTGTCAGACTGGGTGCACAAAGATGAAGTAAAGTCCATGACTTCTCCTCTCTTGCCAGGCAGTCAGAAGGACTGGAAACAAAATAGTGGAGCTGTACCAATCTGGATTCTATGTAAAGCTCTACCAGGACCTAGATAAGTACATGATGAGTGCTGTGGGGTGTGTGGGTGGGAGGAGAAAGCCAGGAAAACCTGTAAGGAAACATTAGAGGTGGATTTCATGGTTGAGTTAGAATTCACCAGGGTTATGAGAGCACAGGGCACTGAAGCCTGAGGGAAGTGTGGGCAGAGCTGTTGTAGTGAACTCTGCTCCCAGGCCCGTGAGAAGCAGTTTGCGGCTTGGGCTCTGAGGCTTTGGAAAGGAGTGGGGTGAAAGTGTGGAAGAGGAGGCTTGAAAGGCTCAGAGAGAGGGCCACGTCACAAGGAATGTGGCTTTATCCTGTTGGCTACAGTTAAGGTGACCATAAAACTTATTGCTCAAACTGGGACACTTCTGAGAATAAGAAAATGTGCTAAAAATCATTGGAATTTAATTTTTTAAATATCTATTGACCCTCAAATTAACTTATATTAAACTTTTATTCTATTAAAATTTTGAAGAGAAAATTCTTTCTAAAAACATAAAAACATGTATCTTATGTATTAAGGCAAAAATAAAAACTCTGACCAATACAAATAACAAGAATAAAGTTATATTCTTGATGTATAGTCACATGTTTTAATTTGCTTATTTATATCTATCTCTAATATTATCCATTAGCATTTTTCTGAAGAATATACATATATATGTATTTTAATATCTTATTTTTAATGTTTTAATGTAGCAGTAATATTTAAAGTTCTATTTTATGGTACATAGATTAGAATATTTGATAACTCCAATGAACTCTTGTCTTTTTTTAATTGAGAAAATACTCTCCCTGCTGGCACTGAGGAATGTTCAAAACAAATGCTAAATAGAGGATATCCTCAATTCAATTTTTTTTTGTTTTGAAATGTGTAAACATCTCAGGCTATTTCTCCACTCTATTCAGTGTACCTTTCTTCAACAAATATTTTTATAAGACAAAACTCATCAAATAAATTGTCTCTGTTTATGATGTTTTTGAATTTTTGCCAAATGTAAATGTTGCAAGATTTAGGTTTTTTAATTTAATTTCACTCCAGAATAGAATACTATAAATTTATCCAATAAAAAATAATAATGTTATTAAATGATTTTCCCTACAATAATATATTCTAAAGAACAATTACAGAATTTCAGAACTAAAACTGTGTACTCTTTAAACACTTATCATTTAACGTTCAGTTTCCCCTTTGCTTTTAGAGGGATAAGTTTCAATGACTTCTTTGTCGTATTCAAAATTCAATGAACTTCAAAAATGGAAATTTTTGATATTTCAGCCATTGAGTACTTTGATTAAATATTTCCAACTAATTTTAAACAAAATGCAAGCAAAATTTAAAGGATTTATTTATACACAAAATTTA
Organism: Cynopterus sphinx; assembly: GCA_030015415.1. NCBI lineage: Eukaryota > Metazoa > Chordata > Mammalia > Chiroptera > Pteropodidae > Cynopterus > Cynopterus sphinx. The sequence continues at coordinate 36,243,826 of CM057380.1, forward strand.
ATTCCAGTAAAATATACTTAGGCTGATATAAAAAAATTTCTTCAAAGGCTCAAACATTATAATATCTAATTGATTGTAGGTAGTAAAATGAGGAAGCATGTATTGCCATGTTGAATAATTTCTTTTTGTCTTTATTATCAGCATTATTACAAATTTTATGTGGTTAAACTTTTCTAACTATGTGTATAAGTATACAAGTACATATGCAAAATTTGAGAGCTATAGCTCTCAAATACTATTATATTGTTTTGAATAATAGAATATCACAGCTCTTGTGACAAAGGCACTGAAATATATCAAAGTTTAGTTCAATTTATGATTAAATTATGAATGGATAACCCTGTGTACTGTCCTTGAAAGGGAGGTGTCACTTAAGTTGGATCTTGAAAGGATTGGGGAGAGAGAGATATTTTATGACTGGTTATTTTTCAGATTTAGTCAAATATCAAAAACATCTATTCATTGCACACGCTTCTCACGCAATACCAGAATAGTCTATGGCAGAAGCTTTGTCTTTAAAGTGGAGGTTTATTAGACCCAACATGACTTATTTTAATACAAACATTAATACTATCACTTTGGTAAAAAAAAAAAAAAAAAAATCCAGAGCAAGTACTGGGACAAGAGGTGTAAACCAGACTGTTTTGGGCAAATGGGAACATATGGTCTCCTTGGTGGTAGGATACTGCCGCAGGTTTTAGGCAGAGAAACTATATAATTAGATTTGTGCTATTTTATAGAGATAAATTTGAGACTCCAGAGGCAATGAGCAGTACAGATATAGCATGAAGAACTTGTAAAAAGATACCATTTCAGAGATGTTGGCAATAATAAACCATCAGCTTTTACATACCTTAATATAGTCCATTTATTGTGTGGTCAGAGTCATCTAAAAATTACAGAACAGGGTTCAACAAAAATGTGACCCAGACAGAAAAGTTTTAACAGGGGTTCAAAGTAAGGTGGCTCTAGGAAGTCAGAAAAAAATAGTCTCTGTCAGAGATTGCTAATTAATACCCAATGACCACCATCTCCTTCTTTCTTTGTAATAGAATTCTTGCTATTCAGCTGGGCCCATTTTCTCAACCCTCGTTGCAGCTAAGTGTACCAATATATCTAAGCTCTGGCCAATACATGTAATCTGTTGTGTCATGTGCAATTCTTGGAAGTATCTTTATAGGAAGGACAAACGCTCCCTCCTGTCCTCTTTCTTGCTGTCTGGAATGCAGAGATGATGACAGAGCTCAGGGACTACATCAAGAGTGGAACATCAAGAGGAAAACATCAAAAGAGAGAGTTTGGGTCTCTGCATTTTGTAGCCATTACACTGACCTTGGAAAGCTTCCTTCCTAATTTCTTTCCTGTGAGAAAAGATGAAGTTCTGAATTGTATCAAAGATTGTGTTTAAGCCACTATCGTTTTAGATTGTCCATCATGTCAGTGGAACTTAATTCTTAGTGAGGAGCTTACGTAGGATAATGTTCACTTATAAAAAAATTGTACAAAACTTATTTGATCTGTATGAAGCTCTTAGGCAACTAAGGCAGGTGAAAGCCCCTTTTACCATAAAGAAACTGATAGCCGTACATGATAAACATTTGCTTAGGATCACACAGCTAGATAGGGAGTGGTCTAATATGTGATTTAAGGTAACCTTACTTTAAATTCGGTTGCCTTGTTAAATGTGGAGTTGGCACAGCATTGATAAGAGAGGGTGAAGGAAAGAAGCAGGCCATGAGAGATTAATCTTACCCAGGACTGGCATAAAAGAGGGGCAAAATATCAAATGTGTAAAAGTTAAAGTGTATCCTCAAAGTGATAGTTTAATGTCTTTATCTGCTTAGCATACCACAAAATAAAAATGTCTTTGTTGGTATTTTCATTGTTTATTTCAATATTTTGAGATCCTAAAGCAGAGCTTCATGTCAGTGTAGGCAAATGGGGATCTTAAAATTTAAAATTCTTGAGAGTGATACACTTTATGTATTGTGAACGGTTTTGTTTATTTTTTAACTGATCTTTTGTTAATATTTACCCATTAGAGTAACAGTCACATTAATTTTACATTGAGAGATTAGGAGTGGATGAGAGGTTATGAATCATCTTCTAGATGTTCCGATATCTACTCCCCCTCACCTTACCCAGCTATGCTAATATATGTTAACCTGAGAAGGGGCAGGAGTATCTAAAAAATCTAATACATTATTTTCTCATGGAAATTTTAGCTGCCTTTTTTTATAGGCTCCAGTAACATGAAAAACATATGCTTGTTTATATTTGTGTATCACTTGTTTTTTAAAATACCAATTTTATTGAACTATGGAGCTAATTCTCTACAACATGGAAGCAATTATTTTAATTACCAGTAAAATTTATTTTGAAAAATTTGTAAGTTCAAGCTGAGGGGTTTGTTTGAAGGCAAAGTTCTCATGAACTTTGAGATAATTATGCGTTTTTAATATTCTGGAAGCCACAGAGTGGAAAGGGACAAAAAGGAGATATGGTGTTAAAATCTCAGTATTTTGTGGAACATTACAGAGTTTCTTCAATGTCCTCTCAACATGCAATTTTAAATGAGATAACTGTAAACTCAGCAATCAGTGACATAGAAAGTACTCATTTTACTCAACTAATCAATTCACTGACTCTTAGGATAATGGCAAATGATTCAATCTTTTTTAGGAATCTGCCAGTTCTTGATCATGCCAGCAGTTTAGCAAACCCACTGATAATTAAAGGAAAGAAAGAAAAAAAATGGGAATTTTCTAACTTTGCTAAAGATGTTGATAGGTATGTATTGTAACAAAATTTTTGGCATGTTGGAAAGAATATTTAAGTAGGCTGTATCACTATTACTCTTTTGAAATATATCATGCTAAACATATCACGTGTGCTCTATGAACCCACCATATATTCATTCTGTAAGGTAGTTTTGAAAAAGTTAAAACCGCCTGCAGAGTAGTCCAGAGGCTTTAGTAAATTGTGAGCAAACTCTTTTTATTAGATGATTTTTAAGATTGAGCAAAATCACTCTTCATATTTTCTTGTGATCAAAGGGCATAAAGATTTGATGCTTTCCAGCACTGATGGTGGCCTGTGGGGAAATACATTGCTAGGACTTCCAATATTTTATCATGTGTTTTTTCGTGTGTGCATTTGTGTATACTCAAAGGTTACATTGTGAGTTTCAATGTTTGTTAGTATTTGCAACACAGGAGACTGCTAAATCACCAACAACTCTGAGAACATAATGTTTCTCTGCTCTTAGGAACAAAGGAAGTTATTCCTAGCCCTTTGACATTTTCTTATGAAGGCAATGAAGGGAAATAATCAGAAATAGGTTATTTTTAAATTTTAGAGCGAATCGTTTAAATGATCCTAAGAGACTAGAACTTGTACATAAAATGGTTTGCGGAAGCTGATTCCCAGAGGAGAAAAACTTTACATCTATAAAAGAGACGTGGAATTTGTCATTTTCTAGTTTAACTGATTGTATTCAGCCACTAGCTTTATTGAAAATATCATAGACATTGAAGGCTTGTTTTCATTCTTGGTAATCTTCATGTTCTTGAACATCTCCTGAGCATGTAGACCAAAAGGTGTGTTGACATGGGACTGTGGAGCTGTTCTTGTCATTGTGTGCTCAGTGAGGACCTTCTGGGGTTGCATCTAATTATGTGGCCATGCCAAAATCATGGTTGAAGTGCCTTGATCCATAGATCCGATGAAGCCACGGAGGCCATAGTGACATGGCTAGGGTAGTCTCAATGTTCATCCTAGAACAACATGGTGGCATCTGGAACCATCTTATGGAGGAGGGTGATGCTTTGAAGGAGTGATGGTTTAGGAGGAAAGAAAGTTCCAGTTTGAGTGTGTTTTTATCCTATGAAGTTGAAGGAAAACAGACTTTTTCGTTCTGTCTTTTTTTTTTCTCATGGGACATGTTATACAGGTGTTAGTTCAAACGGTTGTAAAATGAACATAAAGAGTTCTATAAAGAATTTTTTTTTGCCTGTCTCTTCCAGTGCCCCTCTGCCCCTCAGCCAAAGTAAGGAAAACAGCTAGATAATTATAGGCTGCTGGAGAAGTCAAGGTGGTTACATTGTGGGCTGTGCTCCTAATGAGGCAGAGGTGGAAGGGACAGGGAATTGGTAGTGATGTATGAACTGCTTCAAGGTCTTCTCCAAATAGTCCTGAAGAGGTGAAGTCAGTTAGGAGGCTGATCATCTCTAGCTTTAAAATTGGAGTTAAGGTCTTTCTGCGGTTCTTTTTGCTACTCTAATGGCTGAGGGTGGTGCCAGGAAAACCTCTAATCATCTCCAAACCAGTATTTTTCTCCTTTATCTACATAAAGTGATCATCTTTAACATGTTGATAGAAATAGTTCAAAAGCTCCTGAAGTCAGAGGGGCATGCTTTGCCTGGGTGCTATTGTCTGACTAACCCTAAACCCTCTGCTCACCAAACCCTTTTTCATTTAGTTTTTTCTGACCCCCAACTTAAACTTCACAGTTATGCCCTCCTCTGTGCTCCTGAAACACTTACCACATTGAACAGAAGCTCTGTTTCTTATTTCTCTCTCTCCTATTATGCTGTAAATTAGTTGAAATCAGAGTCTTTGTTTTATTTATCTCCTTATAAATTAAAAATATATGAGAGTGCCTTGCAGTGCTTAACACATAGTGGGTTTCAATAAGTGAATGGATTACAGCTTTAATAATATTGTTACAGAGTAACCCTTTGATATAATTTATTATTTTATTTATAAAGCAATAGGTTTACCATACAAGTTTTGGAAAATATAAATGAAAAGAAAAATCACTTTTATTTTATCCTACTATCCAGGGCAATCACCGTAAACATTTTGATGTATTTCCTGCCAAGCTTTGTTTCAGGTTTGTGACTGTAAATTAAAAAAAAAAAAATACATTGTGTAACATACTCCATTATAAGCTATTTAAAAAATGCCATTATACTGTGAATATTTTTTCCATTTCACATTTTCTTCTACTACAGTGCTTTTAATGATTATGGAGTTCCTTTGTATGAATGTTCCATAATTTATATGACTATTCTTCTACTTTGGGCATTTATATGGTTTCCCATACTTCCTTTTGACAAAAGCTGCCATGGTGAGCACCCTTATGTGCATTCCTGATGACTTCCTTCAGATAAACTCTGGACAGTGTAATTACAGGAAAAACATGCATTTTTAAGGTATTTGGATTACATTACAAATTTGTAATAATTTATATTCTCACCAGTAACATGACAATTTCCATTTCTCTGAATACTTGCTATCTATAGGTGTTATATACATGTAAAAATGTTGTCAATTTAGAAGTCTAAAAACCACATAAAAACCAAGATGATAAGTGTTGTGTTACTGAAAATCACCCATGAAGGCCTAGCATTACTTCAACCTGTGTGTGGGGGTAGGTAGAGGAGAAAAGGGGTCAGCTTAAAATCTGCTGATAGTATATCTCCTGGCGACAAGGAAGAAAGATTTCCCTGTCAAGGGCTGATGTGGCAGAGGCTGGGAGGTTTAAGGGAAGAAGGAAAAGGCAGAAGATATCTGTGAGGAGTCCAGAACCTGAATGGGTCAGGCGGCAACCATGGTGAAGGTCATTTCAGAGCCCAAAGAAGAGATGCTGAGTCAGTCTAGAGAACTATCTGAGTTAGGAGTGAGGAACCAAGAAGATAGGCCATGCCAAATACTGAGAAGTCAGGAGCAGGACTAGGAATGTATGAAAGGGAATGCAAGTCTGACCTAACCCTGACAAGTTAGGTCAGGGTTTGTGTTCTGATTTTGTTCTGCGAACCAGGCTATAACAGTAATTTAAGGAGTCTATGGGACACTATTAAAAGTAAACATATCCATGGCACAGAGATATCAGAAAGAAAACAAAATGTTGAAGAGCTGTTTGAAGAAATAATGATAGAAGACTTCTCTAACCTGGTGAAGAAAATAGAGTTCCAAAAATCAGGAACCCAGAGAGGCCCACAACAAGACATATCATAATTAAAATGCCAAAAGTTAAATACAAAGAGAGAATTCTAAAAGTAGCCAAAGAAAAACAGCTACCTACAGGGAGCACTGCCATAAGACTGGCAGCTGATTTCTCAAAAGAAACTATTCAGGACAGAAGGGCTTGTCACAAAATATTCGACTGGATGAAGACCCAGGATCTACAACCAAGAATACTTTATCTAGCAAAGCTGTCATTTAGAGTCCAAGAGCCAATAAAGAGCTTCCCAGACAAAAATAAGTTAAAGGAATTTATCAACATCAAGCCGTTATTACAAGAAATGCTGGAGGGAGTCTTTTTAAGAAGAAAAAATATGTATCAAAAACAGGAATAAAAAATGGTAATCATTACATTCCTGTCACCAAGTACCTCAAATGGAAAAGAATTAAGTGCTCCAACCAAAAGAGAGAGTGGCTGAATGGATAAGAAAACAAGACCCCTAAATATGCTGCCTACAAGATACTCACTTCAGATTAAAAGACACACAGACTAAAAGGAAGGAGATGTGAAAGATATTGCCTTGATGGACCTAGAGAGTATTGCACTGAATGAAATGGGTTGGATAGAGAAAGACAATATTGCATTATTTCATGTACATGTGGAATCTAAAGAACAAACTCAACAACAAAAACATCAACAAAATCAGAAATAAACTCATAGATATAGAGAATATTTAGAGAGATACTAGATAGGAGGGGGGTTGGGAGGACAAAAAAGGCAAAGGGATTACGAGGTACAAATGGATAGTTGCAGAACAGACATGGAGATGTAGAATGTAACATGGGGAAGATGGTTAATAATGTGATAAATATGTAAGGGGGAGCAGGGTACCAGATTTGGTGGGGTGATCACGGTGAGTTATGTGGATCTCCGATCACTATGCTATACGACTGAAACTAGTATATTATTGTATGCCAGCTAAAACTGAAAAAATTCATTGAATTATACAATGTCAATACAAGCAACTAATTGTCTATTATATTTCAATAAAGAAGGGAAACAAAATGACCTCTAAGATTTCTTCCAGCCCAGACATTCTCTGCTTCTATTTCAAACAAAAACACCGAAGGAAAAAACTATGCAACCGTGGATTTCACACATATTTAGATTTATGCTTTTGGGTTATTATTTCTGACAACAAATCATCACCCAGAAGTCCAGTAATATGTTAAAATAACTACTCTGTGTTTTGAAATTCTAAATGGTGATGCTGCTTTAGTTTATTTGAATGAACAGTGGTGATATAATCAGCTGCAAATATTTCTTTTCTACTCAAGACATCTGTCATGTTTGACTCCTAACAGCAATCCATAAACGTGAACGGCTGTGCTGTAAAGCATTTTCATTTCTCTGTAGGCCTCGTCACTAATGAGAACTTTGGTTGAGTTGAATGAGACTGGAAATCTGAAGAAAGTATGGGGCAGAAACCCCAACAAATGTAAAGCAATAACTGTTTAATTTGAAGTGACACTTTTTCATGTTTGGCTTTTCCAGCACTGCAAGTTGGGATGTTTGCCACTGGAAAGTCAAAATGCCTGCAAAAACAAAAGCTCAGTTTTCATATATCTGGTCTGTATCATTTATTGTTAATACTAAAAGTGACATAGTATAATGTTCTATCGATTAAATTAAACTTCACGGGTGAAGGAAATAGAATTTCAATTGAATTCTTAGATGAAAAATGAGCTGCTTATCTTAGATTTTTCCTAGCAATTGTCTACCATCCTGATAAATATTGGCCAGCTCTGCTTAAACAGCTGGAACCTTGCAGGCATCAAGCTGTGTCTATATAAAGGGCACCCACCACTCAGGAGAAAAATATCTTGGGACTTTGAAAAAGAGGGAAATGATTTCTTGGCTAGTTGGGGGTTTTAATGATTTTTTCCCCAATGTGATTGACATCTTCTTGGAGGCATTATATGCTTTTTTTGGTGAAATAATTATGAAATAATTATGATAAGCTGCACAGCCACAACATATGTTTAGGAAGCAGCATTTTGCATTTGGTTCTCTACCACCCTTCCCAACTGCTTATGAAACAAGAAAGCCTATTCATTTTGCTATCTGCTGTTTAAATAATATTAATGTGTTTGAGACTAGTGTTATCCAAACATGATGCTGTAGGAAGATGTTAAAATTTAAGAGCCTAAGGAGACTTTTCAGGTGGATAGCCAGCATTTTAAAGAGGAGCTATACTTTCTGCATTAGCCTAAATTCTGTTGTTCTCTGCCTCCACAATGTGGGATGAGAATATGTTTTTACAACAGACCTATATTTCTGCACAAGAAAGGGTGGTGGTAGAGTGGGAGTGTCCTTTAGTGACTCTTAGCTCAGAAATTCTTCTTTCTTGGAAACTTAGGGCAAAAAGGAATAGACTTCATCTGTAACACAGTGACATCTGGGAGGCAGGGACTCTGAGAGAAATATGATGGGATGAGGCCATTCTGAGCCCAGCAGATGTGTTCATTTGAATTAGAATATTGGAACCAATGAGGTCACTGACCTTGTAGCTATGCAGCTAGGGTGCAATTCCCTAGAGAATGCCCAAGACCTAAGACCTGACCTTTAGGGAGAGATGGTCAAAGACAAAATGTAGCCTGGAGAATCTAAACCAAGAGCACCATGGGAAGGGAGCATTATCAGCAGTGCCCAGTCGACAGTGTACATCTCTGGAAACTGAGCCCAGCACAGGGGGATGCTGTGTATGAAGTGTAAGAGTCAGTCAGAGGAAGCGCATGCTTCCCTAGGAGGACAGCAAGGTGGGCCCACTCAACTGTGTAAAGCAATGCGCAAAGTACAAAGGCAAAGAGACAAAGATAGAATGAACATAGCAAAGTACAACCAATAAAGAGCAACAGTAGTGGCTGCAACAAACAGAGCAGTCAGCACCATGCATTGAAAACTGAGCTTAAATAAGTCCAGAAGGAGTAAACTGTGATAAACTTGGCTTCCAAATAAAAGATGATGAAAAAGAGAAAACCACAGAATAGATTTTGGCATAGCTGTATAACAAATACTATGCAGCCATTTAAAAGGATATATAGGGATCTTTATTTTCATATGAATTTCAGGTAACTTAAGTGAAAACATTATGTTGCAGACAGTGTTCAATGGTCAATTTGTGAAAAAAAAAAGATATGTATGCAAGTGTGTATGTGTACGACTGTGTGTGTGACTCTATGCACTCATGGGATATTTTTCTTTGCATATATACTTGTGAGTGACATTGAACAGATTTAGAATTTTCCACAAACCTACTAATAGTGATTTCCTTCAGAAAGCAGGTCAGAGAGGGCCAATTGGGAGCTGTGGTAAGGATAGGAAAGAATAAGAAAATGCAACTTTTAAATTTATCTTCTTATACTAGCTGTATTTTTTTTAAAACCAAGTGTACAGGTTACTTTAGAAAGAATAATGATGATGATGATGATGATGACAACAATAAATTACAAAGAAAGAACTGGCATCTAAGTTGAAAGTTTGTTTCTAGTATCGTCAAAGAAAGTTAGAAGAATCTAACAATTGCTTAGTGACGCAATTCACGCCGCTGGGTGCTGCTACTCATCCAAAGGTGCTAGAAAAGGAGATAAACTAAGTTTTAAGGATACTGAGGTATGATATTCAGTGTTTTCATCTCTCAGTACATCCTTTTATTTCCAGAGTCCTAAGTAGACCCCCTCAGATACCACAACCATAAATACTTTGGTCGGGCTGACCCTAACCAGCCTTGCTGCCGCAGGGCAAATGTTCCAGTAGGACTCAGTTGATTCTGGCTGGGATGTCTCTAGTCACATAGATTCCAGATACACAGCTGGTACCCAAACAGGGTCTGCCTTGGGTCTGGCTCTTCAGTAAGTTAGTCTTATACTGTCTTGGGATGGGCATAGGGTGGGAAGGGGGTTGCTGCCAGCTCAGCAGATCACTGAAATGGGCCTCTTATGCTCCTGATACAGAAGCATCTCATTCAGTACATCAGTGGACATGTGTCTCCCCTTTAGGTGTGGGAGAAAATGAAATATCTACATATCTTCTTAGGCAGGAAGGAGAGATGCATTTCTTAAAGCTATTCCTGAATGTCTTCCTCTTGTGATTAGAAAGGAGGAGGCTGCCTGGGGATGGGACAGATAACATCCTTCAGTTTCTGGCTGGGCTGCTGCCAGCCCAAAACACTTGCTTTTTTTTTTCCCTGTACCATATGGATACAGGAAAAATATAAAGGATGTGTTCTCTGCCCTTGAGGAATTTATAACCTGGTTGGGGGGCAGCCAAATGGCTACAGGAGCCTCAGATCTGTGGCAACATGAGCCTGTGCAATTCTGCTTGTGCTGTCCCAGCAGGCCACAGCTGTTTCCCTTCTGGGGGTCCAGGCCTAAGCTAGGCCTCAGGCCACAGGCCAGTGGGCTGCTGAGGGAGGCACGCTCTCATTTCTTTTGTTTGATAGCTTTGGTTTTGGCCACAGTTAAGGAATTTCTCAAACTAAAAGCTTCTGGTGAATAGTCTCTGGTTCAAGTTAGCAAACCACATCATTAATAAATGGTTGTAAGCACCCTTTTTCTTGCCAGAAAAAATAACAGAGTTATAAACACACAAACAAATGTGCATACACATGCACACATGCCTATGTACACAGACATCAGCAACTATAAAATTGATTCCTTTTGTGGTCATAGAATTTTCAGATCTGGATAGGACTTTAGAAAACACTAGATTAAACCCTGTCATTTTAACTTTGGAACAGAGTGTCAAAAGCATGTGTTCCATTGATGGTGGCCATTTATTAAAGAGGTCATGTTTTCTGACTCCTAAACCAGTATTCTTTCTCATGGTAAAATTTGAAAATGCCCATTAATGTGCACTGAATTCTTATTATTTCAGTCTATTTCCAAAGAGAAGAGATGAGTTTCTAAATGGTATCTTTATTGCTACTTTATTATGTGACTACCTACTGTTGACATGAGCAGTTGGAAAATGAGAAATTAATTCCCCTTGTGTTTTTGTCTCTGTCAGGTATGAGGACAGAGATGGGATGGGCTAAACCAGGGATGTGGAAGAAGGGCCTTAGTCTGGAGATTAGATGACCTGTTGGAGCAAGTTGGGGCCTGGGAAGGGCTTGTAAGTAGGAGAGAAGCAGGTAACACAGAAGTGGAGTTAGAAGATGACAGATCCTGGCATCTGAGAGAGAAATGGGACCTGTTGTGAAGAGAGCCAGTAAGCCTTTATTCCAAAGAAAACTATGCCCAAGACAGAGTCTCAGCCATAGGGGATGAGACAAGTTCCCAGATTCTAAAATGGGCTGTTGATGTTAGGGCTTATGGAAAGTAAGGGCCACAGAATTCTACCTGGATCAATAGCAAGACTGACTTGGTGTTAAGTCCAGAGTCAGTGAGCCTAGAATTCTTTAAATTCCTCCAGATCATTAACAGATGCTGATATAAGGCTTAAATCAGCAGGTGGTCTAGGGAGCTAGGCTGTTCATCATAGGCTAGTCATCATAGGAAGCAATGCCCAGAATTCAACCTGACAATTCAATATAGGAGGGGTCAGAGGTCTGCAAAGAAACAGGTCTAAGCACAGCAAGGCTTGATCATGCAACCAGGTTCTCTATGTTAAAATTTCTAAAGAAAAGTTAATTAGAATGGTTGTTGATCAATGTATAAAAAGTAGAAAAGCAGAGTCTAGAGGCAAATGTTGGCAATGGCTGTCCAAGTACTATCCAGTGGAAAGGGAATGAACATTTTCTAATAGGCTTGGCATACTTTGGTCTCACTGCTGGGCTGGGACTTTCGAGGTGGGGGTAGGTTTAATGAGACACCATGAAATGGTTGAATTACAGAACTTCCTCCCATTACCTCTGTTTAGTTCCATGTTCTTCATGCAACCTGAGTGAGATTTAACTTCTATAGGCAAGACATACCAGTAGGCATACTCTGGTGCAAAAGATACTTATGTTTTTATTATGCATTAATAAATTGACTATCTTGATTTATTCCTTGGGCTTTGTTAATATGAGATTGTCACATTAACAAAGATGAACATGTTCTTGATGTGTTGTCAAAATTCTCTTTTCTGATTTTGTGAGGCCGAGGCCCAGACTCAGGTCTATACAAAACTCCCTATGGGAAATGTTACCTTTGGAGGAAGATGATGACAACAGATCATCATAAATGCAATAGCAAAGCTGAATCAGAGTGCTTAAGTTGATGGAGACATTGGCATATCATCTCAAAAAAGAGCAATTTCTATAAAGGGACCCAAAGGACATGTTGTGAGTTGTGAGTGTGTTGTCAGGAGTGGGTAAAAATGAGACTACAGGAGTTTCAATAGGAGAGTTGAGAGGAAGGTGTAAAGATGAAAACGACAAGCATTAAGAAGTCCTATAAAAAACTTGTCTCTGAAGGGAAAAAAGGGAGAAAGTGGGTTAGTTAGACGACCATTTTTTTCTTCCTGAGGCTTTTAACATAATGGACATTCAGCATCACTCCAAAGAACTTAACATTTACCAGTAGGTCGTTGGGTAGGTTTGTAACTTCTCCTTAGGGAGTGCCAACTGGTAGTTTAGCCAGTGATAAAGAAAAAGTGCCATGTTTTCACAGGCTCTTTTTAAATCCTTGAAAGCCCAGAGATTTGGCTTCTACTTCTGCCTTTCTAACACTTTTCTTCATCACTTAAGAATGTATCAGTACTTATTAGACTTGATAGATGCCATCTGGTTGCTAAGTATGTAGAAAATAAATGATATTTTTTTTCCTTCTTGAATCAGAAAAAAATCTGAATTGAAATCAAGGACCTGGGAGGGATTTAGCAAATGGGTTTTTTTCCTTTCCATGACTCTGGGGTTTGTGAAGTCTGTGTGAGTGCTTTGTTATCATTGCATGCTTTTCGTACAAGTGGTGAGTCAGTGGAGGATGTGTGAACGAACCAGAGGTGAGGACAATCAGAATAACACCTAAATATAGATCTAAGCACCTCCATTTCTCTTCCTGGGAGGGTCCTCAAATGCTAGATTATAACATGTAAAGGTTATATTTATTTGGTTCAGCATACTTTCAATCAGTAACGTTCACCTATGGATTGTGTTGAATGACACAGTTGGGGGATAGTGAGAAGCCTGCCTATTGGTTCTGGAAAACCATCTGAAGAAGGTCACAGAGAGAGCTTTCTTGTCATGGAGCTCATTGAAAGAGCCCTGTAACTTTTCTTCAGAACCACATTGAAAAATGTCCTCTCAAGAATACTAACATTTCATCTTTACTGACTCATCTGATGGGAACTGTTGATTCACAGAACAACATGTGGGCTAAGATACCTGGCCCAACCACCAAAAATTACAAAGAATACCGCTTTGTACACATCAGTTGCCCTACATTCCTCTGGGGTTTTGGTAGTCATGAGCATGCTAAATACTTTATCACTAGCAAAGTAGAGAATAAGGGCAAAGGGGCTAGGAAGAGGAAAGGAGTAAGGAGACTTTTAATTATTCACCATATTTTGCCCAAAGTTCACCAAATAAGTCAAGGCAAAATATTTTCCATTACAGAGGCAATCATTGGACACCTTATATTAAATAAAAATAGAAAAAAATGTTTGAACCCATTTACACAAGGATAAATATTGTCACTGAATTATTTATTCACATCTACCCATCTTTCCCTTTCCATGAAGAGCATTTTGTAATTCACTAGAAATCATTTCTCTGTATCATAAGCAAATCACTGGGTAAAGACAGTCAGTTTGGGCCAACTTGTATCATTAACTAGAAATGGAAATAATGTGTTTATACATGGCATTTAGTTTATGAAAATATAAATCTTTTGCTTTATAGCTCTTATTAACTTTTATTGTCCAACAAAACAAATCCATCAGTTGGCTTTAGCTGTAGGTGGTTTGTTTACCAATTGCCTCTCTTTTCTTCTCTTGATTTAAGAGACAGATGCAATTTAAAATGAGGATTAGAAATAACTGCCCTGAAATCCATGTAATTCTGGTTTTGCCTCTAGTAAAGGTTATTGTATAATTAGCTGATTCATAACACACTATAAGTATCATATCGGAAAATAGAACCCTTTGGAAACAAATGACAGATGATGTACAAATAGATAGCCTAGCAATGTAAACATTAGTAGGGGGAATTCATTAAGTGCCTGCTAAAAGCATTTGATTTAATTTTGCCTATCTTTTATCAGATTTTTTTCATGTCTAAACCAAAATGACAAATGATAATTATCTTGAAGACATGTGGCATGATGAATCTGAATATACGTTATGTGGTTTTTTATTTTTTATTTTTTACAGAATCTATTTTTGTCATTGTTGTTGTTTTTTGTTTTTCTCCATCTGGTTTATTACAGTACAAAAACCTCATGATTTTTCACCCATAGTTCATCTTCTGGGAAGTACCATAATTAATGTCTCAAGAATTAACTAGGCTGGCACAATCATCAAATGACAATGGTGTTGGAACATCAATCAAATAACAGGAAAGGTATTGGTTTTGAAAATCTCTGTTTCTGTAAAATTGCCATTTGCACTTGTATAAAGCTGAGGTCACTTCAGGATGGGTTTATTTCTAGCCAATCCTGCTAATGTTCTAGGATTTTTCATATTCAGTATCATTTGATATGTATCGTCATAAAGCTTTTATATTTTCAAACACTTCAGCAGTTTTATGCATTGAGTTTGTGATTAAATGTCATTGTGTCACTTTATGGAATCTATTTAAAGAAAGTAGCTAGGGAAAGAGATGAGAAACATTTATGATTTGACCCCAACTAAACTCAAGGGTAATATGAAACTTGATAAAAGAATTTATAAAATTTCCATGTGCTCTTCATAAAAATGAAGCCAAAACAAAACAAAGAAAAAAAAAAAACCCAAGATGAAAACAAACAAACCAAAATTTTACGTGGTAATAACTTAGTGTCTAGGTATTGGATTTTAGAAGTATGAAATTCTAGATAAGGTGTCATGTTCTGGAACAACCCTTCTTATATTTCACAGTCATTTAAAGCTCAAATGCTCCTTTCTCTGTCTCTCAGGCAGAATTAGGGCCTCCCACGCCTATAACACCTTAGCGTTTTGTTCATACATATATTTTCTCACCTAGTCATTTGGTTAGGGTTTTTTTTTTTTTTTTTTTTGTTTTTTTTTTTTATGGTTGACACCTACTCAGACTGGAATTCATATAGAACAAAGACTTTGCTTTTCTCACCTTTGTTTTACAGTATCTAAGACCTGGCACAAAGAAGGAGCTCAATCACGGTTTTTGAAGTAACAAAGACTTTTTGTGACTTCAGGTTTTATGTTTTAAGAATTACATCATTATTGCGTAAGAAGGGAAAAGTATGATTGGATCATTCCCTCTTAACAACTACCTAAATGGTTTAGTGGCAGGATGTCTGGATGTACATAGCAAAAATGAATCAGAGATTTGTCATTAATTTAGTGCTTATAAATAACACAATTCAAGGATTTTACACAATACAAATATGTGACCTTTTCCAGTTGAGCCTTTCCAGAATCAGAGAGACTTGTGTCAAATGTGGTTTTTTTTTACATGAAAATCTCTCTTTTTCCCCAAATTCAGTTCCCCACTCCTTTTTCTTTTTCTTTTCTTTTTTCTTTTTTCTTCTTTCTTTTTTAAAGCAGTTGTAGCTGGTGTCTTTCCTAAGAAGAGCAAAGTTGAATCATATTTCAAATTAGGCCTTAGGACAAGCTATGTTGGTAGTGCTATTATGGTATAGTGGTATAATCTGAGGGATGTCAAAATACTCTTGTCCCAAAATGGTTTTTTGAAACTCGTCTCTTTGTGATAACATGCTATGCTTTGAAGATAGAAGTGGAAAGGTTTTGGATATTTTACTGGATTTTGGAGTTGGTTACCCCAGCACTTGCTGGGCTCTGGTTTCTGGGTATAGCCCCTTCAGGCAGTCAATTGAATCTCTGTTCAGAAAGCCCCCAACTAACCTTAGAGTCTCCCTGTTTATCTGATTCTAACTTTAAACATTTAAGAAAGATAACAGACTTCTCATTTGTGGAAAAATCAGAAGATTTAACAGCATTGAACTCATTCTCTCTGGCCACAGTCACCTGTTGCCTTTTGATGGCAGTCTATACTCTCATTCCCCTCAGCCTCACCTCTCTCTATTATCTTACCCTCTGTTTGCCTCATTCTTTCAGTTGCCTACTGGGCTCCTTCAGGCATTTGGGGAAGCACCCTGTGCTGACTTATAAATCTGTTCTTCAGAACAGTCATGCTTTCCATATGATGGTGGCTGCCATTCATAAAATAATATTTAGACCCAACTGGTCATACTGAAAGTGAGATAGACAATTAACTGTTGTGCTCACAGTTGAACTTAACAGGATGAGTGTATTCTTTTATTGCTTTTCTTTTGTTTAAGGAGTAGTTAAGATGAAGATGAGGCTGTAGTTGACAACTGTATGTGAAAATTATGTGATTTCCACCCTCTGTTGGGTGATGATGCCTAAACCACAGATAGAAATAAGCATGACAGGTGAGAAGATAGAACTTAATACAGTGTTTGGGAAGCCAGTCTGGGGAAATCATGACAATAACGCTCTGGTCCTTCTTTTAGTATCTGTAATTCCACCAGCTCTGTTTCTGAGCCAGGGAGCATCTTGATTCGATGCCTAGCAGCTCCTTTCACCCCTCTTCACCAACAAAGAATGAAGATAAGAGAAGGATTAATGGGGGTACATATGCTGGTTTCCTTTCTATTTTTAAAGTCTCATCTCAGTCTATAAAAGGTATGCTTTCTGTCTGTATGACACACACATCACTTTTATCTTTTTAAGAAATAGCCTATAATGAGAAAAAAATTATAGGTCAACATTGTACTTTTTTGAAGTCATAAGTGATTATTTCTGGTATTTAAAGGAAGTAGTATTTTTTTTTTTAAGAAAACAAGTTTAAATGAGCATATGGGTTAAAGAGATGCTTTCCTAGTGGAAAATAGATAAAATGATTTAACATTTTGCAAAATGACATTCTGACCTCATTCTAATACATACCATCAGTAAATTAAATTTGTGACTTATTTGCTTACAAAAAAATAGGAGCCTTGAATAAGATTTACAATATATTGGTTTGTTTGTTTGCCAGAGGTGTGAGCACAGAGAGGAGAAAGACAGTTCAAGTGTGGTTAGATCATGTCTTTTTCAGTGCCCGTTTTTACATGTTGCATTTATAAATTATAAGAGACAAGTAATATTTAGACTGATCATTGGAATACAGATCAGTACATTGTTAGAAAAGTTTGCTTCTAAGGAACTTTGTAACTCAGCCAAAGAAAAGATTACTAATTTCAGGCATCTCCGTGATGAGGAGGTGCTCTCTGTGGTCATCAGCTTGGACACAATTCTGATGGGTGAGGGTGGTAAATATTGTCTGGTTTCAAGAAAGTCTGGACAGAAGAAGACAAATGTAGAGGGAGAAAAGAAGATTAAGACTTTCTGCTTTTCTGGTCCTTACTGCTCAGGGCAATTGGGTGTTTGTTGGGGAGCCCACATGTCATATTTGTAGACAGATTGTGGTAGAGAAGAAGAGATAGCATCAAGGGGGAGATGCTCCAGACAGTCCCAGCTGCATCTTGGCTTTGCCACCGGATAAAATGTGGCATTGCCACAAAAACAGTTAAGCCATAAAACCTTGAAGATACTCAGCTGTGTCAATATATTTTTCATAGTTACTCTTACAGTTTTAAAAATTAAAACCTTTTTCTTGTTGCAAAAGCAATTTTTAAATTTTTTGAATTATTAATATGAAAGTACAGGTAAAGAAAATGAGAACTAAAAGACTCATAATCCCACTTGTAAGAGTTAAGCACTGCCAACACTTTGGGATGGATATGTACTTCCCTTCTCCAATATTGCTTTGAAATAGTCTTTGCTTAATAATACATGGTAGACATAATTTCTATCACTCCATGCTTATCTAAGTTACATCTTTGTGCGTATCTACTGAGAGTGAGCTTTTACTGAAACAGCCTGGGATAAAGAAACTGGACCTGTGTGGTTCATGTTCTTCTGAGTTCTCTCTCTTCAGTGAAGAATAGGAAAGATGGGAAGGTCCTGGTGGTGTTGTTGTTGTCCTGTTGTTGTTTGTTTTTGCCCCCTAGAGTCACATTACTCAAGTCATCTTGCTGTCATCAATTAATATATCAAATATGAAGTATTTTGCTGAGATTCCTTTCTTTTAACTTGGAATAGGTGCTAAATATAGTAAAGACCTTCCCAACTGTAAAGTTATAGGATATAGTGTCAGGCTCTATAGTCCCCCACCACCCTCTTTTTCTCCTACAGAATTCAGAGAATGTGACCAACATTATTAGATAGGGACTAGTGTAGGTGGACCTCTGGTCAGGGCAGAAAGTGGAATAGATTGCCATTGACCTGTGAAATATTACATTAATGGTAATTTAAAGATGGTGATCATGGCTTTATCTATCTAAAGCAACAAACAAACAAACACTCTGAGCAAAAAAGAAAATAACTCAGTTTGAAATGGGAATTTCCCATCAGGTGGATATTTGGAAACTTCCAGAAAGATGTCTGGGAATACCCAGTGGTTGATCATACAGACAAATGTTACGATGATTAGTTAAAGACTTATTTTTTTCTTTCTGATTAAGATACTAGCCCCTGTGCAATATGAATCAATATAAGAATTTCCTTCTGCCTCCAAATGAGGTGAGGAAAGAATGGATGTAGGGGAAGGGGAAGTTCTTCCTCTGGGTGTAGCCCTTTGCTCTCTGTGACTTTTCTCCATCTCAGTGGTACCATCTTCATTTAACAGCCTGTTGTCATCGAGTTTCTCTGCAAGCCAATCTGTCCTTTGACTAACTTCTTAATTAATATAAATCTCCGATTGTGTCCCTCTTTTGATAGTTTAATTGTTTTACACTGCTCACAGAAAAATATTGTTTCTGACTGTGACATCCTGGTGCTTCCAAAGCCTGTTTTCTACTTGTCTTTCTCAAATTAATTTATTTATTCTACATGTTTTTGAGCACCTATAATAAATATTGAAGACAGATCAGTGAGCATTATTTGGTTTTCTTTTTCACTGTTTCTCTAAGGTCTTCAAAGGCTCACCATTCAGATTTCTGCCCCTCTGAGCCTCAGAACCCATCATTCCCTTGGCTTGGATGCTTTCTCCTCAAACTTGGTTAAAATTCTTTAGGGCTCAGTTTAAATATCACCTCTTCCATGAAGCCTGCTATGATCTCTCTAGCCAGAAGCCTTCTTTCCCTTTTCTGAGCTCCCTTTGATGCCAATGTCTTCCTCTCTTGGAAGATGGACTACAGCCTGTCTTACACTATAGTCATTTCTGAATATGTGTTTTCTCTTTGAACAACCAGTAAACTCTCAGAGAAAAAAAGTGCTTCCTATTTGCCTTTTTTTCTCTCTCTTCTGGATGATAGTAAAGCGCAATACTTAAAACTTTGGGACTATCGGTTTAGACAAATCTGGACCTAAATCATGGCTTTACTGCCTTGTCAGCTGCATGACTCTAGGCAGGTCACATACCCACCTCAGTTTCCTCATCTGTAAAATGAGAATAATTGTTGTTCAGAGATTTTTCTGGGAATTAAATAAGATAATACGAACAGGGATTAAGACTGTTCATGGCACAAAAGTAAGTGCTTAGTAAACTTTGTACCATTTGTCTTCAGTCTATATTTGCCAAATAACTGAGTTTGTAATTGGTCTCTTAAGTAGCTCAGTAATCACTGCCCATTTTATGCCCCAAAAAATCTTTCTGTATGCATCCCTACTTATAAAGTATTGTTTGGAAAATTATCTGAAAAATCATCTTTTTTTTTTTCATTTCACCTACTTTAAATAGGTTGTCCAACTATATCCTTTTTCACATGTTCCCCTTGTGTTTGGATATTAATAGCAAAACCATTGCTAAGTAGTGACTATGAAATGAATGTAAGCAGCCAGAATTTCAACAGTTTTAAAAAGATCATCCGGTAGCAGTGCTTTTGCCTGCATCTCCCCTGGGAGGAGAACTCAGCCTCAGGAAGGACAGGGCTCTTCTGAGGCCCAGAGAAATAACAGCTCAGGCAGAAATAGACACAGGGTTCCTGACGCAACCTACTTCTGTAATAAAGCTGAGCAAAAAAACACTCCTCCTTCCAATTTGTTCTCTTTTGAAAAACAAGAAGGCCTTGTTAAAAATATTAAATGATTTTCACCAATGGGTACAAAAACTGGTTCTGTGTTCTGTGACAGGAGAAAGCTGTGGTGTTGAAAATGATAATTACAATGAGAGTTTCTGCCATTAAGTTAATAGACATGGTGATGTAACTGAAGCCTGAATGAAGGACTCAGTGTCAGAATGAAAATAGGTTGGGAGAAGATGGCATTTAATTCCTCATTTAAAAATGAGGTGAAGTTAAGAGACTAACATCATACGCTGCCAGTGTGGTGGTCAAGGGTGTGTGGTTGGAAGCCAGGCTGCCAGCGTAGGTAAGCCCTGCCACCTGTCAGCTGTGGGTTCCTGGGTAATACCTTACCCTCTCTGTGCTCTATTTCCAGACATATAAAAAGGAGGTAGGTAATGATAGTATTTCACAGAGGTGAAATGAGGATGAAATCACCTAATATGTGTAAAACATTTTGAATTTAGGCCAACTCATGGTGACTGTTCAGTAAATAATAGCTGCTGTTAGTGGTAGAAGAGGGAAAGCAGCTGACACTAATCTCCAGAGGGAGGAGAGAAGTCATCCTCGGTGCATGGAGAATTGCTGTATAGGGATTACGTAGAGGTGAGGGGTCAAGGTCTGGGTGGGAGAGGTGGGGTAATGAGAGGGATGGGGTAGAGGTGATGCTTTAAATGGCAGAGAGTTGTGTACATAGTATACTTTAGAAGGCTGGGGGAGATGCGCTCTTATCAAAACCTTTATGCTGTGGGAGTCCCTGAAATCCCACCTCTGAACAACCTCTTCCTTGGGCCAATCATGGCCCTTTCTCTGCAGCTATCTTTTAAAATGAAGACATTTGGTGGTGGGGTTAAGGATCACCTCAAGATATTGAGATAGTAGCACAAGCCTGAATTATTTTAACACTTTCAAAGAGGAAGGCCTCTGAGGGAGGCATTCAGAACTAAAAGAATACAAAAGAGAATGTGTAAAAGCCAGCCCTTACCTCCATCTGAATTTTGTTTTCCTGAGTTTACAGAGCTGAGAAGGGCATGAGTAGTATATGACAGGCCTCCTGGGCCCTGGACTTAGCCTTTCTGAGTGCTGTCAGGACTGCTTGGGGAAGTGCTCTCACAATTCGAGCCTTGGCCACCACCTGCATCTGGAACACAATGGGCGCTCCTGAAGCCCAGAGCACCAGAGATTCTTGGAGGTAGAATAAATTTCCTAAAGTTTAGGGAAAATATGTAGTTCTACTTTTATAACTTACATGCTATCAGGATGTTATCTGTGAACAAATTCATAAAGATGCTTTATGGTATGCAAAATGATATTTTAGCCAGCACAAAATGATTAAAAACTGAGAATCCTGATTTATTTGTCCTTACAGTAAATTTTTAAATTGCTAAGTCAATGCATATTCTAAGTTAAGACCAAAAAATCTCTTTGAGTGAAATTCTGGATGTCAGGCTGGATCAAAAATTGGAATTGTATGGAGAGATTTAGAAACATCTGGTAATGTGTTATTAATAAGCTAGCAGAAATGAATCAACAATTTCAAATAAACATGAATTTGCATAAAGTGCTCATTAAGAATACACAATATACATTTTTCATCATATATAGTAATTGTGCAAACCAAATATTTTAATTTATTTTAAGGTGAGGCAACTCTTGGTTGACCTCACAGAATGCAAGGACCTTGTCAGCTTACAATCCTTTATTTTTTTTTAAATTTTTTTCGCCTACAGTGCCTGGTCATCCTAGGTGGTCTCCCATCTAAGTACTAACCAGGCCTGACCCTGCTAAACTTCTAAGATCAGATGGGATCAGGGTTGCTCTGGATCGCATGGCTATCAACTACAAATTAAACATTTTAAAACACGCCAACCAACAAAGAAATGTATACATTGTTGAAAACTAATTTAATTTATAAAGGAAGAGAAAAATCTTTTTGTAACATTATGTTTATTTTATCATGCAAATAAATTACAGTATTAACCGTGGTACCCACAAAAGCAGATAACAGAAATAAATCAATTCTAAGTCTTTTTGAAGCAAAACAATTGTTCCCTTCGACTAACAAAAAGAACATGGATGCGTAGTTAATAATACAGCTCCGACCTCTACATAATCTTACACGCTGAAACACAAGCAAAATCTGACTTTTCAGTTTTTAAAGTGGGTATATATATTATTTATTTCATATTATAAAGTAATGTTGAGCTTCCAGAGTAGAAAGACATGAACATGCTTTGAAGAAGTCAACCAAGTGGACCTGGAGAGGATGACTCTCTCCACGACATTCTGACTGTATCCAGAGATACAGGGAGCAGCACGTGGGAGCCTCCCGTGCTCATCTCTTCTCAGCTCTGCACTCGTTGATGCCACATTGGTAGCTCGTAATTGGCCATGGTGACAGGATTTACACCACATAAAGTGGTGCCTGCTACAAATTCGAGCTTTTTTCTCTCCTGGAGAGTTGTTTGTGAAATACTTTAAAAAGTATTCTGTATAACCATGAGCAAGTTGCTAAGCTTTGTTCCTCAGTGTCTTTATCTTTAAAATGGAGGAAAATCATATTTTAATCCCATACAATTTGGATGTGGTTTTAAAAAGATAATTTATGTAATTTATATATATTTTAAAACAATCTAGCACATGGTTCTCAATAAATATGTGTTAGTGTTATATTTGGGGCAATCAATATTTAATGTCTTCTAGTGAGGAAATCAACCTGGTAGGTGTTTTTTGTTTTTATTTGTTGTTGTTGTGTTTTTTTTGTAAATGAGAATGAATCACAACAGTAAAATATTTATAGAATATTGTCTATGTTCCAGGCACAATTCTAGGCACAGTCTATATATGATGTCATTAAATCCTCCCCCCGCACAACCTAATAGGACAGGTACTCATTTATCCTCATTTTACAGATCACAAAACAGGCTTAACTAGGAACTTACCCAAAGACATAAATAGTAAGTGGTAAATCTGCAATGTGAGCCTAGGTAATTTTCTTCTGGATCCCATGATGTTAAGCCTATGTTTGTTTTCAGTAGAGTCTCATAGGACATCAGAAAAGGATAGGAACTTAGATCAACCCAGTTGAGTGCTTTTATTTTACAGATGATGGAAATGGGATCCAGAAAGAATGACTTGTCCAACATCACATGCAAGGTTTATGTTTCCTGGTTCCAGTTCAGCTCTCCTTTCTTTTTAAGAGATAGCAAGACAGTGCTATACTCAAAGCTAAGCAGGAAAACAATGCACACTGAAATCTGAATTTTGAAAAACAAGGAAGGCCCATGTGAAAGAGAAAATATCTGAGGTTTTGGGGTCTATCTGCTGAGAGGGTTGACGTCCCTTTTCTGGGCTAAATAATGAGTCTTTTAATAGCAATGGGATGAAGTTTTCACTTCAGCAAGAGTCAGAAGCTGGTCAACAGACTTTATATAAACTTTTAATACCAATCAGTGCAATACTCCAAACTCAGAATATGTATTACTCTTTAGCCCTTCTGCTTGAAGGTAAAAAACTTCCATGTGTTCAAACCATTCTACCCTGCCAGCCCTTGTGCCTTCCCAAGCCACTTGCTCATATTGTTCATATTGGGCCAGAGGGTGTGCATGTTTGTATGTGTGTTTGCATGTTCACATGTGCATGTGCACTTATAGTTATGTTCTGAAAGACCCGTCCAGTCTCTGTGTTCCCACAGTTGGAAGGGTGGCCTGGTCTCAGGGCCAAGAAAACAGAGATTGTGATTTGATGACAAAATTTTGCTCAGTCTAACATGAAGATGAATCTTATGTACCCTCACTAGACAATTGTCCTGGCTTGGGTTATCTTATTAGATGTTAAACCAGGGGCAGGCCAGCTTTTCAGTGCCCTGAGGGAATGGAGGGATGCAGGAAGCTTCCTAAACCAAGACACATTCATTCTTCCTAGTGCACAGCCTGCAGCTACATTACCAGAACAAAATCTAGTAAGTTTTTGGGATAACTTGCTCAGGCAAATAAATTATGAAGACTTTTCATCTCTACTGGTAGGGAAAACATTATATAGTTATTGAAAATACCATATGAAAATGCCATATGAAAATACCCTGTAGAGAAGTTTGGAGTGGGCCAGGCTGAAGAGTTTCTAGGGAGGAGCAAGGTGGTCCAGGCTCTTTAGTGAATTGAATGCTGGGTTTGAAGGAGGATATTCTAGAGGCAGTGGGTAGAACCAGGAGAATGGAAAGAGTCCTGGGACTGGGAGAGCCACTAAGATCATCGTCAGTCTCTGGCAGCAAAGCCTGAGACAGGAATTCTAAAGGTTCATTTTTTCCGTGGGGCTACGATGGTGACCTCAGGGTGGGATGGTGATGGTGTTGTGGAGATAAATAGAAGTGGGAGTAAAGAAGACAGAGTTCCACTTTTGGACTTAAGCAGCTTCATCATTGTCCTCCTAAACAGAGGTCAAGTTTCCTGTCCCAGCCAAGTCAGAGTCCCGGCTACTGAACAACTGTGCAGCCTGGGCAGGTTGCTTAAGCTTTCTGTGCTTCTCTTTTTCCAACAATCAAATGAGCGTGACAATATTTGACTTATGGTAACTGCAAAGACTATCAGATAATATAGTTCAAGTTTATTGCGTGTAGTCAGTGCCAATAAATTGTATTATTATTATACCAGATATTATTAGATGCTAATGGATTTTATTACTAGTGAAAAATTGAATCTCTTTTTCTCTCTCTCCCTCTCTGTCTCTCTCTCTCCCTCCCCTTCCTATAAATCATATACTTTGAATGTGTTCAGATTGTAGTTTAATATCTAAATATAAGAAAATTTAAAAAATAAAATTTGGATTGTCACAGAAAAGTGGATCTTTAATATACACGTTTCTGCATATGTAATTGCCATTCAGTATGATGATTTTCTTTTATTCTGCACACTTGCATTTGTAAAACCAATTTGGGGATAGTTAGAGCCCAAGAGATGAACAGACTGGAAGTAAAAGCTCGTTAGTTACCATGTAAGGGGCTGGCAAAATTTGACTTTGAATTAGCCAGGTTAAAATAAGCTTGTATTTTGACGAAATAACAATAAGACAGTCTAGGCAGTTGAGGAGTGGGAATTGTTCTGAATTACATATTATTTGGAGAAGAAAGAGCTGTGATCAGAATAACAAGGTTTTACTGTACATCACATATTGTGTGAATTCTGCTGTCTCTTAGAAGTACTCTTCGTGTCTTGATTCTCTTATGATTGTCATGCCATTCTGGGAGCCACTCAGGCTTTTGTGTTATTCTATTGTCAGCTGTAATGAAATAATTGGGATGACAATTATTTGCTTGTTTGGTTTCAAAAGTTTTCTGTGTCCCATTTTGTCTATTGTCTGCCTCATGGTGCTATGGTGAAATATATCATGCCTGCCTAGATTCCAAGAATAAAACATCACACTTTTTTTTTTTCCAGGAGAAATACCTCCTTAAACAGAATTTAATGGAGATATATTAAAAGGCTGTAGTGAGCATTAAAAATAATTGTAGCCATCCATAACTGAAACAGTTTAAACATACCAAGATGTTAGATAAGGTCACGGTCTCCAGTGGAGTTTAGCAGTTTAATTTTATAAACCCCAAATCAAAATAGATAGACCAACAATGAGAGACATCATTTGAGATTAGACTGGTTAGAAAATTCAGGATATATGACAGCTCGAAACACGACAGTACAGGTTGTGCCTAGGCCACCTTAGTGACCCAAGTGGCATGTGCTGTGGCTGTGAAAACAGTGTCACTTCAGCTCCCTTTCCTTCTCTAATCCTGCCCAAAGATGTTAGGGGATCAACTAAGGTTCTAGTAGGGAAGGTTTGGATCAGCACAGGGATGGTTGTCACTGTCGCTCTACTTTATAATCTTGCCAGGAGGGGCCT
Organism: Cynopterus sphinx; assembly: GCA_030015415.1. Lineage (NCBI taxonomy): Eukaryota > Metazoa > Chordata > Mammalia > Chiroptera > Pteropodidae > Cynopterus > Cynopterus sphinx. The sequence goes on from CM057380.1 coordinate 36,269,935, forward strand.
AAACCAGGACTACCCTCTTGGGCTGGAATGGCATGCTCCAGTGCCATTTTGAGAAGGGTGGCCAGATGTGACCAAGACAAGACAGTGTAGCTGCATTATCACAAAATGATTTGTGAAGACTTATCATCAAATACAAACACTAACTAGTTACTTGACTTTTCTAAGTCCCCTTATTTGTACAAAAGGAGGGGCCAGGAATAATAGTTCTTGCATCATAGAGTTATTGTGAAAATCAAATGAGATAATTCAGGGAAAGGCATTAAGCCTGGTGCATAACATGGGTTCCTTAAGTAGTAGTGTGTTATTTTTTTGTTCTTCCAGGCCCTGCTGCATTCCCCTAGGTGTGCCTCATCTATCAGCATTTGTGCCCTTGCATGTGTGCACAGGGTCAGAAGTCTTGGCTCTGGATTATAGGGAATGGGAGTGCCACCCCCCTTCCTTAGCTTTATCTCAGCTTAGCTCTCAGTTTTGTTCCCTGAGAATTGCAGGGGCACAGATGGAAAAGAGCCACCGATTGTTAGAAATGTCCAGCAGGACGTGAAGGAAGAGTCTGACCCTGCATTTTGTATTTAGGATACTCGCTTTATTCTCATTATTTTAGAAACACGTGTGTATGTAAACACACACATATACTGTGCACATCCACATGGAAAGCTCACATATTGTCCATAGGCGAACAAAATATCTTGATGAAAATGAATAATTCAGCTAATCACCCAGATGTTTTAGCTATGTGGTGCCACACAGCTGGGTAAGCTGAAACAGCTAGCTGTTTGGTGACTTGCAAATAAAGCATGGAGATAATATAATCTCCCTTTATCCTTCCAGATTTTTGGCATCACTTAGACATAATTTAAACGATATAGCAACATATGGTAAAATCTCTCACATTCAAAAGCATGTAAGCAGCTAGCTAACACTTTCTACTAAAAATTTGCTCATAGGTATTTTGATGAATCTAAAATTCTCACAAAGCACATCGTTTGGAAGAAATATGGCATCAAAACAAACTGCTGCATTCAAAGCAGGGTACTGAAAAGTGTCAGGCAAACATTATTAACCTCATGTTTGTGTTTAGTCTGGTCAAAATAGAATCGATTTTCTTTTATGGAAGTATTCTAAAAAGGGGCTAAAAGACAAAGATTTGCAGGAAACCTTCAGGTTTATCTAAGCTTCAAGAATTCCATCTTTTGCACACAGCTATTATTCTCATTCAGTAAGCATTTTTCGTTTCTGATGTGTTTCTTTTGAAAGCCAGTTTAATATTATGCTTTGACATTAATTACTGTGGAAAGTCTATATAAATGTGACTGTGAAACAGAAATCAAGTTGGACAGGAAGCAAGTGGATGAGCAGGAAGCTAAAATAAACACCATGGTCACATAGGAGAAGTAGAAATTTTAGAGTTTCCAGAGCATCAGTATGTTAGTTTCAATTTTTGATCCAAACCTTTATTTAAATGTTTTTCTCCAGCTAATGGGACAATTTAAAGTGTAAAATAAGAAGAGAATCTATTGCTCTGGAGTTTCCATTGGAGGTGTAAAGCTTTAACGAATTATGGAGTCTGAGGACTAAATGGGATGATAGAGAACACTCATCTAGGGTTGCAAATGTAAATGCTCCAGCGCCTAGGCAGGTATTTTACAAAGCAAAGCAGAGCAAGCAGTAGGTGCTAGGCACACATTTAGAGGCTCCAGGTGCCAGGAGGGGAAGGGGAGAGTATCTTGCAGATAATCAGCTCCAGCCCATTGCTGTCAGGCAGGAAATTGACTGCAAGTTAAGTGATACTCCAATTTTTCAGCTGCCTGGATTTTTATATAGTATGTCGAAAATGTTTAAGTTTCAGCTCATTTATTAATCAGCCAATTGATCTCCAGGTTGCTGATTTAGATCTCATCTAACTACGTATCTTAGGGATGTACAAACCGGGCCCAAAGATGTAGAATGTCTTGCTGATCGTCCCACAGCTAAGTGGCAGCACTGGGACTCAAACCCAGATTGTCTGCCTGTCTCCTGAATTTGTCTTCCATGAGGAGCACGGGTTTCTATCCTTTAACAGCTTTCCACAAGAGTTTGTTAGATGAATTCCATAGATTCTTGAAAGTTTTAATAATTTATACTCGAGTATAACCCTGACAGTTTCTCGGAGATAAATATTTACTTAACAGATGTTTGTCATTAGTCTTTTTAAATGTTGTCTAGATTTTTCTTTGTTTTACTTCATTCTGCTCAAGGTATTTTTCTTCACGTGTGTTAATATTTTCTTTTTTTCTTCATTTAACAGTACTTCCAGATTTTCTTTACTTTACATATATCATCTAAGTTTTTATGTCGTTGTCTCTCAGTATCTGGGACGGATTGATCCCAGGACCCCCTCAGGTATCACAGTTCCTTAATGGTTTCTTAGCAGAGCCTACAGATAGGGAGGGCCAACTGTATTTGACTTTTCCTCCTCACAACTCAGCCTCTCAGGTCTGAAAATGTCTTGAATTGATTATATCACTTACATATTGCTAGGCATTCATCAGAGGGAATAAAATATAAACCTGTACATCTAAACATTATACTAAGTGGGGCCAGTGAAGAAAATCCATTTTCTATGAGGGATGCCACTCCTTTATCTCCACAGAGTGTGAGGAGAACATCCACCTACCTCTCAGCCTCCAGATCTTGAATTCAATGCCTGTAAGAGAAGAACTTTTCTAAAGAGGCAGGTGTAACTGCTCTGGCTGGGACTTCTTTCTGTGACTTCAAATAATTTTTGGAAAAGAAAACTACTCATGTAAGGACACAGGTATGAAACACAGTAAGGGGTCTATTGTCAGCCACTCTTTGCCCACCTGCAATATAGCATCAGACTATGGACTGTGTTGCTCGTCTTTTATTTAGGCTTAATGGGAAACTGCTATGATTTCGTTACTGATCGTCTCCTACGTTTGGAGGGCACTTTATCTCCATGTGTTACTTTCTCCATTTTATAATGAGGAAACCAAGGCTCAGAGAAGGTAATTGACTTGCTTGATTCCTCACAGCTGGGTTGAGGATGAACTAGATTAGAACCTGACCAACTCCAGTGCTCTTTCTACTGAATACTCTCTTAGCTTAGGTGCTCTAACTAACCCCCATGTCACAACTATGGTCCCTATTAAATGACCTGCTGGAATAATTTCTTGCATTTTCCTACCCTAGGTAGTTGTTGCTATGAAGATAATAGCGATACCTGGAAGAAATTAAAAATATTAATAGAAGATCTCTAACTCTCATGCACTTTCTTATTTGCACACGAGGGCTGTTATGGCAGAAAAGAAAGAAACATTTTCCTGCCTGGGATTTTCATACTAGCAAATTGGCTATTCTGACTTAAATTCATATTGTTACTAATTGGTGTTAGAATTTGTGTTCTGGGCTGTGTGTATGCTAAGTAACGATTTTCCCTACTTGTTTGATTATGGGATGGTGCACACATTTTACCTTATGAAAGAAGGAAACAGCTTGTGCTGCCTCAGGAGGAAATATCTCATCTAATAATTATGCTTTGAGGCATTGGCATCGTTAAATGCTGACCCATGGGCAGGCCATGGAAAGAATCATGAAAAAAGCAGCTTTGTTCAGGGCTTTTTCCTCAACTGGATTCAGAAAAAAAAAAAAGTCTTTAGAGCAAAGCATTGAAGGGTGAGAGGCAGCAAACAGGCGGATTATTAAAGCATTCATCATGAAGTTATAGGGGGGGCCCAGGAAGGGTGCCAGTCCTGCTGGCAGGGCTACCTTGCTGAAAATTTCTTGTAAATTATCAGTAGTTTCCAAAAGAAATCTCTAGGCAGGAAAAATAAAAAGGCACAGTTACTCCCTTGCAACTCCAGTTCAACAGTTTATGAACTGTAGCTTCAAAAACCTGTCAAGGAAAGGGCTGGTTACACATAGGAGGCTGAAATTTTAGGATTGGAAAACTGGATGTTTAGGATTACTGCAATGATGGTTCATGGACCATGTATATTTACAGATTTGTTTGTTTATATGGATAAGAACTGCACATTTGTAATGTCAGTGCTTTTTCTCTTCTAACAAAATGATCGAGTATGCATGTCTTCTTGTATTTATTGATTCACTTTTTATTTTCAGTCTGATTAACTTATACCATGATTCAATTCAGTTTATTTCAATTCAGTTCATACAGGAATGCACTAAATTTTTGCTTCAACCTCAGTACAGTGTTTGGCTAAAATGTCTATTTGGCTTTACCTTTGACTTTGACCATGGCCTTTAAGGCTGAGTAACAAATGTCATTTATAGCATCTCTGACCTTGGGATGATCAATGATTGAGCAGTTGTATTAGTTAGAATCATGTGTAATCATCACCATAAAATCATTAACATGAAGAAAGCATGTACTTCTGAATAATCACATTAAAATATGGGTTCTATATGTAATGTGCTTGACATTGAAATCTCTGTCTATTTAATATACAAACATACTTTTTTTGGAAGAGTAAAATGTTTTAATTATTAATAAGCATGAGTTGATAATTTTATGAACAGTTAACAGTTAAGAACTTTTAAATAAATAAGGTTATAGACTGAGAGTTAATAGTAACAGATAATAGAGTGGTTACATAGCTTTAAAAATGATTATATTCTTTTTGAACCAGTAAATGTTTATAGGCAAATAAGAAATACCAAAAAAAAATCCCATAACAATAGAGATTGCATGATATCATGATTGCCATCTTTATAGAACTGTTTATTTGCATTGGAAAAACCAAACAACACAAAACTTTAGGAACTGTATTTGATTTGTAGTTATTTAATTCTATTAGATGAATATTTTTTAAAACAGTCCTATTTATAAAATTCTTCACAGATATTGTTATTCATGTGAAACTTTTAAAAAAGTGACTAGTAGCATTTTAAAATCAGGCTTATTAGGTATGATTCATATAGAGTGAAAGCAACCCTTTATAGGTATACAATTCTCTGAGTTTTGACAAATGTAAATAATCATGTAAACACCATCACAATAAAATATAGAATATATCTATATTAGTTTTCTAGGGCTTTCATTATAAAATACTACAGACTAGGTGACTTAAACAACAGATATTTATTTTCTCACCGTTCTGGAGGCTGAAAGTCCAAGATCAGAGTTTTGGCACATTTGCTTTTTCTTTAGAGGCCTCTCTTCTTGGCTTGCACATGGCACCTTCTTGCTTGTGTCCTCACATGGTCAGTCTTTCCTTTGTGTGAGCGTGTCCCTGATATCTTCCGTGTCCAAATTCCCTCTTGTAAGGACACCAATCAGATTGGATTAGGGCCTTTTCCAATAGCCTTCTTTTAATTTGATCATCTCTTTATAAGGCTCCATCTCCAAATGCAGTCACATTCTGAGGCACTAAGGATTAGGACTTCAACATATTTGTGAGGCAAGAGGGACAGTTCCACCCATGGCAATTTTTATCGCCCCAAAAAGTTCCTTTGTGCACCTTTTCAGTCAATTCCCTTCTTGACCGTGGCCCCTGGCAACGCTGATATTTCCCAACCCTATAGTTTTCCTTTCCAGAATGTCATGTGAATGGGATTTACAGAGCTGTCCTGAGAGATGCCTGCTTGCCACATGCCACATGGTGGGATCATCGTGGTGCAGGGCCCGCCCTAGTGCAGGACCACTCACGTTGACATGGTAGGTCCAGACCCCAGAATTGTCAGTGCCCAAGGTGTTAGCTGGATTGCGGAGCTGGACACATAGGCACGTGCTTTCACCAGAAGCAGCTGCATCAGCCTCTGTGTTATGGGCCCACTCTCTGTGTTACCCAGAGCAGATCATCCCTCCTTGTTTCAAGTTATCTGGAAGGGACAGAAGATGATGACAATTAGGTTGCTGGATGAGGTGAATTATCTGATTCTGATCCAGGCAAGGAAAGGCTAAAGCCAACCCTTCTCACAAGGATGTCCATTTCCAGTGTCATTTTTCTAGAGGCCAAGGATGTAATTCCCATTATACAAGGTCTTTCTTCAGATAGTTTCCAATGCAATTAAAGAGGTTATGACTTTAATGATATTAACGGTCACTGCCATTTTCAGACCACTCCTAATGTGGCAGGTATCAGATTAAATGTAAGTCATAGCAAGTCCCCATTATAGTGTAATTATTCCTCATTCAGCTAGGCCTTATCAACAGTGAAATGGATGTGTTTCTTCAATTCTGGAGACACATAGTTGGAAGTTTAAAGTACTTAAAGTATTTACCAAGCTCCTATATTCTTTCTACATCCAAACTTATTTTCTGGTATCAACAAGCTACTGTGGTGATTGAACTTCCCAATTTTCTCACTGTTTAACAGAGCAACAGAAAAATTATGTTCATAAGCTCCTCTCATCCTCACCCCTAAAAGAGGTCAAGATGCCCTGGGCCTCTGAAAGGGAGGATGAAGCGGAATGAGATGATAATAATAAATAATAAACAAAATAATTTCCCTCCTTTTTTTCTAAAACATATTACACCAAACAAAATATTTTGAAATTTATGGTCTCATTTGATCCCCTTAGCATAACTATTTTTGATCTTACCTTTTTAAAGGAAACCCTCTGATATAGGTTCATAGAACCACAGTCCTGTAGAACTGGAAAATACCAGAGAAATTCTTTTTTATATGTCAGAGAGAAATGTTTTAGCATAAAGGCTGTGGGTGAATTTTTTTTTTTTTTCAAATAAAGTCGCCAGGGCCAGGAATATTTCAGTAACTTGATCCAGGGTCACAGAAAAAAGATTTCTGACTCCCTGATTCTCAGTTTAATGTTTTGCCCTATGCTTCTAGCCCACCTCTCAGAAGAGTCAGGTGAAATTCTCACTGTTAAAGAGATATTTTTTTTTCTTTGCCTAAGGCAGGATTGACATATGGGATTCATTTTATGTTCCAACTCTAATATATTTGAAATGGTTACCAAAAGCTTTGTGTTTATCAGGATTTCAAACGCACATTTAGGCTTAAAGGGAAGAGTATCATAATTGATTAGGTACAGATTGGGGTTGGTAGCTGCACCCAAACTGCCAACCCTGGCTTAAGGCATTGCCACTGCAGGGATCTTTTAGGATAATACATTAACTTTCACAACTTGTGGTAAATACTTTTTATCAATAATTAGTAACTACTAGAGGTAGGTGATATTTGAAGAAAAACAGAAAATATAAAGGTCTGGCACTTGGGAAATTGCTCATGGAGGGCATACTTAGATGGCAGCTGAAGTGGCAGGTAGAGATCTGGGCCAGCAAGGATCAGCAGTGGCAGAATGAAGGATATCTATCTATAGCAGAGCAATGGCCAGCACCAGTAAACAGAAAGGACTCGGGAGTCAGAGGTGTGAAGGCAGTAGCTTGACCAGCTTGTCTGGGATTCAGGGCTTTCAGGTTTAAAACAGAGACCTTCCTGGGCAAACTGGAGAGTCGGTTACTCTTGAAAACACTAACAAAATATTTTTGCGTGCTTTATGGTTTAAGGTGAGTCATGTCATTGGCCAGTACATTAATAAGCAATTGCAGCAATAATGCTACAAAACAAAAAACCCTCAAATTTTAGTGACTTCCAATCACAAACGTTTCCCTTTTTGGCTCTGTAGGTCTGCTATAGCTGGACTGATCAAGGCTAAGCTCAAGTGGGCTCTAGTTTGAGAATCGAATACAGGTCTCCCCTGTAAGCTTTAGCATTCTCCTTAAACCAATGGTTCTTAGAGAAATTTCTTTTTCTAGAAATGGTGAGCACAAAAGGCCAAGGCAAAGTATGCCAATACACTTAAAGCAGTGGTTTGTCACAAATGCACTAGTATTTCATTGGCTTAAGCAAGTCATGTGGCCAAACCCAACCTCAGTGGGGTTGAAAAATATATTCTACTTTCTCTGATGCCATATTCTTGCTAGGTCACATGGCAAACAGCATAGATGGATAGTCCTTCTATAATGAGGAAGTGAAGAATAGAGACAATGCTCATCTATAAAGTCAGTAAGTAACTTGAGTGTCTGGACCCACCCAAATATATCTGTATGCCCCCACTGCTGGCATAGACGTGCCCTGTAACTGTTTGATAAATGAACAAATGCCTCTGAAATAGGATTTTCTATTAGAAAGTGATACATGTTCCCATTTTTTAATAAGTCATTTGTCCCCCTTCTCCTTGCCATTAGATATTAGGAGTCTTCTGAGAGCTGCCAAAGATCAGATGTCCTAAGTGGCTGTTAGGGAATCTTTCCTTCCTCTGAGATGCTATTACTCCTTGCTTGTGAGGTTTGTTTGTTTGTTTGTTTGTTTCTTTCTTTCTTTCTTTCTTTCTTTCTTTCTTTCTTTCTTTCTTTCTTTCTTTCTTTCCTTTTTTTTTTTTTTAATTCCCTCTCTGAGTTTCTCAACCTTCAGCTAGACAGAAGATTCTTGAAAGCCTGGAGAAGTATGAGAGCTGTCCTTGGCCTTTCCCTTATCAGGAATCCACAATGCTGTGCATATTCCAGGGATTGATGCTAATTGCCTTTAGTATTTCTTGTCTCCTCCAACTCTTCTTCAGCACCTCACCTAGTAGTTGGCACATGGCTGGCTGGTGTTCCAAAAAAATTTCTTGACTTGAAGTTTTTGAGGCCTGTGATCTTAAAATTCTTTTTTATAGACCCTCTCTTCCCCAACCCTTCTGTCTCTTGGTCAGCGTGTGTGTGTAGCAAATTTGCTGAAATCATTCTAAAGGTTTTTTATGATCTTAGCATTACATTTCCAAATTTGAATACTTGTGAAATTTTTTTTTTTTTTTTTTTTTTTACTGAGCAATGAATAGAACAGCTAGACGTGGAGAGGAAAAGTGGAAAAGTTAGCCTAATATTAATGCATCTGCATAAAAGCTGAGCCCTCTCTGGCACACAAAGGGTTTCGGAAGCCTCTCTTTCCCTTATCAAGAACTTAGGTGTTCTTTCATTCTTCAGGTCCAAAGTATACAGGAAAGAGTCAAAGCTCAGAGCACTTGAGGTCAAACCTGGCTTTCAGTTCTGAAAACTCCAATAAAAAAGTCAGCTTATTGCAGAGTAGAAGCCACAGTTTTCTTTCAAGCTAGAAAATTTATTCAGAGATTCCAGTGAAAGCCACTGGACCCAACCAGCTGTGCTCTCTGTATAGGCACAATGCATGATTTACTTCTCTTTACACAAAGTTAAAGGAATAAAACTGAACACAGATATCTCTATTTAAAATAGACATGTTCTTGAGGAGTTGACTGCATAATAAATTTCATCATGTAGAATTATACTCATTGACTTCAATAAAACAGTAGAAGGCCCTTTCCAATAAAAAAAATATGACCTCTAAGTACTATAATATCACATGACAGAAGAGAGGCTGAGAGGAAGTAGGATGTTGATATCACTACAGAGCATTACAAAGAATGAATGCTCTAATAGGGTGCTGATCCACAGAAGTCATTTTGGGGCATATTGCTGAAGGTGGATGGGCAAGGTTTTAGAACACCGAGGATGAAATTGCTGTGGACTCTGTTCAGAGGTTTGCTCTCCATGGTTTGAGTTGTTTTAGAGATGTAATCTTTTTCTCCCTATGCCTTCTTCCTCTCTCTGTAACCTCCCACTGTTTTAGCCAGGTACACTGAAAAAAAAAAAATCTGTGAGTTCTTTTCAGCACTGTTGATTTTTTTTCTATATCTAAACCCTGAAGAACATAACATACTCCTGTCCTTATCAATAACTCATAATGACTGATTTTTCACTGGGGTGAATGTCCAAAGAGGATCTGGGTATAAGGACTAGACCTGGGGAATAACTTTCTTTCCATCATGCCACTTGGCCACTGTTTGTGACACACATAAATTATCCCCTATTTGTTTCTACTGTCTGTGCTCTTTGATGAACTTAGTCACTCTTTATACCTTAGTTTCCTCCATTGTAAAGTGGACATAATGATTCTTACTCTACCCAAAAGTCCAAAGTGGGGCAGTTCTGTCTCGTACACAGCAATTGGAAATATGTGGGATGTTATTTGGGTCGTTATGATGACTAGGTGGTGCTATTGGTATTAATGGGAGAGGGCCAAGGATGCTAAATGTTCTGTCATGCACACTTTAATTTTTCCCACCCCAAATGAGAAACATTGCAATCAGGTTATGGACAGTCTGTAAAAAGTCTAAAATGGCAAACAAGTGCAAAGCAGTCTATAGCTAATGTTGGTGTGCCATCATTTTGGAGAGTACTCTGCTGGTTCTCAGAAATGCTGCTGCCTTGTGATGACACTGGCTTCAGCTATGCTCTTAGCCTTTTGCAAAAGGGAAATGCTGCTTGTGAGACTGGTTCATTCATCTTCTATTCATCTAAGTTCATTTAAGAAAATAAGACTACTAATCCCCATGATAAAAGGTATCGACTCTTAAATAAGCACTTACTATTCTCTAGGTACAGGACCATGAGGTTTTCATGCTTCATCCCATTTATTCTTATGATAAACTTTTGGAGCTCGGAGGATGATCCAGCACAGAGGAAACTTTGATTACCAAACCTTACAAACTTCATTTTGAATTATGAACCAGAATTTGCAAGTGGTGGTGAGGGTGGCTGATTCCTTGGGTAAGAAAGTGTGCTTCCTCTCCTCTTTGGTCCCCTTAGCCATCCTGCTACTCAAACAAAATTAAGCAAATAAATAAGAAAAACAAAGTGTGAACTCTTTAAGGAAGGCATTCAGGGCCAATAGCTTAGTTTGCACACACGGTGTACATTGCCAGAGATTCCCAAACATGAGGCTTACGTACGACTGATGCTTGTGGAGCAGTGTAGTGTGATGGTCCTGGGAATCCTTGAAAGTATTGATTATCTCAAATGTGCAGGATCTCCAGCTTTCTAAGCCCTCAAGATCTACCATGATGATGCCTTGGGATGACACTCCTAGCCCTACTGTGAAAGGCACCTTGAATAACACAAACTGGATGCTTTCTTCTTTCGAATGTTTTTGCTTTACAAATTTGTGAGCAGGGAGATGTCTATAAAATGAGAGTCACTTAACATTATAAATGTTTCTCTAAAAAGAAGAACCACTTTCCATAAAGATCAACTGTAATTATAAAATGTATGATGTCATTATGGTGTGAGTTTGTTGAAAGCTGAATAATTAAATTATTGTGGGCTGTCTAAGTAGAACAGCACTCTAGATTACAGGAATGGCTTAACTTGAGTCATAGAGCATTTTGGGGGGTTGTTTCCTCCAGAGAGTCAGGCTACTCTCTTGTCTAATTTTTTTTTTCTTGGAGTTTCATTCAGGTATGTGCCATCTCTGCATTTGCCATTTTTATTCCAACAAACAAGAACAGCTGCTTTTTAATCTGTTTAATCTGTTTAATTCATTTTCACAGATCAGTGCATTAAAAAAAGTGGTGAGCAGAGATGAGGTGAAATGGGAGTCCTGACAAAAGCAATTGGCAAAGGTGCAATTTACAAAAAATGAGAATCTTGAAATTCTATTGCCAAATTACGCAAACCTTTCCAGAAAAAGCAAGTCATAGCAGATCAGATAACCAGCTCACAATTAACGCTGACACAGAGCCCCGCTGCTCCTGTCCTGCCTCCTCTATTTGTTTCATGGTGGGAGAAGCCTCTGGAACTCTGTGAAAAGATTAGTGCCACTGGAAAGGAGGAAGGGAAGGGGAAGGATGTAGGAGGAAGTGGGCCAGAATTTTTGAGGACTCTATTCCTGTTGCCTGGCTGCCTAATATCTATTGGAGGTGTCAAAGCCAGGAGGTACAGCAAAAATACCTTAGTTGAAGCCAAGCGAATTAAAATGATAAGTTCAGTCACTGTCAGGCCTTTAGATAACAAAAGAGGTGCTCAAGTTCTTGTACACACAAAGAATACTCTGTAGTAAAAGGAAGACAAAGTAGCATTATCCCTATAATTTTACACCAGAGAGTTTAAGTGATGATGATATAATTGAGTTCTGAATGACTCCAAGGTTCATGAAACCACACAAATGTGTATTAGGGGGGACTGGAACTAACCTTGATATGTGAGATTTTGGCCAGTCCAGGGTTCTCAGTCCCGGCCTGGATCTCTGCCTCTGCCTCCTGTTGGGCTTCCACCTGGCTCCATTCTGCCTCCTTTCATTTCTGGCACAATCTTCTTGTTTTCTAATCCAGAACCCGAAGTGGTCCTTGCAAATCAGAGCCCCCGATGATAGGCACAAAAATATTGCTGGGAAGGAGGTAGCATTGAGCTGTCTCATTTGTCCTCACAGCATCCATCTGTGGTAGGGAAGGACAGGAAATAAAAAAAATGACATTATAGAGAGAGACAGTGAAACACTCAGGAATCAAGTACCATGATCAGGAGGTGGTGGTGATTGGGGACAAAAACCCAAGGCTTCTAACAGCCAGTCTTAGACTCTTGGACTAGATGAAGCTGCTAGCATAAAATAGGGAAATGGAAAAGCTATGTTAATAGTTTTTGTTTTTTAAATAATCAGTAGACCATATCCCAGATAAAATTGACGGGTAAATAGAACCAATTTCTCTTTCTTTGTTGCATTTGTCAAGCCAGATTTTTTTATTTTTTTATGTACCCTGTTTGGTCAAAAGCATCTGGAAAAGAAGCCAAGCCATTTCCTACTATTTTCCTTTGGTTCTGACAAAATAGAATTGCAAACTGAGACTGTGTATGCCACCTCTTGAGACAGCTGCAGCTTCAGTCCTCAGAACTGTGACTCAGCCCTGTCTGCTCAAGGCCCCTGCTCACGTGGGTGCCACAGGCTCTGCCGGAGAAGGGTCTCAATGTAGGTCAGGCAACGTGGTCAAACAACCCAGGCTCTATCCCCAAGGGCTCAGACAGTGGGTTTTCTAAAGACTTCTAGGGAAGAGCATTTTCTTGCAGAAATATCGCTGGCACCAAAAAGCCAGTACCAAGATTTGAGGATCCTTATATAGCTCACAGCTATTATCAGGACCTTGAATCTCTTCCTCCCATTTGTTATGCACTGTCTCACCCTGGAAGCTTCTTAGGTTGAACATCCTGATGGCAGAAAAGTTGTAATGGAAAAAAACAATCTTTGGGCTGGGAGCTCTGAGACTTGGGTTCTTTTTGATGGATCTAATATCTTCTTTCATTGTTAAGCCATTTGTCAGGCAGTATAAGAGATGTCTCTGATCTTGTTTTGGGAAATTTCATTCTTAATTTAGAACATAGGTTCTAGCCTCAAGGAACTTCCATTCTAATTTAAGGAGAAAGATGTGCATTATTGTTTTTTAGGCATTTAAGAAATTAATATTGCAAAATGATTCTTTTGAGTGGTTATTGGGTTTCTTTTACCTGCCAAATTGGCCCAATTTCAGTGACTTAAAAAAATAAAGCCTTTTGAATCACTTTGTTGTATCTTTGTGGTACTGTTAATTGTAGGCTTTCAGAGTAAAGGGACAGGAGTTCAGTTTTCTCTTTCTGTAGATAAAGACATTTATATCCAGACAGGTCACTGCCTTTGCAGCCGTGTAAGACACACCCTTCCCTAAACGGATGGAAACCTCCCTTTCATCTGAGTTTTGGTTACTGACTGAAGGAAGATGTAAATACTGAATTAGCATTAAAGCAGTCATATCATCAAAAGAGAAAATACGATTTGTAGTGTCATTCATTTCCAGTAGAAAATTAGAAGTGGATAAAGTGTACTAATCTGAAAAAGATGAATTTTGAAGAAATACCACTGCTGTGTTCGTACATGCAGTATAACTTATCACTTTCAATAAATAAGTGATGAAAGTGCATACAATGCCTTCTCCCAAAATTCTTTAGTGAAATTACTTGTCTCTCACACATGCATCATGCACACCAGAAAATATGTTTAGTAGAAACCTTTGAAAATCTCACATAACCCATCTGTCTTTTGCAAACACTCTGGGCCCCTTTAGAAAAAAAAAATCACTTGTAAACAATTTTCAGAACAGCTGAAGGGATTGCAAAGTTTTTTTTTCTCTATAACCAAGGAAAGCCATCAGAGAGAGGAGGAGAATTGGGCGGGAGAGGGGAGTGTCAGAGATAAGAGCTACTGCTGTGAGAATCCCACACCCAGTGGCAGGTTAGTGACTCAGTGTGGAGGGCAATTGAGAGACAGGCTCATCTGGTGCTTAAAAAAAAAAAAAAAAAAAGAGGAAAATCTGCTCTCAGTATGTGACAGCCTCCATTTTAGCCTGGGCTAAGTGGGTGCAACTGCCCCTCCTCTCTAGCCCCCACAGTTCTTTAGCTGCCTTTGACTTTCATTTTATTCTGATTTTACCAGCACAAAACAAAGATGGGAGCTGGGAGGTGCAGTGGGAACTGCCCCAGGCTGTGCTCCAGGATTGGATTGAATGGGAAGTATGCTATTAATCCCTAAAATTGCTCTCTGGGTTTTCCTTGGCATGTAAAGTTCTTTTTGTACTTATATACTTTTTTTTTTTTTAATAATTTGGTTTTGAATTGGACAGCAGAGCTGTCTGTTTGCTCAGCTTGATCTAAATTGGCTTTTGGTTCAAACTCCAGGTGGTTTTTCAGTCTGACTATGTTCCTTACTCTCCAGGAAGACAAGTTATCCCCCATTTAGTATTTTTGCTGACAGAGAACCAGCAGGCTTGCTGTTTGAACCTACATCCGAATGTACTATTTGGCTAAAAATTAAAATTAAAAAAAAAATCACTCTCTTTTAGGTTCCTTGAATTTGGTTGCTCTATTTTTGGCCCCCAAATGCTGCTTTGTCATGTTGTTTTACATTTCTCTGGAATTCACTCTTCTGTGGCTGTTTCAACCAATTCTCCCTGCATTGCTGGCTTTTATGAACAAATGGGAGACAGTTTGAGTTCTAAATAGAGTGTTCATCCATCACAATACAGGGACAGGAAGCACCCAGAGCACACACAGACACTACATCAGTGGAAGATTACACTTAGAAAACAAAATTATCCCTCACTTTCCTAAATCAATTAAATCGCCATACTTAGTAGTAGGTGTGTTGATGATGAACATATATATGCTCCTTAGAAAGTAATAATTAATCATTAGTGTACAGGTGCAATATTATATAATTCAGTTCTGAATTATCATAATTAATATTGAATATATCAGAATTAATATAAAATATTAAGAATAACAGCTAGTAGCTTACCTTCTTATCAGTTAATTTCAAGCAACATTTTTCTTTAAACTTAATTTGGGAATTCAATATTTGATTTAACATTGATAAACAAAATTGGGAGAACAGAGAGGTTCATCAAAATTGTCCTTACAAAATTGCCGGGGTAACTGTGATTATCTATTGATCTAGCTTAGAAGTTGTGAGTGAAATCAAGAGGCATGAGTGGATGGACAAAGAAAAGACACTATAAAGAATTACTGCTGTTAAAGAAAAAGCAGAGCTGACAGTAAAATGGTCAAACAGATGTTATTTAGGAGCTATTGCAATAGGGCAAAAACACCTCAGTAGAGAACTGGGCTCAGTTCCAAATGCATGGAGAAGTGGGGATTTAAAGCCAAGGAACAGGGTGGGATTAGTGTATGGAAAATTACTAAGAAAAAGCACAGTGTGGATAAAGGATATTGGTTAACAGACCTAACAGGATTCTTCTTGAAGGTAGGCCAGAGTCATCAGATATCACCAAGGGAACGCTGGGGATGAGGAATTTGATCAGATATGGACTGTGATCAGATACTGAAGATGGGAGAGTCTCTCTAAACTGACTTAGCAGAATTCTTGCTAAAACTGGGTAACAGAGGCCCCACTGCTGTGGATGCCAAGGTTGAGTCCCAGAGGGCTTAGGGGAGCCCGATTAAAGTTCAGTCAAAGACAGAGTCCTGTCACTGCAAAAATGTATGATTATCGCTTTAATTGGGCTAGGTTAGGTATATTGTGGTTAAAAAAAAATCGTTGCTGACTTTTGTATGTGAGTGGAAGAGGAGAAAGTTTGTTTATACAATCAGTCACAGATCCTGGCTGACACAGGCATCGACATCTTATAAGTGCACTTTCTGGAACAATTCGTCCCTTTTGCTTACCAGGGCAGGCGAAGAGACTAGAGACTATAGGCTTTTCATTGCCTCAGCCTGGAAGTGACATATGCCACTTCCTCTCACAGCCCATTGGCCAGAACCAATTATGGTGTGCCAGCAAATTTAGACACGAGGGCTGGGAAGAGAGTGCGTATAGGGGGATACTTAGAACTGCTCTGTGTTCTACATTTACACTTTTATATGTTTATGCAACACACGCTCTTTTTTTAAGAACAAAGGTAAGAGATAAATAAAGGGAAAGTTGCAAATAAAGGGAAGTTCTTAAACTGCCTGAGATGTTGCTCTAGTTTCAATTCAGCATAATTAATAAAAACATATTTAAAGCACCAAGTTAAATAGTAACATGGAATTTTCTTACCCCAGGCACAAACATTCTCAAATAATGTGTATGGAGATTGCCTACTTCCAGGTGTTAAATGTCCTTAGGATTTTACTTTGGAAAACATTCTGAAAGGTGACAACTTAGAAATATTTTTTTGGAGTATTCCCTTCTTGGGGAAGTATTATAGGAAGGGATTATGAATTGTACCTGTAGGCTACATTAGCCCAGCCATAGTGGTTGTTTTGACCAGATTTCTCTCTCTCTCTCTCTCTCTCTCTCTCTCTCTCTCTCTCTCTCTCTCTCTCTCTCTCTCTCACACACACACACACACACAATAGAAGGTGTGCACATGGGTTGCGCTCTCTGTGGTATGGCACAGGCCTATGGCTCCATATTTATCCCAGTTTATTTCCTGATTTTATGCTACCTGTCAGGGCTCCTGAATTCTTTTGTCCCTGTGGAAATGGGTGCAGAAATCCCCTCTGTTGGTCTCCTTCCTCAACACTCACTGGAAATCGTAAAAGAAACACTTTGTCTTTCAGTAGTTTCTTAGCAAACAACAGGGAGATTTCCTAGTTATTTCAGGGAAATTAGTGAATAAAGTAGACATCCAGTGCAAACTCTGCCAACTCGAGCAGTATTAGACATTTAAAAGGTCAAAAAAGCCTCTGTTATGGCAAAAGGAAAATTGCAGTTATGTAAACATGAGATTTCACTGTATTGTGTTCATCTCCTCTTCCCAAAGGAGTGAATGGTTTTAGTGTATGGTGTACAGCACAGAGCCATGACATTCAAAGCAAGGGAAACAGAATTTGGCGAGAGAAACAGAATAGTCTAATTTAATTTAAAACTGCTGCATCATAGGGCTTTTCAATATCAGTTCTTCAGAGCTATGAATGTGGAGCAGATAAGGTTCCCCCCTGCATGTGAAGCAATGAGGCTGACTCACACTGTGAGCTGGGAAGACTTACAGGGCAGGTGTCCACATTAGTATCGCGGGTTTGAGGCCATCCTGCTTTCTCTTCAACCAAGACACATGATTGGGAACAGAACATTTTGGATAGCCACATGTCAAGTCGATTAGAATTAATTAGTTTGTCGAACAGCTGAACTGAATTTTACCAACTTGAGCTTGTTTGGGGTCCTAGATTCCTTCTCGGCAGGCTGATTTCAAGCTGGTGCCCATTATGCTGCTCATATTAAAATGCTGTGAAAGCAAAGCATTTTGCATTGAGTAGTTGAGCAAACTCTATTATACAGTAATTATACTATCAGTATAGAATCTAATTTTATATGAAGGAGGGGGTTTTAACCAAATGAAAGAGGAAAACTCACAAATGGTATTTTTTCATTATCACTATGGAATGATAAAATTGCAGAACTATGCTAACTTTGGAGGCTATTTTAAAGCCTATTTCCACTAAATAAAATTAACTCCAATTTTGCTGGATCTTAACAAAACTTAGGCACCATGACAACATGTGTAGATTCTAAGGGGTTGCCTCTATTTGCTGTTTATTGAACACACAAAAATGTCTCTGACAATGATGAGTCACAGACACTCTCTTCACTATCCATGCTATTTTACGCACCTTTGAGGCACTCGGCCTCAGAGTTACATCTTCAATATAATTCTTGCTGACAATGGGGATGTTGGAAGATGAGGGAGAAAGAAAGGAAGACCCAGGTAGCTTCAGTAACAACTGAGATATTCAAGTTACTTATGAAGTAATAAGATTGGTTATACCATTTATGGAATTTAATTAAATTCTTATTATTAAACACCTACCATGTTTAGAACATTTTGGTAGGGACTGTGTATGAAGGAAAGTAGAGTTTGCACTCCGGGAACATATAATCTACTGTATCTCAGTTGCATTTGTTTATAGATCGCTATATAAACATTGGGAGTTAAATTAATTACAAAGGGATTATCCAGTGTGTGGGTTATTCAGACTCTTTATTCCTCTTTTTCATCTGACTACTTTACAGCTTACTCTCACCTCCTCTGGGAGATAGATGAAAAAAATAAATGGAGACAAAACACAAAAGCGAATTTGCTGCTTGTTAGCAAATCTGAAAAACTGTACAGTGGGAGCGAGGAAATGTGCGAGTTAGAATTTATAGACTAAATGATTTTTATTTGTTGTCTGATGCTTATTGACAGATAAATAATTTATTCATTCAGTTGCTATCCACACAATATATGTGCAGACATTCACATCTACAAGTATAAGAATACTATGAATATTTATACAGAATATATCCTGTGCACACTTACGGGTGTGTGCATGCATAATGTCTATGTTCTTTTACAGCTAAAGTAAGAGGGAAAGCAAATCCAGTAATCAGGTTTCAGACTGCATTTCCACAGAACAGGGTTATTATTTGTTTGAGGCTCTGAACTCAAATGCAGGGTCAGCACCCTGAGTCTGGGATCCCTCTGCAAAATGCACAATAAAACATACTGTGCAAAGCAGATTTAATGGGTATTAATGCATTAATGTGCATAGGAAACCTTAACGAAAAGCAAAAGGAAGTTTTCATAATAAAATAAAATCAGAAATTGGGCGATATCACATGCTACATGGTCCTTTTCTGATACACACCAGTAGTGGTGTGTCTTCTGACAAGAAATCGGCCATTTTTACTAATGTCCTTTACTCTGGGTTCTACTTTTCTCTCTCAAACCTGACAAGGGAAACTCTAGAGCAAGTGGGAATTCTGCCTTCCCCATTGGTCAGAATCTCAGGGGAGAAGGGAAAATGCTATTTCATGCGCTTTTCTCTCACATCATATAGCCAAATCCCTTTATAAGGAAATCGGCAAGGATTGCAGCCCAGCACTCTTTCCTTCAATATTTTTCATATTATCTCAATACAGTAGTTTCCAAACGTTGGGGATATAAATGATAGCACTTTTCAACCTAAAAATGTTCATGGACTCCTACATGATAGCAGGTTTCAGGTTTTTATCACCCTTTTAGGTCATGGTCCTAGAGAAAGGGCTCCCCCGCCACCTCCCCTCTCCCATACTCAGGAAAGTTATGGGGAAGATTCTTATTGATTTAAGTCACATTAACATTATGTGCAGCCCTCTGGGTAGGATCAGCCCCATCTAAACTACATGGAATGGGTCCTGCTTAGAAAAGAACAGTATTATAGTCAAAACAAAGGACATAGGATGATGAGCTGTCAGAAAAAGTAAACGTTTCCCACATTTACAAAAGTACTTTGAAATCACGTAACAATATACAAATGTATGGCATTGATTTCTTTCTCTTGTTCTGCTATATATTTGAAATGTTGCTTAAAAAATGGGGCCATTTTGTTAACAAATATACACATAAGCATTGTGTTCTGTTTCACCAGTTGTTGATGCACATGGAGTCAGATCCCTTGCTTTTCTATTTAGTAGCTCAGATGCCCACCTGCCTTTACAAAGAGAAATTCCAGTCCATCTGACTTGGACTTCCAGTCAACCCAGGTGTGTCCACAATGTTCCAAAATTGACTCCATCCAAGAGATTCAATCCGTGATGTCTTCAGGGGTTCTTTCTTGCTGTTGCTCTTATCATCAGGTAGTGTCACTGTTAATGGCGAGTCCTGCACTGTTCCAGTGATGTTGGACCCTTTCTTTTGCTAGACCTGCTGCCTCAGAACTCTGCCAGAGCTTCAGTGGGCTGTCTCTTGGGCTCTAGAGCTCCAGCTCACATGTACAGATACTATTCACCAATACCCAGGCTAGGAAAGAGTGATTTCCAGGTACAGCTTAATGCTGTGTAGGAGCTGGCTATCTCCCATTGTTTTTGGGTCAATAGGATGGATTGCAAGACCAGAAGACACTGTTCTCGGTGATTTACCTGGAAACCTTGGGGTTTCATCTTGACACTAGATTTTGGCCATGGCCCACAGTCTTTGCCTTGTGCTATCTGTATTTTTGAGTCTTGGTGAGAACCTGAGTAATTTTCTCAGCGCACATCTGGGCTCCTTAAGCAAATTGGTTTATCTTTTCCTGTGTTAAAGGGAGAGACTGCTTTATTTCCCCAAGCCTTTGTGAGGGGAAGTTTTTCCTCAGGGCAACGGAGTACTTTTTAACTTTAATTTTTACAAAACAGCCAGCCTAGCCTTCCAAGAACAACAACGAAATCTTCTCCAAGGAGACTTTCTCTTTCCAGATGGTTAAAAAATCTCCCTCCCTGAACATCCTGTTAGCATAAATGTGAACCTGGATTTCTGCCTCAAGCTTGCCCCTCCTGAAGAGTTCTTGTGTTTATGAATGAATGACCTCTCTTTCTTTCCTGATGATCAAGGCAGAAAGCTGGGAGTCAGGGTTGGCTCCTTTATACTTCCCTATTTCTGAGCAATTAGCAAGTGTTTTTATTTCTACTTCCTAAACGTCAATTGATTCTGTCCCCTTCCTTCCATTCTCATTCCTACTAACTTTTTAAATTTCTATTCTGGATTTCTCTGACTAATCGTTCTGACTTAGTGTCCATATCACAGCCTGGGCATTTACTAAAATGACAATGAGATCACGTGACTTCCCTGTGTACAACTTGCAAGTGGCTTTTCATTGTCTTTAGGCAGAATTGCAGAAACAGTCTGTCTTTTTCACCTCTAGAGCCTTGTCTCTCACTTTTTTTGGGGGTGGGGGAGGTTGGGGGAGACCATCTTTGTTCTACCAATACCAGAGTCCTCACACTTACCTGGGGCTCTAGGGTCTCTGACGTTTGAACCCATCACATCACACATTTACTTCCCACTCTGTGGAAACCTGCCCTCCCTCTTCAGTTTCTCTTCCTTCATGTGGTGTGTATTTCTATCTAAAGTTCAGATTACCTACATAGGCAAACCTGGGTTAGGTGCCCCTACCTGGATCCTACATATTCTCCTCCATGTGTCACTGCTCTTTTAAATCCTCTGTTCTGTTGACATGACCCTAAGCTTTATGAAGACATCTGCCATGTCTGCTCATGCGCTGTCCCGCTGTCAGAGGTTAGAACAGTGCCTAGTATACTAGGGCACCTAATAGGTATTTATTTAAATAGTAAATAGATTAATAGATCTTAGAAGGCAGCATAGTCTAGGGGAAAGAGAGTGTGGAGAGTCAGGAGGTATGACTTGTGCCACATTTTGTCACTTTCTGTATGACTTTAACATAAGATGCTACATTACTTTTCCACCTAGAAGAGAGCTCACATCCTGTTGGGAGAGAATCTTGTCCTTAGTCAGGAGCTCCTGGCAGTAACACTCAGCAGCTTTTTTTGATTAACTCTCATATTTTCTACTTGAAACTATAACTATTAAGGAAAAATGTGCATGCCATGCAGGCACCTCAGAATATGGAAAAATACATTTGAAGGTGCCTGAATGAGATGACTGATTAGGCTAACTCTGAATTTCCAGTGCACTTGAATTGAAATAATAGTCTCAGCAGTAAAATTATACAATAGGAATAACGTTGCAAGCTGATAACACCAACTTTCGGACCCAAAAGATGGTCTCTTTTCTTTCTGAAAATCATATTTCTACCAAGAGCATTCAGAAAGCTGCTTATCTGAGCTGGAGTTCATGTGATTAGGTTGGACACGAGGTATGCTGGCAGTGGCTATTTGTAATGATTTTCTCCTCTTAAAAATGCATTTAGAGGACTGTTCAGTTCCTGTAAAGCAAAATATACATTTGCTTTTTTTTTACAGTACATTTTTAAAATGGCAAATCATAAACTACTGACCTTAAGAGAAATTCAATAAATCATTAAAATGCTGCTGCTTGCAAGCCTAGTTCTGACTAATTCCTCACACTTGATATTATCAGATACATTAAGACTTCAGTCACCCTTACCAACAACCTAAATATTACGCACTGTGGCAGCCTTCTGCTAAATGTAAGCCTCTGACTCAGGGTGATAGGATTTTCTTTTGGTACCAAATGTTATTATTATTCATGTTTTTATTTTTGGGAGTGGAGGGAGTGGCACCCAAATCACTAATTTCTTTGAAATCCATGTGCTGAAATATGCCTGTTTGCAGAGAGGCACTCCACAGAGAGAGAGAATATTTCCCTCAACTTAATTATTCTTACCTGAGAAAATAATAGAAGGATGGACAGAGCTCAAATCATCACTTTCATTTTGTATCATTTTGGGTGGATCATTTTGGGTGGATGTGAAGATAAATACTCTAAAAAATAGTTTATTTTACCTTCTGTTGTCAGTGATTTTGCAATTTCAGTCACTTGAATCATAAAACTAATCACCTCCTTTTAAAAACAATTCAACTGATGCAGATGTATCTAAGATAATTATTAAAAGTCTTCTTAAGTCCTGTCTATTCCCACCCATATGCTGTCATATACTTTTATTTATTTATTTTTTTGTGGGTGATTATGTAAACATACAGGCACAAATATAGGAGCTTTGTTTTCTTTCTGTTAAAAAAATTTATTTAAATAAGAGGTCCATACTAAAATTCTGTACCATGATTTGCTTGTTTGTTTGTTTTTACTCAATATATTTCTCTAGTTGTTCTGTCTTTTGAACTCAATGATCGGATTTCTGCTCAATGCCATGACTCTGGCACCTGTGGATCCTGGTGTGTTCCTGCATTGGCTACTCCTGTTTCACCTATGCCTGTTTTCTCTTTCTGACTAGGTTTTAAAACAAAGACGGCATCATCTTCTCTCTTTCTTGGTGTGCAGCACTCAGTAACTGATCATTTAGAGCTGTTTTTAATGAACTCTGTGGGCTGAATTTCAGTTTAATTTAAACAGCCTCCTTTTTGTAGGCTGATGATTTGGAGCCATGAGTTTTGTGTTCTCTGGCCACTAACCAATTACCACACCTACGTGCAGAGCTAAATATCTGTGCAACCAAAGTGAAGCAGACAATTATGCAATTACTCAGATAATTCAGGGAAAGAAGGGAGTTCTGCCTGAATGACTCAGGTGATCCTGGCCACGGAAATACACTGTATGGTGGAGAACAATTCTCTCTTTTATTAAAACGTTTCAAAGCTATGTGAATTAATCTCTTGGGGTGGGGTGGACTCCGTGGGTGGGCAAGAATACTTTGTAAAGTCTTCCCAGGTAATTGTAAAAGAAGACAAAGTCTTCCCTATTGAAGATTAATGCTACAGAAAGTATACAACCAGGCACTGTGCTGGAGATTGGGAAGGCCCTGATAGGCACTGGTGAGTAAAAATACTTAAGGTCCTTTCCCTCATGTTGCTCAGAGTCTGTATTAGTTTCTTAGGGTTGCTGTACCACAAACTAGGTGGTTTAAAACAGCCAAAACATATTCCCTTACATTTCTGGAGGCTAGAAGTGTTTTCCCGGCCATGCTTCTTCCAAGGCCTGAATGGAAGGACATTTCCTTGCCTCTTCCAGCATCTGGTTGCCCCGGACATTCCTTAGTTTGTGGTAGCCTAACTCCAGTCTCTGTCTCCTCTTCTCATGACTATATCGCCTCTGTGTCTCTGTTTTCACAGGTGCTCTCCCTGTGTTTTGGTGTCTGTGTGCAAACTGGACTAAGGCTGACTTTAATGACCACATCTTAATTTAAACCTGCGAAGACCCTAGTACCAGATAAGGTCACATGCACAGCTACTGGGGTTAGGACTTCAATTTATCTTCTTTGTAAGGACACAGCGCAACCCATAATAGAGTCTAAGATTTTGCTCCAGTACACAGACATTGAGTCAAATAATTAAGAGAAAATAACAAAGGGAGAAAAGTTACTTTAGAGAAAAGTAGGGTGTTCCAACGACTCACACAATGGGGTTTAGACCTGGCCAGGGTTCTGGGAAAGTATGTCTGGGCTGAGTAAATGTTTTTACTAGGTGCAGGAGAGAGGGAAGTTCAGGTTCAGGCAGAGCAATCAGCATATGCAAATGCCCTGATAGAGGGAAGCATGCAGTTCTAGCAAGATGGAGTAGAAAGAGCAAAGGAGGTGTGATGAGGGTGACTAATGCTGGAGAGGTTAGCCATTAGCAGGCCACGCAAGGCCCCATTGAGCATGGTGATTTCATGGAAACAGGGAGCCCTGGGAGCTGACCCAGTTTGGGGAGGGCAATGGCATTAAGATATCCAAGAGGAGTCGAGCAGGTGGCGGTCTCTCCAGGGGCCTGTTCAGGTGAGCCAACACTGCTCTGTAACTGAGATCTCATGCAGCCCTGAACAAAGTTATCATTTTGATGTCTGGCCTCGTCTCCCCCTCTCATGCTGAGAGGAGGATTCTGGGATCTTCAGTCTTCCAAAACAGGGTCTGAAACACAGGCTGTTCATCTCCATCTAGCCACATTAACTATAATTTTGGTGGCTATCATTGAACAGTGATTAGGGAGCCTGCTAATTGGTAAAAAGGCCCGGGAAGTAGGGTCTTTTAGACGAGAATAACTGAAGAGACAGAAATGACACACGATTCAGCAATTTTCTTTTTTCTTTTTTCCATAAAATATATCATTAAAATAACAGAGTAATTAATGATCTCTAAGAAATGCTTATTTTTTATTGTTGTAGCATCAGAGATCAAGATTAAAATAGATACTTTTTAAAAGGAGAGTGAAGCACCATTTCCTTTAACCTTACAAGCATCCTCTCAAAGTAATGTTTCTGGACTTTCCTTTCTGTTGTCTTGAAAACATCTACTTTCTCTCACTTATAAAATTTCTCAGCATTTCTCCTTAGCTTTCCTGGGAAGCACTTGTAATTTGAACATTAAAAGTGTTTGTAGCCCTTTTTCTTGCTGCTCGAATTTATCCAGGCTCATGGGCCAGTGGTTTCCTTACTCAGCTGTCATGCTTGAATCTCACTAATTAGCTAGCTCTCTCCTGGAAGAGAGCTCCACGCTTTTGCTTGTGGCTGATGTCACTCTCTACAGGAAGCTCTGCACAACCTCTCACCCCTGGAGCCTCCTTCTTGTCTCCTACCTTGCTTTGATTATTCAGACTTTTTCGAAGACTGAAAGCAAAAAGCTCTTTCTTTAAAGGCTGACTCAAATCCTGAGAAAATCTCTTTGTAACCGAGAGAAAAGTTACCTTAGCAACTGAGCACCTAATTAAATCAATTAACTTTTCCCCTCCTCCTTTATCAATATTCTATTAACATTAAATTGCTTCTTGGCTATGCTCTGTAGTTTTATAACCTTCTGAGCAAATAGCCAAAGTGCACTACAGCTTCAGAGGAGTGAGACTAGGAAAGTCTCAGAGGGACCAAAATACACAGATGAAGACGCAGACTCTGAAGACATCTCTTTCACCCCCCACCTTTCTTTGGCGTGTCTTAAGGCCCCTTGATGCAATTTAGATGTAGCTGTTAGTAATGGAGGGGACAGGGACAGAGCTCTGAAGTGACAAAGATTAAGCTTCTAGTATTCAGCTGAATGGATCTCAGGAGAATAAATAGGTAGAGGTAAGGAAAAATAAAGCTACATGTTTTGCATTTTGAGTTTATGGGCAGAAATTTATATTATAGCTGGCAAAAGTAATGGAGGAACCTACCAAATTCATAAATTGTTTTTACTATGA
Source organism: Cynopterus sphinx (assembly GCA_030015415.1). Classification (NCBI taxonomy): domain Eukaryota; kingdom Metazoa; phylum Chordata; class Mammalia; order Chiroptera; family Pteropodidae; genus Cynopterus; species Cynopterus sphinx. The sequence continues at coordinate 36,295,818 of CM057380.1, forward strand.
AGGTCATGAAGTAGAAAGTGGTCTTTCTCTAAAAGAATTGAAGGAGACAAGAGCTGGATATCAACTTGTCTCCCATTTCTATTCCTGCAAGCTGTTTTGGAAATCCAGATTTTCCTTATGGTCTCCAAATGTAGAAATGAATTGCTCAGTGGGCAATTCTTGATGCTACACCCATGATGCTATATATGTTGCTTCCTTAACCTCCTCATTGCCTGCCGGTGACAAGTTCTCCACCCCAAACATGTCATGTCTTTCTCGGCTACATCATCCTTGTGAGGAATGAATAGGGGTAAGAATAAATGCATTTATTCTATTCTGTCAAATTAATTACTTAGATAAAATGCATGAATTAATACATAAAAACATAAAATCATCTCAACGACTCTTGCTGAGTGCTACCCCTCGTGCAATGAGAATGTCAGTGATCTCACCATTCATCAGAAATGCCCTGTGAAGTAGGCACTATTGTTCCCACTTTATAACTGAGGGAACTAAGGCTGGCGAAATGCGTGTGTCTTGGCTAAGGCCACACTGAGTATCCCTCTTGGGTTTGGACCCAGATCAATTCAATGCCAAAGACATTTGCTCAGTTACTAACTACGCCATTCACATGAGCAGAGGAGAGACATGATTTTTCTACTTAAACCCCAAGCCGTCAAATGCCATGTCCAGGGATGTTCTGCCCTTGACAGGCTGTCAAATAAAGCTGATGCTTCCAGAGGAACAAGTGTGTATACAAGGAGCTGATCTCATACAAAAATCCAGGTGGTGAGATTCAACTTTCTATGTCTGCTGCATAAAACAATTGTGTACACACGGTGTTGGTTTATGAACAGCTAACCAGGGGACTTCAGGCTGCTGGATTTAGCAATTAAAATGACCAGGTGCCCAGTTAAATTTAAATTTTAGACAAACAATGAAAAATATTTAGTGTCAGAATGTCCTCTGCAATATTTTGGATATCCTAATACTAAAAAAAAAAATTCATTGTTTATTTGAAATGTAATTTGTGCCAAGTGTCCTGTAATATATTGAAATATACGGGAATATCATAATTATCACTTAAGAGCACTAACCTTGGGCTAGGTACTGTGTAAGGCGTGTTAATAGTATCTCTAGTTCTCCCAACAGCCTGGAGAGAGGCATTATTATGGCAGTGTTACAAAGAAGGCAGCAGGAGTCTCTGGTTAAGGAATTTCCCCAGGGTCACAAAGGAAGTGCAAAAGTTGGGTAGAGGACTCAGGATGGTCCAACCTGAAAGTCACTGTGCTTTTCAAATACTATTGTTTCTTAAAAGAGTCATGTGGTTGTATGTTTGGGAAATACTTTACATTATTTTCTCTTCTTGAAGTTTATCAGCATATATCAGCATATTAAAGACTGAGAATTCCTGCAACAAAGAGATCTATTTGACTTTTTTTTTTTTTTTAGCTCAAAGTTTGCATATGGAACTTATTTGATCATGGAGCTCTCCTTCCCTACCCCAGGGTACATCTGTTAACACCTTAAGGACCCAGTATTTGGAATTACTTTACCCATCCCCTAGTAGAGACTTTGAATATACCTAGGATTACAAAAACTTAACACAGTGCCATTTGAAACTCAGTTCAATGACCTTAAAAGGAACTATTACAACACAGAATAGAAAACTAAGGAGCAGGAAAAATACAATAGTATTTTGAAACATCTGAAAGATATCATGTAAAAGAAAGTTTAATTTTCAAAGGTCTATAAAGGATAAAACTCGAACCGAAGCATAGAAAACACTGGAAGCCAGATTTTGGTTCTACTTAGGAAAACTTTCTAAGTCAGAACTGCCAAAACATGGACTAGACCACTCATTATTGGAAGTGATTGACCATAGGCTCCATGGCACTCAAACATCAGCTGAGTGGTGAAATTAGATAATCTTTAATGGTTTTGTCAGTGAAAATTCTATGTTTATTTAAACTGATTAATCTCACTCAGAATATATCAATTTAATGAAGAGCAGTTAGTCCACCAGTTTATATTTGTATTGAAAACAGTCAATTGTATAGCAAAAAAATGAATTATGTCATGATCTTTTAATTTTTATTTATTTATTTTTAAGTGAGGCAACCCTTGGTTGACCTCACAGATTGCAAGGACCTTGTCAGTTTACAGTCCCTTATTTTTTTATTTTTTATGCCTGCAGCACCTGGTAATCCTAGGTGGTCTCCCATCGATGTACTAACCGGGCCCAGCCTGCTTAGCTTCCGAAAGCAGACCGGATTGGGCTTGTTCAGGGGAGCATGGCCATACATGTGCATGATTTTTTAAACTCTGTAATTTTTTTGGCAGTGCACCACAGAATATTGATATGAATGTCCATATTCTCTTTCCGAGATGGGTGTTCTTTCTTAGTGTGTGTTTCATTTTCCAGGGGATTGGTTATTTACTTAGTCAGGCTTGGGACTGATTTCAGTAGCAGTGCTGATGGAATAGAATGGGAGTGCTTTTCTGTGGTGTCAGTGTGTTAAGTTTCGTGGCTCTTTTTCTGTGCAGATCATGATAAATTTCTGAGATGATAGGTCTAGGTTAGCAGGTGAAGTTTTAAACCTCAGTTACATTACTTAGGTAAACACATATTAAATCTACTTACAGTGTTTATAATTACATATGCTGCCCAAACTCATGGAGAAGGTATTGTGAAAATATTAAAACTCTCCAGGACTGTAACTGTGACTTAAAATGCCACTATGCCTTCAGGGTGAAGAGTATTTGGGAATTTTGATGCCATTTACAGAATATAGTGATATGGCAATACACTTGACTCCATTAGACAAGCTACCACCAATATGAAAGTCAGAAAATATGACTAATTTATATGCACGGATTATAAGATTATGACCGCAAATATGAAAATAACCCAAGCTACAAAACTGTGTACTTTTTTTCTATTAATATGTGTTGCTGCCTCTTTTTGTTTGTTTGTTTGTTTGTTTTGATTCTGCTAATTTGCCCACAGACCAACAAACAGTAATAGACATTGGAGTTTTTAAAAAATTATGAAGAAGACTTATGTAATCCTGGTGCCAGAGTTTCAACATTGAGTCTCCTTCTGCAGGAAATTCAATTCCCTTGTGAATATCTGAGGATTCTTGCAGAGTTCTTCCATTTTGTGGTCATCACTGTCACTGTCTTCCTAACCCATACCCTGGCCCTCATACCTCTGAGCTGCTGCTCTAGACTCAGTTTTACAGATTCTTATTTCTCAGAGTGTGCCCCACTCGTACCAGTAGGTAGGCATTTCTTGGCTCTACCCCAACCTTCTGAATCAAAATCTGCACTCAGCTAGCTTTGCAAGGTTTTGCACCCATTAAAGTGTGAGAAGCTCTGTTTTAGGTGACCTAAAGATTTTTTTTTTTTTTTATCCCTCTTTGTCTCAATCATGGACTAAGAGCTTTCTTTGCCTCTGTTATGTGTAACACACTGATCTAAATGCTTCCAGGGACCAAGAAAGATACACAGCATAGGAAAATCAAAGAATAGATCTAAGACACATATGCTCCCCAAACTGGTCATGGTATTTTATAGAATCCTGTAGTGGTCATCTACCTCCTTAAAACTTAGATCAGGCTAACACTAAGTTGTTAGGGCCAATTTGCAACTCAGTTTAAAGTCATCTCTCTCATGTGTTTTCTCCTTAAAACCTCAGGGCTCTAAGTGTCCTGCCTCTGGTACCCTTAAAGAAGACCCCAAATTAACATCATAACCATCTTTGTTCCCAGTCCATTCTACTGGGAAATTTAACTCTCCTGGTTCAACTTCTCCCTTTTGGCTTCTGCCATCTTTTCATAAGCATAGCCAAAAGTCTCTTTAAAGTGTTTCCTCCAGCAAAATAACAGACTTCCTCCAAGGATAAATCACATACCATCACTGGGAGATGGAAACAGCTGCAGGAAGATTTAAAATGAATGTGTGTGTGTGTGTTTGTGTGTGTGAGCGCACGCATGGGTATGTCTTGCTACACTTTAAATAGGAAAATATCAATCTAACACTTAATGTAAACTAATGTAAACTAATGTAACACTTAATGTAAACTAATAATTAGTTTCAATCTAAACTAATTTAGTTTTTTTTTTTTTTACAAATTTAGAGAAGAGTATTGTTATTTAGATACCAAGTTTTATGGGAGGTATTGTTTCAAAATGGTCTTCCTATTATTTCTATTGTGTTGCCTAGTTTCAGTTAAGTTTAGGCCTCCTAATTGATATTTTAGGTGATAATTATCTCAGAGTGTTTTAGGTGGTAGACATTCTTTTTTTATAAAAGAGATTCAAAGGCAAAATTCAGTCTTCCTCTCTGTTGTCTTTGCATTTCTTTAGAGGTTCTACTTTATTCAGTTTCTCTTTAGCTAGAGTATGAGATATTTCAGGCTGGGCACTGGGTTCATTCATTGATCACTTTTTGTGCTTTTGTATGTGTTCACTTTACACCTAATCGTTACAAAATGTTCATGATGTTCAGATTATTTCTATTTTAAAGTTAATTAGTCAACAGATATTGAATACTTACTATATACTAGAAAGACAGAGTCCTGCCCTGAACGAACTTATATTCAATACACTTCTCTCTCTCTGAAAAAGAGAATAAAGTTGTAAATGAAGCAAATAGAAACAGATACTTGGGAGGGGCCTGCCTAAAGGAGAGGCTCTTAAGTTTAAATATCATCAGCTCATCAGCTTTAAGGTAAATCTACCTCCAAAAGAAAGGATCTGATGTATTTAAGAGCATGTATGAAATAGTGAAGGGATGGAGACAATATCTGGGTTGAGGTGGGACAAAGCAGAAACAATGTATAGTTACTGAATTTTGAAACCAGGAGGTGAAGAAAGGTGGTGGCATGAGAACACAAGCTCTCATGCATAAGTAGAAATTTGAAAAGGGCTTTGGATCTCCTTACAAAGTTGAATAGGGTGTGTGTGTTGTGGGTGGGGTACGGTTAAGTCAATCTTCTCTACAGCTCTCAGGAAACTCCATTATCGGATAGCATCATCTTTTTAAAAATAAATTAACAAACAAAATACTATTTATTTTCATGCCTTCTATGCTTTAGTCAAATTGAAATACACATTATTTTAATGATGTACACGAATATAATTATATACCTGAACAATTCAGAACTGATAACAGGGTGCATTATAGAAAGTCCCCAGGGGAGGTGGGAAAATTATTAGAGAGTTTGAACTAATGAGAATGCTGACTGATTCTCAAAATAAAGACTGGTATATCTTTTATTAGTAGGAATTTAACAGACTAATCATTATTAGGTGCAAAATTAACTTATACAGAAAATCTCTTTGAATACTTAGCTGTGTTCTGGACACTAGTAACAAAAGAAATTAATAAGACAAAATTTCTTCCCTCAAAGAAAACACAGATCAGTTAGTGGATATCTCATTATTTTGGGGAAAGGCAGTAGGATAGGATGGAAAAATCATGGTGGTAGGGAGATCTGAATTCTTTTAGAAATTCTGTCATTAGTTAAAAGTGTAAGCTTGGCAGAGCCACTTTTCCAATGGCTTCTTAAATGCAGTGACAAGGACAGTGAGAAAGAAAGAGTGTGACCTGTAAGACTGGAGTGCCACGATGACTCCTGCAGGAATGTGAATCTTATATTGAGGAGCTGGGAACATAGAGGAAGATAAAAGAATAGTAGGATGTAATTATTATAGGAACTACTGAAATTCATCATCTGACATGTTATTCATGGTACCAATGGGTTGAATAATAACCTAGCGAAGAATACGTACACTATAGGTAATTAGGGCATGGCTACATCAAGTCATTGGACATTGTAATGAAGGTTAGCTAGCTGTTACCCAAGTCCATTTCCTCTTGCTTTTGACAACAGCAAAACTAGGTTTCCTAATATTTCTTGCAGTTTGACGTGCGGATGTGAATGAGTTCTGAACGATGAAAGGTGGTTAGAGGTAATGGATACCCACCAGATGTTCTCTCAAGAACTTCCCACATGCAGTCCTCCATACTCTTTCTGCCACAATGGCGAAACTTTGTGAGGAAATGGAGGCACTATAAGAGAGAAGGCCTGTGTCCCAGAACCATGACTTGGAGAGTAAGAATAGATGCCTACTATTTTGGACACGTGTAAGAAAAAAAAAAAGTCTGTTGTATTAACACGCTAAGATTTTGGGTTTGTTTTTACAGAGTCTGCATTATTTTAATTCAGAGGTCAACAAACTATGGCTGTGGGTCAAATTCAGCTTATGGCTTATTTTTGCACAGCCCAAGAGAACGGTTTTGAAATTTTTTACACTTTTAAAGGGTTGTTAAAATATATATACATGCGAAAAAGGCCATATGTGGCCAACAAAATCTAAAATATTTGCTATCTGGCTCTTTATAAAAAAAAGTTTGCCAATCCCTGTTTTAATGAATACAGAAATTTCATATGATAGAGACCCTGGATTTCAGGTGGTTATATAGTCTAATTATATAGCAAATAACTTTTCAGATATAAATATATATAAATATATTTGGGAAAAAAGAACTATAGACTTTTATTTCCAGAAAAAAAAAAAATGAATAACAGGGACTATTTTTAACAATCTTCTGAACTGAAACAATTAAAAAACACTCCAATCATATAATAGTTTTTAAGACATTGAATTGTCAGGCAGCAAAGAATAGTGATCCCTGAAAAATGGTAAAAAAAAAAAAAAATGAGGTCTACACTGTGATGGCCCCAGTTTATTGCCTAGAGATTTCCAGGCCTTTTTACAGGGAGAGAGAACCCAGGAGGGGCCTGAAAGCTTCTCTAAGTTAAGGAGATAGAACTGGGTATCTCAGAAGGCCAAGGTAGCTAGCCTTCATAAGAGAGCACCAGTGTTGATATAATTTTGGAGAGGGGAAGCATCCCACTTGATTATGTCATTAAGCACTGATTCACACATTCATATGAGCAAATTATGTGAGTCTGAGATGAAAACCATTCAAAAGAATTGGAGGAAACATCTCTGGAGCTAATGCAGGCAGGACTGGGCATTGTTTCTATTCCCACCAAACATGAGACCTCTAGTAGAATACTCAGAAAAGATTTGCTTCAATAAAGGGCAAAATAGCCCTAGACTAAATGCTGCTTTCATCTTACTTCATGGAGTCGAAAGCAAGATCTGAAAGAATTAAACTTTTTTTTCTGTGTAATTTACCTGCACCCCAGAACAAAACCAAAAAATATTTGTAGGAATACAAAAATAATTAGCTCTTTAAAAAGTAAAACTTACAGTGTCAAGCATCCAATAAAATATTACGATGCCAAAAAAATACATAAGCTGAGAATTTTAAGACACTTCATCACAGAAACAGGGATGTAAGTAAGCATGTGAAAGATGTTCCAATTTATTAGTCATTAGAGAAATGCAAATTAAAATCACAATAAGGTGCTACTATATGCCTATCAGGATGTCTAAATTTAAACCAATTGTCTATAATAAATTTTGGCAAGAATATGGAGCAACTGGAACTCTCATATACTACTATATGTAAAATAATACCAGCACTTTTAAAAACTGGTGGTTTATTATAACTCTTACCATATCACACAGGCCTAAATACTAGGTGTTTATCGAACAGATGATAGCTTACACCTATACAAAGAGTTTCTCATGAATTTTCATAGTAACTTTATTTGGAATAACCCCAAATTAGAAACAAACCAAATGCCCATTGACAGAGTAACAAATAAATAATGGTAAATCTGTAAATGTTAGTTTGCTAGGGCTGCCATAACAAAATACCGCAGACTGGGGTGGCTTAAACAACAGAAATTAATTTTCTCACAGTTCTGGAGGCTGGAGGTCCAAGATCAAGGTGTCAGCAGATTTGTTTTACTCCTTTGTGTGCAGGATGCCTCCTCCTCATCTTGTCCTCAAATTGTCATTTCTCTTAATATACACATCCCTGGTGTCCTCTGTATAGCCTCATCTCCTCTTCTTATTGGATTAGGAACCAACCTAACGACCCCATTTTAACTTAATTACCTCTTTAAAGTCCTTATCTCCAAACGTAGTTACATTCTAAAGTACTGATATTAGGGCTTCACCATATGAATTTTGAGGCAGGGGACACAATTCAGTCCATAGCACCATACAGTGGGATCCTACTGAGTAATTAAAAAAACGAATCATTGATACATACTACAATATGAATGAATCTCAAAATAATTCTGCTGAATGAAGTAAGTCAAGCAAAAAAGAGTACATGCAGTATGACTCCATTTGTACAAAGTTATAAAAACTGCAAACTAGAGTGACAGAAAGGAGATCACTGGTTGCATCGAGATGTAAGGGGGATTTGGAGGGAAGGGAAAGAGAGGGACTAGAAAGGGGCAGGAGGCAACTTTGGAGATGATGGATGGGCTTGTTTACTTGGTGTGGTGATGGTTTCATGGTTGCATATGCATGTATGTGTCAAAATGTTTCACGTTGTACATCTTAAATATGTGTAGTTTATTACAATTAAACATTAATATTTTTTAAAGAGAAATAAACATGTTAATAGTTTCATTTATCATCTAGGCAGGCTTAAAATCACATTGCAATTTTGTCATTCTAACAATAATAATAAAGATCCCTACTAACAAAATGACCAGTTTGCGCGAACCATCACAGTTTTTATCTGCCATGAGCAGCAACTACTTTGTGCTATGCCACCCTTGCCCTTCCTTCTGGGAGAAGCATCTCCATTCTTTGGTTACACTTCCTTTCCTCACTCTAATCATGAGGATGAAGGAGGAGTACGGAGTTCTCTAGACACGACTGGTTGACAGGTGGGCACTTGAATCTAGCTGAGGCAACCCGATAATTCCTTGGGATTTTTCTTACTACAATTGGGACGAGTTAACTCTTTCTGGAGATATAAAGCATAGGATTAGAGTTTTGGGCACTATCCATGTTTCCTTCCATGTGGAGGAAGTCGGTGTGCAGTGAAAGAGAATGAAGTCTACAGAGAGGGGCTGAAATGAGAGCTAGAGAGAGAAATGGCATTGTTTATGGTTTTGATTCTGGTTCCAGTTTTTTTCTGAGAACTGGCAATATCCCTGACCTTTCCACAGTTTTCTTTTTCCAGTGTTTCTTACACTTTGCTAATGATTTTCTTGTTTATCAAGTTAATTTAAATTAAACTCCTGTCATATTAAATACTGTCAACAATTTGCATGTATTTAAGATAAATATTCCTAATTTTTCTTTCTTTCAATGCCTGAGATCTTGACAGTAGCCATAAGTAAATAACATAGCTCTGACCAAATCAACAATTTCGTTTAATTTAACACATTTATCAAATACCTTTTAAGCCCAAGGCATTGTATTACATACTGAAAGACATCCTCATCAAGCGTGCATTTAAACAGCCACTCAAGTTTTGAACAGCTAAGTAATTTTGAGGCTCCCCACTGTAAATAATTTTGTGGCAAAACTCCCAGGTGTACATTGATGAAAAAAATAGATGAAGCCCCAAATTGAACTCATTAGACACATGTGACCACAGGGAAATGAGAAGCACGCAACGGCAGCTTTTACTTTCTTAGAATCCTCCGGATTCTAAATCAGCTGTGGACTAGAAACCGGCTCCCAGATTTTATCTTTTATGGTAATGTACACTATAATCAACAGACTGTTTTCTTGGTTCTAAGAAATTTTAATTTAATAAAATACTCTGAATTCAGTCATCCATTGCTCTCTATTGTTACACACCAGTAGGAAGTAAAGCAAATGTTATAGCTCTTCATTATAGTGTTTGCTTATTTTTGTTTATTGTTTTTAATTTGCCTTTTGTGTTGCACATTGCAGCTGATGGGTTTTCTCCCTGGCTTAAGAAGTAAAAATAGGTCTTTCCTGTCATCAGACTTTTTTTTTCTGAGCATGGTGTGTTTCTTAAGAGTTGAGTGCCAACTGCCCTCTCATTCCTTATGTAGGTTAAATAGTCCCGAGGAAAATGTGTTGGAATGATTAAATTAGCATAATAGAGTGCTAAGCAAATAATAGGTACTTACTAAATATCTATTAATAGGTTACATAGTGAGTTGTATTCAGAAAATCTATAATATTCACATATGAAGTCACTTCTATCTCTAATCTAATTAAGGCATTTTTAAAGAAATTAATAGCATAATAACGTGTATGCTTTTAGAAAAGTTTCAAAGTTGTTTTGTATTTTTGGAGTAAACGCAGATTTGTTTCTCTGCCTTCGACTGTAATCGTACATAACTGGAACCTTTCCTACCTCATTGATGTAGGAGAAGAGCCCAGTATTTTCTATACCAAAGTACTATGTTTGTAACATTTCTCATATTATAAAACTGTGACTCTGGGCCCCCTGAGTCTCTTTGGTGTCATTAAAAAACATTACTTTTGCATCCATCTCTCTCTTCAATGAGAATCTAGCTATGATTAATACCTTTGTAATTCTTAACTCATCTTTTTTTAATTATTATACAAGTAATACATTGTTTCACTGTATAAATGCAAAGAAATAAAGATAAGAGAAAAAAAAAGAAAGAAAAATTTCTTCTCATTTTCCTGCCCGGAGATGTCTGTCGTTAACCTTTAGGTAGGTTAATAACATCACATTTCCTTCCCTTCACTGACTCCCACTGCTTTCCTTTCTTCTCTTTTTCTCTATCTTCTTATCACACACACACACTTACATATAATGTGTGCCTTAATGTTTTAGACTGCAGTGGAATCGCACTTCCATCCTGTATTACAAGAAGTTTCAGGGTTAGTGAAAACTGACTGACATATAATTTCAAATGAGAACGCATTTTATTGCACATTCATTCTTCATTGTCACCTCAGAAAATCTCAAAAACTTAGTGAGATTAAGTATGCTTTTCAGAATGCCAGTCAGTGCTTTGTACTTAGACTTGACTCTATTTCATAGTCTCCCTATCTCCATTTCAACCTATAAAAGCAAGATTCTAAATTTACCCAGCACATTACACGGTGGTGGTGTGTGGGATTAATACATTAGAAAATGATTTAGGAATTGAAAATTAAAGGATTGGCCTGAGACAAAAGTTTGAAATGGGAGAGACTGACTGACTTTGTGATTCGCTTATGCATCTGCGATATGGGGTTTATAGAATTACAATGAAGATAAAAATTAGGTAATGAGCAAGAAAGCATCAAACATTGAGTCTGACATCTAAAAAGAAGTTAGTAAATATTAGTATCCTACCTGGGAGCCCCGCCTTCCTGTTCTAGGTCTTTTTTTGTTCTGACTTTTGCTTCGTCACTTCTCTCTTTTCTCACCTCTGGTTTCAAGGAATCTCGTGTCTTCTTCCTTCTTGTCAAAAGGCCAGCTTTCAGACTCTCTTTTCAATACTATATATGTCAATAACTATTAGGTGCTTAAAAAACATTGTAACTGGTAGAGACTAATGTTATAACTGGAATTTTAGATGTTTGCCACTGGGTGGGGTGAGATAAAACCCAATAGGTGGGTATGTATTTACCTTGCTTACCATGCATGAGTCTATCAAGAAGGCCGGTAATGACAGGGTTGCTATTCTAAATATTGACCGACTGGTTCTTCCTCATCAGAATAGATGCCAACAGAAAACAACTGGTTTGGCCAGACAGTTTGTACCAGATGTATGTTGACCTTGGTAAATCATTTTACAGAGTCTTGAGTTCTTTGCTCTGTTACCTGGGCTTTTGTGGTAGCCACTTTGGGGTGGTGGAAAGAACCTGGGATGTGAAAATATAAGACTTCTATTCACATCCTGGCTCTATCATTGCCTAGCTGGCAATTTTGGCCTCAGTTTTCTCATTTCTAAAGTAGAATTATAATATCTACTTCCCAGGGTTTGTATTTGGTGAGGCTCAACAGAAAATTTTATATGAAAATTTTATAAGGAGAAAAATTGGTTGTTGTGATTCAGGAGTTCTAGTTTTTCTGTACAGCAGTTCCTTGAATGACTTTATTTTCTCTATCATTTTGTTATTGATGAGATTCCGTAAGAACTTAACTCTGCGTATATTAACACCCTATGGTAGACTTACTTTCAATTATGTGTAATTTTGCTTAAAGTCAATATTAAGTGAGGACTCATTATATGTGACAAAGATAACGCCATGATGCATCAAAACTATAGATCAGGAAAGATTCCAAATTTAGTATAAAATTATATTTCATATTTCAAGGCTTAGCAGATGTATATTTCTGGGTATTCGAGGCCCTTTCTTATCTATGAAATAAGGGTTTGTCCTAAATCAGTGCTATTGATTCTGACTTCAGATCTATGTTTTCAGGGGCCAAGACTTTTTATTAAAAAATTTCTTTTGGGGTTTGAGTCTTCTCTGCCAAGCTGGCTAGACTCATTTTAACTGAATGCAGCTGCTTGAAGGCCAGGCTCAGACAATTCTGGTCTGAATCAATGAGTAGCCCAAAGAATGAGAGATGCAGACAAAGGTTTCAGGTTTCTCAGTCAGAGTTTCCTGTGGCCCTACCAGCTATTGTGTGCTTCTTTCCTCAGCTAACTCAACTCGACCTATCATGCTGTGCTTGATATTTATATTTCTGGAAATGGTTAGGCACATTACAAGGTAATAAGGTTTCCGATTCCAAGTTTCCCTTGTAATCCAGGTCAGATGTTGTCCTGGGAGTGGGCGAGAAGGCAGAGAGGCCAAGATTAAGGTTGTTACACTCTGGGGCAGATGACAGATCTTGCCTGGCAGGCTGCAGTATTGCATGAAAGTTATTTGTGCTTTGCGGAAGGACCTACTGAGCTCTTAGATCAAGTTTTCTTGTCTATTATTTAAACTTACACTGTATTTGAAGTTTTTCAATTGTTGTAAGTGCCCCACATTTAATGGAATTTGCCTTTAAGAAATAGAATCAGTATGGGAAGAGAACCACGAGGTTAAATAATCTAACCTACTTTTTAGAGATGAGGGAATATATATACAGAACACTTTCTTAACTTGCTCAGGGTGACAGAACTGGTAAGTGAAAGAAGGCTAAAAGTCGACTACTTGTTTTTCATGCTACTTCCTGTTAGGCGATTTGTCCTTCGACATTTTACATGTTCTCAATTGGCTTCATCCACCTGTTTGTTCCAAATAAGCACTATTGTTCCCAATGTACACTTCCTGGGACATTGTCCACATATGGGGATCTGAAAGTGCTCAGGATGTGGCAATTCATACATACACACATACCTACATACATACAAACAAACAAGGCCACACACAAAATCAAACCCTGGGAAAGAGAGGAAGGACAGAGGAATAAAATGGACAAAAGGGAAGGTTGTTGGAGGTGACAGAATTCATACTGACACAGGTGCAGATTCAATGGCTAAGTCAAGACAGTGATGTATTTTAATATTTTATGTTTTCACTTGGGTGCCCAGGGTGATGGGTGACTACCTCCTCTCCTTTGTTCCTCCCATGCTGGCTCCTGGAGTTGTCAGTTGTAAGGCCCCACCAACACCTCGCCTCCAGCTTTTCACATTATGGCAGAGACTGACTGTAATTGCTGGAGTGGCTAGTCAGTTGCTGGTTCCTGACATCTGGTCGTGGAGAGGAACAAAGGGTAGGAGACCACCTACGAAACAGACAAGCCCTGTGGCTGCAAAGTGAAATGGGGCAGAAGTGGCTCCAGCAGGAAGATGTGACACAGATGGTGCACGTTTAGACACATGAGACACATGCTGCTTTCCCACTGGTACTTTGAGTGCTACTCTCACACACAGGGGGAGGTGGTGAGAGCCCCTCCTTTCCCCCCACATACTGTGCTACTCCCTAATCTGAGGCACCTCCCTTGGATCCTCCACAAAGTTGACTAAACTGTGCCTCACACTTCACTGCCACTACTCTGTTGGGGAAGAGCTGAGTCCAAAGAGGGGAGCACTGGCCAGAGGTTCCCAAATCTCTTATCATGGGAGTCACCTGAGCATCTTCTTCAGGGGGCAGTTTCTGCAGTTTTCCAGGTCCCAGGAGAGCCTGATGGGCTCAAGCATTCTTGAGCAAGCTGTAAAACCGATTCTTTGGAGGAGGGATGTTGGGGAAATACTGATAGAGAGGGAGGAAGGAGCCTGGGATTTGAAATCATAAACCTTGATTTTGCATCTTGAGGAAGAGTTTTTCTGAATTGTAAACTGAGAGGTTGTACAGTGAAGAGGTGAAGGGTGTAGCCTCTGGACCTAGCATACCTGGGTTTGCTTATTAGTGCGGGGACATTAGGCAAGCTGTTTTACTTTCACCTCAATTTCCAACCTGTGAAACAGGGATGATAATTATAGTACTTTTCTTATTTTTTATGAGGACCAAGTTATTATGTTAATTTATTTGGGAAGGTACCTGGTTCATTGTAAAAACTATGTAGGTACTTGCTGTTAAACAGTGGATAATATTATTTTTCCATTTTTGTTAAGATTTATATAAGATGATATCAATTGTATATAAATACATGCACACACACATATGTGTGTAGCTAGATTACCTGTTACAAAGTTGATGCTCAATAAACAGTATCTGTTGAATCTTTATTAAGAACAGGCTACATCTTAATGTTTATAAACATTGTCTGCAGGAGAGCACATTATCATATTGTCAACTGAGTACATCAGTACTCAAGAAACCCTAGGAAAAGAGAGTTGTTAAGATCAGAGTCCTCTAAAGCCCACTTTCTCAGTCAGGGCCCCAGCTGACACCAGAGGCATTTAACTCCTCTAAGGGATGATGAGTACATTCTTTGTCTGAACCATACTGTGGATGAGCAATGCTGAGGCCTGGACAATTGTTATTAGCTCTGATCAACTCAGATCCTAGTGAAAAATCAGATGGATTTTTAAAACCTAGCTCATTTGAAAACTGCTAAAATGCACGAGAATAGCTCCGGAAGTCCCATCTGTCTCATATTTACAGAACTCCTTGTTCCTTAGTCTGGGCACAGCTGACTCAGTTTTCATTGTGTTCCTATGGCAGAGTGTCTTGTCACTTCCAAAGAAACCAGACAGCAGGTTTTGTGTTTTTGAGAAATGTACATCTCCGCCTTTTGTAATTGCTAAGGCTATCTAAGGATTTGATTATTTGAGATTCCTGTGGAAAAGAGATGATATAATTGAACAAATTTACAAATGTATTTTTTTAAGTGTAAAGCAATGGTGTCTGGACCAGGAACTGCCCCCTTTCTTTTACTCGCATACACATTGTGGGAGTGAAGTATAGCAAAGATCAAGAGTGTGGGTGAGCACCCTCTAGTCAGACGACCTGGCTCTATCCTAGCTCCACCACTTAGTAGCCACGTGACCTTGGGCAAATTATTTAATTCCTCTGTGCCCCAGTTTCTTCATCTGTAAGAAGGTTGAGTAAGAGTACCTGTCAGTATTATTTAGGGTAATTAACACTACCTGTTGTAATAGCCTCTCCAGTGTTAGAATAATAAACATTTATTTCTTACTCATATCACCTTCTGACAGTTGTCCTGGGTGGCTCACTTCCAAGCAGTGACTGGATCTAGACCTCTCCCATCATGGTACGTCATTATCCTCTAGGGTTGTGCTATTCTAATATGGTAGCCTACTGGCCACATTTGGCTCTTTAAATTAATTAAAATAAATGTTAAAATTTAGGTACGCTAGCCACATCTCTAGTGTTCGAAAGCCTGATGTGTCTAGTGATTACTGTATCAGACAGCACAAACATGAAACACGTCTGTTATCACAGAAGATTCTATTGGACACTACCACCTTAGGGCTTCCTTGGAGTTCTCCACTGTATCTCCTCCCTTTAGCCAGAAAGAGAGAAGACAGCCCTCCCAGAACCTTGCAGGACAGAAGGAAAAATTTTCAGGACTTTTCTTCCTCTTTGTCATACTAAGCTCAGGGCCTAGTTATCAATAGATCAAAGGATTCTATTTTCTGAGTGTAGAAGATCCTATATGATCTCAGTTCTTCAGGCTTGCCTTTTGATATTCTACAAAATTATAGAATATGCTCTTTCTTTTTTTTTGACATATTCTGCTCTCAAGCCAATTGCCTTGATAAAAAATCCTGTTTTGAATATCAGAAGCTGAAAATTATCTTGTTTTTTCTCTTTTGTAATGATCTCCCTGCCACTGCCATAGAAGCCAGCCTCACTCAGCCTGGGAAGAGAATCATTTATAGGAAATGCAAAAAGGAAAAGCACATCAATATTTTCATACTATTACCCTGTTAACAGGTCCTGCTTCTTTTGACTGATCCTTGCTTATTTGACAGAAGTCATCTATCTCTAGCTATTCTCTTTTTCAGGGTTAATATTATGGAAATAGGATTTAAATATCTGACTAACTGTAGAACAACATAACTAAGACTGCCATCATATAATGCAAATAAAATTGTCTTCAAATTAGTTTTTTTGGCATTATACATCCAGTTATATGACTATTATTTCATTTGGATTATCTCATTTTTCAGGAGTTGCATTCTGACCTCAGTGAGACAATCTATGGTTGTCTTTTCAGCATCATTTTCTCCTTTTTCAAAGTCATGACTAGAGAATCTATTAGGAATTTTCCATTTAAATCATAACTTTACCTCAATAATAAAATAATAATGTTTTATTCATCACGGCCTCTTCTGCCCTCATTATTTTGTTCTAATTTGATTGTATGTTTGGCTCAGGCTGGTGGGGAACACTGAGTGTGGAGGCGTGCATTTGCTATTTTGAGTCTTACCAGCTGGCTGAAGTCAATTTACATTTGGTGGATCCCAGTTGCAGAAGAGTTGGTGAACTTGTCATTGAATCTTTTATTCTGAAGTATTGTGTACTTTTATGTTACCACATGTTTAATTAAACTTAACTGAATACTTGCTATGTGCAGACCGTTGTACAGGGGACTTATTGCATCATCTAATTATCTTGTCTATTTACTTGTTTTCTTACATATTGTCTATCTGACCTATTGGAAATGCAGAGACTGTCTTTTTTTATTGTTCTAAATCCAGCATCTGGCACATCGATTACAACGTGGAATGTTCAAAATACAGTTTGTTATATGAGTGAAGAAAGATGCTCATATTCTCTGGTGAGAGAATATAATCTGGTCCCCCCACTTCTCCATCTTTCAAACCTCTTCTACACTATTAAACTTTCCTTCCTTACCATCCTAGCCTTACATAGCTCTTCTCTCCTCTGATATCCCAGTGTTTACTGTTGGTCCTAGTCATTATTATACATTATTATATATTATTATATAGTGAACTGTCATCTCTTCTGCTCACTTAATTTATGCTCTTTTTATTTATCTCCTTATTGAAATATATAATAGCATTTTGTAAAATGAAAACACCTCTACAAGTATTCTTTATTATGATGAATGTTGTAAGCTCCTTGAGGTCAGTAGAATGTGAGAATAGTTTCTCCTATGAAAACTTAGAGACCAACCCCTGTATTATGTCAATGAATAGTTAGATAAGCAATGACTTTGTCCTTATCTCTAAAGATGAAGAATGATCATGACTCCAATACCAATCTGGGTTTTTTCCTCAGCTCCATGGTTATCTTTATGTAAACTCCTATTGTCAGCACCACCCCGGAATCTTCCCCACTCCTGGCTCTCAAACTGACATTCAATACCCACTGGACATAGGGCAGACTTGCTGTCCAGGGTTGATAATGTGTTTGAGATGGAAGCTGGAGCAATTTGCTTGCTGAGGGGGACTTTAATGAAGCCCTCCTAACACTCCTGGGGGCCTGATCTTTCATATGGGCCGTGGGCTCTGACTCCAGATTGGCCCCATCAGGGTGGATTTGTCCAGACAGAGAACACTCTCCTTGTCTCAAAACCATATTGTGACCATCCCAAAGTATTCCTGACTACCCAAGCCTTCTCGCTGGGAGAGTCAGATAGAATTTGAGTGCACGCTCCTTAGCATAGATGCTTGGTTATACACATATGGCACTAGGCAAGCTGTCATGCCAGAAAAAGGTGCCAGCCACCAGTGTCATGGAATTGCACTGGATTTCCACAGCAAAGGCATGGCGAAAGATCCTTTTGCGAAGGAATGAGCTTTGCCAGAGTTTTCCTGCAAAGTCATAGGCATGTTCTTCCTGAACATTTGGCACTAAAAATTATGTATCTTATAATTGGCACAATTCCAATTGCTGTTGCTTGGAAGCTCCTTAAAGGTTTGCTCAGATGTTGGCAGAAGCAACCAAAGGCATGTTTTCTGTTGTGTATTGTTTTGCTCTTTTTTTTTTTTCTTTTTATAAATGAGAACCAGAAGTATGAATGTTCATACCAAAGGAACAAGATTGTATCAAAAGCCACATCTCCTCCTGCCTAGGCACACAACTCCTGTGCACATCCATTAGTTTTTCATCATGTGGGCTTTCCATGCTGCTAAGTATGTCAGTGTACCTATGCTCTGCATGTTTGTATGGTTTCAGGGCACCTTTCAGATTAGAACTGGATGGACTCACCTGGCTGGGTGATTCAGACATTAGTGGCTTGCAATGTTCTAATGTGCTCCCAGCTATTCCCAGCTGGTTTCTGCCTAGGAAGTGAGAGGAGACTTTATCCATTTGTGTTCTGATGAGGGACATTTGGGTCATAATTTAAGCAGTTTTCCTAAAGTTTGGCTGTGGAGGGTTGCAATCTAATGGGATTTGATGTTACTTGAGCAATTTGTGTACTCTGGCTCATCCAGCCCCATTTAAACTCAACAGCCCGGGGAGAAGAACTAACTCTTTTGAAAATCTACATATGAATTTGGGCACTGGCTTCACTTTTCATGTGAATGGCTTCTAGAAATGCCCCAGACATTCTGAATGCTCCAAGCAGAAACTCACCATGCAGACGGAGGCAAATCCAGGCAAGTCCTTTTTGACTCACTGCGCTGATTTCTGTTGAGAAGCTGTAAGGCTGGACTGATGACCCCAAAATGTGGTTTTGTTTTCCTCTTAATTATCTATCTGGCTTCATTGGAAATGGATGTTTTGTTGCTGAAGACAAAAAAGCTGCTCTCCAGCCTCATGCCTCATGCCTGGAGCCTTGCCATTTTAGGCCTTTGCTGAGCCCATTAATAACATGCAGACAGGCGTGGGACAGGATTTGTGTGTCTACAGGTCTTTCAAACACAGGAAGCTCAGTGTACATCTTTGGTTTATGGGGCTGGCTTTGTGAAGTAAGGGCCTTCTCCAAGGTGACTCTCAGATCCAATATTGACAAACTCTGGGACCACTCTAATGCCTCTAGATAGAGATTCTTTAAGCATTCCATCTAGAGACCTGGCCTCTTTTACATTTAGGGCACTTTAACTTTCAGATGACTTTCAAAAACCACACTTAATTTTCTGTTGACTACTAGCTTCCTCAACCTCTTGAAAGGTTTTCTCTCAATGGCCACTCCTCGTTAAAATGATGCTTTCCAGAGCTTCTCCAGCATGGCTCATCCCTACTTCCACCCCCAGGCTTTGAAATGTTCTTTTTCTCCCCCTGAATTATTTTTCCTAGTTTTTAAAAATCATCTTCTCTTAACCCGTAACGCAATGGAGAGGGAACTACATTCTGCTTTTCTGCTCTTTCAGAATAAGTCTCTCATGCTTAGCTCTATTTTCCTAGTCACTCAGAAAAACCGTGTTGGAACTTCTGCTCTGGTACAGTTCAATAGCATTTTGGCTGGAAATGTTTTACACATTAAAATGATGGATGACTTTATTTGCCAGACCAGGTAAAAGATTTCTAAAAAGAAAAAAAAAAAAGAGACAAGAAAAGAAAAACAAACACAAAACTTCCTAAAGCTTCTGTATAAAAAAGACTCTTGAATATGTAAAAAGCTTTCAGAACACAGCAGGGTGGGGCCTCACTGGGTAACCCGCCTCAGGGAAGCCTCTTTACTGGCCACCCTGTCCCCACCTTTAAAAGACGTTTGTTTTCTCTCTAGGACCTCTCTCAATCATGAACACTTCTGGATAATCGTTGTCTCTATTTTAGGAGGCAGGGGGCATTTAAAATGCTCCCAGTTGAAAACTGAGAACATGAAATAACCGTACACATGTTTTTAAGTATATTTCTAGTCTGCTACCTACCCAGCTTGCTCAGCATCAAGGCCTTATTCTGCTCTGTGGCAGGTTTGGGGCCAAGGATGAGGTTAGACTTCTTCAGTCATGAGATGGAAACTCTGGCTAATATCCAGTGACAATATTTCACGCATAAGTTGGGGTGTCTTTCTTTTTACTCTTTGCTTCACCCTGAGTCTGTTTAGCAAAGGATAGATTTGTGGTAACTTGTCACAGCTTTGAGATTTTTAAACAGGCCCTCCGGGAAGCCTGTCCTCAATGGTACAGTGGCTTCTTTCCTCCTTGGCTAGGACCGATTACCAAATTTCACCAGGTTTCACACCCAGTTGCAGAGAACCCCAGCTCAATCAGCTTGGTGTAGGCAACTTTATTCCTCACTGTTCCCTCTCATCAATGCAGTCATCTGTTTAAACCGTGCATAAGGGCACCCACCAGATAGGGTTTTCTCAACATCCTAGCTTATTTAGGACCCAGTTTTTAATGATGCTGCAGCCTTATGAAACCTGTAGATATCATAAACTTCTATAATATCAATTCAATTTCATTTCATTGTAAATGTTATGGTCACCTTTCAGGTGCTGTGTTCCAGGCTTCTGTTAGGCACAGGTGAGGGGGAGAAAAGAGCATGGTCCATACCCTCAAGGAGCTTAGAGCCTAGCTTAATTTTCTCATATTTATAAACATGACCCTGATGAAATAAGATGCCATCATATAGTGCTAAAAATTATATTCCCTTCCATCAAGAATGGTTCAGTCATATTGCAGGAGTGTTTTAAAACAGATTCAAGTCTATCTGTTACACAATCAGGAAAGTAAAATAATTTGTATGATGGAAAATAGGATTCAACTGATGAATTACAGGAACACTTGCCACTAATCAAATGTGAGAGAGAGAGAGAGACTCGTCTCCAATTATTGGAAGCACAGATGAGGTAAGAAATGAGGTAAGGACGGAACGCAGAAGCAGAGAGCACATTGGAAAACCCACTTCAACTAGTCATTACAAGGCTGGAACCAAAACAAAAAGCTCTATTCTTTTTAGTCTCCGAAACCATTGTTGGCGAGGCCTGTTAAGTAAGCAGCCAACTTGTTTCCTCTCGTCTGACTTCCAGAATGCAGTGATGTTGGAAACTATTCTGCTGATTAAGTTTTTTTAAACCACTCCCTCTCTGAGGGAAGAGACATATTTTACGCACACAAGTCAGCTCTTGTTCATTTTATGTTCTAGCACTGTAGGCTCTCAGAGGTCATTAAATTGACATAATAAATTCTTATTTAGGATCCTTGACAAGTGAAACTATGATTAGAAGCTAAGGGCAAAAGAGAAAAGAGTAGTGGGAAAAAATAGAGAAGGAAGAGTGGGAGATGAAGATGGGGAATGTGATGTATGGGTCTACCCTGAAAGGTGGAAATTAGGAAGGCTTCGGAAACATGTGGGTAAAGCCCGTAGCAATAATCGTTGACCTTCTGCGAAGCACAACATACTTCCCTCCCTGTACTTGCTCTACCTTCAAGATTTCCCTGCTTCCTGACACATGCTGTACCTGAAGCACAACCCTAACAGTAAGAAGAACTGCTTATATATTTGTCTTAAACAAATGTTTCTAAAACATTGAGTTTAAATAAATAACACAACACAAAGATTTTTAAAAATCTATTAAAGTTTAACTGTAGTTTGCACTAGGGTGGGGAGGGGAGTAGGTCTATGTTGTTATTCTCTGGGAATCCTCTGGAACTGTTACCTCTAAGAATGTTCTGAAGGGTGAGGGCCCCTAATGATTTGTGAGAGACTTTGGTGGTGGTTGTCTCAGGCTGCTTTCTTTTATTACCAATTTTCACGATCATAATGGTAATTTTGTATTTCATTTATCATCTAAGATGGCATCATTCTTAACATATAAAATATATAACTTTTTTTATTATTATAGAAGTAATGTTTCTTTGCTGTTGGTCATGAGAAGAACTCAGAGAAGTCCAAGTAAGAAGTGAAATCACCCATACATAATCTCACCTTCCAGAAATACCCACTGTATTTGGTTTTTAATTTGCCAGTCTGTGGTTTATTTTTCTCTCTTCACCCAATTAATTTTGATGCAATTTTTATCCCTTGGCTAGTGTGACTAGAGTTTAGTTCAACCAATGAGCTCAAAGCAACTAAAAATGTTTATGAATTATTTGTTCAGGAGACTTAAGTAATCCTTTCAGGAAGCTAAGCATACGTCTAGAAACCTATAGTCATTATTATTTGAAAAAATAAGTCAGGTTATTCACCCCTCCCTCAATTTTGTTGACATATAATTGGCATTTAGCATTGTATAAGTCAAAGGTGTTCAATGTGATGGTTTGACACATATATTATGAGATCCTTAACACACTAGGGTTTCTTAAGCTTCTCTTCACATAATTACCATTTAGTTGCTGTTGTTGTTATGGTGAAGAAAAATTAAAATCTACTCTTATAGCAACTTAAAATATACAATACAGTAATGTCAATAAAATTTACCTTGTAAATAAGATCCCAGAACTTATTCCTCTTATCACTGTAAGTTTGTATCCTTTGACAAACATCCTCTCATCTCCCACCTACCTCCAACCCCTGGCAACCACTTTTTTATTCTTTGCTTCCACGAATTTGGCTTTTTCAGATTCTACATATAAGTGAGATTATATAGTATTTGTCTTTTCCTGTCTGATTTAACTTCCTTAGCATAATACCCTCAAAGTCCATGCATATTATTGCAAATGACAGTGGAATTTTTTTTCTCTCTCTCTCTTTTTTTTTTGGTGGAATAATCTTCCACTGTATGTATACACCACTTTTTTCTTTATCCCATCATTTGTCGATGGATGCTGAGGTTATTTCCATGTCTTAACGATCATGAATAATGCTGCAATGAATACGAGAGTACAGATATCTCTTTGAGATAGTGATATTGTTTTATTTGGACTAATGCCCAGAAGTGGGATTGCTAGACATATGGTAGTAATATTTTTAATTTTTTGGGAAACCTCCATACTGTTCTCCATAGTGGCTGTACCAATTTACATTGCTACCAACAGTGCACAAATGTTCTCTCTTCTCTGCATCCTCAGTAGTATTTATCTCTTATCTTTTTGATAATAGCCATTCTAACAAGTGTGAGGTGATATTTCATTGTGGTTTGGATGTGCATTTCCCTGATGGTTAAGGATGTTGAGCACCTCTCCATGTATCTGCTGGCCATCTGTATGTCCTCTTTAGAAACATATCTACTCAGGTCTTTTGCCCATTTTTAATCAAATTATTATTATTATTTTGTGGGTTTTTGGTTTTGTTTTTTTGCTGTTGATTTGTTTAGTTCTCTTTATGTTTTGGGTATTAACCCTAATTGCATATAAGATTTGAAAACATTCTCTCCTATTCTGTAGATTGTCCTTTTTATTTTGTTGATGACACCTTTTGCTGTGCAGAAGCTTTTTAGCCTGATGCTGTCCCTCTTGTTGATTTTTCCTTTTACTGCTTATGTTTTTGGTGTCACATCCAAAAAATTATTACCAAGACCCATGTCAAAAGCTTTATCCCTGTTTTCCTCTAAGGGGTTTTAGGGTTTAATGTCTTATGTCTAAGCCCTCAATCCATTTTGAGTTAATTTTTGTGACTGTTGTAAGGTAGGGGTCTAATTTTATTTTTTTGCACCTAGCTATCCAGTTTTCCCAAAACTTTATTGGAGAAATTATCCTTTACTCATTGAGTGTTCTTGGCTCCCTAGTCAAATATTAGTTGACCTTCTATGTATAGGTTTATTTCTGGGCTCTTGAGTATGTTCCACTGGTCTATATGTCTGTTTTTTATGTCAGTACCATATACACTGCTTTGATTACTGTAGTTTTATAATATAGCTAAGTCAGGCAGTGTGATGTCTCCAGCTTTTTCTTTCTCAGGACTGTTTTGGCTATTAGAGGTCTTTTGTGGTTCCATACTAATTTAGTATTCTTTTTATATTTCTGTGAAAAATGCCTTGAAAATTTTAAGAGGGATTCCATGTGATCTATAGATGGCTGTGAGTAGTGTGGACATTGAATCAATATTAATTATTCATAATATAAAGATATCTTTTCACTTATTTGTGTCTTCAACTTCTTTTATCAGTGTTTTATTATTTTTGGTTCATAGGTCATTTATTTATTCATTCATTCATTCATTCATTCATTCATTTATTTTTGGTTAAATTTATTCCTAAGTATTTTATTCTTTTTATGTGATTAAAAATTGGATGATTTTCTTTATTTCTTTTTCAGATAGCTCGTTGCTAGTATATAGAGATCCAACTGATTTTTGTATGTTGATTTTATATCCTGAAATTATTGAATTCCTTTATTAGTTCTAACAGTTTTGGGGTGGATTCTTTAGAATTTTCTGTATACAAGATTATATCTTCAGCACTAATAACAGTTTTACTTCTTCCTTTTTGATTTGAATGTCTTTTAATTCTTTTTCTTGCCTAACTGCTCTGGCTAGTACTTTCAGTACTGTGCTGAATAAAAGTAGTGACAATGAGTACTCTTGTCTTCTTGATCTCAGAGGAAAATTTTCAACCTTTTGTCATTGACTATAATGTTACCATCTTTTCTATTATTTTTTCTGTTCTCTATTTTATTTATTTCTGTTCTGATCTTTATTATTTCCTTCCTGCTCATTTTGGGCTTATTTATTCTTTTTATAATTACTTGAGGTATAAAGTTCTCAATGTCTTTTTTCTTAATGCAGGTATTTATATTACTATAACCTTTCCTCTTATAACTGCTTTTGCTGTATCGTGTAAGTTTTGGTATGTTTTGTTTCTATTTTCATTTGTTTTAAGATATTTTGATTTTCTTTTTGTTTTCTTCTTTGATCCATGGTTTTTAAAAAGTGTATTAATTTCTGTATATTTGTGAATTTTCTAGTTTTTCTCATAATTGATTCCTACTGTCATACTTTTGTGGTAAGAAAAGATAATATGGTTTTATTCATTTTACATTTATTAATACTCATTACCTATCATACGACCTATCTTGCAGAATGTTCTATGTGTGCTTGAAAAAAATGTGTAGTCTTCTGCTATTGAATATAATAATCTATAAATTCTTAGATCCATTTAATCTAAGGCAGTGGTCTTCAACCTTGTAGCCACTAGGGACCAGTGCTTCTATGAGAATCTAATGCCTAATGATCTGAGGAGGACCTGAGGCAGTGATGCTAGTGCTGGGGAGCAGCTGCAAATACAGATGAAGCTCCACTCATTCCCTTACCATCCACCTCCTGCTGTGCCGCCAGGTTCCTAACAGGCCATGGACTGGTACCAGTCTGTAGCCTGGGGGTTGGCAAACCCTAATCTGAAAGTCCAATGTTTTCTTATTGATTTTCTCCCTGGAAGATCTATCCGTTGATGAAAGTACATCGATGAAGTTACTATTATTGCACTGTTGTCTAGTTCTTCCTTTGGATCTGTTAATATTTGCTTAATGTATTTAGGTGCTCTGGTGTTGGGTGTATATGTATATGTATTTACAATTGTTATATCCTCTTGAACAATCAACCCTTTCACTATTACATAATGACCTTTGTCTCTCATTACAGTTTTTGACTTAAAATCTGTTTTGTCTGATGTAAATATAGCTACCTCTTCTCTCTTTTGCTTTTCATTTACATAGCATATCTTTTTTCATTCTTCTACTTTGAGCCTATGTGTGTTCTTAAACTTGAAATGAATCTCTTGTAGGCAGCATATAGTTGGGTCTTGTTTTTATTTTTTCATCTACACTTTTCAATTGAAAAATTTTATTATCTTCCTTGCTATCTCAACCTGTGGCTGATATTGGTAGTCCTGTTCTTCTTCCTTGTTCTAAGCTATTCTCATACATTTCAGCTTTTCCAGTCCTGGGGAAGGAGAAACTAAAGTAGATTCCTCATGTGGTTCTCTGAAAGGCTGAGGAAGCTGGTCCATTACCCTGCTTTCCATTTCCTGGGGGAGGGGGGGAGCTCTTTCAAGCCAGGGAGTGCTGGCCTGGAGGATTAGATGAAGCAGGCAAAATAAAGCTGCCCTTTTTTTTTTTTCTTTTTGTGCAGTTATTCTTGTGTTTGTTTGTTTCTTCCACTATTTTGCTAAAGTTTCTTGAGTGGACTCCTGAGCTTCCCCAGAGCTCCTTTTGTTCACAAATAGCTGTCAAATTGTTGACCTTTGCTGGGGGATGGAGGCTGGTATCTCCTGCTCCAGTATTTTGGTGATATCCTAGTCGGCTTAATCTTATTATCACAAATCAGGGATTCCGCGCAAGCACTAAACACCCATTGTTTTGCTTTTAATTTTTTTTTCTTCAATCTTACCATTATTATTTTTTTTTCTGAATCAACACATTTTATCTTTTGAGGCAGTCCTAAGATAAGAGAAGTAATAGTGAACTTGGGAGTTAGAAAATCTGAGATTAAGTCCTGGTTAGGTTTCTTAAAAGCTTTATGACATGGAGCCAAATAAGCAAATTTATCTGGGCTGCAAATTTGTCATCTGTAAACTGGAGATAATAAAGCTCATCTCTCAAAGATGCTGGGTTGGGAAGGGGTACAGAGTGGGAGCAAGTGAGTGGGATCACATGCAACTGAAAAGTGCTGTACCAATGAAAAATGTCTTGTTTATCTACCTATGAAAATGTGGACACATTTTTACATTGGAAATGTTTTAGATGAATTGCTTAAAACATTTGATCAATTTTCAAATGATGATTTCCCATGTTGCAACTCTCTCTAGGAAATAGCAGCCATTTTGTTCCAGGAGAATTTCTCACAATTAGAGTGACTCTCTGAGGTCTGACAGGCCAAACTGGCTCAAGGGTCTAAAAGCGCTGCCAAGGCAAGTAGTCAGGCAAGTTTGTGGTACCAAGGGACATGTGATTTCTTGTTTCTGGGCCCTCTTCTTAATTAACATTGTTCCTCTATCACAGTCAGCACACAACCCTGCCAGCAAGATGATAGGAATGTAAGAGGAAGCACTTCCAAACAGCACCAAACCTAACCACTCCAGGTAATCCACTGTGGTCTCTGAGAATGAATTGTCAGTCACAGGGCCCCAAAGGCATTCCTTTAGGAGTAGCTTTTGAAGTCTGTGAGTCAAAAAAGTAAAGAGTCTTTCACATCCACACATCCCCTCCTTACCCTCCACAGTAACTGAATCCTTCTAGGAATTTTCTATGGGCTTTTCTGACAATATTGATCAAAGCAGAAATAACTTGAAGCATTAGTATCATCCTGGGTAATTTTGAATTAGGTACTTCTTAGACTGTACATGGGCCATATTTAGATTTATTACATATAGTTTTATAGATATTAAAACTGAGACATGAGAGATAAAATGACTTGCCGCGGGATGTACCCAGTAATAACTGACTCAAAGTGATGAATTCCAGATACATACTCATTTGCTGGGTCTCATGTCTACCATCTAGAAATTATGAAAATGCATCTCAACTTTCATCCATTTAAGACACTATAGTTCCCTTTCTTGTTATTTCATCCTTATTTTCTCTTGTCCTTTAATATGTGGCATTCTACATTGACATCTCTCTTCTATGTTGGCTTCCTTCATTGTTAATTTGTTTTGTTAATCATTTATATTCTTTTCCTTCTTTTTATATGCCTTGTGAAATTTAACAGTATTTCACTTTCATTGGGCTAAGAATTTTAAGCTTCAATTTCTGATGCTGGTGTTACTTGCATGGTGATGTCAGTGAGGTTAAAAGAAAGTTTACACTGTGTGTGTATGTGTGTGTTGGGATGACTAGCAACATAAAGTACTTTTGTATTTACCTGTCGATGTGCACTTAATAGAATACAGGAAAGGAAAACAGAACAGAGAACATTGGAAGAGCAAAGGAATAATTGTTCTCTAATAAAAGGTTGAGTATAGGCAAAAGGGAAGAGATTATTCTGAAGAATCAGTGAAATAATTAGGTCCAGGGAGGCAGAAAGTGTGATCCAGATGGTGAGAGCTCCAGGGGAGGGTAAATCATGTATCAGAGAAAGATAGAGAGAGGAAGGAGGATATGAAATAGGCTGGCATCCAACAGTTGTATGCTGGGATGGTAGGAACATAAGAGGAAATACTTCCACAACGCTCCAAAACCTAACTGCTCCCAGGTAAGTGGGGGAAATTCTTAATAAAAATAGGTAGGTGTTAGAGGGTCTGGAGAACTGTTTCTATTTATAGAATTTTCTGAGCTATATTTTTACAGATTTCTGTATCTTTGCATGTGGCTTGGTCTTGTTCCAGCAAACTATTTTGTAAGCTCTTTGAGGTAAGGAATTGTTTTATTTTCTTCCAAAGCCCCTAGCACAGTGCTGAGATCATGATAGGAGTTCATTAAGTCCTTGCTAACAGATTTAGCTATGAATACTTATTAACAGAAAAGGGGAAAAGTCAAATTTGCCCTTTGAAATGAGCACAAGTTATTGTTTAGATGTTCCTGAGAGCCTCTTTGCCCTGGAAATAATAAGAAAATCAGAAAGGTAAGTCCATAGGCTTCTTGCTACCTTGAGAGAATCCTTGTCCTACATGAAGAGCAATTTACCCCTTGCACATGCACAGGGACAGACAAAACGAGATGGGAAAAAGGTCCTGTAAACTGGGGTGAACTGAATTTGCCTGCTGTGTAGAAAGAACCCCATCTCCACACATTTCAATCCAAATATCAGTTAGCAGAATGTGTCCCAATGACTGATACTTGATGTGTTGGCTATTAGGGAATCATTTTTTCATGTCATGATGTTTAAGCAATCTCAGAATGGCCAACTCAAATATGACATTCAGTTGTTTCTTATTTCTACCCATTCCACCCTTACCCTCCTGCCACTTTATAAATGTTGAGCCATATGTTTCAGAACATACAGCTGTCCTTGTTCAGAATAGCCCAAAATAGCTAGATTCCCCTGTGCTTTTCTGGGTGCTAAATATATTTACATTTTAAAATGTTTGCAGGAAGTGCCTGATTTTACATAGTCTTTTTCCTGACTGTAAGCAAATTTTCTATAACCTTAACTTAATTCAACCAACTAACCTAAACTTTAAGTTTAGTTCCTTACATCACTACTATATTTCAGGTGCTCGGTCTTTCTGTCTTTATCTTATTTTCATTATTAGAACAAAAATCTCCAAAAAGGATATGAGAAACCATCTTATAGGTTGTTTTAGTATGCAGGAGTATTTTAAACCATGTTTGAAATGAACAGAGGCAATGACAACACTAATGTGCCAGAGACCTTCTTCAAATATGACTTTCCTGAAACAAACACTGTAAAGCATCAGCAAGAACGAAATCTCCTATCTTTTATGATACTTTATTGGCTCAATGAAGCAAGATATTTTGAATGAATATTCCCCTTCTCGCAAACATTTTCCTAGTGAAGTGAAGGATCCGAGAACTAAACTGATTAAGTGGAAAATAAATGATTGTCTAAGGCTCATAGAAAGAGTGCTATAAAGTTTCAACTCCCAACAGATTATCTGAGACAATGTCAGGCCATGCACATTGTAAGGAAATTCTCCAGATAGTTGAGATTTTTTTGTTTGATTTTTTTGATATCTTATGAAAACAATGTCATGTGGTTAACAATATATGTATTTTTTCAGAATAATTGACTTGAAATAGTCAAATAGCAGTTTAACTTTAGCTGGTTGAGTATGGAGACCCAGTAAAAGTGAAAAATATATAAATAAAGTGATCTTTTGATAAATATCAAAGAAATATTTGCCAATGTCTAATCTAGTCTCTTTCTTGGCTCCTATGTAATTTTTCACCTCGACACCTATGAGCACACTAAATGCCTCCTCGCAGCAATGGTTTCTTTTTTCCTTCTGCTAGTCCAAGTGCTACCTATCTCAAATGCCAGCTCAAATCTCTCCTCTAAAACCTTCTCCTACATTGCCCCCAGTGTGATTGTCTTCCTCTTCTAAGCACTTCCAGCCCTATTATCCTTAGTACATACCTGATACTTGGCTTTTATGACCTCAGATTATTTGATTACCTATATAGATAGTGATGTGCACAACACCTAAGTAAGGGTGAATGTTACCCAGATGAAGACATGGAACATTTGTACTTCCATCTCCTGTACAGGTATCAGCTCTATTTTCCTGTTATTTGTTCTTTAGTATGAATTGGAAAAACTCTAGGGGCAGAGAACACATATCATTTAGGTCATGGCAGAAAAGAGAAGGCATACTCAAAGAGGTCTGACTGAAATAATTTAATGAAGGGCCAATTACATAAATTTTAGAGTCAAAAAGGAATCGTGAAACCTCCCAGAGACTAGGAACAGTTGGACATGATTACCAGCTCGAGGTCTGAAGGAGAGGGGCTTGTGCTTGTTGTGAAGTCCTGGAGAGAGTTTGAACCTCACAAAGAAAAATGGATGCTGGACAGCAATTGTAGCCTAAAGGATCACAACCATTACCTACACCCAGGCCAGGCAAGAAGGAAACTTGGAGATAAAGACCCAGACAGCTGCTCAAACAGTCCTTTGACCACTTGGGTGCCTTCTGCTGTCCAAACCCAACCATAAACAAGAGAGTAAGGGGTCTCAGAGATGCAGTCTACAGAGGTCAACTGCCCCAGGAACAAAGTATGGCAGAGGAAGGTGGAGAATGGATTTGGGGTACAAGGGACAAAGAGACAACAACCAGCAAAGACTACTTTATACTTCTGTGTCCACTACTACACTTGGTATATTGTTTCACTCAACAGGAATGATGAATTTGTTGCTTGTAGCTTGAACTATTTATCAATTTATAGACAGGTAAATTGCTTTTATTGAAAATCATATGTCAGCAATAACAACTGCCCAATTCCTTCAAAGAAATTGGAACTGCCAGCTCTGAATTCAGAGTTCTGTTTGGAATCATCAAATACACAAAAGGAAAAAGATGAAAGAAAGACTCTTCTCCAAAATCATGCTACTGATTCAGGGTTTCCGAGATACCCTAACAACTTATAGTTTTAACATAGCTGTATAAAGCACCTGCCAAGCCAAGGTGAATCTTTTACAAATCTGGACTCTCTTTTGTCTTATTTCCTATTCAGTCATTTCAAGAAAATCTAATTTGTCAGAAGTCTGGAAGATGATCACTATTCCTGAGAGTGTCTTTTAAAAGTGATTTGTTGTATTAGCTTTCTTTTTAATGCAGTTAAATAAAAAGTTGAAAACAATTTTGATGTAACATTAATGGGAAATTTTATGACTTAGATCTCTTAGTGTCGGTTAGCTAGTAGAGCCTCACTGTTGTATTAGTGAAAGTATGGCCTCTGGCTTACTGTGGGGAAGTATTTAACCTTACTGGATGTCCACAAAATAAGGGACCGTAGCATCATGAAATGGAAACTCTTGTAGAACGTGTGCTCATCCTCAGCTATTTTTCACTGATACTATATAAATGCAAATCTTCTCCTGAGCATATACTTAATCAGTATGTACTAAAGAACATTAACTGATGCAGTTTTGTCCAAAATTAAACTCTTGGCAAGCTGCAACATGTTTTGGAAGCAGAGAGAAGGGTCTGTTGGAGGCTTCCATTTAGTTTCCAAGGAATGCAGAACAAATCAGAATCCTGGAAGATAATGCCACCAAGGAGTCCTGCCAAGTCAAGGTGAAGATTTTGCGAATCTGGGCTCTCTTACATCTTATTTCCTATTCACTTGTTCCAAAGAACTCTAACTCATCAAGAGTCTGGAAGATAATGACTATTTCTGAGAGTATGTTGTGCTGATTTTCATGATGTCTCAACTGTAGTGATTTGTCGAGAAAGGAGCCAGACAGCATCTTTAGGCTTAATCCTGTGGAGAGACAGCTACTGCTGGTTTCTGGATCACATTGGGATGCTTTGCTGGACCTGCCCTCACACAGCTTCATGCAATACTTTCTGTTTGCTGTTGTGAACTGCAATTTAGCTTTCTTTACATGATCTTAGACCTCTTAAAAAGCTAAGCTCCTCGGCTAGGTGAGCTGTCTCCCTGCCTTCAGAAATCTTCCCGTCACCTGCTCTGACTTTAGCCTAGGCTCTAACTTCTGCTCACCTCTTGGGCTTTGTGCTCTTATAATCTTTTTGGTGCCTATTTCTCTGGGTCAGCTTTGGCCTTTGCCTTGGACACAATCCTCATGTTTACCATTCTGTTCTATACAGTTAGAAAACGTTCCACATCTTATTCTACCTGGTCTCTCACCAGGAATAGAGTATAAGACAAGCTTCTTTTTAAAGAATCACTGTGAAAAATGTCTTATTGGATTTATTTAGGAGAGGATTTTAAGTTTTGCCAACAGAGACTGAGACTTCTCTTGTGATAGCTGATATGCTGAAGAAGAATTTCTGGATTCTTAGTTTTAAATGGAATTTACTGAGAGAGGAAGAGAAGAAAGGAGGGAGGACACTTGGGATGTAGGAGAGAGAAAGAGAAGAATATTACCTGCTGGTAAAGCCCCAAGTAGAGAATATTATACTCTTTCTTGCTCAGTGTGCTGCTGGGATCTATTGTCTGGTTCAGTGAATGCAAACACAATGAAATGATAATCTAAGAAAAACCCAAGGAGGCAAACAGCCTTGGAAAATATCATACAAGCATTCAAACAACTGCTTTAGATGACCTCTGCCATGGTTGCTCTGCATTACTACAAATAAATGACAAAGTTGACTCTATGCTTTGATGCATGGTAGCTGATATTCCCACCCCCTCACTCTCCCATGGTGTGCTCATAGAAATTGGAGACAAAGTCAGGTTAAATTGTCCCTTTGACATATAGAAGAAACATTCAGCTTATAGCCACCTGCAAAAGAAATGGTTTGTATAATCGTTACTAGTAAAATAGAGTAATTCTCAAATTTTCAAAAGTTACGTGGATCCTAACAAGAATATATCCTAAAAAAGAAATGATTGAAGTGTAACTGAAAACTGTAACACCCTCAGTTGTATTTAACTTGTTTGGCATCTGCATGGGTGACAAACTCTAAGTTTCTGAGCCTTCTCCCCTTTACGTATTCCCTTTATACATTGGAATTGAATGAATAGTGAATAGGGGTTAGGGGACTCTATGGGTGGTGGGTAGACACAAATTTCCCTAGAATGGAAAAGAAAAATTGATCAGGCTGCTCTGGCATCATAATGTCTACCTCCTTCGTTCTATTTATAAAATCACCAGGAAGGCTTCTGAGCTGTAATCTGATTTCTTGTGCAGCTCTACCTACCAGAAGGAAATGTGCAGACAGTTGGCTTAGCTCCTGGATGAAGCCATGTCTCCAGATCTAATTAATTGGCACTCTGGTTTAGTAAATCAGACTCTGGGTATGCTTTAAATGACCCTGACACTAGAGACACATCATCTCTGGAGAAGAAAAATTGGGCGGTGGGATCCAGGAAATGATGTTTTCTGTTTTATTTTTTATTTGTGTTTGTTTTTGTTTTGCAGGGTGTGAGGTAGGGCAGCACAGACATTTATGTATTTAAATAGGAAAAAAACTCATGCCTTTTTTTAAAAAAAAATTTCAAAGGGGACATGATACTGAAAATTGAAGTTCTACTGACATTATATTGATACCTAAGCCTGGAATGACCCTTTCCAGATACTGACATAAGAGAGCCTTTGCCTAAAGACCTTAGTGCAACTCTATCATCACATCCATTAGGTAGGGTAGATTGTACCCTTCTGGAAGTCCAAAGGGCTTGATTCAGTCTTCAAAGGAAGTAAATCATTCCTCTGCCAAGGAACAACATTTTGCAGAACTGTCGCCCTACATGCAGTGATTTCCACTAGTATGTTATAAGCTCTTGTTAAATGCAAACTGCTTAGTAAAAAGAAAAAAAAAAGAATTAAAAAGAAAATCCAGAACTTGAAGATTCAGAAAAAATCTGGAGAAAATGGAAAAAGAAAAACCATCTAATCTTGGCAGGGAAATGCACTTCATTTCACTTCCTATCTACCCTGTGACATTATTTTACTCTACCCCTTTAAGAAATTTAATTTACGATTTTTATTTTTCTTAACATTATAGGACAACCAATTTTTTTTGTTGTATTAGAAAAATTATTCTGTACCAAATATGTACAGGCATTTCCTCATTATTATAGTATAACAGGAAATCTTCAAATATAAGTCCTAAGTACTAACGACAGCAAAAGAACAGTAAGATTCAAAAGAGAAAAAAGAAATTAAAATTCTTGTTAGATACTTGTGAAAAGCAGTCTTCTTAGAGGGTAGTTAAGAATCATATTAAATGCTTCATAAATTCTGGGCCCACAAGGACAAACAATAATAATAATTTTTTAAAAACTTGAGACTGTCACACAGAGAAATTATAAACGGGGTTGACTAAGAAACACTAGTAATTAATTCAGGCAGCTCTAGTGTGCTGAGAACATCTTGACTGAGAGGAGGTGAGCTTGGCTAACACAGGGGAGCCTGGAAGGAGTGAGTGTTCTTGAATGACAGAGGAGGGAAAGGAAGCCACACCTGAGTCTTAATGGCCCACCGTGGCCACACGGTGCACGTGCACACTGATATGTTTTTCAAACACAGACCCAACAGCTTTCCAAATTAAAAGACCAAGACATTTTATTGGAAAAATATAAAAACGACCAGGCTCGCAACAACAAGAACTCAGCCAGCAATCCAGAATATTCATTCTTCTTTGGAAGCAATTCAAATTCGAGTGGTTATATGGATTTCTGAATGGATACATTTATAAGATTAATAAGTGAAAAAATCTCCCCTACACTAAGTAAATATGAGACTTTCGTGATTTTTATAATTGAATCATAATCTTTTACTGTGCAAGTTTATGACATAAATGTCCATGGAATTTTAACCCTGCGGAGTCTAAGTCAAGGTTTTGGAACAGTAAAACAGTACCAGAGGGAATAGTGAAAGCTGTGAAATTATGGTCATTTGGGTTTTCATTTGTTTATTTTAAAAAATTTTCCTGAGGGTCAAGGGGTCATTTCCTCCACATCATTTCTTCAGGTTTACATTGCTGTTTCAGCTCTGAGGCAGCTCGAAAAAGTGAACTGTGAAATAATGAGTCTTTCTAAGTCAAATGCAAACAATTCCACCTTAAAATAGCAGAACTCACCTTCAACCAGCTTTGGGTGGCCTGCCAGAGAAAGGCAGGAAAGCTGCACTTAATCAAGGCGTGTATTCTTTATACAGCTGTGGAAAGAACAGCTGGGAGGAGAGTTTTTATTGATTCTTTTGACTTCCCTCTCCTCTTCACCCCTCCCCCAACCATTTCTAACAAACATTAAAACTGAAACCTGTTAGAATAAAACCTTTTCCCCTTCCAAGGGCCCCATGATTTGGTATGTTCTGAATGAAACTACCAGGAACATCCTGATTTTGCTTTTAACTCGGCTGAAATCAGTCCCAGGCAACAACCTGGGCTGAGCAACAATCCTGGAGAAAAGGGAATAGTGAAATACTCTGAGCAGAATAAGGTGCTATTTTACTATATGGAGGATGGTGGCAGCCCAGTTTCGGTCCAGGGACTACAAGTACTCCGGTTTTAAGAGATAAAGATACTAAAAAGCACACAATAGCCCTAACCCTTAGCAATAGCAATCCTGACAAGGAGCTATAAATGGTGGCTGTAATTGCTCAGGATTTTTACTGCTGAACCAAGTGAGGAAGAACTTGTGGGACGCATCAGATTTGGGTATATAATCTCACATGAGCAGCAATCATCTTTGCAGTTAGAGGACCACAGGACATCATGTTATGAATACAAAAATAATCTTCATAAGCTTTGGGGACTGAAAGGTACATGAACAGTTTATCACTTTAACAGAAATAACAAATTTCTTTATAAGCGAAAGCAGAGGTGTGTACTGAGGGCCTGGGCAAACCCAACTTCGGACTTGTTTCATTTGGCCTTAGTATCTTATAAAAAGGTTTCGAATTAGTGCTAACAAATGACATTTAACAGGAAATGATGTTTGTTATAAATTCAGCATTTCAGCTTCTCTAGAGAGACTGGATATTTGGCACTTAGGGTGTACACTTCCAAATGAAAATGGTTAGCTGGATCTGGATAGTAGCAGGTACCCTATTAGGTGAGACAAGTGCTAGCTAGATTGCCGAGCCTTGTCTTCCTACTTACGGGACATGCCTGGCATGGGCTGTCATCTGAGTTTACAGTCACCGGAGCAAATGCATAGTAGTTCAAATAGCAAGGAGCTACTGAGTATTCCCTACCCGTGTGCGGATTCTAGTACGGTACCTCCCAGACAAAAACTTTCCATAGTTCTCTGTTGCCAAGGCAATAAGGTCCAAACTCTTCAGCTTGGAATGAAATCTCCCAACCTTTTGCTATCATTTACCAATTCTAAGTTCTCCCACAGACAGCAGAATGCCCTGTCTTCTCCCTTCACTGCTTTGCTAGCCCTCATTCATTCCTTGTCCCCACTCCTCTGAGTTGATGCTGCGGACCATCTTGCTGCACCTTTCTTCACACACTTGGCTGTGGAAGTCCTCCTTGTTGGCAAGGGCCTGGTCAAGGCTGCTTCATCTAAAACATTGCTTCTGAAGTTTTCTGTGGGGAAAGGCCAATTTCCTTGTCTCCCTTCTTTCTCTTTAAAATTTCCAATGTGTTGACAGACATACAAAATGCAAGTTGTAATTTTTTTTTATTATGCTCAGCAGTTGTTACAGAACAGGAAGACTTCGTCCACCAAGCACTAGCAGAGCCAAACCCCAAACACCTGACTTGCATTGGAAAAAAGATTGGCTATTTTATTTTGAATGGTGCCACCCAAGAGAATGGGAAGCTAATGCTCAAAAGCCTAAACTTTCCCAACCAGGGCTTTTAAGGGCGTGTGGAGAACCCGTACATGGGAGTGCTGGTGAGGCAAGTTTTAATTGGATGAACTTGGAGCTTGGCCACTGATGGTAAGGGGAATCAATGCAGGATCTTCCTGGTTAATGGACCCTCCTCTTTTGAAAGGGTTTCAGTGTTTAAGTTACGATTATGTCCCAGTTCTGTGGTTCTGGGGGCGGGGACAAGCGGGGTGGATGAGACTTTAGTTCTGGGTGTAGCTGGAGGTCAAAGTTCTCTCCTCTGTGCATATTTCCGCTCTGGGACTTGCAGTTTTGATCTGTTCTCTCTGAAAAGCAACTCAGTATCCTGTGTAACAGGATGGGACCACTTTGAGCTGGTTCTGTGGTTAATCAGGCAGAATTTTTACTTTGTCAATTGCTATGAAAGTTTCTAAAGGCTTACTCTCATTTTCTGAATTTATTTCAGATGTAACCAGCATCGGTCCTTGGGCTACTCATTTTCTTAGGTGCTTTCAGATGAATTAATCTTGTTACCTGCATTCACAAAGAACTCTATCTGTTCCTGCACCACAGCAGACAGTATTAGAGCTGTTAAGTTCTCTCTGCCTATTCTGTTTTAAACTTCAGGAGGTTAAGAGCTCTGTTGAAATTGTCCCTTTTAGTTTGCACCTTCACAGTCTAGTTGCAAATGGAAGGAGCTTGGTAAATGTTAAATTTTCAGAGCTGTTGTCAGGAGGTATTGGAGGTGGGCTTGGAGGATTCAGAATTGTTTAGCCTTCAGGGAGCTTATAATATAGAGGACTAGCCTGCATGAAGCCATGGTAAATAATACACAATAAATAAATGCCGAAGTTTGTGCTACATCTAATGAAAATGGTACAGGTAAATAGAAAATAGGGTACTTAGTGAAAGCTGTCTTAATAGATTTCAAGCTAGAACTTGAAAGAGACTTTCTCACTGAAGATGGCAGCCCTATGTGGTGGCTTATCTGGGCAAGATGCTCTGTACTTCCATTGTTTCTTTTTAAAGTGAGGGATTGGATTAGAGGATCTCCCTCATCTCTGTTTTGTATGATTCTAAGACAGAAGTGCCAACACCGTATATCTACTATGTATATGATTGATAGAAAATATAATGTACATGTTCTTCATTTTTTCTCCCAATCTGCCGTTAGATGAAAATCTAACTTTGACTTATTTCTTTATAACAAACTCTTGAAATAACACCAATGACAATCCAGATCCTAAATTATCACCCACTCCTCTTCACTCTGATCAACTATGTTGAAAATGTTAAAGGAATTAAATTCCTGAGAGTTTGTGATAATAGAATTTGACTGGTTCTATCTTTAGTCATTTCTATATTTCTCTTTGTTCTATGCCAGAGAGAGAGAGAGAGAGAGAGAGAGAGAGAGAGAGAGAGAGAGAGAGAGAGAGATTTCTCCACTCCCACCCCCCTATAACGTAGGCTTGAAGGCCTCCTGCAGGATCTGTACAGAAACCTAGATAGTCTTTTGTTTTGTCCCTCATTTGACTTCCTTCCAGGTACAGTGAGTTCAGTTCCCTGAAATGGCTGAGCAGGGAGAGGTAACTGCAGCTGTGTTTGGATGTCTCCTTTCTCTCTTGGCTGTAGCCCAGGAGAACGGATCCACTCTTTCACAGTTACACCAACCACTTCATTATCATAGTTTTGAGGATGTTAGCCAGGGGAATGGGCAGACCAGTCAGTAGGCTGGAAAGTTAGAAATGAGTGTGTTTATTTTCCCTTCCCTCTATGAGCTATTAGAACTGGCATAGAAAGGAATAGAAGACACAGCTGCCCTTATTTTGGGAGACTGAGGGCCTGGGAGGGGTGAGGGTCAGAGGAAGAAATGTTTGCATAGGCATTTGATAATCATAATAAAAAGACTATTAGAAGCTCATTGATTAAAAAGACACTGCAAATTTTAATTACAACTTAGATACTGAGATAGTTTTGAAGGGGGAGGCAAAATGGGCAAATATATTAAGTGCTTGTCATTTATAGTTGGCAGTGGAACTGGATTACATAGTGTGAAAGGGAATCAAATTAATTCCTCCATTGTAAATGTGTCTCGTAAAACTATAGTGCTATGTAAATAAGTTTTTGCATTTTTTTAATATGTAAGAATGCATATCTTAGACCCAATTAATATTTATTTTTAACTCATGAAGTGTGACTGCAAATCATTTTATGAAAGAATATAATATACTCTGGGATATATAAATTCTCATATATCTATTAAACAAGGTATATGGTTTATTAAGTGGTCCTTAATTGGTGACCTACTTTATGACAGTTACTTGGGCCAATAATGATAGTATAATCAAGAATATACTTTTATGATACCATGGTTCACGTGCTGTTCTTATATAGTATTAATTTATTTTAACTTTATACGTACTATCTGTTATAATCCACATTATGCAGATGAGGAAAATAAGGTACAAGTTAGTGGTTTCTTAGAATTGGTTCAGCAATGGAGTTATAGGTTTCAATAAACTTATATGAAAGTACAAAAGGAAATCTAGGAGAAATTCAATGAAGAAGCAATACCTGAGTGTATTGTGAAAACTGAGGAGGAGTTTCCTAGACAAAGGAGGGAGGAAAATATATTGAAATGATGTCACTCTCGCTGAAAACATTTCATTCATATATATATATATGTATATATATATACACACATATATATATGTGTGTGTATATATATACATACATACATACATATATATATATATATATATATATATATATATATATATATCTTTTAAATTGCCTTCAAAATATATGGCACATTTTTAAATATTCTCAGTTGTAACAAATCTTTGAACTTGAAAGTTTATCTGAATATTGGAAACCACAAAAAATCATTTAGATTTAAGTTTAGTAAATGAAACCAACATTTTGTTCATACTTCAAATGACTTTAAAAATACTTTTGTTTATATGTAAATAGGCTCTAATGCAAATTCCAAAAAAGTTTAAAGAACATTTTGAGCCTATCTTTCAATTAGAAGCTTAAATAATAGGAATATGAATCTACATATGCAAATGAGAAATCAATTTTATTTCTCATATAGAATGTATCAGATATACTTGTCCCTTGTGCTTTCAGGACTCTTTGTAGACAAAAATTCTATGATTTTACTTGGCTTTGGAGGTGCTGTGTCGTCCCCTCTGGGCTATGAGATCCTTGTAGATAGTCATCCTGTATCCTCAGAAACTGGCTCAATGCCTTTGGAGACATAATTTTTCAGTAAATGCGTATTTAAATGAATTGAATTAGATAAATAGGTTTTGATCTTGATGCAATGGGATTGATAGAACAGAGGCAAAGAGATGATTCCTCTTCATAAGCACCCTTCACAGGCAAAGTGGGAATGTGTTTATGAGGCTAAATAATTCAGACTCTTGTTCCCACATTGGTTTTCATTAGTGAATGGCTCCGCTACGCCACTAGATTTCATGGGTTTAACCTGTTTCCAGTCAAGTTAATTTAAGGAGAAGTTTCCTTGAGACAATTCAGATAGGAAAAATTTGTTACAATATGTAAAGTAAGCTGTGACTATATAGAATTATGAGATTATATTCAACTTGAGTTTTACCTGTGGGCAATAAAAATGTATTCTCATGTAATCAGTTTTAGTTTAAGGATTCAGGGGCACTTAACTATGACCCAGGATGGAAAGGAGCAGATAGAACACTTTAGACCACAATGCACTAAATGAAACACCGTGATGATACTCAACAACCTTCTCCTCTTTGACCAGATCCCACATACCCTAACAGATGCAGCTGTTACTTTGCCTTTATCCTGAAATCTGTCCTGACCTTCTCATTGTAATGAACATTTCCCTTCTCTGAATGCCCAGAGCACCTTAATTTACCTTTTCTAAGGTATGTAACACTTCCCGGCTTGTTAACATTTATTTGTATATGTCTCTTCTCCCTGCCAATCACCATATATTATGTCCCATGAGAGCAGAGTCTATATACCTTCATTACTGTTTCTCCACATTGTTTCTGGCACAAAACCTTCATCATAGTGGGTTTCCAATACATAATTGTTGAAACAAATGAATGATACAACTATGACAAAGCAAAGGGGTAATAACTCCTTCCTATGATAGGAGAGACAGATTTGCTTCATGAACACACAGCTATGCATGTCTAGAGCTAGAAATGAAATATAGGTTTATTTTTGTTGTGTTTGTTTTTATTTAGTCGAGGCGTCTAATCCACCACGCTGATTCCTTATGTACAGATGGAACTTTATCATGCATACAAGTCTCTGGAGGAAATAATTTTTGTTTAAACTTTGCCTTAGAAACTTCAAGGGAAATCGGAATAGTACTTCTTTAATGGTCTGGCCATATTATATTACCCATTGCCAAGCCGAAAAATGTTTGGCAGAACTTTTAGCTTGTGAGGTTTTGGATGTCTTCCAGGTAATCTGCCTCAGAATTTTGAAATACAAATAAATGAGTTCCAGTTCAAACTTTTTTGAATCTAAGCTGCCAGACTTTTATTTACCTCCCATTTAAACATTTTTGGTACACAAATACCAACCAAGCAGAAAGAAGATAATCAGTCAACATTTTCCGAGGTTATTAAATGGCCTTGAAGAACAACATAAAAGTGAATAGTTTAAAACTTTATGTTTTTTAATAACAACTGATTTTTGGCTCTTGGTGTTTATTTCCCAGATGTTTTCCCTGATATTTATTTGAAAGAGAAGGACGAGGGTGTTCTTTGCTGCTTTGATTCTGTCAGAAGGAAGATTCTGAATGTTCCTTTGTTAAACATTACACACTTAGCTTTGTTTTACTTTTCTTGTCTAGGAGCCAAGTATTTTTCAAGTCACTCAACATTCTACTGAAGCATACTAGTCACTGAATGTGATTATAAAGCCAAGTTTAATATGTATTAAAAATACATGACAGAGTTTCTGGTGCCATGAATACCTCACCTAATGAAGAGGCCAGGTAATTTGGATGAATGATATAACTTCATTAATCTCTATAAATCTCAGTGCCAGTTCCTGGTGAATTTTGAGAGAAACAAAAATTTTATTAAAGAAAAAATAAAGCATTCACTCCCATCCATTACACACACACACACACACACACATGCACACACACACTCACTCTCCACATGTATGCACATGCTTGGGAGTGAACATGCTATTTGTATGAGTCCTTGGTTACAACACATTGTTCATGTCTAGGGAGGCCTGGTGACCTAGCAAGTATTCTGAAGGTTAGAGGCCACACGAGAGGCACTACAGCTCTTAATTTTAAGAAATCTCTCTTTCCAGTCCTTCTACTAACTTTTTTCTTTGATGATTACTATCAGTTACCACAGAAATATAGCCCCAGAATAAAATGTACATCATGACATTGGAGGCAAATAATATAAACTTCAAATTTTTCTTCAAAGTGGAAGATTAACTGAAGCTTTTTTTCTCCCTTAACTTGGTTTGAGGAAGATGAGGATTCCTCAGAGTATAAAGAAACGAGATTAAAATAATCTTTCTTGCTATAATATGATTAAGAATTATATTTTTTACTTAAAAACACTTGTCAGTCCATAATAGGAAAAGGTATTTTTAGTGTTTCATATAATTTTTGTTTTTGAAAGAAGACTTTGAGTCTGTCTCCTCACCTGTAAGCTCTCTTTACAGGCTCTTGTGAACCAAGCAGCTTCTTCTACTAACACAGGCCTGAGGTGGAGGGATAGGTGGGCCAGTGGTCTGATGGCTAGAGAGGGCCCTGACCTCTCTACTGATAGATTCTGAGATACCACTCAGCTCTGGTTTCATCAGCACTTTTTTTTTTTTTGACATCTCAGAATACAGGAGGCCCTGGGTAAACTAAAATAAAGCTCTCTCTCTGTCTCTCTCTGTCTCTCTCTCTCTCTCTCTCTCTCTCTCTCTCTCTATATATATATATATATATATATAATTTTTAAAAAAAATATATATATATATTTAAAATATATATATATATATATTTTTTTTTTTTTTCAGGAACTTGTCATTCTCCCTCTGCCTTCTTCCCATGACAAAACCCTCCCACTGCATGATACCACTGTTTTGATGGGGAAAGGGAGCTTTCACTGTAGGACATTTATGGTTCTTGCGCTTCTCCTTACCACCCTATCCCCAGTCCCAGTTCGCTCCTTGGTACAAACTTAGTTTTAGATGGTGACATTATTGGTATAAATATAGGGAGAGCTACATATATCATATTCTTGCTATTTCCATACCCTTTGCTAAATGCTGTAGCTGACCTATCTCATTTAATTACTACCTTATAAGCTATATAGAATTTTTTATTCCAATTTTATTCTTGAAGAGATGAAGGCACAGAGAGGCAAGAGACAGGGACACCTCTGTACATCGCTCAGTCTGTGTAATTCCATGACCCAGAGGCAATGACTACATGGGATACCTGGATTTGAATTTAGGCCCTAATCCTGATATAGTAGTGTTACAGCTGAAAGTATACTGTGACCAAATCTGAGAGAATTTAGGAATAGAAAAGTGACCATGAATATATAAAACTCCACAAGTCCATAATTACACTCAGAAAAGTGAAAATCTCCCTACACAAAACTGTTTTTCCACTATTGGAGGTGATTATTTCATCAATTTTTTACTCTGATAATTGGTAACTAAAAATAGTTAAATATTTAACAGGTCTTAGCAGAAGGAGCTGTATTTCAGCATAACCAAATAGTTCCAGCTGAGGAAGAAAAACATTTTCTGGTAGAAGAATGTCAGCTCTGAATGTAAGAAGAATAATATGATTGCAAAGTCACCATTTGCAGCCCTTGATGGGATGATAATGTAAGCCAGAATTTTCAATGGATGTTAAAACCACTGAATGAAGGTTTGATAGGGACTACCACCACACAATTCCCCAGATTGCTTGCTGATTGAAGGGGGAGAAGCTGGACTTTGCAGTAGAGGTGTCTGGCTGTCATCACATTGACTCCATGGGTGCACTTGACCTCACTGTTGATGGAATGGCTGGATATTATGAACATCCAGATGTGGTGAAATATGAAATAATGTAATCTATGAAGTATTCTTGGCAACAATAAATGTATTCAAGTTTTAGATATAACTTCTACTTCACAGAGGATCCAAAAACTATAGGAACAACTTAACTAGCACCACAAGGAAATAAACATATCTAGAAGGCAGATCATTCTATAGAAAACTGGCCTG
The DNA here is from genome assembly GCA_030015415.1 of Cynopterus sphinx. Lineage (NCBI taxonomy): Eukaryota > Metazoa > Chordata > Mammalia > Chiroptera > Pteropodidae > Cynopterus > Cynopterus sphinx. The sequence continues at coordinate 36,339,947 of CM057380.1, forward strand.
GACTTTGCAACAATTAATGCCATGGTACAAAAAGAGAGTGGGAAGGAGGTGTTTTAGAGTTCCATAATGAGTAAATGCCATCCATGATGCTTCAAGGGATACTTATTTGAACAAAACAGCTGTGAGAGAGATATTTTTGGAAGAATTGGGAGATTTTGAATATGGTATTAGGGAATTACTAGTAATTTTTGTCAGGTGTGATAATGGTATTGTGATTATATAAGGAAATATCCTTATTTAGAGATGCATGGTAAAGTGTTAGGAAGTGAGATATTAACTAAGCATTAACTAAGTCTGTAACTTAATTTAAAATACTTCAATTAAAAGTTTGAAGCAAATATGGCAAAATGCTAATAATTGTTATATCTATGGATGTATATGCTCTTTCAATATTTAGTATTTTTGAAATTTTTTGTAATTAAAAAAGTATAAAATTTTAGAAAAGAGCAGATCAATCTTGAGTCAGAAGCACGCTGGTTTCCAGCCCTAATTTTCCCACTTACTTTTGTAGGGTTAGGGCAAGTCACTTTACTCGGTGCTTCCGTGTCTTCATCGGCAAAATGGAAATAATAACATCAGCTTCATAGGATTGTTGTGGGGATAAAACGAGTTAACCTAGGTAAAGTGCTTAGAACAATGACTGGCATGTAGTAAGCTCTCAACAAATGTTAGCTATAATTGCTTCATGTGGGAGGAGTCAGATAGAATTAGGTTTGAATCTTGGCTCTGTCTTTTATTAACTGTACTGCTCTGGGCTGTTCACTTAACCTCACTAAAACTCAGTTTTCATTTTTAAAATGGAGGTAATAATATTGCTAGGGTTGTGGTGGGATTAATCACAGAATGTATATAAAGCGGGTAGTACATAGTGACCACTCAATAGTGGTTTTGACTATTAGTGCTGGCAGATAATAACTGCTTTTCCAGAGGTTTCCTGTGACTTACCTCAATGCATGGCTGATACTGAAGTGTTCTGGCACTGTAGCCATACAGGTAGAAAGTTGACAGTTTAGCAAGGGGAGTGTGGAAGGTCCTTTTGCTCTCCATGCACCTCAAGATAAATGCATCATGTGGGTGCTGTCACTATGTGCATATGGTGGGAGCCTGCATCATGGAAGCATCGTTGCTTGGGTAGGGTGGGGTGGAGGGCACAAGGCAGGTACAGTAGGAGGTCAGGGGCTTTTTCATGGACTCAGAATGTGGGTAACATCCAGAAGGAAGGAAAGAAATAGTCAATAAAAGTAAAAGCACTTCTCCACACAGCCGTCATTGGCTATAGGCATTTGCAGCCTACAGATGTAAGTATTTCTCTACTTGTTCTGTGAGGCTCTGGTCAGCAGTACTGTTTCTCAATGTGAAAATTAAACATCTCAGATTTCATGACTACCAGGCCTTACAACCTGTCACCGCAGAATATAGCATTTCTCATACTTGATTCTTATGGTTGTGTAGACTTTTGTTGATCTCATTAGGGTAATAAGAAATTTATAACTAACTTTCCCCCTTTCCTCTAAGCAGCTGCCTTTTCTTCCTACTTTAGATACCAAGGGATTTATGGCCTGCCTCTTTTTCTATTAAATTTTGCTCATCAGGAAACCTGTGTTCCTAGGAATTTATATAAGACGCAAAGACCCAAAAAAACCAGATTGAAACATGTGCACAAGCAACAGGAAGTAAACAGTTAAAGGCAAACAAAGTTGAAAAAAATGAATCTAGTAGGATTTTACAGCTCCCGAGATAGAAACGTATGTGCAAATTCATCAACAGCTTCGTTTCCATCTCCCTGGGCACATGACAACACTGCATCGTTTAGGTAGGCTGTACAGTGGAGTCTTGGCCCATTGAATGAGAACCAATGTGATATGTGCCACTTCTAGAAATGGCTCATTAAAAGCTGCCAGGTGTGATCATCACTCTTTTTTTTCTTTTCTTCCCCTCCCCCCATCAGCTGGCTTGAGAGAGAGAACTTTAAGGGTCAGTAGGAGGGTGAAACCACAAGATCGAAGGTGCTTGGGTCCATCATTGACCCCATGAAATGCTGCTACCCGCCTCTCAGTTATCTCACATTTAGCTGTGATATGAGCAAGAAATGAAATTTTATGATGTCAAGCTGCTGTAACTTGGATGCCATTGGTTGGAGAAGGCTACCTTGAATAATACGCTCATTTTGACTTTTTTTTCAGCTAAGTATGGCAGATATTGTTCACTTCCTAAATTACTTATTTGAAGATTTTTTAAAAAATTATTATCAGGGAACTTTTAAGTGAGAGATCAAGTAACATAAAGATTTAAACTTTCTTGTCAGTCAGTTCCTTCTTGTTTAAACAGTGTGATCAGAGTATCCATTACCTCATTTAACCTACACATTGACTCTGTGAAGATCTTGAGAGATAAGAAAACCAAGACTCAGAGAGGTTAAGTGACTTGGACAAGATCAAAGCTAGTGCTTGCTTGCTGTGGATCCAAGATTTAAACTCACATTTTTTGTCCTTAAAAATCTTCCCCCTCACCCACTACAGTGAAAGAAAGTGTATAGAGAGGGAGTGTATACGACTTTCTGGAAAGGTTGCAAAATCTTGACAAAAATGTAATAACTGTGTATCAGATCATACTTCAGAAACTTTAGGATGGACCCTAAAACAAAAATATGGGGCAAAAAAAGGAAAAAGGATAATCATGAACCTAGACCACAATATTGGGTCCCTAGGATCCTAGGTCCAATTCCTAGTCTAGAAATTTTCAATGTTCTTGTAATAACTTATTTAGGTTTCATTTAAATTGTTTAATAAAAAAATCATTTTTTGTCAGACTGAGGTTATTGTAGTCAAATAATTTAAAAAAAATATTAAATTTTAGATCTAAACCCTAAAGCGGTGCTTACTAGTCAGGATTTTTGAGGGAACGAGAACGAATAGGAGATTATCTATCTATCATCTATCTATCATCTATCTATCTATCTATCTATCTATCTATCTATCTATCTATCTATCTATCTATCTATCTATCTATCTACCTACCTACCTACCTATCATTATCATCTATCTATCATCTACCTATCTATCAAGAAAGATTTCTTTTTGTAAGGAATAGGCTCATGTGATTGTGGGGCTGGCAAGTCTAAAACCTACAGGGTATCCAGCAGGCTGGAGTCACAGGAAGAGGTGATGTTGCAGCTCTAGACTAAAGCCAGTCAGGAGGCAGACTTTCCTCTTTCTCAAGGGGCCTTAGACTTTTCATCTTAAGACCTTAAACTGATTGGATGATGCCCACCCACATTATGCAGGGTGATCTGCTTTATTCAAAGTATACCAATTGAAATGTTAATCTCTTCTTTAAAAACACAAAAACAACAACAACCAAAAACCTTTATGACCACATCCAGACTGGTGTTTGACCAAATATTTAGGGACTGTAGCCTAGCCAAAGTGACACTTAAAATGAACCATTGCAGGGTATTGATTACAATCAAAGTGTCTAAGACTAGGTAGACTGTAACGAACACCACCTGGTTGCTGGGTTGGTGGTGCTCTTCCTGGATGGAATGTCCTTACTCCTATCTGTCTTCTAGAAAGGAAATCAATGGCTGCATCATTGAAACTCACAAATGTGTGTTTAAGCAAGCATCGAAGCAGAACCCCAAACATTAAATCAAAAAAATTTCAAGCCTTATCCAGAAAGTGAGCAACAAATACCTTGTGCTGTCGAGTGTTGCCTATTTCACCTGCACTGAATATTGCTCTTTATCAGTAGCTTCTCTGCCTCCCTCCTTATCTAAGAACACATCTCCACACCTATTGAACTCGAAGCTATGACCACTTGTTTAATGCTCAATTTTTCTCCAAAGGTTTGGCCTTTCATAATCTCGTAGCTCAGTTGGAATGTATTTTTCTCTTTTGTAGTAATCCAAATGTGTCATATCATGTCATGTTCCATTTCAGTATTCTTTTATCTGTGAGTCTTCTGCCATTTTTCACTCCTCTAGCTATAGCATCCCTTGTGGCACTTCTATCCATGTACGGTCAACTCACGATTGTTGTCAATTGTGAAATTTGATGGTCCAGTTTTCCTTTTGCCCAACTCCTGGGAACATAAAAAATATATCACAAACATATATTAGCAAAGTTACAACAAACATTTTCATTAACAGAAAATGCCACATAACACAAATCCATCATGAATTGGCTATACTGCTTATTGATAGCCAGCCATATCTGAAAAACAAAACAAAACAAAACAAAAAGACAACTCCACTCTCACATGATCTCAAGGCTGTGTCATTTTGTCCAAGAGTCACAATTTCACAGTTGTCACAGGACTTGCCTAAATGTATTGACGCCAGACCCCTTTGGCACCTCTGCATCAGAGTGTCTGCTCAACCCCTCCCTCCATCCATCATTAACATCGAATGCTGGAAGGCGTTCCAGCAGGTCCTGTCTGAGAAATTGTTTTTTTTTAGATGTTTCCAGCTAGCTACTTGAGGTTTGTACTAAGGTGTTCTCTAATTGCCCTCTGATGATGATCTCTGCAGCATAATGCCATTGTCAGATGCTCATCTGGATTTTTCCAAATTTGCAGCAGTATGTCTTTGCCAGTTCTGGAAGGTCAGGAGGGACTTTATTTTTCTGGTGGTCAAACCATCCTTCACACCTCACTGTTTTATTCTTAGATAGTGAATTATTTCCCACTTCCATCTATAAAAAGGTCATTTTATAGTCCATTTTTATCCCCAATTCCAATAAATATTATTTCCACAAGGGATCATAAAGTTTTTAAAAGCAGAAACAATGTTTCATATTCTTGGAGTATTTTCACATAACACCATTAGGTACTTTATAAATATCTGTGTTAGAGGTTCAGTTCCTGTTTACCCTGAATGATTTTCTGTCAAATTTATAATTAGGAAGAAGCATGTAAAGTATGTAAAAAGTATGTAAAAAGTCTTTTTTTAGTGTGTTGAAGACATGTGACTGAGGGATAGAATTTAGTAAAGGGGAAAACATTCTTGAGAAAAAAAATGTTTCTACTTTTTTTAAAGAGGATACTTTTGAGTCATTCAAAGCGAAAGGCTCCCATTTACCTGAGTTATTATTAGCTATCAGTGATTCACTGTGTATTGGCTTCACAGAGTAGTTTTAGGAGTCTAAGGTCACTGTAGAAAACAGGGTCAGGGGAGTCCTTTCTAATTATAGCTATGAAGGCCTCAAGAGATGAACTTCAGATAGAGGAGATATCAGTATCCCTATTTTTTTAGAAAAAGCTGCTAATACCTCTAGACTTTTAAATGCTCACCCATGATTTCATAACAGGTGAGTGAGAACTGAGCTCTTCTTTTTCCCAGAGAGGTTTGTTTTTTTATTCTGGACTCAGTGAAGAATGATTCCACTGCCTCAGTTCTCCTGGGCGTATCACCTGTGGACTCATATTTATCAGGGTTATCAGCAATAATCAAAGTGTCTCTGCAGAGGGTCTGGGAAAACTGGAGCTGTGAAAATCACCCCAGAAAAGGAAAAGGGAAACAGAAGAGCAGGAGGAACAAAGAGGGAGAAAGAAAAAGATACACAGATTAGATATTGATTTATCTAGAATGTTTAGAAATGTTTATTTTGGTTAGTGGAATGCTACTGTTCATCGCATTCATGGTGAAAAAATGCTTTAAAATATCACATAAGACTAAAAGTAAACTGAGCATAATTTAATTTATATGATGGTTCAAGTCTTATGGTTTTAAATTCTAATTATTACTGTGACTCTTTAAAAAATCTAGTTCTATCGAGTCTGGATAGATGGCTTTAACTATATCCATAGTGTACCAAGGACAACTATTTCAGATGACACTTCTCATACCATACCCTACCCCACTGATTCCAATTTATTACTTCAACATAAAAGAGAAAACATTTCAGTGAAAGAAAAAGCAGGGAATTCCAATGGATTAGTACCAACGGGGGTGCTAACCTGTCATTAGTTTGGGAAAAATGCTGTTGTTGACACATCTTTTCCTTGTTCTTAACACAGATTAGGTAACTCTCTGACTTACTGTCTCTCACAAAATTTGATGGGGATGTGATAAATGTCTATGTAGTCTAGGAAGACACTCAAAACAAAGAGTTATAGTATGAAAAATGTCTCGTCCTCAATAGAAAGAATAACTCATGTTCTACGTAATTTGCACCGACATATTTTGTTGTTATAAATACTGCTTGACCATGAATCTTGCGCGCAGCACCCTGAGGAATCAAAAGGGTCAAATAGGAGCAAAATTCCTACACTTTGAATCTGGTGATTAGACAGACTCACCTCAGTGGGTCCAAATTAAAGCCACCACTGTAGTTAAAGGAATTGTTTCTTCCTCTCAAAAATAATTTTGGAATTCTAATACTTAAGAGTATATGACTCAAAAAGACCTTTTATTACTGGGTTTCCTGAAAGATATTCTAGCTCAGTGAAGGGAATGAAAAATTAAAAGAAAAAAAATATTGAACTCCTGTTAAGTACCATGAACTGTGTGAGGTGCTTGGCACACAGAGCTGATTAAGCAGGCTAAATCCATTATCCCCTCCTCTCCTCACTTGGTTACAGCATGACTGTTTAATCATACCAAAGTATTTTTCTCTGCAATCAAAGCCTATGTGTACCTTATTCTCTTTTAGAAAACTTTAATTTTACTATTTACTGAGCACTTAACACTTAGTTAAGCACTTATTCCTATGTGTTTTCCGTATTTCATTGCTTTGTTCTTACAGATGCCTATAGAAAAAATGTTGTCACCCTCAGTTTGCAGATGAGGAAACCAGTGTGAGAATAAGTTAAACGAGTTGACCCCTCTAACAGAGTGTCAGAACTGGAACTTCCACTCAGTTTTGTTTGAATCCATAGGGTGTTCTCAACCCACTTCTCAGTCCTTCACTGATGATTAACCCCTACATGCCTCATCCTTTCAGACTTAAATTTCCTCTCAGGATAAAGCCTGCCAGATCTCTTTCCAAATAGCCCAATTCTTATAACATTTGTTACATACCAGCCAGCTGCTCTCCTACCTCTTATCATGGTTTACTTAGCAGAAGCACAGACTAGATGTAACCTTAATCATGTTTTGGCTAATGTAAAAGAGGTTATGAAAATGGGTACATTAAGAATTAAACAATGCCAATGCTTTCCAATGGAAATCACAGGTATGTAATAAAGGCTGTTTGTGCCAGTGAACTATTTCTTCTTTTTTGAAGCTTCTACCATTCCTTGATAATTTCTTCTCAAGTTGGAAAATAAATGAATCCTTGAATAATATTCCTCATTGGTTATAAATTTAACTTCTTAAATTTAATATGTAATAGTCTGATCTTGGGCTTCCTAGGTTGTCTGAGCTGGAGAATACATAGTTTCTTTTTGTCTCAACAAGATGGAAATTTTGGGATACCAGAGAGACAGAGAAAAGACAAGGAACACAAAGCTCTGACATGCCTCACATTCTCTCAGCCTCTGCGTGAATGTGAACACTCTCAAGGCTCCTGGACCCCAGAACATTGTTGCTCCCTTAGGTATTTGGACAGTAATGGCCAGAAGGGGAACCTATGGTGATATAGACCAGTCTCTGCTCCTAGTAGGTATGTGGGCAGGTTTCTTTCTGGACTCAGTATCAGACAAAGCTGTGGTTCTTCTAGTAAGCAGATCTTTTCTTGAGGCTTCTCTCAAAGACATTCTCAATATTGTCTCTTTTTGCTTGAGTGCTAAGAAGCTTTGTTCCAATTTTAAGGCTCCACCATGTTTTCTTCAGCTTGGTTTGGCTTCATCTCACTTTCCCATCCCTATTTTTCATTTATCTTGATTTATTTCTATTTTTAAATATGTTTTTATACTTTACACATCTCTGAAAGCAACCTCAAATCCTTTGAGAATGAGACTGAATGTAAATAATTGGTGTCATTAATAAATAATATTTGAATAGTTTATCCTTATCTATTGAAGGAAGCAATCTATTGTCTCTACTGCCCTCCAAGTAATTATACTGTAGCAAGTCAATGAAAGGTTTTGTTGTCTGGGCAGAGCCGGGGCCCACCATAGTAAAATCTGACTTCAGTGTGACCTCTATAAAATTTTTGTAGGTTGATTTTACATCTAAGAAACAGAACATATAGGTATAATGGATATTTTTATGATTCTTGATATCTAGTATCTCTTTCTAAAGAATTTAATCAAATATAATTGTAAACAACAATGAATGATATGGCCAGAATCACTGCATCTTTGCCAAAACTGGGATTTATAACTTTAGTTTTTCTGCATTAAGAATACATTCCAATTATTTCTCAGATTGGTTTCTCAAATTAGAGACCATAAGTTTCTGGGAGATTCTATAAATCCTGAAAAAGTTCTTGGTTTCAGAAAATGATTTTCCTGGAAGAGAGGAATCAGGTCACTTCTGGAATCAATTTTTAGCTATACAATTTAAATGTGGAGACCCTGATTAAGAAATAAGAACAATATTTAAAGAGATGCAAATCCATCCTTGTGAAGAAGAAAGGCTTCTTTCTAGTTAGGAGACTAGAAAGCTGAGGTACAACATGATACAGTTTTATGTTAGGCATTTGATATTGGTTTATGGGATGAGTTAATGAATTTCATAATCAACTACTTTATGTCATTAAAGACTGAATGTAAAAGATATTTTATATAACAGTAGGTAAGACCAAGTGAACCTTGTTTTGCGTAGAAGGTACTAACATCTTATGTCTGGCCATTTTGTTTTCAATGGAAAAGTCATACCACAATAATATAGGACTATAACATCTTGTATCTTTATATATTAATTCATATTTTAAAAATTGATTTGCACTTAAATCATTAATTGTAATGTTTCATAGAAAAGACTATTTGATGTCTAAAGAAGCTTCAGGATTTTTAAAAAAATCAATCATTTTTGTTAGTTCTGCTAGGAGTAAAATGAATTAGTGAACCAGAGACTTTACAAAATGGAGCCAAGCTTTCTGAGCAGGTTTTACATTTGGTGTAGTAAACCAATTTTCACCATGGCACATCTCTGAAAATTAAAATAAAAATAGAAACAGAGGATATTTAAAACATGAATAGCACAAAATTAGTGAGTCAGTTCTGAAGCCAATATTTTCATCCTGTCATCACTTGTTAATAAAAACAACACATCTCTTCACTCTTCTCTACTTTTTCACAAGAAAGATTCTGTTTGTGAAAAGGTTGATTCACTTCAGTTGTGTATGAGCAGGAATATGTGCCTATTGCCAGGGGGAACCCAGTAGGGAAGACAAACAAGGGTCAAAACATTATGACCCTTATAACAAGTATAGTATGAACCTAAGTGTATTAGAGCTTCGAAGTGCTATGGATGGTGGACAGGGAAAAGATTAATTTGGTGGAAAATAGATTGGGGAAAGTTTGATAGAAGAGGTGAAGGCATTACAATCTTGTCAATTTTAACACTGTAGTTAAAATAGCTAAATACGTGGCTTTACTGTTTACTAGGTGAACCAGAAACATGGAATAATATAGACTAAGTTTGAGCTTCTCCTTGGAATAGGGCATAGCATGAAGATAAATGCTCTGGCAGGTCATAAGGGATCAGGCACAGCAAAGTGGGGATACAGAGGAGCTATGAGGATAGCCAAGGCTGGTTTTTTTTTGCTTTGTGATTTTACTTCTTTAATAAAGAGGAAGATTTCGGTGCTTTTGTTTCAGTTCTTCTACCACCAGTAATGATTTGCTCCTCCACCCACCTTGAATCCTCTGCAACCTATTTCTTCAAGGCTAAGTTCAAAGATTGCCTTTTCTATGAAGGCTTCTCTTACCCTCCAGGCAGAATTTTCTACTCTCTCCTTGGTGGTTTTAATAGCACTGTGGATTTTAAAGAAAGAAGATCAAAAGCATCCAAATCTTGGAATTATTCCAAAAGGATTTTAAAAATTAACATATTTTTTTTTTTTTCAAATACAAGACTATAATAACTGAAGACTCATTATGCTAGAATTCCCAGCAAACAATGGTGGTGATCCTGTAGGCTGCCATAACTGCTTGGTGATGGGGGTCCATAGCCAGCAGTATGGAGTGGTGGGATACTTAGAAAGTCCTTGGCAGTCTCCCTGGTAATGTATGAGTTAGCAAGGTTGTTGGTCATTCTTAATCATAGTGATTCTTTGGAATTAAAATATCTAAACTCATTAATCCAGAGCAGGTTAACTCCTGCATTTACCATAAAACCATCTTCTACAATATTTTGGTTCAACTTTTGTCCTGTCATAGCACTTACCATATTGTTTAAAGTGAGGTCCAGAATAGTTGTCCGTGTATGCATTTAACTCAAGCAATTTGACCTATAAACCAAGGGCAAAGAGAGAGGTGCTGAGAAGAAGGCAAGTAGAAAGAGCACATCAAAAGACCAAGGATGAGGAAAAGCAAGAAAAAGGGAGACAATGCTATTGAAAAAGCATATATTAGTTGAAAAAGAAGGTGGGAGACATCAGTCTTGTGCTCTGTTAGCTGATCTAAGTTTCTCAGGCTTTCATTGTTGGGTATCCACACTGAAGAACAATCTAGTGTTCAAATATTTTACTTTTTCCCAGTCAAAGAATAACCATTTCTAACACTGAAGGAAAACCCAGTCCTTGCTCAAAATATTTCAAGTAAAATTTTGCATAGGGTTTGTTTTGATTTTTGTAATCAGAGCTGACTCTAGAATACAACCCCCAGTTAAATGCAGTTCCATTCCATTGAAATACCTATCCATTACACTGTGAGCACTTCAAAGGCTTGGACCAGGCCTAGCTATTGGTCATTTTTGTGCACTGTGCTCCTAGCACATAAAAGTGTGTAATAAACACTTTCTGGATTAACAAAATTATCCTTTCTGTAGCTTCAAAACAGCACTTCCCCCACCCACGTCCTCTTAGGCTTATGATAAATTTTGACTCAAATTACTTTCTATTTGTGCATTGTACCCTGAGCTCTTTGAGTGGCCAATTTGCTCCCTCTAGACTGCCCACAGGAAATGGATAACCCCTTTCAACCAATGTCTTCAGTATGTGCAGCTGCAGGTGTTGCTTGCTTTGACTAGATCTTCTCCTCTCCTATTTGCTTTAATAAGAATGACCTGCTGCTCTCCACAGTCCTCCTTCCTAAAGGGCTGAGAGGACAGGTGAGTATCAAGGCAAGAGGCAGCATCTGGGAGGACAGTGGTACCCTCCTTCTCTTAGCCCCTCCTAGATCTCAGCTGAAATAAAGCTGTTTGTTGTCTGGGGCATGGAAAAGGTTAACTGGCTTTCTCCTCATCCTCCCTCCCTCCATCTCTGTGAGGTGATGGTAGCTGTGGGTGCAGGCTCAACCTGGGAGGGCTTCATTACTCCTGCTTAATTGTTTGGAAGCTAAAAACAGACCTGCAACAGTGAGAAGCAAATTGCTTCCCTAGCGCATGTTCAGTGCCACAGCGCTGAAATCACTCCCAGGCTCCCCTGATCATTTCTGAAGCAAGGTGTGTCTGAAACAATTAATGAAGTCACAGATAATCCAGAGGAAAGAAAACTGCTTCTCACAATTTAAATTCTTTTCAGACAGCTTATTTACTGAATGCCAGGCAGCCATTCCCTTTTCAGCCTCTTTCTTTGTTAGCAGGTCAGTCCCTTGGCTTTGGTGTGTGGGGCCCTCCGGCCCAGGCTCAATGCTGGATGGATAGTTTGCAGAGCCCCACCCCCTCCAAAGCCTCCCATCCCCCTGCCCACTGCTGCAGTGAGCTCCTTGAGCCTGGCAACCGAAACTTGGGTGCTGTTACAGGAACTCAGACAACTGCTGGAGTGGAACAAACATCTACCCTGGATTTGTCTAGAACTGCAGTTATAGGAGGCTCTTTGGCCTAGCAGCATCTGTCAGAGATATTTTCAGAAACCAAGTTAAACTGAAAGGTTCCCGCTGCAATATTATCTGTGGTCTCTCTACATCCCCTGTTTGAGAACCGCACTTGGTGCCATAATGTACCTTGATGATAGTGGCTCAAATTGTCAGATCCCATAAAAGCCAGAAAAAATAAGAAAAAAAAAAAAACAGCATAATACTTACTGGATGAATGGTTTTGAAACAGGAAATGCTTCCGGCATAAAAAGAGGTGAAATTTATGCTATCAATTAAGATCATTACAAACCTGGCTTATTAAAATCAGCATATATTTTTAAAAGCTACACAAACCCAAATAACAGATTTTAAGAAGACATTCTAAATGATATCAGATAAAAAGAGCAATTTAATTCTGAATTAACAAGATGGTAATGAACCATGGTTGCTCATTTCCTCTTGGTTTTCAAATGCTGGTTGGGAGATAAAACTTTTTTTTTTTTTTTAATGGGGGGAAAGCAGCAGGCTCAAATGAAAAATGTATTGAAAATTCAGGCGATGGTCATAAATATATGTACCACTATTTATTTTCATTGCAAAACATAGTAAATGTCCACAAGATATAAAGCAAAAGCTTTGGGTCCTCTTAAGTATTCAATTTTGAGAAAATTTTCTGTAATTCCATCTTTTAGTCTTATTGGTTTTCATGTATCTGTCAGAAACCACCGCCAAACGATCAGCCTTATGCGGGGACCAAGCACCTGCTTTCGTGCACATTTATTGCACAGGGTGAGGGTCCATCAGTGTAAAACTCTGTGAGACTGAATGAGAGGAGCAACTTGAGATGCCAACACTGACAAAGCAAGTAAGGGGAATTCTGACTTGGTTTTAAACATATTTTCCATTTGTTTAAATGGACAGGAATGCCCTCACAACTTTTATATGAAATATGGCTTTTTTATAGCTTGGGTGAATTCTCAGCACTTAAAATGGAGAGAAGTGGCCAAAAGGAAAAGATTATATATATGTATGTGTGTGTGTGTGTGTGTGTGTGTGTGTGTGTGTGTGTGTATATATATATATATTAGATTAATATAAAAGACACACACATATGTATATATACAAGATATACATATCTATTTTCCTTCTGCTCCAGGTATAAATATGTCTCATGCGTTGCCATTTTCTTGGATTCCAGAAATACGAATGTACAAGTCTGTCCAGTACTACTCTATTTGATATTGCCATCATAAGATGAGCAAAGGAGAGGAAATATACATCATGAAAAAAAAAAAACATTCCCCCCAACAATCAGACCTTAAAATTCAGTAACAAGACAGAGTACAGTGAAGAATTGCACTAAATTATTTAGTGCTAAGAATGTCAAAGTATAAATTACAAAAGGGTAAAACATACATACTAAAACCTGCCAAAGATTTTATCAAACTCATTAATTAAAGAGGAAAACAATAAATCATAAAGCTGGTTCAAAGAGCATTTGAAGATCTGGTTATTTATAGGCAATGTAATAAAGGACTATAATAAATTAAATTGCTACCTTAGAAACAAACTGTTTAATCTGCAACAGTACAATAAACCATAACATTTGGGATTATTTCTTCTCTCCGACAGAAAATACTGCTTCTATGTCAGACAGGTTTGTAAGATAACACGTAACTTCACAGAGCTTGAGCCTTTAATTTCGAGTTTAAATAGCAAAGTCAAGCAACTGTAGATTATTTTAGAAATTTAAATCAACCTTGAATGGGCCTTTTAAACACTGTTTCAGCGTGACATTGAAACAATGTGTATTCATCCTCTTGTCCTTGTTTACAAGTTATGGAATATTCTTCTTAGTAAGTGGTATAAGGAATCCTGAATTTACCACCTAATCATCTATTACATTTTTTGACAACATGATGCTTAGTAAAAATGAAATTTTAATCAAGTCTCTGTCAACCCTTTGTCAATTCCTTGATTCTTTCAATACTGGTAGTTGGAGCTTGTATACTTTGCAGCTTATAAATTAGGCTCACTGATTGTTTCAGTCCTTAGCAGCTTGGCTTGCTGAGCAGGAAGGATGTCAGTGACAGTGAGATCCTATTCTACCACAACATGCAAGGATGCTGGGATATTGCAATGTTAGCTACACCGACTCCCCCCGAATTATTAATTAAGTCATCCTCCCACCCCACCCCCTCCATGAAATGGGAATAATGAGTCTAAACAGTTTTATGAGGAAAGGGAAAGTGCACATCCTCCCAGAAGAAGCTGCCTTCCTTTTGGTTTCTTGATTAGCTAAGCAATAGAACTACAAACTCTTCATTGAACAGACCTTAGAGGTCAACTACTTCCACTTCCCTGTCATAGCAGGAGTCCCCAGGACAGCCTTGCCTGTGATCTTTGTAAAATGCAAATTCAGTCATGCCACTATCCTGTTAAGATCAATCATTGGCTCCCCATTGCCCTCAGCATGAAGTCCAAATTCTTTCACATGACTTTTAAGGGCGAGCCCCTCTTATTCTCCCCAGCCTTAAACCTCTTCACTTCTCTCCCTTTGCACTTTTCCTTCTAGCATATGGATTTGTTTCAGTTTTTCAATTGTGTTCTATTTCTGTTAACCTCTATGCACAGTCTGAGTCATCTCTGGGTAGTTCATAGTCCTCAGGGCTGGTCAGAAAAGGATCCTGCGAATCCCACCAAAAGGGCCTTGGTTGCCTCTTAGGGTATTATTCAATATCTTTTTTCCTTGAGCTAGAACTATCTGTGAAACAGCAGAATGGGGTTAGTAGAGCAGGAGATTACAGGAATGACAGAACTGTAGCACAGAGATTTTTGCCAGCATCTGACAAAGTCACTCATGGTATCTTTGAAAACAATGATGCAGGCTCATTCACAGTGCTGAATGAGATTGTAACTAGTTGAACACAAACTTCAGGGGAGTATGAGTGAGAGAGCCATAGCTTGCTTCAGAGATGGTCTCTGTCTTTGTCTTTTGCAGGCCATTGTTTTCACAGAGGGTTTGGAGATAGACTTCAGTGGCAGGCTGATACAATTTCAAATGGACTCAAGTTGGCAGAAGTTAATGTTTTAGATTTAAATTAGTTGCAAAACATTCCTCACATATTGACAATAATGAGTTATATTGAACCAGACAAATTTTAAGTGGATAATTGCAATGAAACAGCTCAATGACAGGATAAGGTAGGAATGGAGAGACTCAGAACACTCGGTGAATCCGGTTGAGAGTAAGTTCCACATAAGCCCTGAGTGACATGACTTCCACAAAAAGGTAAGATTTTTGGCTGAATTAATAAAATCATAGTACTTATATCAAAGAGGGTTTTAGTGTTATCCCCCCACTCCTAACTTTCTCAATTCAGTGATGTGAATCTGTGTTTAGATTCATGTATTACATTTCAGGATGCTAGCAAACTGAACTGTGTCTAAGGGATGGAGAAGAGACTGAGAGCTTTGTGATGGCAGGCTTGGTGCAAGACATCTGAATTATTTTGCTTGGAAACAAGAATGGGAATATAATAACTCTTTTCAAATATTTGAAGGGCTTGTACATGGATGATTTATTTTATTTGGTGTGGCTCCACAAGCAGACCTGGGACCAATGAGGAAAAGTGGTAGTTAGGAAAAATGGCTTAATATATCTTCCTTCTAATGGTGAAAGTGTCATAACACCAAGTTGCTGTCACTGAAAATATTCAGAGGTCAGACAACCAATAACTTGTTGGAAATGTCGATGGCTACTAGTATTAGGGAGAGAGTGTTGGCCTATTGCCCTTTAATGTTATTAACTTGTACATATTTATTGTTTCTTTATTAGGACGTATAATTTACATAGCACATAAAATTAAGTAAATATGTATAAGGGGCACCTTTCTCAACAGTTCTTTATGTAACTGGTGTGGTGTAATGGGAAAAGCCCCAGTTCTGAGAACAAATTACATGACACTGTCTGGCTGTTTGATTTCTCTGAATCCCCACTATGTAAACTGAAAGAAATAGGGCTAATATTTACTTCTAGTTGAGTTAATGCAACAGAAAAACATAAATATAGATTAAAAATATAATGTTGTGGAATAGGCTAATCAAAATGAAGGATCAGGTGATGAGGGTCACAGACATTCAGATGAAGGCTAGATCCTTGTGAGCTGGGTAATAACAGCAGTGAACGATTCATAGTATTTGCTATGTGTCAGGTTCTGTTCAAATTGCTTTTATATTTATTAGCTCAATGTATCCTTGCCAGAACCCTGTGAGGATACCTAGCCACAGCTGAGGTAAGCGGCTTCCAAGATCCCATGGCCACAGCCAGGCCGGGAAGTGAACCCAGGTGGTCTGGCTCCAGAGTCTGCACACTTCCTTTACTGCCTGTGAAGAAGACACACAGATGAGCAGTGTTTGACGTGTGATGTGGTTGCGGTTGAGGCCAAAAGTAGGCCTACATGACTCTGGAGCTGGGATAGCCCTTCAGGGTGTCCCAGATTTTGACAAGGGGCCTGAGACTTTGTATCTCCATAACAACTCAAGGTTACACCTAGATGCCACCAACAGCTGATGACTGGCTGCCCTGGAGGGCAATTAGTAGTGAGGAAAGCAGCTGGGAGCATTCACCAGCCAATCTTCCCAGCATCTGGGTGAAGAAGGCAACTGTGCAGGGCATCACAGAATCCACCACACCTGGCCTGGAACAGGCATGATGACCGCGATGGTGGTGATGGTGACAACAATGACTGTTATTTGCTAAGGCTTTAGTGGTATGACCAACTCGGCTCTAAGTGCCTTATTCACACTAACTCATTTAATCTGACTAATATGCTCACGTGGAAGGTGCTTTTATTTTTGAGGTAAAGAAACTAAAGCACGAGAAGATGTAGCAGCCATCTTCTGATTTAACTATTAAGTGGCAAAATACGGATTTTAAAAAAGCACCTTTTTAAAACAAATATGTCCAGTAAAATTCTCTTTTTGGTGTACATTTCTCTGAGTTTTGACAAATGACAAGCAACCAATAGATGCAGAACAGTTCCACCAACTAAGCCCAGCAAATTCTCCAGGTCCCTTTCTAGTCAACCCCTACTTCTGCGCCCAGGTTCAGCAGTCGCTGATCTGTTTCTGCAGCTACAACTTTGCCTTTAACAGATGCCATGTAAATATAATTACACCTTACATAGTCTTTTGAGTCCAGTTTCTTTCACTTATCATAATTAACGGATCTGAGATTCATACATGTTGTGTGTCTCAGTGCAGGACTAGGAGCTCAAGCTCCCAGGGCCCAGGCTCTAACCACTGTTCTCTCCAACTTCCTGTGGCCAATCCAGTGAGCAGTCTGAGGTACCACCCCTTATGATGTGGATAAAACTATTACTTAGAATCTAACACTTATAAAATGAATCTTATTAGAAATTTCTGTGGGTAATTCATTTGTAACAAAAAGTTGTAACAAAAATACTCATATTAGTAACTCTATTAGAAATTGCTATGGATGATTCATTTAAAGGTGGGTTTATACAATCTGTATTTTTTTGCACCAGAAACCAGTGATCATCCTTTCTTGGCCACTTCTATGACTTTGTGTGTGTTCGTGTAGGTGGTGGAGGGGGGGAATGGAGGGGATGTGCTTCCTCAGGAGCTGTTTTTCATGTACCGTGCTGTGGAAACCATGAATTTGGGGACTGCCCTGGCATCTGCTGTCTATATTCTTCCTTCAACCCTTTGAGGGTACAGCTTAACATCATGTGTTTCTCAGGACTTTTCTGTGAGCTTCCCACAGAAAATCTCAGAGCTGCTTCTGCTCTGAGATTCTGCTCCCCCCACCTCACCTGCGACTTCTGGCGTGGATATAGCTATGGTCCTCCAGAGAATGGGCAGTGTGCCAGCTCATTCTTCAGGTCCTTATGACACATGAGCCCTTCGGATTTCTTTCTTATCCAAGTGGTGGGAAAACTGCTCTTTGGACATCTGGTTCCCTCTTAAAGGTTTCTCACTTTATGAATGATTTGCTCTGAGTCCTCCAGGATTTAGCTTTTGATATTCAAAGCCAAATCTTCAGAATCTCCAAAGTTGTTGTGTTTTTTTTTTTTACTCCTCTCCCGTAGGCATCTTCCTTTGCTAATATCATAAATCAATTTTGGAAATGCAAAACTAAAATGTACTATATATTTTCTCAACTCCAGTCCCACTTATCCTCTATAGACTGTAGAGCAGAGAGTGGCTGGGGGTGGGGGTGAGAAGGATTTCTGAGAAGGAATATAAAGATGTTGTCATTACCTTAGGTGGGAGAGGACATGGTAAGGTTAGCATTGAAATTGGGATGGAGGTAGAAGAGGTGGGGGCTATTGTACATATTATATTCAGAGCCTTTAGGACCTCACTTTCTATCAGTGCTTGCCAACGTATTTCATGGTGTGCTAGTTCTTAAATGTTCCATTTTGTATCAAGAAGTTGATCAAGGGTCATTGTTTCCTGCACTTCAGGTCACTCATTCTTTCCCTCTATCATGAATGAACACAAGGACTCTGCCTTGCTCATATTTTATCTTCCAAACCTTGCACAGTAAGTCCTATGGTAGATTTTCTGAAAAAATTTGTTATATGAATGATTGTGATGGTGAGAATGACAGTTAGGACTGGCTTCAGCAAAAAAAGTTATATTTCAGACAGTTGAGAAGATGATGCCATTATAATTTGGAAGGAAGAATTATTCTGGGTTAGGAAAAGGGAAAGAAGGGGAAAGGAGAAAATTAATTCTACTTAGAGAGGCTAATATTTTGAAATGTGAGATGGCCCAAGGCATTAAATTGTGTTTCCTTGGGGCTGGGCAGTTTCTAGGGTCTGATGTCTAGAAATTTGCTGTTGCCTTCCCCTCTCAGCCATTTTGCAATGAGGTCCCGGTGTTTCATTGAGCAGAAGCTTTCTGAGCCATCCTTGCATCTGTCGTGTTCATTGACCATCAAATTGGAGAATAGGTGAAGGTCTATAGAATAGTCTTCCTCAAGCCAATGGCCAGCTTCCCCAAGTGAGTCCCCTTCATAGATAAGGTACCGATATATTCCAGCCCGATGATGCCACCTAAAGTCACTCCAGAGAGAGGGGCACAGAAGGAAGAAACAATTTCAAATGAGGAGTTTGTTTCTTTCATTGATTTTCCCCATTATTTTCTAGTCTTAAAAACAACAATCACCATGGAACTGAAATGTCTGCCTGGTCAATTTCAAATCAGTTACATGACATTGTAGGCCACTTTCTACATTAGAGGAATAAGGTGAAATTCAAAGCAAATGATCTTAATTTCTGTAGTACTCTGTCTTCTATTGCCTCTACACGTCTTGGGTTTTGAAAGCAGTGTGGTGGTGACTTAGCTATAATACCTTAACAATTCTAGGTCAGATTTTCTAGTTTCCTTGTAAAACGACATCTATGTAATGAATTTTTCAGTCAGAAAAGGATAGGGCATAAGCCACTGGTCAATGCCAGATGGGGCAAATATAAAATTCAGTCTAGTTTTTAAATATTTTATCTAGTTGAGACATTTAAATATTTTATTCTATTTTATTTTTTGATTATATAAGCAGAGATACTTTGCAATTTTCCATTTTTATTTATTTATAGCAAAGTAGTCGAGGCTAATCTTTCTGTTTATGGTTATGTGGGAAAAAATGTGTTACTCCTTAAAATCAATGATGCTTAAAATATTAGCTTGAAACTTTACATATTAATGAGTTGTAATATTTTGGCAAAACCTTTGTGATTATTAAGCAACCCCAAATTCGAGAAAGTGTGGTTGAAATGTTGTAGTAAAATACTGATGTGAAATTAATGCTATTCTAATTCAAAGCTTAATTTGATAGAAAGCACACAGTCAAAACTTCTTAATAAATATTTATTGAACACTTACTATGACCAAGGCTAAGCTCTGCAGAGAATAAACAATGAACCAGGTCCATTTCCTGCCATTGGTGAATACACAGTTTGGAGGGAGACAAGGCATAAAAGTAATTCTAATCAAAAACAAAATGGGAAATAGAAAATACCCAGAGTAATTTGGAAAAGGCACGTACTACTTATGGCAAGAGATGAAAGAAGAATATGGGAGGGGTTGGTGGCCTTTTGAGTTATTTCTGGAAGGATGATATGCAAAAGGAACTCCTTCTATGTAGAAGAACAGTATGTGAAATGTATGTAATTTAGTGACTCTACTTCATTTATATATGGAGTAAAACTCATTTTGAGGCTTAGCTTAAGGACTTAACTAAATATAAATCCACTCCAGCCACAAAATCCCCTGGACAATTTGTCCCATTCTGACCTAAGGATATATATGGCTGGAGAGCTTTCCTCCCAATGTATGTATGTCTTGCTCCCTCCATCCTTTAGGCCTCAGTGAGATCTATGACCATGCTATTGAAAATTTTAGCTGTCACTCCCATCTCTCTTCCCTGCTTTCTCTCTACTGTACTTATTACTATATAATATACTATATATAATTTATTTATTGATTTATTTATTTTGTCTGTTGCCCCTCACTACAATGAATGCTCAGGAAGACATGGATTTTTGTATCTGCAAATCCTGCATAGTGCATAAAGCATAGTATGTATTCAATAGATATTTGTGGCATTGTTGAGTGAAAGAACAGATATGGAAAAACAAAACGTTCCAAACTGTTCACTTTAAAATAATTTAGATCACAACACAGTTCTAAGCCAAGTATTCATGTTCTTTCCTGGTGGCAGGTAGCTTTTGTGTGATGTAAATCAACATATGATGGCTAAGAACGTACCTATTAGCTGTGCAACACTGTCAAGTCATCTGACCTCTATGCCTCAGTTTCCTCATCTGTAAAATAAGGACAATAAGTCTGTCCTTATTCCACAGGATTATTGTAGGCTCTCAGTTAATATATTTACATATGTCTGGCATATAGCAATGTCTATATGTTTTACTACAATTATTTGCTTTCTTTTAATAGACGAATTTGGCTTTGCCATTCAATATGTTACCAAAGACTCTGAAGACAGACGAGATATTTGAGGCTTTTCTTCAAGCTTGCATATCTGAGGTTTAACTGTTTTCTTCTTTATTGGCTATCACCCTACCTTCTTTGTCAGACCCTTCTCTAGTGCTTGTCTTCAAGCCTCCCTAACTTTAGCAGCTCACTCTGGGCACCTTTTATGTGACCTTTTCTCATCTTAATTTCCCTTTTCTATCCTTTGCGCCCACAGTCCTGAGCATAGAGTATGTGCTCAGTATCTGTTCATGATTACCTTAATCAGCTTTGGTATTTTCCCTGGCATTCCGTTCCAAGGCATAATTTATTCCATTCTTTACTGTGCCACACAGAACTGTGTTATCTGAATTTCGTCATTCTGCAATATCCAGCCATTGCCATATCCTTTTCTGTCTCTGACTGTGAAATCTGTTCCTTGTCAATCATCCAAATAACAGCAAAAGAGAATCAAAAGTCTTGCTGAAGTGTCTTTATTTGACATTTTACCCACTAACACTGACGACGAGAAAATGCCTCTCTCTTCTTATTCAATCAGCTTCTTTGAACTCCCTACTTTCATTTTCTCAGTGTAGACTTAAGAACCGAATGGAACCTGGACAGTGTCTTTAAGATGTTGGATCAAACTGTTTCCATGAAGTTTAGTTTCATGGGTATCAGTGTCTGGTGGCTCTTAAACACCAGTTCAAGCTCTGTCGCTTCACCATCCTGGACCTTTGAGGTCTAGCAGCACAGGTCCACGGACAGGCACTTTGGGTCAGCTCCTTCTTGTCAAGGGAGCTGGATATGTGCCCATGACCTTGCTATCCCCTGTGCCCTTTGGAGAGCTCAAGGCTGTTGCTCACATTTTCTGTACTTAGGACAGTACAGAGAAGCTGCCTCCAGGTAACAAATGGTCCCTGTTTAAGTAGCCGAGACTCATATGGGCATTTAACAAAATGGAGAAAAGCGTTTAACTAACTAATATTATTCTTACATTTAAAAAAATCCTCCTTTGTGTTGTAATGCATTCCTGGATTCAGAAGCCCAAAGAAGAAAAGTGGAAAATTGACTCTTTTTCCTTATAGACTCTGTGTTCACTCCATGGCTGACAGTAAGTTAAAAATACTTGACTGGTAAGAAAGGTGAGAAATGGATGATTCAGTTTCTCCAAATAAAGAATCTGCTGCTGAAACAGAAGGCTGGTCAGACCCAGCATGGCAAGGAACTACTTTTAGGTAAGTTTTTAGGCAAAATTTAAGGTAGTGAGAAGCAGGGGCAGCCTCTATCTAGACATAGAAACCTTTATAAAAGTGACAAAAATGTCAACATGACAATTTTGTAGGAAAAAAAATTTAACTCTTCTTTCTAATTAGAAATACCGAGGAGAACACAGAACACAGGAGCTCTTGTTAGAAACCTGGATTCTTTTCCATTCCTTGGTTGCTCTGCCTGGTTTCCAATGCCATCCCAGGACCTGTTTGTGACTCTGGCCTGCTCTTCTCCCACAGACAGCTTATTTTTGGCTTCTCGTCAGTCAAGGTGCTAATTGTGCTTATGAATACCTCTCAGCTATTCTTAGCACATTGTTTAAAACAGTTCTCCCTGCCATTTAGAAGATGAATTTTGACTTTTTTTTTTTCTCAGCCAGTGCTAACACTCCAGGCTCTGATTGGTGGAGAGTTTCTACTTTTGACTGTTAACTTTTATGACCTTTTAGTACCTACTCCTTATACTACCATTTTTGTTTGTTTGTTTTTTAGCCATAGCAAACTTCCTTTTTTATTTTTTAAAAGACATTTTTATTTTAGAATAGTTTTTTAAAAAACAGTAAAAAGTAAAAATGAAAATATGGTATGGGAGTTTCCATAAATCTATCACCAAGTTTCACCTTGTATTATAATCTGATATTAGTACGGCACGTTTTAACCAACATTGATATATTACTTTTAACTAAAGTCCATACTTTACCCAAATTTTCTTAGTTTTTTCTTAACATCTGTTTTCCGTTCCAGAATCCCATGTGAGATACCATATTTCATTCAGTACTCGTGTCTCCTTAGGTTCCTCTTGGCTATGATAGTTTCTCAGACTTTTCTAGTTTTTGAAGATCTTGACAGTTAGGGGGAATTCTGGTCAGGTAGTTCATAGATATCCCTTAATGGAGATGTATCTGATGTTTCTTCATGAGTAGACTGGGATTGTGAGTTTTGGGAAGAAAACCACAGAAATACCATATTCATCACATTTTATCAAGAGTACGTGCTGTCAGTGCAACCTCTCATGGTTGATGTTTGCCTTAATAATCTAACTGAGGTAGTGTTTACCCAATTTCTTTACTGTCAAGCTACCCCCTGCCCCTATTTCCACGCTGTAATCTTTGGAAGGAAGTTACAATACACTGCCTGTACTTAAGAGTGAGTGCGGAATTATGCTTCATCTCCTTAAGGGAGAAGTACCTACATCAATTATTTAAAATTCTACCAGGGAGCTTTGTCTATTCTTATCCATCCATCCATCCATCCATCCATCCATCCATCCATCCATCCATCCATCCATTTAAATTTGATATCAATATATACATGGTTATGCGCTTTATATTTGGGGTGATAATCCCTTACTACTTTGTTGATTTTGTCACTTGGTGACTTTGTTTTTAAAGCAATCTCGTGTTACTCTCCTCTCCCCTTAGCATTTTCGACTGTTATAAGCTGAATTATATGGAGAGTTTAAACCATATCAATTCTAGACAGCTATTTACAGAGGTTTCTTCCAGATTTTCTCCTTATTTCCTCTTCCATGATCTCAAGACATTTCCAAAAATAATTTATGCTTAGAATTCTTCCAACGGAAATGCTTACAGTTTTAGAAAGCTTCCCCAAATCACTGGATAGCAGTCCTACCTCCTGCTCCACTTTGCCAATTTAGTTAGTTTTCATCACGTCTCCAGCACAGTATCTTGAGCATCAGCGCTCTAAATATGATCTGGTTATTAATACAAGGCACTAAACCTTCATAGTTGAGAAAATATTAAATAGAAACACAAAGGTATCGAGGTATAAAAAATTTTCTTTTCCTTTATAGCTAGATAATCCAGTTTAACTTTCTAGAGATACAGAGATACAAGTTGTCCAAACTATAATGAAAATCTATCTCCAGAGGTTTTTTCAGGGAAAATGGATATTCTGAATTCACACATCTGTTGCTCATTGTAGAGTTTTCTTTATTGTATTTTTCAAGTTCATCCTGAGCTAGAAATGCCTGTGTGACTCCATGTGCTTGAGGTTCTGAATTTTTACTTTCCTACCACATTCAACTTGTTGGCTTCTTTTGCCTGAGGAATGAATGGCTTGTTGTTATTTGGCTAAAATGTTCCATCTATTATAATGGTCTTCACATATTCTTCTCTGCTGAGTTACCAGTCACCTGTGTAACTGTTATTAGAAATGGAACTTAGAAAATCTGTAATTACTCCCAGACAAAATGCCCTTTTAAATGTTCTTCCACTGGTTCACTTGAATCCAGTGTTCCTTAGGAACAATTTCCACTTTGTTCAGTAGCAGTCACTGGAACACTTTCCACGAGAGAGAAATTAGGTGATGAGTAAAGACTAGCTTCCTTGTTTCATCCTGGCTGCCCTATAGTGGTTCTCCTCGGTGTGTCTGATGTACGACGTTTAAAAAGCCAGACCACTCTTCTGTGACTGTGTGGGGGTTTCCTGGTTTATTGCCTAACCTTTCCAGTGTTCAAGGATGGTGTAAGATGCATTTACCTGTTCTGTGGTCTTGCAGTCATCATTTATTTATTTATTTTTATTATAGTTTGTTTCACAAAGGATTTGGAAGTAACAGGCTTCTAGTTGGTATTTTCTTTGGGGCCCATATATGTAAATATTCTGGGGGTGATACCTGGTTTCTCATTCATGAGTCTAGCAGTATGTGGCAGAGTATAAGAGTATACAACTATTTTGTTTATTTTATTGCTCAAAATGGGAATCAACTTTATTTTAAGGATAAAATACTTAATTTCCCTATTGCTTCCCTTAACATTCTTGATTATGAGAAGCTGAATAGTATGGATTAGAGAGTGGTGGTGGTAGTGTCAGAAACAACACTAGAAGATGGCAAAGGGGCCACAGATGTGGTGGTGTAAGACCTTCTCAGCTCATGAGGGTCTGACAGTGCCTAACACAGGGAAAACCCTTATGCTATAGGTAGGTACGCCTGCTTTCTTAGTCACAGACGCACAGGAGAAAGACACATGTGTCAGCCCCCTGCCCCTGCCTGCCCTTCTCTGTACTCTTACCCTGTCCTGCAGGAAACCCAGGGCTGACATCAAGTCCCTGCTTGGCTTTCCCCAAGAGATCCAATAAGCCAGGGTTGCAGATGGTGGAACAAAGACCCCTTAGGGACCAAAGTGAATTCAAGATACTTCCTAAAAGTGACTGTTCTTTTAGTCTCAGCATTGTCAGGTTTTGGACTATAAATCATTATCCACTCTAACTATTACCCCACTCTCAGGCTGTTAATGTATATAGTGCCTTTTTGTAGATAAAGAAATATATCCCCTCTAGACAAATTGCACAGATGTGGCCCCTCTGTGCATCCATTAGGGAAAGGCCCTCCTTCCTGTAGGCTGATCGAGCCCCTCACCATGATACCACCTCCAGGGAGCACATAGGAACCTTAGCCCCCATCCTGTCCCTCAGGTGACCCCTGCAGAACCTTGCATGCTGCCTGTTGCAACCTTGCCAAGGACTCCATTAGAGCCTTCCTTAGAACAATGCTTCTCTCCAGCCATTCACCAGGAAAGGAGGGCTCTCTGGGAACTGCTATCCTAACATGACCAGGCTGTTAAGACAGCGTCTATTTCTCCATGTTTAAAATATGGCACCATATGTGTGAGCTGCCTCAGGGTTTGGGTGATAAGGCATTCTATTTTTGTCAGATTGCTCTGGTTTTTACTCTTTTTTTTCCCCCCCTTGCCTACAGCGTCCTGAGAAAGTCTTTCTGAGCAGTAACGTGTCCCCTTTAAAAAATCAAAGCACCCATGCAAGGTCAGAGCCCTTGAAATGAGACTATGCAGTGGAATGCACGGAAGCCCAGTTGGGCATGGCACTGTCAGAGCTAAGTGAGCCTGATCCTCCACCACATAATTCTAATTTAATTAGCCTAATGAGTTCAGGCTGATGTCACCAAGCAATCAATCAGGTTCCAGTTATGAGATATTGAAAAATGGGATTAGAAAAGAAAAAGGGCATTTGGCAAATTGATTCCAGGACAGGGGGGCTGAGAAGTCCTGATTTAACAATCGGACTCTTGCTTTTTATTTTTTTTCCTCTCATCCCTTGAATGCTAAGTCATAACAAAGCCTGCTCGCTTGCTCATGTTTCATTGGAATTCATTTTGTAGTTCCCTCTCTGTTTTGATTTAAAAATGCTTTCCTTTCGGTCAAACACAGTAAGCCAGAAATTCTGCCTTGCATGAAACATTCCAGAAGCAATGAATGCCTGCTATCTAGAAAAATCAAATGTCCCTAAGGAATTTTTGCTCTCTTAAACATTGTTAATATATATCGTGGAAAAAAAAAATGCAAAAGAAAACACGAGTTTTAACATTGACATGTAGCATTAGATCCATTTAAACATTAAACTCTGTTCTATTTAGTTAGTGAAGTGGGTGATTGGCTAAAGAGGGAATTTTCATGAGTGGATTTTTTCCCCTTCTTTTTTCAAATGGTTACTAAAGGGAGAAGTCATCTCAGGCCAGAAATTGAAGCTGTGTGAGCCAGACATTCTTCTAGCTCTCAGAAGGTTAGAAATTAGGTGAACTTAACAAGCTTGGCCAGTTTTCCAGTTGACTTGCTGTGTCTGAGGTAAATATGGGTATCTGGAGCATGTAGAGTTCTGCTGTTCATTTACAACGATCTAGGGGCTTGTTTTTGCTTTTCAAAGGGTTGATTTTGTCCTTAAACTTTGGTCAAACTTACATAATAGGTATGAATTTGATCTTCAACTCTGGGAGCAGGAATTGTTATATTTCTTTATGTTTAAATAAATCTGGCTCTGTTCCGTTTTCTCCCCTGCAAGGTTGTTGGGAATTTAATCTCATCCATTTTGGCCTACAACTTCCTTTAGTCATTCAAGGAAAATGAAAGTCTTAAGCCGTCCAGAAAATCTGAAGAAGGGCCACTGGTCTTGCTGATGAAATGGTCCATGGAATCATGTGGACTTGGTGCCACAGTTCACACGTCCAGCATGGTCACAGGATCTTTGATCCCTTCTGGGCCACTGGGGCCAGGGCTTAGATCTCGGCTTTGTAGTCCCTTATTAGCAATCCCACATTGCGTGGGGCATTAAGATCCACTGGAATAGAGCCATGTGTTCTGGAAACTTCAGAGCTTTCCCCCTCTCAAACAATCCAGCTGTTTACTTTGGGAGCCTAAACTTGTGGAAACTCTCTTTCTTGTCATAAATTCTTGCTCTCCCTTGAGGTGAAGGTAGGAAAAGTATCTCTCATTCATTCACAATAAACCTACAGGCATAGTTAAAATTTCAGTCTGTGTTCCCTGTCATGTTTATTTTTTCTTAATTTTTTTTTTAATCTTTTAACTCTTGAACTGCTGAGTAAACTACCAGCATAAATAAGTTAAGGGTTATGTCACCAGGAAACAGTCTTTAATGTCTGTGCTAATTTTGTTGTTTGTTTGTTTCTTTCTTTCTTCTTCTTCTTCTTTTTTTTTTTTGTGGGAGAAAGTGTGAAGTTATCTTTCTCATTGTCTTCTTCTTTAACTCCAAGTGCAAAGTTCTTCCAAGGGCAGGCTTTGTGGTTCATGTGGAATGTAAATAGCTCTGATGACCTCATTTCCAAGAAACCTTCTTTAACCTTAAGACTGAATGAACCAAATGCAATCTCCTGTTCTCTACTGTATTCCCAGCAATACTTTGGCATCTTTTTAAAATAAACTTTATTACACATACCCCTATCTCCAGGCAAAGCTCTGATTTCTTATCTCACTCATTCCAAGGGGAACGTTCAGGCCAAGGGCTGTGTTGGAACACAGTCCTTTTATAGGGGTGTAGTGGTATAAATTTTAACATGATAAAAATGTATATAAGACTCTTTTTACTTAGTGTGGCCTTTGGTCTATGTTTGATGTCTTCTCTTTAGAGTCGGTGTTTTAGGTCTCTTCCTGATTCATTCATTGCTTTATTCATTCAACAAAGTTTCCTTGTGGGCTTAATATGCATCAGACATTGTCTAGTCCCTGGGAATAGCACAAAGATGCTTGAGGCAATACTCTAACTTCCTAGCGTTTATTTTAGTGGACTGTCTCCCCCGGAACTTAGACGGTACAAGATTGGCTTGGGCCTGCCTAACTCCTAGGAAGGGTTCCCTTGCCCACAGAAGGCTAACTGAAAACTAGAATTTTTTTCTCCAGAAAAGTAGGCATCATTCACATTTGTGCTTTCATAGCCTACTCAAAGAGTTTACAGCCCACCTTTCCTTTGTGCAGCAAATACAGAACACCTGCTATGTGCATAGAAATCTGTACTGAATGTAGTAGAATCCCTGAATCATGAAGACTATGTGTATGTCTGGCCACATCTCTGTGACTGTATCTTCCCTGGGAACCCAGAGTTCATGGATCTATAGACGAGGCCGATTAATAATTTCTGATCTGGAAGCACACATTGCCCTCTTTCTAAACCATTTCAGAGGAAAAACTGCCCTATCATTATGTTATTTCAAAAATTTGTTCACTTTGTTGTCTCCCTAACTAGAATCTAGTGAGCAGAGATTATGTTGTCTTTACTCTGGTATCCGAGGGAAATCTAGAAAATTCCCCATGCCTATACTTGTGGAATGAATGAGTGCAGACATACATTCAGGGAAAAGCAGAATGGTGCTGAAACTATTCACTTCTGCATTTCAAATAGCTATCATTTTGTTCTGAACCAGATAACAATTTTAAACTTAGGAAAATATATGGACATAGTGTGAATAGATGGAAGGATGTTAAAACATTTTCTTTACTCGAGGTGCCGAACTAGGATAAGTGGATGACAAAGCAGGGATTTGACCTGAACCTGGGGTTACAAGTGTGACAGGGAAGATAAGTCACATACAAACAATGAAATTTGGTTAAGATTATACATACATTTATTTTTTATTTTTTTTTTTAATAGCATCATAGTAGTGACCACTAATTTACTTATGTGCGTGAGTAAAGGTGAGACTCAAGTATTTGGAATTGTTTACAAAGAGGTACTTGTGTCCTTCGTGAGTTCGAAACAGTCAATCACATGCAGAGAGCATCCACTACTGGGTGATTGCCAAAGGGTGGAGGCAAAGCCAAGGCCCTGTTTTTCTCTCTGCCTATCATCCTGAAGGACCTCATCTCACCTGGTACACTCAGCAGGGAGGATGCTGCAACTCAGAGGACCCAAAGAAAACATAAATTCTTGTTTTCTATTATCTTTTCCCTCCCTCACCTTGTTTGGAACCTTAAAAGAGTCTAGTTTTATTTCTCTAGCTTTAAAATTCTTGTACCCTCTGTTGTTTTACATATATTTTCGTCCTGATTTGGGTTGCTTAATTCTGGTTTTTGACTTGTGTTTTGTATAATATCCTTTATTATTTTCAAATTTGTCTTGATGATAAAAAATCTGTTATTTGTACAATTTTTCACTTATTATGATACCACATGTCAATTCACTGCCTTTGAGTATCATCTTCTAGAAATTGCCCCTGGCTAAAGCTACCAGGTCAGAAAAATCTGGCTACCTGACATTTTGTTAAAATATAAGCACCTTGGGAGGCACTGTCTACTTGTGAGATTTCAGGTTCAGAATTTCTAAGAGGGCAGCAGCTGCCTTAGGGAGAGGAAAAAGGGTATTTTGAAAACAGAGTCAATCTATGCCAGCATGGCATCAATGCCAAGATTGGGGATACTAACAAAGCGTGGTTGTCTTCTTTATGTTGTGTCAGGTGGATTCTGTACACATTTACAGGGTTTTTAACTAAAAAAGCTATATAGAAAAGGAGAAAAACTCACAGCATCCTCGGAAGCCATGGTAAACATTCAGAAATGTCTGATCCATCATTTGGAGGAGAGAGAAAAGCTGCAAGAAGGACTGTGGCCCAAGTTCATTGCAAGATATGACTCTGCACATTTTTCCTGCAGAGTCTTGTGCGTCAACTGCTTATTTTTTTTTTTTTTCAGGGTCAGTGTTCAAAGTGACATTTTGGAGCTGTGCCTGACTTCTGCCTGGCTCCGAACAGATCTGGAATCTTTTCCCCTTTGAGATGGGTTCATATCCATGGGTTAATGACAGTCATAGGTCCATAGCAAATGCTGGCAAAATTTTTGCAAACATGGGCCAAATTTTTGTTTCATTATAAAATGTAAAGTCAGAACTGACTTTGAGTTTTGCACTAACATTTCATGCAAAACTAATCTGCAGTTCTTCCAGATGGGTTCAGTGTCTATGGCATTCTGCCTGCTGCTCGAAAATGTACTTGTGTATAGGATGGTGGTGGGGGAGGCAATAAGGTTTGTTTCTTTGTGGGGAAATATGAAGGCTTTGGGATTTATGGCAAGAAAGAATTGAATTTAAAAAAAAATTGCCACTGTAACAGCAGCTTTATCTGAATAGTTTTAGTATTAGTAGGGGGAAAATGGCAGAGAACCAACATTTTACTGAATGATTCATGCTAAGTATTGTGCTCTGTGCTTGATATATATTATCTCATTCATTCATTACAGCACCCCATGAAGAGGGTATCCATTTCTTTTTAACTAGGGAAATAGTTCATTTACTTCTGCAGACTAAAAATCATCTCTGTCTCTGCTATGTATCAGATGTTTGTATCTGTGAATCAATTAACCGAAGGATGCATTGTGGTCAAGGAGTCAAAAATACCTTCCAGTTAGAGGCAGGCCCAGCTTGATTATGTTTCCGGTTTATGAGCAGGGCTGTGGCATACAGTAGTGCAGGTTGCTTACTGCAGGAGAGTCTGGTCAGGGAACAAGTGGGAATGTCATCTAACCCGCATTCCACTTGCCAAGCTTTGCACTTTGGTGTAAGATTGTATCTCCTGGGAGGCAGGGGTAACTTTTTGTAATTTACTCAGTATGTTTGCTCTGCTGATGAGGATCCCTTCTGACAAAAGAGCAACCCAGGAAAGGAACTTTGAAATTCTAGGTCATTTCCCTTCCCTTCTGGCATCTTGGAGTATTCATTTCCTCCTTTCCCCCCTTCTCTATCATGCATCTCGGGACTGACTATCCCTTGGAACTCCATTTGTCCTGACTGCTGATCTCTCTTAGGGACTAGTCTGGAAACGTGGCTGGGTTAGGAAGTACTTGCCTTTCCCGCTCCCTCTACCCACTCGCTTCCCCTGGGCCTGGCGAGCTGACACTGATGCATTGTCCCTGCCCTTTTCTAGACCTTGCTCTTTAAAAATTGCATAGATGAATATTCATGACATTCTTTTCTTATATGCTTTCCCCTAAAACTGCATGGATGGCCAGGAAAGTATACACATTTTAAAACCTCAGAGTTTCAAACTTTAGGCAATAGTTTAAAGGAAAGATTGTTTGAAGTGCTGTAAGTTCTTTAGTAAATATGTTTGGCTTCACAGGTAAGTGAATTAAAAAAAATGCAAAGAGAAAAGGATTGTTGCAAATTAATCAACAAATGTTTATTAAGCATCTACTTGATTCTTAGCAGTGCGTTACATGCAGGAATAGAAAGTAAGATATGAAGACATGAAATGGACTTATAACTTAGTTTAAAAAGCTACAAAAACTATCAGTGTAATATCTCTCATATATAATCTAAGTGTTGTGAGACAAGGGGCCCCAGGATACTGGACATTTTCTCCCTGCTCCGCCTCTAATGTCCTCTGCCATCCTTCAAAGTTGGCTGACCTCTGGCCTTCATT
Source organism: Cynopterus sphinx (assembly GCA_030015415.1). Taxonomy (NCBI): domain Eukaryota; kingdom Metazoa; phylum Chordata; class Mammalia; order Chiroptera; family Pteropodidae; genus Cynopterus; species Cynopterus sphinx. Next base: position 36,371,740 of record CM057380.1, read on the forward strand.
TACCTTATCTGTAAGTGAGACTCTACTCTCTGTAATATCTTCCTTCCAGGCAATTGTGTGCCTGGAATGAGATAATGGATGCACAATGCTTTAAAATGTATAAAGTCTCTTTATCTGTTTAAGGTTTAATTGTCTTTACAAAGAAAGATTTAAAGGGCACTGATAATTTCTTTAAAAATATTTTTTTCCTTTTTTAAATGGCACATATGAAAAATGTGGAGAGTAAGATATATATTAAAAGACCCCCACCAAATCAACTATAAGCCCCTATAGCTAATTCTGGTTAATATTTTGATATGTGATTTTTTAGTATTTTATAAATTTACATTAATTGATCGTAGCTGAGGTACTATTCTATATATATTTTAAAACCTATCCTATTATATTAGTTGGAAGATTTATAGGAAGCACATAGACAGCTATCTTACTGGGCTATCAGCAAGTATCAACTTTAGATAAGTCCCAGGATTTTCCCCAGTAGCACTTGCTAACATGATTTCCATTTGATTTATACACAAAATCAATACATCTTTATAGAGTCAAAATCAACACATCTCTATAGAGTCATTTATGTATAAGCTTAAAGTATAGTAATTTCCCCCTTATCATTTTAAAGGTTTTTAACCTAAACATATAAGTGCAGATTTTCAAGTTGTATCCTCTCCTGGGAGTTGAGAAAATCTTAAATAAGTTTTCAAATAAGAATATCTTAAAGTGGTATTATAATATATGCAAATATTAAAACCCCTCACTACTTTTCACTTCCTTGTTTCCTATTAAGTTATGGATTTGCTCTTGATCTGGTGAAAATAAAACTTTAAATACGCAGGTGGAGTCTCAAGTATCAGGTAGTGTAGGGGTTACAGAAAAAAATCACTACCTGGAAATTTAACTCTTGCAAATTCAGACATTTTTAAAAATATGAATGCTTTTCTGAATTCAAGACACACTGAGAATTTCAAATCATATATGCTCTAAAAAACTCAATTTTTCATGAACACTGATAAGTACGTATTGTCTCCTTTGGGCCATTTAATTTGTATCAGTTACCTCATTTTACTTGGTCATACCAGCATGCTCACGGCTATGTAAATTGTTTTACATGCATGGTGCCTTCTTTCTTAATCATGAATAAATGTAAAATGGCAAGACATTTCTTTTGAGCAATTACTCTTCTCTTTTTAAACCCATTCTATCTTGAGACAAAACAAATGAAATGAAGGCCATCTGCAATTACAAGTATGATAAGATTTTATCTTCTCACACCTTCAAGGTTTTTGCCCCTTCTTCTGGGTCCTGTCCTCCCTTCCTCCTCCCCACTCTAGTTTCTCTGTATGACAGGTTTTAGCAAGGAAAATAATCTCCCAAGGATATTTAGAGGGTGAGAAAATGTTAGGATGGATCTGAATCTTTTTATTAATAGTGAGTTGCATAACAAATACCATGGGATTGGTAGGTTTTAAGGCATCTGTTAAATATTAACAGTACTTGTACTTTCTGGGGTATTGTGGAAGCGCCTGGATACCATTCAGCCAATCACAAAGAAACAGGTTGCCATGGAAGCAATATCATGGATTCATTTCATCTCAATGAAATCCACACAGCAAGACAGATCTATAAAAATAACCCATGTAAAATTGAAGCAAAATATTTCTGGGTGTTTATTCTATGCTGGTGTGTGTGTGTGTGTGTGTGTGTGTGTGTGTGTGTGTGTGTGTGTGTGTGTCCATTTTCCATTTTGAAAATAATCTAAAAATATCCCAGCACTCAGGAGAGCTTCCAAAGCTGGAGTTCTTACCCTGCCTGACTGTTTGTTGTTCTTCTTTGGTGCATGCTCACCTGTGTATCTGAAGAGCTCACCCTTTCCTGTTTACATTCTCGAACACAACATTTTAGAACAAATTTTAGAATTAAAAACAGAATGTTCTGAATGTTTGGCAAGCATGAGCTATTTTAAAGGTAGGGTCCCCAGCTCTCAGGCCATGGACTGATACCAATCCCGTGGCCCGTTAGGAACCGCGCAGCAGGAGGTAAGTGGCGAGCCAGTGAAGCTTCATCTGTATTTGCAGCCGCTTCCCAGCGCTAGCATCACTGCCTCAGCTCCACCTCAGATCATCAGGCACTAGATTCTCATAGGAGGACTGGTCCCTGGTGCCAAAAAATTTGGGAACCGCTGTTTTAAAGGATGTTTACACACCAATCATAAAGAAACATAATTAATGATTTTTGATTCTTCTCTATGAAGGGCTTTAATAACTCTCTAAGTTAGGTACTACCATTACCTTTTTTATATAGGTGAAAAAGAAAGCTCAGAGAGGTCAAGTGACGTCTTCAAGTTTGCACAGCTAATAAGTGGCAGAACCTGGTTTCCAGTAGATTTATCTGATGGTAGATGTTACAATCCAGAATTTTTATTTTCATGGAGAACAGCAATATTATTTAACTGTCAGTGGAGTCAAAACATATCAAGTAACTGTCTCCATTCATACATGTCAGAAACACATATGAATATACGTACACACACCAAATCCCATGTCACTGCTTTCACGACAGACCTTGTGGTCACAGCTCTAACACAGCAATTGCTCTGTGGCAGTGACTCTGTGTTTGCCTGTGTCTTTGCAGCTGGGCTCTGAGCCCTGGTGATCATGGAAGGGTTTGGGCTGACATGGATATTTCTTGATGCCTCTGCTTGATACAACTGCTACATCATATATACATAGTTGATTTAGAATATACATGAGTTTGACAAGCAAAAGAGTTTTTTTACATAGACCTTTGGCAAAAGCAAAATTGACAGGGCTAGGAGGATGTCGTTTGGGTAAATGAGAAATTTTTGCCACTGTATCCTAGAACCAAAAATTACGTTTGGTATACTTGGATAAATGACAGAAATAAATATCTTGAAGCATTTTAGAAGCGTTATTCTTCAATGTTTAATACATTAATTTGAAAACTTGCTTATCTAATATTTATTAAGACAGGTCCCCTGAATTTAAAAATGCTCTAAGCACTTTTGAAGTAACAAAAGTGCATACAAATAATAGAGTAGCCTTTGACAGTTTTTTTTTTTCCTATTACTCTCAATTCTTGAACTTGCTTGGCTGACACACTAACACTTGTTGGTTAACATTGAGGAATAAGGTGCTTTCAATGTTTAGATTTTTAAAGTTACATTTTATGTATCAAAGCTTTCTGAAAACCATTTTTAATGAATAATTATCTAGAATGCATTATTCACCTCCTTGTCTTAATAAACAGAGTCTATCAGATACAACCTAACCTTTTCTTTATGACTCAGCATCATCACACTGACAATTATTTGTAAACTGTGGGGTTGCAGAGTGATTTCCTTAGGTGTCAGAGCTCATAAAGGACTGTGCCTATCAGCTTGGTTTCTCCAGGTCTGCTTCACAGATATGATCTATTGTATGTCTAATTCCTCCTCCTGTTTGCTAAGGCTGATCCATAGGTTTCGTGAGGTACCAGATAAGTAAGCACGTTTAATCAGCTAGTTAAGATGAACACCTGAATATGTTGATTAGCTCTGGCCTGTAGGCTCCAGACTGACCTCATTTATCTTCCTCTGTGAAATGCCTGAGTTTGGTTTAAGAATGTCCCTTATCAGGGCTAGTGCCTTTGTGTTGTTATTGTTATTCAGTTCAGGAGGGAAAATCTATTTGGTTGAGTTTCTATAGACTTGTCTGCTGAATATGTGAGACTATTACAATCTGCAAAAAAAACTCTAACCTACTTTGTTATTTTGAAGAGAAGACATGTAAAAGGCAGCTTCCTTTGGGAATATTTCTAGGAGTAGTGAGTTTACATATATATATGAATGTATGTATATATGTATATATGTGGATATATGGATATATATTTATGTAAATTCATTTATATTCCATATCGTTTCTGGAAAGATATAAAGTAATGATAGTAACAACAGAAAAGGAAAAGTGGGCAAAATTCGTGGACCAACATAGTCATCAACATTTCTTTTTTAATAACTCAGAAACCTAGTACTTTATAGCGCTTTGTGGACATAACCACCTTCAAACCGATCCTGGGACTGTGGCAGGGTGTGTCTCGTTTGGCCATGAGCAACCATGAAGTCTGCTGTGGCTTCATCAGTTACAATCTTGGGGAAATTCAATTTTGCTCTTTACAAGAAGTCAATTTTTTTTTTCAAAGGAGTGTATAAGGGACACAACAGACTACTCTATTGTGTTTTCAACTATTAATTTATAAGAAACATTGGCGATAACCAGAAATAAAGGAATCTCTAAAAGGAAATGACTCAGCCATCCTTTTGAAAAAAATATCAACCAGTTGCAACTGTTATCTTTCTGACTGGCCTGGGGCCGAGGTTTTGCAATGAGAGGTCTTTCAGTGTTGATTCAACCAGGACAGTTGCTTTTTAAAAAGGATTTGATCCTCAGTTCTCCAGATCAGACAAAAACATTGGCTGTCTCTCCTGGTGTGATTTAAAGGGCAGCAAAAGTTCAGCTTGCCCCAGGATCTCCTCCCCAGTGGCCTTACTTCACTTGAAAATTTTTATGATTAAAGACACTCCGTTGGGTAAAGGCCTTGTCTCCACAAGGCCCTGATAAACAAAGCTATATTTTACCTGGATTTACCATTAATGACCTCTCGGAACACATGAGCAGATTAACAAATTAGGAAGCTCTCACCAGCCAAGAGCAGAATGCTGGTGACCGAGAAACAAGACAGGGACATTTAGTATGGGAAAGTCTGAAGCAAGATGTGTTGTCCCAGGAAGACTGGGGGAATAAGGGGTAGATGAGTGGGAAAAATAGAAAGCCATTGGACACATGGAGGCACATTTGCTGTTTACAGGAGATGACAAAAGGGGACGTGAAGTCTACTTCACAGTTTTGCTCAAGGTTGCTACAACTTTTTGGAGTAATATAGATAAGCTATGAAGAAAGAAATCAGATCATTTATTGCTATTAACATTTTCCAATTTGGTTGAACAAAATTTAAAAGTAGTAACTTCCTTGGCTTCCTGACTCAAAATGATACCTCATCAGCTAAATTCTTTTGACCTCTGCTTGGTGACTCATTTTTGCTCCTTACTCTGAGACTATGTATAGGTTTCCAAATAAAAGCATTTAAAGACACTTAATCTTGAATACCCCTCATTTGTCTTGCTCCAATCTTGTGCCCTAATTCTAGATTTTTTCCTTTGTTATTGAGGCCAAGTGCTCACTTTGCATCTAAGGTATAATAACTAAATCTCAGCTGCATTTATTGATTTGTTCACCAAATATTTATTGAATGCTTGCTAGGTATCAGAGATCGTGCTAGGCACTCGGAATGCAAAGACAAGTTAAACATGACCCTGATCTTCGGAAGTTCTCTTTCGTGCCAGAGAATGTGACTTGATACCCCTGATAGTGGGGTGAGGAGGTGTGCCAAGGGTCCCCCCTCCACAACTGGGGCCTGGCCTTTTCTTAGGAAGCTCCTATCTTCTCCACTCTCATCTCTTCCCCTGAGCATGGAGAGATGCTCCAGAACCTTACTTTTTGACTAGAACTGAAATCTCACACAATAAGGGTTTGTACTTAAAACATTTTTGAAAGAAAAATTAAGAATATTTGGAAACTCTCCAGAAAGGCTTTGACATATTTTTTAAGTGTTCCAAGGGTTGTACATTTTCCCTCATCCTCACAGGGAAAGGAGATGGGATGCAATTTAAAAGAAGAAACAGCCATTTTAAGAAGATGTTTGTATCTTTGAAACTCTGGCTGTTAAAGGAAGTTCTTTGGCAGATTGCTCTGTGCTTTTTTCCTGGCAATTGATTCCTGTGAAACAATTTTTGACAATGTAAGCTTCTGGAGACATGAGCTTTGACTTACGCAGTTTAAATCCAAAGGTTAATCATTTAGGAAAGTTTTTTAAAATGTATGCTGGAGGTATTGTTATTTCACTGAGGTAGTCAGCAGAGTTCCTCTACCTTTTTATTTGTGATCCATGATGTTTTCTAGTGGATTTTGTACAATTAAGAAAATGGTCCTTGAGAACCAATCTTTCTGCATCTAACTCACAGTGAACTACTTTTTCACTTTGTTCTAGAAGGTTTCTATTCCTGCTTTTCTCTATTCCTTCCTTCCTTCCTTCCTTCCTTCCTTCCTTCCTTCCTTCCTTCCATCTATCCATCCATCCATCCATCCATCCATTTATCTATCCATCCATCCATCTATCCATCCATCCATCCATCCATCCATCCATCCATCCATCCATCCATTAGGTTTCTAGTCAGACATGAGTGACAAGGGGAACAAAGGAATAAAGACCCAGCCCAGAGACTGCCCAAAGAACATCCCAGTGGTAGTAAAATTCTGGGTCCACACATGTGCACTAGACAAAGTTATAGCAGCCAGATGTCAATCAAAACGACCTCACTTGCCAATCACCTAGGAATGCCTTTGGAACCACCCATCATGGCCCAAATATAAGGCAGACATTCCTGCTTCTGGGTCCTTTTTGCCCTTGTGGGCTCTCCTCCCTTTTGCCCTTTTGAATTCTCTCTCTGTTTGGTGGCCTTTTGTGACCTTTTTGCCCTTTTGTAGCCATTTTGGCCCCTTTGGGTTGGTTATAGCACTGAGACCACAGGCCTTCCTGGGGTATTCTTTGTCTTTCTAAAACATATTTTTAATAAAACTATTACATCTCAGTGACCTGTGATTCTTTACTGCTTGATCTACACATCTTGCCATTGTTATTCTTCTCCCTACCCTCCACCATTGGGGTGACATGGAACTCCAATTGGTCTCAATGGTGACACTTCCTTCCTTTCTTCCCTCCTTCCTTCTATCCTTCTAACATTCCTTCCTTGTAGTAAGTTTCAACCAACAGTATTTGAATGTCTGTGAATGAAATGGCTACTTTTTCACCAGAGATCACTGCCTTCTTTTCACAAAGTAGAACAGTTGTCAGAAGCTGGCTGCCCAGCTAAGGATAGCATTTAGTCTGTGTGGCTTCTTCCACTTAAGTAAGAGTGGAAGAGCTAAGGTCACTTTTGGGCCCAGGTGGTTAAGAAGTAGGAGGCCTGTCATGCCTTCTGCTCCTGTCTATAGAGGATCCAGCACAGGACACAATAGTCATGCGGATGGAGCCCCTAGATGAAAGAAGCTGGTCCAAGAAGCACCATCTAGAGGATAGCCACCGCTGATTTACTAACACATATTGATAAGAGTGAGAAACAAACTTTAGGGTGTCATGCAACTACGAGTTGGGAGTTTGTCTCTTATTGCTATTAGTATTATTCATCTAATTCTGCCTACTTGGTACATCACAGACTATGGCACTTTAGGTGACAAAGATGAATCAGAAACATCCACAGGTTTGATGGAAAAAAATGCAAACAGATTTGAAGAAATGAATACAAACAATTATAACAAAAGGCAGATTCTAATCACTTAGAAGTTTAATAAGACTTTGAGTGGCAAGTGACAGGCATCCAATTTGAATCAGTTTATGAAAGGGGGAATTTGTAATCAGAATGCTCATATAATTTATAAAAAGATAGAAAAGACCAAGCAAGGATGTAGCTGATTCCTGAAAGAAACTGGGACCCTGGCTGGTCAACCTGCTAGGATTCACTCCTTATCAACTGATAAAGGGAAAGGGTCATGAAGGAAGTGAGCTCCTGTGGGTACCACAGGGTTAGTAAGAGGGCTAGGTGGAATGATACTCAGAAGAAAGGCTCTTTTATTCTCAGAAAAAAGGAAAAGGTATTTAGTAGACAAAATAATTGGTTTCCTTTACAGATGTAGTTATTTGCCAATTCACCTTCCTTTTTTTTTTCTTTCTGGTTTTGTTTAGTATATTTTGCATTGTTCACATTTCCTGTTTTTAGGTCTCACTTCTGAGCTCAAATTAGATCTTTTCTTTTTGTTTCTCTGCCTTTCTCCACACCAACAATGCTTTGCATATAATAGGAGCTTAACAAATATATTTTTTATTGACAAAGAATGTAATTAGAGCAATTTGATGGACTCAAAATTTCTTTGAATTGTCTTAAACCCAGAAACTCTCTTTCTGTCACTCCCTCTTGCTCTTCTACATGAAACTTCAACTTCAGCCAGCCCACAGTTTATGAATATGTCTCATAAGCAACTACCTCTGATATTTCCCTGGTATTCTCTCTTGCTTCTCTTGGGAGCTTGGCATCTTTCCAGCCAGAACAAAGTCTACCACCTATGGCTTATTAGGCCCGGGGCAAACCCCACTTCTGCTGGGAAGCCTTCCCAGCCTGCCATATGCACAGTGACTTTGCATCCTTTAAACTCATATCACCCTGAACCACCTACCTATTGACAAGTAAACATTTTGCTGCAATGTCATTGTATAGTTTTACACTGTCACATTATTAACAACTAAAAAAGTCATATTATTTCAATTTTAATTTCTTCTCTAACTAAATTGTAAACTCTTTGAAGAACACTAACAATCCATTATATTCTCCTTAGTGGCTGAAGAGCTTGAATGGTAGATTCCTAATAAGACTTTGCTCATAGATGAAATTAATTTTTGTTTTCAGTTTCAACAGTTATCCCATATATAGGATAGCTAAGAATCCTCAAACATTCACATTAAAACAGTGCTTTCTTAAATGAATACTTCTTCCTTTATTCCTTTTGTTTTTAAATAAAAGGGATCTGCCAAATGGTTGAGTGAAATGTATCAGAACTTAGTGTTTTGTTTTGTTTTTTGTTTATTTTAAAGCTACAACCTTAGGGATAATGAAACCTGTGGCACAAAGAGAAACCAGAGTCTGGCTGCTTATTGACTGTGAAGCAGAGAAGCAGATTCTATCGAACGTAACTGGTAATCATTAATCCAATTGCTTTTCCTGTACGGCCCTGCATAGTGGCGGATGTTACACGTGGTAATGTGAATGTGATATGTATGAAAAGCAGGATGTGTGAAAGGAAGTGAGAAAAAGCTGGGCTGGGGAAGATGAAAAGTACTACAGTTTCTTACAGGATGCAGTGTGTGAAGATTAGAAAGTACCTAGACTCTGAACAGGGGGGCTTTAAATATTTGAACACAATTTCACCTCTCTCTTTCCTTATCCTCTTCTGTACCACACACCACCTGCTTCCAGAATTCTGCTCTATATCTTGTGCCTTCTGGAATCTCCCTGCTGCCCTCATTGGCTTTTAAAAATCATGCTTGTCCCCAATTTGCAAATGACACGGAGGGTAAAGATTGTTTCTTATTTTGTGGCTTACAAAATTCTGAAAAGACTCCTTTTGGCATTGAAGACATTTCTTTCCTCAACTTCCTCTTTTCAAAGACCATTTTCATTAATGTTTGAGGAATTTATAGAATAATGAAAGCCTAAAAAAGTAATAGCTTTAGGGTAGATCTTTTTCAGGCCTCTGTTTTATAAATTAAAAAAAAAAAGTCTTATGTTCACATAGTAAAAGAGAGAAAAAAAGAGAGAAAGCAGAATTCAACTCCAATGACCATAACTTTATAACTAAAGTGCTCATATTACGTTTTGAATTTTTATTTAAAATTAGTAAGATAAATCCAACAGATAAAATAGTGCTCTGGATACGTGTGTGGTAGACTGTATTTTAATTTATTCTCCATATTTTGAGGACCAAGAGTTCAGTAGACTCCATATGGATGTGATTGCTAGTACATTAATGACTGACAGGCCCAGATCAGAGGAGGAATAGCCAAAGCATTCTCTCTGTTTTTTGTTTTGTTTTGTTTTGTTGAAAACAAACCCATTAACTTATTTAAAAACTTTTTGTTTCTATATTTTCTTCTAAGATATTAAAATGATTAAATGTTAGGAAAAATGCTCTGTATTCTTCTTCTCCAAATCCCTAGGAGAGGACTAGATTGTTAATTGCTTAGACTTGATGCTGCTAGGCTAATAGCTACCACATGTTTTCCCTGTCTAGAAACAACTGCTAACATTCACTGGATTCTTGTCATGAACCAGGTTCTTTGCTTATGTCACTACAGTTATTCCAATGAGTGAAGTGCGGCTTATTATTCCCACTTTATTGGTGCTAAAACTGAGGCCCAGAGGACTTACCTAGATTATAGTTGGGGAGGTTAAGATTTGAATCTAGAAAGTCTGACTTTAAGACTACCCACTATGATGCTGGACTGACTCCTGAGGCAAAGCTCCATTGGGGTCAGGGGTATATCACTTCTTACAGTTCTCGCTTCTAACCCAGGAGCACACTGAATAGAACACAGGTGCTCAGGTGGGAACTCTGTCCTTTTGAATGACATGAGATGAAAATAAGAATATAATCGGGTGTATAGATGGTTGCCTCCTTTGAGGGACAGAAGAGGCATAGAATTAGAGTACTGACTTTCTTTGGCAATTCTTTCTATGACCACTAGTGCTCAGGGAGTCACCATGGAGACTTGGGTCCAGTGCTAGTTTCTTTTGCTATTTAGATCAGGATAAGAACAAGAGAGTAACCCTTATAAATGGTAACTATGGGTTTCTGCTTTACAAATATTTCCCTATTTGATGCCTTTTACCTCCCTGCCAAATGAATAAAGATGATAAATGCTTGAATTTTTAAGTGAGTCAAGTATTCTGTCCTGCTTTTCCTCACAATCCCAAAAGGCCAATATTTTGGCATTCAAACTATTACCTAAGGGAGTCAGAAAAGCCATACAAAAATCCCTGTGACCTTGTAGGTCTTGATTTGTGGTTCGGAAAATACATGATTAGTGTTGAGAAACCACCTTTGCACAGGCTTCTCGAGAATGGACCTTTTAGTCTGAGTTATACCAACACACATTTCATGGCAGTTTTAGATCCAGAATACTCCTGGTCAGTTCCCTCTGCATGGTGAGCAGGTTGTAGACAATTGGCAACTCTCTCTAGGGAGTAGGCACTTTATTTGTAGGCAGTAGAAACTCAAAATAGAACGAAGAAAAAGTCTCAGTGGTTCCATTTTCTCCTTCTTGTTGTTAATAATAAATAAGGCCCAGCTTTCCATTCAAAGCAGCCTTCCAGATCATATGCTCCTGTGCTCAGTAAGTGGACCAGGCTCTTCCTCAGTGCCACTGCCTCCTTTTTTAGACTTTCTTAATTAGCTTATTTCAGTGTAATGAGGGCATTTGTGACTTTCAGCTGAGATCAGCCAACATCTCTGCTTTCACTCAGCCCAGAGAAATGCAGGGGCAGGTGGGGGTGGGATTTGAAGGCAGTGTCAGCCCCACTCAGCCTGGCCCACCAGGGCCCATGGGAGGGGGCATGAGTGCAGCATCCTGGTTCTCCTTTCTTCCCTTCAAGGTCTAAGAGCAGTTCAATGGGAAGTCAGGCAGGAGGGGTGTTTCCTGTGTTCTGGGCACTTATCCCCAGCCCTTTGAAAATGTGCCTTTCTTTAATTCTCATAAGTATCCAATGAGGTAGGGACTGCTATTATCCCCATTTGTATGTGAAAGATTCAGTGACTTGCCCCAGGTCACAGCTGGAAAGTGGCAGAGCTGAGAACTGAACGGGGTTGGTCTAAGAGAGAGATGATATAGACCTCCCTCCTTTGTTTTTCAAGTCCTAAGGGAACAAAAAGCTGTGTCCTACCCACTGGGCTGTGGCACCATCATGTCATTTCAAAGGGTAATGTGACGTAGGCCAGGAAAACAAAAAATTGAGGGTACCCCCTTTAGGTCACTCTGTGTCATGAATTGTAGTGGTATACTTCCCACTCCCAAAGACTCTAACAGTATAGGAGGTCACCTCCTGGCTGCTCTGGGCCAGGCCACAGCTTCCAGCAGATAACTGGAACCAGGCTGTCCCTGAAAATAGAGTACATGAGCAGAGAGGCAGCTGGTTCCTTTCTTAGCCAAGTGGGCACCGTGCCAATTCCTCCTGGAAGAACTCTGCCCGTATTCCTTTCTCCTTGACCCAGAGGGAGAGGGAAGCTGGGTCTTTAGGTAATTCTTCATTGCTTTTGAACATAAAATCTTGTTCTAAAGAGATTAGAACTTAAGGGTTTATTCTAGGGTGTTTCTAATGAACTCTGAAAGGTCAGCCTGTTCTTTTTAGAATAAAAGTTTTGTTTCTTATCATATGCATGGTCCCACTGGCTGTGTGTGTGTGTGTGTGTGAGTGTGTGTGTGTGTGTGTGTGAAGCTGCAAGAAGAAAGCAGGCACCTCATTGGAGTGGGGTATGTCTATTGTCTAGGGACAAAGACTATTTGGTATGGAATGCTAAAAACCAAATGACTCCTGTTCTGAATTCGAGTTCATTTTTTCGTAGTGGACAGCCACTTCTACCTATCAGGTGGGACTGAAGTAAGCACAGCATTTGCATTTCCCCAAGTATTCTGAGAGCAATGTCTCTGTCTGTAGGAGAGCCTCTCTTTTGCAAGGTTTGCTTCCTCAGCCCAAGGACAAGCCACAGGGTTTCTGCAGGCCTAGCTGAATGACACGATTGTTTAAAAATTGCATCCTACTTTGGGGAAACGAGAGCAACTGCTCTCTCAGCTCTGTAAAACTTTAATGTTCTTTTTAGCCACCCTGCTTCCCTTCATCACAGCAGAGCCAAATGCAACCCTTAGATCCAGGGTCATGGCAAAGCCTTACCTAGACAGTTCCTCTCCCATGGCAGTCATGATCTGGGGGCCTGGGGACAGATGCATATTCATACATATAGTTGTGTGTATAAATGCAACATAATGGATCTTGAGATAATCATACTAAGCAAAATAAATCAGACAGAAAAAGTTGAAAACCATATTTCACTTGTATGTGGGATATAAAACTGGAAGGAACAAAAAAACATGACAAACAAACAGAAACCCATGAACAGGAATTGTGGATTAGTGGTTACCAGAGGGAAGGGAGGGAGGTAGATAGGAGTAAAAGGGGTCAAATATTTGGGTGGTGAACACAATGCAATATATGACATATTGTTGAATTGTACACTTGAAACATTTGATTTTATTGATTAATGTCACCCAATAATTAAAAAATGTACATGCATACACACTATATACATACATACATATGTGTGTGTGTGTGTATATATATATATTATACATCTGAAAGAACTAGGTTCTATATTTATACAAATAGTACCAAGATGGGTCACAGATATTTTCCTGTATAAATGGGTTATAAGAATAAAAACTGCTTAATGACAATAATAAAAGAAAAATTGAGAATGATGTTTTGGTACAGAGTCATTGTCCCCAGATTACATTGACCGTCACTACCTTCCTGGCTGGTCTCTCTGATTAGAATTCTTGGCGTACACTTGAATTCATGTCTGTGTTTTGGATGCTTTATTAACTGTGTATGGCTGACACTTAATTACTAAAATTTGATAAACATTAACAGATTCCATGCTTCCTCTCCTCTCTCCTTATCTGTAGACTTTATCCCACAATACTCCTCTCTGCTCTACCCACCTTGGCCTCAGAGACAAGAACATTTATTGCTTTGTTTTATGGTTGTCCTGAAAATAGACATCAGCTCCTGCATAGTGTGCTATACAGAATTTTAATGAGCACGAAGCGAGAAGCTTAGTCTGATATGAGTGGAGTGACGTCAACCTATCCAGGAAACACTGAATTGATTTTAAAATTGCTTTGAGGGTGAATAAATGGGTGAGGCTGTGCATTACCACGAGACTGCTCTACACCCACTCACACCTTCCTGTTTGTTTATCTCAACATCAGAAGTATCAAAAAACACCTGAATAGATGCCTTTTAAAATATAGGTCAAAGATTTGAGGAATGTTGATTTTTTAAGCCTAAATTTTATAAATTGCCATTATGCTAGATTTAAAATTGTCAGACATTTTTAGCTGTCATTTTGAGGATTTTCTTTCTAATTCTAGGATTTGGTTCATTTACTAAAATGGGATTTGCTCTTTTGCATCATCTCTTCTGCTCCTCCCTCCTCCCAGCTTCCTCCTACATGTTTCTTGAAGCACATTTTAGTGCTTCAGCCTAAAGGGCATCATACAGTGTTTTCTTCATTTCTCATTCTGTTTTATGAAATGAAAAAACCTAGCTTTCAATGTGTGAAAAGCTGGCATTGTGAGCTATTTGTAATAACAGGCAACATTCAGCAAGATGCTATCTAATATCAAAGCAGAGAAACTCTCTCCCTACAAAAAAAAAAATAACAATGAAAACCCACCCTGATGTATGGCCAAATGAACGACAAACAGCCCCCTCCCTCCACTCTCTAGAATATGATTGTTTTTAAATGATTACTTTCACAACCACTTGATTTTCTCTTTGCAACCTTCTTTTCAGTTTGCTGGTCTAGCTAGTGATTAATGAGTTAATTAGTAGAGATTGCTAAAGTTCTTTGAAGAATAAACATACTACTTACTTCAAGGCTGTATTATGTAACATTAGGAAGATCAATTAGTTCTCCAGACTTCTTAAAAACAACAACAACCCTTTTAAATTCGATGACTTCAGAAATGTTAACCTATTTAGTAACTGCCTTTAGTAACCTAAGGTTTTTATTTTTTATTTTTTAGTTGATTCCATGGACACTTTTCTGTTGGAGAAAATTGCCAGAAAATATTCTCTAACAGAAAACATTGCTTTTATTTACCCTCAAAGAGCTTATAGTACACATATTTCAAAACATAATTCATAAGGCTGAATTTGATGTGTCCAGTGAGTGGTATATACACCTTAGTGTCCTAAAAATACAGAGAAAGATCTCATCGTGGTGTCCTGGCTCTCATAGGAGCCCAGTAGAGGAGGTCGAACTTTGAGTTGGTCTTTGAAGGATTTATCATTTTTGTGGAGGTGGAATTTATTCTAGGTTGAAGGAAAGCAGCCCAACTCCAATGTGGGCTTTTTCTGAGAGTTTGTGCATAGACAGGACTGACCTGAATGCTGGCTTCATTCACGGTTAGGCTAGGTTAGAAAAGAACACCAAAGTAAAAACACCTGAGACCACCAGGTCAAATAAAATTGTGTTTTTATAAAGAATAGAATATTCCATAATACCTAGAATTTTCAAGCAAAGGAATGATTAAATCCTTTGTTTTATCACTTTGAAAATTATGGAAGAGTAATCTTGTTTGTGAAGTGATTAACCAACCCAGAATGCAGAAATTCTACCATGATGGAACAAAAAAGAAATTAGAACTGAAACTGAGCCTAGTGTAGAAGCAGTATATTTTTACTCCTTCTTTTCCAATAATTACAATGTTGGGGGGAACCTAAATTTGTCAAAATTCTTTTCATGTAATAGTGTTCGATATATGATGGATGGATATATGAATAAATAACCATTTGGTTGATGAACCAATAAAACGAACAAGAGCCATCATGTAAAGTCTGGAAGGGAATTGCCTTTATATAACTCACTTTCTGCTTCATTAAAGATTAATTCATTTTTATCTACATATGACATGTGGCTGGAAGAGGAAACCAGTCCTTTTTTGTTCTACATTTTAAAGACAAATGAAGAACACAGACAGCAAGCAAATGAAAGCAAACAGAAAACCAAACAAGACAAAACGAAAGCCTGACACATTCCACATGTCAACAAACTAAAAATAATATATTGTTGATTGGTTGTCCCTTGGGAAAAAGTAGCTTAAACCACCTCTTGAAAAAAAGATGCTTAAATGTTTCCAGGTGGCTTTTACTCTGTCAGAACTCATTATGTGAATGGGGACACATATTTACAGGCTGCTAATACCCAGCTGATAAGAAGCCATATCTGAATTATTTCTAAGTGTCTTGGGAGCCCAGAGGTAGCTAAAAGCATCTCTGCCTAGATGTCACTCTCAATCAATTGCAGCTGTTACCTGAGTTGCTGTTTACCCATAATAAGGGACTAGGACTTGAACCAGAATTAAGTTTCAATTTCCTTGCACATGAAATTCAGCAAAAACAGTAGAAAACTAGATAGAGATAGTAATGTGATGATTTACCATTTAAAAACATAAGGTAATATGGTAAAAAGTTTTGGATCAATTACTCAAAGGCCAAAATTGATTTCTAATCCTGATTAATCTTTTGGTAATGTTTTTGCAAATATGGACCTTTCTTTAATGAGGATTTCATTTTTGGTGTAATTACTAAAATGAGAATTCATATAGTGTTGCCATCTGTAAGCTGTTTAGTAAACTAAGGGGACATGAACTAAGTCCTAGTTTTTTTTCTTAATATTAAATATCAGCCATTTTTGTTATTCAGATTCCTTCTGGGGAACTAAACCCCTGGGGTTGCCATTGGGAGCTGGATGCACTTAAACCATGTAACCTCTCTGTTTTTCAGGTTCCATCTAGTTTATAAAATAAAAGCCTGGACTAGATGGTCTCTAAGGCCTGTTCTCATTTCTACTGTTATTTATTATTCAATGAATTCAATTTGGTTTCTGTCCAAACTGGCGAGGATATCTAAAATTCCTCCCTGAAGAACAGCAGTGCTTTTGCCTCAGTTTATCCGCTGTAGAACTGAGTCGGCTTCAGGGTGACAAAGGCAGTTTACAGACACTCTATGTGACCCTTCTTTTGCAGCCATTTGTCTCATTTGATTAGAATGGTGATTCCCTAATGCAGTCCCGGGACCAGCACCATCAGCATCGCTTGGGAATTATTAGAAATGCAGATTCTCAGGCCCTGCTCCAGATCTACCCAGTCAGAACTGTGGAGGGAAACTCAGCTTTGCAAGTTCGAACAAGCCCTCTTTGTGCTGCTGATGCATGTTAAAGTTTGAAGACACTGCTCATGAGGTTAATGTTGCAAGTTTAAACTCTAAAGTGGCCACTGATTTAATTCTGTTTCCTGACCCTGACCCAATATTTGACCTCCATCATGAGAGAGATTGGGATACACCGGCTCAGTCAACTCTACTGAAGCTCATAGATCTTGATTTGGATTGAAAGTGTTTTTTAATAAGCCTTCAAAGGCATCCATTACACTGATCCCCATCTCTAAACAAATAAAATCTTTTCTTTCATGACTCCTAAGTGACACCCTAGCTTTGGTTAGATCTGTTTCCTTACCACACACTTCACCCATCCGTGTACCTTCCCATCTCTGTATCTTGGCTTATAACTATTTTCTCTACTGCCTGGAGCAAATTTTAGCTTTTCTCCCTAACAATTCAAATCCATCAAATCTTGCAGATAATTATTACCTCTAAAAAGTCTTTCCCAAGAGCACTCCTTCCATTTAAAAAAATTCTGTCTCTTGAATACCTTTAAACCGTGTCACCTGGAACAGCATTTCTCAAATGGAGTTATATTACCTAACACCTACGAGAGGTTTTTAAAAATACAGATCCCTGCACGCCACACCCACTGATCTACGGAATCACAGTTTCTTGAGCACAGGATCTGTGCTTTTAACCATGTTCTTAGGAGAGCCACATGCAATGAGATGAGGTATTTAGAAATCGCTGAGCTAGAACTGGGAGAGGCAAACTTATTCCATAAAGGGCCACATGGGAAGTATTTGGGGCTGGTGGGTCGTATGATCTCTCCCACAACTACTGAATCAAGCTTCAATTTCAACTCAGCTATTTCAGTGCAAAAGCAGCCATAGATAATATCTGAACAAATGGGTATACTTGTGTTCCACTGAAGCTCTATTTACAAAAGTAGGGGCCATGGGTTGTGTAGTTTTCTGACCTCTGAGCTAGATTATTATTTAATTTGATAAAAATGAACTACAATATCTAAAAGGTTACTCTGCACATAGTAGATACTTTGGACTGAACTAATAAATAAAAGAACCCCAAATAGTGTAGTTGGTAGAACATTTTAAATTTGAAGTAGATAATTAGCACAAAGTAATACTACTAGCTGATCTTGGCTGCAATTGTGCTGACACATGGAAACTCTTGGTGGTCAGGGGAGAGGGATAATGGGAAGCATGGAGTATGCATCTGAATTCTAATTAAGTCAGCTCATTTCTTGGTTTTTCATCTACAAATTATATTGTGCATAATCGACTACCAGACAAAGGGTTGGTTGAGGAGTAATTTGTTTAATGTCTTAAGAATGCTACATAGCTGCTGTGTTATTGCAGAAAGAGGTTTCTAAGGAAGAACCAAGAATAAGCAGCACTAACCCTGTGCTTTCTGATCCCTGAGCAAAACCTTAAGTTAAATGTCTCTTGGAAAATGGCAATTTGCCCCCAACTCAAATGTCACTCCGTTCTCCCATTTTACTCAGGAAAACCTCAAATACATTGTGTGGGTGATATTGAAAGACGTCAGGATCAAAGTGTGCTTAAACTTGCTAAGAGGAAGCAGATGTTCTCCTTAGCTGGGCAAAAGATTCTCAGAGTTTCCAGGGAAATATAAACTTCTTGAAGGCCACATGGGATCATGATTTAAAATGTCCTGCTTTTGTTTATGCCTCCCATATGCAAAACCATGGTGAAATGTGTTGTTCTGGGAGGGACGGAGGAAAATTAATGAGCTAGAGACAATAAGGAGCTCTATACGTGGGAAAAAAATGTAATGGATGTTATTCTTAAAAAAAAAAAAAAAAAAACTAAGACAAGATTAGAATTGTCAATCTCTTCAATTCTGATTTTTATATGTATCTTCAAACATCTGACTCTGAATTACCCTGGTGGTTGGCTGGATTAACACTTAGTTTTCTTTAAGACTCTCTGCTCTCATGCTTTTCCTAGCAAGTTAAGAGTTTTTTCTTATTCCTATAGATTATATCTTTTTTACTACACCTGGAAACCAAGGAATCGTTGCAATGAAAAAAATAGTTGGTGGCTTTTCAACTTGAATAAAATCAAGTGTGAAACTAATGCTTTGAAGAGTGATCTGAATGCAGACAATTATAATTTTCAGCTAGAAAAAATATATTTATACAGAGACTTGTATTTCTCCCTGATCACAGTGACATCAAATAGTTGACCCTGCAGAGAAATGCTAAAGAAATATAATATTTTGAGTATATTTTTTTTTTCTGAAATTGAAAATTGATAAGAAGTTGAGTCCAAAGAGATTAGGAGTCCTGCAAGGTTCAAGACCAGCCTAAAGCTGCAAAGTGAAGTGGGGAAACAACTGGAATATTCGTGGTTTCTGAATGACTGTAGAATGATTTATATGATAAGGCCTCATCTAGAGTAAACTTACCTTTTCTGTTTACTCTTTCTAGATAAATCAAGGATGGATTAATTGGCTAAACTTGAAATACAAGTAGAATGACTGTGGCTATTTAAGCGCACAATGAATGAATTTTTTTTATATACATTTTGTTGAAGCTTATTAGTTTTGGAATAGATCCTGGTGCCATCATTGAAATCTCAGGCAGACATAAAGAGGTCTTGAGAAAGAGTATAGAACTTCTTTGAAAAGCAATAGAGTATTCATTCATCTGAGGGGTTCTAAGGAAGGCTGGCTGGGCTTCATATTGCAAGGGGGAGAAAAGAAAGTGTATTTAGAAGATTCAGAATATCTATTATATCTAAGTAATGCTAAGACATCTTAGACTATAAGCTGCTTATCCTAAAATCCATGCCATATTCTCATGTTTCAGACCTGGCACAGGGAGAAAGTGCATAATAAAGATGTTTGCATGGACAAACCCCTGCCTGCAATTAGGCGTGGAGCAAAATTAAAGGTTCATCTTTGAAATGGTAGTGATGATTACTGGCTTACCTTTACATCTCACCCCAGGAAACTGAACGAATTATTCTACTTTGACAAGAAAAGTGTTGTAGAGTCAAGGAACATTAGACCCCGAAGGCAAACTCTCTATTTCATTTTTGTGGATGAAGAAATTAAGATTCAAAGAAGAAAATTTATTTCCCTAAAACATTTTTTGTTGTTGCTTTTACCAAACATCTCCATAGAGCTTTTCAGTTTGCAAAATAATTTTCCTTTCATTGTTTTATTTGATCCCCACAACCCCACATTGTAAATATTGTTATGATAATAAATCATTTTTACAGATGAAAATATTGGGGTGTAGAGAGATAAGTGAAATATCATCTTTACCTTCTTCCTCTTTTTATCCCTTCTATCTACTCAATCACTTAGTCCAGTGGAAGCAAACTCTTAAATATTGCTCAAATCTTTTCATGCTTGGATACTACCACCTCCCCTTTTACAGGCCAAACTGCTTTGAATTTTTCCCTCCATCACAGCAATAGCTCATTACTGACCCACTTTGCCACCAGCTTTGACCATGACCCTAACCAATCTTATATTCAAATATTCTAAAACAAAGATATGACCACATTACTGCTCAGTGTAAAACCTTCAATAAATTTCAGAGGGCATGTCATCCATGCCTAGTATAAAAGCCTCCTTTATATCTTCTGGCTATGGATTTAGCTTCAGCACACATACATCTTGTTCTCATTCTCCTCTTTTACCACATTCATATGCTCATTCCTATTTTATAGGTCTCAATGGGTCAGCTGATAATGGGAGAGCAACTCATAGCAGAAATGGGAATAGCACTTTCAATTTTAAGATGCATTCATCAATTCACTTGAATTACTATTAGCTAGCATTGTGTCAAATATCTGGTAGACACTAAACAAAGGTTTGCCGAGTGAATGGATCATTGAAAAATGGATATTCCCCTCATTTCATTTAAAGCCAAAGTTGCAATATCTCTATTTTACTGAAGGGAAGAAGCACGATTTAGTTTCTCCACAATTCTTTATGTATAATGTGGTCAAAAATGGAAGTTTTATTTAGGAATTTTTTTTCTCCAAACCTCTTCTAATATTCTTCAATCAGTTTAAACTTTGTAGATATTGGTTGGCTATTTCTTATAGGTAATATATACATCCCTCAAATAACTTGACTTTTTAGGGTATTTAATAAATATACGATTGATTATTCAAATTCAGTACAAGTTATGAAATGCATAAATAAGTAGTAGAAAGCTTTTTTTCTTGAGTTTAACAGGTATTACTTTTCAATTGTGAAACATTTTAATGTATATCTGTTGTTATATTGCAGATGAAAATTCAATTTCACCTATTATTTGAGGTGTAAAGAGGACAACTTTTTCATTAGCCTTCCATCTGCTCATGCTAACATGGACATTTACCTTCAGCAATGATAACTGAGTTCCATTTTCAAGAGAGAGGTTTATCAATTTCTTAATTGACCTCCAATGTGCTTGAAAATTAGGAGTAATAAACACGTGCAAATTAATACCTATTTATATTGAACAGAAATATCTTTTGGGTTGGCTGATACACTGCTCAAATCATTTGTTCCATTTTTTTTTGCATTAACCTTTTTTTCCCAAAAGCATGAAAAACTTGCATCTGTAAATGATAACAGTAGTTTCACCTCACCTCCCCGCTTGGTGATCTTATACTTTTTAATTTTACTCTATTTGCCATTTGGTTAGCACTGATATGACTTGCACAAGCATTTTTTTTTTTTCACTTTCAAAATGTTGGATTGGTTTGAATAGCCCTCTTTTGATGGTAGTCTTAAAATTAACTGAGGTGAGAGTGGCAGGAAAGAAGGAAAAGGAAGATACCATAGAAGATTAACTTGGAAGGCATGACCCAACCAGCTGAGTTAAATGCAGAGCACTGTTGCAATTCTGTACACCAGCCCGAGCCCTCTTGATTCCTTAGGAGGATTTTCTTTGACTGAAATGGTGATGTCAAGGATAGATGGTAACAACTCAGCGGGTAGAGCCTACAACTGGTAAAGATGGTATGTTTTATGATGTAGCCTGTATTTTTATAGAAGAATCCAAGTTTCAAGAAATTTGTCTCAATTGTCTTGATGAGGAATAGCACGAATGGCGCAAAGTGAGTAAATTCTGACAGAGCAAAGAAATACTTTGTTATAGTCACGTGGCCATTGTCTATCTGCCTAAATTTGCTTCTCTGAATTCTAATTTACTGCCTTACTTAAAACCAAGCCATAGCATATTATCTTAAGTAACATGCCATTAGGCCCAGATATTTATTAGGATCCTGATATACATACATACATGTTCAGGATGACTGCTGCTGCCTTGGTCTCTTGCTGTTGTGCCCTTCAAGTAAATACTGATACTCAAATACTGGGTCTTGTTCTTCTTATCTACTCTCCAGAGCTTGTTGGTGCAATTGGCTCAGTTATCTCAGTACCTGCTTTTTCTAAGCAATTAAATGTCTCTGCCAGCTCCTCCTAGCCTCTCTCCCATATTCTTGAATGTCTATCATGACTACTGCCCAAGTTATCCTAAATTCCAATGATTTAAAATGCTAGTAATGTGCTTGATTTATTCATTGATTTGTAGGTGACAAATACATGTCTAATGGATTTGTCTCCAGAGAACAGAAGATAGTATTGTCGAGAGGCAAGGAAACCTTTGGGAGCCTTAGGCAGGAATGAAGCTTTCAGGAGCCCATGAGCTTTCTATTTTTTAATGCACAAGCTTTTCTTACCTGTCACAGGCCTGCTGCCATCCAAAACCTTGTTATTATATGCCAGAGCTTTAAGAACTCAAGGTTACCAGCAGGAGTAGAGTCATCGTCCCGACAGATAAATTGAGCCTGGGTCTGCTGGATGTGAGAAGGAGGTATGGAGTAAAATGTCATAGGCTGCCTGAAAAGCCCTCATTTGCTGTCTGAGAAGCAGTGACTTGTGCCTGTGTATAATGGGCCCTAGGAATGACACTGGGGCAGAAGGGTGACCAGGCAACTGAATTACGGTGTGGTGTAGCACTCTTCTGAGTAGAACAATTTCTGAGGTGGTTTCAAGAGGTTTTTTGATTTAGATTCCTGAGAAAGCAGCAAGCACATCACTGCAGGATATAAGTGATCTGAAAGTTTCAGAATAAACTAAAGACCAAGAGAATATGCCTTTGATTATCGGAGAGTGCATTTTTCATCTTGCACTTAACTTTGCCATCGAATTTTTGTACCATGCCCACAAATGAAATTAAAATACTTAAGTTATTTTTTCTAGTTCAGATTTTCTGAAAGTGAATTCCAAGAATTACCTGCATCTGTCCTGGCCTAGGTACTCTGAAATTTGAGAATAGATTTTTGAAAAACAGTTTTCCACCAGAGCAAATTTCTGAAAACTATATATGTCATATCATATAGAATGGGCTCTGTTCAGTACAAAAAAAAAATGACAAAGTTTAGAAAACTTTTTAGGTGTAAGAAAATGCTTTCATTTTATGAGATTTTATGAGTATATTTTTGGCCTTCAGGAGTTAGAAGAAGGGTATCCCTAAGTCTATTAGGGGAGAGCATGAATGGGACAGGTAGGCAGGGTGGGTGACTGAATAAGATCTATTGGGAGCTTCCTGGTGATCAAGGAGGCTTCAAAGAGTTTTAGGAATTGAAGAGACGACCAAATGGTATTTACCCTTTGGGTTTCTATTGTTAGAGATTCCAAGTTGTGAACCTCAAAACAACTTGCTTAGGGTTAAATGGATAACTAACTGCCTCAGGATTGTTTGAGGGTTGTACAGAGTTACTCGCACTAGAATTACTGTTTGTAAATTTCCTCATTGAGACTTGCAAAGAGAATTAAACCATGTAGCTGGGATCTAGGACCTTGGAACAAGGTTATAGATCCATTAGATGACAGAAATGAGTTTCATGTGGCTGAGGAGTGATTACCTAGATTTGCGTAGTGCATTATGGTAATCACTAGCTACCATATTTGCAATTTAAACTTTCAGGAGCCCATGATTAAAATATTAGGTCATTTAGTCATGCTAGCACATTTCAAGTACTCGATAGTCATGTGTGGCTATCACATTGGATAGTGTAGATATAGAACATTTCCATCGTTGCAGAAAATTCCATTGGATTGCACTAATCTAGAGTAACTATCTTCGATGGAGATGAAATGCAGAAAGGTTTTTATCTACTGAAACACAGTACAGGGTGGGGACTGCAGACTGGGGCAACAAAGGTGGCTTCAGAGTGGAAAGAATGATGTCTAATTCTTGGTGTATCAGGTTTGGCTACTTTCAGCCTGTAAATCTGAAATGTCATTCCAGTTCATATCTGGACCAGTTCCCAAGGTGAATTCCTAACTCTACTGAGCAACTGCTTCCTTGTTTGGAGGACTGGTGTAGGGGGTTCAATTTGACATAGTGGCCCTTCAGGGAATGTACCTGTCAGTATAGAAGGTGGCTTGTCCTGTTAAGTTGCTAATCAGGAAATGGACTTTCAAATTTTGGTTAAAAGAGCCAAGTCCCTCTGGAGGTCCTTGTAAATGCTCATCTATCCAGAAAATGCAGACTTGGGAAGGACAGAAAGGAAGCCAGGTGCTTACTTCACTCAAGCAACCCAACCAGAGAATCTGGGTTCTGAGACTGAGTTGGGCTTAGAAACCAGACCTACCAGGATAAGGGAAGGAAGGATCCAGGGCAGGAAGAGCAGCCAGAATTCTCCCCTGTGTGGAATAAACGGTAGAAGAAATATGAAAGCGTGATCCAGATATTTATACAGGGAATAGCTCTCTTTGTTTTTGCTCAGAGTCTCCTTTCTCCCCAGGACTCTGATATGAGCACTTGGGGGAGGGGCTGGGCTTCAGGAGAGGCATAGCACCAGAGAGTCAAAGCCAGCCTTTCCTCAGATCACTAAGGCTTTTTCTTCTCGGGCCAAGCTTGTCTGAAAGTCTCATTCTGTATGAGTTCTTTCCCAGGAGGCTCTTCATTTCCTGAAGCAAACAGTCTTCTGGCAGCCCCACCCTACCAGGCAGCCAGGCACAGCTGAATATCAGTAGCAAACAATGCAGCTGGGACTCCTGCTAGGATAAGATTCATTGGTAGCCTATCATATGCCAGGAATTTTCAGGGATGTTATTTAGTTGATTTCTCATAGTGAGCCTATGAGAGAGAAATTGTAATCTCTGTTCTACAAAGAACCAAACTGCGGTTCTGAGATGTTAAATAACTTGCTTGAGGTCCCTGAACTATACTGATGGCTAGAGGATTGACCCAGGTGTGTTTGTATCAAAGCCCACTTGTATCTCTGCTACTAAACTACATTGTCAACTGGGCCTTAGATTCAAGACCTAATCCTTTCCATTGTAGGATTTTGTGTTGCAGGAAGGAGGGATATTGGATGGCAAAATATATGATAGTTAATTTTATATGTTTGTTTGACTGGGTCATGGAATACCCAGCGATTTGGTCAACCACTATTTTGGGTGTCTCTGCCAGGGTGTTTTTGGATGAGATTAACATTATAATCATTAGAATAAAGCAAATTGTCCTACATAATGTGGTGGGCCTTATCTAATCAGTTGAAGGCATCAATAGCATAAAAGGACTGGCCTCCCTGAAAAAGGGAAAATTTTCCAGCAGACTGCCTTCAGATTTCATTTGTAACATCACTTCAACTGAGTCACTAGCCTGTGAACCAATTATTTATAATAAATCTCTTTGTATATAAATATATATATCCTGTCGGTTCTGTTTCTCTGGAGAACACTCACTAAAACACTAAGGAGGAAGGGAGAGTGAACCTCCTCCACATTAATCAAGATCCATAAGGCTGGGTCTTTATGGGTGTACCAACCTTAGTTTTAGTTATTATAAATACTCCTCGAATACACAATACTCTTCTTATCTTTGTGGGTTATCTGTAAGGTACGCCACAGTAATCTGCTGTTGGCCATTCTGTATGCTCCAATACCCAAGTGAATCTCTTGAAAAATATTGGGGAAAAAAAACCTGGAGTTTTTGTTTCCATAATATCCAGACACTTGACATAAGCTGGTAAAAACTGCAGCAGCAGAAAAAGTTTGTACCAAAAATTCAGTAGAAATTGGTAGGATTGTTATGTGGCTCATAAGCTCTGAAAACCCAAATTCTGAGCATTCTTCAATAACGGAGCCAATGAACTTGACAGCTCAAAGCATCCTGAGCAATTATTTAATGTCATTTTTTTCATTCCTAAATATTAAAGTTTCTAGTATAGCAATTTAAGTCACTAGACTTAGAGGATGTACATGTTGAATTATGTCCTTCTTGCTCTTTCATTTCCTTTATTTGTGAAACTGGTTTTTCCAGGTCTCTCTTATTACCTCAACTATTCTCTAGTCATCTGAATCCATAGCTCAGAGTACTCAGAATTCAAATGCCCCACTCCAAACACTGGTCTAGTTAAATTAATTCCTTTAATCATTTCTAGGCTAGTCAGTGAGGATTTAAGTTTAACTTTATGAAGTATCGACGGCAACACTGATGGAAGTTATTAAAGATTTTGAAGGAATAAAAAAAGAAATTAAGGCTCACTTTATATGATGAAAGAGAGAGAGAATTTCAGATTTCTCTGTTGGGCTCAATACATTTTTTCCCCATCAAAATTTTGTTATAAACAGTATTGACAATCTGTACTTGAAAGGTTTAAGATAATTCTTGTCAGAGTGTATTTTTCAAATGCAATGAACAGTGCATACTTTTAGAATGCAATTTTTATATTAAATCAGAAAAGTTTGTATAAAGATCTGGATTGTATATAGAAGTGAGAGACATCTCTGATGCAAACTTCTTCATCAGGCCCCACATCTAATCAACCAACAAGCCCTGATGCTTCTGTCATCAAGTTAAGTGACCTGTTTCTACTATGATCACTTAGTCCAGTTACAATCATCTTCCCAATTATACAATAGCCACCTGACAAATACATGGCTTTCCTTTTATGCTGTCCCTCTTCAATTAATTCTCTGCATGGTAGCATGAGTGATTGTTCAGAAACATGGATTGGATTAAATTCCAATCTCCTTTTCACGGCCCCAACCTATGTAATCCAATGTCTTGCCCCTTCCCTCCTTCCTAACTACCCTCCAGCCTTCTTCACAACTCAGGTCTTTAAACATGATTCCCTCTACCACAGTGCACCCCACAAAACACACATATTCGTGCTTCCTTCTGCATGATGGGTGAATTTGTTCTTAACTTTCAGATCTTAGCTTAGATGTCATTTACTTGGAGAAGTCTTTCCTAATTATTCAGTCTAATGTATTGATCTATTCTCTGTTGCAGGTCATGTTTATTTTCTTGATAGGACAGAGCACACTTTGTACCTATTCAGTGAAATTGTTTATGCACTTTTTTGCACATGTATACTCTAACTTCCTTGACTACAGGACCATGCAGGTGCCCAATAACTATTTGTTGAATGAAAAATTTGATAAATGATATATCGAATATCAGATAAATGATAAAGCAGTTAATTGTTTTTAATAAGAATTTTTCAGAGGTATTCTTTAAATGATGACCATACTTTGGGTCATTCAATATACTTCATTCACATAAATATAATTCATGTCAAAAATTTTAAGTTTTATCTATATAAATTGAGTGCACCTAAAATTATTTTGTGTTGAGTTGAATTCTGACTTTTCTTTATTTTAAATACTTAAATACTTATTTTACATTTCCTGATTTGAAAAGTAAAAAAAAATCTGTATGTATTTATCATCTATCTGTCTGTTTGTCTGTCTGTCTGTCTATCTATCTATCTATCTATCTATCTATCTAATCAATCTATCTATCATTGTTTCCCGGCTTTCCTATAACTTATTTACACATAGAAATGCCTTTTTTTATGCTATACAGGTGTTTATGAAAGTGCTGAACATTAAAATTTTCTAAATCAAACTATATTTTTATGACATACTGTTTTGTGGATACTTTATCTTAATTTCTGATTGCTTAAATGTGACTTATAATTACTATCCTCTATCTCAATCTAATTTATAAATATGTATTTATATTTAAATGCACTAAAGGAAATGCTACTTAAAACAACTTAAGGGAATTGTTTTGCAAATGAAAAGTTATTAAGCAATGAGAACAATGTTCACTTTTTATATCTGTTGATGTTTGATATATTTATGTTTTCTTGCGCTGTCTTGGGTTTCTGAGGACAGATTATGCCAAGCTCCTTTTTCTTTGTAGGATTTTACAACACAGATGAAAATTGTAGGTTGTGATGAAATAATGAATAACATTATTTTTAAAGGTTGAGTTCTCTATTATGGACTTGAAACAAAACAAAACAAAAAAAAAACAAAAACCACAAAACCCTGACTCCTATGTATGTTTAAATCCTTCACTTGGGAATTTATTTGAAGTCTATTTCCCAATCCAGTCTTAGGATGCTCTGGCTTCTGTTGTGGGTATTGAACTGGCACAGTTTGTGTATGCATTACTAATGTCTTCACTGGGGTCTGAACTGAAAGCCTCTTGGGTTTAGAGATAGATTAATGCTAACATTTGGGTTATTACAGATGGACCACTGAGGACCCTCATTTTAAATAAGTACAAAGCATGTATTTATTTTTCTTTTCTGTGGTTCATAAAGGAAAAAGGAAAAAATATTTTGCTACTTCTGTATAAAATACATTACAGAAATTATATAATCATGACTTTAAAAGTTTAGGTTCACACATTTGCATTAATAGATTTTCATAATCAACTGACTTAAAATTAATTTAATTTTTTTTTTTTTGGCTAAAACATTTTAATGAATTTTGTTTGTTTATTTGTTCTTGCCTAGATCTATTACTCACTGAAAGGCAGATAGGGTATCAGCTAACTGTATTTCTTCACAGGGTTGGCTGAGCTATTCAAATGAGCTGTAGGCCTACTTATTTTATTAGCCTAAGTATTCAAATCTGATTAATATTTGGACAGTGTTTAGTTAGCAGTGAGAAAGGAGTTTGGAAAATTAGCCCTGTCATATTTTAGAAAGCAGTTTAAAAATGTGAAGTAGAATAACCTCCAAAAAGTCTTCATAGAGCAACTATAGAATTAACTGAATTTAAACTATACCATAAGTCAATTAAGAAAGAACTAGTGAAATACATGTATGTGCTGTGGTTTTGTGGAAAAAACATAGCCATTGAAATTAAGCGATAGGGATTCAGGTCCTGGCTCCACAATCATTACTAGCTTTTAACCTTGGGTGATTTGCATAACTTCTCTGTGTTTCGGTTTTCTTAATTGTAAAAGGAAGGTAATCGCGCAGACCACACAGACTCGTTATAGTGAAATGAGACATCTATGTGAAGGTGCGGAACAAAGTGAATTTCAAAATAGAAAGGAGGGAATGAAATAGGAAGTAAAAGGATGGAGAAGTGCAGGGAGAGAACATCTTACTCAGAGAGCAAAGCTCTGGTGGACAATCTAGGCCCTTCTCTCTTCTCCTGGACTTCAACTGTCCATGAAATGCTTTTCTACTAGGCTGCCCCAGTTTTTTTTTTTTTTCCCCAAGCCCTTTCCCTTTCAGTGGCTCATGATTTTTTCCACTGTTTTTTCTAATATGAAGTCAGTAGATCTTGCCTCACCTCTGGTTCTCAGGCATGCAGGCATGTTCTTATTCAAATCTGTATTAACAAAGATCCTTAGTAGTGATGAAAAACAAAACTCCTCAGTGGCTTCCATGGTGAGGGCGAAATGATGAATGCCCTGGGTGGACAAAGCTTGCTTACTCACCTTCCTGTCTTCTTGATTATATTTTATTTCATTTTTTTTTTTTTTAATTCAGACCAGAGTAATTTGACCTACTTACCTTTTCACAAACTGTTGGCTATTTAGTAAGCGGGTAATGGAAAGAGTTGAGGCTGATAGAAATGTAATGAGAGCCACAAATACAAATTATTTAGTAGGCACATGAAAATAAAAAAAGGGAACAGGTAAAATTAGCTTTAATAATATATTGTATTTAACCCATTATATGCAAAATAGTTACAATTTTATTATGTCATCAGTATTATAAATTAAGCTATTTCACCATTTTATTTTGTTCACATCTCAATTTGGATTAGCCACATTTCAGTACTTAATAGCCATATGTCTTGAGTGGCTACTATATTGCACAAAATAGGTGAGACAAATTCTCTCTTTCTTCCTCAAAGCTGTAGGAGAATTTTAGGAATTAGCTAAATTATCGATCCCAAATTCTTCATATCAATAAAGTTGAACCCAAACAAGGTCACTGAGAGGAATTGAAAAATTCCTCAAAGAGTAAAACAACAAATTCCTGACAGGATTATATGACAATATGGATAATGCACTGGCCCCATTAATACCATAAGAAACTATTCAGAATTTTATAAAAAGGAAACCTGGAAGCCTGGTTATTCAAGGGAAGAAAAAAAATAATAAAACCTCTTTGTAAAAATTCTTTATGCAAATTAATTTTAATGACACTTTCATGGCATAACACCGGGCCTGGCCTATAGAATCTCCCCTAAATAGTTGCTAAATCAATTTAAGCACTTAATAAATAGAGTATAAAGTTAAAACAAAAAGAAATATTGAAAACTATTTAGTATGAACTTTATATAAGGTAAGGATGGTAAAATGCCCCAAAACTTAACAAATTTAATACTTTCTCTTTCTTTTTAATATATCAAATAAGAAAAGAAGTGACTTGTCCAAGGTCACACAGCTGCTAATTTGTAGACTGTTATACTGCCTAGTGAGTGTTAAAAACCTGATTTCAATTCTTCTAAACAAACAATTTAATCTATAGCTAAGCCATGCCTTGTGAATGAAGGGAGTTTGGAATCTTGAAAAATGACATCTAAATCGAAATTTGGAAACACATTTACTGAGACAGAGAATTGTCTGTTTCTTGAGACTGCTGTTAAAAAGGCTGTGGGTACTCAATTATTTTGGGTTTGTTTTAGTACCCTGGTATTTTTGGAACTTCCTCATAAACACCTTCCTTGAGGAACATAAAGCACTTGGCATTCTAAGGTACCTGAGGAGGTCTACAGCAAGTAGAATTGACAGCTTGACAAGATATCTGTAAGTGTGTGTCTGAGAAAGTCCAGGTGCTTATTCAAGATTTTCTTGCTTTTTGACTCTTCAATTTGACTATTTCCTACCCTCTTTCTTAAGCCTGAACACCTTCCTAGCACTGAAGGTGGACAATTGTCAGATTGGAGTTATTTCTGCCCGAACACACTGGTAGACCCCATACTGCCAGTAGTCAATACGGACCCTGAGTTCCAAATATCTGAGGGAATGTTTATAGATGTGAGGGCTGTGGAGTGGCATACGTGCTGAGAAATGAGATGAAATCAAGACACCATATAACTTGGTCTAGTGCAGTGATGTTGCCCTGAGAAGTGAGGTGGAAAAATATCCCCAGCATAAAACAGAAGAGGATGAAAAATCCTGGTTGAAAAACAAGATATGGATTTTTCTTCCCAGACAGACTGTTAAATAGGCTTTACTTGTTCAGCGGGGTCTGGTAATGAAAGTTGACAGGATATTAAGGTTATTTCAGGTTCTACTGTCTCTCAGGGTCAGATAAGCCTTCCGTTATGCATGTTAATCCATCTCAGCATTTCTGCCAGGAGCTGCCTAAGTAGGGCAATCATTTTAGTATGCACCCTTTCTCTTTACAGTTTAGTTGAGAGGCAAAATCTACCAATTAGCAGAATACGCACTGAAAGTCAAGTGATGCTTTTCTATTCTAAAGACATAGCACCAAAATTTTCAATTAAGAAATGATGAATCTAACTGCTATTTCCTCAGAAATGCAAAGCCAAAAAACAAAGCAATACCTCCCTTCACTCTCCATTTGTGTGTGTGTGTGTGTGTGTGTGTGTGTGTGCACATGTGTATATCAGTGCATGTATATAAAAGTATATGTTGAATTTAGCCTCTTAGACTAGAAATACTAGTTGGCTCCTGCCAAGCCCCATTTATAGTCTGTCTTTTCCTTCTTCAGGCATACATCTTCCTTGCTAGCGATTTCCCCATTAACTACCCAATTAGCTATGGGAAGGAAACAATATCACAAAGAAAATACTGGAGACGTAAGTAAATCTTGGTGAAGAGCAAATTGCAGAAGTGTGATTCTAGAACTAATTTATTAGTAATTATGCTGTGTCCCTACCAACATATATTATTCTGGATGTTTCCTTAAAGGAGATTATAAATTTCTTGTGGGTATAAAATAACTAGAATGACCTATTTTGGCAGTGGTTTTTATTTTAACTTCAAGCTAATTTTTTTTTGTACAACTATTGACAATCATGGCAAAAATGAGAATATCAGAATTCAACTGACTGGGTTAGAACCCCAGCTTTGCTGTTTACTAAATGTGTGACCACAAGGAAGTTACTTTCCAAAATCCCATTTCTTCATGTGTAAAATGGAAATAATTGTACCTCTATCTTAGGATTCTTATAAAGATTAAATGAGGTAGTGCATAGTGTTTTGTTTTATAATTGGTGATTTATTAATGGTCACTGTGATAACGAAGAAGATAAAAAAAATTCAAGATTAGGTCTAGCAAACTGTTGCCGCTTTCTATCTGCTTCTTGAGGCATGGTGACATTATACCAGAGCAAGGATGCTATATGCCCAAACCTAACTGGTCAGTACAGAAGGAAAAAAAAAAAACAACTCTTTCTACCCAATTTATATTTGAGTAAAGCTATAAAAGCGAGTTCCATTCTCTTCTCTTTTGATAAAAGCAAAATGTATTTACTCTAAGTGGCTATTAGAGGGCCAATCGCTGTACAGCCCATTCTATATAATAGGTACTCAAAGCTCATTCACTCTATAATGGCTTAATATTTTCTGTACAGTGACTAGTGGTGGTTTAGGCCCCTAATAAAACATTACATCAGCTCTCAAACCTGAATCTTTGAAGCAGATGTTTTCCTAACATCCTGTAAATACTCCAATCATCTCAAACTGCTGGGATTTCACCTTTGTACCATTTTTAGAAATGTGCCCATTGAGTAATGGGCCTGTCTAATCTGTTTGACGTTTATTGGCTCTCAAAGTGTAGCAAGGTTGGGAGATGTAGCAGAGCACATTTTTAAATAAATCAACAGAGAAAGCAAACTAAATCACAGGGGGAAATTACAGTGTCCAAATCATTTATACACTGGTGATTACCATTTCACCTGGGTCCAACTGATGTCACGCGAGAGTCTCTGAAGCCCTAGGACTCATTCATCAATCCGACTAAACTGCTCATCCATGGTTCTGCACTAAAACCAACCAGCATGGTAGAGAATCACAATTGTCTAGGACAGGAAGATTAATTAGTGATGAGAGGGAACCTGTGGAGAAGAAAATAGATGGGATTTGGAGGGTTCTGTTACTATATCTGTTATAGCCAGCTGCATGACATTAGGCGAGTCATTTTACTTCTGGGCCTGTTTCCTTAGCAAGAATATGTATGTATATCTAGTGTATGTATGTGTTTTGGGGAGTGTGTGTTTATGTGTGTGGGGGAGATAAATTAGCGGTGCTTTTATAATTTTGGAAGGATCGGATTTCCCATTTCAAATGATATGTAATTCAGAACGCAATATAGAAAACTGATAAAAGTGAATTTATATGTTTGGGGAAGGAAACCCAGAGCAGGTTGGACTCCCATTTATATCCTGTAGCAGCTCTCAATAGACTTGCATAGATACCTAGAGTTTTCTGAATTATGTGTGATTACATAATTTGTAAGTACAGTCTCACCAAGTCTAATTTTATTTGCGTCTGTGAAAACATTCCCACTAACGATAGAATGTTGAACATATGCAAACAATTTGTTAATTTTTAATTTATTAATTTGCAAATTATACAAATAATTTATTAAATAATTTATTAAAAGTAGTTTGGTTTCAGGTTTCATGAGTCAGTGGTTTAAGGTTCTATATTTTTTTACTTTTAGAGTCTGAATTAATACAAACATCTCTTGTGTTTTGCTTCTACCCCTTTCTTATTGTATTAAATGGCCAGATTGTGCTGCTCATTTTGAACTGTAAGCTCCTTGGAGTACTTCCAGGTAAAATGAAGAAAATCTCAAGAGATCATTGCTCTCATCTTAACTATGAGAGTAAGTTGGATCATCTACAAAATCATAGATTTGTTCTTAACCCATCAGGGACTTGAGGAATTAAAAGAAACCTAAATGAATCGAATTCCAGGAAAGACAAGTTCTTCCTGGGAGAGTAGTGAGAAACCCAGAGATGCCTTTATTCTGATGGAGGAGGAGGAAGTGGATTGAGTCTGACACAGATTTGTTATCTCCTTGATGGCAAAGGCCTTGATGATTCTTTTTCCTCTCTGTTTTAATATAGCATGGGGAAGAAGTTTTTAAAAGCTTCCTAGATGATTCTAATATACATTCAGGTGATTTCAAAATGTTGAAGTAATTTCAATATATTAAAATAATGGTGCATGTCAACCATAATACCAATTGGAATAATAATTTATATGAGATATTACACTTCGAACTGTAGCAATCATTTTTTTTTTCATTCAGTAAGTATTTATTGAAGGCTTTTTTGTATTCAGCATTGAACAGATGTTTGATAGGTACAGAATAAATATAAGGTGTGGCCACTGTCCTCAAAATACTCACTATCTAGTTGGGGAAATAAAACAAACATATGTAACAAAATTAAGCAAAAATACAAACTGTAGATAATTAGCTCCTGAATAGAGTGGACTAACTATGTTTTTCATAACAATTCAGTAAAACAGAAAATCAGTACAGGCTGGAGTAGTCAGGCAGGCTTTCTCAGAAGAATTGGTATTGTTCAAATAAAATATTCTGAAACTACTAAGAAAATTCTTGTTTGCTAGAGCCAGGTCTTCTATTCCTCCTTTTAAGATGGATCAGTGGAAAACTGAAGAACTAGTTTACATAGTACACTCAATATTAATGATTTCCTAGGAAAGAAGTTCAATAGCCAATTTACTAGTCTCTTCAATATCTGAAAATTCTGTTGTTGGTAATTAAAAAAAATTTTTCTGATTAAAAAACATCTGATACTATAATTATTCTTATTTTATTAGAGATGAAAGGGTGGGTGAGGTATCTAACATCTAAAACTAATTTTTAAGTGTTTTACTTTTTTAGAAACCCAAGAATTGCCATAAACACGTCTCCTTATTTTTAACATGTGCCTTTATTACAGGAAAATAGTCTACTTTTTCTTGATTTATTTTACCTAAGTAGTGCTTTCAGGACTATCTATCATCTATCTATCTATCTATCTGTCTGTCTGTCTGTCTGTCTGTCTGTCTGTCTAATCTATTATCTATCATCCATCCATCAAAAAAAAAAACAAGGAAATCACTTTTTTAGGGGTAGGAGCAGTTAGAGACCCAAAAGGGTTCCAAATCAGAAACATGGGCAGAGCTCTTTTTTGATCTCTGTTTCCATTTTCCTCCCTAAATGCCATTTGGAAGGCTTGCACACTGATTTGGCGACCCCTGCCTTCTCTGACAACGGTTGATGGGCCTTTTTAAAATGGAAGCAGTGGTGCAGCACATCTTGTCCAAGGAGCAGCAAGGTCTGTGCTTAGTACGTAATGCCCCAAGCAGCTGAGTTGCTTGCCCCCAAATTGCCTTTGCATGGAAGTAAACAAATTGGACATCCAATGGAGTATATTTGAAACTGACCTCTGAGGCCATCTATTTAAAGCAGATTATAATTTTGCAAAAAGCATGGGCCCATTCCAAATGTTTATTTAGTGTTGAATGGTTTCCAATTGGTGGTTTGGTCCACTTTTTTGATGGTGTTGAAAATATTAAGGAAGCTGCCAATAATAGATGCTGGATTTACATTCATCTTGGCGTACTGCGATTTGTTTTGTTGGGTGTTGGAACAAAAATTCACTTTAGTGAGAGATAGGTAAATGAGTCTGGCTATGTGGCACTTTGTTTTGTAGCAACCACCTTTGCCTCCACTCCTCACACCCCAATATTAACTCTTTTTAGGAAAGAGCTTTCCTATGTATGGTCTTCTAAGTTCCTGCCAACACAATTCTTTTCCATAGAATGCATACTACCTGCAAAGCTCTGGGCTAAGCTTTCTGTTTGTGATCTCCTTTTATCTGCACAATGGCCATAAGAAGCAGGTGTCATTTCTCTCATTTTAGGAATGAGGAAACTGCAGTTCAGAGACCTCCAATTGTAAGTTTGAAGTAAAGAGTTGACCCACACTCTGTCTGATTCCAGAAGTTACTTCATTTTATTTCAGAAAAGATCAATATTACTCAAATTTACCATCTCTTCATTTTGAGATCTCAATGCCTTTGCCTTTGAAATTGTCTTTCTAGCACATTCTTTAATTTTCTTCTCTCTGTTCCCATGGTTTTAGTTCTGGCACATAACTCAATTGTTTTTAGTATGTGTTTTAACATTTTAAACAAAATTTGTTGTTTTAACATTTCTCCCCTCCCATTTCTCTACAAAATTCATTTGTGTTTCCCTTCCCCAAAGCTACTTTTCTTCCCAACTGAGAATCATATGACCAGTTTAGCTTAGTTGAATATACTTCTGAAACATGGCCTTTCTCCCTCTCCCACCTGCAACAATATTCTTCAAACCATTAAATAGTTAATTTTCTATCCCCTGGATTTACCTTTTCAAAGCTTCTGCTGCCTCTTGTAATAACATAGGCCAAATGCTTCCAAGGTCTGTTACCGCCTGCAGGGCTCATAGGAATGGAGTTGAGAATGATGCCACCCTCAGAAGAAGAACAGCACAAGAGATCAGAGCCTGGGGCAAAACGAGTTCAGCTGGGTCTCAGTTCCACTGCCACGCAGCTGCTCCCCTATGTCCACTGTGAGCCCCGGGTACAACCTGCAAAGACCACTGCCCACCCTGATTCTTAACCACTTAATAAGATGAGTTTTGATTCTGAATTGTCCTTTTGTTTCCTGGTGCCTCTTTGAGCTGCTCATTGATGTCTCATTTGCCATTGTTTCTACTTGACTGCTGGGGCCTTGAGCTTCGCCTCCCATCTGGACTATTGCCACTCTTCCTCAGATTGCTTGTCTGGGCCACCAATTTCCTCTGCCTGGTCAGTCTTCCTCTGTCTGAAAATATGGTTTGCTCTTGCCTTTACTACTCACTTAGGCCTTCAGGCCCTGACTGGCTCCCTGGGCCTCTAGCTTCCATTGCCAGTGTAGAGCCTCGTCATAAAGACCAATTTGATGACTTCATGTTGAGCACTTATTTTATATAAAGCATTGTGTAACTTATGTCAGAGATATAAAAATGAGTACTATACAGTAGTTCCCTCTTATCCAAGGGAGATTCATTCCAAGACCCTCATTGAATGGCTGAAATCTCAGTGACAAACTCTCTATACTCTGCTTTTTTCTGTACCAACACACCATTTCAGTTAAAAGAAGCACTTAACGGCTTCTCTTTGGCAGATATGAATTGCCAGCATCATTACTCTTGTGCCTTGGGGTCATTATTAAGTAAAATAAGTGTTACTGAATAACGAACTCAAACACTGTGATGTCATGATGTTTGATCTGATAACCAAGATGGCTATCAAGTGTCTAATGGGTGAGTAGTATGTGCCCTTGACAAAGGTCGGGATGAACTGGGACGGTTTGCACAGCATGAGATCTCATTGCACTACTCAGAAAAGCATGCAATTTATACTTATGAATTGTTTATTTCTGAAATTGTCCATTTAATATTTTTGAACCACGGTTGACCATGGATAACTAAAACTTCGGAAAACTGCAGATAAGTGAGCCTATTGATTGCTTTTTCTTAAAGAGCTTACAATCTAATGTAGGAATTGCCAGGACAGTTTGTGAAAGGCAGACTCTGATGAGTCCTCTAAGTGACATTCAGGAAAGGAAAAGATGAAATTATGTGTGTGTGTGTGTGTGCATGCGCATGCTCACGGGCACGTGTGTGCACACACGTGCTTGTGTTTATGTATGTGTGGCAAGGTGTTGGTGATCAGAACAGTTTTCTTGGAAGAGGTGGTGCACAGGACTGATTTGAAAGTAGATAAGGTCATAGCCAGGGGCATATACATTTAGGGAAAGAGTGAAGTTAAGACTTGTAGCAATATTTCTCATGGGGTTCTATGATGCCGTGGTGCCTGGGATGCTAAATGTCCTCTTCAGTAAATGAGAGTGTGACCTCCAGTCATTGAAACAAAAAATATAACTCTAACACAATTTCCAAATGCCCCAGAAAATGCATTATCTTCCTATGTAAACTACTAAACCATGGGTGTCATATGAAAAAATCCAGTAAGATCTTCTGATCTGAGGAGTTTATGCCTCAGAAGAATGCAGCAGGAAGTCTTTGAGCATGGAATGACAGAATATAAAATACTCTTTAGAAGGAATTAGGGTATTACTCTGGCAGTGAAATAGAGGACAGCAAACAGGAGATGGGATGCAAGGGAAAGAGGAGGCTGCTGAAATAATCCAGATAAGGGATGATAAATTATGCTGGATACAGCTAGAGATCTCCTTTACAGAATACTGCAACCCATTAGATGTGGGGGTCAAGGGAGCACTGAGTTGATAGTAATCCCCAGGTTTTAAACCTGATGACTAAGAGCACAGAGGTGCCATATAAAGAAAGGGAGGTCAGAAAGAGGACATAGTTTCAGGGAAAGAAGATGAGTCCAATTTGGAGCAGGTTTGTGCAGCCTAGGGGGACATGAATGACTGGAGTGGTGCCACCAAATACCAGAAGCTACTTAATGAATACAAATGATGCTACTTGAAAGGCTACTTTTTTAAGGTTTCTAAAACAAATTGTTTCTTAAATAAGCCCATCACACACAGCACCCCCTAGTCACTTTGCCTCAGCCATTCTAGTCAATTATATTTCCTCCCTTTCTTCCTCCCTCCCTCCCTCTCTCTCTCCCTTCCTCCCTCTCTCCCTCTCTCTCTCCCTTCCTCCCTCCCTCCCTTCTTCCCTCTCTCTTTTCTGCCCTTCCTTCCTTTACAACATTGAACATAAGTGGAATTTATCTCAGTTCAGGTCAGAATGCTCCCCAAATCAAAATTAGCATATTGAATTAACAAAAGAGTGAACTCTGAAATAAAATATTAGGTAATGGATGTACCAGGAATGAACTAAGGAAGATGCAAGCTTTTCTTACTGGTATCAGCTTCATTCCCCAATCTCTCACTGAAGAAGGTCATGGGCAACAAGGCACCAGCACATTGGATCCAGAATTGCTAAAGTAAGTTTTTCCTCCAGCAAAGTCCCTAAGGACACTGCATCCGCTGAGTTGTTCAGGGTTTCATATTCTTCCCCTAAGTAAATTAAATCACGAGCACATCTCATCACCAAGGCCTGCACAAAAGCCTGCTATAGCTTTTTGGCAAGCAATGCTTGAAATGGAGCTTTTAGAAATGCTAAAAGCCGGCCTCCTCCAGCCATCTGTGTTGGCTGGTCCAGCTGCATTCACGGCTGGGCCTGGGGGTGGGGGAAGGGCAGGGCCATAGTGGCAAATTTCAACCATGTGTGAGCCAAATCAAGTCCAAATGGACTCCTGTCAATGTTTTCTCTCTTTTGCTCAATAACTTGACATAATTCTTCCCTGAAGCAGCCAGAGATCCTATTGGATATTTGCATGAAGAGAGTGGCTATCTAATCTTTTTCCCCCCTGATTTTGAAAGTGCTTTAAATGTGAGGGCAAATTAATACAAATAGGAAAGTGTTTGGAAGATACAGCAGGGAAGCCTTCTTTGGCTCTGAGAGCAGATACAAATGCCAGCTTAATTAGAAAATCAATCTTGCTGTCCGGCTGATTGATTGCCATCCTCTGCTGGAGGTGGGAAAGAGAGTTGAGTCATGACGCGATAATTTTTTCCTATTACTAAAAGGAGGCCTAATGTACAACTCTAAGCAATTCAGCATGAAGAATTTGTTAAAAACCCACGTTTCCCACTTCTTAATTGAATCTTTTGTGGAAGGGAGGAGAAATAACATAGTTTGTGTTTGTGAAAACTCTTATTTTTTTCCTCTAAAGATATTCAAGTTCTGAGAGGTGAACTAATAACTTTAATCAAAGAAATAGAAACATTTTTCTAGAAGGGGAGAACACATGCCTGATCAGTACATCCTCAGAACACTGATGTAGAAGAGAGGCTTTATATTGCTGGAGGAAAGAATTCATGTGTGGACAATCGGTTCTCACTTTTTGGTGTGCACCACGTGCTCACCAAAATACACAGCAAGGGTCAACATCAGATGTAATCTCCTTTTCTCAGATGAGGAAACAGTCTCTGAGAGTTTAACCTGACCAAGGCCAACTGGATAGTCATGGGGGAGCCTGGAAGAATGGCAGTCTGTCTCCCAAACTTTTGCATTTCCTGCTGTACCACTTGGCTTCTTCGGAAAGGCTGTGATGGTGGTTGATTGGCTTGTGTTTTTTTTTCTTTCATCATATAGGTTTTGTGGTCTGATCTGCTTTTTATGTTTCACTCTATACAAATCCTTAATCCACATAATAGGTCCTGATTGAATAGAGTTCTCACACTTCTGTATTTGTCACTCTTTGGTCTTAAAAATGCAAAGCATTTCTGCCTCGACTATGGAGTGTCATTGACTGTCTCTCTACTGCTTTAACTCATCACTTCACAAATCTGTATAATGACACAGTTGTAGCTCTTTTCCACTTAGGATGTTGTCTACTTATTATTTTTTCATCAAAAAGCTGTCTGTTTTTGCTTCAGATGTCTGCTGAAAGTATGATTGAAAGGAGTTTAGAAACCTTTCTAGCTTAAAGGTCACCAAGAAAAAATAATCCAGGTCTCAGGGATCCTGGAAGAATCTCCTCATTGCTTAGAAACCCTATCCTCTGGTTAATTCCTGTTCCCCAATATCTCAACCATTCCATATGCTTCACCCCAGTTCCTCCCCCAATCCATATTGACCCTTGATTGTGATCTAAAGAGTTTCTCTCATTTCAGTAAAGTTTCACTATTCAACCATTTCATGCACTCTTGCATGAGGATTACATTTGTAATATTTAATCATTTCCAAAAGTCTACAACGAAGACTAAGCTTATTAGTAAAAAGGAACCTACATTCTTTGGGCAGTGTTCATCACAAATTTTATTTTATGAGAAGCATAGTGAGGCTTGCTTATTACAATCAGGAGAGTATTTGCCATAGTAGTCATAAATGGTATGAATAATTAAATTATACAGATAGTTTTAAGATCTCATTTTCTCATTTAAATAGTCACTTCAGTATAATGAACTTACTTATTACATAATGCTACAATTATTAAATAAGTCTCTGAAGACATACCCAGAGAAGACATCAGCCACAATTCCATCAAACTCACTAAATTAGAAAAGAGAAAAAAAGGTCCAAAGAGGGGATATGACTTCTCTAAGATCATGCATATGAAAACTTCTGATTTACATAGGAAACACATATTTTATAAGGAGTGTTTAGTTGAGGTATCCACTCTGATTTTTCACTCTGTGATGCTGTATGCATGTTGCTAAAAGGTAGTAAAATGGCTTCAGTGTTAAAAACAGAAGGAAGATGACCGACCCCAGAGCCTCTGAAAATTGTGTGTGTGTCTGTATGTGTTTTGAAGAAAATAATCCAAGGAGAACAATAAAATTTCTGTGTAAATATTCTATACATTGTGAACTTTTACCATTGCTATGTAGAACACAATTCACATATTTTTGGGTACAGTAAAATTATTATGATTTTTTATTTCTTAAGTCAAAGGTGATACTCCTCAATGTAATTTATAAACATGGAGGCTGAAGCTCAGAGACTATTTCCCCATACAATTCACGGCAAATCCAGGACATCATTCTGTCTGTCTCCAAAGCCTATGTTCATAATCAGCTAAATATGGTATAACCTGTAAAGTTATGAATAGATAAATAAACTCAGAAAAAAGGAACATGCTACTTAAATTTGACATTGTTATAAAAATTATGTTGCCTATAGTTTTGTGTATAAAAGTCAATTGTTAAACTTTTGGATAAGGAATGAGCTAAAGGCTGATGATGATTTGGGTTTCATTTACTCTGAGGCTTGGTAAAGCTCATGAAATAGTTAATTCTTAGAAGCATTTCTCTTTGAAGTATAGAGGTATAAAAATATTTAAAATGTATTAAAATTTTGAGATAAATTAGACATGGATTTATGATACAATATTTTCAAAGGGTCCAAAATTTTATTGAAAGCTTCACACTTCAGTGATAATTCTTTAAATAAAAGAATTCTATAGCAAGTCTTGAGATAAGGATTCCTACCTTAAACTGCTCTCTCACCCTTTCTGCCTTGGTTTTGAGAGACATTTGGGGTCCACTGGCTTTGTGTTATCATTGACTTTGTGAACACACTTAACGTTCACATTAATGACAGGTAAAAGGTAAAGGGAGTAAGAAGAACAAATTGGGAGTTACAGAATAGTCCCAGAAATGTGAAGTACAGCATAGAAAATATAGTCAACAATATTGTAATAACTATGTATAGTGCCAGGTGGGTACTAGATTAAATAGGGGGATCACTTCATAAATTTTATAAATGTCTAATCACTATGCTATACACCTGAAACTAATATAAAAATACTGACTGTCAACTCTAATTGAAAATTAAAATAAAAAAAAATGACAATTCACTCAGAAAGTTTGAGTTTTAGAACGTGGAATTTGGCAAAAACATAAACTTTTGAAGAGCAAAAGTGGGTTGTCTTAGGAATCTCTAATAATCTCCTTCATGGGCTGCTGGCTGAAAGAGAGAGTCTGGGGCCAATTTTTCTTAGGAAATATTTAACGTTTTTGGAACTGGCAGAGGACCTTTGTGTTAGATTGGAATTTTCTCCATCTGGTTTTCTATTTATTTCAAAGTAATTCCAGATAACAGTGGTAAATTAAAAAAAAAAAAGGCAGGAAACATACCCTAGTTTTATACAAATATATTTGGTATCATGTTAAAAAAATGTAGATTAGTTTTGAAAAATAAAACAAAGGCTAAGCATCTCCACATCTTTAATCTCATATGCAACTTCGTCCCTACTGCTTTTCCCAGTCCCATTCATAATGCTTTGTTGTGTGACTTGGAACATTGCAAGGAAGGCCTATGAAAATGTCATGTACTAAATAATTGCTATGATTATCAGACACTTATGTTTATTTCCTCAGTAACATTTTCTCACCAGCAGTGAGTGAGGCAGGAAGACAGCACTGCCCCCATTTCACAGATAAGTAAACTGAAGCACAGAGATGTTAATAACATATCCAGTATTGCATAGCCAATGTCATCAGGATTTCACTCTAAAATGGCTCTATTCCAAAGCTCAGCCTCTTTTCACTGTTCACCAAAAGACTTTATATTTCATAAATACTTTTAGTGACTATTCTACTTATTGCCTCCTTCTTTTAAAATAATAAGTATAAGACTGTACGATTTTTGGATAAGATAGTAACATTGAGTAGGCAAGGTAAGATTGAGTCATTTATAAGCTCAACTAGAGATTTCATAAATAGCCACAATTGACAGCTTTCACTGTGGACAGATGGCAGTTTTGGCTAGATCAGCCTCATTCCTCGAAGGTACTTCTGTGCGACCAGTATTGGTCTCTGCTACACTCATTTGAACTGGCTCAGCATGGAGTGGGATGGGAGGTTCATCTGGCTTGATGCGAATTTTAATATTTCACAGTGTCAGAACTGAAATAAAAGGAAAATAATATATTTTGTATGTTCCTCCCTCTTTCTAAAAATACTGCCACAAAGGGACCTGGAATGTAGGTTGAAAAGAAATACACCTGGAATTCCTGTCTTCTCTCAGAGATTATTGACACTTGTGGCCAGCACAGACTCAACTTATTTTGAGATTGGATATATAGTTGGCAAACAAATTATATTTTAGTCTTGAATTATACTCATTTTCCTTCCTAATTGTCCCAAATCTAATTGACCATGCACGTTTCTGCTTTATATTCTTGTTTATTTAAAGGAAATATAGTCCACATGGTTCACATTCATTTATACTTAACTCATGAAAGTGCTATTTGGCGATATGCATTCAATGTCTCCTAGAAGATTCTTGAGGTGCTTTTGATAGTATTTAGTTTTTATAATCAGGAAATAATATTGAGTCTGGAAAGAAACAATGTTTCCAAAGAACTCTATGTCAGTTAAAAGCTCTATTCAAAATGGGTTATGGGTCTATGTCCTTGCTACCCTGAATAAGTTTGATCCTATCTGATCTTGGAAGCTAAGCAGGGCTGGGTCTGGTTAGTAATTGAATGGGAGACCACCTAGGAAGACCAGGTGTTGTAGGCATTAAAAAAAAAAAAAAAAAAAAAGAATTGTAAGCTGACAAGGTCCTTGTAATCTGTGGTCAACCAAGGGTTGTGTTGCCTAAAAAACAACAAAAAACAA
The DNA here is from genome assembly GCA_030015415.1 of Cynopterus sphinx. Classification (NCBI taxonomy): domain Eukaryota; kingdom Metazoa; phylum Chordata; class Mammalia; order Chiroptera; family Pteropodidae; genus Cynopterus; species Cynopterus sphinx. The sequence goes on from CM057380.1 coordinate 36,415,850, forward strand.
AAGAAACAAACAAAAAAAAAAATGGGTTATGGAAAGCTGAGTTCAGAAGAGTATTTTTTTAATAAATCACCACTCTCAAACAGTACCAGTGGAGACTGCTGGATAAGGGGTTACTGGACTCCTCAAACAGCTTTGCTTAATATCTACTATTCAAATAAACAGATTAATATAAACTATTCTATTTACTAAAATATGTAATGGCAAGTTTAAAACATTATGAGCTCTGAATACATAGGGGAACATTAAAGTTTGACTACTTAAAAATTAAAAGCAAATGACTAACTGGTAAATTATATTGGCAACAAATGTGGCAAGGGTTATTATATTTAACAAATAAAATATATGTTTGAAAATAATAATGTAAATATTCTACTAGAAAAATGGTACAAGATAGAAGAAAACATATATAAATGTACACACACAGAGGAAATGAACATATGCAAAAATATTTGGTTTCATTAATAGTTAAATTAATGCAAATTAAGACAATGAGATATAATTTTTAAACCAGCAAAGTGGCAAAATGATGTTAAAATATTATGTTAAAATATTATGTTAAAATATTAGAAGCTGTCAAAACTTTTTGATGATCTGATTGAAGGGTAAACTGGTAGTTTCCCTAGAATTGCATTTAACAGTATGATTTGACGTTGTTAAAAGAGTTCATGTCTTTTGAAGCAATAATTTTACTTCTAGGAATCGATCCAAAGTTATGCACAAAGATTTATATGCAGAGGTATTTATCACATTGCTATTTTTAATAGTGAAAATAAAATTTGAAAAGCCTACATTTCTAATAATAGAGTTAAATAAATTATGGTAAAATAAGTTAGGGTACATTGCACAGACTATTATTCATCCATTAATGTCACATTATAGAGTTTAATGTCATGGGGCATGCTATTGTATAAATGAAAAAAGCAGAAAGTGAAATTCTACTATATGATTTTAATTTTCCAAAAACAAAACCAGATGCACAAATGCATGAAGACACATATTTAAGAAAAATCCATTGTTATCACTTGATGATGAGAATATATGTGATTTTAGTTTTCTTTATAACTTTCTGCATTTAAAAAAGTTAGTATGCATTAATTATATAATAATAAAAACACAATATTGCTCATAATGACAGAATTCTTTGGATTTTCAATAGATCAAAGTAGTAGAAGTAATATATTCATTAAAAATTAAAATGTATTTTTGGCTTTGCAAAGATCATTAAATACTGACTTTTTCCCCCCTCCTATAGTATCATGGCTGTAGCAAAGCCATCGTTGAAAAATAGACTATGAATGAAATTTAATATCCTGTCCATATGAAAATGATAATCCAGGAGAAAAGGCATTCTATTCACTCTAATTTGTCCAAAAAACTGCTTATAATTAATTTCAGAAGTTTTCTTATTTCTGAATATAATCTAGTTGGGAATTATTTTAGATACCTTGTTTTTTAGCTCGAAGGGAAAACAATTATTTGAATAATCCAGTTATCTTAAAGAAAACTTTTCAGAAGTCATTTCCCCCATGAGTTTAGACTTGATTGGCTTGGTTTATTTACCTCATTAGGTAGAAGGGAGTTTGGATGCACAACATAACATGTAGTTGAGAAATTAGAAATCTAGTACAAACATAATCTTGGCTCGAGAGGCTGTTTGATGTGTGGGGTAAATGAAGGCCTGGGATTGCAGTTTAGTTCTGCCACCTCAAAGATGTATAAGCTTGTACAATCATGTAATGGCTCTTGTTAATCTCAAAGTGTTCTTGTGAAGAATATATGTAATAATATGTGTAAGTCATTATTATTACCATAGAGTCTGCTGTAGATGGTAATAAAAACTAGGTAGGCTCTTGTCTTACTTACTGTTGATGAGTTGGATCTGAAGTTTCTTGATAGAAGTTATTCAGTTGTCACTGAAATTTCCAATCTAGAACTTCACAAATTTCCATAGAAATTTTAATTTAAGTGTAAGAAATATGGAATCTGTACCTCTGTTTGCTGGTAGCCCTACTCTGTAATATTTCCAGAAAATCTGAAGAATAAATATTTAAAAAATATATTTGTTTTAATATATTTAAAGTAAACTGTAAAAGTAATGAAATCATAAGCAACACATTTGTTTATTTTATAACCACATCACATCTGTGTGAGCCTTAATTTGAAAAAATAAAACAACTAAAATGTAATATTTGTGAAAAAAAACTATATATGCTCTTTTATAATATATTTATAATTTTGAAAAGTTAGAAACAAAAACTATCCTGGATCAAGATGTGTAATAGAGAAACTATGTTCTTAGATTGAGGAACCCTTTAGTGATGGGCTTGTTGAAAGAGACCCTCAAGGGAAAGTGGAGTCTTCATTTGGAGAAAGTGGCTGGCAATTATGTATCACAGCAAACCCACGATATTATTCTAAATACCAGGCAGTAAACTTTAGACAGCCTGGGCAGAGGAAAACTAAGAGTAATCAGTTGAAATTTACGAAGGGACAAAAACATTTTTGGAAAAAAATTAAACATTTTTCTTTAATAAAAGACTGGAAAAGCATGAAGGTCAGGAGCTCTGTGGGCATGGGGGCAGGCCAGATGCAGAGGGAAAATGATGACCTTTTGTTTGATACTTCATCTATGCTTCGTAAAATTTAAATTTAGCCTTCTTAATAAGAACTTACTTTTTGTTTAATTTCTGTTCTTACTGAGGTATTTTTTATAATAAGAAAGTATAAACTGTCTTGTTTTTTTAAAAAGGCTCCTTTTTACGTAGAAAAACCTTGAGTGGGCAAGGGTTTATTTTATTCTGTTAAAATAAAGTGAATTGAGTAATCACTTGGCAAAGAGCATTGTGCTAGTTCAGAAATTTATTATAAAATTAGTAAGCTTCCTGAATAATTCAGTCCAAAGACCATTAGAGGGCGATGAACAAGACAGGCTACTGCGTGGGAAGGCAAGGTGGTGGAGGTGGGGTGGGACAGGCTGGCGTGGAAATCGGAACCTGAGGAGAGTGAGAAGGGCATTCATGTGAGGGTGAGGAGCTGTGGCTGCATCAGAAAATTGGATACATATGGGGAGACTGACCCCATAAGTAAATAAATTGAGGATAATGGTTTCATACTATTCAATAAGAGAATATAAAGTTGGAAAAGAAGAAAAATAAAATGAATCAAGTGATGTCAAATTGGAATTGCAGGTATTGATGTGAACTCATTGTTTTACACACACACACACACACACACACACACACACACACACACACACACATTTCCTAGCTTTTTAGCTCTGGCCACTAAGAGAGCCCTGGAATAGTGACACCCCAATTACAACAAGCACATTTAGAGAATGAGTCTTAAATTCTAAATACCGTTCTTTGTTGAAAGGAACCATGATTGCTTGGCAAAATGATTCTAGGACTGGGTCAGAGAAAGTACAAGAAAAGCCTGGAAAAAAATAAAAAGCCTGGAATATCTTATTGTCCTAGGACATAAGGGAGTACTCAAGGAATAATGAGAACCTGATAAAAGGACACTGAAGCCTCTTTGAAGGACACAAACATGAGATAATTTAGCTTTAAAATAAATGTTAGTAAAGAATTATAACCTATTGAATAAAATAGGATCCACAAATCTACACTAATATAAATCAATCAATGGATAAACAGATTGAGAGAAATGAATGCTAACTAATAAATGTAGAAGAAATAATTGCTTTAGAAGATCCCCATTTGGAAATCTTTATAGTAGTGATTAAGCCAAGAAACATCTATTGGATATTAAAACTAAGTAGGTAAAAGTTTGATGAATAGAAGATATTTATATAGTCTCAAGAAGTGCCTCTCATAAAATATTTATGTATCAATGAGAAAAGAGAGTAACTTGAAACCCAGCAGATATCACTTTAATCTAATTATCAAAATTAACCTTACCAGGAAAGAGACAAAAAGAAATTGTGATCACTTAATAGGAAGACATAGAAGAAGTAAGTATCACTTCTGAGACATTACTGCTGAAGATATATAACCTGAATCCCATCATGAGAAAACAATAGACAGACTCAAAGTGAGAGACATTTTGCTAACAACTGGCCTGCAATTTTGAAAAGTGTTAAGGAATGAATGTTGAGGAAAGACTGGAGAACGATTCCAGATTGCAAGAGAATAAAGACAGGGACAACCAAATGTCATACTCTGCTTTGGATCCTATTGCTATCAAGAACATTACTGAGACAAATAAGAACTGAGTGGGGTTTGAAATTAGATGGTAATTAAATGTCATTGATGTAACTTCCTCATTTTGATGGTTTTATTATAGTTATGTTGAAGAATGTCCTTGTCTGGAGGAAATATACACTAAATTGTTGAAAAGTTGTAGGGAGACATGTTGCTAGCTTACTTTAAAATGGTTCAGGAAAAAATATTTCTGTGCTGTGTTGGCATCGTTTTGGAAATTATTTCAAAATAAGTTCATCTTAGCATGAAAAAATGAGTAAGAAGTGGCCCCTGCTTTCAGGGAGTCTATTTTATGCTAGAAAGGCCAAGACGATTGAAACGAAGTCAGCAGAGCAGTGAGGGAGGCAGTCTGGTGACATGGTTACTTGTATGGGCTCTGTAGTTAAATGGCCCGTGCTTTGTGCTTCATTCATAGTTCTGCCATTACCAACTAGGAGACCTTAGAAGGGTAACCTAAAATTTCTGGGCCTCAGTTTTTTTCTCCATAAAAAAGGATAATAATATCATCTCATAGGGTAATGTTAGGTTTATAGAACAGATAGCAATAATACATGGTAGCTATTATTATTTTATTAATTATTATTTATTATTATTAATTTGGTTTTGGTGATTAAGTTCATGGTTTTTAGTTGTCAGACAGCTGCATCTAAATTCTGCCTCTGCTACTTTCTATGTAAGTTATTCAGTTTTTCTGAGGCTCAGGTATTCTACTGAAAAAAGAAATAAGAATCATGTTAATAATAGCCAGTTACAGAGTGAATATGAGAATTAAATGAGATAGTGCACAATGCTTAGCACTTCATAGGTATTTTGAGTGTTAGTTATCACTACGTAAATATGAGATAAAATATAATAAATCCTATAAGAGACATAAAAAGTATGTGGCAGTTCTGGAGGGAAGGAAAAAGAACATCTGAGTGGAAGGAGGGTGGAAGCATTAGCTTGTGGAGTTCTCTGGAGCAACTGAGAGACTTTTACTTTAATTAAAAGATGCTAAGGCTAGAAATAGGGCAGTGGCAATAGGAAAGGGGAGGGAGGAATTTGATGGTCAAGGGAGAGACAGGAGTCAACAAAAATCTCTCAGCACTAATAAAACATATCCAAGGAGGAAGACCGAGTGTGGGCAAAAGACACTGAATTAAAGTGTGGCAGACATGTGTGCAGGTAGCAAAATTGGCTCTAGAGAGAAATTTTTTCTCTCTAGGTGATAAGGGAAGTCTGTGAATGATATTTCCTAGGAGGAGTGTTCTACAGAAAGAAGGAAGGAGGAGTCAGGGCGGAACTTGAGAAAGCATTCTCACTCAGGGAATCCAAAAGGGAGATGGGAACATGGGGGAGATATGATGATGACAAAGATATATAGGAGATGAATGAATTTGGAAGTTGCTAAGTGAGAGGCAAAGAATCAGAGAAAAAAGGCAGAGGGTTGAGAAGAATAAAGACTGAGAAAAAGATACTGTTTTGGGTGGTTAACTGGCCTTTGCAGAGTTATAAGAAAGTAGAGTAGAAGCCAAACTCCAAGGGGTAAAGTGGTAGGAGGGTGTGTCTTGGTAAAAGGTCAGGACTTGGAGATTCTTCTTGAAGATACACACACAGCCAAGGCAGATGTACCAGGAAACATACGAGACCTCAGTTTTAGGCCCCACACCTATCCAGATCTTTCCCAGACCCTAGGACCTTAGTAATGTCTTCCCATGGTTATGGGATCTGTAGAACTTACAAATGTAAGATACTTGTCTTACTCCGTTAGGGCTGCTTTAACAGAATTCTGAATACTAGATGGCTTAAACAACAGAAATTTCTCACAGGCATGAAGGCTGAAATTTCTGGTATATGAGGGTACCAATAAGGTCAGATTCTGGTGAGAGCCCTCTTCCTGGTTTGCAGATGGGGGTCTTCTCTTCAGGTGAAGGGTGGAGGGAGGGAGGAAGAAAGGGAGGGAGGGAGGGAAAAGAGAAAGAGAGAGAGAGAGAGAGAGAGAGAGAGAGAGAGAGAGAGAGAGATCTTCTTCTATAAGGACATTTATTCCATCATGAAGGCTCCACCGTCATGACCTACTCTATCTCTCAAAGAACTCATTTCCAAATTCCATCACATTAGGGATTAAGAGTTTAGCATATGAATTTTGGAGGAACACAAATATTCTGTCCATTTAACTGCAGTCTCTTTCTATTCAAACTCTCCTTTACTCACAATTTTTCCTGCTACTGAATGGCATTCTAGCATCAGTTTAGGGAACTAGAGTTAGGGTTTAAGGAGATAAACTGTGTGGTTTGCATATTGTTAACACATTGTGAAGTTACCGCTAATAGTCCCTACCCACTGGGCAGACTCACCCAACATTGACACCCAGTGGGTAGTAGAGGAGAAAAGGGCTGAAAAGTGCAGAGCCAGAAGCTGGTGTATGGACCTGCTTTGCAATTATGAGATGTGTAAAACTGCAAGAAGAGGATCTGATTCCTGTCAAGGCCCAGTCAAAATGCAAATTCTCTCCTATCAGATAAGATAAACTAACATTCATAATATACCACTGTGATGAGACAGCAGTGACAAACTGGTTAATGGGTGTTGTCAGTTCAAAGACTTAAGATTAGTCACAGCATCAAAAAACTTGAAATGTTCTGAAATCTTTCAGCTCAGTAATGAAAGAAACTTAATAAGAGATTTTTACAATTTGAAGAAAAAAATCCTACAAGCTTACATATTGCCAGTAATGAAATAGGAAGCTGGAACTTTCCTAACCATAAATAATAAACAAATATTTTCAATTATGCTGGAAGACAGATTGAATTCTTGCCAAATAAAGTAGCGATCTAAGAGAATGCATCTAAGAAAATGTAGAAGTGGGTGGGGAGGTGTTCAAGCTCGGCAGTTAGTAAATAAAAATATTGCATTTTTTTTAGATTTTATATTTGTAGTATTGTCTGGTTTTTTAAAGTTGTAATTTATTACATTTTTCTCATCCTAAATAAATATATACTTTTGTACCTAATTTTTTAATTTATAATTTTGAACTCTTTATTTTAAAGAGTCCCTCTTCCCCCAAATTGCATAAGGTTCAGGCCCCAAAAAAGCCGGATCTACTCTTGCATAGCAATAAACCTTCCAGAACTTTATTCACGTTTGAACAGAAGGAGTTAGGATGACAGCTTTGGGCTAATATAAGATGTTAAATATTTTATTATTAAAAATGTTTAGGCTAGAGATGACCTGAGCATTTTGTGTGCAGAGGGGAGGCTGCTAACTGTAAGGGAAAGATGGAGATACTCAAGTAACTGGGGTACTTGTTGGAATAGGCCTCACATAATTAAAAGGAAGAGGTTAAGACAGAGTGGAAAAAATGGTTTTCAAAAGCTCATATAGACTGCAGATGGAGAGTAGTGAAGCAGGAGAGGGAGTGAGCTTGAGTTAATGTAGAGGGGCATGAGGGCATTCTAGTCCTATGACCTTAATCTTCTAGTTTATGCAGAGGCCAGATTATCACTGCAGGTATCAGCAGTTGTGGTTTTAGGGGTTTCCAAAGTCTTAGCATGTCACTAATAACTGTTCTGTGAAATGAAACTGAAATAGCAGTAATGGGCCAGCACTTATCTTCCCAAAGTCTGTCTATTGGTCCTACGACACTGCACTCAGAGACCCTGCCATGGACTTGACAGTAAGCATCTATGATGAATATCAAGTTTGGGAATAACCCTATACTTTTCCCTATTCTAGTGTTAGAGTATATATATGTTTGTATACCAAAGAATACTACTGATATAATAATGCAAAGTTGGGGAGGAGACTGTCAGGTGGTGAACTGGAATAGTTGCCTAAAAGAGTGAAATCAAGATTTATTATATATGGCCTTATTCCACACAGGATTCAAGGCAGCTTACAAGAATGCACACAATAAAAGAGCAAGCTGTAGCCCATAAATAAAAAATCAAGGCTGAGAAATACATAAAATATAGAAGAGAAGGCTTCAGATGTGGCTTGTCAATGGTCTTCAAATAACTGAAGGTTTGTCATGTGGATGAGTGTTCAGGGTTATGTGAAATGTGGGCCCAACAATGTGGGGAAGGGGTTACAGTGTGGCACAGCAAAAGGCAAAGCTTTCTAACAAGTGCAGCTGCTCCATGGCGAGATGAGATCATGAACCCCTGCTCCATCATAGGAGGCATTTAAACCCAGTGAGGTAGCCTCCTTTCTGGCCTGCTCTGCAAGGCAGCTGATGCAATGGGTAAAGACTGTATCCTGCTGTGCCCTTAGGGTCAACATTCTAATGACTATGACAGGAACTGCTCTAAACAATGCCCTATGAGTAATGAACTATTCTAATATACTCCACACATTAATAAAAACTTGTCATCTGTCATACTGAGTATTTGTATGACCTATAGTGTTTTCTCTCATCTTTGAAATGTCACTGCAAATTATAAATCCAAAATTTCTGAAGATGAAATGAAGAAAAACTTCTGAAGCTCCAAATGGGAGGAGGGGTGGAGTGAGAGGTGCGTGGACTATCTCAGTTCATAATTCCCCCACTCTCTGAGTCATCATTGGCAGTTTGAAGAGCTGGTAGCATCCATTCACTCAACATTGAACAGCAAGTGCTTATTGTTTCATGTTATGTGTCAAACCCAGTGCTAGGCCTTGGGGAGACAATAGTAAGCAAAAAGGACATCATTCATTCTTTCCAAGTGATCGTTGCTCAGTGGGAAAATGATTTTAATAAAATAATCAGACATCTATATATTTACAAATTCTGCTATACATTATGAAGGAAGGTAAGAATATTCTCAAAGAGTGCATAGCTGTAAGATCTGTTATACCATGATGGAGGAACATGCTTATTGAAATCAATTAGGTATAAGAAAGTGGAGACAGGGGTGGGGGTTTCAGATTGAGAGCATTCAGACCAAATGGACAATGTGGGGAAAAGCTCAGAAATATGTGGGAGCATGGAGCCTTTGAGGAATTGCAGTCAGAATGGCTGGGGAGCCCAGATACTAGTGGCCAGCATGGCATGAGCAGTCAAGGAGAGAAGGTCCACGCTGTGTTTATGAGCCGCACCAATGATTTTAACTTCATTCTAATGGGGAGGGGAAGCCCATAGAGGTTTCATCAGGAAAGAAATATGATTTCATTGGTTTTTTGCTGCTTTTTATTTTAAAATCATTTTTGCTTTGAAGTAGAGGCTATCTTAGCAGGTCGGGAGACTATTCAGTAGGCTGTCTGAGTAATCAAGGTGAGAGGTGGTGGTTATATGGGCAAGGATTGTGGTCGTAAAGACTGAGAGAAGTGAATGGATTCCCAAGGTGAGCATGAGATAAAAATGAGCAGGATTTGGTAATGAGTAGCGTGGGAGGCAAAGGTGAAGGGGAAGAGGTGATATTGAAGATGATTCCAGCAACTGGGTGGATGAGTGTCCCATACACTGATGGGCTGTGCCAAGATCTGGCTGGTCTGGGACAATGGCCAGAATGTAAAAGAGACCCTCTCGCCTTACCTAGTTGAAGATTAGAAAAGGCAACTGACTTTCCTAAGGGCGGTTCGACTGACACAAATTTAGTTCAACTCAGTGCCATTCCATCCTATCTAGTTCAGTTAGATTCACCTTATGACACAGCTGCCAAGAAAAGCTTTGTGAGTGATCTAGAAAAATGTGAAAGGCCCTCAGGGTGGTGGCATGGTTATTTCTTGCACTCGATAAGTGTCCAAATAACCAAAGCTCCCCTTAGAATGTGCAAAGTGCCTACAGAAATGAAATGTCATGGGACTACAGCAGTTAGGCGCCCACCACAGAAGGCTTGACTGACTTGCAAAAGGATTAAATCGCTTTTACTTAAAAATGAATATAAGACAGCATACAGTACACTTGAGGTCACTGAGCAATGTGTGCTATGATAAGGGAGAACCTTAAGACTTTCCTTCGCTGGTCTACACTGACCATCCCTGGAGACTGGACTATTTGCACTTGTTCTTATCCCTGGGCCCCTTTCTGACTCATAGGCACTTTCTAAAATACCCTGTGCTTGTTTCTTCATCCACATGGATTATAACTACTCTCTAATTATCTCATCAGTATTTTATGAGATTTAATTGGGAAGTTCCCGATAGCCTGGGAATTTTCTAACAAAGATAGCATACAAATCTAACATGTATCTGGGGATGATTATTCTAGCCACACTGTTGCCCTTGGTACAAGTGGAAAGAAGAAACCCTAGCCTCCTTTCTCCACCTCCAGCCATGTCAGGCATCTTTATGCCCCTTCCTTATAACCCCTATGTGTCCCATCTCCCAAAAGCCACTACCACTCATCTCCAATACCACTTAGAACCTCAAGGTAAATATCATTGTCTGAATACAAGCACTTCTGGAAGAAAGCATGTGCTTTTTCTAATTCCAGATGTCAGTAAGTAACTCTTCCATACCGCATTCTACTCTCAAAGCATGCTTCTCTTCATGTTTCATTTAATTGCCATATAATCTCGGGGGTTTGGTATCATTATAATCATCCTCAGGGAGGTTAAGCTACTTACCCAAGTCAGATTGCTATGGAGGGGCCAAGCATGGCTCTGCATTTTATGCTCTCTCTACTCTACCAGTTGTCCCCTCTTTTGGTTAAAGCACACAGACCTGTGTTGGGAGGGAGAGCTTGAAGATGTAGTGAGCAAAGAGGATCTTCCCCTTGTTCCTTGAAATCCTGCTACATGAGCAGATGTCTGTTTTTCTCCACTCAATGGTGGTCCAGCTATCAGCACAATGGTTCTCAGTACAGGATGTAAAGGGAGATAGGCCTGTATTTGAATACTGATCTTCGACATTGTTGTATATGACTTTGAGCAAGTTATTATTATGGCACAGTGTTAGCACCTGTGTTATAGGACTACTGTGGGGGAATAAAGGCATTTATATATTTGCAGTTATAGTAATATATATTATATATATATGTGTGTATAGAGAGAGTTTATATATATGTATGTACATACATACATATATATATGGATATATATGTATGTATGTATGTGTGTGTGTATATATATATATGTGTATGTATGTGTATATATGTGTGTGTATATATATATACACATATATATATAGTTTTCAAAACATAGTAAATACTTTTAAAATATTGTTTTGGTGGCAGCCTTGTAGTTCCTTTCAGAGCCCAACTTTCTTGTTGAGCTCAGTTGGAAATGGGGAGGCACTAACTTTGAAGAGCTCCCTGCTCTAGGTTGATTGGAAATGGCTGACTAGACTATTGTGTTGGGACGGATTCCGAGGTTTACTGTGGGATCTGTGGAAATCAATTAGTATTCCTACAGGTGTGCTGCGTAACTGTGCCCTTTTCTTGAGAGTCATTTGTAGGACCTGCCCCAGTCCATGACTGCATATTAGCCTCATTGTCTGCCATAGGCATTTTCTCGCTTCTTTTGTCAGAACCTGTTCAGCTGTGTTCAGACTAAGTACAGTTTCTAGCCCACAGGGGCACTGCCTGCTTGGGTGAAAGCAAAGAATTTAATGAGTAGGAGCTATGTATGGATGGGTTCTAACGAGAGAGGTTAGCAGGCTGGAGATTCAAAAATAACTGTGCTGCAGCAACTCTGGGTGAGTCAATGCATGCTGTATATTTCCATCCAAATGAAAGACATTCATTTTGAAGCCCCCAGAATAGCTGTAACTTGAGATTCCCACAAATGCTTGGAAAACTGTCAGTCCTTTCTGAGTGGCAGTAGATATAGAAGCAAGAATGCCAGTAAAAATGTGAGACTGATTCTGAGAAACAGGGCCTGGATTAGCCTTCCAAGAAGCCAGCATTCTTTCGCATGGATCTAGATTTCAAGTGTTTTGGGGACAGTGTTTTTATGAAGCACACCGATGAAACATTTGCTGTTCTCACTCCTGGAAGAATTACAAAAATACAATAATTGTTATGAATGGTCTCTTAGAATAGGGCTTATCAGAGATTCCATTATGTGATCTGCAGAGAATTCTAACAGTGTGCTATGTTTTCCTTTTGCTTCTATCAAATTTATCAATGTCTCAGGTCATTATTTGCCTGATCACAACAACATGCGTTCATGAATATGTATCAGCTAAAATCCTGCAATTTTATGTGTTAATTTGCTCATGTCTTTAGGTGTTTACAGCAATTAAATAAGACCTTGATAAATTTAGAGGAAAAAAAAAAGTTTTGATATTATGTGCTTATGTAGTTAAATTGCAGGCTCTGAGATAAATTATGTTTTGTGCAACTATTAATTTGTTTATTGGTTTAGTAGATATTTTCTCATTTAGTTACATTTCTTCTTGGAAATAAATAGTCTCTTCTTGACTGCATCTGCTGACGTTCATTTTAGCTTGTGAATGTAACTAATCCTTATGTCAGCTAATGTGAATATAAATGTGCCATCCTGTTGGGGATCTATCAGGGGGTCTGCAAATTTATTTGAGATGATCCAAGGCAGCTGCAGGGCAGTTTGCACAGGGGTCAGGGTTTTGTTACAGTACCATCAGGTAGCAAGGAATCCAGGCAGGGCAGGGATCCAGTGAGAGTAGAGGTCATCAGTGGAGAGGAGCCCAGTGACCAAGAGCTCTGGCTACCTGAGAAAGAAAAGCTGGGAGTTTCAGAGCACAGTGGTGAATAATTCCAGTGGGTGGTGTTTCAAAGGCAGGGCTTTGTAGAGCAAGAATTTGAAGTGGATTCCAGAGAAGCACCATCCTGGGAAATGGGATGTGCCACGGTGAAAATGGCACTGAGGGCCAAAGGAGTGAGAGTGCCAGACACTTGCTATGGGATGAAGATGCCAGATTTAATAAATAAAAATATAGGACATCCAGTTAAATTCAAGTTTCAGATAAACAAAGTATAATTTTAGTATAAGTATGTCTCATGCAATATCTGGACATATTTATACTAAAATTTTATTTGTTATTTATCTGAAGTTCAAATTTAACTGCGTATTCTCTATTTTATCTAGCAACACTAGGTGTGTTGTTTGGGGGACACTTGTGCACTTGGGGAAGCTTGACCTTTCTGGGAATGACTGCCTGTGGGGAGGCAGGGAGGCAGAAGGAGATGAAGCAAGGCTAATGTGTGTGTGTGTGTGTGTGTGTGTGTGTGTGTGTGTGATGGGGGAGAGGAGAGACAGACAGACAAAGAGACCAATTCTGAATAATTTTATGTTGGCTTTAAGACCCACTTATTTTCATAATTTTTTATTACTCTTTTGTGGGTGGAGAGGGGGTAGGGGTTGGTTTTGCTTTGAAATCACAAGTTGCATTTGGCCTTTATCAGAGATAGGATATTTGTTGGTTTATAACATGAAACTGACAAACTGTCTGTACCCAAAGCAATGTCATCCAAGAGAGAATACATAAATATCAGAAGATGTAAAAGTTTCAAAATGACTGTTTTCTTTTTTAGTCTGATTTGTCTTTACCCCTTTTCATCATTTTATTGCTCTTTTCTACTTTATCCCCAGCCTCGTGCAGTGTCTGGCACATAGTAGATGTTGAGTAAATTTTTTTAAATAAATGCATGGGTGAATAAATACTTATTCTTAAATAATTTAATCTCCAGTACAGTGATTATACTAAGCAATGAGAAAGAATTTATTTAGAAGAGAAGAGAACACATATTTATTAAGTGTACACTATGAGACAGGAACTGGGCCAGACAATATGTATTATGCATATGCGTGTATACCTGTACTATCATGAGGTCACTTTGTGGGTAGGCATTAGTAGTCCCATTATACAGTGGAATATACAGTGGAATAAACACAAAGAGATTGAGTAAATTATAAAGGTCCTATTCTACTGAGAAGCAGGGCAGGGATAAGAACCCTGGTCTGTGTGAGCTGCTTGGATATCTCCATTGATTCCATGCAGCTTTGTTGGACTAATCTGCAGTAATTTTTCATGTTTTTGGAGGTCTCATATCACTTTGAGAATTTGATGAAAACCAGATTCCCCTCCCGGAGCTATGACCATAGAAAAAAGTTTTCCCAATTTTACAAGCAATGTGGGTTCCTCAAAAACTCTTGACTAAGAACATCATAATTAGAAATTCAGATTTTTCAGAATCAGCCTGACTGGTATGGCCAGGGCCCACTTCTCTGACAGTCCTATCCAGGACCTGTCTCTCCTGGAAGAGAAAAGATCAGTTATTTTCTTTTCATACAAATCCGCTCAATGTTCAGAGAGCCAATCCACTTCTTCCATTTTTGGTGGGATCTCCTAGTTCTACTGCTAAATATACACTGGTTTAATATTAAAAAAATATTAGGAGTTTTCTAATTTTTACTTTTCCACATTCAGTGATTAAAAAAGTAATAAGCACCAGTCACTCAAATAAAATTGTCAGATGTCAGGAGTATAGCAGTGAACCAGTGAACAAGACAAATATAGTCTCTGCCCAGAGACAGTGTCACCATGAGGCTAAATAAAGAACCTTAAGTTTCAGGTTCTTTTGCTAGCACAGCCCCTTTCAAGGCCCAAAGATAGGGCTTAGAAAATTGTTCACATGTTCTATTATATGATTTTTGTAAATTATGCAAATTTAGGTTATATATATATATATATTTTTTTTAAAGCCAGTTCCTCCCCCCACCTTAGACGCTCAGGCACGGCAAAACCAGCACCTGCCCTGTCACCATGCTCGTGGAGCTTAGTGAGGAAGGACTACTGTTGAATGAGTGATTGTAAGAGTGATGGGTCTTGGGGTCGAAGGCAGTTCTTAGGTAGCTACTGCAAGGGCATTTAGTCTTTGGCAGGTGGTCAGTAAAGGTTTCTCTGAGAAACTGACATTTAAGTTGAGACCTGAGGATGAATATTTTGTTTTGTTTGTTTGTGCACTAACAAGAGGACAGAACTGTTGGTGAAAAGGCTACAGGCTGGGAAAAGGCAGGACTGGTTCGAGGGCCTGGACTGAACACCCCACGGTGGGTGAGCATAGAGGATGAGGGGAGACTGATGGGAGAGGAGGCTGAAGAGAAGAGTGAGACTGGTAGGGCCTTCAAGCATTTTGAACTTTATTCTAAGGACAGTGGGAAGCTACTGAAGGGAGTTACATGATCAAATTTGCATTTTCAGAAACCACTTTGGCTGTGGCATGGAGAGTAGATTTGTTGTTTTATTTTGTTTTTACCCTCTAGAAACATCACCGGAAACACAGCTATCACTTGATAAACAAGTGAAATATTCTTTGGTGTGGTAAAGGGAAAATAATTCTCTTGAGAGCCAAGCCCCTCTGTATGTGAGGTGATGTACTTGCCCAGGCAGCCTCGGACACAGTGAATTAAAAGTGCAGGTGAAATTAGGGCAACCATCAATACTAGGGTGGGGATCCTTTGTTGTTGGCAGTGGTTGGTAGGGGTAGTTGAGAGCTTTTTGGACAGCTTTCATTCCTTCTCCAACACAGTTACATCTGGTCGGAAGCAATGAGCACTGAGGAAGACTCTACAGGACCCAACATGTCAAATCAACAACTGCGATAGGGATAAAGACAGTGACAATGTCCGTATTGAAAATTATTCTGCCCTTTAAGAAGCCTCTGGAGCCAAAGTGACCTTGCATGTAAAAGGGTCAGTAAAAACGGGTTAATCCAGCAGACTGCATGCAGCGGACTTCCAACAGTCACCAGAAATGTGACTCTTACCTCCTTCCTAGAGCTTCCTCCAGTCCTTCCCTGGCAAGGCTGCCTTTGCCCCAGACTTGCTCTCTTACTCTTCCCCTGGAGTAGTTCATAGTTTGTTACTGTCAGAAAGAAACCCCGATATTAACTTGGCTAATGATGACTTCTCTGAGATTCTGTAGCATGGGTATGACTCACGGATTAGACCTGTACAGGGCTCTGAAAACATTGTGTGGGGATGTATGGCCAGTCCTCCTGAACTGCACAAAATTAGTTCAGCAAAACTCATCTAGTGAGGTCCATTTCAGTGTCCCTGGCTGGCTAAGAAGTGTGGTAATAATTCTTAATAGGATGCATTTATTAAGTGAAGAAATTATAAAATACATTTAAATGAAAGAGACGTGTTCATGCTTAAAGGGCAAAGATCAATTATCCATAAAATTAACTCACATACAACATTTCATTTGTAATGATGTTAGATAAATAAGGAGTTAAGATACTTTCCGAATTATGATAACATTTCTTATCTGCCTACATTAAAGCGAGCTCAAGAAGCTAATGCAGGCTCCACTTTGCCTATCATCGAATACAAAATCCCAGCATCTAGTGTAAAAACTAATAAACTTGGGGAATTCGGAAATAAGGCTTTCACTGTTCCCACCATCAATCAACCTGGAAGATTTCTTAGTTTTTCTACTTGGGAGGCATTTTAAATTTATGTTTCTGTTAACTTAAGGGAAGGATTGTGGAACTCAAAGGAAGGAAGAGAAGCTGACTTCACTGTCCAAGAGGACTATGCAAAGGTTGGAGAACCAGAAGTACATAGAATAGATGGAGGTGGGTGTAGGAAGGCAAAGGTAGCCAGCTGCTGCTGTCAGCCCTGACCTACTTCCTCAAGCCCCGGGAGCTGTCCCAGTCCCTGCTCTCAGCACCGTGACACTGCCTTGGGGCGGCTCTGCAGCCAACCCACACTGAATGATAGCTGTCCCTGCCAGTTTCTTAAATGTCACCAGAGAAAGACATTTCCTCCTCTCTGGAGGACACATACACTACTTGTGGATAAGTAGACACTTGATTTCATTTTTACACCTTTCAAAACTTGGTCACAGATGAGTCATAATTTTGTCAACTTCTCTAGTATGAGAAGCCATAGACAGAGGTATACAGAAATGATTTTTTTTAAACTTGATGTTCTTTCTATGTGGCAGTAAAATGATTTCCCTGCCATCAGGAGAAACATGTGCTTTGAATTATTTTTACAGTCATAAAGGCAGATCTGTAAAAGGCTATCTACACCTGATGGCTCTCCTTTCATTGATTCTGTTCAGAATCATATTCATTCTTGAAATGTTGGGGAATGGGAAAAGAGGATGAGAGCAAATATATGCTGATTTACTCTGAATGCTTTACATATTAGTTGGCGTAAATTATGACTCATGAACTCCATTGTCCAAGCAATATAACCTTCCACTTGTTCTAAAATAGCTTACCTTTTTTGAGTCCCTGTCCAGTATAAGAAACTTATTCCCAATTAATTTAGAGTTTCTTCCTGCTTTCCTTGGAGTGATGGCTAGGCTCTTGATGGGTGATTGCTGATATAGTGCTACCATAGTCTGCTGGAGATGGGGAGGGGTTTGGGATCAGGTCCTCAGCACCACAAAGTCCTACCAAACTTAAAGGCAAAATGGGAAAGTTTAAAAAAAATAAAATGGGAAAGGTTGTTGATCTATTCATCCAACCAGATTGTCCCTTACTCCCATTCACAATGTCCCTTCTTGTTATTCCTGATCATTTTGCAACTCTTGAGCCACCCTGGGGTGTGAGGACCACTTTAAGGCTGTCGGAGTCCAGATCTGCTTATCATATTATATTTTCACCCTAACCCTGGGTATATGGAAAAATTATTTTCCATTTGCACAGGAGGAAAAGTAAGATTCAGAGAAACTAAGTCCTTGCCTACAGCCTCATGTCAAGTGAGTGGTAGAGGCCACTCTGCTTTCCAAACCCATGTGGCTCCCTTCATCACGGTGACTACCCACCCAGCTCTAGCCCCACACCCAAGAAGCCTCTTCCAATCTCCCAAGAATGATGTCTGTTTCCCTAGAAATTTATAAGCTTTGCCGTCCAAACCTTTGGGGTGACATTTAACCATCACACACTGCTTTATATGTTAGTTAACTGTGCACACATAGAGATAACTTTAATTAGACAGTGGCTCCTAGAAAGCCAGGTCCAGTTCTTGGGTTTTTCTCCATCTCCTTCGCTAGTACACTATATACATGGCAAATGCTCAGCGTATCGTGATTACAATAAAAGTAATGTGTTAGTAAGTAAATGAATGAACGTTTACTTCCTATAACAATTTGTTCCATTTGTGTAGTTACATTGAGATAATAGCCTAGTTAATAATAAATACATAGTCTGTAGATATCTGCTCTTGCCCTGGCCTTTTAACTCCACTGTCTTTAACCCATCTGGTAACTTGGAGAGCACATAGATTCAGCAATGGTGCAGGTTCATCTCAGGACTCCCTTCTTTCCCTACCTACAGTCTGCTGGAACCCATGACCTCTCTAACTTTTGGTTTCCCAATTTCCTAACTTCATGCCCAGGCTCTCTATATAGAATTCTGTCTCCTTCTTGGTTAAGAAAAGCCATTTGACTATAACTCTGCTCATGGACTTTGGGAGGCCCTGCTGCCATGTCATAAGATTGACTTTCAACTTTGCCCCCTTGATTGACTCTGGAAACAGACAGTGCCTGTGGTATTTTCACTGGCTGGGAAAGCACTCACCATTCCACCAGTGTCCTCATCTTTTCACGAGGACAGAAAAATTATTATACTGTAGATATCTGAAAAAAATTTTCAATAACTGGTCCAATGGTTCAAGCACAGAAATGCCAGTTTAATTTTAATTTTTAAAAATAGTTTAGATTAAAATCTATTGTGAGAAGGAGAAAATGATGTTTTCTTGTATATTCTATGGCAAAATCTAATCCCCAAGGATAATCCCCATAAAGTTGTCGGGTCTATCAATTGTGAGTAATAGAAATACAATTCAAATTAATTTTAGTAAAAGAAGGGAACTAATTGTCTTATGTAGCTGAGAAGTCTAGGACTTCAGATACAGTAGGATCCAGGTGATATCCATCTCTTTTTTAATCTATTGACACTGTCTTGCTTTGTTTGGGTCCCCAGCAGCTTTTAGTTTAAGTGGGCCTTTCAGCTTACAATCTCAGAAGTAGAGAGGTCTTTTTTTCTCTCAGCAATTAATTAATTCCTGAAAAAGTACTCTGGCCCCATGTGGGTAATGTCCACTGATAGACTCTGTTCAGCTGGATCATGTGTCTTCACCTATGGCTGGTGATACAGGATCTTATGACTGTGAGCCCCTCTAAAAGCACATGAACTGAGGAAGGGCAAATTCTAAAAGGAAACAATGGAGGGGAGATCAAAAATGCCAACAATTGCCCACTATGTTTGGCAAGTAGGATTTCTTGAGTTAGGTCCTCCATAATGCTTGCTTTGCCCTGGTAAAGTGAATCCATGCTCTAAAAAGGGCTTCAGGGAACCAAAATTTGTTGATCTCATATTAGGCTCAAACACACTGTGTTGAGTACATTATATGCACCTCATTTAGGTCTTGGAATTGTCTTCTGCAATTCAGCCCATTAAGAGTTTACATTGCCCAACAGAGTGAGCTAGGTGTCTTGTAAAAGGAGAGTGCTTCATACCCTCAGCATTCACAGCACTGGCGAGTTTCACCCACTGCTATGTGGCACTGTTTTTGATCTCGTTCTGCTGGTGTGCAGATTCCACCACTAATCAATCCATTTTTGCTGCACCAATAAGCATCTCCAAAGAGCTTCCAAACTACTCTCCCACTCTTTCCTGACAGTTCCAAGCACAGACTCCCCACTACCTTAGACGCCTTCTACCTCTGTTGACTTTCTCTATAAGCCATTCAAACTAAACATCTGAGGTGACCCTACCATGATCTATTGGTTAGCTCCACGCAGCTGATGTTCTCTCATGTAAGTAGAGTTACCCAATTTTTCATCCGAAGATACACAGAGGTTCCAGAAGTAAAGGAACTTTTCTAAAGACATGCATTTAGACATAGTTAACAGGATATGGAGTTAAACCCAAAGCCTCATTACAAGTTTACCAAGCACTAACTCTTTTATTTATTCATTCATTTATTTATTTGTTTGTTTGTTTCTTTGTTAGGCACTAACTCTTTTAGATTAACATGCACAAAGCCCTGAAAAATCTTTGCAAATTTAGCAAGTTAAGATTGAGTTTTTGGTCTAGTCAATAAAGATATTGCAACTTGGTGGTATTCCTAGATGATGCTTTTCCTTGAATTTTGAGTTGAGAAAAGAAAAACAAGATTTAAGAATATAAGGAAACAAAATTTTAATAAAAAAAAAGAATATAAGGAAACAGACTCATGATAAAGTTTGTACTGTTTTTGAGAATGGTACTTCCCAGAATTATGCAGTACCTAACTTCAACACTTGTGTCAAGGCCCTGCAAGAAAAGTAACTGGGCACTTCATTTAAAATAAATCACTGTTTAAATGATTTGCTTAAAGGAAGTTAAGTTTAAAACTTACTTGATTACTTATATTTGTATGCCTGTATATTAAATTTCAAAGTGACAGCAATATACCTGTGGTCTACTTGAGCCCTGCAATTTCTCATATATTATGTACAGGCCTATAGAATATCAGACTGTTGATTCTCTGCAAAGCACAGCTTTCTGATTCTAAGGATAAAAATAATATAAGCATCAGAATCCAAAGTCTTCTTTATTTCAATCAGCTTTTAACATTTTGACAAGTTAAGCACAAGTGAATCACAAATGTACAGATTAAATTTCTCTTGGAATACAAATGAGATTAAATTGGAGGAGGAAAGTGGGTGGTCAAATGCATCCTTATTTTGCTGAGTCAAGAACTTAAAAAAATAAAAAAGCCCAGTGTTTGAAAATCTACGTACTCCCCGATAACACCACAAATGTGAATATTTCCATAATTTAGTGTTCTGTTTCCATTTTAGCGTTAAGTGGTTTAACAAGCATGTTTAAAAAAGAAATTCTCCTTAATTAATGGTTTATCTTATCTGGCATCTTATAGTTTTACTTGAATTTCTCTACTTTGTCATTTGTAGTTAAATAAAAACATAAGCTGACTATGCCTTATTAAGACCAGGACTGCTTTTGTGTGAGCCCTGTAGTTTACCTGAGGAAGAACCTTCTCTGTTTCTTCCATTGCATCTCAGGGACACTTACGATTTGGTTCGCTGAGTGAAACCATCAACAAGACACACTTTCAAAGGGTGAGAAAAATAAATTGCTGCTTACAAGCTACACATCCCAGATTCTTTAATAACATGATCTGACTTGGTCTGGATATATTGAGAAAGAAATTAAAAGGATGAAGCAAAAGCAAAGTAAGTAATCCTAAGGAAAGTAATTTACCCAACTAAGTAAAAGAGAGTAACCCTTTCAGAGATAGTGAGCACTGAACCCCATGTTGCTCTGTGTTTACTACACTTTTTCATTGGGGGAAAAGGGCTGACATTCATCTATCTAGGAGATGAACAGAACTGAAGAAAAGAAGGGATCAAGCTAGCAAGAAATAAATAAATGAGGATTTGAGATGGTCACAAATTCAGGCACTCAGCCTGGGAATAGGCAGCCTAGGAAGAGCCAAGTAGTTGAATAAGATAGAAGAAGGGGGTGCCCATGAATGAAAAGATAAATAAGAGTCCCCTCTCTTGATAGCTACAATCGTTTTTCATTGATAGAACACAATCAAATGTGAGTATTACGGAGCTGTACTGTTAAAAACCATGCTGTTAAGAGCTATGAGGTATGACTTTGTCTTAGTAGAGCAATAAGCTTAAAGAAATATTGAGATTAAGTGCCTATCTGAGAAAGAATATTGGAACAGAATTCATACTCAATGACATCAACCTTACTACTAACTTTTGATTTTCAATATCACCTTGGAGACTAGCTATATATTTTCAGCACCTTCACTGCCTTCTCTACATTTCTCAGGCAGCCTTTCGCACCTAATCTTGTGGTTTTAGTCATGTCATTTTGAGGGAGAGGTGGGTCAAAAAGAAATGAGGTAGAATCCAATCCAAACAAAATTGCAAGTAATCATCAGTATTGCATAGTACTATAAAAGAATACAAAGACATTTATTTTATTGTTTATCTCTGGATTCTGGGACTAGAAAGGGAAAATTCCATTAATTTTGCCTTTCTCTCCCCAGTAGGTTGGAGGGAAATGGAGCGAGGAAAGTCATTCTTTCTTTTTGTCCTCTGAGTAAGTTAGAGATGAGATATGGCTAGTCTGTGTTCATGGCACTGATTTCAGAGGCATCATGAAGCTCAAGGAAAAACCAGTTTCTGTGTTTTGGGTGGCCCGAAAGACCTCTATCCATCAACCTTCCTACCTGTTTCAAAGGCCTTGTTATTAGCAATCTCTGTAAAACTCAGCCTCTGCGTTTGAGCTTCTTTCTTGTACTCTTAAAATCTGCAGATCGAGTCTTCAAAAGACAGTTTCTGAAGTGTAAACGTAGCTCTCTCATATAAAGTAACTATTATTGCACAAAACATTTGATTATAATTGTCACGTAGCCAAGCAGAAGAAAACACAAATCCTTTTCCTTGAGATGTTTTTAACAAACTCTGAGACATGAAGCAAGTTACTTTTAAACTCTTTGAGTCTCAATTTCTTCATCTGTAAAATGGAGACAATAGTTATCTTTCAAGGCCAATTTCAAAAGAGATGATGTGAATTGATCACTTGGCACCTGCTGGGCATTCAGCAAATGTTAGTTTCCTTTCCCTTTTCCTCTCTTCCCAGTGTTCTCACTTGTAGAAAATAATTTCTTGATCAGTGTTTAGCAAAAGGCTCAAAAATTCACAAAAATTTCATGAGTATAAAAGGACTCCACTGAACAACCCTTTAACAGGCTGCCCCTTAAAAGCAACTAGATTAGATATTTCATTTCTTTTAAAGAGCATAAGGGTTTAGCAACAGAAAAGTTACAGAGCACGTTTTTTGAGCAATACTTTTAGGAGGTCAGGTCACATATAATCTAAAGTCCCTTTCAGCTCTGAAATTCTATGGTTCCATGAAATTGTGGCAGTAGCTGTAAACCAAGCCTGGCCTTTATGACTCAGAAAGGATTACAAGCACAGGGTTGACTACTTGGCATACTGAAGATTTGATTAAAAACCTACTACCAGCAACGTTTAGCTTTGGGATTAACAGATCAAATAAATGCATGTTACCACTTTGTTAGATGTAGCAAAATTGTTTTTGTCTGCTAGTGCATTTTAATGTAGGGAGTACCCAGTAGCAAAACAAACTAGCAAACAGTCCATGAAGATGAGAACAGAGGATCCAAACTACAAATCTCTTGATCACTGATCACCATCATTCATGTCAGGAAACTTATGTAAATTCAGAGATCTTTGGGGGAAATCTAGAAATTTGTATGGCTCTAAAACCAAGAACTCTTAAGAAAATTCAAACAAAAATGTCGAGTTAACAATAATTTTAATTTCTTTTCAAAATTAAGTTAATTTCTATTTGGGTGAATTTTTAAAAATGTATTCTAAAAAACTTGGTTTTACGCTAAGCTTTGTTTGGAACAATTTATTTTCAATGGCTATTTCAATATGAGAGGTGAAATGTGAAACAGGAAATGACAAAACCTTCTATAAGGAACAAGCATGTGTGTGTATGTGTGTGTGTGGGGGGGATGTCTTTTCATTCATAAACTTTTTCCTCTTTTCTTTAGGAGTTTAGTTTTAGAAAATACTGCAAGTTTTAAATATCTTTTCCTTCAGTGAAAATGTAGATTCAAAAGTCACCTTTCTTTTTCACACTGAGAGTCAGGGACAGTCTGAATAATTAAGTAACAAGAGCACAGATTCTTAAAGATACTTCAAAATCAAGACATTCTTGCCTAGGGAAGTAACAGTCTGTAGCAATAGGCAGAAGCAAAGACAAACATGTTTTAAACACCTACTATATGTCAAGGTCTCCTTTGACACTTGTAAAGGAGCTGATATCTTGGAGCTATGTAAATGCCCTCAGATGGCATTCTGATTTACGGGAAAATAAAGCACTTTTAGGGTGAAATAGAGTTCTTCTTAAACCTGAGCAGAAAAGACATCTAGTTTAGGTTAAGAAACACTACGTAGTATTCAAAAATATAGTGACAAAAGAATTTAGTTTATCATATTTGAGTTTTTATATTTTGAAATATTCACTGTTTCAATAAATTTTTATTGAGTGATTACTATGTTAAAAAAGCTAGAAAATACAAAAAATGACTGAAAATCTTTTTATGTTTTGTTATAGTCCAAAGGGCAAATACATTTCCTGGCTTTAACTGAATGCTATATATAATTTTTACAGCTAAATTTTCATAGATATGTTGGTGGGAAAATTGCTTGATGATTTTAACCTTATAATAATGAACAAAGCCACAAAAACTTTAAAAAATAAATCAATCAAACTGGAAATAGAAAAAAAATCCTGGGAGGAACTAACACCAAAATGTTCACAGTGATGTTTTTGTGGTGGTGGAAACATGAGTGATTTTGATTTTTAATCTGTTCTTATTTATTTTTTAGGATAAACTTAAATTTCTTGTATACTTTAAGAATTTAAATTATAAAAATTCTTTAAAAGAAGGAAATGAAGAAGTGACGGAAGAAACGCAATTAGGGAGGGTGGGAAAGAGGAAAGAAGGAAGGCATGCTTGAAAAAGGGTATTTCCCTTTCTGCCACTTGCACTTCTAAGAACTCTGGCTGTTTAGGCCATCACTGCTCACTTTGGTTTACGAAGTTTGTCAAATTTTTGCCAGGTGTGGTAGAAATTAGGCAGCTGTATAGAGCCAGACTAGGCTCTGGAGAGAATAGACAGATATTTAACCTGCGATAAATACAGAAAAAAATAGAATGATGGAATGGTTAAAGCAAATGAGAGGCCAAGTTTACAACCATTGGCCCAAATAAATTAGAAGCAAGTGAAAGTCTAAGTAAAAGGAAGTTGGATCCAGGAAGGGACAAGCAGTTGTGGATGGAGGCTAGTACCAAGGGTAGAGTTTGTGTATTGTTCAGGGAGAGGCCGGCTGGCATGCCATGGGATTGAAGAGAGGGAGTTGGAAAATAGTAACCCAGCTGGGTTGGGGTTTGAGTCATTGCTGAAATGACACCTAGTATTTCTTTTGGTGCCATCAAAGGCTCCTTCCCAAGTTAGAACTTCTAAAGGAAGCCTCAAGGGACTTTCACTGGCTGGACCACCTCAGAGCAGGCTGTGCATTGGTAAAGGCATAGATCCAGCAAAACGAGTCCTGCTTCTCCTGAGTGGTGGCCATCATTGCCTCATTTGTGTCATCTCTGCTGGCAGTACATGGTCTTTCAGATGTACAGAACAAGACACAGACTACATATCCAGAACGGCTATTTGGGTTGTAGTTCAGTTTTCTTCCCTAAACCTAGGTTCCTGTAAAAAACCTTGGGACTGAAGGTCTGCTAGTTTTCCTGCTGTATGCAGGCAACATGGTATGGTATAGAAACAGATGGATTGGAGCTATATTTTCAAAATTGGAGTATTCCACAGACAAATCAAGTTATCTGATGTTTTTTAACAAACTAGAAGATCTGTTAACATTAGGCCCAAATTCCTGTGAAGCAGTAACGGGATAGAGCTGAACAATGATATTTGCTTATTTATTTATTTATTTGTTTGTTTGTTTATTTATTTATTTTCTATCCTGTGAGACTGGAATATTCTAAAGAGATCACTACGCTTACTGGTAAAAAAGACGCTTAGGAATAAACACTCCATTTTCCTCCATTGGGCATATGACTCCTACAACAATAACATCATCTAGGTCCACAAAGGCAGTGAACTGAGCACAAGATACTATGCTGGAGATGCTTAAGTACAAAGGTGAAAAGAAGCTAGCTGGACCCCTGATAACATCATTGAGCCACCGAATTAACCTGCCCTAGAGCTATCATATCTTTAGATTTCTTATTAAGTAAGATAATGTGTTTTTTTTTTCTTCTAAATTGCACTTTCTTTTCATCGTTCAACATCTCAGAAATCAGAATTATTCTGCCATGATAATATCTTGCAATCACTGCTGGCCAGAGGAGGTCTTGACATAGCTGTCACTGCCTGTTCATGTGTCAAATTGATTCATTATTCTCAGTGTGTCATGACTGACAACTGCACCCCGTTTATAGTTCAGTCAACAAACTGTTGAAGGACATTTGAGTTGGGCTTTTGTTTTCTGTCTGAACACCTTCCATTGACATCTTCTGCAAAGATAAAGAAAGCACCGTCATAAAACTTCCATAATAAGTGTCAGCGCTTGGAAGAAAATTCAAGAAGCAACAGTGGAGCAATCTTTTTAAAAATGCTGCATCACCAACACTTTGATATCAAGAGGATAATACCAGTAAAAGAAATGTGGATATTGATGGCTTTGAATTTAAAAAGAACTTCAGGAGATCAAACTCTAAATGTGAAGATGCTTTAGGAATATGAACCAGTGTATTTGATTTATGGTTGTGTATCTACATATATTTCACTATAGAATATATAGTATAGTTGCAATGTTTGTTAAAATGCATGTCTAGAGTTTTACAATTCTTTTTCAATAGGTATACATATTCATAGGTATAAAATAAGTTTTAAATCATTAGAGAGCATTATGTCAATATTAACTGGCAGTGTTATTTTTTCTTAGTGATTTATAAAATAATCATGTTTATTACAATTGGACATAATCAGTAATAAATTCTTTATTGTTTGAGTTGGGACTTCCTGTTTCTTGAGATTAAAATTTTCAACAATGATATAACATACAGTTTATGAATATTTCACAATCAGTAGCTTTCTTTTTAGCTTCTTAAAGGAAGAGAGGCAGAATAAGTTAAAATCCATGAAGTGTGGGAATCTGAAATCTCCATCTAGTCTCTTCATGAGCAGACAATAGACACAAGTGGTGACAAGGCTACTTTCTTGTTAGTATAAGAATATGGTAGGTAGGGCGAGCAAGGGGAGACTTGTCTCTCCATGAGCTAAGAAGACATCTCTCCATCCTCCCTTCTGCAAAAGCATGTCACTATTCAACAACTATTAGTTACGCTCATGTGTTAACAAGCAGTATCTCCTGGAAATGAAAATGTGCCAGCCTCATCACTAATAAATTCCTTAATTAACCTGTTATGCTCTTAGCAACAAAGTTAGCTGTTGTCTTAGACATGAATTATTTGGATTGTTGTTGTGTGTGTGTGTGCTTTTTTTTTTCTTTTTCTTTTTCTTTTTTTGGTCCTACAGTACTCTCTTTATTCTCTCTATTATAGGATCAAGGTGCTCTTTGACTAGCCCATTATAATTTCCTAAAGTAAGCAAGAGTTTGAGAAACCGCCCATGGCACATTATTTCGTTGCTTAAACTTGCTGCTGACTCTTTTATCCCTCGATAACTAAGTCCTTCCTAGCAATAGTGTTAATTATACCAGTCATTTATTCTACAGCTGTGCCTTTTCTCTTGACTTGTTTCATCCTCATAGACAAGATCAGTGGCTTCCCTTTGGAGAAGACTCACTGTGGAGCATTATTTGTTGGGGAAAGAAACATTCTGTGCTCTTCAAGCTGTGCACATCTCAGTCATTCATGCCTGGAAAATAGTTGCTACAATGTGGGTCTTGCTTCTTCAAGAGTAACTAACCCTAAGGCTGGGAATTCCATTCCTGTGATAAAGTACACATTTCCCATTAAATGCAAATTTTTCACTTGAAAAGGTTGAAAAGATTGCTATTTTTAAAGAGGATTCCAGATGGTTAAATTTAGTGTCATAAAAAATCTTCAATCCAGGAATAGTTTCTGGCTTTGAGCCCGCAGTGTTTCTTTTGTTGTGAATTGGTTGGATTATCGTTTGCTATAAGCATTTCCTGCAGTTTGTTTTCTTCTGAGCATTCATATTGATGGATTGTTGGCTTTAATAGTAGTTGTCTTTCCCTTTAAAACAACTTACTTAAATTTTAGTATTGTCAAACAAGTAAGACCTTTATTTCACTTTAATTTTTAAGCTTTTCTCAACTGTTTTGCCTCTTCTGTCGTAAATTTGAACTAGCTTATTCTCTGCAGCCACCCTCATCTTTTTTTTTTTTAATTAAAATTTTTTTCAATTACAGTTGACATTCAATATATTAGTTTCAGCTGTACAGTATAGTAGTTGACATTTATATGTAACTTACGAAGTGATCCCCCTAATAAGCCTAGTACCCACCTGGCACTATACATGATTATTACAATATTATTAACAATATTCCCTATGCTGTACTTTACATCCCTATGACTATTTTGAAACTGCCAATCTGTACTTCTGAGTCCCTTCACCATTTTTATCCAGCCCTAATTCCCCTCTTATTTGGCAGCCATCAGTTTGTTCTCTGTATCTATGAGTTTATTTATTTTGTTTATTCATTTATTTTGTCTGTCTGTCGTCCTGACCTGCCTGTGGTCTCCTTTTCCTTCTGTTTCATTCTTCCTTGGTCCCTTGTGATGCAAGAAGGCAACTTCTATTTATTGAATGCATGCTTGGTGCTCCTGGGCCCAGCCCTGTGCTTTATAGACACAACCTTACTTAATCCTTTCAACTGCCATAAAGCTATTATTATCCTTGTAAAGGCAAGGAAACCAAAGAGCAAAGTAATTAGGGAACTAGGCCGAGGTTAGCTAGCCAATTAGTGGCAAAGCTAAAATTATAATCTCATTTGCCTATGAAAAACTCCCTCTTATTATGAAACTAATATTCAGAGCCTCTTAAAGAATGTGTTTCTTTCTTTTTTTTTTTTTATTTCTAATCTACTTCACTTTTACTACCTTCAAGACCTAGAAACACAAGAACGATTATATATCCATGAGTTCAATTCTCCACCTATCTGATTTATGATATTTTGGCATGTTTTACTTCAAACCGTACCATATCATAACTGGGACAATTGTGTGTGGGTATGTGTGTGTATTTGTGTGAGTTTATTTCTAATTAAATTTACCTAAATTTGCGGTCAGTATCTTTATTGTCAGAATTCTGCAAAGGTGTCAGCATTTCACAATAGACTCTGTTTCATAATCCTGATTGCAAAGTTTGGCTCTACATTTTCCTGGTATGAGATGAAACATGACAGTGAACAACTAAGAGTGCTGAGCAGAGTAATATGCAGTTTTTCAGTCTTCTGGGTACATACTGAAAAGATGTACCAGAAATAAAGTGAACCTATACAATATATGATATGGAAATGCTAACATCAATGTTTGTCCAGGAATCGATAGATCTGATCAATCTGAGAAATGTCTTGAAAATAGCAGGAACAATGTAAATAGCCAAAATCTGTCAAAACCAGCAGCAGTGTCTTCATCTCACAAGAAGGACAGCTGCTGATTTGACCTGTGATTCTTCAGACTCAGCTCACTGTTCAGAGCTTTTTAGAATTCTACTCCAAGATACCAAAATTATGGGATAATTTAATTCTGACTCAATCTGCTTTAGGATAGGAAGATCTACTCCTCTCCTGAATATTCTGAACTCCCTCCACCAAGAGTCAACCACAGTAAAGAACTCTGTGACTTAGTCACCTCAGGGAACAAATCAACTAACAAATTTGGAAGAGAAAGGAGGACTATTTTATGCGGCTTTTAACAAATTTGCTTATTATCTCTAATATATTCTGGCTGTGAATAGTGATTACTATATCAAATTAAGTCTTGGATGGTTTGCTTCACTGACTGAGTTAGGATATTGAGCAACAGTAAGCAAAGGATCATCTCATCCAATTGGATCAGTTTCTTCTCTCCCACCCTTCACATATCCCCTGCCTGTTTCCTCTCTCCAACTGTAGTAATTAAACCATCTTTTTTTTTGGCACTGTGTGGACCAGAGGGTATATTACACTGAGGTCTGCCACAAACCTGAGGGATTTTAGGGGAGTTTGCAATTGTATGGAAAATGTAATGTTATGAACAGCCAAGCATCCAGAGAGAGAGAGAGAGAGAGAGAGAGAGACTGATATCATAGTTTTCATCAAATTCTCAAAGACCCATAACACTAATGATAACAAACACTGGTTATATAAAAAAAGTAATCATTTAATAATTTTTTGCTTTTCTTCCTTTTGTGTGGAAGTCTATCTGTTGATAATATTAGCAAGCTCATACTAATCTAAGTTCTTCAGGTATAACAGCGAAAAAAATTAGATTGCCGTTCCCCAACCCCTGACCCACCAGAGGCTTAAGTTCAAATAGGGGAGAAAAATCGTTAGGAACCATCAAAGGGGGTGAAGGGGTTATGAACATGTTAATAATGACGGAGAGTGAACATTGCTTTTCTAGATTGGTGCTGATTAATAGCATTGTGGGGTTTTTGTTTTAATTTGTATGTATTTCTTTTTGTAAGACATTTTTGTAGGCATTTCTTCCCTTGAAGGTGTTGGGGAATCCCATGGCATTTCTTTGTCATTACACTCATTGAGTTTGTGCAGATATCCAGGTAGTCCCCAGCTTACATGCCAACCCGTCAGGTGCCTGGCTACTGCATGCCACACACGAGCTCACACTATCCACACACACTGATGATAGAGAAAATGAGAGGCATGGGCCTTGACAAGTTTTGCTACGTCCAAAAATGAAATTTATTCAGGTCACTAAGAAACTCCAAGTTCTTTCATTAATAGGCCTTGGGAAACAATAAATCAGCCTATTAGGGTGCAACAGGGGTGCAAATTGGTGTCTCAGTTAATGTAGATAAAGATTTCAGTGTACACAGCATATATCAAAAATTTAACTCATGCTGCCTACAGAGTTTTAATGAATACAAAAAGCTCAATTGCTGAAAACCAACACAACGCAGGCATTACTTCATTTAGCTGTCAATAAAATTGTCTCTTATTTTATTTTCTAATGGTTTATCAATACTGGTAATTCGCCGCTGGTTATAAAAAGGAGGATGAGGGGAGGGAAAGGAATTTAAATAAGTCCTACTAACTAGAAAAAACTTGGTGAGCCATTTTGTTCTGCTACATAAGTTAATGTCCAGATGCTGTAAGGGGGTGAAATCTTCATTTCTTCTTTAAACAAGAAACATCACCCGTACTTGAAAGGCTACATTGTGGGGGTGCGTTTTGCTCTGGAAATCTGTTATTGTCTTTTGATAAAGGATGTTATGGCATTGTAATCCAGCCTCTCTCACAGAAGTTCTATTAAGGGAAACATTGTTCTGCTTTATTTTGCCACCCAGCCATTCCCCACCCCTGCTGCCCCGCTGTGTAACATAGCTGCCAGTAGAAGCCAAATGCAAGATCTCACCTGCCTTACTAATGTTCCATAAAATACCAAATAAACATGACATTGTTTTCTGAAGCAGGGGAGGAAAGCCCATCATTGCATGTGACGTGAATAAGCCTTGCCTGTTTTCCCAGTGCAGTAAGGGAATGGCTGCTAATCATTGTTCTCACCTGGTAATTTTGTCCGGGTGAGGAGAGGGACAATGTTTATTTTTCCCTGACTGATATTTGTGTTGTTTTTACAGAACAGATGTATGATAATGAACTAACCATGAGAACTCATTCATTGATTGATTCATTCAATAAACATTTGTGGCAGGCAAATGTATTAATAAATTAATGTAGAAATTAACCTGCGCCTTATTTTATTATTATTATTATTTTCTTGCTTGAGCAGATTCATCAGAAATGAATGAAGAAGTAACTGTATCCTTCACCCATGGAAGAAGGTCACCGAGGCCTCAGTGTTCTGGAGTCTCTGGGATTCTTTGCCTAAGGTAGTCTTTAACTCTCTGTCTCCCTCTCTTCCTCTCCTCTCCTTCCCCCCTCCTTCTTTCTTTTTATTCCTTTTTTTCCTCTGAGGCTGGTGGGGATGCACAAATTTGATGACTTCTTTACTTAGCCTTTTTGACATTTCATTTAAAGGCAATGAGTCTAAATATTTTGCACTTGGCACAGACCTGTCCCCTGCTCACATTTGTACCTTCCAGAGGTGATAGTAGGGGGAAGGGGATCCCCAAGGGTCAAATAATGGTGAGCAGAGTAGACTACAGCTCCATCACCTCCTAGAGGAACAGGGCAAACAATGTCCAGGGTACCAAAAGCTGACTAATGGCCCAAAGTGAATCCCTCATTTTCATGAGCGGCCTGAACCCAAGGGAAGAAGATGCTCCAATAAAGGACTACACCACTTTTTTTAAAAAATCACCAATTGAAAATTTGAATTCAGAGCAGAATAACTTTTTTATTTTAGAAAGGTAAAGAACTGTGTCATTTCTTGCAATTCGTGTTGTGGAGCAATTTGTATTCGTGACATACTTATTGAGTATCTTTTTTGAGCTGGGCCTTATGCTAGGCAGATGGAAAGATCCATTGCTTTTCTTCAAGGGAATCCGAGTCTAGTGGGAAAGGCAGACAAATGAACAGAGAACAATAACACCACTGAAAGTGTTCTCTTCCAGTAGTGTGAGCAAAAGGCAGGAACAGCATGGAGGAGGGGTGGCTGAATCTACTTGTGCCTGGAAGAAGGAGGGTAGAGGAGAGGACAGGAAGGGCAATTTAAAGTGAGGGATCAGCATTTGCAAAGCCACAGAGTTGTGAAAGGATACCATGTACCAGGCACCCTGAGAAATTCCACTGCATAAGAGTGGGGCTGGAGGGTACCTGGTGTGAAGTGGCAAAAAAAGCAGAGGCCCTCTGACGCCCCAGGGGAATGAGTGACACCAATTCAAATGATATTTCAGAATAGTCTCTACCCAAGGAGACATCAATGCTTGAAATTGTACAGCTCACATATAAAAGACACTTCGAGGATTTCCCCAAGTTTGACTAAGATATTAAAAATGTTCCCGGCATTGCCAATAATGAGTTGTGATGCGGAAAGAAATTTTCTAAATTATCATTAATAATAATAAATTTTGATCAACTATGTTTCAGGAAAAACTGAATTACCTTTCTAATCTTTCTTCTGGAAAGACTATTATAGGATTTTGTCATAAGAAGATTATGTAGCCAAAAATATAGATTATAAGCATTTATAGAGGTTTGTCAAGCAGATAATTAACACACATGTTGTTATTTTTTCCTAAATTTTGTGATACTTCTGGTGTTTGTTGGATTTTTAAAGTTAATATTTTTATGCTTTATTTTCTTATTTTAAGTAAATATTCACTGTTGTCCTACTTTTGTAGTTATAATTTTGCATTATTATTTTTAAAGAAGTTTCCTCAACTTGTGTAAGCTTCAGGTCCCCTCAAATCTAGGTCAGCCTCTAGGAGCAGAGACTGGAGAGGTAGGCTGGGACCAGTCTGTAATCTGAGTCTCAGGAAATGGAGGAGAACCTTCATGTTCCACTGAGGCTTCATGTCCTCATGATACTGAAGAGGAAACTGTGCCCAGAGAAATCAAGTGACTTACAAAGTTTTCAGAGCCCATTGGTGGCACACCCAAGAGTAGGACCCCATCTCTTGCTTCCTTGGCATATTATCTTCTTCATAATAAGGTCTGCAAAGGGTAAACATCTGCATCAGGTAAAAGCAGGCAGGAGTCACAAACAAACCGATTCATTTGTTTTAGCCAATGTGGTGCTTAAAAATAACGCAATGTTAACCTTTAGGCCGGGCATGCTTTCTGCTGTTCATATCGTCCCTTCTACACCCATACCCTTACGCCTGGGTTCCAGATGTACTTGTTCTGTTCAGCTCATGAAGGCATCTGAGTTGGAATAATGGTGCTTGGAGAGCAGAGAGGTTCTGAAGCTGCAGGCTCAAGACATTATCTTCTTGCATAGCATTGCTAGGAGATGCATTCTCCCATGTGAATCTGTCACAGCAACACTCATCTGTAGCTCTGGTCTTTGAGTTACTGGACAGGAAAAGAACAAAAGTCACATTTTACCTGCCAGTCATCCTCAGTGGTCTGTGGACATGCAACCCTGGGCAGAGAAGCTAGAGATATTCAGGTTCTTTGAGGGAGAAAACTACCAGTGATGATAGCCGACCCAGTCAGAGAAGACCTCGGCAAAAGACTTCTTGTATTTAGTTTTAGCTCTTGGCCACACTATATGTGGCCATTTAAGTCTCAAAGAAAATACAATATTGCAGGTGTTCTCAGGATAATAAAAGTATAAGAGCTGGTATGTTTTCAGTTATGAAAGCAGCTAAAAATTCAATAACAAAGGACGTGAATCCAAAACATTATACTGCTGTAAATCTCTGGCTGATACACATGGGAAACGCTCTTGTTAGCTATTAGCCAATGCACACTGGGAGATAACCTAAAAATGGTCATGGATTTGGCGCAGCTCTGTTCTCTCATGATGTCAGGCTTCAGGCTTTTCTGAAAGGCAACTTGGACTTTAAATTATTTTGCTTGGGAACATACTTAGAGACTTAGAATACATAAGGTGTTGTGACCCCCTGTATTCTTAAGAAAGTTGACATTTATCTGAGATCTGGCTACATGCCATGGCTTTATGTTTATTACCTCAAATTCACATAACATTCTTGTAGTCTCTTCATTTTATAAACCAAAACCTTGAGGCTCAGAGAGGTTATTACAGTCGAAGACCACAAACTTATGACTAGATCTCAGTTCTCTCTGGTTCCAGAGCCATCATATACTGCCACCTCAACACAACTGCCATAAAGGAAAGCCAAAGCCAATGCATACCAATGAGCAGGACTTCTCTAAAGACCTATGATGTGCCTGGGTAGAGTCCATGGGACTTAGGTCTTCACCCTTGAGGCTGGGTCATTGCATTTATTTCTAGGCTGTGTTGTGAGCTTACATGGATTGTTTGGGGGCTGCCCTAATGTTCGGTGACTGCCTCCTCGTGAACATAGTTATGTCTTTTTATTCCCAGGAAGATCTGGAACAACAGGAAGCAGGGGCAATGAAACACCCAGTGTCCATCTCTGGGGACTACAGCTTCCCCGCACTCCAACACCTAAAGATTTGGGAAACCCTACCTTCCTTTGCCACCACCATTCTTGCATCCTCATCCAGAAGAGGCTTTTCCTATTCATCTTTATTTTTATTTTTTTTTGTCACTCTTTCAGAACAGGAGTTGCCTATGGTAGACAGACAAGCTGCTGTCTTAGATTTGATATATTTTATATGAATGACCTGAAAGTATTTAAAACAGTTGATAGTCACAGATATAAATTCTAGAAGAAACTCAAGGCTCTATCCCTCACAAGACCCCACCATAGTCTTGTGAGGAAAAGGTGTAGATATGGATTAAAGACAAAACTGAATTTTCAAGGACACAAAATGTTGCTCCCAGAATAGGGGGTGGAATTTTAAGCAGGAGATGTAAAGCGATCATAAATAGAACAGAGACAATATTTTCTAAGTTATTTTGGATTCCATCTTGCATCTTTTTTATTTTCAGCCATGTGGAAGCACAGAACAAAGTCTGTATAGTGATTAAGAAACTGCTCCAAATTAGAGGTACAAGTGTGAACTCATAATTTCTAAATTATTTATGTGTGTATGAATGTACATGTGCTCACATAAATGAGTGTATGCCAGTACACATGTATGTGTTTATATATATATATGTAAATATATGTGTGTATCTATGTATATAATGCATATATTTCTTAGTCCGTCTGCTGAAAGAAACTAGAAGCAAGAAATACCCCAGCTGCAATGAGCACACCCAGTACTCAAATCTTGGTCCCTAATATCATTTTTTTTATTAAAAGAACAAGGACTCCTCAGAGAAATGGATGAATCTAAGACTGGGGAAGGAAAACTTCTAGAGAATCCTGGAACATCTTGTTATGTCAGAAAATAAGAAAATGTTTAAAAAAATGATAAGGGTCTTTCAAAAGGATAAGAGGAAGCATGAAGTGGCTCCCACTGCTCAAAGCTGGAATAATTTGAATGCTAAAATAGAGTATGAATGTAAACTACTGGAAAAAAATAGAAATCCATAAAACTGTACTGATAATAAATAGGTAAATAAATAAGTAAATAAAAGGAGGGAAAGCAAGAGCTCATACTTAATGTAGAATACCAAGAGCCGATTAGTAAATGTGAAGGGAACATAAGAGTTAGAAAATCATTTTATAAACATCTTAATTAAGAATGGTTCAGGCAAAAATCTTCAATGGATACTTAATCTGGGGGGAAATTTTGATGAGAAGCAGGATATTTTCATGTTCTTAAACTGACTCCCCACAGATTGCTTATTAGTTTCAAAAGGAATAATTATAACTGTATGGTGTAGAAATCAGACAACACCTTGATTAGGTAAACAAAGTGAAATCACCAAAGAAAAGCAAATAAACATTGTATACTCCCGGAATGTGATATTCTGAGAAATACAATATCACTTTTGGATGTTCTAGCTGGAAATAAATTTTTAAAAGGTGATTGTGAAGAAACATTAGACAAACCTCAAATCAGGTATTTTCTATTTGGAAAAAAAGGAAGAACGAACTATATTCTTAAAGTGTCAATGTCATACAAGAAAAAAACAAGGCTAGGGAAATGTTCTAGATTAAAGGGTGCTAAGGAAACATGATAACAAAATGCAATACCCAATCCTAGACTGAATCCTGTACAAGAGAGAAAAAATGATATAACAGGCATTTTGAGGTCAGTTGGAAAAATTGGATTATAAATGTAGATTAGATTAAAATTTTATATTAATGTTAAATTTACTTAATTAGATAATGGTGGTATAGTTATATAAAAGAGTATCCCCATTTTAGAAAATATGCATTGAATTATTTCAGGGCAAAGGGGCATGATGTATTCAACTTTCTTCCAAATGATTCAGGAATATAATGGCATATGGAATATCTCTTGTACATAATATAATATATAAAAATTATTTATATGTAGATAGAGATGAGTGAGAGAGGGTTTAAGGAGTGTAGACAAAGCAAATAGGGTGAATATTAATGAATAATAGCTGAATCTAAGAGTAGGTCAGTGTTTTGTACTATTTCTATTCTTGATCGCTTTTGTAGGTTTGAAATTATTTACAAATAAAAAATTGAGAGATTGTGTGTGTGTGTGTGTGTGTGTGTGAGAGAGAGAGAGAGAGAGAGAGAGAGAGATGGAGGGATCCAGCATTGATTGCCACGGTTACAAATCTGCCTGTTTACTAGCTATGCAGCCTTAAGCAAGTTAGGTAATCTCTCTGTGCCTCAATTTCTTCAACAGGAAAGTTAAAATGATAGTGTATGTCCCATAGGGTTTTTGTAGGAAATAAAAGAGATAATGAGAATGTTTGTTACCATTGACTTGGATGTCTTTTTATTAAGGAGGTGCCCCTTAGCCTAATAAATTAGGAACTTGGATTGAGGCTTCAGGTTTGAGGCACAAAGCAGACTACTGAGGCAGGTCTCTAGGCTGAGATTTAAGCCATCAGGTGAATGAGAGACTGCTGGGAAGAGTATCATTTAGTTCATTTACATCCCAAGTTTAAAGATTGGGGCTACACCTGGAGATACAGTAAAAGAGTGAACATATGTAAAACATTCACTTTAAAACCAGCAGAAGTGATGGTGACTGGTAATTCTCCAGTCAGATTCTGAGATTCAGAAGCCTGGTGATATTTCTAGAAAATGAAGTCCAAGAGGATCAGAGTCTTGAGCGGGAGGGGGTGGGCAGGGGTGTTGTTGGTGGTGAATATTTTCCAGTAACAAAAACAGCAGTGAAAATGACAAAGTTGATGTTTGGAAATAGGCCAATTATAAATAAACCTGGTATAAGTTCTCTCAGAGGTTGCCTTGTGAAAAATTCTGTCACTTAAGGGGGTACTTAAATGGCAATATCAGGCAAGAGGAGAAAAATGTTGGCAGCGTGCAGGAGAGACTGGAGGCTGATCCGATCCCATTGTGCCCACGTTGGTTTCCTAATCTGGGTAGTTTCTCTCACAAACTCCTATTTGAAGAAAACTTTGAGTGTTATGATTAGAAACGTAATGCATTCCACATATGCCTGAAAGGCCAAATTTCAGGGGTTTAAGTGATGACCACCAAGGTAGTCCCCTGGAAAGCCACCTTGTGGAGACACTGATTCAAGTCACAGATTTGCTGGTCAGAAGTGATTAGTGACTCTTAGTAGGGGCCAGGGCAAGGGCTTGGCAAACCTCCCTCTCTCCTCCATTTCCCCCTCCTTCAGGACAATGGGAATGGGAAGGAATATGAAGGAGGCCTTTAGTTTGAGACTAAGGGTGTGAGGAATCAGAGAGGAGAGAAAGCCTTCATGAGTTCTTTCTCTTTCTCCTTGCTACCTTATTTCATTCCTGACCTTTTCAGTTGGTGTGTTATATTTCACACTAGAACAACCTTACCTTGCTGGGTCAGAGCAATGTGGTAAGGAATAGGCCCAGCCCCAAATTAAAACTGCCCAGCTTGGCTACTTACTGGCTTTAAACTTGGGAAGAATTAGCCCCTCTGCACCTAATTTTTCTCAGCTGCAGAACAGAGTAATTTCTCCAGGGTTGTTGTGAGGGTGAGAGGAGGTGATGAGCATTAAGTGCCTAGGACAGCCCGGCTCCAGAAGGCGCTCAGTGGATGGTTGTCAGCATCCTTCTTGTTAGTGACACCACCTGCTCTTTCTAACTTAGTGTCCAGGTGGCCAGCCCTAGGTCTTAGCATAACTTTATAATCAGTCTGAAAGGTCCATCAGCTGGATGAGTAAACTTACTTTTTTTCTTTATGGCTTTAATAGTCTTAATGGTAAAACGTGCCTTCTCTTGAACCCTCTGAAGCAGCAAACCAAGCTGAACCTGCTCCTTCATGATATAATTAATATTTAACATTTTAACAGTATGTTTCTGCTTAAATCGTTGTCTAGCTAAATTACACTCACACTGATTTACTTTTCTTCCTAGCCTTCGAAATTGTCCCACTTCTTTTTCTAGGAGTCAGACTGACCACTCATGAGCAGATTAGAGACTCAGGGATGTTTTCAGGGCCCATTAAGTCTGATTTTATTACATATTTTATTATGTATATATTGTTTTCAATAAAACCAGACCTTGTTGTGATAGTTGTTTTTAGGTTTGCAGTTGAGTCTAAAGCCTTAATGTTTTGGATGAACTATTTTCTCTTCTTATCCTATACAATGCTTCAAAGTTCTGTGAGTAACCATCTGATCCGAAATGTGGATAAAATTTCTCCTTATCAACTGCTAGTCAGAAATGTAGCAACAAAAGCACTTGATTTAGAGTTATAAGATCTTGATTTAATTCTTGGCTTCACCACTTACTAGTTCCACAATGGAAGGCAAGTAAATTCACCTCTCTGAGCCTCAGTTTCATTTAGAATATTGAGATAAAAATACCTTTGCCCAGGGTAGTGTTGAAATGGTATAGATGGAGTGTTGGTAAACTGTAAAATGCATACCAATGTTAGTTTACTTTTGTTGTAGTTGTTGATTTTTTTTTCACTGTGGAAATGAGGATTTTCAAGAGGGAGAAAAAAATTCTGTCTTCCGTGTATGACAATATTTAAGTGAGACCCCATGCCTTTTCTTATTTATTCTTACCTCCTCTGCTGATGACTGTGGGTTAAACCTTTGTGCTTCTCTACTAACTTAATAAGATAACAGTATCTCCCTCGTTTGAAAGGACATATGAGCCAATAGGTAGGAGAACATTTTGCACTCCAGGGAGGAAATGTGTTTGGGACATCTAAGGTAGCACTCCTATTGTTGGTATTATCCACCTGGATCATTTTTTGTGCTGATACAGTAACATCATCACTACCCAAAGTGGAAAAAAATAAATTATTGATGGCTTTGCATACTCATGCTGGGTTCCGGTAAAGGCTTGTGAACAACAAAGACTGGAGCTGAACTCTCCAAAGGAATAACAAAGGGGGCTGGGGCACAGTGGAAAGGAGACCTGTGGGGATCGGTTTCCAACTGCATTGTGGCAAAATGAATAATTCAGGAATATTGTTTGGGGTTAGATATCCTTTTCAGCATTTTTAAAACCTCTCTTTTACCATGGTGAGATCACAGACCTATTCAATATCACGCCAAGGATTCTTTCTTGACTGTAGTGCTGTATGATAGCAGAGAAAAGAATGTGATTGTTTCAAATAGATTACAATATACTTACTACATGAAAATGTTTATTATAATCATAATCTCTAAATACTTGAGAGGTGGGTTTTGGATTCTGAAATGTCTAGTATTTTATTGAACTGATTTCTCATTTTGAATGTAAGCATTAGGAGATGGTAGAAAAATAAGATCCATATGTGATATAGCCACTCATCTGCAAACATTTTAGTTAGCCACACACATTTTGTCATTTCAAGCATTTCATTTTTTGTGGCCAATAATGTCTTTTAAAACATTGTTTAGAAAGCTTTATTAAACATGTATAATTTGCCTTTTCTAAAAATGATTTTGAGCAGCTCAAAGAAAGACACAAACAATAGGTTAATTACATACATACATACATACATACATACATAGAGAGAGAGAGAGAGAGAGAGAGAGAGAGAGAGAGAGAGAGAGAGAGAGAGAGGAGAAAAGAAAGAATTATCTGCTAGGCTTTCTCTTATGGGAGAGCTGTGTTTGGAGTATATCGATGACCTTCCCAGAGTAGACAGAAGAATCCCAAAAGCATACTTAAATAACCAAAGATGATCCTTGAACTGCTTTCAACAGGCTAAGGGGAGAATTTTGTGTTGCTTCTGAAGAGATGTAAGGAATGCGAAGGAGGAACAGGAAAAGAATTGAGGACACAGGTTACTTAATTTCCTAAGTGATATACAATACGTTCCTTGGGCTTTCCCCCGACTCCATCATCCTCTAGCCATCTGCAAGAATAAATTTCTCCACGTGCTTAATATCATGGGTTTATGGTGGCAACCAGTAATGGAAATAAGCCCAAATGACAGAGTAAAAAAGAGATTGATGAGACAGAGAGGCTTGAAGACATTTGCCGATACCTGGGTTACAGAGATACAGACATAGAAAATGAAGTCCAAGATGGCAGGCAGGCAATAAATTCCTCAATAATTTGATATTGTTATAGAAGTCTGTGAGTTACTTCCAACTCTGGCTTGGGGTTTCCTGACAGCCATTATAGAAAGCAAAGCATGAACAGTTCCATATTTCTTGTTTTCAGAAAAGAAGATATGTACTATCCTCAAGTTTCTTTTTTTCAAACTTAATTCTGGAAGGAGTTCTTATGCAAGATTTTCCACAAAAGACCTCAAATGACAAATAGCTTTACAGTCAATATTTAAAGCACATTTTATGTGGCTGACCCTTAAACTGCCCTTGATTAAAGCCTAGGGCATGAAAGCTAAAGCACAAACAAGTGAAAAGAATTCTTTATGGGACTGAACTAATCTAGTCTGAGTATGAAGTTGTCAGTAGTGGATATTTGTAGCTGATGCCACCTTCGTTGATTAGGCTAAGCTAGTTGAGGTAATTCCTTTCCCCTTACCAATGACACCCAGGAATTAGTCTGTGACCTAATCCTGGCCACTGAGAAATGAGAAAGGGAAATCTAGAGAAGTCCTGATAAAGGTTTTCTCTATCTCAAGTAGGAAATGCACAAAGAGAGTGTTTTTCCTTTTTTCATGGTACAGTGTGATGTGACACCATGAGAATAAAGCCAAGACTGAGGATGGCAGGGTGGGTGAGTAGAAAAACTCTTCCTTAGCTACTGAATATTCTTGAGCTACTTGGCAGTCTTCTAGTCTTATGCAGGCTAATATATTTCCTTATTGGCTAAGTGAGTTTAAATTGGGGATTGTTTTACTTACAGTCAAAAATATCTTGACTGATACATTTTTCAGTATTCTATCACTATCCAATGATAAAACAATGGAAACCATTGTAAGGGAAGAAAGAACAGCAAGTGGGTGAGGTCACGACCCATCCTTTGGCTTGCTTCTCTAACCAGCCTTATCTTTACTACTCTCCATCTCCTGCTAGCCTTCCATATTCCAGGCATATTAAACCTGCTTTCTTTTCTGTCACTCGTTTGCACAGACTACCCTTTCTCCAGAATAGCTCCCCCACTGCCTTGAGTGAGTGTGTAGGCATGTACACAAACACACCCCACTGTGGCCTGGCCAGCTTTCTGCTCAGCCTTCACTCTTTCATATTCATTCAGATGCCACTCCTTCAGGATAGGGAAGTGAGGAGTTCCTTTGACATATGCCCCTAATCCCTGCTCATTTAGGGAGTTCCTGAGTTGACCCCAGTGACCTCCAGTTTCTGGTATTCATTCCTCTGCATAATCATTTTCTTTGATATGAGCTAGATTTGTGACTTATTTGTAATAAATAGAATACAGTAAAAAGATGTGTACATTCTACTTATGATGTCACTTCCAAGATTTGGTTACAAAAAGACTATGCATTTTATCTGCAGGATCCATTCTCACTCTCTGACCCTCTTTCTTTCTTGGGTCATCAGTTGCTCTCGAATATCTGTAGGAAAGCCCCCATGGTGAGGAACAGATGCCTTTCAGCAACCCTGTCAGTAAACTTAGAAACAAGTTTTTTGAGGCCTTTGAAAGGTCACATAAGTGAGCTTGGAAACAGATGTTATGTCACTCCCAGCTGAGCCTTCAGATTAGACCATAGCCATAGCTGACAGCTTGACTGTAATGTTATGAGAGATCTTGATCAGAGGTACCCAGTTAAGCCACAGCTGGATTCTCGACTTACATAATTTATGATATAAGAAATGTTTGTTACTTTGAGCCACTAAGTTTTGGGATAATTTGTTATACAGCATAGGTAACAAATACAGTGTCACTTCTCTGAGTTTCAGTGGAAATCGATTTTTATCCCATCATAGCACTTATTACTCTGTGTTGTAATTACATGGTTGTTTGACAGCTAGATTGTAAATTCTGTGAAGATAAGAACATTGTCTTGCATGCTACTCTATCTTCAAAAAGTAATACTGTTTTTAGTACATAAAATATGCTAATACTCACTGAATAATGAAAGAAAATTAGGACTCTATAAAATATATGACGTAATTATTGCCGTGGAAGTTGGAAGTTAGGTCAAGGAGGTCAGGACCTAGAGAAAGGGAGTAAAATTAATACCAAATTATAAAATAATTATTAATCTAGCAAATGTATAAACAGACTGAGCACCAACTAAGATGGTGCCAACAGATAAAATAGAATTTTGGACATGATATGATACCTTGGTAATTAGTACTGCAAAATCTATTGTGGTAAAGCCATCAGTGGGAAGAGAGGGCATAAACAGATATAAAAACACCAAGCACTGCCCTGTCAGCCCTGCCTTCCCACTGACTAGCACTGAAGCTGGGAATGACTGCCTCACCTCTCTGGGCTTCAGCTACTCATTGGAAAGTGAGAGGAGAGTTTACATCTTCTTAAATATCCCTTTTGGCTCTAATATTCTACTTTACACAGGACTCCATTTTATAAACACTTCAAATATTTTAGCTTGATGGTCCTCAATATTTTGATTTTTCCATCCTAGCACATCTGTGGGATGTAATAGACATCCCTCTCAAACAGTGATTTTTAGCTTGTAAGGAAGAAAGGGACATGTCACATTGTGGGTCTATTAGAACTCCTGGGTAATATGTGTGTGTGAAAACATTTCCTAGGTGATTCTTACCTGTTTGATACCCACTTTCGAAAATCTTTGAGGTAACACATAATGACAGACCAGCAAATTATGGTCAACAGACTAGACATTCTGCTGTTTGATGAAAAGAATACAGTAGAACTTAGCTATATGTTTGGTAGAAGTTTGAAAGAAACAGCTAAAAATAA
Source organism: Cynopterus sphinx (assembly GCA_030015415.1). Lineage (NCBI taxonomy): Eukaryota > Metazoa > Chordata > Mammalia > Chiroptera > Pteropodidae > Cynopterus > Cynopterus sphinx. Next base: position 36,459,581 of record CM057380.1, read on the forward strand.
TCTAAGCAGAAAAGTTTAACGAGTAACACACTCCTGCAGAGTTGCTGTCAAAATATGAATCTTAGAAACACCATCACTAAGTTTTCTATTTTCCCAGGGGCTGAGGTACTTTACACATATGAGCTTCTGAAACTGGTAATCTATCATGTTTTGACAATAATTTAGAAGGCCGTACTTCAAGACATTTACCACATAACCAGGAGACTTCTGCATCTACAAGAGATTATTGTCAATATTCTTGACTATAAGAAAAAACCATACTGCTCTAACTAGTTTATAGTAGATGCCTTTGGGATATAATAATAATATAATAATACTTGTCACTGGTTTAATTCTTTTATTTTTCAAAATGCTTTTCATCTGCCATTGTATTATCTTTACAATATGCCTGTTAAGTAAGCGGTGAAGGTGTCCTAAAAGTAATGTTTTCCCTGCAAGTTCACCTGTTTCTTATTCAATGTATACATTCATCTAGAACTCACTGCATGTCAGGGGCTCACCAGAGATGCAGTGCTGATTAAGACATGGTTTATGTTCCTGGGGCTCAGATTCTAGAAAGAGAGGAGAATGTGTAAGCAGATAATTAGAGGATTGCCAGGTCTTTGCCTTCTTTCACCATAGTGACCTGTGCATCTACTCCACACATGGCCTATATCTAGAACCACATGGGAGTGAAGGGGCAAAGGGATTGTTCTAAGAGTGGATTATTTATAAACTTGAGAAACATGTGGCTCATGTTTAGCAAAGCCACCTGTCATGGGTACCAATGGTCCTTTCACCAGTTAGACAATCCAACTCTTAGAAGAAGCTCTTACATTTAGAAGCTTAAAAATGCAGCTATGAGAAGTTTTAGTCTTCAGATAAAGGCTGTGGTATGCTGGAAGCCACGTAAATGGGCTTCTGAGAACCAAATGCACATATCGCTTCCCAATGCAGGGTTCACCCACATCTGAGAGGTAGTTTGAAATTGTCCATGGTGGAAGTATTTTCAGCATGGAAAATGGCAAGCCCTACAAATCATAGCTGTTTTTCTTCCAGAATAATATTCAGCAGCACACCATTGACTATCACTTGCTGTCCTTCACCTGGGGCTTGATTAAGTTGATGGATTTACTAAACTATTTTGCATGTGCTATGCATAATAGCCTCTTAATTTGGGTTTGAATATAATTATACAAAGTGTATTAATTTTTCCCCTCCTCCCATATACGTGGGTTAAAAGTCCTTTAATCTGCATGTTAATTTATGCAAAATAGCAAACAATATGGGTTTTATGTTAAGAACCTCAGAACATTAATAACACTGCAATCTTGATTATGCAGTCACCAAATCAATGTTCATTCAAAGCCACTCTCCTACATTACCACCTACAGAAAATTTGCCTGGCTGAAATGAGCTTTTCCTTTATGACAAACAAATATATATCTTTCTGTTGGAAAAAATAAACTAAAAGTCAAATCAAACAAGAAAATGCAGATGTGTTCATGTTAAAGATTTTATAAATCATTAATTGAAACATTTAGTTCTTTTCTCCAAACATATCTTTAATAATCAAATCACTCCTCCAGAGGATTTTCCTGTTTCTGCCAATGGTCTTACTGTTTTCCTGGTAACTTGCTGGGAGTGTCAGTGTCATTCAAGTGCTCACCACAGTGCTAGGCCCATAGAAGAGGTGCAATAAGTTTCTGTTGAATAGATCATTTTTTAAATTCCCTCTTTATAATCTCATGCAACAAATCAACAAGTCTGTAGGGTTTTTTCTGCCAAAATGTTCACTTCCCTTTTACGTCCAATACCAACATAGGCCCTCACAGCCACAACTTTTCCAGTTACTTGTCTCATATTTATCTCTCTCCACCTTCAAGCATTTATACAATAGGCTTTACCTGAGTATAGGTTTTGTAACAAATACTCGTCTTGAGATGAAAATGAGCCAGACATTCTACCTTCAAGGTGGGAGAGACACAAATGGATGAAAATACCATCTCTGAATATGATAATGCATATAATCACAGCAAACATAGGATCCTATAAAAATAGAGAGGAGAGGGATTGGGACTGTTTCAAGAGGTAGAATTTTGAGCTAAATTTTGTAGTATGTAGAATTTGGCTATGGGAACAAAGCAGGGGGAAAATAGTATCCTGGGAGGAAGGGAAGTAATATGATGTATTTGGTCTAGAGTAAAAGCTGAGTCAGGAGGGAGATTCAGAGTCCCTGCATTAAATTCTGCTTTGCCACTCTCTAAATGACCTTAGGAAAATTATCTAAACTCATTGAACCTTAGTTGCCTCATGTGCGAAAGGGGACCATGTACTTATAAAATTGTGAGCGTTAATGGTGCTAATGAATATCAATTTCTTAGGATGGAGCCTACCACAACTTAAATGCTCAATGCATGCTGCCTGTTTTTCTTTCTATTCTAAGGCAAAGGAAATACATAGCCTTTAAAAAATTATGAAGGTGAGAAACAAGTATGGTCTCTTTTAGGAAGGGCAAGCTTACATTATAGCTAGGTATAGCACTGGGTATTGGCTGGGGAGCCCAGAAACTCCATTCAGAGACTGGAATGGCAGGCAGGAGCCAGGACCTAAAGGACCTTGAGTGCCATGCTTAATTCTTTGGGCTTTCACCTGTAGGTGATAAAGATCCACTGAAGGATTATAAGGGCAAAAATGACTCATTCTGCTTCTTGCTGCTAAGCTGAACATTGCTTTTATTGCCATTCTCTTGACCAATTCTGTGAAAGAGAAACAGAACTGGATGTTTGTTAAAAGTGACAAGACAAATTTTTTTCAGGCTACTTCAGTAGTATAGAGAGACTCCAGTATAAACTAAACTCAGCTCCGGTGAAACAAGAGAGACTTTTTAAACACTGGAGTGTGCTAAAAGTCGAGTCCTAAAAGACACTGAGAGAGGAGGCGGATGTTGGTCACTGCTATTAGGCCATCTGTATTTGCTCACTGGTGGTTATCAATGTTAGGCTCCTACCCTCCCACAGAGACTGGGCAACAGGGACCCTACCTTTCTTCATCATTACATTTCAAAGGGATGGCCCCTTGAGAAAGATATTTGTGGGTTATAGAAAACACATCTCAAAGTGACAGAGTAAGGGTTTATAATTGCAAGAAAGTTTTCTAAGGAAAACACTCTAAGAAGAGGGAGATCAGGGGACTAGAACAAACAGAAAATTCTTGTGGCTGTGTTGAGTTTTCTCAGCCAGGCATTCTAAGGGGACTGGAGTCATCCTCGGAACCTGACCTTGGGCTGATGGAAGACATGCTGGAATGTGTTTACATCTCTTAGTGTATAGGGTGCACAAAATTATTTTTCCTGAGAGTTTATACTTCCCATCAACCAAGTTTGAGGCCTAATTGAGAAGGCAGCTCAGAGGAACATGACTGAAATTTGGTCAAGGAAAGAATATCCTCCAGTAGCTTTCTTTCCTATTGTATGGCCTTTAATAGCTCTTTGCTTAATTTTCTAGGTCCTTCAAAATCTGTTCCATTTGCCTGGGAAACCTAATTAATTAGTCATCCCACACCCTGATCCTCCAGTTTATGTGGTCTACTCAAATTCACCTTTTAAAGCCTCACTCAGTGAAGGCCCTATATCTATAAAGGCTTATTTGAAAACTCTGAGCCCTTTTCTCTGAACTACAAAACAGTCTTTTTGCCATACAAATTAGTACTTAATTATCTCACATGTTGTATTTGGAACATATGGGATTTGGGAAAGTGTACTGGGCATGGAGTTCAGAGGGGTTTTGGTCTCAGTTCTTCTACTGAACAGCTGTTTGAACATAAACAAGTCTCATCTCTGAGGTTTAATTTTTCTTCTGTAAAATGATAATAAGACTCATCCCAAAGTATCGTTATGCTTAAGTTAGATGACATAATATTTGCAAAAGTGCCTAACACAGTACACAGCTCAAGGTTCATGAGCAATAGATATTTATTGAAACTTTTGTCATTTGATGTCTATTAATTGTTTCCCTAATTTGATTTTAAGCTGTTTCATATCCAAGAACATAACTTAAAGTCTCCTTTTTTCCCAAATCTCTTATTAGAATGTTGAGCATGTAGTAGGCACTCAATAAACACTGGCTGAAGGAATTGATTAATCACATTCTTAGAGGGAAGAGGCTGTGTGTTTGTTGTATAATCTGTGAAAAGTTTAACAGGTGCCCAAAAAGGAAAAACAAGTCCTCCATACACCTACCACATGGAGGCTGAAATTTTATAGTCCTAGGAAGTACTAGTTTAAATTGATGGACTTTTAGATCTTTAAAGACTCTCTAACAGCCTTTCAAACACTAGGACATTTTAAACAGAAATCTGGAAAAAAAAAGAACTGGGCAATGGATGTAATGATGGGTAATCCTAAAAAAGATCTGGCTCATTGTCAGGCTCAACATAAAAAAATATATATATTAATAAAAAGAATTGCAGTCAGAGCTAAAATTCCTTGTCCCCTCATTCTCTTCTTTCTGGGAAGGCTATCTCAGAGTAATTAGCTTCTAAACATACTTATGTAATAAATGAACAGAACAGCAGACAGTGAGAGTGATTTATTATTCATAATGAATAGCAAGTGAATGAAATAATTTAAAACCACTAATCTCTAAAAGGGACCTACTCATTTTTAATCATCTCATATGACATGTGATCACTCATTCACATACATCTCCCTGAGCTCATCCTACTGCAAAGGAAATCTTAACATGCAGCAGAATGCTATTTATGTACTTCGGTGACATGAGTATATCATTAGGTGGATATTACAGCCGTGGGATTGAGACTATGTTTTTGTGCAGTGTGACAACTTGACAAAATCCATACACGTGTCACCTTTTGCAACCCATTAGTATCGAGGGAACCCACAAATGCTAATATGGCATGGTAATAATTATACAGCTCTCTGTTCTGACACTAGGATTGAAATGGCATCTGTGTTGACAGCTATAAGATTGTTGTGGGTTTGTCACATGAGGGAGAATACTAAGGGAATGGTAACCTGATGATAATCTTTGTCATGAGAAGAAGTCCAACTGAAGCATTTTCTGTTTTAATTATAATTGTGCTGGTGAACATTGTGTTGTTTACTTTTGAGTCACAGGAGAATGAAGAATCATTTTTTTATGTCCTATGTATTTGAAGACTTTTATTCATCTAGACTCATTATTTACATATCTCGAAATTTAAGGATTATGAAACCAAATTTTGTTGCAATTATCGATCTGCAAATCTCTAAAAGGGTAGAGGAGAAAGTCAAACTGATTTGGAGGCCAGGTAAATTGGCCAGTTAATCTACTAGGCTCTGATACAAAAATTAGTAATGATGAGTACTAATAGTGCCTACTGCTTTTTGACTTCCTGCCACATGCCACGCACTGTTCACACATTGTCTTAACTTAATCCTCACCACGACCCTGTGGGGTAGGTAATATTATCTCTATTTACTCATGGAAAAAAAAATTCACTGAACCTTTGGTTATATCAATGTTGACAAAACAGTTTAGGGGAAAAAAATGAAATCAATTATATAGCTTATTTTAAAAATAATAAATTTAAAATCATTCCCATTTTATTTTTTAATTAGACATATTAAGATATAACTTCAATGGAATGATTATTTTAGTAAAATCATTATTTATATTATTATTCTATTCTTAGTGCTACTATTACATTATATTTTTTTAGTGAAATTATTTCTAGTATATTATGCAAGAGAAGGACTATTTCTATGCTATGACAAGATTTGGCAGATCAATGTATGAATATGAATGTGTGTATGAATCATCTGTTGGGAGAGGCATTTATAATATGCTGATTCTGACTTAGCATGGAGGCAGTATAATATTCTGGATTTTCTATCAACTCCACAGTAATGCTGATACTTCAAGTCCAGGTGCTACTGACAGATGGAGATGTTAAGTGAGAGAGACTGAACCCAGTTCCTTCTTTGAAGCAGCCATCATTCTGGTTTTGAAGTTAAAGAAGCCATAGATTTTATTTTCTTAATTTTGGAGGGGAAGATGGGTAAATGCCCTCTTATTAAAAAAAAATGTATTTCTCCACAAGACCTGTATATTAGTATGGGATCAATATTTTTTCTTACTGTTTTTCAGAAATATTCATATTTCATCCAGATTCTCTTGATCCTTTCACAATGGACCATCCCTGATGAGATACATTTTTTTTCATTTGATTTTGAGTAAAAGAGTGACCTATACTCTTCCAAATTTATAAGAAGTGTAAGCAGATTAAATTAATTTGGAATAAAAAAGGACTAGTAATAAAATGAGCATGACAAGAAAGACCATTGTAGTGACTTATGCTGAGCTGTTTGAGTGGCAGTTTGAAGGGGAGCACTAAGGATTATAACCATATATTATTACTTAGAGTATTTGAAAAACGCTGAACTATAGGCTTTATGGTTCACAGGACTAGTTCATCGGACTTGAAAGTTTACCTTCACTGTAATGAAAGCTTTATATTTGTCAGATTAAAAAGCAAGTATCCTGGTAGGTAGGCATTCCTATCAGTGCAGGCAAGTGTTGAGAGCCAAGGACCCTAAGTGTGCCTCCTTCACCTGAAAGACTTCTGTATTTTATAAGAATTTTGGTATTTTTATGTTATATATATATATATTTTTTGGTTATGTGGCCAGTTTTGGAGGCTGACCTTACCAAACCTTGGATGAAGTCAAGTGCCCACAAGAAGCAAGTCAGGTCCATAGAAGCAACAGCTGGTCAGCAAAAGAGAGGAAGCTCAGGTTTCTAGCCCAACTGTGTTTGAATTGTGGCTCTGCCTCTACTTGGCCATGAAAATGTTATCAAGTTACAGTTACAGATGCACAGAGTACTCTTACTAAATGTGCCTGGTAATGTAGACAATCGCCATCTCTGAATCTCTGTATCTTCTTCAAAACAAGGCCCCAAATCTCTGTATCATAATGCTAGTATAAGGGTAATGCTGTCACCTGTGTAAAGGACCTCATCCTGAGTAAGTACTCTATAAATTTTAGTTTTCTTTCCCATTTGCAGGCACCAAATTTGTGTGCATTTCAGATATAACTGTGTGCCATAGTTTTCCCCGTCAATCATGGCTGATTTATGAAAGGATGATATTGATAGATTTTATTAACAATGTTTAAATTACATACTCTCACCCTCTGGTTATATCAATGTCAACAAAAATCAGATTAGGAAACGAAAATTGAAATTCAATCACATGGTCTGTTTTGAAAATAAAAAGCTTTGTATTCCTCTTCCTGTTTCTTTCACTCCTCCTACATATACCACCCCCATTCCTCTTCCAACTCTTCTTTTTTCAAAGTCAATCTTTCTATTTAGATAAAAAAATTATTTAATTTACAACTACAATCAATAAAATATATTTTTCTTCTATCCAAAAACTGAAGGAACCTGAAAAACTCAATTGATTTTTAAATATACTTAATTATATATATTTTCTTCTTTCACAAATTATTCCCATACCCACGTAATTCCTCACAGCAGGCAAATTCCAGCCTCCTGGTACACAGCAGCGCTTCTCTCAAAGGCCTCTTTCAGATTTAAGAAGAGTTAAATATGAAAAGATAATATGCCAGAATAAATCCTTTTTTCTCCTTCTTGAAAAACATGAGTAGAATTTGTACCAGAGTATCCAAGATTCTTCTTTCCATTTAAAGAACTATGAAATCTTAGTTTTTCTAAGATTGATTAATGATTTGATAAGGCAAAAGACCTTACTCTCATTTTGTTTCAGAATCTTTGCTCATGTAATTGTCATAGTTTTTCCCTTTAGTAAACCTTAGTGATTCCAAAAATAATTTTAATGTTTTTTTCTCTTTGCTTAAAATCTTTCAGTTTGAGGATTCAAAACACTTGTTTAAAATATGGACCATTTATAGAAACTGGAGATTAGTATTTGGAAAAGAAATGAAGTGTTTAAGATTTGGTTTCCTGGGATTCTTTGAAATGTAGAGTCAGAACAAGAATCTGACCCCTGTGTTTATTTCTTTGACTTGACAACTAAACCACATTGCCTCTAACTGAACATGTAGTGTACTGGACCATTAACAGGATATAGTAATGAAATTTCATAGGTGAAGACTAAGCTAAGAATGATAAAATTACTTTGCCTGGGATTTCAAAGAATGTATCAATTCCCTTATATATTTGTGAATCATTTTTTTCCCGTGACATATATAATGTGATTTTAAACTTCTAATGGTCTAGAACATTTCAATTTATCATCTTCAAGGTCACAGTCTAAATTTGAGAACTTTGGTTTCATGACCACAAAAACTATTTTCCTCTAGACTAGTGGCTTGCCATTTGAGTACCACTTTTTAATTTGAATGTACTCATTTGCATGTAAGAATCCTCCATCATACATGAAAACTTTGCTGTTTTATATCTTCTTTTCCAATGTAATTCTACACTTTCTCCTTTCCAGTTCCCTACTGAAACTTGCCTCTTCTCTTTCTTTTGTGGACTTCTTTGATAGCTTTTGAGCTACTGGCTACCTCTTAGGGAATGGGAATCTGCCAGAGGCAACTTTCAGCCCCATCTGCTTTTTTGCATCCTTTTATTTTTTGCTTTATGTAATATTGTATAGAAGTTCTCATGGAGAGTTTTTCTTTTTCTATTTTCACTTTATCTCAAACCATTGTGTACCTCCCCCAAAGCTTTCTCCATCATGTCAGATCAGTGCAAGAGGAGATATCCCTCTTCCCAGAATTATTATATAGCATTCCTAGGTCCTTTGTAGTGTCTTTTAAGACAGTTTTATTTATTTATTTTTTTGCTTGTTTGTTTTTAAAGAAAGACCAGATACTGAGACTTTTTCAAGAATTAATAAGTAAATAAAAATGTGTTCTACCATATACCATAAGGCAACCCCAAAACCTATGTTTTGATTGCTAGTATTCGGTTGTTAAAATAATCTTGGTACTTTACTCACAGATTCATTAAAGCACAAAAAGTAGTTTTAACATTGAACGTTCCCTGCATTGTTGGGCCGCTTATGACTTCGTATTATTTGAGTTTGACCACTACTTAATAGTTTACTTTCCCAGTCTTACTTGGCAAATCTAGTTAATTAATAGCCTTATCTACATGAGAAAATAAAGTCTCTCCTCCTCAGGCTTTATTAAGAGACCAATTGAGAAAAGAACAAAGTAAAAGCCTGCCTCAGGCACAGTGAATAATAAAGAATGATGTCAAAGTTACTTCGAAGATATTAAGTGGTCTTTTTTCCAGTTTCTATTTTTTCCCAAGTAGTACCTCAACTTTTAGTGCATAAGAAAATAAATAGTAAGTAGAATTGGAGTCACTTCTATTGGGGCCGGGTTTCTTTTCTAGAGTAGCTGTAGGGTTTTCAAATAATTCAAATTGCAAGTGCTTCCCTTAACATTTTTTTTCTTTCCAACCCTCAATCTGGCCATTATAAAAAAATATATGGATAACCAGCTGCTTTTTTTTAAGGCAATTATTCTATATAAATAGAGCAGCTCTGATATTTCTATGAGGACATATAAAAACATTTATGCCAATTGTAAACTTTTTAACTTAAAATTCTTTATAATATTATATAAAGCAAAAAGAAAAGAATGCAAAAAATTATAGTGTCTTGGATAAAGATAAATAAGATTGTTCTTATTCTGGGTTTAGCCCATGTATTTTCAGTATGAAAAAGTTAATTATGAATTGCCCATTTGATGATTTCTAAGAATTTTCCTAGACTATTATTACAAAAATTAGCCAGTTTTATTTACTAATACTTGAGAATATATCTTTGTTAGTTTTTAGAAAAATATAGATTGCATTATTCTTTGAAAAATTATCTTTTTTGTCAAAATAAACTCCACATTTTTGGTTTCTCTATGGTCCTTTATTTTTCCTGAAGACCTCTGGCTGAGCTTTGCTATTTACTACACAATCATTTTGCTTAAAATTTAAAAAGAACAGACTAGCTGTGTTGAATGCATCAAAAATATGTCTTCTGATAATCAAACCTATGATTTACTTAGGAGAAACTAGGCTATACAATTTTCTTTGAGCTTTCTAATAAATAAGGAAAGACAAGTTTGGTTTGTTGAGATATTTGCCTATATTAAAACTGCATCCTCAGTTTGCACAAATATAAAATGGTCTTCTACCATTCATGTAGTTTTCTGAATTAGGATGTTTCTTCAACTCAATAAATGTCAGATTATTGATGTATTTTACCCTGGATAAAGTCAAATTGATTATCCCTATTAGCGATATCAACCTTGTCCTCATCCTCATAATATTAGTTGCAAATATATTAATTAATAATTATTTTATTTTTTTTAGCTTATTATGTAGAAAAAAAATTAAAAATGGTCTTTATCTTAAAATATCTGAATTGTTCTCCATCTCTGAATTGCTTCTTTGCTGCAGACCTGGTGATTAAGAGAGGAGCTTTAGCTCACATCATTCTTTCAGTAACTTTTACTTTCACTAACATGTGTTAAGAAAGATTGCCTAATTTGGAAGTAAAGCACAGAGAGGATGGTGTGCCCTTTCAATGTCACATAAGGGCGTTGTTTAACACAACTGCCCAAAGATTATTTGATTATTCTAGGAAATATACCTGTGTTTGATTATATCTAACCATTGATTACAAGTGTATTTTCTATAAAGTTGCATGTTCATTGGTAGATTTTTATCTGGTAGAGATGTAAATAATTTATGCCTGGTAAAAATGATAACCCCAAAGATTATGGTTTTCTATATAAGATCTGTTAACCAGTTCTCTTTCTAACTCCATTTTATCCAAACTTTTATTTTTCTTCCATGCATATTTTTGCTGTCAAGATGGTCCTCTCATTTGAGTTGAATAACATTTTAACACATGTTTATTTTATAGTTGTATGAGTTATGTTTTATAAATTCTTGAAAATTATACTTTTTAAGTTCCACTCAAGATGTATTTGTGTGTGTGTGTGTGTGTGTGTGTGTGTGTGTGTGTTTTCTTTCTTAAAAGTAGTCACGGAAACAATCACTAATTAGTTTAGACAAATGAAAACTTCATATAGATCTATTTTAGTACCCAGTTCCACTTCAAGGACAAGCTAAATCTCATTATTTAAAATATTGATTTTCTAACAATATGTTAAAGAATTGTCTTGGGTTCAATGTGACAGATGGAGCATCCTTAAGGCATACTACCCTTACTAGTGTAATTAGCAGAAACAGAGTGAAGCAGTCATCTTTATACAGTGAGTTTTTTCAAAAGAATTTTGATTATCATGACTTGCATGAGAAAATAAAAGTGCCCTTTCATTTCTTCAACAATTCAGTCCATAACGGGAATTGAGTTCATTTGTTAAAAAAAAAAACACAAAACAAAAAACAATACATAGCAGTACCTTTCTATTTATACTAATTAACTATGGAGTCTTACATGGCTTCTTTGTCATTGTTGTTGTTATTTTAACTCTCTTGTGATTAGTTTAAAAATATTAGAAGGTTTTGAATAGGTAATACATAATGAATGTGTGAAAAGTCAAAGCAATATGAAAAATGCTTTTATCACTGTTGCTATTGTACTACCCCCCAACCCATTTAATCAATAATTAGCTTTTTAAGTATACTTACAGGTTTTATTTGTGAAAATAATAACAAATATAAATATACTCTGGTTTTCCTCTCATTCCACATGTAAAATGACAAGCTATACACATTGTTTGGCACTATGATTCCACATATAAAATGACAAGCTATACACATTGTTTGGCACTATGCTATTTTTTTTTAACTGAAAATGGACACATTGGCAATCTTTTTATATCAGCACATAAGATGCTTTCTTATTTTCTTTTTAACACAGTGTAGCCTTATTGAAGACAACAAATGATAACATTAATAATTATATCCCAAGTGAACATATTGGAGTGACATACAATTCATTAAACATTTAATATACCAGTCAATATTCTAGGTGTTGGAGGTACAAAATATAATAAGACATAAGCCCAGTCGTTAAGAAGCTCCTATCCTACAAATAGAGATAGAAACAGCTAAAATAACAGTGTGGTTAGTGTTACAATAGAAGCATTTCTTAAATGCTCTGGAAAGGTAATTGAGGGAGTAATTAATTTTGCCTTGATGGTATGGGAGATAACTGAAAGAAAGTCAAAAAACATGGTGATATTTGAGCAGGGTCTTCAAATAAGAATATTTAGTATAACAATCATTTCTTAGTCTAAATGTCTGAGTTCATGATTTTTAAAAGAAATAATTTAGCTCTAATTATCCTTTCTTTAATTCTTTTTTATTACTCTGCCTTAGGGTATCAGAATGAACAATTTTACACCCTAGTTGGTGTTTACATCTTTTAAGTGTTTATAGGTTGTTTCATTTTAATCATCAATTCGTCCGATCTAACAGGGTTTTCATTCCTCCTGCACTGGCCACACTTATCAACTAGTTGTAAGCATGGCTTCTTCCTGACTTTCCAGCCAACATTACACGGCTTTGTATTCTGAAAAGCAGATATTCAGAAGCAGCGCTTTTGTAAATCTGAATATAAACAACTCCGTGGTATAAAGTTTCCTACCTTTCCAACAATTCTTGCCAGGTTGATTCATTTGCACATTTCATTCCCAATCTATTTATCCCAATGTAATAGCTTAGTCATCAAGCTCTTGTGCTAAATCAAAGCTCTTCAGATGCCAGCGCTGAGAACTCCTCCCAGTATGAATTGCAAGCAATTTATTTTCATTTGTTTACAGGCTTTTGAGTCTTTAAGCTTTTCAACCATGAGCTAGTGTCTATATAGATGTCAATTTTGATTAAGCTCCTAAGTAATTTTAAATCCCTGCACAAGATGTTTTTCTGAAGTCCTTATGCATCGGCTACTCTCCTTGTCCAAGTTCCTTAATCGCGTAATTCTCTAGAAGTGACCTATCAAGTATGATGAAGCTCTTTGTTCATGATCTTTGTATTTTACTCCACTTCTTTTCTTCCTTTCCTGACCCAGGTCTGAGTTCTGTAACTACAATGACACTTGGTGGTCAGGCTAGAGTTTTGGCTGGCCTAAGAAGGCACTGCTATTCCTCACCAACCGTGAGGACACTGTGGGGCATAATATTTTTTTAAATATCTTTTTCCACAATTCTTACTAGACAAGAAATTGGCTGGAGCTCTGCTCTTATCCTCAGCTCAGAGCAATCAGCAGAGTCTCAAGTACAGAGACAGTGAGCACGTTGCCCTCTTGAACTGTCAGCTTCCGTTGAAGAATGAGAAAATCTTATGCAGCCAAACAGCACTCAGGGTTGAACTGTTTTACAAAAATCTGGCAATTTTGCCCTAAATATACCAATTTCGATGATAGCTTCAAATAGTTTTAAAATAACACACTGTTAAATTACAACCCCCAATACTCCCAACCCCTTTCTCCTCTCTGCTTTTCTACTTAGCATTAACCTCATCTAATATATTTCACCTAAATCGTAGTCCATCCCCTACTTGAATGGATGCTCTATGAGGGAAGGAATTTTCTTACCTCTTCCCTCTGGGAAGCTTTACTTGAATTGCCTCAAGGAGTCCAACTCCCCTCAATTCTCAATTCAGTGTTTATTTTATTTTATCTTTAAGAATGATATCATTTTCATATGAAGCTTTAGAACCAGGTGGTCAAAGCTGCCTGCATTGCTATTTCTTCCATATCAGCACACCTGTGATGGGAGGAAAAACATTGTTTACTTTCTGTAGCTGAGTGCAATGTGCATTATGCAGAATGGTGCCTTGGTTTTAGGGTTAGTCCAGTTGGTTCCAGTTTTGAATACCAGATGTCTTTACTATTCCTGTAATGTTAGATGGTTATTAAAACATTCTGAGCCCTAAAACCTTCATCTATAAAAATGAAGATAATAAAACTTTCCTTTCAGGGTGATTGTGAGGACGTGGTATAGCAAATGACATGCTTGACAGATATTACCTCTGGCCATTATTATTATTATCACTATGAATACTACTATTATTATTATATCACATCCTCTTTCCTTTGATTCACCACCTATCCTCAATGAATCATACTCCAATCTAAGATACAAATTCAGCTCTTTCAATTTGGAATTAAAATTTTCATACGTTCATTCATTTTACAAGCATTTGTTGGGAGTCTAGTATGTGAAAATATGGCATTGATTGCAGGGAATTCAAAGATGAATGCATTTTAGCTCCTGTAACTTCAGAGCTGATAGTCTAGGGGATTCTTCTTTTATTCGTCAAATAGTTCAACAAGTCTTTGGTGAATATCAACTGTGTCCCAGGTACAGTTACAGGGGCTAAGAGAACATCAGTGGAAAAAGCAGATAGGAATTACGTTTTAGTGGAGGGAGAAAGAAAATAAGATAATTAACTAAGCAAATTATGGAATATTAAAATGTGATAAGGGCTACGGAAACATAGTGAAGCAGAGTGAGGGAGATCAAGATTGCAAAATGTGTATTTAGAGAGAGTCAGGGGCTTTGAAATTTTTTATAGAGTTGGTAAAGGCAGAATTTCTCAAGAATGTGACATTTGAGCAGAAATGCAAGAAAGTGAAGGAATGAGCCACATGGATATTTGGAGGAAGAACATTTCAGTAGAGGGAATGTGAAAGCTAGAGCAGAGGGTGATCTTTCAAAGCTGTTCAGTGTAGAGACAGCAGCAGAAGCCCGAGTCAGGTTTTTACTTGTTGATGATAGAGGTGGTGTGGGATCTGAGGATGGATCATGTGAAATGGTCCTGATGGAATCCTTGGGCAGCCAGCACACAATGAGGGCAGACTTCTCTTTTAGATCACGGTTTTCTTTCGATTGCTCTCATGCTGATGCTCTAGCTTCTGGATACTTTGAATCATACTCCCTACTTCTGAGTTCTGGGGCAGGATGTTTATCTGCAGGGTTTTCTGTCAGTTCTTTACCCCAGCTCCAACCCATTTTTTCTCCAGTTTATTCTCTCCAATCTAGGGTCTTAATTCTGAATCCCCTAATCCTCTTTAGAAAGTCAGATGGTGGCTACCCACAGGCTATGTGCACTTTTACCTCCACTGTCCTTTTATTTTTGGCTTTATCCCCAGATCCCTCTTGGGAGAGAGACTGAGGCTCTTTGGCTTCCTCTGGATCTCCATCAGGTTATTTTTGCTGTTAACAGCAGGGGGAGCAGACTGCTATGCTACAGTATGACTATGAAGAGAAAACAAGGGGGCATGGAAGTGTATGGCTCAGGAAAGATACAGAAGTGGGGTTCTTGTCTGCATATTCCATTGCCCAAGTCTTAGTCATTTTCTATCATTCTTTTGACTGAACTGCCTAACTTGCTCTTGGACTAGAGCTGTAAGAATTGCCCTGGGCGCTATGCAGACCACCATATCTGATAATTATGTTTATCTAATGGGAGAGATAAAACTGCCCTTTATTCTTACTTTTTTAAGGTCACTGACAGTCCAGCCAAATCTTAACTTCTACTCATAAATAATAAAGCCCCTTACTTCAAGTAAATCTCCTTTCAGGCAAAGTAATAATCTTGAAGAACTGTATACTGGTCATCATTCCTTTATGGCCACATCTAAGTGCCATCACTGGCCTCTTCAGATTATTGTGCAAGGCTCAAATATTTGTCTTCTTCAACATCTTAGGTCACTTTTCTTAACATACTTGAAATTAGCTCATTTTTTTTTTCTGACTGGAAACAAGACCAGTTTATTTGTAAATTTAGTCGAAGTTTAAATTGAAGAGTTAAACTAATATTTATCTTGATGTTTATGCTAATTATTTTTCTAGTTTTCAACTATCTATTTTGAAAGAGGAGGTAGCTATAGTCGAGCCTTTTTATTTAGGCCATTCAATTGGCCTGACATGGAGAAATTTTATGTTCTTGATTAAAATTTTTGTTACATTTTGTTGTTATGTTTTGAGATATTCTCAAAAATAAAAGTTATTCTCCTTAAGAACAATTAGGAGTTTTGCAGTTGCCAGACACTTTAACAAGACATTAACAGAGGATATCGTTTTGCATTTAATAATCCGTGACTAAAGTATAATTTACTATAGTAAAATGCTCAAATCTTAAATTATAAGTGATTTCTAATGTATCTATATTCTAACATATCTGTATAACAGCCCAAATGACATTTGGATAGCCATCACCTGACGTTCCAGAAGAATATAAGAATAGGAGATTTGCATAAACAGTGCTAATCAATAATTCAATTGTAGGTTATGAGTTAGCACTAAAATTTAATTTGTTTGTTACAGTATTTTAAAAATTATTTTAAAATTATTTCTAACTCATTATCTTTGAGGATATGATGAAAGGACAATATTTTAAAAATAATTGAGAATAAAACTGCAGCCTACTTCTTTTAGAGTTGATAATTATACTAAAAAACATGCCTCTCCTTTGGGTTCCCATAGTGTCTTGGGTATTTATCATGTACATTTAATTTATTTTTTTACATGTCTATCTCTGTATGCTAGATAACGACAATCTTGATTATAATGATTACATCCCATTCTCTATCCCCAGGGTCTAATATCACATATTAACTGATATTAAATGTTTGTGGAAAGACTGGATTGAATTAAGAAAATGAGAGAGTCACATAAACTGTTTCAAGTCTCAAGCCCAGAGAGAAGTACATATACCTTTGTAGTGCTTAGTTAAGAGGAAAAAATTCAAGGTGTGTGGAGGGATTTTTTCTGCTTAGTCCTGGACATAGATATAATATTGATTAAGCACTGAGTGGTAACACTGAAAATATTCATGAGACTATACACAAATGCTAATGTTTAAAGACATTTTAATTTATGGATTATGGACAAACTTTGCAACTTTAATAATCTGGGAAATAATAATTAACAGAATTTTTTTTTCTATTTTTCCTGTTCTCTAGTCCAAGGTATATCCAGCCATTTAGAGCATGAATTCAAAATCATCACCTTCATTTACTTGGTGAAAATCAGTAAGTTAGTATCTATGAAGTAGAGAGAAATAATTAATCTTATAAACCCAATTCATACTTTTAGTAATTAAAAATATTTTCTCTCTAAATAGAAATTAAGCAAGATTCATTTAGATAAGTTTCTCTTTGAAAAAGTTATTTATGTGATCACTAGAATAAAAGTCACTATACTAAGTCCTAGAAAAAAAATTATTTTTTTTCAGACTTTTTGGCTGTGTTTTAAGTAGGAAAAAAATAAGTTTTATAATGTGATTCTCCTTCCAGAATTATTCATATCTGCATATTTGGCAGGTACTGAACACACTACATTGTATCTCAGAAGGGATGTACAGATAATGATGAATCAGCACAAAAAGTTCCAAATTAAAACATTCAGAGAGTCACTGTGTTTCCCTTATTCTCAGAAGTTTTATAAATAAATACTGGCAGTATTTATTTATAAAGGTTCAGGACTTTTTGAATGTGTCAGCAACATGCCTTGGTTCTAAAGAGATTATGTTGCAATTTTTTTTTCCTGATGACTAAACACTAAAAACTTAAAATTACCTAATTAAGATGATACCAAAGTATAATAAATTTGAACCAAAACTTCAGTTGTAATCCTTGTCTGAAATTAGGTTATTTCAATAACCCCTCTTCAGGCCAAATGTATCATTTCCTTTTAGTCTATGAACATTCTCTAAAAACTAACTGGTTTCTTAAGATAAAAGGTTTAAACAGCATCTCCATACTCTGTCATTTCTCAATCCCAGAGGCCCAAGAACTACTTAAAAGGGATGCAAGGACTCAACAGAGAAAAGATTGAAGTTCACTATCTTAACCATGTCTTTTATGAGATTGTGTCTAGGAAGCAGGTAGAGGTATGAAGAGGACTGGTTAAGGGATAAAAGGGTGAGCTAACCCTTAAAAAATATCTATTGTGTGCCTGACATGGTGCAGAAATAATTTCATTTAAACTACACAATAGCCATACAGGGGAGTTGTGTTTAGGCCAATAATATAGATGTGAAAATTTAAGCTCAAGGAGGTTGCATTCTAATTTATATTGGATAATGGAACCAGTATATGCACTAAAATTTGTTTCCAAAGACAGTTCTTTGGCCAAAGCAGAAACTCAACCATGTTTGTATCAAAGCCCCTAAAATATCCTTTAGGAAAAATAGGTGCTTACTCATTTTGAGTCAAAGGTCACAGAATTTACCTGGGGAGGGTAGCATAGTATTGGTAAATTAGCTAAATCTACTTTGTATGGTTGATTTTTTATCATGAAATCTGTGCACAAGCTCTTAGAAAGGTAGGCATTGCATTTTATTTATCTTTTTACGTTAAAATAAGATGTAAAAGGTAGTTTGCTAGGTTGTCAACATAAAAATACTAATTATAGATGAGTGAACTAATGATTAGACTATCTCTAAATTTGTTTATAGAGATTTTTATTAAAATATATTTTCTTTTGGAACACAAAAAAAACAATAATTTTGATGGTGGGTTTTGATAAATTTATGCAAAAGTGTCATGTATTGCTGCTATGAAATTCTTATATTTAAGCTAATATTCAGCCTATACTTATCTAAGGCATTTCCTGTCAGTAGCACAAAATGGAGAAATTGCTTGGGTAAATTGAACGAAAGGTAACAATGTAAGAAGAAAGAATTCCTATTTTGACCCCAAAATCAGGGTGCAATTATTTTTTAAAAACTAATCTTGACAACTTTTATTTCTGCTTATGACAGAGTAACTTGTACCAATCTAGATTGCCTGCCAAAAACAACTATAAAACTGAACAAAATGCATGAGAAGATTTTTTTTCAGGCACTAAAAGTTTGTGAAGGACTGCAAGCCTTGAGAAGTTAGCCTCATCATGGGCCTGGCTTTCCCCCTGGGTGCCTTTTCTTGCCACTGTGCAAGGAAGGTAGAAACAAGTAGGGAACAAACATCTGTAAATACAGAAGTTTAAATTTACATTAAAAAATGTGGTGGGCAGAATAACACCTCTTTCCCAAAATGCCATAGCCTAATCATCAGAACCTGTAAACATGTTACTTTTCATGACAAAACAGACTTTGCAGATGTAATTAATATTACACACTTTAAGATGGGGGTAGATTATTCTTAATTATCTGGGTGGGCCAAATATAATCACATATAATAAAAAATACTTAAAAGCAGAGAATTTTTTCCAGCTGTGGTCAGAAGGAGATATGACAATGGAAGAAGGATCAGAGAGATGCACGTGGCTGGCTTTGAAGATGGTGATGAGCCAAGAAAGCTCAAAAAAAAAATGAAATAAATGGAAATAAATTTTCTCCTAGAGCTTATAGAAAAAACACAGCCCTGTTGATACTTTGATTTTAGCCCAGTAAACCCATGTTAGACTTCTGAACTATAAAGTAATAAATGTTTACTGTTTTAGGCCACAAAGTTTGTGGCAATTTTTTTTTATGGTAGCAACAGAAAACTAATATAATACAAAAATAAAGGTAAAATTAAGACATTTTCATGTAGACAAAGTTTTGGAGAATTCTAACTTAGCGGATCTGTATTACAGGACATTTTCATAAAGCAAAAAGTTTGAGAATTAGTCACCAGCAGAAGTTAGCTATAAGAAATGCTAAAGGAAGTTTTTCCAGGTGAAGGGGAAAGAAGCCATATGTATGGGATTGAATGTAGAGCATTGGAAATGATACATGTGTCCTTTAGTATGGTTATTGTTATCATTGCAGTAAGGATGGGAGCAACACTCTTTCCAACTCTATATCCTAAGTAGAACCTGGAAGTCAACAAATGTCCTCCACATGTAATAGCATGGACTGAAAATAAAAAGGATGACAAAGAAAATCTATGCTAAAAGCATAAGAAAGCTGGTGTGGCTACATTAACATCTGAAAAAGTGGACTTTCAGATCAGGAGCAGTTCCAGAGGCAAAAAGAGTTTGTAAACGACAAAAGGTTAGTTCATCAGTAAGGCATAAAAATCTTAGATGTGTAGGTGCCTAACAAGAGAACTGAAAAATACACAAAGTAAAAATAGAACTATAGGAGGAAATGGACAAATCTATTATTTCAGTTAATTTAGAAGTCTTTTCTCGGTGATTGCTAGAATAATCTGACCAAAAAATTCAGTGAGAATATAAATTCAGAAGATATGAACAACATCATCAATCTCTTGAACGTAATCACTATATATAGAACACTGCTCAATAGTTGCAAGAAAACACATTTTTTTCCAGCACTCATGGCATATTTACCTAGATCATATACTGGACCTTAATATAAATCAACTTGAAATGACTAAAAGTATATGGAGTATGTTTCCCTGACCAGCATAACTAAATTAGAAATCAATAATAGTGTGATGTTAAGGAAACTTTCATATATTAAGAAATTAAATTAAAAACCTCCAAATATTCCATGGATCAAAAATATATGAGAAATCAGTCAGTAATTTGAACTAAATGATAACCAAAACTCCCACATATCAAAATTTGTGAGATGCAGTTACAGTGGTTCTTAGAAAATATTTGTAGATTAAAATACTTACAAGAAAAGAAATAAAAATTAAAAATCAGTCACTACCCGGTGCTCAAAAAATTATTAGTTTTTAATTATTATCAATGGCATCATCCTTATAGGAAGTATAGCAAACATAATGTAGACAAATTTATAAAAAATCTGCACCTGTGTGATAGGTTAACCTGAGTGGAAGGTTAATGTTACCTATAATATCCATTATCAATGAGCATTCTTAAACTTGACGAAGAATTTTATTAGCATAGATACCATCTCGTGGTAAAGAATAAAAGCAAAGAATTTGCTGTTTAAAGACTTGGTCTTAATTTCATCTTCTCCCACTTACTACATGTATAACTCTCTTGATTTCAATTTTCTAATCTATAAAAAAAAGAATGTTATCTGCTTTTCGTATGTCACAAAGTTGCCCTAGAAAGTGAAATATTACTTAACAAAGGATCTCTAAAGTGTTAAGTGCCAAAAAATTGTTAAGGTAACTATCATTATCTATGAATGGAGCTAGAAAATATTCCTGCCTCTAGGCTTTATTTATTCTTGTTTCACTGAGAATACTATTCTCTCTGACTTTTAAATATAACCTTAAACTCAAAAAAGGTTAATGTTAAAGATCTTCTGTGGAAATCATTGCAAAATTAGACCAGAAAAGAAATGAGCCAACAACTACAATATTAGGAGTTTGAAGCACTTCCACGGCCTGTGATACCGGGAAAGTTCTATGCACACTCTGGATGTAAGTCAGGGTCTCCCTCACATGGTCTTGCTTGGTTGCCAGCCTCACTCTATCTCACTTAGATTTGAAACTTTTGGGCTCTCTTTCATGCCTTCCAAGTACCCTCTCCCCAAATGTTTTTCTAACTTTTTTTAACCTGAAAACCTATTGTGACTGTATCTATTTCTAGTTCAGGCATCATTTTTCTCAGGGAACCTTACCTGAGTCTCCTTAAGAGCTAAGGGTCCCTCCCTTTATTCCTACCGGAACCTGTACATAATGCTGCCTTATGGTCCTTGACATTGTGCCATATCATCTGTGTAAGAGTCTGTCTCATCTACCAGACCCTGAGTTCCACTAGGGAAGAACCATATTTTGTTTGTTTTTGTACCCTTTGGTTTTAGTAGAGTGCCTGGTACATTTTAAAGACTCAATAAATAGCCATTGAATTTTTAAAAATTGAATTGTTTATACTTATGAATCTATTGAAAGTGTCATGACAAGAAGCAAAATCCTAAAAAAAAGCATAAGGAAATTATGGAATGTTTTTTGAATGCAGTTTCTACTACTATTAAAACTATTAATAAAATATTAAAATGGATATAAATGGAAACTCAGGTACGTTTTTCCTAAAATGAAGTTGGTAGATGGAAATCAGTATTTATTTGGTTACAATGGACAATTTGGAAGTGATTTTTTATTTAATAAAGGAGTCTTTGTTTCACAAAATAAGCCATAAGGTTGCTTTAAATGGTGAACTGCTTATGGATATTATATTGACCAAAACAAGGTTTAAAATGCCCATTTGCCAGGAACATGTGCTATGCACAAAGTTAAGTACATCTGTATCTTAATGGAATGTGTTGGGCATGCCTGCAAGATTTTTCTTAAACTTTAGAAGAAGCATAAGATATAATATTTTGGAAAGGTTATAGATTAATTATTCCAACTAAAGTGTTCAAAGTCAGATTGATTGCCATGACTATTTTAATCAAGTTGGAGAAACTGGAAGAATGTTTCAATAGAAAAAAAAAAAGAAAGAAATTGCCAAGGTCAAAATAAGTTCCCCAGAGAATTTGGGAGTCTAGGCCTTGATAGGATGTAAAATGGGAGTTTTCCTGTTGCTTTGGAATTTTGACCAATGTCTGAAATTGAGGGCAACTAAGGACAGTTCTTTCAACGACCGTTGAGGTACTGGATGGATATGTACTCAAAGAATGAGCTAAGATGTGGTCCAGTTGTTAGCTACTATCACTTCAAAGAATACATTTAACATCCTGAACTTTATTAGAGGATAATTCCTTAAAAGAAATCTGTAGAAATAGAGAGTGCAGCAATGTGGGAGGGTAAGTAGTTATGTGACTCACTTCAAGTTAAGGGAAGAGATTGTAGGAAACGCCTTTGGAGAGAAGATAGTGAGCATAGATATGGTTGCTAGCTAGGAAGATGCTATCTTACAAAGTGTGAGAAATTTTTCAGTAGGGTTTGAAATGTGTTTTCCAGAGCAATGCTTCACAATGGACTGATACTTGGATAAAATTTAATAAAAAAGAATTTGTAGAAAATAAAACAAAAAAATTTTCACTGATCACACATACTATATAGTAGTAATGTCAGTGCTATACAATTTTCTAAAGTGTTCTCTTAATTTCTGTACTTATTTTGTCACAAACTGGTACCATACTGTTTGAGGATCCGCGTGGAGGTCCCAGACCTCAGATTAAGTAACCCTGCTCCAGATCAGAGCTTTACCTGAAGATTTGGTTAAAATGCCCCTTCTGAGCACTACAGTAAATACATCTTTATTTCTAAGAGGCTCCTGGGTGATACCAGTTCTGCTGATTTGGAGCATTCTTTGAGTTGCAAGGCTCTAGAGCAGAGCCAACCAATGGAAATATTATTGAGCTACCTTATAATTTAAAATTTTTGTGTATTGTCTTTGAGACCTCAATTTCGACCAGGCAGATTTCAAGGTCTTGGAGCCCCATGTGTTTAATGGCTATTGGCCATAAGCTGTACAGTTTGGGCAGCATCAAGACTGGAGCCCAATTCTTTTCAGGAGAAATCAGAAGGTATGAGGAAAGCCGAAGATGTGTGGAGTGGCAGAGTGAGGCCAGAGGGCAACTGTGCCATCAGTTTGAGAACACGAGAACATGGCAGGGAAGAGTATATTCCTTTTCCTGTGGGACAAGTGATGCCATGCAAGATAGCACAGGTTATCTTGAGAGAACCTCACATAAGAGTGATATTTGCTGGGATAAAGGGATTCCAAGAACTTTCCAGGACCAGGAGGTAAGAGTCTTGTAAGAGATTAGCCAGAGACAGTTTTATAAGCAACAGGAAATGCTATCTGCATGAGTCCTTGATATTTTGAATATTTCTCCTGCAAAGGGGCATTTGACAATAAGAAAGGTTCACAAATATACCTGTGCTGGGGAGAAAGAGAGAAGCTTTGAATTGAAGAAGACATTTAAGCTCTGGTATTTAATTGGATTGGACATTTCAAGTTCCTGAATAGTTTTATAGTACTTGAATGTAAGCAAAAAGTTGTGGTAACTGCCTAGGGATGCCACTGAGTGGTAGGGAAGAAAAGCTGACAGTCGGTTTGAGAAAGGTTGTAGAGAGAAATTGTAATTTTGTTTGTCCCTCAGCATGCCAATCTAATTTAATAAACTGGTCATAATCTGTCTGAGCTCATGCTGCATAAATGATGGTCATTTGAATGCTCTGTTCTTCACATCTTTAATCAGCAACCTCACACCGGTTGAAAACATTGCCAAGAAATGGCAAGCAGCTCCTCCAAAATACATATCAGATATTAATGTTTTCATATTGTTAAGTCATCTTTTACTTTCTGTAAATTATCTTGTTCTCTGTGTTTGTGACAGAATGTTTCATACTAAATAAGAGGATAAACCATTAGCTTTGGAATTTCTCTTCTTTGAAAGGCAGAACCTCAGAAGGTAGAAGCAATTGAAGGAAGCCAAGAGAAATTGGTTAGTGTGTTACTGGCTGCAAATAATAGAAATCCAGAAGCCAAACGTCTTAAATACCAATAATAATGATGTCTCACATAGCCAAGTCCTACGTAGGGTGGGCCTCAGGGCTGGTTGATACTCTACCTTGTTGATATCAAGTTTCTCTCTCTCTGTCTCTGTCTCTTTAAAATCTTTTCTCTACTCCACTAGCCATTAAGTTTGTTTCATCTTCAGATTGACAGTAAGAAGGCTACGTCAGTTCTAAGCAGCATGTTATCGGCAATGATATCCAGGAGAGGAAGAGTCTCTTCTCATGTTTCTTTCTCTTTCTAGAATCTTCCTAACAGCCTTTCCTAACATATCCTTGTCCAGAATTGGATCTCATTCCCATCCTGAATTATACCTGTGCCCTCTCCCTCAAAAAAGAATTAATTGTATCCTATTTTGGTTGACTCTATAGTTGAGGGCCATGCTTAGAGCAGGATATGTGAATGTTTAGACGAAATTAGATTCTGCTAAAAAAAAAAAAAAAGGAAGAAGAGGGAATGGATTCTGGTACCAATATTGTGCACCAAAAACCATATGTAGATATTCAGACAGTGCAAATGTACTTTCAATGGATAGAGATCCATGACACTCTGTATGGTGGGATAGGTGTGTCTAAGGTGAACTAGGCAGTCCATGTGAATGCAAACCAGTTACTGAAACTGCGTTCTGGATGACATCACATCATATCACATTGTAATAAAGACACAGATTATGAAAATGATTACTCATGGACCTAACTTTGTATTAAAAGTCCTCTCTAAAGAAACATAGTATTTCAGTGGAGGGCCTTTATGAAAATGTAGGCCTTCCAAATACTCAGTTGAGTCAACTTTGCATTGGATAACCATATTCATAATACATGCATCATACTGAAGCTTTAAAAATGTCTTGTTTTTGTTGTGTAAGAACTGCTTCAGACAAGGGTAGAAAAAGAAGAAATATGTTTTTTATGAGTGTGGTTGTTTTCCTGCCTTTGTTATAAATGGAAAGTTATGAACATTTCAAGAAATACTATCTTTTTAAGTGATTAACTGTCAAGTTACTGTAGTTTTGCCCTGAGATGGAGATGAAGTCTTTATAAAATCTGCAATAATTCTACAAGATTATTCAAACTTATGACTTTTTAAGGATATTTCCAGCACTAATTTGTTTAAATTTTTCTTGCAGCCATAATGTATAGTTTTGTTTTTCTAGTATAGTATCTGAGCATAATAGTATGGTTGGAAATTTCACTCTATCATATCTATTATTCTACCAAGTGATAGAAATATTTAATGCCAGACTAGTTCCTTTTCAAATATTACTTGGGGAAAAATTTTACTCCTTTCACTGGCAGCTTATATAAATTCTCCTCACCTTGAATGCCAAATATAGAAGAAAAAGAAATCCCAGAAGAGAGACATTGTTTTATTTTTTTTTAAGAGATACTTTTGCCCCATAATTTTTCTTGGTTAGATGGTTTTAAATTCTCTTCTCCCTCTCTCTTTCTTGTTTACTCCAGGAATGCAAACTTGACCTTGACTTTAAGGTCAAAGCATTTTTAGACTGTGCAGTCAGCAGAGAATAGAAAAAAAATCAATGTGAAACATATTAGAGAAGAATAAGGGTAAAAGCAATGCAGAATTGCTGGGAAATCATGCAGGAATTGGAAACAACGGAGGTGATACTTAAAGAATATACTACACTGAGATTTTTATTATCCTTTTCTTTTACTTCTGTTTTCTTACATAGGAGTAGGTTAGAATTATGGACATTTAAAGCCTAGGCCATTTTCAAAGCATTTTCAGGGTCTAAAAATTACTTTGACATGTAAAAATGAGATTTTTGTTTTGTTTCTTTCCCCTGAAATTCATTTTTAGTTTTTCTGTTTCTGCCGAAGGTAAGGGAAATGACTAGTCTACATTCTTAATATAGTGCACAAATTTAGGAGTGTTTCTTAAAGCTCTATGGCTGAAAATTGTACTAAAATTTCAAGGCCTTTTATATCAACGTTGTAAATAAACCTAATTTTCGATGGAAACATATTTTGATTTTATAAAGATACATGCCCCATGTACAAGCTGAAAAAGTTTGAATAGAACCACAAAGAAAATTTTAATAAATTATCTCTATATTCCTTTCTAGAATCCAGCCACAGACCTTGAGAAGAAAGAAAAAAATTAGATCAATTGTCATTTATGGCAAGGATTTTCTTTTTTTTTTTTCCCCCTTTATTTACCATTGGAGTCAAGAACAAATTAGACACAGGAAAAAAATCTCACTATTTGTTGAAGCTTAATGTTTACTATTAATATAAATAGTATTATAAATATTAATACATTAATAAAAAACTGAGAAGTAGAAAATGATTAGAAAAAATTTAACCTTTACATATATGTATGTTTTATGTGTACATATCCTCTACATACATGAAAATGTAAAAAGATAAACTGCTATATAGAAATAGAGTTTGTCTCATTTAAGTAATTGTTAAGACGAAACAGATTATATTGTGTTATCTGGAAAATATAAAATGTTTTTTCAAAAAGAGATTAATATTAAATGCATGATAACTTCTCTAAAAATCCAAATTAAACATGTGACATTTGGGATAGAGAAAATTGTTCTGTAACCCAGTTTGCTGGGCATATATGTTAGAGATGACTATGTCTAAAATAAACCCTTTATTATCTAACATTCTTTCAAATCTTGTTACTTTGCCCTGACCTCACATGCTTAAATTTTGTAAAAGCACAAGAATGCATGGAGGACAGAGCTCTGGGAGGCTCATTGATAACCGTGAGTGTCAATTACTGGCAGAAATGGGTATTAATGATTTTCTCCATATCTTAGTTGAAAGTGAGAAAAATTGAAAAGCTTCCCCCACCTCTTGGGAAGTATTTTAAATGACTCCCTAGAAAAGAAGAAATCTATATTAGAGGCTGAGTAGGGGAAGATACAGGTTGGCCATTACTTTGATCAGTACAATAAATTGAAAGATTTTTTTTTTTGCTATATCTTATCTTACATTTACATCTCATTTCAAATTTGACAGATTCCCCTAAAGATCAAAAAGATAGGAAGTTTCAAGCCAATATGTGTATTTTAATTCATAGAAAATAAGCAGGACAACAAGAAAGATTCTTTCCTCTAACACTGATTTTCTTTATATTTATTTTTTGAGTCTGAATACTCCAGGCAAAATTTGCTTGGCTCCAACTCATTTGCAAACACCATCATTCACTGCTGTTTTGCGACCCATTTCTCAAATCTCAATTAAATGTGATGACAGTTTACTTGCAAGAAACACACAGAAAGATCTTTTCCCAACCAGAGGTCTTCACTCATTTCCTGCTAGTGGACTTGGCAAGTGGAGTCAAAACATCCATTACTGAGGCTGAATTTTAATTTAGAAGGTTATTACCAGAGTCAGCTAAATAATTATAAAATTCTTTACAAATGTAAACTGCCACAGAAATGAATAGTAGCAGCTGAGAACAATGAGAATGTGTGTGTGTGTGTGTGTACCTGTTTACTATGGATTTTTAAAAGGGTGAATTTTAGATTCCTGCTTATGCAAAGCTGTATGCATAACTTTCTGAGGCACCCCTAGGATGAACTAAAAACTGTCTTTGCAAGTATTTTTTAAATGAAAACCAAAAATAACAACGATAAAACATGACTGCAAGTCTTCATGCTCTGGCTCAGACTCCACATTCCCTGTAAGACTAAAAGCAAGAAGTTTTGGCTAACGAAATGCCAATTGAGGGAAGGCAAGAAACTATGGCTCACCTTTTCTTATTTCTTCTACATGAATAATTTAATATAAATATATTAATTATAAAATTAATAATTAAATATAAACTTTGTGTGGCATTGCTTTGAGATTATGGAGTTTAACAAATCATAGAATGTTAGAAATATGCCTGTGAATAAAATGAGTACCTACTCCATTTGTTAACAGGTGTTTAACAAATGTTAGCTACAAACGATAAGAAACAAAATATCAGGAGTCTTTTACAGAGACTAACTGGTCAACTCTCTTTATAGCTGAGGAACTGAAGCCCAAAGTGGTCGACGGACTAGCCCAGTTCATACAGTGGGCAACTAACTGGCAGCCAGGCTCAGTGACTTCTCTACCTCATCACTGTCACAGAAACTTTTTTGGACCTGAGCTCATCATTTGATAAGAAGAGTTACTCCAGCTGCCCAGGAGTTATCAATCAAAGGTAACAGAGGTGGCAAGAATTCCTTTAAAATTTTAATTCATGGTATAGTGCCTTGCAGGCACTCCATAAATCTCAGAGCAACAGAATTTGTTGAATAGCTGTGGTGAGGGCTAGCTCTTATTCACCCTTCAAAGATCATCATGCTCACCCAGCCTCTTTAATCGGGCTTACGCAACCAACACCTCTGACCTTTATTACCTGATGAGTGAATCACCTGCACTATAGGAGCAGATAGGTGACCTCCACGTGGAGCCAGTATGGGGACAACTTTTTCCTTTGTTTAGAAACTAAGACACACTCAGTTCGACCTTGATGTAAACCTCTCACTGCAGTGTTTAGGAGCCAGGATGTCTCTGCCAATCTTGCTGCCCCTGACAACCTTTATTTTTTCTGCTTCTCTTTCTTAGAAAAATCAGTTGGAAGGTAATTTCCCTTCATGGCATCTTCTAATTCTGAAAAAAGTACTGATGGATAGACTGGATGTGGTGTGAAGCCCTGGAGGCCTGATGGCCAGATGGCCTGTGTGACTCTCTGCCTGGCCTATGTGTACTGTTTTGGTGGACTAGGTTCCACAAGAATATGAAGAAATGGCAAAAGGCAACTGGCTCTGAAAATAAATTAAGAAAGAAAGAGAGAGAGAGAGAGAGAGAGAGAGAGAGAGAGAGAGAGAGAGAAGAAAGAAAGAAAGAAAGAAAGAAAGAAAGAAAGAAAGAAAGAAAGAAAGAAAGAAAAAGAAGAGAGAAAAGAAAGAGAAAGATAAGGAGAAGTAGGGTCAGAAGACAAGTAAAGGAAGGACCGGAAAAGGCACCACCATCATAGACCGCTTTGGAGAGTAATCTATGTTGGATGAGTTCATCTCTGCTGATATCTGTTAGAATAATAATCTTGCCTTTCTTCCAACTAGTCCCCCAACTTTAACATCATGGTTTATCTAGTACTCATGAACTCCTAGAACAAGTGATTGGTACATTGCAGTTCAATGAATAAATAACACACAGAGACTCTTCATTTGTGGAATTATATGGCCATTGGAGTTACATGGTCTTCCTGAAACTCAGTTTTCTCGTTTATTAGATAGGGATAATGCCAGCTCTGTTTCCCTCATAGAGTTCTAAGAAAGAAATGAGATATGGTTGTTGTGAAATCATAAGCAGGGAGCCAGTCAAGGGTATATAGAAATTGATAGTCTTGTATTTTATCTTACAGAAGAAATTATAAACTGAATGTTCTTAGGTTGCTCCAACATATAGGTACAGGTGATTTCACACTTAGAATTATACTTGAAATTTGTAGTAAATAAAGACATATTTTGCTGGCCATGATCTTCACTCCATCAGATAGGTACGTTATTTCCTACGAAGTCCATCCCCGATACTTCTGTGGGCCACAATTGGTAACTCATGGGCCCTCTCAGATCCAGTCCAGGGCTCCCTTACCTCAGGTCTCTGCTACTTTCCCATCAGCCTCTACCCATTTGAAGAGTAGATCATGGCCTAGCAGCCTGGCTCTAAAGCCCTCTGTGCCCACAAAGTGTTTGGTCTTTTGGGAAGTGAGAAGGTGTCAGCTTCCTGACTTTGCTCTTATATCTAATTAAAGGGGCCCCTCTGTAGTGCAGGGGGAGCATGGTATATTTCCCACATCTAGCATTGGGGGTGGGGTGTTTCAGGCAGCACTGGCATTGGCCATTGTACCTGGATTTCCTCTCACTCATTCTCAGTCCCATGGCAGAGGCAAGCTCATCATGCCTTTCTCATTCTTCTATGAACACTATCCCTCAGAGATTCTTCGAAACTGTGCTGGCACTACTTGCTTTGTCTCCCTACCACTCTTAGACCCCTGAGCATTTCTGCATGCATTTGATTCCCATTTAGAGATATGCTTTGAAACTTTTCAGGAGATTCCTCATCAACCATGTAAATTACTAGATGGATATGAATAGCTTAATAGACAGGCGTTTCTTCTAAAGCTAAATGCCAGATATCTCTGTATTTTGGTTCCAAGCTAGTTGGAACTGTCTTCTCCTACCCCATTCACACTTGGTATTGTAAACCTAATCCATCCAAATGGCATCATAATGGGCCCTTTATGGTTAAACAAAAATAACAGGCATCTTTTAACTAATGGTCTAGAGAAATATAATGTCTTTTTTTTTTTTTTTTTTTGCTAAGACCCATATACCTAGAGGTCACTTTATATTTAAGGTGATAAAGGTTTAAATTGGGGAATTGTGAGAGCTTAATACTCCTTTTGTTGCTGAAAAAATGGGGGGGGAAAGCCAGATTTCTAGTTATGAATTATGAAGAAGTTGGTTCCTTGTGAAATAGGACTTATGGGATTTTAAGCAAATTTTGTCATTGACAAAGCTTTTATTTTTATGTGTCTTCTAGCATATGACTTCATCAATACATAAATCGTTTTTACCATTTACCTTAAAATTGTAAATAGTTCATTCACTTGATCATATCTGTGTAATTCAGTATTAACACTATGTAAGGTGGTAAACAGAATCTATCCATTAGAAACTTAAAATCTATACCCAAAGAATAATTTATGAATCCAGTCATTCTGCCAAAATATATTTATTGAGTGTTTATTATGTGCTAGGTGCTATAGTGACAATGAAAGTGAACAAGATGTAGACCCTGCCTTGAGGGATAGAAGGTGATTTCCTCAAGACACTATATTATTGTATCATAACATCCAGGAGTCAGCCGGGAGTTACACTGATCATAAATCGATAACCTCATTTCAGGGCTCAAACACAGAGGTGTCAAATAAAGCCCAGGCCTGCCCCAGGCAGTATTGACTAAAGCAACAAATGACTTTTAATAGCAGCAGGCGATGAATAATTTTGCTACCAAAAGTGAAAGAAAATCACCCCTTCTCACAGGCCCTTTCACTTAAATAGTATTCGTATTTCTTAAAAATCAACAAAGTTTAATTAAAGCACCATCCCTGAATGCTTTGTTTGACTGAGGTGGGCAAGGGCTGGGAAATATCATCTTGGGGAACAGAGTGGATGTGAGGGGCAGTTGTCTTTGACTTTTACTTGTAGTGTCAAACTGATCGTCTAATTTGTTATCCCCCTTTATTATTTGTAATAATTTTTGGACAATACTGGAAGCTAATATTTCATTGCTATCTTATTGACCTTTTAAGGAGTTGGAAGACCCAGGGTAGATGAGGCAGTTAGCAAAATTGTTAGGAACACAACCTGGGTCCGGTCAACCTAGATTTCATTCCCAGTTCTGCCATGTACTGACAGTGTGATCTTGAGCAAGTTACTGAAGCTCAGAGTGCCTCAGTGTTCTTGTTACTAATACGAGATGATAGGAATAGTATTATCTCTTAGGGTTATTGCAAGGATTAAATGATGATGTTAAGTTTTTAATACAATGCTAGCCTACAGTAAGTGTGGAAGTGTTAGCAATTTTTGCATTCCAACTCTGAAAGTACAAAGACAATCTCGAAGACCATTATTATACACCTTCTCCTCCAATATTTCCTCTCATAAAGCCACTGGCTAAGTTAGAACTGTATTGTAGTGAGCCCAGATGGTTACATGGGAAGTAAAAAATACTTCTTAAGCACAAGCAAAATTATTAATAATCTAAAAAGTAATTAAAATTGTGACTTAATCATAAAAATTTAAGGTTATTTATCAATTGCAAATCTGGGAATGATATTTAATCAAGATTAATTGTAACCAAGAAAATCTCAGATTTGATATTTACTATTTATTCACTTATATTGATTATATATATGTACCTGTTTATTTATGTTCATGAATACTTGTTTGGCCTGAAAATAATTTAAAACAGCTTACAAAAATGCAAATTACATAGCGAGATAATACTAAATTGACATTAGTAGAAAAAATTAGATAAAGGGAAAATGAAGGTAGGAAAAGAGGGAGGTAGGTATTCGTATAAAAAATTGTAACTTCAAGCCCTATGCACTTCCTATAAGTTGGTTATAAGATGTCTAGTGGACAACTTTAAGGGAGTAAATGAAAGTGATAATACAGCTCATTAAAATTATTATGTAAAATGAACTACTTGCTCAGAAAAAAGATAATTATTATTGATAATTTGATAAGAGTAATTTATGTTATGATGTTTAGTATCAGAAACTTGGAATATGATCATTAATAGATTCACACAGTAATTGTTTACTTAGACCCTGCCCCATAGAAATTATTGTTAGGTGCAACAGAATAGGGAGGCATCTAAAATTGTTCCTCTCTCAAAGAATATGCATTTAGTAGACAGTATAAGTAATACATTAATAAACTAACTTCAAGGTAGATAATAATGATGAGAGATATGAGTGTGGTGGTAAAAGAAGCAATTAAAGTCTCACAGCAATCTATGCACCACCCCAGGAGAAGTACAAGTACATTCTTTATACTTTCTAATATATTCACTATGCTAATTTCTTTTTTATTTATTGATTTTTTATTTATTTATTTTTTATAGGTGAGGCAACCCTTGGTTGACCTCGCAGATTGCAAGGAACTTGTCAGCTTAAAATCCCTTATTTTTTATTTTTTATGCCTATAGCACCTGGTCTTCCTAAGTGGTCTCCCATCTGAGTACTAACCATGCCCAGTCCTGCTTAGCTTCCAAGATCAGACTGGATTGGACTTGTTCACGGTGGCATGGCCGTAGACTACTATGTTAATTTCTTAATGGTGGTTTTTAAAAACTTAATGATTTCCAAATGTGGATTTCAGTAGCCACAGAGTACAGTAAAATTCATAGTTTACTCAAAACTATTAATGATAATTGGGGGGAAGGGAGGGAGAGACTTGGCATAGATATTAGAAACCTGTGGATAATTCTATCTGTCGAATCTGAATACAACTTAGATCATTAATTTATAAACTTAGCGTTAAGGCTCACATCAGTTCTTCACCTCAAATTGTCAAAAATTGGTCCTAGAACTTTTAGAGAGAATGAAGCAAAATTTCATTGTTTTCCTAAAAGTGTGGGCAGTTATTCTATACATTCATTCAACATTATTTGGTGTTTTTTACATTATGGGAGTAGTACTGGGCATGGAATTACAGCAAAAGTGAAGTGTGTTCATTTCCAGAAGGAAAACAGCTCGTTGTTTAGGTGAGGAGACAGATGTATAAACAATTAATAATAGCAGCATGACAGTCGCCAAAAGACATATAAGAAAAAAGAGACAACTTCTGCCTAGTAGTATAGAGAAAAAGGCACACCGAGCTGCCATTTGAGTTTCTTTTTGAAAGATGAGCATATTGCCAAGTGGAGATTGTATGATAGGGATAAAATTCATTGCAGGTAGAGAAAATATTCTCAGGACACCTCTAAGACTATCAATTTAATATTCCCTAAGTACCTATCAAGAATTCAATGTGGGGTAAGGTGGAATGATAATTATGAAGAAATAGAGAACTTGCTATTAGTCTTCAGAATGTCTACTTGTAATGAGTAGATTACATTTTCCACACACTTTTAATGGTGATTATAAGGTCATGACTGTAGGTCCAAAATGGTGTGTTACAACATAAATTCTGAGGATTAGAAGAGAATATAATTATGCATTTTAGAGGGACCAGAGTGAGCCTCCTAGATAGAGCAAGTCTTAATCTGTTTCTTGTAAACTAAGATAGGATCTGGCTGATGGGGGAAGAGTAGGGTTCAACAGTCCAGCTACAAACATTTATTGGGCGCATACCATGTGTAAGGTTCATGAATAGGAAGCAGAATTGGAGAAAACTGGAATTGGGGACATGTGGATCCGTGAGAAAACCTGGTTAAACCAGTGAGCTGGGGTGTGAGACACTGAGGGAAAAAAGTAGAGAGGGAACCAAGATAGGGTAAGAAGACTATAGCTGGATTAAAGAGTGTTTTGAAAGGCAGTGACTTTTGCATTTGGAATTTATGGAAACGGGGAGTTACTGAAGATTGCTGAGTATGGGAGAAAGCTGAAGAAGGTAGTAAATACAGAAATTAATTTTCCACATACAATAGTTGAAGGAAATGTTAGAGATCCCCTCCAGATCTCTTCCTCCCAGATCCCACTGCCATCTTTCAACAGAAGAGTAAATTAAGGCCTAAAGAGGTTATGTGATTTGCTTAAGCCTAAATATAGTAATCTTGTCTCCATTTCAATCTCCTTCTATCCCAGCAGTGTGTGTGTATGCTTTACAGGCTGGATGTCTGGACAACAAAGGGAACAGAGGCCTGCATAAGCCCAGCATGCTGTCCTGGGACCACCCTGGCTAAATGCAGGAGGTAAGAAGGCAGGAAGCAGCACTTTGCTCAACCTACGTTACAGCCATATAATCAAAATGTTAGTGTTTGTAGAAGATCTAAACCTCACCTTGTCCTTTCCTATTGCTATCTAGATAGGAGAAAGTTGAGGGTCTAGTGGAAAAGTGAGTCACACAAGATGACAGTTCAAAGACAAAACCAAGTTCTGCCTAAGCTCAGCTATCTTCCCCCCATCAAGCTCCCTTTCTCTTTCAGATCCTGTGCTTGTGTTGATGTACTCTGTTCCTTGACCCCAGATAGTTACCAGGTCACGTACCACATCCCTTGGTCCCTCTATCAAAGGAAGATACTGTTATCTGGGACTAAGAGCCTTGAGCTGCTGATGGACTCTAAACTTCTTCCTCTTGGTTCCGAGTTGTGTGTGTGTGTGTGTGTGTGTGTGTGTGTGTGTGTGTGTGTGTGTGTGTGTTGCACTGGGAGGAGAAAACTAAAGAAGACAGGTAGAAGATAGCTCCAGAACAAGTCTGTACCTCTATCCCCAAAAGAACCATGGTTCTCTCCATTCTTTCCTCCTTTACTCCTCCCCAGCAGGAGGACAGCATCTGTAGGGAAGAGTAGGGAATGGCAGGAGAGAAGCATTGCCAGAGTTAGAGGCATATAAGTGGCATGAAAAAATGCAGACCAGTGAGAAAATGAAAAGGCCCTTCTTCATACCCTTATTCTCAGCACTGCGCTCTGTGTCAGTCTGATCCTGTGTGTTGTGGGACAGCAGACAGAGCACAAAGAGCATCAGCAATATCTCTTTTCTTGCCCCCCTCACCCCTGGAACCCATGCTATTTCCAGGAGAGGTGCAGGTGGGGGTCAGGGACTAGGCAATATCTGGGAAAATACTTTCCAAATGACACTGCATGGGAGGACAAGAGCAGCATCCCCGAAGCCCTCCTTATAACTTTAGCAGGGGTGAAGCAATATCTGCTCAAAGTGCAAGTGACAGGAAGAGTCCGAGATTACTGAAAAAGGAGGGTCCAGTTGGGAAAAGCAAGGACAGAAAATGGAAGATGTTTAGGAAATTCAAACACAAGAACATTTGTAAATAGTGTTAAAAGGCAATTAGAAACAGGTAATTTAAATTTGATAGTTGAAAAAATTAAATAAGCCCTTATATTAATAAAGTCGTTCTGGGTAGTCTCTCCACTCCTCCCTTGAGGATATGTCTTATACCTTGGACTGTGGTTTGAACACACACAGTTTGGACTTAAGGGGTCAAATGAGACTGTCAAAAACAACTGACCAATAAAAAAAACTAAGAGTAAACCATGTAAAATTATTTCCTAATATTAATAAAGAATTTATGGTTTAAAAAATTAAATTACTTTGCCCTAACTTTGGTTGTCCTTATAAATAATTTTTGTACTGTGTGAAATTCCAGAATACATACTTAAGGCCATTCAGCTATTTATATTCTAACATATATCAATTATTAATACATACAACATTGCTTTCCTATTTAAGGGGATAGGTATATTTTCACATTAAAGAGAGTGATTCCATTCACATAACTGCACAATATTTTTCCATTCTTTTAAACTGAGTTGGGATTTATACATGTGGCCTATGTGATTATATTTGGGGAAGGCTAAGCAGCAGAAATATTATAACATAGACAATGGTATTAACATATACAGATCTACAACTCAGCCCTCTTTGCTTTACACATGTAATTAGGTTGTTTCCATGGTAATGATCTAATTATGGGCTTCTCCTTGGCCTTGTGTAATCACATTTACTGCATTTTGGCAGAGATGTTTTCCTTATTTTGTTGAACTGCAACACTTAACAAGATGTTCTCTCTTAAGATGAATAATGATTTTTCTTGCAAAAGAAAAAAAAAACAACTGTCGAAGGTGATTTGAGAAGGATTTTAGATATATGACAAATCATGCCAATATTAAAATGTCTATTACCCTTGAAAGCATGATCTATTTTTATATTTTTT
This sequence comes from Cynopterus sphinx, assembly GCA_030015415.1. NCBI lineage: Eukaryota > Metazoa > Chordata > Mammalia > Chiroptera > Pteropodidae > Cynopterus > Cynopterus sphinx. Next base: position 36,496,285 of record CM057380.1, read on the forward strand.
GTGTGTCACTGCTGATGGAGCTCAGAGGCTCTCATTTTAAAAAATCATGCATGCTATTTAAATATAGTATTTCCATGGGGATGAGGAACCTGATTATAGGTCACGAAAGAGAAAGCTCTGGAGAGTTTGGTGGAAAGAGAACTGGAAACCGTATTCAGTGAGAATATTATATTGCAATTGATGAGGCTATTCATAAAAAGACATTTGATTATGGTTGCTATGGTAGTAGGAAACACCTGAATAAAATCAATTAAGCCTGATTTCGGCAGGAATCCAAATGCAATCTTTCATGCACATGTGGAAGAAGACGGGAGATATAAATACTTGTTGGAAAGACAGTTTTATTGTCATGTGGTCCTGTCAGAAAAAAATCTGGAATATTGCAGAATAAAAATTTAACTTTTTTATGTGCATGAAATGTCACTGTGCTATAAAGAATTTTATGCAAAAATCTTTATAGCAGAAATAATGCATATACAGGGTGGCATAGGCTTCTTACTCTGAGGGTTAACAAGGTTTATGGGTGATGTTGGCACAATGTCTGGGTACCAATACTCAGGGGCTAGGAATTGAAAGTGCTCTTCTTTAACTATTAGGGATGTGACTGAAAAATCCAAAATTAGTGGAGTAGAGTTCTAAGGACCTAGCATGTTGAAATTGCCTTTTACAGGGAATAGCGTGAGTAGATATAGTATTTTTATAACCTAATTGATTAAAGGGCATAGAAATATCATGGTACTTGGGAATAATTAAAATGATAATAACTAATTTTCTCTGTATAGCAAACCAACACTTATAAAATACACGTGGTTTGGTTTTAGACTTATATAGTGTTATTATCCTAGTGGGAAAATGGTATTCATGAAATATTTAATTATCATTTGCAGATAACAGGAATGTTCATTTCCTTCATTTGTTGAAAAAACATTTATTTACTACTTATAATTCACCAAACAGAGTATAAGGTCCTGGGAATAAAGCAAGGTATCAGATAGACATGATTGCTACTCTCATGTTATTCCTTATTTTATGGAGGAAAAAAGAAAGAAAATAGGCTAATTTCAACACTGAGCTAAGCAGTATAATGTAGAGAATCATAAGGTGAGAGGAGAGCATAGAAGCTGGGGTCTTTCAGGGGTCTAGCAGTAGAAATATTGGTCAAAGACAAGATGGAACATAAACCAGCATCACAGTACAACTTGAAGTAGGAGAATTGGGAGCCTGTACAGTATGAGAGGGGATGGTAAGAGAGGAGGGTGGGGTACAAGCAGGACTCAGAGCACCACAGCACTTCTAAATAATGGCAATGAACTTGGCACTTGAGCACCATCAGAACCCATTAAAAAATTTCAAGCTAAGGAGCAACAGGGTCTGATTTGCGGTACCCGCTGCTGCTACCTTTGACATCCAGTTATGAAGCTGTGATTTTAGAAGAATCAGTCCAATGATTTACATTCTAAAATATTTAGAGTGTTAACTGAGACTTTAATAGTGTGGTCTTATGTGAGCCACTTCACCTCACCTGTACCACATGCTGTACTCTACAAGGGCCTTCTTGGCTCTGTTTTTCTAAAATGATGTGGTTTGTTTTTTGTTTGTAGACAGATTTGCTTACAGTGTGAATATACATGTATGCATGAGTGCAATATCTTTGATTATTCAGAGCTCTGTCCCATCCACAAGCCAAGTGATCTAAAACTCTTTAAATGTCTTTACTCCTACCATGAGGCCCTGCTTCCCTGTAGGTCAAGCCAGGAGGTCATTGCTACCTGTCATAGAGAAGAATATGGATTTATATGAGCCACTATGTGTGAGAATGAATGACAGTTTGAAGAAGTGGTCATAAAGCATTACAAGCATGGCAGTGAATGGCTTTAATAGTCTCTGCTCTTTTTTGATTATACCAAAAACAGTTTTTTATTAAGTACCATACAGCATGCAGCAGAGTTTTAAGTACTTTAAGGCCACAGTTAAAATCCACCAAACATGTAAAGAGAAAAAAATATACTTGTTATAAGTCAGAAATATGCCTTGAAGAGAAAATGAAGGTCAGAGATCTTTTAATTGGTTATAGAATAAATTTTCTCTTAAGGGTTTGCTCAAGAAGGTGGGACTGAAACAATTTTCTCATAAGGCAGAGAATGGAAATATATTCCACTGAACAATTTTGCTTACTTTGCTTAGTTATTGTTATTAGCATCAACCATGCTAATTTAAAGAATTTTATGTGTTTAATATTGGCATATAGGTAATGTCTTGTACCGAAGAAAGGTTACCATAAATATATTCAATAAGTGTTTACTAAGTACTTGGTGTAATCAGATGAAAAAACTCTCACAAATTCATTCTACAGAGCACAGTTAATTATAAGATAGATAATATAATAAGTACAGTGATAAAACATGCATAAAGGAACACAGGTGAGAGTATTTAGCTTAGCTTTGTGGTTTGAAAAGGAGGTAGGTAGTAGTTAGATTGTTAACTGTGTCTCCAGAAACCTTAACAGTTTCAATATAATTCTGGGAAAATTATGCCATTTAAAAATCATAAAGTAACCAAGAGAATTCAGGAATTAAGGGAAAATAAAATATTTAGAAAAATGTCTTGCAACTGATCACATTTATTTGTTTTATAAGGATGAAGGTCAGATGGTCTAACTGGTCTTAGTCATCCATTCATTCATGCAACACATTTGAACCTCTGTGTTTCAGGCACTATTCCCAGTTGGGATTACAGGGATAAACAAGATGGAAAAAAAATCTTTCTTGAATGTCATGGAGCTTAATTTACAGGGGATCCAATGACTTAAAAACTCAACCTGCTGTGCTATGTGCAAAGCCAATCAAATTAAAATCAGACCTTTGGGTTTGGATCTTGAAACAGCAAAGGACATTGGTAGAAAACTGGAATATGAATAATATCTGTAGGAAATATTATTGTACCAATATTAATTTTTTAGCTTTGATTGATGTTAACATCGAGGAATGCTGGGTAAAGGGCCTAAGAGAACTCTATTTTGGCTTTTCTAAAAGTCTAAAATTATTTAAAAAACAAAAATAAAAAATGAAAGCTAAACAAACCAAAAAATTGGGCTATGGTTGTGCTCTGCCATCTGTTTTCTGTGTTTCTTGTGTCACTTTACATTTCTGCCTCTTCATTCCCAGTGAGGATCACTGAGTGAGGAAGAGCAGAATGGATGAAGGGCAGTGTTATTGGGCTCTTATTTGCATGTATTACCATTCTACTCTGTTTTCAGATGTCTAAGTCTGTCTTCTCAATCACCCATATCACACAATTGTCGGGACCAGTGACAACTATCATAACATTGGTCAATGCCAAGAATTCCAAGCCAGAGAAGGAGAGACTTCAGAGATGATCTCTCTCCTGAACCTCCTGGAATTTTGATTGTGGGCTTTCATGTTGCTCCTTATTTTGCACTTGGATCCAAAGATGCTGGAGTTGGAGTTCTTAAAGATTATCTGGTTCAGCTCTTGATTTCATAGATAAGGAAAATGAGGCCTGGCCAGAAGAAGGAATTTGTCCAAGATCACATACCCAGTTAGTGGGAAGACCTGAAATAGAACCAGGCTTCAAGTAAAGTATTACCTTTATTTTAAGCTGCTTCCTAGACACTTCAGATGGCTGAGATTTGAACTAACAAATTTGGTTCTGAAACTTCATAGTGATAGTTCATTCTGTTGTAAACAGAAAGTCTCCACTTACAGTATACAATATTAGATTCTGTTGGGAAGTCTAACTCTGGAAATAATCCTGTGGGCAGCTAGTGTGCATGATTGCCAAGAAATATTGGCTGAATTATATTATTCACTAAAAAATTATCAAAATATTTTTTCTATGATTGATTTTGCAGCCATCTACATGTCTGGATTGACACCAAAAATAACAAGTGCTAAAATAGCAGTATCTTACACAATTCTGTTACCTATGAGACTTCAATATAGCTCGTGTCCAGTATTTTTTTTTAATGGCACATTAGATGCAGTCCACATTTCTACAAAAGTCATAGGAATTAGGCATTTAAGAATCTTGCCAATTCTTGTTCAACACCTCAAAGACTATATATCAAAGAGAATGGTTGCAAATTAAAGCTGACACATAGCGGCTATAACTATAACCACTCGTTTGTTTCTTTGTCTTTAAGATAGGCTCACTGATGTGATCAATAAATCCAGATAATTACAACTAGAATTGTTGTTAGAAAAGTTAAGTGTGTTTTTTTCTTGGCTTGTGTAATTTCCTCCCAGATATTGTGGATGTTAGCTCAGTCTTACTAAAATATATATATTTTCCCAATCCAGTGACTGCTACCTTTGGCAGAGTGGCTCTGCCCTGAATCCATGTGCTTGACCCTACCTTCCTGCCTGTCAGAATACTCCTTGGGTCACCACTGTGTCCACTGCAGAGTGTGCCCTCAATCTAGGTGGCTACTCTGAAGACTGTCATTCTCTCAGTAGCTGCAGTTCTTGAAGAAGCTCTTGGCCATCATTATCTACATCTTGTCTTGGATCAAATCAATGAATAGTTGGAAGACTTTTCCAAATAGCTCTCTGATGTGCTGTGTTCTGTCTTCTTTCCTCACTGAATATTTCCCCAGCCTTCAGCCTCTTTTCTCTCTTCCTCTCCATTTCCCTCTCCTACCCTTTCTCCTACATTGTTTTCCTCCCTCTACCCTTTTACTTTCCTCCAAATATCTCCACAGCATCTTGCTGTGCCTGGGATAGAGTTAGGTCCTGTTAATGCAAAGAAAACAAGAGGAACTCTGCTTCTCAATTGTGTACCTCTCTACTTCCCTGGTGTCTGTCCCTGCCTTCTGTGAGAGAATCCAGCCAGCCTCCCACACACATTCTCAGATCCTCAGTTCTCTTCCTCTGTCTCTACACACTGCAAAACCTCCTTTTACAGCAAGCAGTCTCTAAGGTAACATACTGATGAGAAATAACTGTCAAACAGCATGAAGATATTTAATGATGGCTTAAAAAGAGCCTGGGACTTAAGTCGTATGAGAAATTTGTTACATATTTAATTTAGGAAAGATTGTTACAGCATCAGGGGAGGAAAGGAAGAAAATATATTGCTCCTCATAAAAATGCAGTAAAAGATAAAGCACAAACAGCCCCTCTGTTATGTTGAAATATTGTCATTCTGTGATTAAACGGAGGCAGCAAGGTGGTTTCTGTTTGGCACTTGTGTCAGGGAGGCATGAGGGAAAGAAAAAGGCATCAAGGCTGTAGGTCTGGGTCTCTTTTAGGGCTCTGAGGAAATTAAAATGCAAACAAAGAACAGTGGTGCAGGGATTCTGAGGGTCTTCAGAGGAGTCCTGGTACTTGGTGAGACAGATGGGCCATGAAATGAACTTGCATTTCAGGCCATTTTGACATCTCTCTGTTTTCCTTAGCTTGACAGCAATAACAGAAAACAAAGCCATGCCATTTTTCTTTTCAAAGTACAGAAACTAATATTATGTCTTTTCCATCCTGGGAATCTAAGAAAAGGACCGTCTTGCAAATGAGTCAGCCTGGAATGTCCCAGTAGTTCTGTCAATTTTGGGCTCTGTGCTTTAGCACATTCCTTTAATAGGGAGGTTTGTACTGTGTGTAAGGCTTCAGAAAGTGGCAAGCATTTCCTAGCCCATCACTCATTGTAGCTACTGAATCTGGGATCAATAAATATACCATTACTGCATTATTTATGGCCGACAATAAACAATTTCCATCATTAAATCCTTGAGTTTTAGTTGTCTCTCATTAGCAAGGGATCAATTTCAGATCCCAGTCTGGGTCATGCCTAGAATTAAAGAAAAGCAATGCATGAGAATGTTTGTTCATGTGCATATTTATATTTTATTTTAAAATAGATACATAGTAAAATTTATTTCTCTATCTGGTAGTTTGGTGTTTCAGTTCCAAAAGTCAACTCTAGCTTCATTTCAGGTATTGTGGTGACGTGGGAAAAGCATTCTATAGCACTTAGATGAGTTTGGGTTCTTGTATATCTCCATATCTCTAGTAACTGGTTGTGTAACCTGCCTAATAAGTTATTTGTCCCAGTTTCTTTATCTATAAAATAATTGGATTAAGATGGGTGATGGCTAAGTTTTTCTATAGATGCTACATTTAGTGAATGGAAGAGCATTATAGAAAAAGGTGCTAGATGACACGTGGGGACAGAATTTATTGATGTTCAGGATTCATATTAGAACAATGATAATGAAGGTCATTGTATTAAGTCTGAGTACCCTCCTGAAGAATACCCATTGGTTGTGAATGTTTGGCAATTGGCTCTTTCCTAATATAGGGGGCAGTTCTAACTGGGAGAGCACAAGTTGTATATAGGTTAGAAGACTGCCCATGATCTGTAGGCTATTAACGTTATGTTTTATTCAGTACATGGTATTATTTTTTGTTGTGTTGTGGTTTTGCTTTTAATGAGAATTTGAATGCTTTCATTGAGCTCATTTTATAATTTACTATAGTCCTCACTTGTGGCCTCCTTTACTTTGCCTTCCCTATCCTTGAGGTACTTATATTGGTAATAGCTAGCCCAAGGAACTTCAGAAGACAGAGGTGGTCAGTCATTCAGGCAACAGCTACTGAGCACCAACCATGTGCCAGGCAAAGTGGGTGGCACTGGGGATACCAAGGGGGACACATCAGAGACAGTTCCCCTTAAGTGGAGCTCGTATTCTAGTGAGGAACACTGGCACAAATATCTTTTTACAAATACTTAAAAACAATGAGTGTGCTAAGTGCTGTGAAGGAGCACTAAACATGCTGTGTGTATGTAACTGGAGAACCTAATTTAGTCTTGGAGCAAGAGAAGGCTTCCCCAAAGGGGATTTTTAGACAGAGATATGAAATACCAGCAGAAATTATTCAATGAAGAAAATATAAGAAAATGTTGAATGAGAGACAAAGGCGCAGAAGTGGTGAGGGTACAAGTTGGAAAATGAAGAGTTGATGTCTTGAGCAAAATTAACGTGGATTAGCAAACATGTACCTATGCCTGTTTCTTCAAAACTTATTATTCAAGGACTGTGTGAAAGAAAAAAAAATGAATTCCTTATCTTTTCCTCTGGAACTTGCTCCTGTGCCTTACTTGACCTTCTTATTTAGAACAATGAGTAATTCACAGACTCTTTTATTTACTCAGGCTGGCAAAATTGAAGTGGTCCTTGAGTCTTCCTTCTCCATCTTGGTGTAAGACTCTCCAGTCTCCAAATCTCATTCCTTCTTTCTGTGCAGTGTTGTTGACTCCTGCTTCCATTTCTTTCTTCTTGCTCCCAGCTTTCTTTAGGCCTGTGTGAAGGTTGATACATCACCATGAATTCTGAGATACTGTTTTGATCACAGTGTCCCCATCCCCCACTTAGTTTAAGATGCATCTTCCTAAAACACTTTCTCACACAGACTAACCTTTCAACAGATGCCATTGGCCTCTTATCACCTAAAGAACAAAGGATCAACCTCTTACTCATCCACTGAGGGCCCTAAACCACCATGAGAGCTTATGTCCCCTTATTCTGCACCTGAATCCTTCAGCTTGGCCACACTGGAGAATACAGATGATTTAGTATCATGAGTAAGTATTTTGAAATAGAAAAGAAACAGCATAGCAAAAACATTCAGGGAGAATGACATGATTCTTCTACCCTAAGACCTTGATTTGATAGCGATTTTCTTTTTTGTATATTTCTTTTGTTTATATGCACATACATCTAACAAATTTTCATCACAGTATAATAGGCCTTTGAATTCTGCTTAATATGCCCTGATGGTATTTTCCAAGATGGATGATCTCCCATGATCATGTTCTTTCAATATGACTTAGACACTATTTCTAATGAGAGAAATAGGTGGTGTTCACTCCCCTTGAATCTGGGAAGGTCTGTACCTATAACCAAAGTGATGCTATGACTCCTAATGTTAGGTCATAAAAAGTGATATGGCTTCTGCATGTATTTCTTGGGGTACTTGCTTCTGGAATCCAGGTACCACACCATGAGGAAGCAGAAGGCACACGTGGAAAGGCCAAGTGTAGGTGTTCTGGACAAAGGCCCTCGGTCACCAGCTGTGGACTCAACAGACATGTGTGGGAAGGAGCGATTGACTAACCGCAGCCATTGAAAAAGAATTGCCTGGCTGAGTCCAGTTACCCCCGGGATTGTGAAGACTAAAACAAAAGTAGTTGTTGTTCTAAGCCACTTAGTTTGCAGATAATCAATCATTATAGCAATAGATAGCCTGATCTATACCTTAAACCAGTAAAATACTGATATAATTTGAAATTAGAAGTTTATCTTAAGAAAAAAAAGCAAAAGGCAAAAGACTTTATTACAAATATACCAATTTTACTTATTACCAGTGTATAGAAAACCACATTTGAATTTTTTTTTCATATTTAGTTACATTTGCTTTACTACCTAGCTTATCAACTTCTTGAAGGCAGGGACTCTGTTTTAAATGTAGCTCACAGTAGGTTCCTTTGCTCTATAGTATTTTTTAATAAAATCATGCATTCTATAAATATTTTTTATGATTTACTTTAATAACTTCTCAAAGGCTATCCAAATTGTTTTATTTTATTCTTTCAAAACCTTGTCTCATTTTACAGGTGATGATAACAGACTAGCTTTCAGGTCACGTGGTATAAATTGATAGTACTGTGTCCTATATGTACTCAGACCTACTGACTTTAATCCTGGGACATGTTTCATTCAAAGAGTATCCACAGGTGCTCTTTGTTCTGAATTGTCTTTTAACAATATTTGTAGAAACATGATGGATATTCACATATCTGAGGAGGGCTGTGTCTTTGTTCTGGAGCCTTGATGTGTTTTCGAATGGTCTTATTGAAGCTCTGCAGTAACCAGTAGCTCATAACAGGAGTCAAGACAGGAAAAGTGCCCACTGACTTTGCTGGGAATCACATAATGGACTAAGGGATAATGTGTCAGAAAGTCTTTGACCTAGGCTACCTTAAATTTTTTTGTGAAATGCCATGATTATTAGTTACTGTGGTATCTTTAATAACTGACCTTTGCAAAAGTTGAGAAAAAAAGAAAAGATAATGTGAAGAGCACCAACTATGGAGTCAGACCTGGATTTGAAACCTGATTCTGCCACATATCAGTTCTGTGGCTTTGACCCAAGTTTACTGACTTCTTAGACCCTCAGTTTTCTCACCTACTAAATGGGAAACAGAATACTTTTCATCTCATTGGGTTGTGAGAGGAAACAAGGAAATATGTTACATACTCTCTATAATGCATGGCTCTTAACAAGTGAACCATTAGTAGCTTATTTTATATAACAGCTAAAAAACTCTTTGTGGTTAAACTTTTTAAAGATAAGAGCTTAAATATCACCTGAACTATCTAGAGATTCTCATTCAAAGTCTTTATGTGACCTTGGGCAAATCACTTCATGGTCCCCCAAGGAAGATTTTGCTGGAAGATTTCTAAGATTCTTATCTTCTGAATTTAAAGTTCTGACTTTTAAATAGTAACTTGTGTGGCATTGAACCATTATGGGTTTTGTTAATCTTCTAATTGGTTTCCCTGTAATTACAATTTAGTTTATCTTTCAAATACTGGGTGACCTCTTGTCATTCTGATATTTGATTTTCTAACAGTTTGAAGACATTTACCTTCTGCAAACATTTCATTAGTAATGACCACAGTCTTTACAGTATCGGTGCATTTTTGCTAAGAATATAATTGTTCCTCCATGTTCATGATGCAACATTTAATTGAACAGTTTCACTTGAAAAGTTATCAAAGCTGTTTTTAAGTCCACGTTGGCTTTCTGTTGTGGTGTCCAGCAGACACCAAGTAGTGTGCCTGTTGCCTATTGTTGTTATTTATTAAATAAAACTAAATTAAGTAAAACTGAAATCACAGATGACATTTGTAATTTATGAGGGTTATCATTTGCAAAGGCTTATAATATCAATAATTCTATAAGTTTGATATTATTGTCCTCATTTACAGATGAGAAACTAAGCCTCAGTTTATGGCTTGTCACATAAGTACAGAAAAAGAGGGAATTAAGTAATTTCAAAGCTGAGTCTCTAAGCCTTGCCTTGGTTCTAGAAATGGTCCATTCCACTACACAGTGTGGTTCTCTGTTGCAGAAATGCAGGGGCATTCATGCTGTATGGCTTGATGGAAAATTGCTAACCAAACTTTAAATATCTTTCTTGATCATAAATGAATATATCAGCAAGGTGGAAGTGGCGATGCATCAGAAATGTAGCTAGGAGGAAAAAAGGAGAGACTCTGCTCTAAAAATGATACCTTTCAACAATTAAAAAATAGGTTAACATTACAGTAAAAATTATGATGTTGCATGGCAGCAACATCAGGGGCATTAAAAAAATATAGTCAAAGATGTAGTGCCTTTTCATTGTTGTCAGACCCTGTAGGATCCCCTCTCTAGCTTATTCCTGCGCAGTCACTTTAGGGGTAGGTGTGTACAACTTAGCTACACTTCTGGGGTAAGTGGCTAGAAAATTAGGAGTTTAATTATTTTAGTATGGTAACTCAGAGCCGTGTAGTGAGTACAGGGTAGTAGGTATAACTGAGTGGCATGGGGAAATAAATCACTGTGGTTGGGAGGCAGGAGGACTCTGTGAGCTTCAGTTTCCTTTCATCTCTGTAACAGTAAAATGTTTCCTAGTGATTATAAAGGTAGAATGAAAATCAGTCCTCAGAATGAATTTGTGACCCATTCGTCCTGCTGAATATGCTCAATGTGTGGCATCAGATCTAGGCCTCATTTTCCTCACTTACTTAGCTAGGAATTAGAATTGGAAAAGCTCATCTCATAGGATATATTATTTACACAAACCAGATATATAGAATGAATACTCTCTCTCACCTGTACCTTCTCAAGGAAAAGACTTGGATTGCAACATGAAATTGAGAGTCCAGAAAGATATTAATACAGGGACAGGGAATTAACTAAAAAATGTAAATAGAATGAACAAATCAACTGCAATGGTGTTGAGTAAAGACGTGTAATATGATTTACACACATTATATCTAGTCTTCATAATAGCCCTGAATTGAAGACAATTTTATCTCCATTTGACAGACATAAAAGCTAAAGTTCAAGCAAAGTAAGAGACATGCTTAAGGACCCTCAATAATAATAAGAAGAGCCTTTTTTTCATTAGAAGTAGAAAAGGAGAGAGTCTTGGCTAGAGCATGGGGCAGATAACATCTATATTCCTTCTGCTGAGTAAAGGCAGAGAAAAGATAATGAAACTGAAAATTTTGAAGGGGTGGGAAAATCTAAAAAGAAATACAGACTTTTGGCTTGGGGGGAGCTTTGGCCTCTTAGCATTTTGACCACAGACAGATGGAAGCTTTGGGGCTTCTGGGAGTGTGAATTCCTTAAACTCCTTTCAGCTGAGGTGGGTCCTGGGTAGCTGATTTTTACGGGGATAGGGAAACTTCTGGCAAGGTATGTTTGGTTCTGTAGAGCGGAAGAGGTCCAGAAGCAAGGCAGGCAGGAGTATTTGCTTGGGACACTTTCTGCTCAAGGCAGAGGGAGGGTGCTGCTTAGTTCACCATGCAGGAAATCTGGGACTCAAGACAGATGCTTTGTCTAGAAATAGAGCATTTGATTTTTATGGATTTACAGAGCATTTGAATTTACAGAGCATTTGCTTTTGCTGTGCCTATAAAAACTTAGATGTGACATGGACTGCATAGAAGAAGAATTCCAGCAATGGCTATATTTATTTTAAAGTGTATATTAAACATAGTAAAGATGCACAGAAAGATATTTAGTTATATAGATTCAGGCTATATTGATTCATGTGTACTCTCTATGGTATGACCAATATAACAAAGCTGTTATGTACACAGTTGTAAGTTGAAATAATGTAAGTCATTCAGTATATTACTTATGATATATAATTTAAAATGTAGAATGTTTATCCAATTATAAAAATAATCTCAAGAGAATTAGAAGACAAACCATAGACTTGTAGAAAATATTTAAAGACATCTGATTGTTATCCAAAATAAATAAAGACTCCTAAAACTCAATAAGAAAATTATATGACTAAAAAAAGTGGGCAAAAGATGTAATCAGGCATATTGCCAAAGACATACATATGGCTAATAAGCATATAAAAAAGTGCTTCACATCATAAATCATAGGGAGAATACAGATTAAAATGATGAGATACCACTGCAAAATCTAGAATGCTGACAATATCAAATGCTGGTGAGGATATGGAGATAGGAAATTTTTATTATTGCTGGCATAAATTCAAAATGGTACAGCCATTTTGGAAAACAGTTTAGTAGTTTCTTAAAAACCAAACACACTATTACTATAAGATCCAGAAATTATACTCTGTGGTATTTACCCAAATGAATTTAAAAGTAATGCACACAAAATCCTGCACATGAATGTTTATAGAAACTTTATTAATGAAGCAACCCAGATGTCCTATATTAGGTGAATGAAAAGACAAACTGGTACCTCCAGACATTGGAGTATTATTAGTGCTGAAAAGATATGAGTCAGGAAAAGATATACGAGAAGTTTAAGTACATATCACTAAATAAAAGAAGCCAGTATTAAAAGGCTACATACTCTATGATTCCAACTACATGCCATTCTGGAAAAGGCAAAACTACGGAGACAGTAAAAAATGTTAGTGGTTACCAGGGGTTAGAAAGGAGAGAGAGAGATGTATGGGAGCACAGAGGATTTCTAGAGCAATGAAACCATTTTATATGGTGGATACAGTAACCCATTAGTTAATGGTCATTATACATTCATCCAAACCTATAGAATGTACAACAGCAAGAGTGATCAGTAACGTAAGCTTTGAATTTGGGGTGATAATGATGTGTCAATGTAGATTTATAGATTGTTAAAAATGTACCACTCTGATGGAGGATGTTGATAGTAGTAGAGAAGGCTGAGTGTGTTTGGGTATATAGGAACTCTCTGTACTTCCTGCTCAATTTTTGCCATGACCTTAAAACTGTTCTAAAAAATAGTCTATTAAAAAAAGCAACATAAATATACACAAAAAAATAAAAACCACTCAAAATTCTACCATCCAGTGAAAACTACTGCTCACTTTAGTATACATCTTTATCTCTCATTCAGTGATTATTCATGGAGAACCTATTATTAGGCACAGTTCTAGGCACTATGGATACAGCAGTGACTCAGAGACAAAAATCCATACCCTGTAGAGCTTAAATTTTACTTTGGGTGGGAAGAGACTCAAAATATAAACAATGTAAATCAATAAATATTATAGTATCTTAGATAATATAGTATCTTAGCACTTTTATAAGTGCTATAAAAGAATACAGGCAAGGAAAAGGAGACAGGAATGACATAGGAAGACCCTATTTTTGACAGTTGAGGGAAAAACTTTTGCAGGTGAGAAAATAAATAATCTGTATATTTTGGGGTAAAATATTTTGGGCAAAAGGACCAGCAAGTGATGGTTTAAGGAAGCAAGTACACCTGGAGTGAAGTAAGCAGGGGGAGATTGGTGGGAGGTGTCGTAATAGTGTGTTGGCCAGGTCAGGTAGGGCCTTGTAGGCCATTGGGATAATTGGCTTTTATTTACCTGGAGGTTGGAAGTCATTGGAAAGGTTTTAGCAGAAGAATCATCTATATGTAATTACTCTGATTCCTCTTTAAAGAGTAGAAAAAGTGGAAACAGTTAAAACAGGTAGAACAGACAATAAGGGGAGAGAGTTAAATGGAAAGATTAGGTTATTTTAATAACCCAGATGAGGCTTAATGTTGGCTTAGACCAAAGTGATAGCAGTGGAAATGGAGAGAAGTAGTCAGACTCTTTGCAGTATGAAAGAGGGCTGATAGGCTTTGCCAGTGAATTGAAAGTGTCATATTAAAACAAGTGTGGAGTTACGATGATTCTAGGGTTTGGAAGTATCTTGAAGCATAGGGTTGGAATTGTTTGAGATGAAGTAGATTCTGAAAAAGGCAGGTTTTATGGAGACCAAGACTTGAGCAGTTTAACTTTGGACGTTAAGTTTGAGACATTTTCTAAGCAAATGGATATTTGGATACAGGGGTTTAGAGTACAGGAAGTGATCTGGACTAAAGAGATTCACATGGTAGTTGTTAGCTTAAATATAGCATTTAAAGCCATGAGTCTAGCTGATATCTCCAAAAGCTGGTATAAGGGGAGTGTTGAAGTACTACTGAGTTCTTGAAACCTCCAAGAGAAATAGAGCAAAGATGTGAATTTCTTCATTTATACATATTTTAATGCAATGAACTTCTGACATAGTATTTTAGTTTGCTCTTTTTCACTTAGCAATTATATCATGAACATTTTTCCCATTTTAGTACATATTCTATAGTATCACTTTTAAAAGCAAGTTAGGAGTTAATTTTTTCTAACAAAATGTTGATTCAATATCACTTTTAGTGGCATGTATATCATAACACATGCAACCAATCTCCTATTGTCCAAATTTTGAGTGCTTATAATTTTTCTGTTATAATACATTCAGTGAATATTCCTACACATACATCTTAATCTATGAATTCATTTCTTTGGGAGAAATTTCTAGAAGTGGAATTGTTGGATATTTTGTTGAATTTTGTCAAATTTCTCTTTCCAGAAAACTTATACTAAAAAGTTTTTACAAGAAAATGCTATTTCTTTATACATTCCCTAAAAGAATTTCAATCAAATTTTGTAATCTCTGCCAATTTGATAGGTGAAAGCAATTGATGAATATACAATTGTATTTTTCATTTTAGTATTTTTTATGATCAGTAATGCATTTGAGTATCTTTTTATGTTTATTGGCTATTTGTTGGAGATGATTTCTTTTGCTTCTTAGCTATGGTCCAGTCATAGTATTTTCTGCCCCTTCTCTCTGTCACAGCAGCCCAGTTTGGGGTTGGCTCTTGGTGTAAATACCAGGGTCAGACTCATTGTCTTCACCCTTAAAATTCCCAGCAAATGTGGTCGGTGTTAGGTAGGCTTCTCCTTGTAAGTTTGCTGTTATCTACCCCACTTCTTAAATAGTGTATAAAAGACTGAGACATATTCTTTGCTACTGCTCTGCCCCAAATCTAGGATTAGTTTAGAAGACCAGATCTCTGAATTAGACCAGCCAAAGATTAATCAGCAGTAATATATTTCAATTCTTATGCTTCTCTTTCCTTTCTTTTTTTCTTACTTAAGAAATTCTCTGTTGTGACTGTGCTATAGTTAACTCCTGGAATTCATTTCAGGAAAAGGAAAAAGTTAATACAAAATTTTTACATATTGGAGAAATAAATGACATTTGGAGCTTGACAAATAATTTCAATTATTATTTTTTTTCTAAATGTTTTAGGCTTTGGAAAGGCAAAGGTATTTTGTACTAAGCCTCCCCCACCCTTTGTTATCTAGCCCTGTGTATTTAAAAAGAAATCTAATCTGCCCTATGATTACAATTCCTTTACCCTTAAGTCATTAAATGCAGTTGATTAGGACATGCTTGATTTTAAAAAGAATTAGGAGCTTTCTCCTTTTTGTGGAAACAGGAAATCTCATTTTATTGTCTGTAAATAAAACGAATCTCAAGAGAATAAAAGTCAAGCTGCAAATTTCAAACTCCTGAGCTAGAAGAATAACCATTTAGGAATTTTCTTTTTATTCTGGTTATTATTTTCATTTGATTCTCCATTTTTATTTTTAAAAAAGAGAAAGTAAAGTTTAATAGAAAACATATCGATTAACTGTATCCCAAGTTATAAAGATTAACTTAGAATTAAAAGAATGAGACTTCTGATTTCTTAAAGAGACTTCTGAGGTAATTGAAGTGAAATTACATTGTTAATAGCATTTTCAAGGAATTTGTGCCAGAATGCTGGCTGTCACTTTCTTTTAGTTTATACTATCTTTGAATTATCATAGGCCTGATCCATAAGCAAGTTTTCATGTTATATTGCTTCAAGTCGTTGGCAAACCTAATATACATTTAGAATTCTTAATAATTTAAATTTTTAAAATTTAGTTAATAGTTGATTATTTGAATGGTATTGCTGTTTTTTAAAAATAAATTTATGCTTGAAGAGTCAAACTTTAGGTGAAAAATCTTCACTATTTACCAAAAGGAAGAAAGAAAATTCTCAAAAGCAAAAAGAGAAAAAAGTGATACCACTGGAATAATAGTAAAAAGCAAACTTCAGGACCAGGTGGTGGTGGTACTTTTGCCACATCTTCTGAACTGGTTGCCTTAGGCATTAATTAACTTAGTTTTCTATCTTTTGTTTATTTTGTACTTGAAAATTTTGTTTTATTGTGGTAAGAATACTTAATATAAGATCTATCTTCTTAATTTTTTAAGATTACAGTACAATATTTTAAACTATAGGCATAATGTTGTACAGCAGATTTTTGGAACTTATTCATCTTGCATAGTTGGAACTTTATGCCCATTGACAAGCAATTTTCAATTGCCCCTCCCCCATCAGCCCCTGATAACCACTATTTTACTATATATATATATCATACTTTTTTGTACATTTATTTTTTAGCCCTAAATGTCCATCATTGACATTTACTTGTATAGACATGACTTGTATAGACATTTCTTCAAAGAAGACATACAAAGTGTCAACAGGTATATGAACAGTTGAATAACACGTATATGATATTCAATGTCACTAATCATCAGGGAAATGTAAACCAAAACCGCAATGAATTATTACCTCACAAACCTGTTAGGATGGCTATTGTCAAAAGGACAAAGGACAATAAGTGCTTGTGAGGATGTGGAGATATTGTAACTTGTACATGATGGATTGGTGCAGCTGCTATGGAAAATAATATAAAGTTTCCTCAAAAAAATTAAAATTGAACTACCATATGATCTAGCAATCCCACTTGGGTATTTATCTGAAAGAGTGGAAATTTGGATTTTGAAGAAACAGCACCCCAATGTTCATAGCAGCACTATTTTTATTTTCTTTAATTAGCAAAAAGATGACTCTACTGAAAGGACAATTTGTTTACTTTTTCTGTTTCAAAAATGGCAGATTAAATAAAATTTTTGGTTTGCCTCTACAGTACAAATATTTAGAAAAAATAGAAAGATGTTTGTTTGTATTAGTAATTAAATATGTATTATATACTCAAAACAACTTTTAGTGTATCACAAAATAGAAAAAAATCTCAGGAGTAGGAAGGCATAATCTACAGAGAAAAGTGATAAACAAAGAGGAAGCAGAATAGGCAGGAGGCAACCCAGGACAGCAACACTGTCTACCTCCAGGTGGGAGTAAGGAGTGTAGGACATTGGCTATAGTGACAAAGCAGTGCTCCTGAGGACTGGTGATAATATGAAAGAAAAGGAACTTTAATTCCCAGAAGACCAGCCTTAGAGGAATAGTCCAGTGGCATATTCACCTTCCCCCTGACCCCTACTCCACTCAAACATAGAGAAAACACTGCTATGCAAGTTTGCAATACTCCAACCCCTCCCTGCAGACAATCTGAACCATTAGATACTGAAGATAATTTAAATGAGACAAGCAGACACAAAATATAATATTTAATTGATATCTAGAGAGATGTAAAAGATAACATTTTAAATATAAAACAAGAATAAACCATTATGAAAAAGAATTAGAAATCTTGGAAATAAAAACTACATGTAGAAAGTTGTTGTAGATAAGCTACAAGAAATATAAGTTCATTATAGAAAGCTGAGAGCTTACTGAAAGTTATTAAAAAACTAAAATATTGGTAATAAATCTACCATCCAGATATTATTGCTGTTAATGTTTAAGCATATTTCATTCTAGTCATTTTCTCTTCAGAGTTTTAGAAAACTCTTATACCAAATATACTATTCCTATCTACTTTTCTCTCCAAGAACAGTTTAGGAAAAAAACACATTCATTTAAGGTGTTACTGGATACATTTCCCACTAATTAATATGTTTTATCTATGGACTTTTTCATACCTGGAACTTTTGGGAACATATTATTTTTAATGCCTTCCAGTAATAAGGTGTCCAAACACAGAGCCTGCACTTGGCTCTTTAACAATCTGGCGGCTCCTTCAGTGTCTTTGTTTTCACATTAAGTTTGGTAAAAATGTGAGCACACACTTTCCCTTTAAATATAGTGTGACTTTCATGCTTAATATTTATGACTCTTATAATCACTCTTTTAAAAGATCCACTATTACTAGAAACTTCAGCTCTTGGGTTAATAATCCTGATTTTAATGAGCTCTAGGTAATTATACTTTGAAGTCCAAGACTTCTTTTCAAAAATTGTAAATTGAAGTTCTTCTTTTTATAATTATGTAATTTTAATTTCATGTTGAAAAGCAATGAAAATTTGCACATTATAGCACAACTGTAATTTTAGAGGGGAAAGTCAGTAATAGACTAGGTAATTTAAATTCATTTCTACACAAGGGTAGTCAAAATAAACTGAGGAAAATTTTCTTAAGAAATTGAGAATTAATCTGTTACTCACCTTAAAAATTTGCATACAAATAGGAAGACCTGTGAAACTAGTTGGTTTTCCACTTTACAAAAATAGTTTTGTCAAAGCTAAGTATCACTAATGTCAATTGGAAAATAGATACTCCAATTGCTAGCTTTCCTCTAACCAGATAATATAGCCACATTGATACCACCAGATCCATCGGAATTTTGCTTTGTAAAGTAGACATTCTGCTACCTTTCCTCCATTAAGCTAATTTCCTGCTGCCAATTGACCTCCCTTACAGTAAATGTCCCTACCTCCTTCCTCCAAAACCCCAAAATATTTTCCTGAATCTCAAGATTTAGAACCTCATAGTTTCTAGCTATGTAAAATTATAATCATGATCTCAAGCAAATTTTATTTTTCAGTGGGGCCTATTTTGAAGGCAAGGTGGTTGAATGCCTCCGCGCTTCCCTCCCCCAAGTGTCCAAACCCCTGGCTTTGGAATGAGTGAAGTACTAAGAGAGCCTTGGGAGAAATTCAGTACACCTGGAATGGTTCTGCCCTGTAGTGTAGACTCCTTCTATTAAATATGAGATTATAAAAAACTAGAGATGGGAACTCAGACTTAGAGATCTTCTATCTCCCTGTTCTATCACAATGTCTTGCACATAATATAGTGAATAAGGGCAAGCTTACGAATGTTGTTACACAGGTTAGACTTGTGCCTCTGAAACCTGATTTTATAACCTTATGTAAGTTATTTAACTTCTCCAAACCTCAGCTTTCATCTTTATAATAATAGAGCCCTCCCCACATACTTATGATCTATGTAAAGTGTTTAGCATAGCAGCTCTAAATGTTTGATAGAAAGTTATTGTTGAGTAATAATAATAATTACCCAGAAATACTTGTTAATGCATTGACAATTTCATCTTTTTTCAAAGAGTTTATGTTTCTTCATGTTGAATGAGCATTAGAAATAATTAATAGTTGTCTTTTGGTGAGACACTATTATTGGCATACTGTCCATATGTAAATATTGGAAAGACTAGTTGTCACATAAGAAATATTTTGGGAAATCCATTTTTAACCAGCTAGGCAACTGATAGCATCCTTACTAAGGTCTACAATGCAGGATTAGATGAAGGTCAGTTTCATAGCAAATAAAGCTTGTATTTCCTCTATAAAGCAGCTTCTCTACACAGTTTACCAAATAAACATCACTTTTTTGAGGTCAAATTCTAAGAAACATACATATTTTGTTATTCTCTACTAAAAACATATGTTTTATTTCCTTGAGCAACCTCACTACTAGTTCACAGATTATAAATAAACTCTTTTTGGAGAGTTTAAATACATATAACTTTTTTACATAAAAGTTTTATTATATAAAACTCTTTAAAGAGTTTCTGTTGGGGGAAGAGATTTATTTTACAGAGAAATTAACTAAAGCAAAAAATTCTACTGCTACAGTACTGAATTTATAAATTGACCTTTTGATGAAAACTTAACTCTTTTCTCTAGGTGTTATATTTATGAGACTTTAAACAAGATGACTAATTTTGTGGTCCTATTAAAGAAAAAAAAAAACTAAACTAAACAAAAAATGTGAAAAATAAAGTTTACTTTATCTCCTAATCCTTCAGAGTCTGTAGTCTGAATCAGAATGGATAAGCCTGTCACATATATGTTTGAGGTGGTAGCCTCTTGAGCTAATACTCTTAAGAGGAATACTTTTTAGGGTTTAATTAATAATGAAAAATTCACTAATATTGTAAAAATTTACTATTTCTAATTGTTCCTGTGTTAAGTCTATTTAAAAATAACGGTTCTCATAGGATGCAAAGAAAAGCGCAGGCATGAAGGTTTATGTAAACTTTAATTAGCTATATGGAAAAACACGTTGGCATTTTTAAAAGGGGAATATGCTTACAGAACAAATATACAATTTCTTAAAAGCTTACTCATGTTGACCGACTAAGCAATGTCAAAATTCAAACCACTAGAAAATCAGGTCTGTGCCACTAGAAAATTGGTATGATCCAAAGTGTCAAGCAAGCAACTCTGAGCAAAATATGCACTTCAAATGCAATTACACCACAATAATAATAATAATTACTTGTTTTTATTATAATATACCCTGAATATCTCCAGATCTCACCAGCTGTGGATATAAATAAGGTCACCTTATTAGTCATTATTCAAGTTACCTGGTTCATTGCCCCCACCCGCATTCATAGAGTTCTCTGAAAAGTCTTTCTCAGTTATTTCTGAGTCCCTAGATGTGCTTATTGCCAAGCTTGCCCTTGCTATATTCTGTATCCTGTGGCTCATCTGCTATAGATAATTCTCGAAGGGCCATCATCTCTTTCACTGTCTACTGCTTTTCTCCTGACTACCATGGATGCCTCTACTGTTCTAACAGGGTTCTTATTGAGGCAGTGAGCAAGAACTGTACCAAAGTTTCTTGCTACTCAATGACAAAGTGTAGGGAGAAGAATGGTTATTTCCCCATGGATGGTTCTCTGTAAGGGAGGGATCACAGTGGCCTTGATATGGAATAGCTCTTCCATGGGACTTTTCTGTTCTCTATGGCATGTAGATAGGAGTCTGATGGGAGCAGGTCCAGGATTTAAATCTGAGTAACAGGTCTCCTCAAAGATTATGGACTTTTTCTAAATCAAGTTCTCATGTAGATTGGTCCTCGTATGTATTGAACTTTGAACAAACCTAGTATATTATTTTGTCTAGTCATCATCATAATCATCATAACAGATAACATATTGGACACTTATGGTGTGTCAGGAGGTGCTATATACTTCACCTAGTTCTTACAACTTCTTGAGTGAGGGTATCATTATACCCACCTTTTCAGATGAGCAAACTAAGGCCTAGAAAATTAATGTGCCCAGGGTCACAGAACTAGTAATTTGGGGAACTTCATTTTAGGGAAATCTGAATTTTAAATTTGACTCAACATGGGGAGAATATTAGAATAACAATAGTAGCTTCTCTTATTATTTCCTTCTTTTTGTACCAGGTGCTTCACAGATATTATCTTACTTAATCATCATGAACTCACCAAGAGGTATTAATATCACAGAATTGTAGGATAAACAGGACAACATAGAATGAGCAGTTTTTCCAATATCACCTAGCTGGAAGATGGGAGAATTATAATTTGAATTTATGTGTCTGATTCTAAAGACTTGTTATATGTGAAGTCCTCACAGGGTTACTTTTGCTGTCTTTATGTATGCTTAGGGATTAAGTTTTATCTTCTTCAAGTGTTTGAACTTCTGAATTCAACTATTACTGCAGCTCTTTACTGCTGTGTGATCTTGAGCAAGTTACTCAGTGATCTAAACTTTAGTTTCTTTGTGAAATGGGAGAGATAATAATAAAATCTACCTCATAAGGTTGTTGTGAGGATCACATGAAATAATTCTTGTAGAGATCATAGCAAGTACTCTGTGTTAGCTGATACTGGTATTAACAAAATTAGACACTGAGTAGAATGGTGCTGAAGCAGTTAAATTCTAAATATTATTTAGAAGAATCAAAACTATCTTGTAAATATTTAAAGAAATTTCAGAACTTTAATAACAAACAAATAGTTGTCTTTAAAGTTAGTTTTCATACAAGAAAAGCAGTGCTGTATAGCTGAAGAATGGGAATTCTCTTTAAAAGTTAGTATTAGGAAGGCAGGTCTGGGACACTGCCTCCAGCAGGGAGACTGCTCAGCTACTATTTCTAAATAAATTATGATCCTTCTGGTCAAAGAGGTCATGAGCTGAAAGGAAGACTTTGTAGCTAAATGAGAAGAAGCAAGATATCTCTTGTGAACTCAGAAAGGGAATTTCAGCAACTCTAGATGTTTTGATATTTGAGTAGGCTTAGAGAAATTCTTTGCATCATTGTGAAGTCCAACCATACATGAAGAGGGAAAAACAAAGGTAAAATTTACCTTTTCCCTTTTGGCTTTCTCTTTTTAACTTCTTTAATCATTTGTGTAAATAAGACTGACAGAGATTTCAGTGTTCATGAAGCTATAAACATAGAATGGGAAAATTCTACAATGTAAGAATGTGTATAATTACATAGTTACAAGTAAATGTGAAAAAAAAACAACTGTGACTAAAATAATATAATAAACTACAATCTAAAATTTTTAATAAAGTAATACTTTTTTCCTTTTTTTCCTCTTTTCTTTTTTGCCCACATTAGTTATCCTCTATAAGCTGACTTCATACCAGCTATTTAATATTTTCTCCAATATATGCCACACAAAACCTTGCCTCTCTAGTCTGGCTCTAATCTACTCTCTACCACGTCTGCTCCCTTTACCTAGGATGTGATTCTGCTTCTTCCCACCTGTTCACTAACCCAAAGCTTATCAATTTTTCAAAGCCCAGTTAAATTCTCAATTGCTTTCAGAAACCTGCTTTGATTATTTTAAGCATTATGGTAAGTGGGAAAATGTAGACTGTGATGTAAAACTTGTCTTGGTTCAAATCCTGATTTTGCTATTTACTAACTAACCTCACTTAAACTCTCTCAGTCTCTGTTTCTTCACTTTTAAAATAATAGTGATTTATAGAATTTTGTCCTTATTAAAAATAAGGGCTATGTTTATTGAAGATTTCTTATTCCTCTAAGTTCTTATTTTACTTTTTATTATAATTAGTTTAGATTTAGTCTTCTTATTCTGACCAGAATGGACTGATATGTACCCTTCAAAGATTATAAAACTAGAAAAATTATATGAAGCAAGTGTTTTCAGTCCTTGGACCACAGATAGCCTGAGACTATAATCACTGACTAAAGGGATACATGTGGGGTGAGGTCCATATTTACCCAGGCATTTTCCATGGGGGCACTTTCAAAATTATAGCCTCTGGTTGTTGAGGCTAAAGAGAGAGAAAACAGTCTTATGAGATATAGAAAACAGACCATAGTTTGGAGCTCTGAGGCAGTTGGAATTTGGGGAATAGGGTAGTGAAAAAGGGGAATGTTCCAGAGAAAGAGCTCTAGAAATCTGCATTAGATGTTTTCTTGAGTCTTTGGCTGAATACTGAGATATGTATATATAAGGCATGGCTCTTTGATGTCTAGCAGAGAATGGCTACTGCAATGTGTGAGCTGAACAGTGTTATTCTAAAGATTTAACTGTGCATGGAGACCTTGGAGTTCAAATAGACTGAAACTTGGGAATTTACCTATGATGGCAAAAGACCTTGCTTTAAGAATAGTAAGGACTATTCTAGACCCAACCCAATAAAACTTAAATATAAATCTCAATAGGATCAAGATAAGCCACCAGTAAATTAATTGGCTAGCAACATAAAACTTAAAACATTTTAAAGAAGACAATAAAAATTCAGAATTTCAAAAATATTGCTAAACACAAAAAACAGGAAAATGTTACCCATCACCAGGAGAAAAGCCATCAATAGAAATAGATATAGAGATATTACAGACATTGGCATTAGCTGATGAAGATTTAAAATAGCCATTTTATGATATCAGTTATATGTGGGATATAAATTTAAAAGCAACAAGCAAACATGATAAACAAACAGAGACTCGTGGACATGAACAGTGGACTAGTGGTTACCAGAAGGAAGTGGGGGGAAGGGGAAGGTAGATGGAGTATAAGGAGTCAAATATGTGGTGACAGAAAAAAATCTAACTATGGGTGGCAAAAACACAATGTAACATATGTGCAATTTACTGTTGAATTGTAAATTTGAAACATTGAATTTTGTTAATCAATGTCACATAATTTAAAAAAAAAAAACAAAACCAAGTTTTTAGATACTGAGAACAAATTGGTGGTTACCAGAGGGTGTGTGTGTGTGTGTGTGTGTGTGTGTGTGTGCATGCATACAAAATGGGTGAAAAGAGTTACACATACAAACTCCCAGCCATAAAATAAACAAGTCATGGGGATGTAATGTACATCATGGTGACTATAGTTAATATCACTGTATTGCATATTTGAAAATTGCTAAGAGAAAATATATTAAAAGTTCTCATCATAAAAAAAATCTTGCAACTATATGTGGTGACAGGTGTTAAACTTACTGTGGTGATCAGTTTGTCATATATACAAATATTGAGCCATGTTATACACCTATGTTTTATGTCACTGATACCTCAATAAAATAAGTAAATAAGAAATTTTAGAAAAGACAAAAATAAAAAATAGCTATTTTAAATTTGTTCAAGAATTCAAAAGAAAAGATAGATAAATGAATAGATGGGGCAACCAAGCAAAGATATGAAAACCATAAAAAAAAAAAACCCAAATAAAAATTTTAGAATGGAAACATACAAAATCTGAAAGCATAACAATTGAATTGACTTAACAGTAGATTGGACATTGAAAAAAAAAAGTAAAAATGAACTTGAAGTATAAAGAAACTATCTAGACTGAAGCACAGAGAGAATAAAGTACCGAAAATAAAAAAATAGGTCTTTGAAGGCCCAGAGGATATTGAATGGTCTAAACATATATGTATTTAGAGTTATAGAAAGAGATGAAATAATTTCAGATTATCTACCAATTTTGATTAAAAAATATCAACTGAAAAATCCAGGAAGCTCAATGAAATCCAAGAGAAATTAACATAGAAAGACCACGCCAAGGCAATTTATAATCAAATGGATAAAAACCAATATAAAAAGAAAATCTGAAGACTATACAGGAAAAAAAAAAGATATTATCTTCTGAATATCAAAGGTAAAAATGAAAATGGGCTTCTCATCAAAAACAAAGCAAGCCAGAAGCAATGGGGTGATATCTCTAAAGCGTTTAAAGAAAAGAACTCCATCAATTTAGGATTCTATGTGAAGTAAAATATTCTTTGAAATTAAAGGTGAAATATAGACACTATCAAATAGATGCTGAGAGAAATTTTCACAAGCAGGTCTGTACTATAAAAAATATTAAAGTTCTTAAAATTGGAGTGTAACAATAACAAATAAAATTTAGAGCATACAAAGGAATGAAGAGCACCTGATATAATAACTTTCCACAAAATATATTATTTAAAACAAACAAACAAATGAACAAAAAGATAATGTAGTGTGGATTTTGTAACATATGTTGGAATAAAGTATATGGTAATAGCTGCCACAGAGGATGGAAGAGAGTAAATTTGACTTCCAGATTTTAATAGTTCTCTCAGTAATTGTTAGAACAACTATATGAAAATAATCAGTAAGGATATAGAAGATTTAAACAATGTTATTAATCAAATTAACATAACTAATATTTATAAGAAGTTATACCCAACTCCTGAAATACACATTATTTCCAGAAGGCACAGAAAATACTCCAAGACAAAACATGTGCTGGGTCATAAAGCAAGCCACAAATTTAAAAGTATCTTTTCTCACCACAGTGTAATTAAATTACAGATCAATAACAAAAAAAAAAAGATTTAAACATTTCCAAACATTTATAAATTAAACAATCCACATTTAACTAACCCATTTATAAAAGGAAAAATCCAAATTAATATAAAATGTAAAAATTTTAGAATAAAATCACAACATATCAAAACATGTAGGATGTCACAAAAATAGTGGGAAATTTATATCTTTAAATGCTTAGATTAGAAAATAGTATTGATTTACAATTAACGCTCTAAGCTTCAACCTTAAGAAGCCAGAATAATGGAGCAAGTTAAATATAAAATAAGTAGAAGGAAGGAAATAATAGAGGTAAGAGTAGAGATCAGTGAAATGAAAAAAAAAGACAAACAATAGGGAAATTTAATAAAACAAAACATTGATTCCTAGAAAAGAGCAATAAAATTGATAAACTACAAGCTAGACTATTAAAAAAAAAAAGAAAACACAAATCACAATTGCCCATAGTTAAATAGGAAACATGTCTCCTATTCTACTGACATTAAGAGGATAACAATTATTATAAACCATTTTTAAAAAATAAATTCAACAATTTAGATGAAATGGACACATTTCTCAGAAGATGTAAAGTACCACTACTGGCACAAGAAAAATTAGAAAATCTAACTAGATCTACATAAATCAAAGAGAACACATCTATATTTAATAGCATCCTCATGGCATGGAGTCTGTGGCATCCATGGGGCTAACCTGTTTATATATGATAGCTTCCAACAGAAAATAACCTATATATTCATCCATAGGAGAATGGATCAACAAATTGTAGCATATCCATACAATGAAATATTACTCAACAATAAAAAAGAACTAGTGATACAGGCAAAGGTATCAATGGATGAGTCTCAAATCCATAATATGGAGAGAAAAAAAGCTAGACACAAAAGAAGACATACTGTATGGATTCTATGTATATAAAGTTCTAGAATAGATACATCTAATACAGTGGTCAAAAAGCAGAACAGTGGCTGCCTCTGGATAGCATGAGAGTAGGGACTGATTGGGGTAGGGCAGGAGAGAACTTTCTGGGGTGATGAAAAGGTTTCTATCTTGCATTTCCATAAATCTATGCATTTATCAAATTCATTGAACTGTACACCCTGTGTAATTAAAGTCCATTTTAAAATTTAAATAGATGTCACATTATTTTCAGTATTTTTAAAAATAAATATTGCTTTGCTTTTAAGTACATACATTTAAAAAATATGTAGCTTAGCATCTACGTGTTGAGGTATTCCAAGCACATATAAACTGTGCATCTATGTTTTATCAAAGCTAGGCTCATAGCACTATAGTTGCAAAATGAATACTTGTTGATTAACAAGGAACTTTTAAAAATCATCTTAACATATTTTGTGCCATGTAGAATTTTATTAGTAAGGGAGGAGGGGTTGTGGTAGCAGTTTTAAACAAGTTAACAATTAAGACCTTTATAAATTTATTAGGTGGCAAGCATAATATTTTGGGACTACAGGCGTGTCTTACTCATTTGGGGTTTTTCTATGTCTAATACTGTTGGCACACAGTAGAAATTTAGTTTATATTTGGAGAATTGAAATAACTAGCTTTTATGGCAAAACCCTGTTTAGCAAGACCAACTATTACACTTTACTTTTGAAACTTTTTTTGTGTCCCACTGAGTTATGTTTTAAGTTATGTAAAACATAAACTGACCTCCTCTCAAAGCAGGGAAGTTTAAACTGCACATCACTAAGAAACACTGTCTAATAATTTGTTTTCTTAACTCAGGAAGTATGCTTTAGTTTATTCTCTTTCCTGGAACTCTTGAAGGAGTCAGGACCATTTCCATGCAATTAGCCTCATGTTTTCCCTTTTCTTAGGATTGAGTACACTACATGAAAAAGAAAAGGGAAGAGACTCAATGAGCTGATACATAGGTTCACATTGCCTCTGGGTAGAAATGGCATGTATGGTTTTAAGTTATTTCCAATTCTCTCACTCCATTATTCAATACATATTTACTGAACCCAAGCTATAAATAGGACAATGTGCTCAGGGCTAGGCTCATAAAAATGAACAAAGGAAGATTTTGTCTTCTAAGAGATCACAGGCTAGTGGAAAAAAGAAAATGGATTAATGAACAGGTGCTTAGTCATAGTCAATTTTATTACTTTTCATAATTTTTTCTGTATTAATAATTATTAGCATATATAGGGCATCTATTTGGTACTTTACAGATATTACACCATTTATACCTTCAAAGTATTATTTTCATTTTCAGAATAGTGGGAACCAAGGCTTAGAGAGCATATGCCACAGACCTGGCAAGGGTGAAGTCAGGATTTGAACCCTTTCTATGTGATTTCCTTGTCCTTGATCTTTCAACCAGAGTTCTCGACTATGAACTTTAACCAAGCTTCTCGGCTACAATGCCAGTGTTTAACTTTATAAACCATGTCCAAGGTAGAAAACAAACAAACAAACAAATAAACCAACAAAAACCTTCAAAGGAGCTTGTAGTTCATTTTCCCTTGTTTTGGTAATTTTTATTTTACATTTTTAAAACTGATAAATAATCACCGAACACACACAGAAAAAAGATCAATTTGTGTTAATCATGTGTTTCCATTTAGGCTTTCCACGTTAGGAGACAATGGTGGTTGGGAGCAGCACGCGTGATGATTTTGTCACCTAATATCACATGCTGAGTTGGTGTTCTGCTGGGGAACCTCAGCTGCTCTTTGCTTCTTGCTTAGTGGAGTCATGCAAAGCCTTTCTTTATCCTATCTCCAACTTCATGGCAGTTAGAGCCGATGGTTGGCTTGAGCACTAAGAGCCTTGTGTATTGTTCAGTGCTACAATTGTGTGTTGGCCCTCTACTATGTTAAGTGACTGGGTGAGTTTCTGGGGGCAGGAGGGCTACATTTTGGTCTCTTGATATTCTATTGCTTATTTTCTGGGTGGCGGGGAGGGAGACTTTCTAATGACTGGGGCACAGCTAATGCTAAGAGAAGTCAGAGTACAATGCTGTATGAAAGTGACCTGCAACAATTCCAAAGGAATATTATTGGCAAGGGGAAGCCAACTTCCTGGTAGAAAAATGAAGAAAAAAAGCTAAACTTACTGACCCTACCATTCAGGTCAATATTGTTTACTCCTCAATATAATAATATGATGGATGTGTATTTTTTTATATATATTTTTTGTTTACAAAAGAATACATAGGGAATGTAGTTAGCATTAATACATTGGCTAGGTGGAGGGCCAGGGGAGGGAAGGAGCAAATGGGGGAATCATTTTATGAACTATGTAGATGTCTAACCAATGTACTGTATACTTGATATACTTGAAACTAATTTAAATAAATAAATACATACACACATAAGTAAATAAAAAGAAACAGTTGCCTACCTAAAAAAAAAAAAAGAATGCAAATATAACTAAAATTTAAAATCATGTTAGAGTACAAACACTTTAACTCTCATTCTCAGTTTCCATCCCCAAGGCAACCAGAGTAAGTGGTTTCTTCTTTTTTTCCAGTAATATTCTAATTAAATGTATGTGCATTTCTCTGTGAATTCATCCTTTAATTTTATACAAGTAGGAGTACACTAAATACCCTGTTCTGAACCTGACAGTTTTCACTTAACAACATATCCCAAAGTAGTTTTCACGACAGTAAGTACATATGGTTTTCCCTCATTTTTTTTTTAATGACTACATAGTTTTCAATATATATGTTGGAGTTTTGAGAGGATCCAATAAATAGTACTTCTCTTCCCCTACCCCCTGTTCTCAGGTTCTGAACACTTTGAGAATGAAACAAATAGATGGCATACAGAGGACACAAATTTAATTTTATTGCAGATATAGGCCAGACCAGAGGCTGGGGTTTTATATGCCTTGTCAGGCAGTCTTGTTAATTCTGAACCTGCATATGTATAACCCATCTGTGTAGCCTAACACAGTTCCCAAAATGAAAAAGGTGAAGCTGAGCCAAGACCTACCACTCAGATATGTTATGCCACCTTCCCAAGGGTAGAGTGACTTAAAGGCAGAAGGAGGGCCTTTTGGATGCTAAAAAAAAAAAAAAGAAAGAAAGAAAAAAGAAAGACACCTAAGAAAAAAAAAAAAAAAAAAAAAAAACTCCCTTTCCACGGAAACCAGGGGTGGGGAGAAGGCAGTTTTCTCTGATGGCATGAGCTAAGCATCATTAATTTTGCTAATCTCTTACTGAGAGGTTACTAAACTCTCCTACTATTGAGCATACATGTTTTTCTCTTTTTATACTAAAGGAAACAGGTTCCAGGAGGTTATGTGTTTAAGGTGAGAGCTAGTGAGAGGCAGAGCCAGAACTCTGACTCACGTCTGATTTCACGTCCAGGGCTCTTTCTCTTTTCACAGACCTTCTTCCTCACCCAACTATTAACATCTGTATGAAAAATCAGGAACAGTCTGAGCCAGTTTTAGTTAAATCCTCTTATTAGTTCCTCACAATCCTCATGTGAGTGGGGGTTGAGGCAGGAATTATTTTCCCCATTTATAAAAAATAAACTAAGTTTCAGAGAAGTGGTTATTCCCTTACCTGGCATCACTAGTTGATGGTGAGGAGACTCAACCTCCATTTTTCTTGCTTCAGATCCTTCTCTTCCATCTCTCAGAGCCTGAAACTAGGCAGAGAAGTAGGGAGTGCAGTCCAAGGGGCTGGGGGTGGGTCAGGGAGCAGTGTTACCGAAGGCATGATGGCGGGAAAAGGCAGTATTTGCTCCAGGAGCGACAAAAGGTGTCCCTTCAATGTGTAGATTACATCATTCCTAGGCATGCCTGTGTGTGATCTGTGTGTCAGATTGCCTGGGAAATATTAAAATACAAATTTGTATGCCCCACTCAGACCTACTAGCTATAAGGGAATGCAATCAGGTAGAGTCTACACTTTAACAAGATACCTAGATATTCCAATGGAAGGTAGTCTGTGAATCAGGGATAGGAGAAACCCTGGCTTGGAAAATTTTTGAAAATTTTAAGTTTTTTGGGATACAGTAAATGACTGACTCATCATCAGAATTCTTTCTTGAGGCAGTGTGTTATTGTGGAAAAAACATGAGCTTTGGGGTTAGCTAACCCTAAACTGATTTCTCATTCCACCATTTATTAGCTGCATCAACTGGGGGACTACTGACCCTAATTAATCTCAGCTCCTGTACAGCACAATCTGTTATGAGGATTAAATGAGATGATATATAGAAAAGCTTGCTCTTTCAATCCTCTGTAAATGTTACATCCTCTCCATTTCTTCTAACATGCTTTTAAAATTTTTCCCCATCTCCTCCACCTGCTACTTCTCTGAAAAGCAGACTCTCGGTCTCCTTTATCTTCTCATTTCTATTGCTTTAAGTCTCTGCTTCAGTAAAGAACACAGATGTCCAACAGGGCAGGGTTTGCCTTAATCAGGCTGCTACATGGCTAGGCCTTGTTACTCTACTTGTTCTGTAAGATCCATGGGAGGAGATGAGCAAAGCACAAGTACTATGGCCCTCCTCAGAGGACTTGTGCACGATTCATTAACAAAATGTCATACTAAAATGTTTTGCATTGAAATGGGATTATGCTTTTTTCCCCTAAATGTCTTGGAATGAACTTGAGCTGCTGTAGGTAAACTTTGTAGGTAGGCCCTTCTTATTTCCCCTGTTACCTCTATTCTCTCCATCTTCAGTCTCTTCTATGGCTATGGGGGCCCACTTGAGCAGCTCCCCAGAAAGGGGTCTTTTCCTCCCCCTTGACTTGGCTTCAAATCTGGTACTGCCTGTGTCCCTAACCTCAGAGTCTTCTATGAAAAGGGTTCAAAATAGCCCCCAAAGGGGGTTTATACTAGTAAGAGCTGGGTGTGCTAATTACACTTGTCCTTTGGAAGGAGGCTTTTCAAATCCTAAAACACATAAAAGAGAAAAGTAAAAATTTTGTATATCTTAGTAGTTTTAGGATGGCATAAGGGGAGAGGGTGAGGTTCAAAGAAAACCAAGAACTGTTTGAGAGATGACACAACCCTCTGATGGTGAGATGTTCTACAAATATATTTATATCTTTAACTGACAGAAAAGCAGGATACATGAATCGTTAGAGACAGATATTTTTAGGGAAACAATGTGAAGAAATATTTAAAAATCACAATTACACTAGATATATAATTCTAAAACCTACTGATGTAAAATTATACTTTCAATTTTGTAAACTTCAATATACAATTGACCTGAATTTTTATCTTATAGAAAATAATTCACTCACCATGAACAATCATTTTAAAAGAAAAAAATAACAGAAAATACTTATAAAAATTGCCTTTTTCTTATAGCAAGAGTAATACACATTTGTACTTGACTATTGAGAAAATATGAAGAAAAAGAGGAAGTAAAAAGCATAGTTTCCAGAGATAATCACTGTGTGCATTTTCTAGTCCTTTCTTTTCTCTATTCGTTGAGCCAAATGGCAGGGAATCAAAGATAGAATCGTAATGTACATACTTTTCTTCTGCTTAAAAAATATGGCATACACCAGTGCTTCTCAAAATTTAATGTGCATAAAAATCACTTTGGTGCAATGCAGATTCTGCTTCTGTAGGTCTGGGATGGGGCCTGAGAATTTGCATGTCTAAGAAGATCCCAGAGAATGTTCATGCTGCCATCCTCGGGAGCGCACTTGGGAAAGGAGCAAGTGTGTACACCACTCTGTGTCATTACTGATTCCTTACCAGCATATTTTTTAATCACTGCAAACATTCCATTATACCATGAATGTAACTCAACAATGTTATATCATTGGCTAGTTAGGTTTATTTCTTTATTTTTATTACATTATAGGAGATTCTATGATGAACTTTCGTGGAGAGAAATCAACACACATCCATAAAAATTTCTTTAAGGTAATTTCCTTGAAATAGAAATGCTTCATCAAAATCATTTAAAACTTTTAAGGTATTTAATACATGTTGCCAACTAGCTGTCAGGGAGAAAATGCAGTTTTGAAAAGTACATGTTAACTAATTAGTTATATTACCCTGACCTGCATTTATTTTCAGCTCGTCACCTTGTTCTTTCTCTAGGGAGAAGTTGCTCCCATCTCCATGGTAACCCCACCGCTTTCTCTTGTATCTTTCTCAGTATTCTATTACTGGTGTTTGCTGACAAGGGTGTCTGCCGGGAACTGGGCATGTATTAGCCTCAGTGCTGAGCACAGTGCCAGACACTCAAGAAGTGAAAGAAGAGTAGAGAGTGAAATGAAAGCTTAGGTCTTTCAAGACATAAATACTTCTTAAGGCATTATAGTGGGCACTATCAATCTCTGACATGTTAGATTCGCTGGCCACTCATTTAAACACACATGAAAAATTATTTTCTGCTCCTTATGTTTAGTGTTAAAATATTTCCTTTTATAAAGCACCTTGTGTTTGTGCATAGCTGGTTACAGTTTCAAAATTATGTGTACCAAAACCTGTGGGCTGTTATTACTGTTCTTGGGGCTTTATTAATAATGCATTATGTAATAATGCAATTATAATATTTTGACATATTATTGCTCATGACATAATAATGCTCATATAGTAGTTCGCAAATCTATCCCACATAGATCGTGTCCTTATAATTGTTCATCATGAATTTTTGCAGTTATTAATTTTTTTAAATGTTGAATTAAACATTCTTTATTTTGATTGCTGAGTTTTTCACGCCTCAATAACTTTGCACCCAAAGTGGATACCTCACTTGCTTACCCTAGTTCTGGCTCTAGAGGTTAACCATAACTTCTTAAGATTATTGAGCGGGCAATTGAAATTTCTAATGTAATTTTTGCATATGTTCAAGTATTATTTAATCAAATCACATTTGCTTGATTTATCACTTGTTTTTAGTTATTTTTCTCCTAAATGTTCATATTTTATCAGGTACCTATTCAAATCACTGTACCTTTGGGCGTGGCTGGAATTGCTGTTTGCTTTCTGCAAAAAACAAAAGGGAACAGTTTTGAAACAGAGCCATTTATACTAATATTTACCTTTATCAATTCAGGTTTCTTTCTTTTGTCTAATTACTGACTCAAGAAATATTTTTTGACTCCTGTTGTCTGATAGGAACTATGATAGCTAAGTGCTACGTATGAAAAAAAAATGAGTAAAATATGATGTTTACCTTCAAGTTGCTTTGTATTTCAGAATGAAGGTAGTCGGTCATACTAAGATAAAATTAAATTCAGGGTTTAAATGGGAGTAGAAAACTGAGACACCTGGAATGCAGGGAAGATGTCTTAGTCGTGCTAAGCTGAGTCTTCCAGAACAAGTGAGTTTTGTGCACCTGTTACATCTCTCTCTCTCTCTCTCTCTCTCTCTCTCTCTCTCTCTCTCTTGCTCTCTCTTGCTTGCTCTCTTGCTTTCTCTCACATGCATTTGGTCTATAGCTTATCCTGAGAGGACTTTAATGTTTTGGCCAATGCTCATTTAATCCAGGTTAAGTTTTACAAAACAAAACCTGGAGTGTATTTATGTGGATAGGAAGTAATGCTGCATAGAAGCCTACGTGGCACTGTGTGTAGGTGAAGAATCACTATGTCTGCTGGATTATGTTATCACTGACTTCCAGGTTATCATTGTTCAGCAGCAGCTATGCCAGGAATAGTAAGTCACATCCCATGTTTTTGTAAGAAATGGTATTATGGCTTTTCCAAAGAACTCGTTCTTAATAGAAACACAAGTCATCCCTCGCACTATATATAGGAAGAGTATAGATTTGTTTATGTTATTATTATTGGCAATTTTAATTTGATTTCAAACCATTTATTGAATGCTCACTGTGTGCAAATGTATAAGCCCAAATTTCTATCTTCAGATAGCCTAAAATCCATTTGAAAACAAACAAACACATCTACTACTATCTAGAGTTCAAAGCCAATGTCATTTGTGTTAAGGATAGATAACAAGTCGCTTGGATGGGAGTGAGGGGGGCACAACTAAATTGAGACTGTTGTTGGAGAAGAAAAAAAATTTTGTAAAGAAGGGGCATTTGAGCTGGGCATTGATAGTTGTATGAGTGTGTTTTGTTTTGTTTTAGGAAATAAGATAAGGAAGGCATTTGATGCTGGGGAAATAGCATGAGTATGAGAATCATGAAAATAAATGCCAGTTTGGGGAACTGGGAAGTAATTAGGCATTGCAGTTGATCAGTGCTTCTTAATTCTGGCTGCACTTTGGAATTACCTGGGGAGCTTTAAAAATACTAGTGCCCGAGTTTTACTGCCCCTAACACCCAGAGCCCCTGATTTAGCTGGTCTTTGTTATGGCTTATGCTTCGAGATTTTTAAAAGGTCTCAAATATTCTAATGCGCAGCCAAGGTTGAGAACCTCTGCTGTAGAGTAATATATTTAGCATGGTGCTGTGAGGCAGAGAAATAAAATGAAGATAAAAACTATTTTTCTTGGGCTGAAGTATCCTTGTGCTAAAATTCTTACAAAAGAACAGAGAATTTAAAGGAAGATACCAATTAAGTCTATGTGAAAGAGCAAAGGTTAGGGAGTCTAATTTACATTTACAAATGAAGAAATGAGATAGTCAAAGCAGAATTGCAACTGCAGTAATACAGTCAGTCTCTAGGATGCACTCGAGAACAGACAGGGTTTGCGGTTAAGAAGAGAGAAATTTGATTGAAGGAGTAAGGGAATGTCAATGACAAAACCAGTCAGTACTTTGGTTTCTAATGGTTGCTTTAGGCTTGAATTTTGAATGTATGCAATCATCACCTAAAGCGGCTCCTTTCCCCCCTTTCTTTCCATCGAAGACAAATGTGTATATGAGATAAGAAAAATGCAAAGGGAAGTGAATTGACCGAGGTAGGAGGAGTTTTTTCAGAGCAGATGGATGGGAAGGACACAGCCACTGTGATGTCCTTTCTTACCCCATTACTCTCCCTGGCTCAAGACTTCCTGGCATCTTGAATGATTTTTGCCTCCTCACCAAGCAAGTCCCATCAATTCTGCCACAATACCTCACACATTCTGTCAGATGATGACCTTCTTTAGGAAACACAATCAAGCTTTCTCATCGAGAAGTTGGATAAATATAACTGCCCAGAGGAGAATCTTCTTTTCTTAAAAGATAAATACCATTCAAGCAAGTATTTCTTAACTTTTTTGACTGTTCTAGCCCTCAAAAATGCTTCAGATCCATTAATTTATGCCACATTCTCCCTTTCCCTACCATAATTACAATTCATTACCCCTGACTATGATCTGTGTAAGGGTCTAGACAATCATTATTGTTTTATTCTCAGTACCCAGAACAGTGCTAGAGATATATTCATTCAGTGTTGATTGAAAAACCTGCTCTGTATGCTTCCAAGCCAGAATTCCCATTTTGCTTCCATTGCTGCCTATCTTTTCAACATGGACTTCTGGGTAATGATTTGATTATAGGCCTCAGGATCTTGTTTCCACAGACCTGTAGCAGTTGATTAAAGGTAAAACCTTTTTAATGCTTAATTTTTATTAACTTCCTATCTTTCCATATTCCAGAGTATCCTCCCACTTTATTCTGGTTCCCAAAATCAAAGAAAAATTTAGTTTATAGTATTTCCTTTTTTTAGTGCTTCCTGAGCTCTAATGAGTGAGCTGGCCCTTGCAGGAATTATATCAATATCAGCTAATTGATCTACCTCTGAAACATTCCATGATGGACCATCACTCAAGAGGACCATCTTACTTCCACACATAAGGAAGTGGTTTTGCCAGTCACAATGAAACAATACATTAACCGTGATACAGAAAGAATGAGCATGCATCTAGCTTTTCTGTTCTCATTATTTCTCTCCAGATCCTACTCAATACCTCTTTTCTAAAATGATAATATTTTAATTATTCTACTTACTAGTTTGTCATGTCTTCCTTCTCCATTTCCTTAAAATGTAACTGCTAGATAAATTTTTCTTAAACATAGTTGTAATAGTCATTTTCTGACTCCAAACTTTTCATTGGCTCTGTTCCAACTCATGCATGTCCATCGGACTTGGGTATTCATAGTGCTTCACACTCCAGCCCAACTTTTCCTTCCAGACTCCTATCCCACTCACTTCTCAGCTAAATGTGCCTAGTTGGTTCACTTTTCACACAGCACATTCCTTGTCCCCTCGGCTTTGTTTTTGCTAATTCTTTCTAATGAATTGTCTGCATTTTCAACAAAAATGTTTACCCATCCTCAAGGATTTAGAATCACCTAGTTCATGAAACATTTCCAATTTTAGCAAATGAATATGGTTCCTCCATTTCTCTAATCTCTTCATTGAACTGCCTTTCTGTTTCTCTCAGGTCCCTTACTCTGGCTTATTTTATAAATATCTATAAATATCCTGCACTATTTCCTGGATGATAAAGGTCTTAAGGCTCTGGCAATGTGCACTGAACACAGTAGGTGTGTCACAAGTATTAGAGACATATTTCATTAAAATGTAATGAAAGATTAGGATGAGAGGAATGAGATATATTCTATTATATGTGAAATATTAAAAAAGAGGCCTAATGGGAGAGTACAGGAATTATCTGCCTAATATTTAAAGGCTTTTATTCCTATAATTTTGATCTCTAAACTCTCTATATTTTTCCTTGCACCAGCCATCACCTTCCCTTTTCCATATACACAATCATGTACAAATACACACACACACACATGCACACACGGGTATAGATGGGACTTTTGTTTATCGTGAAGGATAAGAAAGGTTAAATTCACTATCATTATTCTGGGATGGGCAAAAGAAATCTAACATTTAGATAAAAAGTGTTTAGTGAGGAAGAAAAAATCATTGATATTTCTGTATAGCAATTATAATTCCTTTGCTATGGGACAAAGTTTTGTGCAGAGAAAATAGAAAAATACGGTTATATATTTAAGAAGAAAAAAATGTGTTTCATTTATACCTGATAGAATGTTAAATTAAAAGTAATATAGATGAGAAAGAGAGAGAGAGAGAGAGAGAGAGAGAGAGAGAGAGAGAGAGAGAGAGAGCTTAAACAGCTTCTGTTCTGTACACAGCAAAACTATGAACATTTGAACATTTAGTAACATCTGGACAAAAAGAGTAAGTAGCAAAAACAATTGTGTGTGTGTGTGTATGTGTGTGTGTGTGTGTGTGTGTGTGTGTGTGAGACACATCTTTGAGACAGATCCAAGGAGCAACTTTTAGGGACAATATAGCACAGGAGTGTTTTGTATTGGATGGAGTGTTTTATTCTTCCTTTCTCAGGGCTGCATCTCAGTAACTACTTCTCCCCTGTAATTGCTGGT
Organism: Cynopterus sphinx; assembly: GCA_030015415.1. Lineage (NCBI taxonomy): Eukaryota > Metazoa > Chordata > Mammalia > Chiroptera > Pteropodidae > Cynopterus > Cynopterus sphinx. The sequence continues at coordinate 36,534,475 of CM057380.1, forward strand.
GCCTAACTCTGAAACACTCCTCCAGTTGAGTGACATGGCTCTTCTGGAAGCTTCTCCTTGACAACTAACAGTGCCACTGCTGGTTTTGTTGCTTCTAATGAGAGTCCTAAGACAAACTGGATGTCTTTGATATGTAATGTTAGCAACTGAAAATGCCATTTCTAATATCTTCTGTAGTAAACAATGAAAGAGCTAAAGGAGCTTCTTTTAAATGATCTCAAGTAAGTCAAAGATTCGACTTTCCAGCTTTTTGTTATTGATTTCCATTGTGATAAAAATGAAAAATGAACTAGATAGATACTGAATTCACTATAAAAACTGAAGGTTTCTCATGCAAGAATCTGATATTAAATTGACAAATGAAACCAGGAGAGAATGAAGTGTTCTCTCTATATCAAGATTGAATTTATATGGTGATTTTACTTTTGAAATCTAGCACATTAGCATATATACTATATATGTTGATATATATGTGTGTATATATATATATATACACATTTTAAAACTGTATCTTCTCCTCACCAGTGCTCCTCTGACTGCCTTGATTCGAGCCCTTGAAAGGGAGATTACTGCCACAGCTTCATCTTCCTCAGATCCACCCCGACTCTGCTACCACAGATGTCTCAACAGAACATTGGATCATGTCACCTGTTGAAATCCTGAAGCTTTCCTCTTTAGCAGGCCATATAAGGCCCATGGAGATTTGACTCTGCCTCTCACCATTTTCCCTCTTACTTCCCTGGTACCAGTACATGGTCACATTTAACTGTTTACTGTCCCCCTAACTTTGGACGTTCTCTTTGTTTTTATGTCCTCTCAAATATTCTTCCCCTCCCCCTTTGTTCCCAGGCTGTTTCTTACTGAAACTTTCAATCTCAATCGTCCATTACCTCTTCACAGATGCCTCCTTGCTCCATCCTCATGTGGTCCACAGCCTCTTATGATTCCTCCCTCATAACTCTGACCCTTGTCATGGGAGTTTCTTGCACCTTCAACTAGGTGGTGACTCTGTAAGGCCAATTTGCTACACCTTTTTTATCTATCAACATTCTCTGGGATAGGACCATTAACTGAGAAAGTTTTGATTATATGTTTGTCAAAATAAAATCTATTATAAATTGCTTAAAAGTAACTCATATATTTTATATAACACCCTCCCCTCCCCTCCACTACTCTTTTAAACTACCCCATTTCTGTACTCAGTTCAAAACAAAACAGTACTTTTGTTATTTGATTGATTTTTTTAAACCACCTAGGAGGAATATGTTTAACATGTTTCTACAGGTCACAAGACAGAACAAATCACTGTTTAGGTGACTGTTTACTCACACATGGCAGGTATCTCTGAGTTCAGTAGCAGAACCATTCCGATTAGGTCATTTCAGTGTTACTTTCTATTAATTGATCAGTATAAGCCACATGCTATGGGGGGTGATGATCAGAAAAATTGATTCTTGTGAGTCTCTGGTGAAGAATAGCCTAAACTCTTTATTATAAAATATTACCTTAAGAATGTTTTGGAAGTTTGTCCTGTGGCTGAGTCTGCAGTCACAGTCCACAGCCTAGAGAAGAAATCACGTACTCAGAGACTGTGCTCCAGGAAGTATTATTGATGGTGATGAAAATGTGTTCAGAGGGCAATAAATCAGGAGCCATTTGACCCATTTCATGAACTGCATTCCATGTTAGGTTTTTAGAGTAAATATTCCAGTTTGTGTTCACCATCTTTTCCCATTTTCCAGGAGACTCACTCTCTCTCTCTCTCTCTCTCTCTCTCTCTCTCTCTCTCTCTCTCTCTCTCTCTCTCTCTCTCTCTCTCTCTTCGGCCAGATTTAGGAAGGAAATAACCCAGCCAAGGTAGATGGATACAGTGAAAACAGATTTTATTTCAGTAAAATGACTGCAACTTTCAGACAGAAATCATGCCAGGGAAAGCAGTTGCTATTTGATTGAGTGAAGCTACCATTAATTAATAAGAAAAACAGTGTTGGTATTTTGAACCCAAGGTATTATTATAATTAGACTAGTTACTTAATTTATCAGAAAATAAAACTATAATTCTTAACAATGAGTTTCAATTGACAGGAGAAGAAGCTATGCTCCCACATTCAGTTAAGAAGATAAGTAAGGATTCATATTTGTTAAGTTCTCTCTTGTTAAGTTCTTCTTTCTAGGTTCTAGGTTGCTTGAAGGCAGACATGAAAGTACCTATAGCTATAGCTCTGACACTGGTCAAAATTCTGTGCCCCATGTAAGTGGCTTTGTCTAAGCTGGGGCATTTTTTTATAGGAAAAAAAGTATAAACCTGGCTCAAATATTGTTTTATTTAAAGCACAATCTCTTTTTGAGTGAATCTATTTCAAAAGAGTCTTATTCAAGTATTGAAAATATCTTTCTTTAAGGCTGTCTTACTTTTCTTTGACATGGTATAGGTATGGGGAGCCTATGATGAACTGGGCATGCACAGCTGTGGGAGTAGGAAAAAATGGAGGATTGGGGACGGCATGGAGAGGAGGGCATGAAAAGCAGCCAGACACTAAGTTTTATATCCCAGGCATCAGGAGAGAGGGACTTTTTAATGCTTTATTTCATTTCATTTAATCCTCACCAGAAGCTTATAATGGAAATTATACTGTTCTCTTTTACATGTGAAGAAACAGAGTCTTCTGAAGACTTAGAGATTTCTTTACATATTCCATGCATGACAGAGGCAGGATTCAAATCCCGGTGCTTTGAAGACATGCTCTTCCTTTCATCCTACAACACATGGTATTACCCACAGCAGACTTAGGAGTCTCTACACTGGGGTTTTCCTCAACTCTGACGCTTAGTGTATGGCATTGAGCAAGTAATTTAACCTCTCAAGGTTTCTCTCTTCAGCCTTCAACATAGATAAGAATGCCTTCTCTGTGTTCATTGTAGGAGTGTGGTGATGACTGAAAATAACACATATCAGAAATCACTTTGTAAATTACAAAGCGCAAAATAGTATAAAGGGTTGTTATAGCCAAAGCCCTTGGCCCACACCTGAAGGATGGGATATCAAGAAGGAGTAAAATAATTTGAGAGACACTGGTTTTGTGGTCTATGAACTTACATTCATAATTGCATAAAGATTTCTTTGCTGCAAGATTCTATTAATTATAGCTGCTGGTCTTTAGTGAGTGGCTTATCTTATACACAATTAATTATTCCATAAATCAAATAAGCAAGTTGTTGACAAATGACATCTGCAATCCTTGAGCTGACAGCAAAATATATTATGCTCCATAAATATCTCAGGCCAACTTTTATTTTCTAGACATTTTGGTGCTGGTAGCCAGGAACAGATTGTAACTAAGGGAAATACTTGTGCTTGCTGATAATAGCAGAAGGTGTCCAGCCCTCTCAGCAAGTCAGAGGCCACCTCTTCAAATTCTGACCTCAAGTAAGCAGATTCATTTGACAACTTAAGACAAGCATGGATAATTGATACTTCATTGAAATAATTTTGTCAGGACTAGCTAACTCATTTTGTTCTGAGAATGGAAGATTGGGGATGGCATGGAGAGGAGTACATGGAAAGCAGCCAGACGCTAAGTTTTAGGCAATTCTTATATCCCAGGCACTAGGAGAGAGGGACTTTTTTATGTTTTATTTCATTTCTTTTAATCCTCACCAGAAGCTCTGGTATAATTTCTGGTTCCTGAATAATGTACTATTTTACTGATCTTATGTGACTTTGATTCCTTCTTCTGCTAACAGCGCCTAGAATAGTGCCTGGCACAAAATTGGTACTCAAAAAATGTCTACCTCAGGCTCCAATCTTGAACCATTTATCTCTGGTTTCTTCAGCATTATTGACTGGTTGCTTCTCCTCGTGTAACTTTGCTTGACCTTCAGTGGCTTAAACTGTGTGCAGACCCTTAAGCCTAGGGTCTTGGTTGTCTATAGACTTGCAGTCAGCTCACAACTGACAAGCTACAGTTTTGTGCATGTTTCTGGCTCTCCACTGCTCTCTACCTTCCCTTGGGAGCACTGTCCTACCCAGGGAGAAGGATGAACCTTGCGTAGTAATCATGGTTGGTTGAGATTGACAGAATTCTGTCACTCTGGGTGGCTTCATTTAATGTATTTTAACATCACTCACACAATGTCTTTTTCTACTTCTCAACAAGGTCAGAACTTCTTAACAGGGAATTTGGAATATAATCTATTCTTGACCTAGGAGGTGTAATTTTCAGGTATTTAATTTGGTAAAATATCTGTATATTGATAAATTCTAAAATATCTCTTTCTGTCTTTTTCCATTCTATTATCTTTTGGCTCTTTTCTCTTTACATGTTACAATGTCAATTAAAACCGAAATGTTAACTTATTAGAACATTTAAATGTTTCTCTGAAAACATTTAATTTTATCTCTATATATCAATGCACATCATCAAAATATCATTGCATTTTATCATGACGTGTGTACTGTATTTCATTGATTTTAACAGGCACACCTTTTTTACATGTTAATATCTCTGAAATTGGTTGCATCTTAAAATAGAAGTTTCTTGGGGACTATATAAAATAGTGGCAAATCATGCAACCAATGATGCCTTAGAATTGACAAAAAGTAATTTAAAGCTAATCATAGCTAAAAAATTTAATTCACAACGTTAGATACTATATAGTATCTGGTAAAATCTCATTCCTTCCTCCTTTTGCTGTGCTCCTATTATATCACATAAGCTGCAGTGCTTAAAATTTCCCCAGACTTCAATGTAGCTAGAGTTGTGGGTGAGAATTGGGTTTTGCTAAATAGATGAATACACAAATCTTAGAAGATGAAAACGAGACAAAGGGTGCCTTCCAGTTCCTTTTGAGTGTATACTTGCAAACAAGGTCTTGAAGGCAATATATTCCTTTGAAAAAGCTTTCCAGTGGCCTTTTCTCAGCTTCCTGGGTCCCAGAGGCAGCTATGGAAATAGCAGCAGTAACTTCAGTGGGTTCCTGATTCTAGCTTTCTGGTCTCTGGATCACTGCCCTGCAGTGTGCTCCCCAGCTTAATATTTTGAATGGTGGGATCAGAGTTTCTTGGTAGGTGAGTTTTGTGTTGTTCCGGGAGCAATTTCTGGAGGCTCAGCTTTGAATGCTTTCTTCTTGCCCTTCCAACAATTGTGTAAATTCTGTGTATATATGTTGGATAACTTTCTGCTTAAAATATCTAGAGTAGTTTTGGGGTGACTGACAATTACATTAGATTATAGTATTGCATTCTAAAATAAATAAAATTGTCAAAGAATTAAGAGTCCTTTACTCATTTACTTTAAATCAAACTTAGCAATTTAAAAATACTTTTAGCTAGTTTTTTGATACACAAGCACCAGGGTTTGTCATACTGCTTGAAGTAAACAATTCAGTGCCAATGATTTCCTTTAGATAAACCACAGCACTTAATATTTCTATAACTTCATAACATGACTATAGAAGAACATTATTGTTTCAATACATCCTCAATTTCTTTATCTAAGGCAGAGGAGCATGAGCAAACGAGTAGGTGGATATGTAATAAATTATTGTTAAATTATGAGAAAAGCATCACACAAAATAATTTCACATTTATCTCATTTGTCACTGAAGAAATAAAAACCCACTAGTGAACCAACTGTCTGACCTTAAATAAGTCATTTTATTTTATTCTGACTCAGATTTTCTTTCTATAAATGTGGAGAATAAGACCTGTCACTTGCCTGGAGTTCAAGAATATTGTCAAGAAAGAGAATATTAGATAATGTTTTTGCATGTACTTGAGAAAAAACTTGTAAGTTTGGGTCTTATGAAAGGTGGATTATATACCCGTAGTATTATTCTTATTGCTAAGGCTTCATAGTGATCAAAATTTATATTAAATATATAAGTACATATATTATATATGATTGATCTAATTAGAAAAACACATTTCTTTCAAAATTAGCTTTCTATCCATAGATGTGATAATGAATTCTATCCCAAGGTTAAACCAGGACTTCTCTGAAAGCCATTAGGGATCATTTCAAAGCTAAAAATAATTCACTAATAAATGTTTTCCATTTTAAATTCTCTTCTCAAAAATGATTAAAAGGTACATATTAGAGACCAATAATTTTCAGGTTAACTGTCATCTTTTTTATCTAAGATTTTTTTTTTCTTTTTTAGTGTGGCGATCTGTGACTTAAGCTACATATCAGTGAAAACTTTCCTTTAGGATATATCAGTAATGCTGAACAAAGAGAAAAAATGGTCACATTTCTTTTTCTTAAAATAATATTTTCATTTCTATTAAGTCTATTTTAAAAATCAGACTGATGCCTCCAGCTGATATCTCCTGTGTGATTTTCCATTGGTTCAACCAGGATTAGATATCAAAGAAGTTGATTAAAATATAAGGAGAAAAGTAATTTAAACTTTAGTGTTTGACTATTTTTTGACTATTACCTAGGGGAGACCAAAATTATTTCTTTAAATCTTTAGTTATAGAAGAGACTTATATACTTGAATTATATCTATTTTTAAGTAGGAAGAATAAAATTCCAAAAAGTTTGTATTTCTATTACTAATGCTGGTAAGGTAGTTCAATGTGATAGATGCACAAACTCTTGAGATGACTGCATGAACTCAAATTTTGTCACAATAATTTATAAGTTGGTGACTTTGGAGAGATAACTTTGCTGAATTTACTTAGTTTTTAAAAGGAAAAAATAGCAGTATGTACCTTTAGAGTCTTAATTGGCATTAAATGAATTAAGAAGGGTCTTAGAGCCTAGATCATGCAATGCTCAATAAGCTATCATTTTCTGTAATGGGATCACTCTCTATAACATACGATATTGTCTTATTACCTTGTATGCATGGACTGTCATATTTAGAAACTTGATTTAACACATGGTGAAGACCAAATGAAAATTTTTTCCTTCTACTTTATATGTTACATATTACGTTAAATAACAGAAATCAACTGGTATAAAATAATTACAAATCAGTAAACTCAAGGATTGGTTTTGCCCTTAATACTTCTACTAATATATGATCATGATTCACTATGCAGTCAGTATACATGAAAAGGAAGTAAAACAAATCTAGACATCTCTAACACTACATACACACAATTTTGAAAATGTTAAACCATTTGATTATATCCCCCAGCTTTCATACAGTGAGTGGATTGCTAAATTGCAGAGATATAGATGGAGCATTCTCCCTCCACTCCAAAGTTGTATTCATGAAAAAAAGGTGTGTCCATTTCTTAAGGTGGCCCATGGAAAAAAGAAGAGTGGGGAAAGGATTCTACAGGTAAATAAGTTAAATTAACATAGAAAAATTACTTTCTATGTTTTCTCCTATAAATTCATATTATTCATTAGTATTTAAGGTCTTGAAATAAAGAAACCTATTTAACTAGGTTTAACTAATTTTCTCCAAATATTTAATCATAAGATTTTTGTCCTCATTAACTTTCTTGAGGAATTTGATATGAATTATTAAAATTCTTGGACTATCTGCTTCCTAGATTAACGCCCTCATCTGGTTCCCTCTGAGGGAGCTCAGTCCTGCTCCTGACAATGAGATTTTTGTTTTCTGTTTTTTTTTTTTCTTTTCTTTTACCTTTAATTGAGTAATTGATATTTTAAGTCATTTTCTGTTTGTTTGTTTTTTCTTCCTGTTGGGTCTCAGTTAATCAAGAAGAAAAGACCCCTTATCATAAGAAGGAGTTGGAGGAGAAAAGAACTGGGAATGTTCATGTTTACGACTCAAACCCTTGTAAGTGCATTGTATTTATCATGATTTTATCTGTGATTTGGGACTTGATGCTGAACTAACTTCGGCATATTTTCTTCAATCTATATATGAAGGAAAGAAACCAATTCTCTCTCACACAGGTGCTTTAGGATTAAATGAGGCAATAAATGTTAAATTGCTTTAATAGTCCAAAATCAATACAAATATTCAAAGTATAGTTGCCATTCTTTTTGCCGGTATTACAGTGATGGTGTTGAACAAGGCAGTGTCATTTGGGAAGTGACAGTAATTGCTTTACAGGAAAGTATTCCCCAGCGTAGCTTTGATAGAAGGAACCATTAAAGGAATGTTTAAATCATCCCAGGTGTGAATATAAAACCTTTCACTTTGCCTTTTTTAAAATAGAAAATATTGATATGTTGCATTGCTGTAGATGGATTTAGGTATGTGCAATGATTTTTAAATCAAATGTATTTTCTCCCCTTTTCTTAGTTCTTATGGTTGAGTGATTTGCTGTTCCATTTCATTTATTTGGGAATGGTGTTTCTGATATTCCTTTAAGGTTTATTTCTCCCTCTCATTCAGACTCTGTCCATCTCATCGTGAGTCCTTTAACATCTGTGATGTCAATAAAGTCCTGGAATTGGTGTCAGAAGTACTAAATTCTGGATTTCTGTCTGTGGCTTGCCCAGGTTCACACACTTTGATAGAATGTAATGAAAGAGCACAATGAATTTCAAAGTGCCTTAGATATTTAAAGATTCTTAAATCGTCAGTGTTATACGCTAGATCTTGCCTCTATTAGCTACTTCTGGATAGAAATCAGACAGTTTAGAATGTTCACTGAATCTTTTAGCATTCCTAATCTAAAACTATTGTACATATTTCAAGATAGTATGCATGGTAGACTAGATACAACCTATGCAAACTTAAAAAAAAATACAATAGACCTCCACATAGTTACACATTAGTAAAAAGTGTTGTAATTGCCACCCATGTACATTTGGTGAATATCTTCTATGTTTTGTACTGTTTAAGCTTTTGAGGATATAAAGAATAAGACTTACACTTATATCCTGAAAAGCTAGATCATTGCCAAGCAGAAAAAGAGGAAAGAGTAGAGAATTTTAGATATGGATAAAGGTGTAGTAGTGGGAATACACACATACTCTTTAAAGGCCATTGTGCACTAACATGATGAATAATTGTGACTATACTTTGAGAAAAATTTCAAGTATAAGCAGCCTAGCTATTCAAATTTGGCTGACAATTTAACCAAATTCATGATTGTGAAAATTTTGATATTTCTTTTTAAGAATTGCCTGTAAGATTCAAAATAATTTTTTTTGTGCTTTTCTAGAGAATTCTGATATTGGAAACAAATTCTTCTAAATGTTAAGAGAAAGCCATTTTTTTGCAATATTCTTTCTAAATTTATAAACTCATAAAATTTTCATATTGCAGAGAAGCTTGGGGGTGAATATTATTTATATGTAGTTACCTAGAATCTATACAACCACAAAATTTCTACGTTTCTGACAGCAAAAAAATGAACAAATAACTAAAGACAGAAAATTATAACTGGAATGTATTCAATAAGTAGATTATCTATTTAAAACTGACAACTCATCAGATATAGTCTAATCAAGTATTATATTTGTCTAAGCTTGGAAGCCAAACAAATATGTCTGAAATCCCATTGCATTAATTTTGGTTTGGCAAAGGCTTCTTTCTAGGTTTACTGCATCCAGCAATAGAAGTTGACTCATGAGAAAATTAAAAATATATCCATGAAAATGGAAAAGTATAAGGTGTCAAGTATAGGGAAACTGACAGAAACAATAGATGCCTACAGAGACCTTACAGCCAAAAAAAAGGAAATTCCAGCCGATGTCTCTTTCTCTTTATGGCCATTTAAATTCCAGTCTTGATCAATAAATGATCTAGGGGGTGATGAAAGTGGAGGGAACAAATCTTCCAATAAAAAAAATTAAAGATTCAGAGTAGAAGTATTCTTTTTTCACAGGCAAGCATGATTTTATGTTTTCTTTTCCACTGAATAGAAATTCCCAAGTTTACGAGTAAAAATGCTTTGATTCATAAATCAATCCAGACCTGTGCATGTTCTAACATGTACCTGACAGAAACCTCACAGGGTCAAAAGGTTCTGTTGTCCACCTGTAGTACCCAAGACCTAGAGACGGAGAAGGAATTTCTCTTGGCTCTCCTCCTCGTTTAGGTCTAAAAGAAAGGTGATGTTACACTTTATTTTGGGATTAATGCTAAGCATTTAAGTTAGAGCCCATAAATTTAAACTTCTTTTTTTCTCTCTCAGAATTTACTGGGAAATGATGACTTACAATTATTTCATTATTTATTTTAGAAGAAATAATTACTTTTTGGAACCTCCTGAATGTCATAACAACAATAAAGGATGCATTAACTATGGATAAACATAGCTCAGAAGAAACATTTTTTTTAACCACCTGCAACTTACTTCATTTGATGATATTAAGGGGCAGCACTTCTGATGTTTTCATAGAAATTGGAGTAAGAGGCAGGAGAGCTATAATTAAGGAGGAGTGATGCATGGGGATTGAACCAAAGTTTTATATTAAGAGAAGCATTCTGTCTCATTCTAATTCTCATAACATATTCATTCCACAAACATGTATTGAACACCTTTTAAAAACAAAGCTCTTTGTGACTTCATTAAGATCTTTACATATAAAAGAAGATTCCCAATACTAGTTATAGAAAAACTAATTTTGAAAAACATATTAAGAAAGGGTAAAATCAAAATGAAACAAGAAAGAGAACTCTGGGTTTGAATAAGGAATAGGTCCCCCAATTCCTTGAATGCCTAAACTGAAAAGTTATCTATAGATTATCTACCCCAGTGGCCTCACTTTAAAGACTAGAATGAGAGGCCCAGAAAGGTGAGACTGTTTCTCGAAAACTGTGGAAAACAGTAAAGAGTCCAGGATCCTGCATGTCCTGAGCGCTGTGCTATGTGCCTCCATTCTTGACCTCTTTAAATCTTTGTAACAACTCTGAGATCAGTACTATTGTCCAGATGGGAAACATGAGGCACAGAGAAGCTAAGAGCATTACCCAGACCTACATTTTATAAGTGACGGTTTAGGATCTGAACTTCTTTCTGCCTCCAAATTTTTTGCTCCTTTCACTGTACATATTATTGTCCATTAGAGGATATTGTGCACTGCTTCATAAATGAATTCAATTTTCTCCTGCCACCTGGTTTTTATGACTGTCCAGATTGATTTTTCTTTTGAATTTACATTTCACAACTGTGGGCTTCCCCCCGCCTTTCCATTTATCTCTTGTCTCAGTCATGAGGTTGGAAAAAATGAGAAATATGCTTTGTTTGGACTGAGAACATTCCAAAATATTTGGCTGTACCTCAAAACCCTGTTAAAATAATATTATTTATAACTTTCTGCTTGGTCAATTTTATTTTAAGTTTGGCTAATTCCCACGGGAGGCTGTTCTTGCTCCTTAATGGTAAGGTTTGCTTCTTGAACGCTTTAATCACAAAACATTTTCCAAGTAAGATTAGGTTTTTGCCTTGAGGATGAATGGAAACTTGTTAGACAATAGCCCCAACCACTCCGACACGGCTAATTGCAGGATCCGACTCTCAGGAGTTGTGGTGTGGAATGTTGGCGGGGAGAATGCCATCTGTTTACACTTGAGTCATTGACCCTAGTCACAGAGCATGACCTTTCTGGCCCCATGATAGGCTGGACTGTAGAGCTGGGCTTTAGTGTGATGTGCTATTTCCCAGAATGCCTTCTGAGGAATACAGCGTTCATTTCTTCTACATTTCTCCCCCATCAGGCTAACATCGTTAGCAGATTTGTTTAGCTGCCTTAGCAGCTCAGGACCTTTTATTGACTCGAGCAGAAGATTTGATTTTCAGGCAGAGATGAGGCGGAAAAGCAGATCATGACAATGGAACACCCACTGCAAACAGCAGGGAAGCGGGCTTTTGACAGGACGTACCTGAAAGAGAAGACCTGTCTTTGCCTCACTCTACCATCGACCACTGTCCGTCTAAAATTGATGGCAAAGAAATGTGACTCATAGGGTTCAAAGATTTGTTATTTAGAAATAAATAAACACAATTTCTCTGAAAGGCCGTTCCCTTTCAGACAAGACAAACAAAAATGATCATCAGTGAAGCTGAAATTCACAGTGAAATGACAATGTTTTACTCCCAGGAGCAGCTAATCTAAAAGGAACAAGGCAAAAGAGAGAGACTGAATAATTAACCCTAAAATGTGGTTACATAACCACTTAAACTCCACAACTTGCAGACTTGTGGCTTCATTTCAGCCTTTAGAAACATTCCTATCCTAGCGGTTACTAATGCCACCCATTTACATGTCTCCATCTCTCTGACTCCTTGGTACCTAAACACTTATTGATTTTCCCAGAACCCCAAGCTTCTCCGTAACAGGAAGATTTGGTGGACATCTGTCAAATGCAAAAGAAAGCCTCTGCCAAACTGAGAACATAGTGTTTTAGGAGAAATATGAAATATCGATGTAATTATAAATCAATGAAAACCTGCAGGGAAAGAGAATCTCATTTTAGAGAAGATCTAATCTTTGTTTTTTTTTTTTTCCTTATAAAGAAAAAATGGATCAGGGAACCAAATTTATGAGGTAAAAACTGTCAAGAAAGTATTCCTGGCTGTTTCTGGGGTTGAGAAAAAGACAGCCAAATCATGCATGCATTGTGAGTATATGAAATCAGTTAGGGGGTCAAAAATATCTCCCCTCTTTCACTTATGTTTTTGACTGTTACCCCAAATTATTGCTTTAATTAGTTTACTAATGCTTTTCTCTTATGTCCTTTTCCGAATTGCATATTTCCTCCTAACTGTGCCTTCTGTATACTAGATAATGTTTGTGGGTTGTGAGGGTGCCTTTTAGGGTCATAAAAGCTCTTACTAGCTTTCTTAACATATCTGCTGCAACTCACACAGAACCATATGGAGAACTGTGTTGTAACAGGGCTGCTTTGCCTCCACTAAGGCACATTGCCAAGTTGAAGACTAAGTTAGAGATCATCCTAATAGGGGCTACGTAGTAGGGTATAAAAAGTTTCACTGAGTATTGAAGATAGCCCATTAAATTGGGTGGGACTGCAGCAAGCAAATTTATCTCTCAGCACAGCCTGGATCTGCCTTTCATCATGGCAGGGTTGTTTTTTTATGCTGGATGTAGATAATCTTTGCCAGACTTTAACGGAAATTCTGAACTTGCTGAAGGAAAAATGCCGAAGTGTGAGAGAATTAAGGAGAGATATGTGTGGGAGCAAAATGGAAAATGGATTGAGACTGTTGGAATGAGAGAAAAATATCTGTTTTGACATCATTTTCCAAGAATCATCGTTACTAAAGCAAAAGTTTTACCATGATCCAAAATTATGATCCAAAGTTATGAGATTTGTTACCCAAGTGGTACAAAGATAAAAAAATATAAACATAATCACATTTGTAATGTTGGTGAGGGGACAGAATCACTGTCATTATCAGATACTTTGTGACAATGCGCTCATAGTTTTTCTTTTGTTTTTCTGTAAGTAAAAAAAAAACAACAACAGTGTGTTTTAAAATAATTACTCAAGATTAATAGTAGTAACTTATGTTTCACAATTTACTTAGCCGATTTCCATGTACTTTGGAAATTTCTTTTATGTTTTCAATTACTACTTACTTGGGGCTTCTAGGAAATTCAAAGGATGCAACACTTCATGTACTGACCAACTGCTGGCTCCCACAGCCCTACCACTCCCAAACACCTTCTCCTTATACATCACTTGCTTTTGGTTTATAACTTAAATGAAGATGGGAGATGGTTTCAATTCTGGAAGATATTTTAGAAATTTCACCATTTGGGTCAAAAATAAAAAGATATTTCCCAAATCGGAAGTTTGATAGCATGAGGAAAGGGTACTTTTCTTCTTTTGCCTTCTGCTTAATATTTTATATATTATTTTCTTTTATTAAAATTTTAATGCAACTGTACTAAGAGTAAAATATGGGCTGTGAGGTGGGGAAAGATAGCATCTGGTTTGATGTAATACCTAGAAAATCTAACAAAATGGAATAAACATTATAATCTGCACTCTTCCTAAAAACTTAGGTTAATAAAATAATTAAACATTCTTAGATATTGTGTAGCAACTTTATTTTAGAAAAATTTGTTCTGACTTGTTTATGGAAATTATATAGGTATCTGAGTCAGAATGATTCTTTAGTGTAAAATAGAATACATAACCTAGAGTCTATACTAAAATTCAAAGTAAATAGATCTATTCATGCAGTGGAGGCAAATGGAACATAAGGATTTTCACATTTGTAATTTCAAATAGAAACATCATTTAATGAATTCAAGTTTTGCTGAAGTCCCACTTAATGATAAGTACTTGGCTTAGGAAAATGCTATAAGAGACACATTTGCCTTGGAAATCTGGAAAAGAATTAACATAGAGAAACATTAGCCCTTCAAAAGGAAGTTTTCCATTTCTCTAGATATGAAATATCTAGATGTTTCTCAGTAGTGCCTGACTCATGCAGGTCAAAATTCCCCATGGAAAATTCTCTAGACATAGCCTAAATTATTTAGAAGGAGGCTCACTACTTATATGGCTAAAGAGTATTCATGAGGCCTTGTGTAGTCATACAGGGTGCAACAGTAGGCTTGACACTGAAAAGGTGGCAATAACATCACCTTCAATGAGTTAGTTGGATAATTCTAGATGTAATAGATTTGATTAGTACTTTCCATAAGTAAAAACCAGGAAACACTTTAAAGGTAGGACAGGAAAGTCCTGATAACACCTAAAACGCCAATCTAGGAAATTCTTAGAGATGCAGAACTAGAATATGATTGTAATGTAGCAATCTGAATTTAACCGATTTTATGATACACCTTTATTAAAAGAGTATTAAAAGAAGAGAGAAGGTTAGCCTGGGGTAATTAAAATAAGTGTCAAAAAGTAACATCTGTCAGAATAGCTTCAGTACTCCCTAGCGGAAAAAATATTCTTGCTAGTCCTGCAAATTCCCCAGACCTTTTGGCAGGGAATTCTAGAGTGTGAATAAATGTACCTGGCCTTTACAGTTGATGACACACATTAAGACCATCTACCTCAAGCAAGTTACTGTTAGTAATTTGGCTCCCTATGCATGTTTTATAGGAAAAGAATGTCTGACTAGTTGATGTGAACTTTGTCTTCCTGGTAGATCTTTTTCTCTTTGTAGATAATTGACTTGCTGGCTCTTAATGGTTTGATTAATGGGAGTTGGTTCCCCAAGTCAAATAATTTCTAGCTGCAGTGACAACATTTCTTAACGTTAAAGTGCTGGAGGCTTCCATGTTAATACTATGTTACCTTGTCCTGAGTACTGTGTGTTCTCAAGCTCAGAAAGTGGTTTCTCGGTGAAGAGAATAGAAGAAGGGAAAGACAGGGGTAGCATAAAACAGTCTTTGAAAAAAATCAAACACCAAGGAGAAGAAATTGCGAGACAAAAAAAAGTAAATCAATTTTTAAAAGGGATTTTCTTGGATTTTATATCTTTATACTTTTAAGATTATATTTTATATTTTATAGTTACATACAAGAAAAATACATTGCAATTAAAATGTCAAATTAAAATGTAGTTAGAATATTAAAATAAAGGAAAATAGAATATTGATACTTGATCCTTCCCAGCTCTTAATCATCCTAACCTTATATTTCCACTGGTATCTCTTTGAGTGATTCAGATATAATTAACATTTATTGGGTATCTATTATTCACAAGTACTGTAGTAGGCATATCTGCACTATATTTTATGAAATTTGTTTGATCAAAAACGACTGGCTAATTCATCCAAAGCAGTACTTAGAAGAGATGTTTTCCTTTACTCTTGAGATTTTTAAATAATCTCAAAAAGATTAATTAATTTCCCCCTCTCTCCTACCCCCACAAAATGAAATATCAATGAATTACTTTTTAATTAATTAATTAATTAATTTTACAATGGAAAAATGATAAAAGATGTGACTGGATCCTTTGCTTTACAGGGGATGAGTGGTATGGCTTCTCAATAAAGTCTGCCCTGAAGAGATTACATGTTTGTTAAAGAGCCCAAGTCAGTATCTTGAGAGCCTCAGAAAAAAGATAGTTTTCTCTCCTAATCTAGTATAGAAATAAGATCCTTTCTTTGTGTCAAATATGTTAAATTAATGAGGTTTTAAAAAATATTTTCTAGTATTTGGTCAACGTTCTTCTTTTCTCTATTTAGTTGACTTGATCTCTCCCGGGGTGTTGCTGTTTCATATTCAGGAAGCCCCCTAGAATGGCCAGTTTAACTGGAGGTTCATCTTTGCCCCTAGGCTTTATGATTCTCTTTGAGTTTATTTCTTTATTCTTACTACTTCTATTTAGTCAGCTCCTATCTTAGATACTGCCTGCCTTCTTGGTAATTTTGTAAGTTTTATGTTTTAATTAGTTTACATTACAAAATCCTTTAATGTCAAACAATATTTATTTGGGAAGGAGACCAATAATAAGATGTTATTAATTTCTTTAATCAAAGTAATTGTTTTAATGAGTGTGGCCTCAATTATGGCAATTTAAAAAAATCATAGCTTTCAAATTGAAGTTTTTTTGTAAAAAGAAAGCTAAGACAATTATGAGGGAAAAGCAAACATTAACTATTCTCACTTTGAAATACAGTCAAATTTAAAAAGCACTGATATAATAGAAATATGGTGATTTAGGATTCAGAGATCTGTATTCCAGTCATGACTTTGCTCCTCAGTGATATTAAGGAGATCATTTCAACTCTAGTTCTTAGTTTCTTTCTCTAGAGAGGTGAGATTGAACTAAATGATTTTTTTAAGAATATTTAACAGTTCTAAGACTTAATAAGGACTGTCTTATATCAAAGTTCTTTTAAAGATAAATCAAATTGTTATGAAATTATAATTTCATATTTTAGAGGTATCAGTATGGTCTAGTATCAAATGAAAGGATTTGGAGTGGCATTACTATCTTGAACTTGCATTCTGTAGGTCTTAATATATGCTATAATAAGCTTTAAATAGAATAAATAAAACTGTTTTGAAATAGCACATTCTTTCATCTTTTGTTGAAAACAATGCTGTCTAACAGAAAAATATGAGCTATATATGTCATTTAAATTTTCTCATAGTAGTTACATTAAAATGTAAAAAAGAGAATGAGATTAATTTTGCTATTATGTTTTATTTAGCCCAATGTATCTAAAATATTATTTCTTCAAATATGTGATCAGCATAAAAAATGAATGAGATGTTTTCTATTCTTTTTTTTTTAACTGAGTTGTAGCAAACTGGTTCATATTTTATACTAATAGCATACCTCAATTTGGATTATTTACATTTCAAGTACTCAATAGCGTCTGTGGCTACTGGCTACCACATTGTACAGTACAAATCTAGATAAATTATTTCCTTCTATTCATAATTCTAAGAACTATGTATTAAAAATACATTTTTAAATCCCTCCATATCTTTGCATTCAACTGCATTTCAATTAATCTTTTGAGAAGATTGTGTTTGCTCAAGTTTCTATAATGTGGCCAGTTCCACACAGTACAAACTGCAGAGATGTCAATCACCTTTTAGAGAATGTAGGTTGTGCAACGAATCCCAATTATCTAGCCTCCATGACGGGGACTGTGATGGCTTTGCTTGGAATTTCAAAAATGGACTCAACTCAAAAGTGACATATTTCATTGTGTTCATTGCAAAACTGATGCCTTATCAGAAAACCTATTTTTCTACTGCCTCTAGAATATCGAGCACTGCAAACAGATTTACAGAGGTTTTACATATGCTACAGACAGTTCTTTCTGCAAGCCCCAATGCAGAGAAAGTTGGTCTATATTTATGCCTTTTCTTTTTAATTTTATTAAAATTATTTGAGTGACATTGGTTAGTAAAATTATACAGGTTTCATGTGTACAATTCTATAATACATTATCTATATATCACATTGTGTGTACACCACCCAAAATCAAATCTCCTTATTGAAAACATTTTGCACAATATTGGGTAGAGTGTTCGAATAGAAATGTTATAATAATTAACATTTTTTCATATGTCAAGTTCAAGTTGTTTTTTTTTAAACTAATAATTAGCTTTTGAGTTGCATTTAAACACCCTTTCTTTACTTTTTCCTATTCTTTTTTTTTCTCTTTTTTTTGTCCCAAGTTTATATTTTAAATAGAAATATAAAACATTTTGGGATGTTCTTAGTAGAGAAGGGCTAGGACTAGATTTTAATCAGTTTTAATATGTGTCGAAGCTTCTGTTCACGAAGTTGTCTCTGTGAACCATGTTTCAAGAGGAGACATTTTACAAGGAAACGTGCTTTCCTCTCTAACTTTCTAAATGTATCTTATTCACATAACTTAGGTTTATATCAAGTTCTTTGCAGAGTTTTAAATTTAGGAAAGACCTCGCACATGAAATAGTCTTACCAGATTTGTGGAGAGCTTACAACGAATGACGAATGTCATGCATCCAGTGAGTAAAAGGCGTGAGGATTCCACCTCTTGAATCCTGATCCAGTTCTAATTTTAAGAATTTAAATTCTTCAAGTACTTGATCCTCACAGAGGTTATGAAGTTTTCAGGATGCTTAAACATCAAAGAGTTTAGCAGACGTAAACTTGGACTTGTCAGAGACTTTATATTTCTTCTGGCCCAGCAGTATCTAACTCTAGTGCCCTGTCCAATAATGTTAGAATCACTTAGAGCGTTGACCATAAATATGGATTTCTGGCTCCTCTCCTCACCTTCAGGTCAGGATCTCTCAGAGGAGGTCTTGGGATTATCATTTTTATCAAAGCCTGTGGGTGATCCTCTGTATGGTCAGGTTGGAGGAACCCGTCTGCCTCCCCCATCTTGTGTTCTACAGCTGAGAAAATAGAAAATGAAAGTATTTCAAATATTTGCCTCATATCTCAAGGCCAGCAAGATGTCAGGCTCAGGTCAAAGACCATTTGAGTTTTCTCCTAAATGACCCAGTCTCTCCTCATATTCCATACTATATACTGAACTAATCAAAGAAGGGGGAAAAGAACATATTTCAGCTACATTTTCAACAGTGAGGATTTAAAAAATATTGTTACTTGAATTAGAATTAACAAAATAAATTCGCTTTAGCCTAGTCATTCTATTTAATCAAGCTTTTGCTATCGAACTAGATAATTACTTTCTTCAGACAGTCTTGCAAGCAAGTTTTCCTAAGTCCTCCTTCAGTTTTTAAGGTATACCAGGTTTAAGATAATGTAAGAAAATGCCCATATATTTTTTTCTGTGAAAGCTGGAATCATTTAGGTAGGTTTATGTAAATTTTATGCAAATCTAACACATTTTATGCCCCCAAACTTATGGCAGACATAACTATTTTATTCATCAAAACTTGGCCTTCAGCAAGCTCTGAATGAGGACTGATGATCTATGCAGCCTCCCTTTTTTGTGACATTTATCATTTTCTTACTTGGATACTCAAAAGATTTGAAGTAGTACATGAGTAGAGGGCTGAAATAAGACCCCGATTTTCTTCCAACCCAGGCTAAACCATTACCACAAACATTTGGAGGCTTACTCTGTGGAGTTTCTTTTCTAATCTCCCAGTACTACTCATCTTGATTCATTTATGCCACAAAGTAACAGTTATTTGGATTACAATTTTACTGAGTAAAAAGACACGCTCTAAGATGTATGGAAAATATTACTAAATTTTATTAGATCTAAGAGTGACTGCCAACAGCTAAATTTAGAAAGAATAAGTTCCTGACAACACAGCTGGAGAGAAAATTTTAAGGGGTGATGATTTCATTAATTTTCAGAGCTTTATAGCCAGCCGGCAAAGGTTTTTTTTATACCATGTGGTTTACTGCCTTTGAAATTACTTTCTTTTCTTAAATTAACCTGTCTGAGTTAAAATTACACAATAGCAATAATAGTGAGAAAAAATTGGCTTCTTTGTATGATCTTTAAGTATCTTAACTAACTTAAATAACAGTACCCTGAGTTTATAATTGCTGCAATGTACTCTATAAAAAGATATTGGTATTAGGAGCATTTATAGGTCCCCATATCAGCTTTATCAAGAGATAAACAACACTTAAAATAGGAATCATATGTATAGAAAGTAGAAAGAGAATTTTTAGCCTTAAGAACAAATTTCCCATTTAAATCTTCAATACCAAGTTGTCCCACTTGTGGTAGAGAGCACGAGGCTTGGAGACAGAGGGTCTAGGTGCAGGTGACAATCCTGTCACTGAACCTATGTGAGCTTAGGCCAGTAATGGAACATTTCTGGGCCTCAGTATTCTCATCTTTAAAATGGGGATTTATGTATTCTTTGCATGGTTTTATAAAAATAAAGTAATAGACATGGGTGACAAGAAGAGAAATTTTATTTTACAGGATTCTGAGGAGTTTGTCCCATGGAGAGGAAAGAAGTCAGACTGAGCAGTTAGACTGTAGAATACTGTATTTACATCCTAGTGTGTGCAGGGGAGGCTCCCAGATTAGGGCAATCAGATCTGAGCAGCAGGAAGAGAGAACACAGCAGAAAGGGCATATCCTGGGCACTGTGAGCATGGGAAAGAAAGGTTTTGAGAGAAAATGGATGGATGGATAAATGGATGGATGGATGGATGGATGGATGGATGGATGGATGGACGGACGGACGGATGGACGGACAGACAGACGAATGGAGAGATGGACGGACAAACTAGGTAATCCCTGTTCTACCTTTTTAAGAAAACCATCATCCAAGGTCTACCTTGGAGTGGCTGCTCAATGGCCAGGAGAGGCCTCAGAATGGCTAAGAATTCTTTAGATTTGACATGTAAAGTTTTTATCTGCTTTAAACATTTGTACAAACAAACACCAGGTATTTCTGTTTTTTAAATATGGCCAATAGTGGGTAAACTGGCTGCTTCAAGAAGAGCTCTATTCCACCACTAGAAGTCTTGGCCTTCCTCAAATTATATTGAAATCATGATCCTTCTGGAGATTGCTACTTTGGATCTAGATTCTGTCTTCAGAGTCGCAGAGACCTTTTCTTCTCTTTTACATATGGTAGCACTTCTCTAACCAACATGTTCGATGCCTCATAAGGTTGGCTCATGAGGATCAGCTCATGAGGATCAGCATTTAAGGCCTTCATAAAACACTGCAAGTCAATTTAAACTCGGAGTGCTGAGAATTAATTTCTACTTTGTCTTTCTGATATTCTTCAATTTACAAACATGTAAGCCATACATTATTCAGATTTTGAAGCTTAGATCAGAACTCAAAAATGTATAAGGCATCAAGGTCTTAAGACCAAATAGGCCTACAAAAAGCCTATTTTGTCCATGATCCTCATGAAGTAGAGCACTAAGATATTTTGCAATACAGTAGTTCTTTATAGTACTATATTTACATAGAAGAATGGAATCATCATAAAAAATATAACTTCTAAGTTTTCAGTCCTATGATGAATGACTCTTTTATCCTAAACATTATAACTCGTTTCTTAAACATCTATCTTTTCTCCCTCCCTCTCTCCTTTCTTCTCTCCCTCCCCTTCCCTTTCCCTCTCTTCCTCCGTCTCTCCCTCTGTCCCTCCCTCCCTCCCTCCCTCCCTCCCTTCCTCCCTTCCTTCCTTCCTTCCTTCCTTCCTTTCTTCCTTCCTTCCTTCCTAATCATTCATTCATTAAACACATGGTTTCTATTATGTACTAGACACTTGGCTAGATGCTAGTGCTAGAGATATGAAATAGATAGGACATAGTTTTTGGCCTGAGTTTTTCATTAAGTGTTTAAAGTAAAAACATAGGGTGAGGTATCAGGAATGGGGATGAGAAAAAGAGTTTGTGACAAGTGGTAAGTAATCAGTGGGTGAAAGAAGAAATATGAAATTTGGAATGAAAATATCAAAGTGATGCGAAGTTGTTGATATGGAGTCGTAGCCTACTTTCCCAAGCTTGTAAACCTGTAGGCTTGGAAAAGCCATATTGTTCTAAATTCTTTACCGTAAGAGGAAACACATCCTAGAGGGCCATAGGGCAATGCATTGTTCCCTCCAGACTAGGTCTCCTCTATTCTTTCTCAATGTTTAGGTGTAATTCTAGCATCATCTCATCTTGTTAGAGGAAGGCATCAGACAACAGGGAATACCTATTCCTGCAGGATTTCATTTTTATTGTATTGTGATGCCATCTGTTTTAATATACTTTTTTTATTTCCTATTATGGGCAAATAATCCCATAGAATAATAATTTATCTTTTCGACTGCTCATTAGTTGAATCTCATTCTGTCTACATGTAAGCTTTAAAAAAAAAAATCTTTATTCTAATAACAGTTCTTAGAAAACATTTTTAATTTTACAGATGAGTTTTCACTAATCAGTAGCTCAAGACTTTAAGGGCTCAAAATGGTACCCTCCTAATTTTTAAAAACTGAGATGGTTTGCAGAATTTTCTAACTAGGTCCCATGAAAATCCAACGAAATGCTATTAAAAATAACGTCATTTTCTAATTAAATTCAGTGACAGATATTTAATCAAGTTTATTTTTCATCAGACACTTAAGTTTATAGTTCCCTAACAGAGTGTTAAAATCTAAATTACATGCAACCAAGAATTTAAAGGAAGAGATTAAATATACTGACCTCTTAGTCCAATCCTTATGATAACAATTTGAGCATCAAATTGGGCAAATCTTTTTTATAAAGTCACCACTTTTTAGAGAAAATATTGGCCTCAGACTACCTAAAGGAATTCAAACTTTTAATCAGGGGCCTAATTTTTTTCCCATACTGCCAGGATTTACATATGGGGCCCCTTCATACACTGAAGCAGAACTTAATTGGAATGATAAAATTAAAAATAGGAAGGAAACAAGAAAAGAAAGAAAAAAATGCAGTAATCTTTCTCTAGATGAGTTCTGGATATAAGTAAGGGTGTAGTTAAAAAAAATGAGTCATTATCCTGTTGCCTACGATGCAGTGGAATAGATGCTGTTCCAGAGGCACTGACATAAGTGTTAGCCTCTGAAACAATTGACAGGCAGCAGTGTGTTGTTCTGGAAAGTGTGCAGAGAGGAGTCATTTTGTTCTCTTTAAAATTTAATATCTTTTTTTTTTCTGTGTCATTTGGAGGAGGCTCCTTTTTTTCTTTTCTTAAGTATTTTGTACTAGTAGGTATTGAGTGAATTCTTTTTGCCAGCAGGAAGAAAGGCAATTTTTGAATGCCAAAAATAACTTCTTTGTGTGAAAATATCACATAGCCAAAGACATTTCAGAGAAGAAAGAAAAGATTCATGTTCCGAATTAATATTTTTAAAAATATGTAGGCAGTGGAATGTTAGCAATAGAACATGAAGAAATTGACATGGATAGACTGAGAAGAAACAAATAATCTTACCTACACTCATGGCAGCCCCAAAGTCTGAATGTTTGTTTTATTTGCAATGCTTCTGGCCTTTTGTATGATCTTAGAATAAGAATTTATCTCACAACACCATGTCTATAGGAAATAGATGTCCCTAATTATCCTGTGTAGTTCAAGACAGTATTTCCCTTCCCTACTTTCCACTGCTTGTTTCTGTTGCCAACTAGGCAAAGTGTGAGCCACCGTGGATATAGAAGATGGCCCTGATGCTGGAAACAAAAGTAGAAAAATCTTATACTTGGCTTTGTCTTTAGATCTTTAAATCACCCTGACATCTTTGGGATTCACACACTCCACAGAGTCTCTTTACCCATAATTTATATATAGCAGACCATCAGCCAGTTACAAAGAGCTTTATAGAGGTTGTGGGTATTGCTTTTACTCACCCATTATTCCTTCCTGCTTCATTTGTTAATAACACATGTTTTTCCTTTAAAGAACTCAGCACCTGTGTCCCAAGTGATTTGGTGGCCCCATCAGGCCAGCTGTTCCTACTTTTCTTCCCCCTAGGAAATGAACATATCACCCAAGCTTGAACAATGAGACCCCCTTTCATGACATTGAGTCTGGGGTGGAATGACACAAAGATGGAACACAGTCACTGATTCACTTTGCTAGTAGTACCCTGAAGAGAGTTCTCACTGATCCATTAATCTTCTTACCTAGATCATGTGAATTGTCCTGTTTTTTTGTTCTTAAGGCCTGGCTAATAGGTTTATTTGATTTCATTGGCTATCTCACATTATTACAATAAATTTGATTTTTAAATTGGTCAAGGTGTTTGCAACCAAAAAATTCTATCTTTCAACATATAGAAAAATTTCCTTAACTTGGCTCATCTATTGAAAGATACCTGGGTGAAAAGCTTGTGAGGATATAGTGCTCCCACTTTCAGAAACCCTTATATTGGTTTATTTCTTCCCATTACATTTGGCTCAGTTTTATTTATTCACTTATTTATTCAGTTCTATACTCTTTTATCCCTTTATTTGTTGCTGCCTATCATTTTCTAGATACTAAGGATATTCCCTTTAAATGTCTGCATGGCAAACTCCCTCATCTGCCTTAAGTCTTGCATAAATTCACCTTCTCAATGAGGTCTATAGCCTCATTCAGATCATTCTACAGTCCCAGCACCCTTGACCTTACTTTTCATAGCACTTTTTACCTTCTCAGGTATCATATTATTTACTTTTTATAGTATGTTTTGGTTATTGTCAATCTCCCTAAAATAAGAATCAACTCTAAGAAGACAGGAATTTTTGTCTACTTTTTTCATTTTCTTATTTCCAGCACCCACAATAGTTCCTGGCATTTGTTGAATATATGAAATCGATTTAAATTTCTTTAAAAGTGCATACATACTTTACTAAAGGAGCTTATTATTGTTGTTAGCTAATGTGTCAACTTGGCTAGACTGAGCTACATTCCTTAAAATTTCCTTTCCTCTGTGTTTTCAATGAGAATGAGCCACAAGACAGATTCTAGTAGACTTGGAGGGTAGAAGTGAAGCAGAAGCTATTTTATAGCTGGTACCTGTGTTGCTCATCTGCTGGCTCACCTTATTGGTGTGAAATGGCAGCCAGGCCTGTAACTGTTTTACCTTTTTAGAGATCTATCTTCCTTTAGCCTTATTGAGTCCCAGGACAAGTATTTGTTTAAGCTCCATGACCAAGGGCCCTGGTTTCTGTAGGACACATACACCACCCAGGTCAGAGGCAGTAAGAACACATAGTTTCTCATAGTTTGTTTTCATAAGTTCAAGTCATGCTTGTGAATTTTAGCTTCTCTTTGATCTAATCCACTTTACATCTACTTCTTGCCTTAAACTTCAAACTGTATTGTCAAACTGAAGACACTATAAATAGCATTAAGGAGGCTGAACAGCCATCTCCCAGAATTATGTAAGGCCAAATATTATTAAAATAATAATAATAGTAATAATAATAAACTCTAATAAAAAACTCTATATTACTATCTTCTCTCTCTCATCATCATCATCATCATCGTCATCATCGTCTATCTATTCAGTGGTTCTGCTTATCTGAAAACTAATTGAACTTTAATCCCTGACTGATATAGATTTTGCTGCTGTAACAAAATCTAAAATGTGGGAGTGGCTTTGGAGTGAAGCAGTGCATAGAAGCTGGAAACAGTATAAGACTTTTGAGAAGGGTATTGGTAAAAATCTCAAGTGCTTTGAATGACTATTCATAAAATTTGGATATTGTGAAGGCTGGCAGTGAGGACTTAACAGAATGAGAGAAAAATTTTATTGCAAACCATAGTAAAGGGTAGAAATTTAGCAGTGCTTTTGCCTATAGTAATATAGAAAGCAAAAAATGTACCTAATGAACTGGGGATCTAGTTAAGAAAATTTAGGTATTATCTGGTTTTTTCTTGCTTTTTGAAGTAAAATATGAGATGAGATGAGAAGATGAGATGAGATGAGATGAGATGAGATGAGATGAGATGAGATGAGATGAGATGAGATGAGATGATGAGAGAAACTAACTCAGGGAAAAAAATGTTAAACACAAAGAAACCAGGATGTAATGACAGGATGGTTTGAAAGCTGTCATACTCTGTAACAGTACTGTCTACATCTGTCCCACCATTGCATATTGGGGGTTGGGTTAGATAGTCTCCTTTGTTTCACAGGTCTACAGATGGCAAGGAAATGTACTTGAGAAGTTGCATTTAAGGGTTTATGCTTGAGGAAGCTCATCCACACTTGGAACAGATTCATATCATAAGATTCTGGATTTTCAGCTGATATTGTAGCACAAATCGAATTTTGAGGTCTTTGAGTAAGCAGATTTGTATTTGGCAGGAGCATGAATCATTGGGGGCCAGAAGATGTACTGTAGGTAATCTCTGAGGTGGTCCCAATGATTCCTGCTTCCTGAGATTCATACTTTTGTATAATCTCTTCCTGATGAGTGTGGCCTGGCCTTATTAACTCACTTCTAACAAGCAGAATGAGGGTGTCCAGCCCCCACCTGTGGACCTGTACTGGTCTGTGGCCTGTTAGGAACCAGGTTGCACAGCAGTTGGTGAGTGGCAAGCAACTGAGTGAAGCTTCATTTGTATTTGCAGCTGCTTACCAGCAAGCACTAGCATCACCGCCTCAGCTCCACCTCAGATCATCAGGTGTTAGATTCTCATAGGAGCACTGGTCCCTGGTGCCAAAAAGGTTGGGGACCACTGTATTCTTAACAGCAGAAGTGGTAAGATGTCCATTCTGAGATTTGGCTTTACAAGACTGTGGTATCCATTTGGAAGACTCTCTCACTCTCCTTTGAATGGCTTACTTGGGAGGAAGCCAGCTGCCGTGTCATAAAGCAGCCTGCGGTGAGTTCCATGAGAGTTAACTTGAAAGTTGAGGTCTGCCAACAGCCATATGAATAAGGTTGGAAGCAGATTCTCCCATCAATCCTTGAGGTAACTGTCACCCCAGCCAAAATTTAATTGAAACTCATAAGAAAATCTGAACTAAAACTAGCCAAGCAAGTTGCGCCTAGATTCCTAATCTATGAAAACGGTTGGCTAATAAACATTTTGTAATTTCTAGCCTAAGTGTCTGAATAATTTGTTATGCAGAAGATTAAAAATATACTTATATTTTAGAGGATAGACTACATTAAAATTTCTAATTGTCATGCAATATTTTATGAAGAGTCATTTCCAATCTGTTTAATAAAAATAATGTTGTCAATGAATCCTTTAGTCAGCAACTGAAGAGGGAAAATCTCAAGTTTGGTCTCCTTCCTCTCCACTGTCTTACTTGATCTTTTGATTAATTTCTTTCATTATAAAATGATTGCTAAGAAGGGCATTTGGGTATGATGTCTCTTTTTGTCTTTGGAATTCTCCCAGGTTAGAATATTCAAAGATAAAATGGGTCAAATTAATATATAATAATAACTAACCTTTATGGCATGCTTTAGCAGTATCAGGAACTATGAAAATTGCTTTATATAATCGTTTTAGGTAATTCTTATACCAACCCGTTGAAGTCGATATCATTATTATTCTTACTTTAAAAACACTTACCCAAAGTCAGACATTGGTAAAAAGTAGATCTAAACTTTGAGCCTATGCTTGCCTGATTGTAAGACCCAAAGTTTCTATCACTTTAGGCAAAGATCTCCTGTGCCCCTTTAAACAGTAATGGGTGGATTCCCTTCAAAGCCCAATACTTACTAAACAGAACCAGGATAAGTCCTTTCCATATCCTTGTGGATGCAGCCCCAGAGGAGTTTTGAATCCAGACAGACCTCTTTGCCAAATCTGAGCCCATGATGTTTTTGAGAGCGGGGAGAATGCCCAAGCTGAAATAAACTCTGTCACCAGGTTTTAGCTACTGCCCCCAAGAAAGCTTTGCTGGATGTTAAATGTTGTTCTGAATGTGGCAGATGCTTGAACTAGCCAGTTATATTGATTTTCGGGGTCAGGAGTACATAATCCTAAAGAATCAATCTCGGGGTTTTACAGAGACATCGGTTGAATAGAACAACTATTCATACTGCCTATGCCTGTAACCAAGACTACCACCGCTTTGTTTCTCACTAAGGGGAAAGGAACTTGCATATGTGGTAAATTATGTACCAGAGCATTTACTAGATGTCTTATGCATCTAGGGCCATTCCGACAAATGCCATTGACTCATGTGTTTATTATTTTTAAAAGACAATTGAAATATAAAATACAATGGACTTCTTGACATTAAAGTAACTTTATTCTGTTTGAGAAAGCAAAACTTTTAAAAAATATTTGGCATCAGTACAAATTTTAAAAATAACATTTTGGTTATGCTTCCTAACTAAATATTTATTTTTATTTGCCTTTTCCTCTCACTAATTCTGCAACATATTTAATTCCTTCAAAATTCAGTCCTTTATATCTCTTTTAAGTTACAGCATAATTTTAAAAAAATTATTGTTGGAAAATACAGTCCCTGTTTTTTTGGTCAACTTACTCAGACTATGCATTCAGTCACAGGGTTATGGTCAGGCCAAATTTTATCTTATCATACCAGAGTTTTTAGGTCATTTCCAGTTTTCTTTTTTTTTTCTTTTCAAACTTTCACTTGAAAAGAAAATTAATTGGGAAACACCAGCAAAGCCTTTTCCTTCCTCTTTTGGCTACTCAACTGCTAACTGCCAATTCTTTCTGAATTCTTTATCTGATGTGTACAAGATACAGAAAAATTGTGGCTGTTTCTGGAGTTGGCAGTAGTTAAATGGAATTATAAAGGGTGACTCAAACCAACATGTATTTTGTAGAGTCTTTTGATTACACACAGCTTTCTCTGAGACATAAAAAAAAAAAAACCTCTTGAAGAATTAGCTTGCTAGAGAGAATTACCATTTTGGAAGATTTGTGTCACATTTCAATGATAATTATTCTGAAAAAAAAAATACTCTTTGTAAATAATCTCTAAATTCTCACAAACATCTGAGCTCCTGGGAGCCAGAATCAAGGCACAAATTTGCATAGATTAAATATACACATACACATGCATGCATTTCACAATCCAAACATCTCTCAGTTGTGTAATGATCCTCTCTGGAATTATCATCAGTATTGCTGTACAGTCTCTTCAAAAAATCCTGTGACCCAGAGCATGGAAATGCCATTTTAGACATTTTAACCACTGATGTATTGCAGCTATATTAAGGTGTCAGCTTAATCAACTTGGTTAAAATCTAAGTACATATATCTTTTTCTCAGTACACTAGTGTGAAATGTAAAGCTTTTTCTTTTTAACACCTGAAGGGACATAAATCATTTATTATATACAACTTATCCTATGATAACTCTTCTAAAAGGTTTACAGATTCTTTTTTTAAACAGGATTTTACACAATGCTATTAAGTGAGTTAGTTATATTAACACGTTCCCTGAGATTACTTTTACCAGAATATCTGATGTGCTGTTGGAAATTTTTTGTTGTATTACATTTCTGTCTTACTAAAATTTCAAGACCTTATAAAATATTAATGTTGAAAATTAATTTAGAAAGAAGTTTGTACAATTGGTTAATTTCTCATCAGAAACAGTCCAGGGAGGTTGAATTATTTTGCACATTTAACTAATGACAGACCACTATAACCAAGGAACAAAATGGGACTCAAATGCTATCTTCTCTGTGAAGATGACATCCATGTCAAACAAAAATTCAACTTCAGAAACTCAACTTTGCAAATTAGCCCAATAGTTGTGTATAAGACCAAATGACCTCAGCATTCTGGCTCCCATAAAAACATTTCTTAAAAGAAAGGTAGTGAAGTGAATCTGTTCCATTTCTCCTTATCTAAGGCCTTCTTAATCTCAGATCCTATATTCCAGCTTTCTCATTCCAGTGGTGTAAGACATTTTCATTTTGGAGACAATAGCTCTGAATATAAAATGCTCTACAATGTGAAAAATTCAGAGAATATGCTTATGTGAATATGAAAGCATGTGCGTATATCTGGGATGGTGGGCAAGATGGAGAAGTAGGTGGAGGGGGAGAAGAGAGCCACGGTGATATTCCTGGAAATAGTTTGCTCTCATGTCACACTGGTAAAAGGCATCTCCCTTAAATCAAGCAGGCATAATGAATGGTGTGATACCCAGTAGCCTTTACAGTTATAAATACATGGCCTTTCATCCTGGAGATGGCCCATTACCACTCACTAAAACAGTCTGTCACTGTGGTGCTCCGGGGCCATTCATTTTTCATGACCCTCTTGGCAATGTGACTGGGATTTCCTGAAATCATGCTCAGTTCCCTGCCCAGTGAGTCTCTCTGCATTGTACCCTTTGATTCCTTTCTTCCAAAGGTTATCAAGTCTTGGTTTTATTAGTGTGTGTGTGTGTGTGTGTGTGTGTGTGTGTGTGTGTGTGTGTGTTCCCCAAAGACAAATAAGGAAACAAATAGAACAAAAATTAAGCTTGACTTTGCTGGAAACAGCTTATTCAAAGGGAAGATTGGTTAAATAAAATTTGATCTTATGATATCATGAATGTTCAAAGTATACAGTTTAATTCATCGGAAGCAAGAAATTTTAAAAAGTAGCTTAAAAATTATCTCACCATTCTCAAGTCTTGGATTTCATAGCATGAAAGGCAAACTTTAACATAGCAATTGCAGCAAAGCAGGGCCTTCTGATTTGCTTTCTGCTTCAAATAACAGTTGTCCCTTTGATAATATTGACACTTATCTCCTTTCACAATCTAGTGCTTCTCCTGCACTTTGTAACGTATCCCATCTGTTTTTTTAAGGCCACTGTCATAAGGAAGCCTGGAAGAGTGAAGAAAGGCCTGATTGATCACAAGGTCCTATCAAATGTCAAAGCTGGCCCTGGCTGACCTCCCATCTATTCAGAGCTGCTTTGATTTAATCTCTAAACTGGCTGCTTCTCCAGGCTGTGAGTTCTATCTGCAACCCATGTGTCAGCATTGAGATATGACCTGCTTCACGCTCCATTCATTTCATTTGAAGGACGGAAATTAAACTGGAGGGTCGAAGAGGGGAACTGCTCAAAATACACACACATTAACTGAAGCTTTTTGTGTGGATACATTATAGGAGTTTGAACAACCATTAAAAATTATATTAAAATGAAATTGCTCTTTACTCCACTGAAATGGTAGAGAACTTTTCCTTCCTTCACCACCCCCTTCATCTATTCTTCTTTCGTCCCTCCCCACTTTGCAGTAATTATATGAACCTGATCTCATTAAAGTTCAAAGTAAAAGGGGAGAAAAATTTACAATATTTCAGTTTCTTTAATAGCTATCCTTTAGAAAATTTACTTATTCCTTGCAATTTGCACAGTAAATATTTGAAAAAAAATATAGATACAAAAAATCTGTTAACTAGACTAACAGAAGTGTAGACTGTTCTATTTAGCATTATCGATTTGCTTAACTTCACCTTTCAAGGTTTAAAAAAAATCCAATTAAAACTCAAACTCTCAGGACATATTACTACAGTATAAATCTATATGCCCTCTGTTTCATTTTTTTTTTTATTTCTAAATTCTTTTTGTTCTTTTTAATGGCCCCTTTTATACCATTAATCAAGGCTAGTAACTAAGAGAAAGCTTGATTTCTTGTTAGTTATGATAAGTTTAAAAGTAAGCTATTTTATTTACTAGAGGTGTCCCAAAACTATGAGAATAATATATTTTAAGTAAGTTGGGAAAGTTGGCTGTATTTCTCTGTTTATTCATTTGCTCATACATTCATGTATTTATTACTTGAACTCTGTACTATAGTGATATCCGGAGAGGAAAATGTTATTTATTTTTTATCTAAAAAGCATATTGCCAACTTCCTGTTATAATAGTAGTACATATTCAATATTGAAAAAAAAAAGACAAGTGAAGGAAGAGAATGAGAAAGACAGACAGAAAAATGAGAAAAGAGAGGGAACAGCAACCAAAAATTGCAACCAGAGTAACCAAAATTAATACTTTAGTGTTTATCTTTTTTTTTTGTATTCTTATTTTTCTTAAATCACACTGTTTGTTTCTGCTTGAGAGAAGACTACATTTTCAGTTTTTGTGGTCATCTTTGATTACTATATAATATTACTTTGAATAGAAATGAATATTTTATTTTGTTAATATTGTATTGATGACCATTTAGGTTTTCTAAATTTTTCACTACAGAAAATGTTGTAATATGAAAATATTTTTATGTTTCCATAATTTTCTCTGGAATTCTATAATTTTGGAAAAAGGATGTGCCCAATTTAATATTTGTAGTCAAAAGTATCTTTATCTTTTCTGGTTCTTCATTTGAATATCCACTTGGAAGTAACTTTCCTTCTTAAAATAATATCATGTGCTTTTTTTTAGTACATACTGTTTTTTTCATATTTAATATACATACAAGACAACAAGTATTATAGTGTATCATAATACTATTTGTACATGAACCATTTCATGGGATTTATGCAAAAGCTTTCAAACTCTGGTTATATGGATAGAAAAATTTTGAGCATCTGAAGCATTTAAAGAATGCCAGTTAAGCATTTAGTTTTGCAAGTAGGGAAGCAGGAGAACACAAGATGATTGTGTCTTTCTTGTACTGCTTCTCAGTAAAATCTCACTTCCTGCATATCTTTATGTAAATATCTTATTACTCACGGCAGATGTGCTGAAAAATATATACTTTTCAAGTTAACTCATTCCTTATGGGTGGGAAATTGTTCATTGCTTTAATACAGTACTCTGCAATAAATCTTTTTGCAATGATAAAAATGTTCTGTATCTGGCTACACGTGGCTATTGAGCACATGAAATGTAGTTAGTACAACTGAGGGACTGAACAATTAACTTTATGTAATTTAAATTTAAATCAATTAGCTACATGTGACCCGTGGCTATTTCTTTGAACAATACAGCTTTAATAGTTTTACCATTATTTCAATCATAGTAATGGTGAAGCATTGTACATGCTTATCCATTACTTGTTTATTTTATTGATGAATGAATATTAGATGGTAAAGAACTTGCAATCTTGGAATATAATAATGAGAAGAAGAAAGATAAAAACGACATGCATTGAGGAACATTTTTTTTCACAGTTTGAGAGAAGAAGATTGAACACTTCAATAAGGCAAAGGTGGTAAAAGTGTCTTCATGAAACCCTTACCTAATATGAACTGGCAAATAATAAGATGATCTGGGTTGAAGATTTGGCTTTGAGACTCACCACCTATTGACCAGGGAGGGGTAAGTCGTTTTTGATGACCTTAATTACCTGTTGTTAAGGATAAGGAGTTTGAAACAAGTGATTTTCTTTGTTCTTAACTAGGATAAATTATATAAATTTCTTCTGTCTCATATTCAGAATCAAATACTACTTTTTCCTGCATATCTTAATGTGTTACAAGCACCCAGTGTCAGATACTTTGTAGGTTTTCACTATTTGCTAAATGAACAGGTGCAGTTTTTTTTCCGCCTAAATCAACAGCTCCTTCCACTGTTCATTCTTAAAGCATGATATTTTCCACATT
This sequence comes from Cynopterus sphinx, assembly GCA_030015415.1. NCBI lineage: Eukaryota > Metazoa > Chordata > Mammalia > Chiroptera > Pteropodidae > Cynopterus > Cynopterus sphinx. The sequence goes on from CM057380.1 coordinate 36,567,760, forward strand.
CAGACTTAAGCAAAGTTATGAAACATAGATGGCTTTGATGCAGGAGAAATCTTTTGCTACACAATGGTAGAGAATCATTGAGCATACCCCTGTGCTCTCTAGTTGCTGAAAGTCTACTTCCAGAGATGGCCAAGAAAATGTGTTTCCAGAACTTGGCTAATCTCCTCAAAGGAAACCCCTAAGATGTTCCCCAAGGCTTCCATCAGGTGCATTGACATGATGATAGGAAGGCAGAAGAGGGGCCAGAATGTAACTAAGACTTAGCTGCCTGGGACACTCATCATATATTACTTTCCTGAAAAGAAGTTTTCATACTTTAGCAATATTAACTACCTTGATCCCTAAAGTCCAGAACAATTAAACTTTTCTTCTTCAATATTATGCCACTTATTATATCTTTCCTTGTTGGATATTTAGTATTATCTACTTAGGAATATAATTAACTTTTAACATGATGATGCCTTTTTAATCCAACAAAACTATTAATTTCAGTAAGGCCAGAGGCACTACCTTTATTCCTGGCACACAGTCCTCTGTAACTCACAAACCCCAGCCCAGTATAACCTACTCTTCTATGATCTGACATATAGGCAAATGCTGTCAAAACTGGAAATCACTGTACAGACAATAGTAGCTGTTATTATGGAATTAATTGATATTATAGGTAATTTAACAATTACTCATATTTCTGGTGCATATTCTCCTCCAGGAACACAGGCAACTGTTTAAAATTTTCTGAGCTCACTATAGATGCCCTGAAATCGTCCCCAAATTTCTGGGACATCAATCCTACAAGAATATCTAAGGAAAATTCATTATGTTCTTCACTGAGAAGAGACGATATTAAAAATTAATGACCATTTCAGTCCTCTGGGATATAATATAATTCAGGGTAGGGGAGGAGGTTTGTCACTTTCTTTTTCAAGGGCAATTCACAATGTTTTGCATGAAATAAATCCCTGAAACGATGTTCTTCTACCATTGCAGTTGGAAACAATTTAGATGCCAAATATTAGGAAAATGTTTAAAGGAGTTATATTAGCAAGAAAACACATTAGGAAGATGTTAACATTTAAAATTTTAGAGCCTAAACACATACATGAAAAAATGTTTATACCATAAAGTCAAGGGGGAAAAAAAGCAGAATGCAGTATTTGTATTCAGTGCATGAGATGTTTATATATAAATGACAGAAACATTTCCCAAATGGAAAAAGTTGTTTCACTGGGTAGAAGGTTTTTATTATGTAAAGAACATAGGCTTGGGATTAAAACAAAGTTTAAATTCCAACTCTGCCACAAGATGTGTGACACTAATTATGGAAACTCTCTGGATATCCATTTTCTTATTAGCTAAGTTTTTGGTAAAAGTTAAACAAACAAACCCACTTAAAGAACTTAAGGAATATAAGAGCTCAGCACCATTATTTCCCTTTTTCTTTACTAAATACTTAAGAGTTTCCTAGGATAAGAAATTTTACTTGATTGATTTTTATAGGAATTTCAAAATCCCTGTTTTTGATCCAAATAAGATTTTTTACTAGGCTTTTCCCCCCTTCATAATATATCTATTACCTCTCTGTCTCTCTATCTATCTCTGTCTCCTAAAGCTTCTGTGTTTCTGAATACTGACCAATATAAATTTTGATGCCAAGAGTGGGCAATTGTTTTTTAATCTAATTATATTTAAAGATGCTAATGACTATTTCTAGTAGTAAAGAGAGCGCTGTTAATCTACAATATGAACTATTTATAGAGATATACAAAATGTCTTCATTTGATAATCAATTACTCATAAAAAGCAAGAAGCTAGGTGATACTTTATATGATACCTTTGAACATTTTTGGAATAGTCACAAAAAATAATGACATTAGCCTATTGCTCCTAATCTTACTGACCAAGTGGCAAAAGAAAAAAGATAAGCCCAAGGATTCAAATTCCCAGATCAAGCTCTTCTGTTTGTATTCTGAAGGACCCTTATCTCCTGTAGCTACAGTGCTGAAATTTCTGCAAATCAAATGCAAAAACTCAGTTGAAACTCCTGAATTACAATGCAAGTTGAACTCCCTGATTCATAGAATGCCTACAAAGGCATTTATTGGAAAAGAATGGGGTCAGAGTTAGGATGGGGACTCTGATAAAACTAGGGACATTGAGCCACTAAATTCTGGTGAATCTTCTTTACCAGGAGAATAAGTCTCCCCACCTCCAGTGGTATTGGCCTTACCACCTCCATATAAAGGGATTAACTCTACATTGACTAAGAAAACTGGCCTCCTTTGAGTAGTTGTCTAACTACTCAAAGACAATGTTGATTCTCCTCAGGACCCACCACCACCACTTACCTGTCTTTGCATCTAGACCCATAAGTAGACTCAGGTCCCATTAGGTTCCTAACGGTGAGGTACATCGTGTGACCAGTGAGAAGGTACATCATGCTCCAAAAGAACTACTTCTGTTTTCTAATTTATGGACACAGAAATCAAGGGAACGTGTGTGAGGAAAGATAAAAGGGTGTGGGATAATGGTAGAATGAACATAAAGTTAGATTGGTCTGAATTTATTAACATAGGATCACTAGGTAAATTTTCTGCATTTAATGTATGTAGCTCAGGGAGTTAAAATGTGCTCTAACAGTGGCTTTTTTTTTTTTTTTTTTTTTTTGGTTGGTTGTCAAAAGATGACCTTCTGGGAGTGAATTGGAAATGCTGGACATACCTTGGTTTAGTGTGGAGAAAGGGATTCAAAAGCTTAAGGAGATTGTAATTTTAGAGTGAATTTGTCATTTAAGGTATACTTACCCACACTGGGAGGACATGGAAAAAATATTTTTTATCAATATTGTGGGAAATAAATTTATGAGTGGAGCCCCAGCATCCTTAAAAAAGCTCTGTGATCACCCTTCTCATAGAGCAGACCTCACACACCTCACAGTGGGAACTTCAGTCCCTAAATGGAGAAACCTCAATGCACTGGGAGTAATTCAATCCCAGAGTGGCCTGGGCCAAGTGGTTGCACTAACTGCCCAAGGCAAGGTGGAAGAGGTTGCATTAATGAGCAGCAGAGTCAAAACAGCAATCAGAATTGTCTGCCTCAAGCAGAATTATGGCATTGACTAATTGATCATGGTGTTTCTAAAAATGAAATAGATAAGAAGACTGCAAAATTCTTACTTGATCTATATAATCAGAAAAATTCTAGGTCAAGTGAACAAATCTAACCTGAATCAAAAATCAGAGAGTCATGGCTCCTCAATCAATTCCCAGACTTGAGCCAGTTTGTAGACTCAGAACCTGTTGAATGAAAGGGAAACAGAGTCCCTTGAGGAAGGATTCCAGTACATTACCAAAAACTTATACTGCTAATCTTCCTCTCAGCCTTCCACCAAGAGACCTGTGTTTATCAGGGTAATGGTATATTGAAGAAAATAAAATAATCAGACCTTTCAGGGACTGTTGGACACAAGCTCCAAATTAACATTAATTCCAGGAGACTCAAAACATTACTATAGCTCATCAGGCAGAGGAGGAGCTTATGGAGATCAGATAATCAATGGAACTTTAGCTCAGGTTCATCAAACAGTGGACCCAGTGGGTCTCTGAACATATCTTGTGGTTATTTCCCCAGCCAGTTCTAGGATACATAATTGAAATAGACATACTAAGTAGCTGGCAGAATTCCCACATTGGTCCCCTGACCTGTGGACTAAGGGCAATCAAGGTGGAAAAAGCCAAACGGAAACCCTTAGAACTGCTCCTATCTAACATAATAATAAATCAAAAGCAATACTCCTTTCCTGGAGGAATGAGTTAGAGATTAGTGCCACACTCAAGGACTAGAAGGATGAAAAAGTGGGGATTCTCACCACATCTTTATTCATCTCTTCCATTTGGCCTGTGCAAAGGAAAGATGAATTTTGGAGAGCAAGAGTGGATTTTTGAAAGTTTAACCATGTGGTGATTCTACTTGCAGCTATTTTACCAGATATGGGTTCACTGCTTGAGCAAATTAACACTCTCCTAGGTACCTGGTATACAGCTATTGACCTGACGAATGCCTTTTTCTCCACTCATGTCCATGAGGATGGCCAAAAGAAGCTAGCTTTCAGCTGGCATTTTCCTTCCACAAGATATCACTCTGGTCCATTACAATGATGACATCATGATGATTGGACACAGTAAGCAACAAGTAGCAACTACTCTAGACTTATTGGTAAAGCATTTGTACATCAGAGAGTGGGAAATAATTCTGACTAAATTTCACGGGCCTTCTACCTCAGTGAAACTTCTAGGGTTCCACTGACGTGGGCCATGTAGAGATATTCCTTCTAGGTAAAGGATAAGTTATTGCATCTGACCCCTCTTACAATCCCAAAAGAGGCACAGTGCTTAATAGGCCTCTTTGAATTTTGGAGGCAAGTTTCTTCATTTGGATGTGGTACTGCAGCCCATATATCAAGTGACTCAAAAAACAGCTACTATTGAGTGGAGTCCAGAATAAGAAAAGGCTCTACAATAAGTCCAGGCTGCTCTGCAAGCTTCTCTACCACTTGAGCTATGTGATCAAGAAAATCCAAGACTGCCACCCAGCCACTTGGGGCTTCTTATGCTTCTGAATCAATAGGCAAAGTGACATGCCTTGGTTTAATATAAAGAAAGAGATTCAAACAAGGGAGGCAAAGACAAAGGAATATAAATGCAAAGAAGGCAGTTACTGTTTTGTCTAGGGTGATTGATTCTGACTACCAATGGGAAATTGGACTGCTGCTTCACAATGGAGGTAAGGAAGTGGGTATTTTGAATGCAGGAGTTGCTCTAGGTCATGTTTTACTATTATCATGTCCCCTGATTAAAGTCAGTCCAAGCAGTACTCAGTGCAACAACCCATTCCAGGTAGGAATACTAATGGCCCGGATCCTTCAGGAATGAAGGTTTGAGTCACAGCTAAAGAGCCATGATCACATGAGGTGCTTGGTGAAGACAAAGGGAATGAGTATTGGAAGAGGAAGTTTAAATACCAGCTATGACGATGTGATTAGTTACAGAAACAAAGACTATAATTTTCATAAATGTTTTCTCCGTATTTTTCCATAAATATGTTTGTGTATTTGTATCATATTATGACCTTATTATTGTCTTTATTTGGACATTAAATATGTTTTAAGGAGATGTATATGAGTGTTAAGTTGGCAAGGGGCGGACTTGTAATACTTAATTTTACATGGCAAGTTGACTGGCCATGAGTGCCCAGATTAAACATTTCTGGGTGTGTTGGTAAGAGTGTGGGTAAGCATCATCCAATCTATTGGTTATGTTTCTCTTGAGAATCCTGACTAATACATAGCTGGTCTTGGCTATGAACTCATGTAATATGCATCATTTTCCCCATACAATCAATGTTAAATTCTGGAATGCTTATTATGTCCTTTCCATTAACCTTTTGGGAATTCCTCCCTGTGGATTTGAGGATGAAATCTCGCCCAAATATAAGGCAATTTCAGAATACCCGGCAACTCACTGCATAGTATATATGAGAGTTTAAAATAAACTGCTCTTTTAAATAAAAAAAAAAAAAAAAAGGATGAGACTGAACAAAGTGACTTTTGCCATTTGGTAGAGGGGGCCAGAGAAGACAAGGGAAAGACCAAACAGGAAGATTAAAATTCTTTGTCCAGTGAGGCAATGCCTTGTACCATGCTTAATTACAAAAGGAAATTAAGAACAAATGCATGTGTATTACTGCATGTATTAATGTAGAGTTTAATTAGTTTGGAGTAAATTAATGGCTGCTTGCAATATTTCTAGCAATTTGTTATAAGCTGTGTAATTTTAAATTGGTTTCTTGAAAATTCTGGATTAAACATTTTAATTCACACATTGCTTTAGGAATTGATTTGGGGATAATAAAATATAATGAAATGTTTTACCTCAATGGATGTAAGCTCTATTTTCACTGCAAGTTTTTTTTTTTTAACTTGAATGCAAATAATGAGTATACTACTAGGATATTTAGAAGAGCTATAACTATTTTTAAGTTACTCATCTCTTCATTGGGCAAACTATCTATTTTAAAATTCCATTTTCTTGAAACAGTAGAGAACAAGGAAAATCCTCTAGGTTTTTGCTCTTTTCTCCAAAAAAAATTTATATGTAAAATTGAAAGGCAAGCAAGTATAAAAATCTGCCAACTTAGCAAATGAATAATTATAAAAAAAAATATTTGTAAAATGCTACACAATTATTATAAAAAATAATTATTATAAAAAATCAGGACACTTGCATTTGGGCCACTAGAAGTTCCATGAATGCTCAGCTAGTTTGTGACAGCAAGAGGATTACATGTGACTGGTTGCCAAATGGAAACATGTCAGTTACTTTACCTGATATGAAAATTAACTGAGATTAATTCTAGAAAAATAAAAAATAGTTATACTTCTAAGATAGCCAAGAAAAATAAAGCAAAGACATTTATTAGCATATTATTTTTAGATTTGCGAATAGTATTTCCCTGATCTGACAGGAAAATAATGTACCTGGGAAAATTTTAAACAGAAGGAGATTTGGGTATATATATGAAACCAGGTATCTATCTCATGGAAAATTGAAAGGTATTAAACTTCTCTCCCTTCCGTTCTAGCTGGATGTTTATTTCCTGTTGGCTTTCTTCATTTCGACTAAAGTTTGCAGCTTTCAGAAATAACATCACCCACAATCTCTCACTCTTTGGGAGGAAACTTTGCTATTATTTTCTTTAGTAGCTGATTAGGCAGCAACAAAACCTAAAAAAGAATTTCTGAATAGGTTATGACCCAAATATTCAGAATTTATGCCCAAATTACCAGTCATATTACTATTGGCAAAGCAATGTATTTTTTCCCCAAACTTCTATTTTCCCCTCTCTACGATTATCTTAACATTTTATTAATTTCTTTCTGATGTCCCCATGCCCATTCTTTTCTTTCATTATCAACCAGAAAGGCTGTTCTGAGAAAAGCTTTTTCTAAATCCACTGCCCTTCTCATTGAAGTTTGTACTTCTCTTGTAGGGCTAATCACATTATATATCATAAGTTTTTACACATGAATTTGATTCTCCATTAGACAATGAGCTCCTTGAAAGGAAAGACTGTATTTTGTTCATCCTTGTAGCTCTTTGTATCTTTATTATGTTCATGCACACAGTAAGTACTAAACATGTGTCAGTTTATTTAGACTAAGGTATAAATGACTAATAAAAGTCATCCCCTGCCCTCCCCGCCCCACTACACACACACACTGGTAATACATTTTAACAAGTAGGTATAGATTTAGTCTTGGGGACTTGAGACATTACTAAATAGGACAACTAGGTCTTCTTTTCTTATTTTGCTTTTAATCAGAAGAGACATTTTGTCACATCTAAAATCATGTCACAAAGAGCATCTTCTTCTTCTGAATACCTCTAAAACTTCAATGGATTCCAGATTTTTAAATTTCCACTCTCAGTTTCCAGTAGTTTTAGTCCTAGTTATTAGCTGGAAACTAAGAGACCTTTTGGGAGTGATGGATCTTCTTTTTTTTTTTTTTTGTACTTTTTTTCTATTTTTACAAATAGTTTTTCCAGTGCTGTTTAAAGTTCACTTCACTGCCACACTTTTATGGTTGCAGGAAAGGTAATATTAACATAATTTTATTTTTTAAAACAATTGAAATTCAGAGGTTCAGAGTAGCTTGAATTAATTACGACTGAAGAACCAGATTTTTATATCACTGCACTTTATTCTTCAAATTCTGTACTCTTTCATCCTATAACAACTTTGTACATGTCATCATCTTAGGACATTTTCTGAGTAAGCTTAGAGGTCAAGTATATAGTATTAGACACTATGGAATGATCTGGTTCAGTAACTTTTTATCATGTGAATCTTATAGCATTTAAAATCTAAGAGATGTTCATGTTCACCAACAGACTAAGGTCTACTCATCCAAGTTTAAATAGTTTGTTAATTTAATTCATTTGTCAATACAACTGATCTCTTTAGGTATAGTAATTGAAATAATAATCTGTAGAAGTAAAGATGGCCACACTAAATTTTGCCATAATTCATAGAACCATTTTACATGCTTAATGCCAGATATATCTACATGACAACAATTAAATTGGACAATCTGTGACATGTACCTTCTGAGACATCTGTCATCAATGACTAACTTGAATTTCCAAGACCAATCATTAAGAAGCTATTAATAACTCCTGTACTTCTGTTGTTCTTATAATTTAGGTATCACCATGTTCTAGGATAGGCGTAATTCAATCTTAGAAAATGAAAATCATTAAGAGATTAATATATGACACAACAGAACATTCATCATTTGTATATAGACAAACATTACAGTATCTAGAAGAGATAAATAAATCAAAAGATATCAGCCACAGTAAAAAGATTAGCACCTAAGCCTAATATGGGAGTGTCTTTCTATCTTACTAAAATCAAGATCTTCTAAAAGATATAGAACATAGCACTTGTTCCTCTGTTGCAGTCAGAAATCTGATGCCAATATTCAGATGTGGACTCTGAACCTTGCTGAACTCAGCCAACCATACCTATTTTGAGACTCTTCAACCTGGCCAAGGCACTGATAACCAAACTTCTTAGGTAATGACTGCCTATACCACCCATACCCTTACCTGTAGAATCTTGTTTTGAGTATGATTATTCCATTTTGCTTTCTGGTAATAACTTTACTCACAGTTTGATTTTTGTCCCCTACCCAGTTTGCTTCATTTTGGAGTACAAAAATGGTAGTTTTAAATTTCTCTTTTGTCCTAGGCATTTGACTTCGATCCCTTCAGGCCAATCCTGTGGCATTCTTCCTCTACAGTATTTAGAAATCTTTTGATTGCATTAAATGGAAGCCTGATTTAGACTAGCATGAAGTAAAATAGAGTGCATCTAAGCCTGAAGAATAATTAGTACAGGGATGTAAATTGCCACCAACATTTGTTCTCTTGTCTCTGCTTCTCTTTTCGTGTCTTTCTTTCTTCTCTCATGTTTCAGACTTGATATCCCTGTTTTTAAATTGCCGTGACAGGAAGTGGTTTCTCTGTTCATTTACCAGAAATTTATCACTTCTTTTCTACCAAACAGTTAAAATAAGCAGGACTCTCTTAGATTGATTTCAGATTACCAGAGAAGAATGATTTGCTCAATGTGGGTCAGAGCCTACCCCAGGGGCAATGAAATATAATCAGGATTGGGGTCACATTATACTATCAGGGAAAACTCAATAGTAACCATGTGGATAATGATGGATTTGGTGGATTTGAAGGTGTTAACCTAAAAAGAAAAGACCAAAGTGATAAGCAACAAGTATCTATTTGACATTAAAACACACACACACACACACACACACACACACACACACACACACACACACACACATTCGGGAAGCACTGATTTAAGCAGAAGCCCAAATAGAGTTCCAATTAGGAGACAAAGGCAAGGGATATTTATGAGAAAGTGAAGGGGAACAATTTCATCAATAAAAGGAAGGTGTTGTTATTGGTGCAAATAATCTAACATAGTGATGTTAATTCTAAATGATGTTTTTAAATTGTCAGTCCTTTAGCCATCTTTCCCTTAGCCCTGCATTCTTGTTATCTTTGCAAACAGTTCTTTGGAACAGTGTTGCTTTAGGCCCAGTCCAAAGGTTATTTTGCCCTGTTTTAACATTTCAAAGGTTTGAGGAGGAAGACAGGCAAGGCAGTTCCTCTGGCATGGCAGCTCAGCTCCATTTTAAATTGGCTCTACTTATTATCCTTTACAGGGAGTAGTTAGTAGTTTCCAGAAGAAATAAGATCGTTCCTAGGGGAGATTTTGTGCCCTGTACAATAGCCCTCCAAAACACTTTTCTCTCAACTCAGATAATTTTTTTTCGAAAATCATACATCTTTCCAGCCTGTGCTAAAAGTGACTAAAATTTAAATGGTTTGATGCTACTTTGTTTTAAATCTTAGCTAAATAAGATTTCTAACATCTATCTTGTCTTTTGAAAGTGAAACATTATTTTTTTCTGTCTCCATCTTTCATAATTAGCTCAAAAGCATGGCTTTCTCAGTTAGCATTTCTCTCTTTTAGACAGAAAAACAAAACTCAGGTTTCCTGGCGCTCGCTCGCTCTCTCTCTCTCTCTCTCTCTCTCTCTCTCTCTCTCTCTCTCTCTGCTTTAGCATCTCCTCTTAATTGAGGAAAAATTGTAAATAAACCTGGTGGTCACTACTGGTGTCAACTTTGCCACTGTCTCTTCACATAAGGGTCACAGACTATCACAATTATACCCTGTCACTCTGCTCATTTCCTTCCTTCTGATGAATGTTTCATTATCACAAAGAGAATATATTATATGAAACCTACACTTTATAATTTGGCATTTTGCTAACGATTACACTTATAGTGGGCCTTAGTCATACCAGGGGTTCTTTCCTTTGATCTTGTATTCTTCAGTAGACCTTGCCCTTTCTTTTTTAGAAAACTATTGTCTGATGATAAAATTTTAGTCACTCTCCAGTTGCCTTCCACAGATCATTAGGTGAAACAGAAGTAGCAACACAGCCACCAAACACTTACTTAATGATTGTCAATGGACTCTAGTTAAAAGATCTTAACTTGAATTATGATTAGAGGCATGAAAATATTAAGCAACATTTCAAACACTCATGGACAATTGTATAGTTGGCTGTCGTAATTAATAAGCATAGAATTAATTATTAGAATTTTCAAGCTATAAACTCTTGATAAATCAAAGACAGTCTTCAGGCATGTTAACCTCCTGATTTGTTTTGGTACAGTGGTTCCTCTTTCTAGCTGTATGTAAGAAATAACTGGGACAATATGTAAATACCTAAGACCTAGTGAATGAGGATCTTTGGGGGAGGGATTTTAATGCTCCTAGATCTTGATGGGTAGCTAAACTGGAAATCACTAATTCTGTTACAACTAAACTTATTTCTTTAAATGAATTCCAGGAAGTCGTTTCACCCACAGATGCACTAGAGCAGAAGTCAACTTCACTGATAAGCCCAGAGAGAGTTACTCATCTGTGCATCTTCATAATTCCAGCCCCCAGTTGTTCTGTTCTCCTCATTTTTCCCGGTTTCCACCTGACACCTTTCAGAAACTCTTTCTAGAGTCAGGCCAGCATGATTGAGAACAAAGAGAAGGCTCCTCTCTACATCCAAAGCCTAGGAAAGATTTGAGAGGATAGAGCCATTCTCTACCTGGCTGCAGAGTAGCTGGAAGTGGAAATGAGAAGAACACTGAGTGGCAAGGGCTGCCTGTCTCCTGGACTCTTGGGCTTTGTCCTGTCTTAAGCCAGAACTGGTTGCTCTCTGTAGCTTCAACCCACTCCAGTCTGACCTTGGACATGAGCATGGATGGAACTTTAACCCAACCAGTCACATCATATCCAGCCAGGCCCTAATAGCATTATCTGACTCTGATAATCAGATTTCAGACTCTCTCTACATCTCAAAGTCTCTCTTGGCAACTTAGCTGAAACTATAATCTTTCCAGATCACATTTTTCAAAGTCTGGTATGGGAAATCCTTCACCAGTCTTCTGAAGCACCTATCAAAAATACAGATTGTACAGCCTGTATCCAGATCCACCAAGTCAGAATATCTGGGGCTGGACTAATAAGTAAGTGCCTTATTTAAGTGGGCAGTCAAGACTTTGTTTTGGATAATCTCACAGATTCTTTAATCTAAAAGTCATAGAATTTCATACATCTCTCTGTAGCTTGTATTTCTAGCCATTTTTATTATTATTATTATTATTATCATTATGATTTTTGGGTGTAAATGCTATAACACAATATTTGTACATTATTTTTTAGCAGAGACAATCATAATATAACACCTTAAATCTGGCTGTATATTTGGAATATATTATGCATATAACATTTTTGGTTGTAGGACTTTCTTATATCCTAATTGAAAATATGTTTTATATTGCATTCTGGGAAACTTTAATCATGTTATTAACCATACCCATCCAGAAACATTACAAAATGCAACTTACTCTATGAAGGGTACTGAATTATTATTATTGTTCTTCTTATTATAATTATTTATTATCTCCATTAAGAGCAATTAATATTATACATTACTACTAATAATTTAAATGACTATAATAATAATAATAATAATAATAATAGCAACATCTGGAATTATCAAGGCATCTTTTCTTTAAAGGGCCAAGTATGATGAAAAAAATGAGATGAGTTTTAAAAATTATTTCCTATGTGTCTTTCTAGTTACCTAGTTATATGAAATTTATATTTACCTAAATGCTACCTATGTGGTAAAAGAATTATTCTTTCAAAGATGAATACAAATTAGGAGGTTAGGATAAGTGCTTTGTTTTATATCAGACCAAATAGCTGTAAAATACCTTCATGAGCGCTACTAAATACAAATGAAGTTATATTATTGTGAAATAATTGAATCTGGCTTCAGCAACCTTCATTTACTTAGATATTTAAGTTATAAAGCAAAGCTAAAATTTTGGCAAAATATTCTTGGCACCAAAGCTGACATGAGTTAGTATTGGCAAATCATAATGACCATTCAATTATAAGACACAAATCAGAAATAATTTATTCAGAGGTTTTAAATCTGGGAAAGGCTTTTATACTCTGATTATATGTAAAAGATGTTTCTGTTTTGTATGAATGCTAATTACTAAAAATTATAACTCACCTGCATTGCCACTGAATTGCCTAGAGAAACTCACATAAAATTTCTTACCTAAAGAAGTGTCCTAGGGTAACATGCACCAATACCAAGAGTGAATAAGATTAATTTTTTCAAATAACAGTATTTTTATAAAGGAAGATGGTGAGATTCTTCAAAAAAATCTAATGAATTTGATAGTGATAATGTTTTACCTATGCCACAAACTAACTTCTTTGCAGCTGGATTACATTTCTTCTATTTATATACAGTATAGTATTTTATAGATGTAATATGTAGGGTCATATATATAGTCATTTGTGGTTATAGAAGTTATATGATGATATAACAGATATGCCGGTTCTTTTGAGGGTGTAGAAATGATTCTCCAGTGGAATTGGGAGAATATCATCTAATTTTTATAATCCTTAATATGCAATATTTTTCTGTCCTTGAGATAATGTTTATTTAAATATCTAAGATTTTTTGCAATTGAATTTTCTTCAGTCATATAAATCCAAAACCCTCCCCGCCACCCACATCTACCATATTCAATGTTTTAATTAAAGAGGAAGGATTTAAAAAAGCAGAGTTCCAGAAAACCTGATTTATGTTCAAAGGTCAGCAGATGCACTGTGCAAATGCATAAAGGCTGAAAGACTATGGACATTACCGCTGTAATGTCAAACCATCTGTCCCTGGGGGTGTCTCTACTGGAGGCCTCTTCATTTATGTATCTATTCAGTCCTCAGTACTATTGGAATCTACCATGTGCAAGCTACTGTGTTGGGTGCAAGTTTTAAAAAAATAAATAAACAGTTGTCCCTTCAAAAAGCACATTGACTAGAGGGAGAAATGCATAATTGATACTTCAGGACCACATAGAACCTGCAATACAGCATCATGATTGAGGATGGATTTCAGAGTAAGACTTTGAATCTCACTCTGTTTTTAACTAACTGTGTGACCTTATAGGAAAGTTAATCTCTTTCCTCAGTTTCATCACCTGTAAGATGAAGATGTCTACCCTCACAGTTTATTGTGAAAATTAAATAATTTAATATATAGCACATATATTAACATGGATGGACCATATTAATTAGGTTGAGTCATACAAAATTGATGTTTTGTGGTTGAAAACTGTTTCTAATCATGAAACATTAAAAGTTGGACTTCATCAAATATAAATACTTCTACTTATCAAAAAATGCCATTATCAGTGTGAAAAGCAAGCCACAGATTGAGGAAAAATGTCAACAGAAGTAAGGCACCACTGATAGCCTTGAAATAGAGTCAAACATTCCATGTAGTTGACCTTCCAGGAGTAGGCAGAGACACTATCCCATGTAATGTGGCTTCCCTCACCCCAGGGCAATAAGGTCAAATATGGAAGGAGTCCCAGGTCAGGCACGAAGAAGCAGTCTCTGCATCAGAAGAAACAGAGTCCTTCAGTTTGTGCTCAGATTGTGGTGATAGCTTGTCTTTCTACCAGCAGCCTGATGGTCATCCGGTTGTAGCAATTTGGGTGATAAAAGACTTGCCAGCAACTTGATTCTAATCAGTCTCATCAAGGAGCAGGTGTTCACTTTGGACATTACCTGAGTGACCCAACACTTGATCCACAGCTATGATTTCATTTCCATAGTTCTCAGCCCACAAAAGGGGTCTCTCTCTCTTTTTTTTTTTTTAAGGAGTCTTTTTAACCTGCCAGTCTTAATTTTCCAAGGGGTAGATGAAATAGCGAGAGGTTACTGGCAACCAAACAGGACTCAGTAAAAATATAACCAGGTTCTTCAAGGAAACAATTGTCTAGATTTCTGAGAATGACCTTGAATTTCACCCACTGAGGGAGCCACAACCTTCTGCCCAATTCCATTTTCAGTTCTGCATAGCTGGTGCTGAGGCTGAACAGTCAGGTAGGCCAGTGGCAGCTATCAGGTTTTAGCTTAGCTAATCCACCACTGAGGTAGGCCCAAGCTTTTAGAAAAATTTCTTCCCACAAAGAGATAGCTGCAACTTTTTTATGCAAAGCCAAGATATCACTGGTACCATTTCTATTTGGCCAGGAAGCATGTTGCCCCTTCCCCACCTTGTTTGTTATTGAGTCTGAGTTCAGCACCCACCAAAACGGGGCTGTCCGTCTGGAATTGTACAGCCTCCATTTGTGAGACATTTGGATGTCGGCTGACCAGAAAAGCTCAGAGACAAGCTAATAGTTGCTTTTTGAAAGGAATATCTGGTGGCCATATCAGAGAGGAACCTCCACATGGGAGCTGCTGCCTTTGTCAGTAACTCCAACTGGTGAAATCATTAATCACAGAGACTTTTTGCTCAAAGGGGTCCCATGGCCATGGGTCTCCAAAGGTGGAACATGAGCCGCAGCTCACTAGACAGTTTCCCACATAACCTCTTACATAGCCTCTTAGCCTTTCTTTAAAAAAGGTTAATTTGCAGGTCAGCTGACATGAAAGACAAAGGGGAATGTCCAGATGAGGCATGTGCTGGCTACAATACCCAAAGAGTACAATAAGGGGCTAGGCTTTTTCTGGGATGGTGGACAGTTTTTTCTTGACTCCCAGAGGGACTGAGCATTATAAATCTACCCACAATGTTTCAAGAAACTTTTAGTGAGTGTGTCCCCAAATATTATTTTGTTGATATCAGCCCTCCTATCCCCTCTGTGCCCTCCTAACTGTACCTGCTGGTGGAGGTCAGAGCTTTGTGACTGGGGCTTTGATTCTTTAACTAATGGGGCATTATCTGAATGAAAGTGTTGGGTTGGGTCACTAGTGTTAAATCCTGACTCACCCACCGGTGCCAAAAGGCAGGAAATTTAGCTACCTCTGGAGGAGTACCTCACCACAAATGATGGTTTGGAAAGCAATGTATATGCCACACTGCTACTTCCCAACATGCCACTCTTCCAAAAAAGGAGGATTCTTTCTGGCACTTATGGGGTAGTAAAACACATAACATTAATCTCCCTACATTCAGATGTACAAGTAAATAAAAACAATGTATTAAAATGTTTAAAAGGCCCCAGTCACAAAGACACTTTAGCTTGTCTTCCCCACTGTGAACCCTGCCCAAATGCCATTGGCTGAATCTGGGTATCTGGGTCTCGTAGGATAGTAACTCAGTTGCCTGTCTCTCACAGAGTTAAAATAGTTTGAGTCCCACCCCTCCCCAATCTTTGGGCCATTTTTTAAAATTACCTAGTAGGTCATACTCATTAACATTGTAAACCCAATCAAGAACAGAAATAATAATCAGTACCTCATCTATGGTTTCCCATATGCTATGCCTCCCTCCCAATTTTATATATTGAAGCCTTTTTTTCCCCCTACACATAACAATCTTTTTTATTATTAAATGCATGTTGAAGTCTTAATTCCTAATCTCCCCTAATGTGATAGTGACTTTACAAGGGTAATCAAGTTGAAGTGAGGTTATTTAGATAAGCTTTAATCCAATATGACTGATATCCTAGAAAAAGGGGGAAATTTGAACACAAGGACACACAGAATTAATATAAAGAGACACAGAGAGAAGATAACCATCTATAAGCCAAGGAGAGGGGACTAGAACAGATCTTTTCCTCATAGTCCTCAAAAGAAATAACCCTGCCAAGACCTTCATTTTGGACTTAAAGCCTCCACAACAATATAAATATAACATGCTTCTGTTTAAGCCATCCAGCTTGTAGTACTTTGTTGCAGCAGCTTTTGCAGACTAATACACCATGGGAATTTGACTTCCTCCAGAAAATCTCTCCAAAAGGGTGAAATCTTCTTTATAGCCAAGACACACTGCAAAATAATCCTTGAGACCTTTCACTATTATCTCTAACTGAATCTAAGGTTGGCATAATAGACTGTAGGAAGGAATTGAGCCCGCGGGGACACTCTTCCTTAATCAGCATTACATACCTCAGCCTCCACATCACCCAAGTGAAACAGCTGAATTTCTAGCAAGGCAACTGTTTTCTGCCCCAAATGGTCACAAATTTTCCTTTTATTATTCTCAGCACAGGCATATGTCTCTACAGCTGTTATCTGAAAAGGGGGGGAAACTTCCTACAATGGTGTACATCAGAGTAAAAGAAAACTGCCCCCTCCCAGAGGAGAGCTAGCAATGGCTGGCACAGCTTTCACTGAACTTTCTTTCTGCTGCTCCTCTTGTACCCACTTCCCCATTTCTGTCTCATTAACAGGCCGTAAGGTGGAGAACCATTTATTGCCCATTTGACCATACATTTTGTTCAATGTTTTCTACTGATTTCCATTAACTTTTTCTATTTCTCATTACCTGGCCCACAAGGCCTTCCTCCTTCCAATTTCAGAAATCTAAGTCTTTGACAGCATCCTGTCTTTGTGACCCTCCACATATTTTAGGCTCCTATTTCATAGGTTTGTTAAGTGGCCTTGTTTTTGGTTTTTGCAGCTATGTCTTGTTGATCTTCCATATTTTAATCATCCAGTGTTCAGTTGGATTTGTTTTTGTTGGTACTTGTAAGCACACATTTTTCTTGAGCGTGACTTTGATGGTGTGATGGATGTTAAGCACAGTCTCTTTGTATGTAATTTTGCCCTTGATCATTATTTGTAACTCTCTATGCATCACAGCCTTACTTGACTCCTGATTATACAGACATGTTGATAATATTCCTTTGTAATTAAAATTATTGGTTAGATATGTTAATCCATTATCAAAGATTTCTTCTAAAATAAATGTATAATATTCACTTTGATACTATTAGTCCCTTCTATATATTATTGTTCATCTTATGCTTCCTTCAACATCAGATGCTTTGACATAATTTGCAGCTAATTTCTTCTCCTGGCCCTGTGATGACCAATGATAAGCATATTTTGTGTGTGTGTGTGTGCGTGTGTGTGTGTGTGTGTGTGTGTGTTAACTGCATAGCTATCATATGTATAACAATGTGTGTTATAGTGGGGAACAGAATTTACTGATCAGGTAAGTCACTTTAGGTAGTGAATCATGATACTAATAGGTCACGGTTAAGGGCTATTTCTAGCCAGCATCAAGATCATCTGTTAGCTTCTAAACTAGTCAAGTTTTCATATTAATTTTTAAGTTTACATTAATCAAAAATTTATTTTTGAGATAATTATAGATACACATGTAATTGTGTACCCTTTGCCAGTTTCCCTCCATGATAACATTTCTCAGAGGGATGGTACAATATCACAACCTTGAAATGTATACAATCAAGTGCAGAACAGTTCCATCACCATAAGGATCCCTCGCATTGCCTTTTATATCCATATTTTCCTGCTTGCTGTCCCTCTTCTGTGCCCTGACCCCTGGCAACCATAATTGGTTCTTTTTATAATTTCGTTATTTCAAGAAGGTTATATAAATGGAATCATGAAGTATATAACTTTTTGGGATTGGATTTTTTTTACTAAGCATAATTTTCTTAAAATTCATCCAACTTGTACATGTGTCAATAGTTTGTTTCTTTTTATTGCTGAGTAACATTCCATAGTATGAATATAGTCCAGCTTATTTAACCAGTTACTCTTTGAATGATAGCTGGGTTATTTCCAGTTTGGGGTTATGATGAATACAGCTATGAATTTTCATGCACAGATTTGCATTAAAATGGACCTGAGATTGTGTTTTATTCAGATATGACTAGGCCAACAGATCAGGAGATATTGTCATTGAAAAGATAGTTTATTACTTAGCATTCCCAAGAGGAGAGCATACAATGCCTTGCAGGGTTACATAAGAAAACACTAAGGTCAGTGGCAGGCAGAGAGAGAAGAAGCAGAGAAACTACAGGAAGGCCTTTATCATAGTTTTCAATGAACCAGGTTAGAACTGGCTACTTTGCAAATTTCACTAGGCTCTAGGGTGCAGAGGCTACCTAATGCCTGGCCCTAGGGTGATTAGGGCAGGAAAGTGGTGTCTCAGAAGTGTAAAAGCAGCCAGGCAGGTAGAGGTTTTGGTTTTGGATTGGTTCATTGGCATATGAAAGGCAGGCCCCAGGGAGAGTGCATTGCTAACTCTAGGTATAGACATTTACCAATCATGAGAGGAGAGGTCCATCCCTAGTCAGCGAGTCCCCAGATGTCTAACCAACAGACAGATACTTAGAAACTAGAAACCGTGGTTAATATAAAGATTTTTTTGATGTGAACTTAAGTTTCCATTTATTTAGGTTAAATGCCCAGGAATGCAAATTGCTGGGTTATATGTTAGTTGCATGTTTAGATTTACAGGAAACTGCAGAACTATTTTCCGAAGAGGCTAAATGATTTTATGTTACTACCAGAAAATGTAGAATAAGAAACGTATTGTTATTTGTGTTATTAACATTCTCGACTTTTATGTGTCACAAGAATGCATTTTTATTGAGTGAACACAATCTGAAATACATGGTGCTGGGAACTATAAAAGATCCAAAGGTGAACAGGAAAATGACTTTGCTTCAGAAACTTTCATCCCCAGTGTAAACAAACCTGTAAATGGTGAACAAGAAAGACTAAAACTGGGTGGTACATGAGAGTTCAACCGATGTGCAGTATAGGTGAGTGGAAGAAGCCATTGATTTTGGAGGGGTCAACAGGAGGCCTGATGTAGATGGTAATTCCTGAGTAGTCACTGAAGAGTGAGAATAATTGGAAAAAAAAAAGTGTAAACAAAACAAAATAAAAAATAGAAAGCCAGCCAGCATTAAAAATATTCTGTGTTCTAGGAGCACCAGAGGTGCTCTGATGGAGTGTGGAGGGATGGACCCAGTAGTTAAAGTGAGAAACAGACTTGAATAAAGAAACTGAGCAAACTCGACTGACCTAAAAAAGAGCTGGACCTCACTTGGAAGCTCATGGGAAGTCACTGAATTTGGAGAAGACAGATACTGCTTGATTTGCATTTTTAAGATATTGACAAAGTTATATTGATAAGTTGTAAGATCAAAAATGGAGAGATTTGAGAAGTTATACATTGTGACAGTTTAAGCAAGAGACCCTAAAAGCATGAGCTAGCTCCTTGTGTCATTGTGATAGTTTCTTTCAGTTTTTAAAGTCAGCAAATAATGCATGTTTCTTGCAAGCAAGTCAGACAGTAAAAGAAAGAAACAAAAATCAACCATAATCTCCTTACTCAGAAATAACCATAACGAACATTTGGTAATATTTTATTAAGATTTGTAATCTACGTGTATATGTGCACGTATGTGTAATTTTGAGCAGATATTAGTTATATGTAATGTTTAGTTTTTATCTATTGTATATATTATTTTAGGTTTATAAATGTATATATTCAGAATCAGTTGAAATTATATCCATTGTTTAGATATACCACAATTTAATTAACCCCTTACCATTAAAAGATGTTTGACTTTTTGCTATTCCTAGCAGCATTTTTTTTTTTCAAGCACTTTGCAGCTATGTAATCGAACATGAGATTCAATATCTGTGGTTTTCCTCTCTTGCTTATGCCCATGGAAAAAGAAGTGTGGCCTCCAGGTAAGACATACCTATCAAATAGCCTTTCCTACCTCTCAAACCCAGAAAATAGTATGGCTTGGGTTGAATTAGAGACCAATATACTTGTTATTTTCTAGCTGCTGCAAGGTCTACTCGAGGTCTTTTACCCCATGTTGAGTCCCCCAAATGGGATTGTACATCAAATTAATCAGAGCTCTTTCTGTAAACAAAGGTGGTAAAAAGCAAAACATGAAATACTGTGATTCAGTAGGTCTGTGGTTGAGTTAGGAAACTATATAGTTTTTACTCTTCCTCATGTAATTTAATATATAGCCAAGGTAAAAACCATGATTCTGGTCCTCTCTTTCTACCCTTTTATTGTCACAACTCCCTCCACTGGCTATGAGTTTGCTGAAGTAGTGACAGAATACTTCATGCTAAGCTAGAGTTGAGTGACAGTGGTTTGATGTGTTCCTTCCTGGAAGGTTTGGTGTCTTCAGCTAAAAAGGAATCAGACTCTTGCTCACCGGGTTGAGGGCAGAGATAGTTTAGAGAAGAAAAGTTTTTATTGTGTTCAGCAAATATCCTAACAGGTGTTGCTCTGGTTTCCAAAAATTATTTGCTGATCTCTCTAATTGGATGATGAAGACTTTGAAATCTCTCCCAAGAAGGGGGTAAAAATGGACATCTGGGTGTACATGAGAATTTCTTTCCATGTTTTATACCAGTGGGATTAATACTGTGATCCTGAAGGAGGACAAGATGGAAGCATCTCAGAGTAGGGGCAATAGGGACCAGACAGGAAGGCTCAGGCTGCTGAGGACAGATTTTGCCTGCTGGGGTTCTTTTTGCAGATAAGCTCTCAGACACTGCATAAAGGATGTCGACCCAAAGATCATATAAGAAACGCTGCAGAAGTGTGATCTCTGTACCATCAAGGAGGCTGTGCCACCACTGGACATTGGATAGAAATTCAGGGAGTGTGCCTTCTCTCCATGCCTGACTTTTTCAGTCAGACCTAAGAGCTGAGAGTGGAGATGTGTGCTCCTCACTCATGACTCTTGTATAGGCTCCCATGGGGATGAAAATATTCAGTAAATATCTCCTCCATGGGTGTCTGTGAAACTGAGCCACATTTGCTCCATATTTCTGGCTTCACTTGCCCGAGGAAACATCTTCTCCTCTATGGCCTAGAACCAGCCCCAACCTTGTCAGTTTTATTACAGGGACTGATGTTTTCCTCTGTATGCTAAGGGGAGAACAGAGCTTGCAGCTCTACTACATACTTCTCTATGAACCTCTAGAAAATTGCTTGGCATAGGTTAATTTTCTTAGGCTCCAAAGTAAAATGC
Source organism: Cynopterus sphinx (assembly GCA_030015415.1). Lineage (NCBI taxonomy): Eukaryota > Metazoa > Chordata > Mammalia > Chiroptera > Pteropodidae > Cynopterus > Cynopterus sphinx. The sequence goes on from CM057380.1 coordinate 36,589,284, forward strand.
TAGCATTTTACCAGCACTTACTGACACATGGAAAGCATCAGATTAAAATAAAATGGTTAGTTACACTTTAAAGAATGGAGATGGATCTACAGCATCAATCTTAATCTCGCAAAATCTGTGTGTCAATAATGTGGCATAAGAAACAAAGTTATTGCAAAAAAGGATGTTGTTACAAGAGAGGATCGATATGTTCTGTTTGGGAAATCAACACGATGACTTCACCTCATCATTTATAATGTATTAGCTAAAAGGTCTAAACTGTCTCAGTCAAGAGACATGTCTTGAATTCTCTGCATGAACATTTGAACTGATGTAATGACAGCAACATTCATTTATTACTTACTATGTCTGAGTATTCTGCTTAAGTCACTCTCATTTAAGATTCCCCATTTTACAGATGGAAAGCTCTCAAAGAGAACCTCTTGTCAAAGTCAACACTAATCAAAAAATGTTTCCTTGGGGCCTCTGTATTTGCCCACCCACCACCATGGAGTCCTTGTGGTTCACTCATTCACTTAGGCCAGGTTTCTCAAGCCTTGCCCTTGGTGTGGCTGCAGCTGTGTTGCTTTCTCTTATTCCTCTCTTCTTTCTCTCTGTTTTGTGTGAGCTAGCAATGTCTGAAGCAGGTCAGTCAGCTCCCAAAGACCTAATCATCATTACTTTTTGAGAGGTGAATAGTGGGTTCATAATAAGAAAAAAAAAAAGTAGATAATGAGGAATAAATGTTGATTTGAAAAAATCTGAGTGCTCACAAAGAGATATGTGTTTACAGAGTAAAATTGAATGAATTTACACCAGGATGGTTCTATTCTCAGCGCCTGCCTATTATACTCTTTTCAACTAAATGAAATAAAGTAGTATCTTAATGGCATTTTGAAGATATGTAAAAACAAACTGTAAATAAAAAAATAAATTTACTTTCATTTCTTCCATCCAGAGAGAACCACTCAATCCTTCAGCATATATCCTGAAAGAAAGGGAGCAAGAGCAAGAATGAGAGTGCTAGAGAGACTGAGAAAGAGAGAGACAGAAAGAATGAGAGAGAGAGAGAGGGAGAGAGAGAGAGAGAGAGAGAGCGTGCACACGTGTGCAAGGGTGCTAGGCAGAAAAAAATGAAAATATTTCATAAAATAGAGACCATGGATTACACAATAATTATCTTTTTTTTCAGTTATGAGTATTTTCTCATGTAATCCTCCTTTGAAAACCTCTTAATTCCATTACACGAGCAAACTTAATTTAATGATTGCTTTATTTGAGAACATTTGCATTATTTCAAACCTTTTTTTTTTATAAATAATAATTCAATGGACATCCTTAAATATGTATTCTCATCTGCCTCTTGAGCTATTATAAATATAATTTTAGGCTTTTAAATATGGCTTACTTTTGTTTTTATAGCTCTTACTATATGTTATCAAATTGCTTTCCAAAAATTTGGTACTAATTAATATTTCTACCAGCAGTACCAGCAATCTTTAAAAAAATGACTAACTTACATATTATTATTTTTAAAAAAATTGACAAGTGTGAAAGACATTATATAATAGTTTTATATTTTATTTCTGTAATACTGAGGTTGAACATTGTCCAAATGTTTATTAGTAATTATGCCTCTTTTGTAAATTACTTGTCCAAGTCTCAGGTCACTTTCATAATAGATTTTCTTTTCATTGACTCTTTGGATGTCAATTTTTTTTTCCATTTTATAATTTGTCTCTTAGTTTTACTTAATAAATTTTTAAGGCATATTTAAAAAGAAGATAATTAAATGTAAAATAAAGGGAACCAAGAATACTAGGTGAATTTTAAACTGCTATGAGATTGTGGAAAATTGTTGAAGTATAAAAGTGATAAAAAAAAGTAATAAAGAGGAATAACGACTTAAAATGTAACCGAAAATAAACCATTTGCTTTTCAAAGTAACTTTAAAATGTAGTATGTTATAAGCAATTATGGACCAAACATAAATACATTTACCTTTTTTGAAAAACAAATATATATTGTTATTTTCCAAATTAGTTATACCAGCTTATATTCCCACAAAATAGTTGTAATAGTGAATCAATTACATATGCAAGAATGTTCATAACAGTGTGATTTGCAATAGTCAAAAACTGAAAAAAAGTGTTTCATATATCAGTTAAACAGGGAATATAAAAATTTGCATTTTCTTGTCCTAGGACACAATAGATCAGTGAAAATGAATGAGCTAGAACTGTACACATCATCATGTGTGAATCCCATAAATATGGAAAATAAAAGAAAGCAACACTCACAGAATACAGTGTGACTCCATTTATGTGAAGTTTATGCAAAACTAAACAGGAAACTGCTGAGGATACACATATATGTTATAAACTATAAAGAAAGGCAAATAAAGGACAAATACAATACACTATTGTTTAAACTGCTGTTTCTCAACCCTGGCTGCACATTAGAAGTAACTGGGGAGCTTTTTAAAAAGAATTGATGCCCAGGACCCAATCCAGAACAATTAAATTAGAATCACTTTATTCAGTGGCTTAGCGAAGACTTACAGTAAACAAATACTTAGTGCATCACTGAAGAAATTAGGGTCATCCTTTCTCAGTACCTCAAGGTCTTTGCTTTTGCAATTATTCTTTTGCTCTTACAGCATTAACTTCCTCACTCTTGGGTTACTCTCTTTGGCTATGCACATTCCTTAATATTAGCCATCTTAAAAGAAACAAAACAAAGAAAGAAAAAACAGTCTCTTGAAATGATATCTTCCTCTGTCTATCTACTAATCTATTTTTTTCCGTCTAGTTTTATAGTTATTGCCCTGAAAATAAATTTATATACCTCCTCTTTCTACTTCCTTGTTTTCATGTCCTCTCAGCCGACTTCTCAGGCTCATATCTGCAGAACGGTTCCAAAACAGCTTTCATTAAAATCAGCAGCAGAACCACCATCCTACCAGACCCCTTTAGTCAATTCTTTAACTTCAACATATTCAACCTCTCAGGGGCCATTTGACGCAGTTGTTACATCCTCCTGATTTTTCTTCTGCCTCACTTTCACTTTTTGTACTGGATTCCTCCTCTTCCTGACCTCGAAATGTTGGTGACACCCACAGCTTGGTCCTTGGCTCTGTTCTTTAAGTATCCTGTTTTTATCCATAGACACTATGAGATATTTCACTAGATCTAATTCTGGTCTCAGTTAAGATCTTAATTTCCTTAGATGAGCTCATCCTGTCCCATGCCTTTAAATATTATTAATATGTTTTTAGCTCTAATCATTTATCCTCAACTCTGATGTCTTTTCTGAACTTGGACTAAAATATCCAACTGCCTATTTTTCAAATATACCCATAAAAACTAGTACAGACAGTCCCAGACTTAAGATGATGGAACTTAGAATTTTTGATTTTATGATGACATGAAAGTGATATTCAGTAGAAATTGTACTTCAATTTTTGAATTTTGATCTTTTCCTGAGCTAGTGATATATGGTACAATGATGGGCAGCAGCAGTGAGCCACAGCTCCCAGTCAGCTACCTGATCACGAGGGTAAACAACCCAAAGGCTACAGTATAGCAGTAAGCACATTTTTTAACTTAAAATATATTTAACTTATAATGGGTTTATCAGGCTTATAGCCCCATCATAAATCAAGGAACATCTGTATTTGATTTCAACCACAAACTAATTTCTACCAATTACCCAGTTGCTTAGGACAAACAATAGTGACAATCAATTTATCAGCAAGTTTTCTAGATGAGCTTTCAAATTATGAAATGAACCAATCACTTCTACTGTATCTACTGCTATTATCTTAATGTAAGACATGTCTGGGCTAATGCAATAGTCTCCTCACTGTTCTTTCTGTTTCCACTCTTTATCTCCTTTTTGTCATCCTAAAAGCATCTGACAAAAAAGGATTTTCACAAGATCTGGTCATTGTTTATGCCTCTCACCTTGGTTATGAGACTTCAGACCCACTCCCCTACTTTCACCCCTTGGAAATGCCTGCTCCCTTGAATCTCAATATCAGAGTGCCAGCTCTTCCTTCTGCCTAGAATACTTTCCTGTTAGACTTTGCCTTAGCTGGCTCTTACCTGTGAATCAATCAATTCTTAGCTCACATGCTGCCTCCTCCTCAGAGAACCTTCCCTTATTTCAACTCGTAGCCTGTTTGCCCCAACCCACCCTCACACTCTCTATCACATTAACCTATTTTCTATGTTTATTAAATATCACTATGTAAGGTTATTTAATTTATTTATATATGTATGTAGTCTCTTCCCTGTTTTATTAGATTATCAGCTCCAAAAAGGGGGACATTGTACTAATCTCTGCTATATCCTTAATATTAGTGCAGGGTCATGATAAATATTTGAAATGGGTAAATAAATAATAAGTCAAACCAAACTTCCTACTTTTTAAAATATGAGTGTCTGTGTTTCATGTTTCTGCTAGGTAAGTTTTTTCAATTTTATTTACGAATCTTGATCATTACATAAAACGATCGTCACAGTTCATTTCCTGAATATTAAAAAATTTAATTTGCCCCAATATTATTTCTTTACAAAAAAGAAAACAGAACTGAGGAAATGTTCATAAAACAGTTTCTCCCATCTCTGAGGCCACACCTCTCAACAGTTCTCTGTTTCTGGTTTTTATCCTAAACCCCTATTTGTGTATTTTTTGGCACACTGGACTACTAGATGTTTGTCATTCACTTATCACTCTTGTTACACTCATACTTTCCTAATTCTCTTAAGTGTTACCCTTTTTCTTCATCATCCTTCATGACTTTCGCATGTTTGTACTCTTTTAGCATCTCCCTAAAATTTGAAAATAAGGACACGTCATCAGAAGCATTTTTCTTTCTCTCCTATTTGACTTCCCAGGCTTTGCTTGCCTGGACACATCTTTTGAAAGAAAGCTTAGGAGGTTAATATTGACAGTTTGAACCAGATGACTAGGAGACACTCTGAGATATTTCACTAGTTGTAATCCTGGGCTCAATCAAGATCTTGATTAACAGCATTGTTCTTATTTATTACGCAAATGCCATTATGTGGTGTTATGTTGATTATGCATTACACACGTGCAGTTCTTTGGGTGAACAGTTCATTTAAGCATAACTTGAGCAAAATACAGAATGTTATTTTAAAACATAAATGTACCTAATTTAAATGTTCCTGAAGTGAATTAAGTGGCAATTTTGTGCTGTTCTTAAGAGAAAGGATTTACACCTACACTGTAAATTATAAAGCAAGCTGCAGTGTTCTTAGCACCCACTTCATGCTGTTTCTGTTAAAAATTCCCAGAAGGGCCACTTAGAATATACTAGCAATTAAGTGAGTTACAGTACATTCTAAAGGATTTTATAATACCACAGGGAAATAAAAATAAAACACAAACTATATATTTAAATTATAAAAAAATGTCATTTCAAAAATTAAAATTAGAACCCATCTGATGGTTCATTCTTCGTGTGGATGTAGGATTTCAGCCTCCACTCCCCATTGAGCACTTCACAAGGCAGCATTTAATAATTCAAACTGTCTTTTTCTGGATGACTGAACACAAAATGTCAAAAGACCAAATGTCACCCTCAACTCAAGTATTCGTGATATTTGCAAAAACTAAAATAAAATAAGGTGTCAGTAAGCTAAACTATGATTATATTACCATGAAAATAAAAATATTACTGAAACAAATTACATCAGAAGACATATATTATTTTTGCTCTTTTGTAATAAAGTAGAAATGATATAGAATAAAGCTTTATGGTTCACAATAGAATCATAGGAAAGAAATTATTCCTCTAAAATCATCTTCCATCTCCCTGGCAGCAAAAACAAACAAACAAACAAACAAACAAACAAACAAACAAACACATTCTTTTCAAGTGTACTTAAAATATTTGCCAAGATAGACCATATTCTGCATATTCTGGGTCAGAAAATAAATTTCAGTAAAATAAAAAATAATGTTGTAGAAAGTGTATTCCCTGATTGCTCTTAAACTAAAATGAATATAAGCAAGATAACTGGAAAATCCACAAATATTTGGAAACTAACTAATGTACTTCTACATAAACATTGAGTAAAACAAACAAATGAGAAACACCCCAGAAAATTAGAAGTACTTTGATCTAAATGAAAGTGAAAAGACAACATATCAACATTTAAGGAATGGGACTAAAACAGTACTTAAAGGGAAAATTTAACACTAAACACCCATATTAGACAAGAAAACTACTCAAACAAATGATCTCAGCTTCCATCTTACGAATCCAGAAAAAGTAGGGAAATGAAATCTAAAGTGAGAAAAAATAATCATAAAGATCAAGGTAGAAATCAATGAAATAGAAAATAGAAAAATAATAGAGGAAAATCAATGAACTCAAAAGCTAATTCTCCCTTGTCAGTCTTAGGACTACTAATTCAACAGCAAAAGAAATTCTGAGCATCCACTGTGTTTGGTAGTTTTGTACCATATTGGGCACTGACAATATCTCAGTGAACAAGATAGAGCTGGATTAGACAAACTCATTTTGACGTAAGTGTGCACAAGCCTAAAACACATACCAGAGCAACAACTGAGTGATTAATCAACACAAAGATAATGAGTATATTTTTTCACCTTACTAAGTCTCTAAGAGCTAGTCTTCTCCTCTCATTTCCAGATTCTTGGGGACATCATTTTATAACTCCATGTATTCACAAGCCTCAGGAAGAGTTTGAGCTATTTTTCTCTTTCTTTGTAAGAGCAGGTCTTGTTGCTAATCTCTTTAAAAATATGTCTCTGAAATGTACAATTTAACACATTCCTTTTAATATTACTCTGTGGATTCAGCTACATGGCAATGATGGTGTTTTAATACTCTCAAACTCACTGAGTTGTAAGTAATAATTACTAGAGTAGCTATTGCTCCTATAGTAGCTGTTTTTAGCCTATAGAATTTGGTAAGACTTAGGCAGTAGTTTTACCGTAATGAAATGTGATATGAATACTCTTAATTCTTTTATGATTACCGTCATGGCTTTATTGAGACTCAGAATTTAAATGTGCTTTGGGCAAAAGAGCTAATTAAGTAGTAAAGGGGAAATGAAATTACTTTTTATTCTTGATAACCAAATACAGTAGATGCTTTCTGATTTTATTTAAAAAAAAACTTCTTTCTAAGTGAACTTTTAGTTCTGAAAGTCTTGAAAGGGTCATCTGGTTTAGTCTCTTGATTCTACACATGTCTACGCCTGAACATCTGTTTTTAAACATTCTAGGAATTGAGAATTCAGGATGTCCCTTGTATGTTGTTTTCAAGTTTAATTTTCTACAATAGTGCTTCTGTCTTTAAGAAACTCAGAGCCTTGTGGAAAAGACAAATGTGTTCACTAATAATTAAATACAGTGAGGCACCTGTTAATACAGGGATGTACCAACTGCTATGAGAGTAGAGTCAGACAAAGTTTCCTAAGAGAATTTTGGAAAAACATGGAGAACTTTGTAAATTTGTAAGCGATCCATGCACACACAAGGCTGTGTAAATCTTCCAAGTTTAGAGCATGTGCTAGAGCACCTGCTCCTTCCATATTGTTAAGCTTGATCCTGAGGTGGAAAGAAGTTCTAATTTTCTCTCCCAGCTCCTCTTTCTAACATTCCTTATGTATATAGATGCATACATACTCATGTATCTTACAAAAAGTTATGATGAATTTCTAAGTCTGAGGGAAAAAAAAGGGACTTATTTTCATCAATAGGCAAAGTTAAGCTTGTCTCAAGTTTGCCAGCTCAGAAGATTACCAATGTAACCAGGCTCAGTTTAGCAAGAGTTGAATATGTTAACTCTGTAACCAGAGTTTATTTTTTTCCTTTCTTTCTTTCCTCCTTTTTCTTTTTCCTTCCTTCCTTCCTTCCTTCCTTCCTTCCTTCCTTCCTTCCTTCCTTCCTTCCTTCCTTCCTTCTTTTGCGTGCTTGCTTGCTTTGTCTTTCTTTTCTTTTCTTTCTTTCCTTCCTTCCTTCCTTCCTTCCTTCCTTCCTTTCTTCCTTTCTTTCTTTTTCTTTTCTCTTCTCTTTTTTTTCTCTTCTCTTCTCTCTCTTGTTTCTTTCTTTCTTTCTTTCTTTCTTTCTTTCTTTCTTTCTTTCTTTCTTTCTTTCTTTCTGTTTTTTTTTTTCATCAAGCTCAGAGGTACAAATGTTTGATTCCCAACACACTATGACAATGATCTCTATTCTAATAGGTCTAGGGTTTACAACCTAGATTTGTTTACTTGGGTATGAATAGGGTCATAGATTGCTTCTGAAATCACACTAAAGGTGAATAAATCATTTCTCCAATTAAATCTTGATGCTGTATTTGAGTGTCCTAAGTGGGCCTTTTCTTATAATATAAATGAGACCATCTAGCTATCAGTAGGATAATGCTCCTTTGTACCCAAATAGTTAGACCAATAAGGAGGTTAATAGAAAATATACTTAAGTAGTTGAGTAAACAATTCCCTCATGATCTTTTTTATCTAGTTGTCCAATATATTTGTCTGTGAGAAATAATGACTCATTTTTCTTCTAGGTTTCATAGATTCCTCTCTTAGTCTGTCACTGGGCTTTAGTTCTTGTTTTCCAAGATGTCAGCTTTTATGCCAGGTACTGCCACCTGACAACCTCAAATCTTCCTTTTTGAGAAAGCCCTGATTTTTGTTCATGGTGTCAAGGTATTAAGTTAAACCCACACCAAATCCCTTGGCTCTTTTATAATAAGAGGGGCTCTAGTAAGTGGAAGTCACTAGGTGATACTGCTGGGACAACTATTATTTTCTTGATAAAACAGGATGGATTCAACTAGCATAAGCCTTTTGCCCTTCACTTTTTACCACTTCTTTTTGTCTGAAGTGGAGGATGAATGGCTAGTAGAGGGGAGTTACATCTACAGCCATGCAAATTAAGGCCACATTCCAGGTCAAGTGGATTAAAAGTTACTTGACGCCTCATACCTTAATGACTTCCTTGATCATCCATGCTAGTGCTGAACTGCTCAGTTCTGGACTTCTTGGTCTATGTTACCAAGACACTGTTTGGTTTAATCACTGTAGGTGAGTTTTATTACCTTTAACTGAAGGCACTGCTAACCGATGAACTACTTTTCCCTTTTCTTTGGACAAGCCGTTTAATAGAAAGAGAATCTTTGGAGTTCAACATGACTACATTTAAATTCCAGTTCTGCCTCTTATTAGCTGTGTGATCTTGGACAAGTTACTTTACTGATGAGTTAGTTTTTGTATACATAAAACAATAATACCTTCTTAAAATTATTGCAATATAAAAGAGATAGTATATATCAAGACATTTTAAGATAGCATATTCATTAAATGTCCTTTCTGGCATTATCTCATAAAACATCATTAATATCACTATCCACAAATATTTGTTAATTCTCTACCACAAAAGGCTCTTTGCTTAAAAATTATTTAGAAAAAGTTTCTACAATTCCACCTCATTGCACAATAAAAAACACAAAAGCTAAACTGTGAATAAATGAGCTGTTGCTTTCTCGTAAACAAAAGCCATAAAAAAGGAGTATAGATCTTAAGAAAATTCTATTTACTAAAGGAAAGCTAGTTGATTTATATTCTATCCTTAATCTCTAGTTCCTTTAAATTGATGTCAGAAAAATATCCACGGGGAAAGAAATGAATATCGGCTACAACAAATGACAACATAGTAGATCTCTTTAAATTGAAATAAGATAATTCCTTTTATAATAGGGTGAAATTTTTTCACCATAGGAGGCAGGAAGCTAAGAAGAAAAGAGTAGGGAATGTAGATTCCAGTATCCCTGCACTCTAAACTCAGTTCCATCACTTACTAGCTGTGTGACTTTGGCCAGGTCTAGGTCAGTAAACCTTCATTTCTCCTCAAGGTATTAAATATTTTAAAAGATTATGCATTTAAGTGTCTGATTTAGTTCTTTAGCACAAAACAGGTATTAACAGATATTATTGTTATTATTTTAAGCAAATACAGTAGGAGTAACAGATATTTATACCAGCATATGCTGTGGGACATTTTGAAGCAACTACAGTGCTGGCCATAAAACCTTCTATTACAGTGGGTTGTGGAACTCGTAACTTTCAGAGTCACTTTATTACATTGTGTAAGTCTAACAATCCAGAAAACCCAAGCCTGCTTTTGAGACCAATGTCAGCTGCCGGTTGGTATTCTTAAAGCCTCTCAAATTGTTTCTAAGTTCTTGGCCATTAAATAGTCACTCCATGGAAATCCCTGGGAATATTCTTTCCCTCCCACAGATTGATGAGAAATGAAAAAATGGCCTTTAGTAATCTTGAACACAATTTTAAATTGCCAAGAAATTTCTTTTCTTTTAAGGAAGAAGAGGAGAGAGGGAGAGAAGGAAGGAGGGAGAAAGGAAAGGAAGGAGGTAAGAAAAAAAAACCCTTTATATTAGGATGTTATTTGATGGGGAAAAAAATGCCTACAGTAGAACTATTTTAAAACATCCTCCTGTCTGCTGGATAGCTGAGAAGGTCCTTTATGTTATGGAGAAATGGTACTGATTAGTACCCACCTTGGCTGGTGTCCTGAAGACAACCACCCATCCACTGGTACAAGTGGAGGGAGCAACAGCACCGTGTATCTCTGAGTTTGTTCCACACAGTGCTACAAATGGCAAGTAACTGAACAGAATGTTTGTTCACAATTGTCAATTACTTGTGAGCAAAGATTTCATAGAACAGCTTATTGAATCCAAAGTATGTCATTAACGCTGAATTATGACATCGTGCCACAAAATGAAAAAAAATCATTAATGGATCTGCTGACACATTGCCATTATCCTAAGTCTGTGTATACGAAGAATGCTATTGATAGTCCTCTTTTCTTACGAGAAAACCATCTGTCAGTATGATAGTACAGGATGTCTTAGTTTTACTTATCTGAATAGGACTTGAAATAGTATCTTGCAAATATTTGTAGAGTAACTTTATTGATGAATCAGACTCCAAGGCACTGTATAGACCCCTAAAGAAACTTCGGTGAGAATTTATTTTGGACCTTCAGTAAAAATAACAAAACTATGTCATTATTTTTCTTAGAAGTCTTTACTCTCCTAAATTGCAATAGAAATTATTGAAATTTTACAAAGTATTTTATTTTTGAAATGATTGCATTGATTACCTCTTACAAAGTTTATTTAGTCTTTGATTAAATAAAGCATCCCTGACAGTTCCACACACTGTACTTACAACTATAACGAAAATGTGAACTGAATGGGACAAGTTAAAGGGCTTCAGAGGAGAGATGCTATTTGAAGCAGTTCCTTAAGATGAATTGGAATTTACTAGCTAGAGAATGTGGCAAGGAGAAATACAGGCAGAAATGATGACATGTGGAGTCACAGAGCTATGATAGAGAAGAGTATGTTCAGAGAATGGTGAGAAGTCCAATGTGATTGGAGTACAGAGGACAGGCAGGGAAGTAGAGACACAGGAAAGAGGGACACAGGAAAAGAAAGGAAATGGGGTAGAAAGATAAGCCTAAAAAGATAAATTGGAACAGGATTATATTACCTCAACAAATCATAACAGCATCAATAACAATTTCTACCATTTATTTAGTACTTACTCTACTAGGTATGATGAACACCACATATAATTTAATATTCTCAGGAGCTCCAGGATGACATTATTAACATCTCCATTTTACGAGGAAAAAAACTGAGCTATAGAAAAATTACTTTCCCAAGGTCACACAGCTGGTAAGTGATGAAGTCATAAATTAGCCCACCAAAGCCCAATTTCTGAACTGCTTAGCCTATTGCTTCCCCATGTGCTATGGAGATCCTTCTGGTCTTTACCAAACTATTTGCACATTATCCCATAGGCATGAAAAGTCAGTGATGGGCTTTGAGCAAGGGAGTGACATTGTATAGAGGACAGTATGACAGGTGAAGAGGCTGAGGCAGAAGACTGTTGCATGATTTTTCTATTATCTATCTATCTATCTATCTATCATCAATCTATCATCAATCTATCATGTATCTATCTTTTATAGTCTATCTACCTTCTATTTATCTGAATTACTTACTGTTTGAGGTGAATAACGTAAAGTAGATAGGGATGAACCCTAATTTTCAAAGTTGGGAGACTGGTTGGAACATTTAACCAAGAAAAGAGATATTGTAAGAAAAGCAAAATAAGGAGGAGAGATAATAACATTCATTTTGGACACAATTAGTTGGAAATTTCTATGAAGTACTAGAGACATTAAGCATTTAGGTACCTTTCTTTAAGCTCACTATTTTTCAGGCTTATACAACTGAGAATCATAAAAATGTTTTTATGATTTTTTCCCCAAAGTCTAGACCTGGTATCTGAAGTGAGATGAATGACAGTGTCCTTAAACATTATGATTGTCCACCTCTGAAATACATTAGGGAAAGATTCATTGAGATTTTTAAGACTAATGACACACAGAACATGAAAATTAATATGGCTCCTATTTCCCTCTGGCTCCAGGACTGGTATAAGAAATGGCAGAGTGAGAACGAAGCTCAGAGTTCCTCTGCCGTGTCTTTCTCACTCCGTTAATATACAAGTCTCCCTGGGACATAGAGGGTCAATGACTGGCTTTAGAACCATCAGAAGAGCTTTTAAAACAGTGGTCATCTAAGCCTGGACTTAATACTTGTGTTCTGTGTAAGAGAATCAGGTATATATATTCTTAAAAAGTTCTACAAGTAATAAAAATAGCAACTAACATTTATAATAATTAACATTTATTGAGCACTTATGGCCATCCTTTCTTAAGCATTGTAAATGGATTTATATAGTTTATTCTCCCTATAACCCTAAGAGATTCTTTCTTAATCACTAGTGAGCTAGTTTGCTCTATTTCACTCATATCTACCTCTATTTCTGCTATTGAAAGTACGGTAAAATGACCTTGTGAGCATTGTTTGTATATTTTTCTCATATCCTTAGACTATGCTAACTGCTTAGGCATAATACAATTCTAATAGAAAGCAACCATATAGGGACAATCTATTGCAGATTTATAGTAAATGCTTCTGCTCTATATGTATTTTCACCAACACATTCAACAAGAAACATTTGTTCAACGTCTGCAATATACTGAGCATGTTAAGTACTTAGGATACAAAACCCATTAGGATACAAAACCATTACATGGTTTCTCTGCCTTCGAGGAACTAAGCAAAGAAACAATCTTCATTTTACACCAGCTTTTATTCTCTTTCATAATTTTGTATCTCAAAAGGGTTTTTTACTCCTGTATCTCTCATGTGAAAATACTGCCAGGGAAGGGTTAAAGATGTTTTGACTACTAAATTAATTTCTTGAAAGAATATATTGATATATATTTATATTTATATTATTTATATTTATATTATTTATATTTTTAATATTATTTATTTAATTTATATTTCTATATTTATAATGTATGTTATATTATTTATATATTTATATTACATATATAATAGTCTTTCCATCACATACGTCATGGCTCTTTCTTGGCTCTTGTCCCCAATCTCAAGCCCATGACACCCTTAAAGGGAAATCAGAAATTATACAAGGTATATTAGGACTATATTGGAAAAAGCTAGATCAAATAGAGTACTAAAAGATAAATATTGATGCTAATCAAAGCTGTAATCAGACTAATTAGTTAAATCAGTGTGAGCAGCTAAGACTCAGTAGGATTATGTAAGGCAAAATCAAGAAATTAAGATATTGTGAAGCACAGTGGACTACAAGTAAAGGAGACAAGCCTTGTAATCACCTAATGGAGTACTATGGGCTGGAGAGAGTGAAATGTCCTAATGCTATCAAAAATTCAATTTTGATAAGATATAGAAATTGGTGAGGATAGCTCAAATGCCAAATTAGAGAGAGGATCCCCTGAAAAATATTTTGCAAAATTGAGTATTTCAAGTAAGAATGGCAGAATGACAAGAGCTCAATGCAAGACAACTTTTGGCTAAATTATTGGCCCAAATTTATTCCCTGAAGAAACTAATTGTTTTGAAAATATCATGAGATGACAAGTAATTAGACTTTTTTATTATGGAAATAGGTATAGAATCCATTGCAAGGTGCCTTAGGAAAATAGATTTAATTTCCATGTAATTATAATAATAATCCTAATATAATAGCTACACTTATTAATTAAAAATATTAAGTACCAACTGCAAGCCAGAACTTGTTCCAGGTGTGAGGGGTACAGCAATTAATATGACATATCTGTTCTCAGAGAGCTTACATTCTTCTGGGCAGACAACAAATATAATAAATAAGTAATTTTCAGGTCTTTTGAAGACTGAATAAGTGAAATGACAAAAAGTAAAGCAGTTTAAGGAGGACTGGGAGTGCTCAGGGACAGGAGTGACTGCAATTAAAATAGATTATTTTCTATTCTATTTGGAAAAGATGAGGAAGTCAGATGTTCTGATTCCTGAAAAGAACTTTCCCATGGAAGAAACAGGCAGTGTGCAAAGGGTCTGAAGTAGAAATATGCCTAGTATGTGTGAAGGTGATTAAAGGTATCAGTATGGCTGGAGGAGAGAGGGTAGAGGAAGAGGTGATTGGGGAAGCAAAGGAGTGAGAAAGAGGGCAGAGCATGGGGCTATGTTTCCAAACAATTTGGAATGAGTTAAGGAGACATTGGTGAGTTTCAAGCAAAGGAATAATGTGATTCAACTTCTCTTTTAATACTGTATGAAAATAGACTGTGGAAGTCATGGTGGTTGCAGGAAGGCCAGATGAGTGTCCCTGAATGTTTTTCTAAGCAACTGTTCTAATACTGTGAACTTCACAAAGGGGGTCTATCATAAGACTTTGAGAATGTGATTTCATTTTACCAATAAGGAATCTGAGGCTCAGAGAAGTAAACAGCTCCAGGTCCCATAGATGGTAATGTCTAGAATCTAAACACTATGAGTTTAGGTGTTTTCTTCACTGTGAATTTATAGATATGTTCATTTAATATATATGTGCCCGAATCCATGGAGATATAGCAGTGAGCAAGACAGACACAGTCCATGCAGAACCTACTGGAGGAGGTCGACAATTAGAACTCTATCACACTACCTGTAATTTTAAATTCTAATTCTCCGGAGAAATATACAAGGGATTATGAACAGTGCATAAGACTTAATTTAGGTAGAGAGGTCATGAAAGGCCTTGCAACGAAAGTAACAAGCTGACCATGACGAAGACAAAGGAAGGAGTTATTTAAGGAAAGGACTGAGAGAAGGTGGTTTCAGGCAGATGTACTGAAGTAGCAAAGAAATTAAACTTTCTAGAAACTGAGCAAAGGCCAGTGATGTGGAGAAGAGGTGAGCGGTGAGACATGAGGTGGGAACAGTAGGCAGAGGCAGGGTCTGCTTGGCCATAGTGTGGAGTTGAGATTTTATTCTAAATATGATGAGAAGCTATGAGTGTGTTTTAAACAGGAAGCAGCATGATTTGATTTGGATTTTTTAAGATTTTTAAGATTTTTTGTGATTTGTTAAAAGAGGGTTCTTGATGTGTTAACATCACCCTTTTTTTTTTTCCCATTATGATGAAAAGACAGAGATACTTTTAAGAATGGTAAGAAAACACTCAACAAATTGATTTTCCAACCCATTCTTCTGGCCTATGTAGATAGATGGAAACCCAGTGGAACCAAATGAGAATCACCCGTATCAAAAAATGAGAAAGGATGGGAGACTGGGGATTGAGAGGACAGAAGTTAAAAGGAAAAAAAGACATTCATGGTAGGCAGTTATTTTGTAATGAATGGCAAAGATGTGTCCCCAAGAACACTCAAAAAGTAGAGACATAAGGTCTCAAACTTACTAAGGAGCCACGGAAGAGGATAAATTGAAAAAGTACAGGAACCATTCTGGCCTCCACTCCATTGGAGACCCTACAAGAATTGGAGAATGCAGGATAAAATTAACTAAATTAAACTGAAAGCATCTCAGAGAAATAACAGCCACCGCAACAAAACAGCACTTCTTGGGTTATTACACATCCAAAGCATTTTCCCTGTATTAACACATTGATACCCCAAACACTCTGTGGTAGGAACTACTATGCCTCTTGCTTTATAGAAGAGTTAACAGAGGCATACTGATTACGGAATTTTTCTAAGGTCATCAAATTTAGAAAGTGATATGTTTAGAAAGTAAATGTCATGTTTTCTATTCTCTTTGTCTCCTAAACACTGCAGTTCTTCCCTCTCGCTTTAGTGGCAGGTTTAATGCCTAAAAATGGGCTGATTTTTCAAAGTGCCACAGCCTCATTCATAACAGAATCTGGATATAGTTAAACAGTATAAAATTGCCAAAACTGTGTTCTTCAAAGCCATCTCTCTGAATTGTCTCCACTCCACTTCAATCAGCTGTGAGAACACTCTGGTAGAATTCCTAGGGCTAATGACAAATTACTGATGTGATTCTTTTTTTCAGTGACCAGTAATAGTTCCAGTGCCAGGCACATGGTACAACTCTTATAGATGATTGTTTTAGTTTTGATTAATGTTTCATCTTAGGATATGTATTTTAGTCTTTATATTTCCAAGAAACTGTACTACTCAAGATCAACTGATGAAACCACAGAAAATAACTGCCATGAAGACAGTCATTACTGCTGCTGGAAAATGTAGGGCACGGATCTGAAATGAAGATTAAGCTCTTCTCTCCTTTACTGAAGCATGATTTTCTGCATTACTTGAATGCTTTCTTGAGTCATTGTAAAACTGAACCACTTAATCAGTGAAATGGAAATATCTGAAACTTTCAAAAAGGAAACATATTACAAGAGGCATCGGCACTTAGAAATACATGTATCTTTAATTTCTGTAATTATAATTTTTATAATTATAATTTCTTTGCAATTATTTTTAATATATTTAAACTCATATCCAAGTGAATATTTCTTATGAGGAATTTGCATACTTACCAAGGTATTATAGTGTTTATTATGGATCTCTAATCAATATAATTCTACCAACAAGCACAGCCATTATTACGTGAAAAACAAATTATGCTTGGTATGCAGAAAATAGAGACATAAATACAATATATCTTAAAGATGGGGTCAGGGAGCAGGTGGACCAATAGGTAGTTAGAATTCAAAACAAATGAAAGAAAGATCTGAGTGGCTACAAAGAAGCAAAGGTTAAGAAAGATAAGATTTCCTGAAAGAGGTGCTATTCAGTAGCATCTTGGATAATAATCTGAATTTTAAGTGAACAATATTGGGCAAATTTTAAGTACTTGAGAAATGCTGAATATATGAACAAGGTTAAAATCCATGCTTTTTATTAAAGATTAATCTCATTCTTCGTGTGGAGGTTTTACTGCTCTCATTCTGGAGCTATTTGCTGATGTCTACAATACGCCACCATAATATTAAGTAGCTCATATTTCTAAAATGACTATTATTTTAAATTTTGATGATTTTTTATATAGGAAGAACAATTTAGCTGTCATACATGTTGTTTTTAATGTTTACCGTTTTATGATAATCATGAAGTAACCTTCCAAAATTAAATTTAGGGAGGTTTGTAGAATAACTGACAGAGCAAAGGAACAATGGGGAGGCTTGGTGGCAACATTTTAGATGCACCTAAACTGGAAATTTACTTGCACAGAAACTAAGAGAAAAACAAAGATGCTGCTTTCTTTAATTTATGGGTAGTCATAAAACTGACTTTATTTAAAATGAGATAAATATTTCCTCTTGATAAATAAATCTTCACAAATTATCTTCAAACCTTTTAATTTTTCTTATCGCTGGATTATAGAAGAAATGTCATTTTATAGTCTTAATGAGTATTTATATTAGAAATGGCTTTAAAATTACTGTTAAATTTAGTAAGATTTCTATTTATCTGACCTAATCAAGGAAGAGAAGCTAGACTGAGTTAAATAAAAAGTCTAGAGTTATTTTTTATCATTTTCAAATGTAGCAATAAATAAAACAGGCTAATTCCAGGCTCTCTTAATGAAACACTGCAAATCATTCGAGGTTAGCATATTAGTTGCTTTAAAATCCAATTAATATCCCTTAATACTTGTGGGAACAAACAGAATACCTGTGATTGATTTTTCAATACAATTTCCCCAAATTGTACAAGATTATATTTTGTCTAAGAACCGTTTCAAATTATCACAATTTTTCAGATTTATAAGGCACAACTAAGGACTTTAAACTATATTTGAAACTTTGTAGGTGGAAAGTTTAAGCAGTTATTCTTTTAAATAGTAACTTCCCCTGTGTTTTATGATCTTTTGAGGTTTTAATGCCTGCACATCCCTAATTATGATTATAATTACTAGCTCAGTTAAAGTTGAATGCATGATTATGTGGGAGTATTTCAGGTAATAAGTTAGATATTTTAACTCAGTAATTGCCAGTGATTAATTCTATTTTTTTTCCAGATTGTTTTTTTGTTTGAATTTGAAAAGTTAGCTTATTATTTCCTTGAACTGTAATTGCCTCTAAATTATGCACAAGGCTCTAAGTTCTGAGTTAATTATATCCTAGTGAGCTCTTTTAAATCATACTTGGAGATTTCAAGGTGCACACATCATAAGACTTTAAATTCGTTAGCATGTGTCTGGGTAAAGAACTGCCATGCATGATTGAGGACATTGGTTTTTTTGAAGTTCTTTCAATTCTGTGATGCCAATCATTAAAGACATTGAAACTCATCTGTATTAAAGAATTTATAGAGATTCAAAAATTAAAATTATGCTAGTGAATTTCTGGTCAATGCCTTTTATCCCAACTTTAGGAAGCACAATCTCCTAGTCTGAAGTATGAAAAAATGTAGACAAAGTATCAGGTCACTAGTTTTTATTTAAACTATATTCATTACATGTCCCAAAATAAAAATAAAAGTAGCATAATTAAAAGTAAAATGAAATACCTTGAAGACAAAGTTAGAATATGTCATGATGTTACTTACCACTGACTCTTAAAATAGGTAAGTGGTTGTAATGAAATGTCCCTTCATTTACCTGACCATTTATTCATTTAAAAGTGACATGGAGTTTTGACTCAAGAGAGTAAATATAGAATACTCATTCACTTTTCATTCTTCTGTTGTAGAAATGAACCTATTTTTAAAGTATAAACCCAAAGCAGTAAAGTGAACCATTAAGGAGGGAAAAGGGAGAGAGATAAATACATTTCTAGAAGACTGCAAGACGTTGAAAACAGGTTGGTGTGTTGAATGGTAAAATAAAGCAAAGAGTTGTATTCATAACATGTACAACGAAACTTAAATGGAGATGAGTCTAACTTCCTGGACAAAGGCAAAAGAGACTAAGGGCTTGGAAACAAGGAACTAATTGATTACATCTTTTTTGGACAACTAATCCAGGTGGCCTCTCCACATATCTTTAATTCATCTATAAATTAAAACATTAAAATAAACTTGTAGCAAACTTACTATTAGCAACCTTGGATGTTGATAAATAAAACCATTCACGCGGAAACATTTTAAACACAACTTTGATATTCAACTGAAGCATCGATCAATGGTGAGAGTAAGAGATATTTTAAGACATGTAAGAATTCATAAATTTTACATTTCATTCATCTTTTCTAAGAAAGTTTTTAAATATGTACACCAGAAAGACAAGGTATAAAATCAAGAAAGAGATGCTATGAGATAAAGAAATTAGCCTTGAAATAAAACAATTATGATGCAAAAATGACAGCTTTACAGGAGACCTGAGGACAAATAATAGAGAATCAAAAATAAATGTGATTAAAAGAAATTAAATGGAGACGTAGGAAATTTGGGCAGATAAACAAAATTATAAAAAGATCAAGTGAATATTCTAAAATGGAAAATGTGACTGGAATTAAAAATTAAATGGATGTGTTTAACAGCAGAATAGATATACGAAAAAAAGTAGTGATAGTATTAGTAATCCTGGTATATCAGAAGAAATATCCAAACTAAATCATAAATAAATAAAAAGATAGAGCATAAGATACAGTGGATATGATTTTTTAAAAAGTTTAACATATGTATAAATGTGGTGCAATAAGGAGAAGGAGATGTACAAACTACTTGAAAAGATAGTGAGAATTTTCCAAAAACTGTACAAAGACGTCAAATCACAGATTTCAGAAATTCTGCAATCCTAAACAAAACACTGAAGCCATAAAGTCATTGTGTTAAAAATCAAACAGAAAAAAGAAAACCTTAAATCACTGAGAGGAAAATGATATATTACATTAAAGGAAGCAATAAGAATAGAGCTGACTTTGAACACAGATGATAAAATCAAAGGATAATGAAATTATATATTCAAGGAATTGTGCAGGGGAAAGGGATAAAAACCCTTTAGCTTGAAATTATGTAATCATTAACAATATTGTTTGACAATGAAAGAAAATAAAAATTTAGATTAAAAAAAACACACAAAAATACTGATATAATTCAGTAGCAGCAAAATTACATTAAATAAAATACTATGGGAATTCTCATACAAAGAAATCTTGGAGATTCTAGAAAAAAACAAGAGGAATAAAAAGAGTTAATATGTGCATAAGTATACATAAATGTGGCTCTTTTTAAAAAATAAAAATAATGTTTTATAAGATATATGTTATACATAACATATTATAAATATATAACATATATATTATATATACTATATAATATTAGACATGTAATATTCAATAATAAAGTATAAAAACTAAACAGGAGTATATAAAAGCAGTAAGGTATTCTAAGGTCTCTGAAAGTTGTAACAGTACTAATTTCTATGTAGACTTCAGTAAGTCAAGAATATATGTGGAAAATTTCAGGAAAACAACTAATAGAATACTAAAGTAACATAATTGACAAGTTAATGTGTATGAAGAGACAACAGGAAACATTTAGTAGGTATATTACAGTGTATTTTTTAAAAAATAAGACAAAAGTCACAGAAAAAGGAAAACAGAGGAACAAAATCAGAGGTTAAAATCAGAAAACTAATAATAAAATAGTACATTTAATTTCAACCATATTAATGATTATGTTAAATATTAATGAAGTAAACTATTTAAAAGACAGTCTATCAGAGTCAATAAAATAGCAAGTACCAACTATATGTTATAAGAGATGCACCTTGAATATAATGGCAGAGAGGTTAAAAGTAATATCGGAAACAGATAAATCATGCAAACAGTAAACATAAGATGGTTAGAGTAATTATATTAATGTCACATAAGATATGTGGCAACACAACAGTATTTCCAAAGATAAAAAGGGACATTTTATAATGTAAAAAGGGCAATTCATCAAAAAGACATAAACTTTGTGAATATGTTTATACTATATTCTCTAATGGAGCCTTAAAATACTAAGGCACAACTTGACAGAATTATGAGAAGTGTATACCTGTTCAAGATCAGTGGAAACATAACAGACAATAAGCACATGTAAAAATGTTCATCATCATTAATGATCAAAAGAATTCAAATGAAAGCCACAATTTGTTACCATGACAAGTCATTATAATGCTGAAATTAAAATATCTGGCATTATGGAGTGTTGACAAAAATGTGGATTAAATGGAACTCTCATACACAGCATATAAACACTTTGGAAAAACCATTCTTCAAAAATTGAAGAAAAATAATAAATGTTTGAAATTTTAGATAAAATAGACAAATTTCTAGAGCAATACTTGCCACAACTGACAAAAGAAGAAATGGAGTAGTTGGATAGACTTCCATCTATTAAAGAAATAACATTTGTAATTAAAAATCACTCTACAAAGAAAATTCCAATCACAGATGGTTCTACTTGTTAAATTTACCAAACATGTCACAGATCTTACACAGACTCTATGAAAGAATAGATAAGAAAAACACTTTCCAACCTTCTTTTTAAGGCCAGCACAATCTTGATGTCGGAAACTAACAAGGACATCTCAATAAAGAAAAATTATAAATTAATATCTCAGGAATAGAAATGTTAAAATCAAATGATATATTAGCAGATCAAATCCAGCAATGTCTAAAAGGATAATACATTATGACTATGTTGGATTTATTTCAGAATGTAGGTTTGGTTTAACACTTGAAAATTAATTAACTTGATTGGACACATTAATAGAATAAAAGCGAAAATAATTTAATTAGCTAAGAAGATAAAGAACTTGGTAAAATTCAATACCCATTTTATGATATAAACCATTACAAAACTGGGAATAGAAATTTACTTCCCCAGGATGATACAGAGAATCTAACAAAAACAAACAAATGATGAACTTCATACTTAATTGTCAAAATTTACATTTTTCTTCTTGATATTGTGGAAGAGCTTAAAATCGCCACTCTCACCACTTTAATGCAACTTGCACTAGAGATCCTCAGCAGTACTTAATAACAACAAAAAATACTTTCTAAAAATTGATAAAATAAGAAGTAAAGATATGGGCACAATTTGTCCAAAGAGATGTCAAATAATAGTTATGAAAAATTAGAGAAGTGTGGGCAAGAGAATGGTACAGTGATATTTTGCATAATAGTGATGGTGAGTGTCCCAGTTTTGTCTTTGACATTAATGGGAAAGATTGATTATATATTTGATATAATTGAACAAGTCAAAGTTCTCATCTATTACTTATTAAGAATTTGTTGATTTATCATGAAAAATATTGAATAAATATTAAATAGTAAATCAATCAGCATATTAAAGCAAGATTAATTATATTTATTGTGCTGATAGACTTATTTCTATATTGTGTTTTTTCATTTTCTTTTGAACAGTGTTTTTTCCTTTGTATTTGATATATTCCAGACCCTATTCCAGGCCTACTAAATTAATAACTGTAAAGGATAGGAAGTGGGATATAAGTCTGTATTATGAAAGAGAACCTTTCCAGGTCTAGTTGATGATAAGGTAGTTTTGAAAACTTAGAGCTACAGGATAAAGTCTAAACTCTTTACTCCTTAATGGAGAAGACAATCCCTTAATAAAGACTCACCTATTTCTCCATGGTCTTACCCTTTTTTCTCATGTTTTATGTCCCTATGATGCTGAGTTGCCTTTGGTTATGCTCTTTATCAATGCTCTGCAGATATGGCTGATATCTATCTACTCCCCATTTTGTAGGGAACTCGGCTGTCAACTTGGGTTAGGCTGATGATGCAATCCATCATCTATCTGTCCATCACATCATAGGATATTAGAAATTTTTGCCAGTTCAATGAGATCCACTGTCTAGGTAGAGTAATGTAGACACATGATAACTACACAACAAAAGCTTCTGAAATAGAACTAATTTTTTAACTTAAAATGCACAAAACTGAACCCTTATTTTCTGACCCCTTATCTGCACAGCACAGGGCATGCTCCAAACTCTGACTATGACATCGGGTTTTTTCCAGTGCTCCCCAGTCATGCCAAATGCCTATTTGATGTACCAGCACTATTCCCTCAGAAGGAATTTAAAGCACATTTTCGAAGTCAGTTAACTATTTTATTGCAACAAAATCTTTGAGTGGGTGCACATTCACAAGTTGGCACATAACCTCTCCACAGAGGGGAAATGAATATGTCTATGTGTCTTTATAAATAGAGACACTAAAGAACTGTGGCATTTGATTTTTTCCTTTATATCCTAGCAACATCCATTGACAAGCATTTTGAAAAATAGCCATATATAAAAGGATGTAACCTTAGAAGAGTAGGAGAAGGAAACATTTGGAGGAAATATTAAAATCATTAAAAATTATCAACATTTGACAACAGATGTCCAATTTCTATTAGCAAAACAAAAACAAAACAAAAAGCAGTACACTTATTACCTTCTGGCTTTTAGTCTCCGAGCCTGGCTGGTTGTGCTCTTTGCTCTATTCCAAACATGGTGTAAGGTTCTGATAAACAACACATGCAATTCTCTTTATTCCAGTGAATAAGCTTTTTTTAGTCACCTGCAACAACATATAAACATGATAACGATCAGTTATATTTGATTACTGTGGTTCATTAATTCCTAGCAAGTCTTTAAAATCAGAAATCTGCTCTTTAAAAGGGTTCATATTATTTGGTCAAGTATTTTTGAAAAGCACATAGAATTAAAGCTGTTAAATGAGTAACTGTCCTGACTGATAAAAAAATTTCCCAAAACAGGACCAAGAGGAATTTTCTAATTCACTGCTGACCTTTGTATCTGAAGCAGCCTTGCCACGTGCCTGCTCTTACCCAGTATGAAAGATTTCTTAAAGTTATATATTTCTTTGCAATTTAGATTGTTCTAACATACATTTTCTTGGATGATTCACTCAACAACTCTTTGGTGGAGGCCTGGAGGATGTTTTCATCATTTGCATTTTGTGCAGGTATAGCTAAGGCCCCAACAAGATAACTTGTCAGCTTGACTCAAAAACTTTAGTGCTAAGGTGCATATTCAGGCCGAGTGACTACATTACATCACCACTGAACCCAAGCTACTCATGCTGTTGTAGTGATAGTAAACTCCAGAGGACAGTTTGCATTTTAGATACTGTAATATAATATACTCTAAGCTATTGATGAGAAAGTAGAATCGTGATGCTCCCAACTCTTTCTTGCCCTGTAAATTGTCTTAGAATTTTCACAGGCTTTCCCTGGTATAACAGTTTAAAGACAAGCAACATGCCTCTGTGAAACCTTAATCTCAAGAAGGACCATATGACACTAAGGGGTTTTCCCTTTAATGAAGATTCTGACCACAATGAGAGCCTTATATTTACTCTGCACCATAACAAGAAAAATGGATCTACTTAGAGTTTCTGGTCCCACATAAAAAGTGAAAAAAAAAAAAAGTATTTCCATTAAAAGCAGCATTCTCCTCTACATACTAGTTCTGTTTCACATTTATTTTACTGGCAATGTATGCACATTCTGATGGGAACATTTATTTCTAGAATGAGTTTGACCAAATTATAAATGCCTCTGATGCAACAGCTTGAACTAATAAATAGCTCTTCCTTCTCACTTCAAAACCTACTGCTACAGGGTTTTTAAAGAGCATTTATCAGAAACCCCTAGACAATCTTCTAACTTCAATTGAACCAATTAATTTTATGCAATGAAAAATCTGAAGGAAGTCTCTTGACTGCCTCTCTGACACTTTATATCCTGTGACTTTCATTTTTAGCAATAGTGATTGAGAGCAATAGATATGACTTTTTAAAATGGTATGTGGGACTCCAACCTACATTTAACAAAAATTGTTAGCAGTGTTCTGCCTGACACCCACTCACACTTTGAAGTCTTACCTCATTGTGTCACAACAATGACGTGTTATTCTTCATTTGGAAAATCTGAGAAAAAATCAAGTTATCTGAAGAAATAAATAACATTACACAGTCTTTGGAGATTTTTATTAACACAATTAGCCAATTTATTTGGGTGGGCAAACTTGAAAACCAAGAAGAAAATGTTGATTTTTCTGTTTACATTATGATATTGAACCACAAAGTACTTAAAACTATTTTTTCAAGATACGTGTATATTCAGACTCACACAAATATATATATTTTTAATTAAAAAAATGTATTTTGTCAAGTGAAACGTTATGTTCCTGATCTTGATGGGTGTCAGATGATAAAAATGGTACATATCTTTAGATTTTTGCTTTTGAAAATAAAATGCCTGGTATTATTTTTATTATATTATTATTCAATAGTTATTCAACAACCTTGCCATTTTGCTTTCAACTTTTCAGAACTTATTTTATAAAAGCTATTGAACATTTAAAAAAAATACCTTGAGGGATAGTAGCATGCTAGCTAAATGTTCAGATCTATAAATACTTATAATACTCACCTACAATCATCTGTGCATGTGCCTATGCTTACAGCTTTTGCTCCATTTCCACAGAAGAGGTGTCTGTCTCTCAGTGTTAGACTACTTCCTCTGTTATGGCTCTGAATCACAATCCTTCCACTAAAACTAGTCCTACCATCTTTTGATCCTACCTTTAATTATCTCTCTTAACCAGTATTTTCACAATCTGCCTTAAATATACTCAAAGTTCTTCTCAACTAAAGCCAACAAAGTCAATTAACTTGTTTTCTTATTCTAGTCCTAACTTTCTCCTTTATTTTAGAGCCAAGATTCTTGAAAGAGTACATTCCACACTTTCCAATACTATGTATACCATTTACTTTTTAAAAAACATACTGCATTTTGTTTAAATTTTTTCAGTGTTATTGAGATATAATTAACATATAACATGGTGTAAGTTTAAGATTTTCAAAGTGATGATTTGATACACTTATATGAGGAATGATTATCAGAGTAGGGTCGGTTAATACTTCTATCACCTTACCTAATTACCATTTTTTTTTTAGTAGTGAGAACATTTAAGGTCTACTCTTAGCCACTTTCAAGTATGTAACATGATATTGTGTGAAGATAAATAAACAGAAGCCTCATTTAAATTGGAGTTGGGAGGGCTTGTAAGGAGAGCTCTCATGCCCTACCTCTCAACACCAATTATGCCAAACAGGAAGAGACACACTTTCCACCTCTAGTGGAAAGATATTTTTCTACTCTACTACTTTAGAAAGAAGCAGGAGGATCTTCTCACCTATCAACCACTTAGCCAATTAAAACTGTACAACTCAGCCTATGAAAAGCCACATTGTAATTCTTTGTTGTTTTCTAAATCTACTTTTCTGGTCAACAATTGTTAAACATAATCACTATGCTGTGCAATAGATCCCCAGAACTTATTTCTATTGTAATTGAAAGTTTGAACCTTTGACTGCCATCTCCCCACTTTCCGCACCCAGCAACTGGATACCACCATTCTGTCTTTATTTCTATGAGTTTGGCTTTTGAAGATTACACATATTAAGTAATATCATCCAGCATTTATCTTCCTTTGTCTGACTTTTTTCATTTAGCAAAATGCCCTCAAGTTTTATCTCTGTTATAAATGGCAGAATTTCCTCCATTCCTATCACTTAATACCATCCCATTGAATTCATATACCATATCTTCTTTATCCATTTATCCGTTGATGAACACTTAAGTCGTTCCCATATTTTGCTATTCTGAATAATGTTTCAATGAACATGTGAGTGCGGATATCTCTTTATGATCCTGATTTAATTTTTGTTGTATATATACCTTGAAGTTGGATTGTTGGATCATATAGTAGTTCTATTTTTAATTTTTTGAGGACTGTCTGTTCTGTTTTATTCGGAGTGGCTGTACCAATTTACTTTCCCACCAGCAGTGCACTAGAGTTTCCTCTTCTCCACATCCTTGCCAATCCTTGTTATTTCTTGTCCTTTTGAAAATAGCCATTGGAGCAGGTGTGAGGCAATATCTCATTGTGTTTTGATTTAAATTTCCCTGATGATTAGTGATGTTAAACATCTTTTCATGCACCTGTCGGCCATCTGTATGTCTTATTTGGGAAAATGTTTTTCAGTTATTCTGGCCATTTATAAGTCAGATTGGTTTTTCTTTTGCTCTTGAGCTGGATGATTTCATATATATTTTGGGTATTAACTCCTTATTTGATATATGGCTTGCAAATGTTTTCTCCCACTCATAAGTAGCCTTGTCATTTTGTTGATTGTTTCTTTTGCTCTGTAGAAGATTTTTAGTTTGATATAGTCCCATTTATTTATTTTTGCTTTTGTGTCATATCCAAAAATTGTTGCCAAGACCAATGTCAAAGAGCATTTTACTTATGTTTTCTTCTAGGAGTTTGACGTTTTCAGATCTTATGTTTGATTATTTCAAGTTCATTTTAAGGTCATTATTTCGTCAGTGGTTTAAGATAGGGGTACAATTTCATTTTCTGCATGTGATTAATGTTTTCCCAACCTTTTAAAAGAGATTATCCTTTCCCCGTTGAATATAGTCAGATATAGTCAAATATTTGACTATATGTGAGAGTTTACTTCTGAGTTCTCAATTATATTTCAGTCAACTCTGTGTCTATTTTTATGCCAGTACGATGCTGTTTTAATTACTGGAGCTTTGTAGCATAGCTTGAAATCAGGAAATGTGATGCCTCCAGGTTTGTTCTTTTCAGAATTACTTTGGCTATCAGGGTCTTTGTGCTTCCATAGGAATTTTAGGATTGTTTTTCTATTTCTGTGAAAAATGCCATTGGAATTTTGACAGGGATTGCATTGACTCTTTAGATTCTTTGAAAAATATGGACATTTTAACAATATTAATTTTTCTGATACATGAACATTGGATATCTTTTCATTTATTTTTGTCTTCAAAACCTTTTATCAAGGTTTTATAGTTGTCAATGTATAAATTTTTCACTGTTTTAAAACATTGTCTTTACTTCATTAAAATATATCTAGCTAAGGCTTTATTTTTATATATCCTGTTTGTATTATGCATTATTTATCCTATGCCTTATAACTGTTTCATATGTAGTAATACTGAAATATTGTTAGGCAAGATTTATTTGAATATTATTTTGTATCCATCTCTTTATCTCTCTTTTTGTAATTCTTATTAGAAATATATTTAACCTTTTACTCTATTTTCCATGTGTCTTGATTTCTCTTCTCTTTCATGTATTTATCTCTTTCCCTCTTTCTGCAACACTGGGTCTTTCGCTGAGATCCTCATATTCTGAATTCTTTGGAGTTTATGCTCAAATTCATCTTCTCAAAGCAGCTCTCTTGAAAACCATATGTAAATATCACCTTTTTATTCAGAATTTTTTTTATAATCTCATCCTAATTTATTTGTTTTAGATTTACCATTACATAATCTATCAAATATTAAGTTCTTAAGTTTCTTTTTAGTCCATTAAAAATAAGCTCTATGAGAAAGACATTTTGTAATTTCTATAAACTCCTTTGTTTTTGGTTTTTTAAATCTTTCTGTCAAAAAAAATTTAGCACCATATTGATTTATAGTCAGATTTACTTTTAAATTCTCTTTAACCAAATCATTTTTTAAAATTTATAGCTCATTTTAAATTGTCAAGTTTTGAAATAGACTAATGTTTGCCTCTAAGTGAATTAGAAACTGTTTCTTCCTTTTCTATTTTCTAAAAAGTAAGAACACATTGTAATATTGCTACCTTACATGTTTGGTGGAATTTTCTAATAAAGCCCTTTGGGCTTGAAGTTTTATTGGTTGAGAGGATTTAAACATGAATTCAAATTTTTAAATAGATATATAACTATATAGGTTATCAAACTCTTCTTAAGAAAGTTTTGGTAATTTCTTTCAAGGAGTTTTGCCTACTTTATTTTAGTTATCAAACTTGCTGGTGTAAAGTTGTTCATAATATTCCTTTACTATCCTTTAAATTACTGAAGGATATGTGCTTATGTCCCCTCTTTTATTCCTGATATTGATTTTCCCCCCTACTTCTCTCTTACTCTTGATTTTCCTGCATTGGTGAGTCTGGCTAAATACTTATAAATTTTACTGATTTTTTTTAACGGAACTAGCTTTTAGTTTCAATGATTTTATTGATTGTTTTTATGTTTTCACATCTCTTTATTTCTGCTCCTATTTCTATTATTTCATTTCTTCTGTTTTAATTTAATTTAATTTGCTCCTTTTTTCCTAGTTCAAACACTGTAATTCTCTAATTTTGGCATTTAAGAATAGAGATGTTTTTTCCTAAGCATCACATTTGTTGCATCTAATATATTTCCTAAAGTTAGGTTTTCCTTTTTATTCAATTCAAAATATTTATTATTTCCTTTGTGGCTTTCTCTTTGATCTATATGATATCATTTTTAATTCCCAAATATTTGAACATTTTTCATATATCTTTTTGTTACTGATTGTTGGTTAAAGCTGTTTTGGTCAGAAAATGTACTGTGTATTATTTCAATTATTTTGAATTTGTTGGAGTTTGTTTTATGACACAAAATATGGCCTGTCTTACTGAATATTACATGTACACTTGAAAAAATTGTGAATTCTACTATTGCACAGAAATAGTCTATTACTTAGATCAAATTGAATCCTAATGTTATTTAGGTCTTTTATATCCTTACTGACTTTCTATCTACTTATTCTATTTATTTCTGAAAGAAGTATTGAAAACTTCAACTATACCTATGGATTTGCCTATTTCTCTTCAATTAGGTTGGTTTACTTTTATCAATTTATATGCTTTGTTTTTGGATAAATCTACATATAAGATTGTCCTATCTTCTTGATGAATTATTAATAAATTATTATGTAATCTCCCGCTTTATCTCTTGCAATATTTCTAGTTCTGAATACTACTTTTTCTGGCAATAATGTAGCCATTCCAGCATTACTTTTATTGATATTTTTACTAAATAATTTCCATATTTTCTTTTTACTTATATATGTACTTATATTAAAGATAATTTATTATATATAATGTATAGCTGGGAATACCTTTTTATTCAACCTGATAATATCTGCTTTTTAATCTGGTTTTCAGAAGTTTTATTTAATATAATTATTGGTTTGGTTGGATTTAAATCTATCATTTTGATAATTTTTCTCTGCAGTCTCATCTGCTTTTTGTTTTTTTCTTTTTCTCTTTTGGCTTGAGTATTTTTATTCTATTTTACCTTTACTTAGAAGAAGATATAAATTACATATTTTTTTGTGATGCTCTAGGGTTAATA
This sequence comes from Cynopterus sphinx, assembly GCA_030015415.1. Lineage (NCBI taxonomy): Eukaryota > Metazoa > Chordata > Mammalia > Chiroptera > Pteropodidae > Cynopterus > Cynopterus sphinx. The sequence goes on from CM057380.1 coordinate 36,619,910, forward strand.
ACATTTTTATGTTACCATGCTCTGGATTTTAATAGTATTACACCACTTTAAGTAAGTATAAGAAACTTACAACAGTATAATTCTATTTACTTCTTCCATTCTGTGTGTTATTTTTTAGCTTCTATGGTTGCTAAAGTCCCACAATATATTGTTCAGTTTTTGTTTTAATCAATCAGCTACCATCTTTCCTCTCTCTCCCTTCTGCCTGCCTGCCTTCCTTCCTTCTTTCCTGTGTCCTTCCTTCCTTCTTTCCTGTGTCCTTCCTTCCTTCCTTCCTTCCTTCCTTCCTTCCTTCCTTCCTTCCTTCCTTCCTTCTTTTATTTTCTATTTATGTTTCATTTTGGATAATTTTTATTTACCTATTTTTTAATTCACTAGTTATTTTTTCAGTAATATCTGGTCTGCTGATAAGTTCAGTGAAAGACATCTTCATCTTTAATAGTTTTTTTTTAACTAGCCCATACTAAGCTTTTGAAAAATAATTTCTTTCTCTCTGCTATAATTTTCACCATTTCCACTAGGTACTTTAACATATTAATCATAGCTATTTAGGAGTGGCTCATTTCTAGTGCTTCTTATTCAGGGATAGATTTGTCACAGGCGTAGGCTTGTCACAGGCGTGGGCATTTTTTTTTTTTTCTGGTCAGTTTTAGGCAGGATTTGTGCGCCTGGGCCTCAGTGGTGGGACTTTCCATTCCTGCTCCTCTTACCTGTGGTAGCCAAACTCTAGGTGCTTTTAGACAGAGGTTTTCTGCCTTCCCTTCAGTAATAGCAGATCTTTTTTTGTCAAGAGGTAGGATGTTAGGTTTTAGTAGGAGTTTTGCTACTTACCTCCAATTCAGCAAAAATGATCTCTGGCTGCATCTTCAGAATGAGAGGTTTTCCTAACCCTTTACCTGAGGCAGACAGATTTTACTTCTACTCCTATACTAGAAACAATGTATCTTCACCCCTGCTCTGAGCGTAAGAGAGTTTATTTCCCTTTCCTGGTAGATTAAGGCTTTGTTTTGCAGGAGAGAATAATTCAGGGAAATGATGTAGCTCTTTGCCTGTCATCAACAGCTTCCAATGACCTCCTTTATGCCTATGCCACTGAGGCGATGCTCTACTTTGTCACTTGTGCTGCCACCAATTTTTTTTTGTACACACCTAATGGAGGCCTGTGGAATACAGAATATGAGTGCAAACTCCCTTTGGGTCTGGCTCTACCAGCTATTCTAAACTGAATCAGTGAGCTACACTTGGAACTGAAGAATTTGTTAAACTTTAGCCGATTTATTTTTTTTACCCAATTGTTATATGTTTCATGCTTTGCCAAAGGCGAATAAGTTTCTATATCCTGTCTCTTTTGGGATGAGGCTTGTCCTTGCTTGGAAGTTTACTTTATATGCCTTGTGACCTCAGCTCTATGATGAGGTTAAGAAAAATTACCATTTTGTATTTTTTTAACATCTTCAAAAAAAAGTAAGCTTTTAGCTAATGCTAGTAGAATGGGAGGTAGTAACAAACTTTTGAAACCGTCTTTTTACTATTTCCCTAGTCCCTCCTCAAGCTTGTACTTCCTTTCTGTTTAATGTCTTGCAGAAGCTATGAAACAACTGCTCAGATATCTTGTAAATACAGAGGAAGCCACTATGTCCTTGCATAGGCTATGAGCTTGGAAAGACACTGAGTTTGTAATTACTTAAATCTATTTTATTAAAAATTTTTAAATATAATGTTTTCTTCTAAACAGTATGGGAGATAGCCAGAGAATCAATCAAGTGATAAATTAAGAAAGTGTTAAAAGATAGCAGATGGGGAAAAAAGCAAGAAAGATAGATCCTGACTCTGACTCACTTAGATGAGGCAGAAGAATTTGGGAAATAAAATTTCATCAGATTAGGCAACTCTCATATTCCCTGTTATCACCTTGGAAAGTATTAGAGACAGGGGTGGTTTGGTAGATAGAATGTGTCTCCAACTACAAAATATAACAGTTTTGAAGAATAAGGTACCTAATATTCAGCTCTCCGAAAGTGGTGATAAATATAAATGAAATTTAGCCCTCTTAATAATATAAATAACACTCACAATCATGAAGCCAGACTTTCTGCTAGAAAATGTAATTTGGGGTTTTACATAGATTTTGTTAACTCTGAAACTAGAGACCAATGACACTTGGGTTTCCCAGGTAATATGTTAGACATGAGAATCCTATGTGTGCCAAACTGTTTGAATTAGGTGCTTGGTTGTAAATCTAGATTATTTGGCATCTCCCCCACATTTTTTTTTATCTATGATGAGAGATTCCAGTAAAATTTAAGTTCACCCTGCAAGCAAAAATCTTGAATTGCAGCAGGAAGTTTGAGAGGGCTCTGCAGAGGAGGGAAAGAAGGGAGTTCTACTCTTTTCTCTAAGATGGTTGTATGCATCAGAACTTCAGGTCGCTTTCCACATTGACTGCGGTAGCTTCTCAACTTCTCTCAGGTATCTCTGCCTGTTCAGAAGGAAGTTAGATACTGCTTTATTACCATCTTTCTAAGAAAAATACAAGCAAACGTCCTAAATAATTAAAAATGAAATTCTTCAGCAAACACATTAAGTTATTAGCAAATGTACACAAAATAGTTCTACAAGCTCTACCAGTCTTAGCATCATTTGTTTGTTAGTTTGTTTGTTTCATCCTGTACCTAGAATGAAGTTCCACTCGAGACAAATGAAATATTATAGCAATGGGATTAACATAACTAACTAGTTAGAGTTGGGTAGCCAATAACTCCAATTTAGTGTTTAGATAGAAGCCTCCGTAAGAATCAAATGTAGGGGGCCGTTCTTAAAGGTCAATGTCTGGTTAGGTCTTTAAACTATAGTCTGTGATAGAGTAAATGTTCCTAAAGGAGTTTAGTCTCTATTTTTAAAATCACTAGTTTAAACAATAAAATCTATTTCTAATGTTATTTTATTAATAATAGCTATAATGTTGACTAGCCAATAAAGACACTCAAAACAAGTGTAGTAGCCACTTCTGGTATGTGTTTGTGATTATGATTTAACTAATTCCCATGTCAAATTATTCTTTCCTCCGTTTCATCAAATGTCTGCCAATGAAATAGTGAGGGTGACAGGTGCTGCATAAAGGGAACTTCGATGGGTGTCAGGCTGGGCAAAGGGAGATTGAGGTCAAATGTTCAGAGTGGAGATTTCACTGATTTCCTATGAGAAATCTGTACCTTTAATTTTTTTCCTACTAAGAAGTTTAGAAATTTTTTAAATCTCTGAACAATCTATATAGTGTTATAAATGCAACTTTCCTTGATATATGTATATACCTCTATGTAAACAGAAAAATGTTAATCGTTTTCCAGCCTAATATTCCTTTTGGAGGAAGAAGGGCATAGAGAACTGTTCGTTCAAGTATATAATTGACTTCTATAGACCAACCTTCTCGAATCAAACAAACAAACAAACAAGCAAACCAGACCTGGAACTGTTTTTGATGCTTTATTTTAAGGAAAGAGACCATACAAGATCCCATTAGAGAATTGGTCAAAAGAGCCATTTTTTAAATTTCTTTCATGTCCTCCATCAAAAAATTCAAATCAATTTTCTGTGTAAGCTATATCTGCAAGTTGCAAAAAACAAACAAAAAAACAAAAACCTTAAAGAAAGATTTAATTGTGTCCATTGCACTAAATTTACATAAACCAGGATGTGGCTCAATCTATTTTGAAAAGATATTTAACATTAAAGGTTAAAACAAAAAGGAGCCTCTAGTTAACCTTCAATTAACCATAGCCGCTTGGAACTTTTTTATTAAGCAAGATTTTATTCATTCTTATGTTATTTTTATGACATTCAATTTTATTTGGTTTCTTCACTCATTTCTCAGAAGTAGAATAGCTTCATTTTATGGATGGAAATAAATCAAAAAATGTGGAAAGCTTCCCGTCTGACCTTCATAAAGTCATCTCCTTGAGGTTCTTTTCTTTTTTTAAAAAATGACAATAATGAGGTCTACTCCACTGCACTGTGTGTGGGAAAATGGAATGTAACCATGAGGAGAAGCAGGGTAGCGACAAAATGACTAAAGGTTTGGAGCCAGAGAGATGTTGTTTCCACCAAGTACAAACTTTATAACATTAAGCAAGTTATTCATGTCTCTAAGCCCCAATTTCCTCATCTTTAAAATAAAGAATGTAATTCCTAATTGGGAAATCTGATTTAGATAAATTGATAGGTGGAAAGGACATAGTATATAAAAAGACAAAAAAATGATATCTGCTATGGTCCAAATGTTTGTGTCCCCTCAAAATTTATATGTAAAACCCTAATGACCAGTGATAGTATTTCAATGTGGGGCTTTGGAAGGTGATTAAGTCACAAGGGCAGAGCCCAGTTGAGTGGAATGAGTGTCCTTATTAAAACAGACCCTGGAGAGTTCCCTCACCCCTTCCCCATGCGAGGTTACAGAAGCAGGTCTCAGAAGCGGATTCTCACCAGACATTGCATTTGCCAACTCCACGATCTTAGATTTCCCGGTCTCCAGAACTGTAAGAAGTAAATGTTTGTTTGCTTTTAAGTAGCTTGGCAGAACACATAAAGATCTGTTGTTTATAAGCGACCCAGTCTCTGGTACTTTGTTATAGCAGCCAGCCTAAACAGACTACGACAGTAGGTTTTTTTTTTTTCAATAGAGAGAACACCTTGAATATGACTACAAAGAAATAGGACAATGAGCATTTGGCCTTGTATGTTTTAACATTATGTTTTTGCCTCTTCTTGAAAAATTTATTTCTTTTTGTTCAATATCCATACCCACAATCACGTACTCTAAAACTAGTGTCTCACGTGAAAATTTTGTAATTGTTTTGTAAATCCTGATCAAGATCAAAGTTAGGCTTTGAAAGGATCTTGTCCCACACTTTTTGTTTCTCTCAGAGAAATGGGGAAAAATTTGGAGTGCTGGAAGAGAAAGTCATAGTTATATTCTAAAGCAGTGGTTCCCAAACTACTTTGCATCAGAGTCACTTGTGTAGCTCTTAAAAATTCCCAGATTCAGTGTCCCAATCCCTAATTCAGTAAATCTGATGTGTACCAATGGAATCTTTGTTTCCTCAAGTAATTTAATTTTTTTTGTAACAGTGGTAAAATATACACAAAATAAAATTTACCATCTTAACCATTTTTAAGTGTAAATTTTGGTAGTATTAAATCTATTCAATTTTGTGCAACTTTTACCATTATACATCTTCAGAATTCTTTTTATCTTGCAAACTGAAACTTTATACACATTAAATAGTAACTGTCCATTTCTCCATTCCCCAGCTCTTGGCAACCACTATTTTATTTTTTGTCTCCATGAATTTGACTTTCTTTATCTTATACAAGTGGAATTATATGGTAATTGTCTTTTTGAGAGTGGCTTAGTCCACTTAGCATAATATTTTTAAGATTAATTTATGTAAGATATATCAAAATTTCTTTCCTGTTAAAAGGTAAATAATATTTCATTGTTTGCATATACCACATTTTGTTTATCCATTTATCTATCAATGGACAGTTTTACTTTTAAAATATGGAATACTTCAAAAACAAGTGTGTCATATGCAGGTGTCATGCTAATCTTCTCTGCTTGTTCCCATTTTAGTATATTGCTGCCAAACTGAGCACTCCAAATGATTTTGAAAATTACTGATAAGGCAATTTTTCCAGCAGCACATCAGTAAAATGTTAAATAAATTTAATTGAGTGACCAGTATTTTATAAACATAGAAGAAAAAAACACATGTAAAAATTAGAATAATAAAGAATGTATTATTTAAAAAATTTTGTTTTTGTATATGTGTGTGTTTCTTGTGAGGTTGGTTTGAGTACTATTTTTGGATATAAAATGTATTTCTTATAAGTACTTTCAATCAAAAAGTGTGAAAACCACCCGTTCAAAGAACCAGAATATAGAAGATGATTAGATGATAAATAAATTAGCATAATCCCCTCAGTTTGAATGTGCTATAGAATTATAGTCATCATTATTTTCTTTGAAGGTATTTAAAATAAGAGAATGTGAAGAGAAATATAGAAGATTGACAACCACCTTCTGTGAACTGATTTGAACTCCACATTTCATCATGGAGGTCTGAAAATTGCTTATTAATGAATAATTTTCATAACACTGTATCAGGAGTTACATATGAATTTGGCATCTCTCTGATAATGTGCTTTTATAAACTCCAGAAGCAGATAAAGAATTGCTAACGGCAGTAGTAAAGAGGTGTGAGTGCCACCAGCAATTCAAGATTCTGTTCCAGCTTAGGAAACATACTACCAAAATCAAAATTAATTTTCTTCCCTTTGGCATTTTTCTCAAGCATATGTGGTTTTTAAATTATTGTGATGACTTCTATCACTTTATTGAAAAATATACAGGATGTATTTATCTAAGATAAATATGATTTTACTTGGTATATTTTTCTGAAATAACACACAATATGCATCACAAAATAAGGTAATTACATAATAATATAACTAAATTATATTTGGTTCTGCCAGAATTTATAAAAGATATATGTTTAACAGATGTAAATGTTTATATTAGATCATATGGAATATAATTATACATCTGCCTTTTAAAAAAGTGTGGAACTCCTGTTCATCCACAGGAGAGCTATTTTCTTATTGCCTTATATGTTCCGTATAAGATTCAACCAAAAAACTTATGAGTTGCCTGATGCCGACACTGGCATTAATAAGGGCAAACTTAGTATTCCCAAGTTACCTAAGTTTATCTTTGTTTTAATTCAAAGGGAAGATGGTGGCATAAATAGATGATAGATACATGATAGATAGATGATGGATGATAGGAAGAAGGTAACATAAAAAATAATATAGTATAAATGTAGAATTAAACTTTAAAAAATTATAATAAATGGAGACACAATTAGGGTTTAAATGCATAATAAAAAGTGTGTTCAGAACTATAATACTAGTTTATAAGAACATTTTATATTGTATCTCTTCATTAATCCTCATTGCTATGTGAAAAAGACAGAACTGTACACATTTCATAGAAGAGAAACCAGATGTGACATTAAGAGCCTTGCGGATTCAACAGGCCAAGGATGTATCAGTCAGGAATCAATCCTGTGCCATGGCTTCAAGTGCAGGCAGTGTTGCACAAACTGCTGTGCCAGGAAAGTAAATTTTTTCACTACTGTTTTTTTTTTTTTCTTAAAATCCTCCAATTTCAGGAATGAAAAACTCTTGGCCAAATATTTAAGCCTCGATTAAGAAATTATTGATAATTACCACAAACTTCTCAACCGAAAATACCGAGCAAAACCAATCTAGTTCTTCTCCCATTTTGCAAACAAGCTCTCAGTAGAGGTTCTAAACTTGGACGATGTACAGAATCAGTGATAGAGTTTTGGGAAAATGCAGATTTCTGAGCAGCACCCAGACTTATACATTGCTCAGAAATCTTTCTTTTCTTAAAGGTCCACATTTGACTGTGATGCTCAATTAGGTTAGGGAAATACTGCCTTAGAAAAAGTGCGTTAAAGTAGTTTTGGTGGAAAACCTATTAGAAAATCAATTACAGACAATATATATTTTATTTATATACATTAGTTCACAAGTCTGAAGAAAAGCCACGTTTTATGTAGCCAGAAGTTTATACAAATCAAGGGACGTTTTTAAAAGAAAAACAAAATATAATTATGAAGATAAAATTTGTTTTAAAAAAGAATGTTTTCTTTTCTCTTCTTAGAATAGGAAAAAAATTAGCGAATTATACATTTTTAAAAAGTTTTAACCTGCCATACACATATTAATTAGCTGCCAGACACAAAGCTACGCTTATGAATATCCTGAAAATGACTCCACACTAGTAAATATCTACCTCATTCTTTTTTTAAAAGAAAAAATGTCCATAGTTTATTAAACATTTGGGTTGTTCCCAATATTTTTCAGTCACACTGAACAATCTTGTGTATGCTTATTTTCATATTATTGGAGATGTATGTTCAGGAAAAATTTCTAAAAGTGGGATTATTGGGTCAAAATGTAAACAAATATGTGATTTCATTAGATATTGCTAAATTTCAGTAGTAATGGTTGTACCAATTTTCTTTCCCACCAGCAATATGTGAAAGTATCTATGTCTCCATAACCTTGAAAAAGAGTATTGTTAGTCTTTTTAATTTTTACCAATCTGATAGGTGAGAGATGACATCTTAGTGTAGTTTTAATTTGCATTTCTTATGAGTTGAACATTTATTCATATGTTTAAAGGTTACTTTTATAGATTTCTTGTGAGTTGAGAAGATATCTTTTTAAATAGAAAACTGAAATAGACTGGCTTTTTCCCCAGGTGTGATAAATATACTATAGAATCTTATATGCTGATTTCTACTTCCATAAAATATATTTTACAATTATTGTAAATAGTATAATCATATAATGAAACAATAAATGATGGCTTGTTATTTTCTTATTGAATGATACATCTTAAAGTTACATGTAATAATTTTTATAATTCACACAACCAGTCCTAGGGAAGAATTTACAAAAGGAGCCAATTCCATCATTAGGCATTGGCAATTATCAATTCAGAGTGCTTGCTAAGTAGCTGATTCTAAATAGTGACATTTAGTACAATATTTTTAAAGATATTTCACGTGTTTGGTCATTCTAGTACCACTTTAAAATGGCTCCTATAAAATCTAGAAACGTTCCACTACTTTATGTAATATTGTGTTAATGAGACCACAAAATAAATGTGCCACAAAACAACAGTCCTGTGTTCAATATTCACATTTATTTGTCTTTATTTAAGATTATCTATTTTTTGCTAATCAGATAGTTTCAGTTCGGATAATTGCACATTTACTTTTGTGGATGCAAATGATGTTTTATATTTTGTTATCTAAATGTTTTCAGTCGCAAATGGTCAAAACTCATTAGGAAGATTGGTTGTGAAACGTATAAGAGTAATAGCAAAATACTTTGTCTTTGAACTGAGAATAGAAAGAGCAATTTTTATTGTCTTTTTTTTTTTGCATTCAAAATAATTGTAGTGTCAAATAAAATTTTCTGGAATGCTCATTCAATGAAAAATTATAATAAGTGATTTGAATCAAATTGTATTTTGTAGAAAATATTCTGTTGTCAGAAGGATGTGATAATAATTTTCTAGGATAATTTTTTAATAAGCATAATAAGGTCCCAAATTTTGTTTTTATGTCTAATTTGTTGATTTAATAAAAGTAATTTGCTTTAGTGGGCAGGTTAGAGTTGCACTTGTTACTTCTAAGTTGGAAATTTGATATGGCTAATACTTTTATATTTCCAATATTTTGATCAGCAATTATAATCCTCATTCATTAAATAAATCACTTAATCCATTAAAATTTTGTATTTGATGAGAACAATTCCCTTACTCATTGTCATTGCTTTGATCCAGATCCATAATTTTTAAATAAAAAATATAGATTTCATCATGTTCTGCTTAAATATGTTATGCCATTTTGTTTACCAGAAGTCTTTTAATTTTGATTGTTTTCATTTTTAAAAAGTTAAACTAATTATTTCTTTGGAGTTTTTAATGTTTTCTCTACAGACTTTTCTTTTCTCAGCCCCAAAATATTCTCTGTTTTGACCATGATTTGATGTATTAATTCACATTGACCTGAAGGATTGGAAAGGAGTAGTATAGTTTTGTTCAAACTGTATATAATGCAAATATGTTCTCTTCAAAATGTAAATTAACACAATGCAAGAGATTCAAAAATTGAAAAGATTCTTATGTTTTTAAACAGTTCTTTTCAATAAAGAATTTAAAATTTTAATTAAAATTTAAGTCAAGATATAAATTATAGTTAATGTGTATTAGAAACATTTTAAAATCAAATTCATTACGAAATTTAATCTTTTAAAATACTTTATAAAAATAAAACTATTTGCCACTCTAGTTGTCAATGGATCAGAACCTCAATTCATATATGCATTTACATGCAAATTTAGAATAACATTAATTGCCTAATATTACAAAATGTTTTCCAGGCACCTGGTGCAAATACCATGGTGATTTGTCATAAATTTCAGAAATATGATTTGGAACACAAAGAGAGGCTGAAAAATGGCACTACTTGGAAACTGATTCTTTATTGTGCAAGAATCTATTGTATTCACATCTTCTAAAAGGAAGGATGGATTTGTCTTTCTTTTAACCTAAGTGCTACCACCGCTAAACTTTTCTTAGTAATGTAAAGCAGTGTCTATCACCTATGTCTTGATGCAGCACAGCAATCATTCATGGACTTCAGGCCCAATTTTGAGGCCATAGGGAAGAGATGGAGAGAAGCACTTTTCTGGGACCTGAGCAATGCCAGCAGTGGGAGGGGATTTTTAGTGCTATAGGTTAGTACATTTCTGTTGTACATTGCAGTTGCAGGGCTCCCTAAAGTGTGGGGCTCAGAGCAGAGCCTCTCTCACCTAGATGTAGATCCAGTAAAGGCGAATAAAGGGAAGAGAACATTAACACAATTATTTTGACTCCATATACTTGTCAACTTTGTATACATGTCAAGAGAATTCCGAAATAATCACTCCTCCATTTCAGTGGAAGCTGCCTTTAATAGAACAGCAGAATTGTTTTCATCTGTCCATCTTCCCTCACAAGACTATGTTCTTATGACAAATATGTATACATTAACTAACTATGAATATCTGAGAGGAAGAAATCACATTCAATAACCAGTGCTTTTTTTTTCCAGATAATTTACGCTGTAGTTTGAAAACAAACATATTATACTATATTTTATTAGTTCAATTAAGCTACTTTCATGACTCTTAATCTAAAAAGCTTATTAATTAGAAAATGTGTTCTACTTAGTGATAAAAGCAACGAATATAATGACGTTTTATCTCTTTCAAAAGGTTCCCAGGCCCTTTAAATAAAAGCTGAAACTTTTATTTAAAAGCTTTATTATTTTAAAGAACTCTAGAAAAAGAAAACTAAAAAAAAATTAAAAACCTGTTCTACTTAAGAGATATTCAGGTAACAACCACCTGGAAAAAAAAAACTAGTAAAGACAGGTAATTATTTTCTCAGGTGGTTTACATAGTAAGTTCATTGGTTTGGGTATAAAACCTGGCTGGAGCTCACCTTTTCAAGTCTTTCTCTTCCTTCTAGAACTTTAAACTCCTAATTAAACACCTTCTACTTTTGATAATAGTTACAAATAAGTCAGTGCTTAAGAGAATCAATTGATCTTAATTGAGAATCAGAGCTCTTGGAGATCTTTCATTTCCACATTCTTAAGTACTGCCAACTCACTGGGTGGCTCAGTCACTAATACATATAATGATTTAAAATTTTGATTAATGTTTCTAATTTGAAAAAGTTAAGAATTACTCAGAATCTAAATGTGTATCAAATATCGGTCTTCACATTACCAGGCTCCTGCTGACACACTGAAAGTAGAAGTCAAGATGGAAATGAAAGCTGAAGTTGACATTGCTGTCACACCAGTAAACAGATCAGGCAGAGCTAGTCCTCTCAGCTGAAGCAGAGGCAGGTCATGACTTTGTTTTGCTGCTCCAGAGACCAACAGACTGATCCTATGCTGGGCCGAACCTTTGTGGGATCCCTTGTGTTCCCCAAAGTTCAGGCCCTTTATTCTAAGAGACTGAAGAAATTATTTCATGGTCTTGTGCCTGTCAATGACTTCAGCTGTCACAAGGCTAAGAGACTGTGACCTATTACTGCTAGAGCGAGAGTCTGCAGCAAATTCCCTCCAAATGTCAATTCCCAGGGATGCAAGCCAAGGAGAAACTAAAGAGGCAACCAGTGTAACTGCAGTACATTTTAAGAGGCAGCATGAAAGTGAAAGGTAGCAGATTATGTCATCCTTCTTTGGCATAAAGATTATTTTGATCTAAAAGTAATTGAGAGGAAGCAGACACAAGAAGAGCTCTCTTCCCTCCTCCTATTTGCCTAAAAGCAGGATATAAATTTGTAAAGGTGCACGTCACTCCCTTCTCTACCAGAAAGAATGGAGGTAGTCACTGAAGACAATTCTAGAACTTTATCAGACTGAGAACACTACCAGAAGAATCTACATAACAGACCTGGCTAAAACTTCTCCTTTCTAGCTGTGAAAGTCCTAAATGACATTTTCCAATGTAAGGCTGTTTTGTCTGCATTGAAAATCTGTTATTTATAATGCAGTCACCTTCATTAATTGTCTTAGCTAGATCTTCTGGATAACTTGCTATATTTTCTACATCAGCATGCTCTGCTTTACCTTGAACTCTCATGTTATGAAAATGGTTTCTTTCCTTAAAGCACATGAACCAACATCTGCTAGCTTCAATCTTTTCTTCTGCAGCTTCGTCACCTCTCTCAGACTTTGTAGAATTTTAGGGATTTGCTCTAGATTGAGCCTTTGTTTAAGAAATAGTTGCAGCTGGTTTGATCTTTTATCCAGACAAACTAAAACTTTCTCCATATCAGCAATTAAGGCTTTTAACTTTCTGTCATTTGTGTTTGCTGGAGTAGCACTTTTAATTTTCTTTAAGAACTTTTCTTTGCATTCATAACTTGGCTAATTGGGGCAAAAGGCCTACTTTGACTTATATTAGCTTTTGACATGTCTTCATCACTAAGCTTAATCATTTCTAGCTTTTGATTTAAGGTGAGAGATGTGTGTCTTTTCTTTGCATTTGAACATTTAGAAGCCATTGTAAAGTGATTAATTGGCCTGATTTTAACTTTGTATCTCAAGGAATAGTGAGGCCTGAGGACAGAGGGAGAGACAGGGGAACAGCCAGTTGGTAGAACAGTCAGAAAACACACATTTATCGATTAAGTTTGTTGTCTTGTACATGCATAATTTATGGTGCCTCAAATAATTATAATATTAACATCAAAAACCACTGACCACAGATCACCATGACAATATAACAATATTTAAAAGTTTTTAAATATTATAAGAATTACCAAAATGTGACACAGAGACAGGAAGTGAATAAATGCTGTTGGAAAAATGGTGCCAATAAACTTGCTCTACTCAAGGTTGTCACAAACTTTCAATTTGTAAAAAAACACAGTATTTGCAAACCACAATAAAGTGAAGTACAATAAAATGAGGTATGCCTGTATCTAACTCCTGCCTCTTGTGTCTGGATTGTAACACAGGTGACTCAGGCTTGAAACATACTGGAAGTTCAGTACACAGGTCACTAGGAAAGAAAAAGCCTAGCTGACCCTTCTCTGGGGAAAGTGACATAGCTCTAAATGGTAGGCCAGGGCTGGAATGAGTATCAAGTGATGAAAAGCAAATTAGCCTTGCCACAAATTGATATGCATCAAAGAAGTTTTTAGGGACTAAAATATCAAAACCTGGTGTGATAGTAATAATAGCATGTTTCCAGGCATCAAGCAGAAGTAGAAGGTTTGCTTTAGGAACCAAGTCATTAGAAATTATACATTTTTGTAGTGTGCAAAATAAAGTGAAATTTATTTTACTTTATTTTTAAAGTAATGTTTTGTACAATTGTTTCTTGTCAACATGTTCTAAAGTTTATAAATTATAAAATTTGCTGCTATTTGTCTTAAGGTATTTATTATTTCATTTATCAATACTGTTTTCTAACTTAATGTTTTTTGTCTTGAATAGCATGGTTTATGAATTAATATCCCCTCTCCATTTTCTTTTTGTCTGTTTGTTGATAAATATCTTATCCTTTCTTCTCTTTTCACACATTAATTCTCAGTCATTATTTTGGAAGAGGCACATATGGTTTGATTTTGCTTTTACCCACTGTGAAAAGTTCTGTCTTTTTTGAGGGTGGCTCGGCCCACTCACAATTATTATTACATCTGATATTTTGGTCTTAATTTGCTCATCTTTTCAAATGCTATATACTTTATATCTTTTTATAGTTTTATTTTTATATATAGATATTTGTTTCACTTTTACTTTCTTTTGTGATTTCTACTGCAAGCTCTATTTTTTATAATTCTGATAAAAGTCACCTTTGAGGATTACAAATATTGTATATCCATATAATAATCAAACTCAAGGATTAAATGACACATTTAAAAAGGTTCTAAAATTAAAATGAGGAATTTATTCTACTTTGATTCGTTCTTACTCTCATTTCTCCACCATGATTCCCCTGCTTCATTTTTTAGTATCTATTTTATATAATTAGAGCTCAGATAATTATTGGTAAAACATCACTCTTATATTACCTTTTTTTTTTATTTTAAGAAATCTTTTGATATTTATTTTATCAACTTATATTAAAACTTTAATTAGATTTAGCTCTACGATTAACATATTTTAGGGGTTATCACTGTCTTTTTAAACATACCCATAACCATGAATTTTTATGCTGATTACTTGGTAACCTTCAAAATTGTTTTCTTTTTAGAAGGGTTGATAAATGATCTATTTTCTATGTCTATACTAAAATTGTGTCTCTATTATCTTTATCTATGAAAAGAAACTTAACTGCATATGAAAGTCCTTCCCAAGAGATTTTTTCCCCCTTCAATATGAATACATTTCATTTTATTTTCTTCTGCATTTATTTTTCTAAGAAGAAATTTAAAAATTTCTTTTTTCATGATAAAATTCTGAAATATTTTTTTTCTATTCATTTTCAACAAATATTTATTGGGTGACTAATATAAGCCAGGCTTTTAAAAATTATTTATTTAATTTTTGTTATTGAATGTATCTTGTTTAATCAATTTTAAAAATAAATTTTCCATGAACTAAAGCTAAAGTTACTTTTTAAAATAGCAAAAATAAAATGTATTTTCAACTTTAGACTGTTCTTTCTACTTATGCCTCAATTTTTTGAATTTCTTCCCTGGGAAAACCTAGGATTCTCAGTTGCATTTTTTCCTCCATTATTAATGTCATCTTGCCTCTTAAAAAATTTATAAACTTTTCATGTGCTTTTGCATTCTAAAAGCTCTACAAATTAGTTATTTATACAACTCATTAGACTTCTGAATGTCAGCTTTACTATTCAATGTTTCATTTTCAGATTTCAGTAGTTAGAATTTCATTGCAAATCTTCATTTCCACATTGAGATTTCTTTTCATCTTTTCCTATTCCCTTTTTTCTCTGCTGATTCATTAGTCATTAACCTCCTTTGAAATTTTGTTATTAAACTATAATATATAATATATATATACACACACATAGAAAAGTACATGTATTGAAAAATATATTCTGATGAATTTTTACATTGTAGATACACCTGTGCAGCCAGTCCCAAGTTCAAGATTCAGGACATTGCCAGCATCAGAAAGCCCTTTATGCTCCTTACCAGTTATTTTTTTTTCCTCAAGGATCACTCTATTATTTTTTTCCTTATCATTTATCTTTTATCATTTCTCTTCCCCCTCCTTCTCCTTCTTTTTAATTGATGCTATGTCTTCTTATATCCTGGAAAGGATGCAAAATATTATTCTAAAATTTTCTCCAGGTTCCTACAAGAGGTTATCGTCAGAGAAATGCTTTTTAATTCCATCTCTATCGTGTTTGCTTTATCCCTTTTATTAATATGTTTTATCATAGTCCCTACCTTTTTCTTTCTTTCTTTCTTTCTTTCTTTCTTTCTTTCTTTCTTTCTTTCTTTCTTTCTTTCTTTCTTTCTTTTTTTCTTTTTTTTTTTTTTTTTTTTGAGAAAATATCAATCCAAACTCAGCTTGCTAAAAGTTATCTGGATTTCTAGTGGCTCTTCATATTAGTAGGTTGCCTGCCTATTAAACCCATATCCCTGGTCTTCAGCTTAGAACCAACAGAACCTCTATGTCCTTTATCTATTGTTTTTCTGCTCTAGAGTGGTGTGATTTTTCCCCATTATTCCTAATGCCTCTTTTTGTGATGTTATGACCCAATTAAGGACTCAAAAATTACAGTTTCTACTTGCACACTGCCAAAATTCAGTTTTAAAAAATCCTACCTACATTGGTTTGCTGGCTGGGTCTAGAGTATATTCTGTCTCTTCTGCCTTCACCGTCTATATCACCTAGCTATTACTTCTACTATGCCAATATAGAGTTTAAAAATTAATGTGGAAAGATGGGGTTCCTAAAATAGTATTACTCTAGGCATTTCTAAATGTGCTATCCACAAAGTACAGAGAAGACTGGTGAATTTAGAATCCCTTAGGGCCTTCCTTCCTGAAGTGTGGCCTCCTAACCAGAAGCATTAGCATTCATCTGGAACTTGTATGAAGGTCAGGTCTCACTGAAGCCCTAAAAATCAGAATCGGTATTTTTATATGATGCCTGGAATTTCTATACACATTACTGTTTGATTAACCCTGATTGAAAAAACTTTTGAAAAGTATTGGTACCTGACCTTATTACCACAGATAATGATTAAGATTTTTTTCTTTTTTCTTTTTTTAGAGTAAAGCCATGTAATACTATTGTATTGCTACTGTAACAAATTACCATAAACTTAATTGCTTGCAAAAACACTGGTTTATAATTTCATAGTTTCTTAGGTCAGAAGTCCAGTAAATTCAACTGGTTTCTCTGCTCCAAGTTCACAAATTACATATGAAATAGTAGGCAGGGCTATGTTCCTTTCTGGAGGGTCTGGGGAGATGGCCTCATTCAAGTTGTTTGTAGAATTCATTTCTATGTAGCTGTAGAGCTGAGGTATCTCTTTCTTTGCTGGCTGCATCCCAGTATTGTATTCAACTTCCAGGTGCCTCCTGCATTCCTTAGCTCATGTCCTCTTTGTCTTCAAAACCAGTAATGATGGTTGAGTCTTTCAAATGCTTCAGATCATTCTGATCTCCACTTCTCATTTCTCCTGCCTTCTTTTCTGCAATGTATCTTCTACTCTTCTGCCTTTCTTATCTGCTTTTCAGGGCCCATGTAATTACACTGACCTATCTGGATAATCCAAGATAATTTCTTAATTTAAAATTAGTTTAATTCCATCCACAAAATTCTTTCACAGCCATACTTAGATTGTTGTTTGAGTAGATGACCAGGGCATGGGAATATTGGAGTGGTGATGAAAAATCTTTGGAATTCTACCCTTTTCAGGCCATCTTCAGGGGCTCCTGATATGAAACCAGTGTTGAGAATTGCTGATAGGGATCATATAGTTTTGAACTAGGAAGGGAACAATGAGTATTTTTCTACCTTCTTTGAGAAATGTGAGAGTGCAGTTTTAAGAAATAAAAAATAAATATGTACATATATTAGGCTACCAATTTTTTCTTTCTCAATTGACATTTGCCTTATTTTTTGGAAGGAATATCTCCAGTAGTTGTCTGTAGGTGTTTGCATTTCGACAGCATCATAGACTATCTGTGTGCCGTATGTGCCTAGAGGGAATTGGGGAGAGGCAGTTATCAGTCTAGCCTGAAATTAAGCCCGAAATCTCCACTTTTTATTGAAGCTGAGATGTTACTACTTTAATTTTGATTTTTCATTTTCAATCAGGAAAATCAGGACTTGAAGAGATTAAAGGCTTTTGCAAAGGCACATATATATCATAAAAAAAAGTCACCTCACTTACTAAAAAGAATATCAGCCTTTAACATTTACCTTCTGGGGAAATGAGCTATATTTTGTGCAATCTACTTTTATTTCTTTTGAATTTCTAATACATCATTTTAACTTGAGGGGAGAAATATATGATCCAGTCTAAAATATGCATTTTTGACAGAGCTGGTTAAAGTTCTGCAAGGATAAGGGGTGTTTAAGAGTGATGAAGCCCTATGTCTGTGCACTTTATAAGTGGTCATTAGCAAAAGAGAAAAAGGTTAGGTTTGAATGCAGTGCAAAAGTTTAGGGTATTGATATTTGGTATTTCATAACCCAGGGTCAAGACGGAGCTATTCTACGTTTCTGTATCCTAAAGTCAGAATTTTAAAAGAACTATATGTATTTTTACGTTTTAAGACCTCTGATAGAAAAATGAAGCCACTTTTCATGATCTCCCTCTCTGTTGATCAGTCCTTTTTAAATAATGGACATCTTTGTTTTTGCTGAATTATAAATTGGTGTATTTAATTAGCACTGATTCTTAATTATCAGTGGAAATAGGGAAAGAGGGAAATTAAGACAGTATCCTTTGATAATCATTTTAGCCACAGAAAAAATATCAAACTGTTTCCTAAATTCTTGGTTCTTTAAGCCAAACCTATTCACATATACAGCTTACTTATAACTCACAAATGCTATTTCTGACTAGAATAACTCAAACATTTCTGATTTTCTTTCTTTTTTTTTTTTACTCTTATCTCTATGACTATGAAAGTTGACTTCAAAATTTATTTTTACATTTCAACCTCTGGTCTCTGAATGTTAAATGATCACTCTGACCCTCTCTCTGTCATCTTGGACTTTGGCACTATTGCACAGTTTTTACTTATTTCTGAGGCTTTACTGTCTCTTATTCTCTTGGTGAGGATTTCATACTTCACTTTTGATTATAGCAGGTCATCCCAAAATGGTGGCCTGGGTTGGTTAGTTTTAGCTACCCTTTGAAAGGTGAAAGTGAGATATTCAGTCATTACTAAATGGTTACTAGAATTAATAAATATAAAATATCTGAGTTTTATCACTTTTCTCTATTCTCATATTCTTTTTGTTATTTTTCTCATAATGGTCAAAATGTAGTAAGCAAGAATACGTGACTTAGAAAACAGCAATATTAAATAACAGCCACATTGAGTAACGACTATATCTATCTCATGTTTATAGAGATATATCCCAGGCTAACATTAGTTCTAAAATGTAAAATCACAATTTTAGAACTAAAAGGGATTTTAGTGATTCGGTGAGATAGGATGCTATCTGGTGCCTAAGAGTTCCTTGAGATCCCCTACCACCTAAGGGATTACTAAAAGACATTAGGGTAGGTGAAAAACAGATGGGTAAATGAAGGGTGAGCTTTGAAGGGTGGGGAACCCTCACCCCACTGTAATAGCAGCATCTCAGCCTCTACCTATTTTGCCTATGTAAGTACTAAAAAGACTTTTGTTTGAAAAAGTGCTACTATGAATTAAAATATTGACAGCTATATATCTGGTTCAATCTATCTTAATTCTACTTGAGGAAATAGAGGCTCAAAGAAAATAAGTAGGTAAGACCACAATAAAGGCCTATGTCTTCCAGCTCCTAGGACAGTACTCTTCCCGCTAACCCTGACACTGAATTTTATCAAGCGGTTTCTAATAGAAACAAAATAATGGCAATCATGATCCTCATGCTTCTCTGGGTCACCTAAAAAATAATGATGTGCAGATTTCATGTTAACAACTTGTTAAGTATGTTTTTTAATTTCATGTCTATATAAGAAGACTAGAGTATTTTTCTCAATTCTCAGAATAATAAGCATTTCACTGTTTTTTATTTCATAAAAATCAGGTGCAAGGTAAAGTGAACAGTAAGATAAATGAAATGTGTTCCCAAATTTTAAGAAGTTCTTTTTTTAATGTTGAAGTCTGTTTCAGGTAATAAAAATCACAGAATTATAAACATTTAAAATCAAAGGTATTTTAATATAATTTGTTTCCAACAATTTATTCAACTTAATACAATTTAAACAACATGTATTGTTGCATGAATAAATGAATAATGTTGACATATAATATTTCCATTTAATTATCTAAGAATTGATGACAATTTTTGTACATGCCTACTTGCCTTAGACATTAAATTATAAAAGTAAAATTATGAATATATTAGGAAGTAAATGCCAGGATTTTTATGCATTTCCATTATTGGAAACTATGTCGTTTTTCTTAACTTTTTCTTTTTTCCTAAAATATTTATGAAAAATAGCATTTAATTGTCTCTAAATTGCATCTTATATTTCCAAATATAGGAAAGCCTAATCTTGAGTCATGTGCCATCAACAGTTAATTTATGTAGTTAATTCCTAAGTACAATGAATTCACTTAGTAAAAGTTTTGTATATATTTATATATTATCATAAGTATTTCTATTACATTAATTTTTTTACTAATTTAACAAAGAATGTACTCAGATTTTGCTATTTCCTAAGCATCATGTTAGGAACGAGGTTCTAAATACCATTAAGGAACTCATAGCCTAGCAGCAGGTTCTTCTGTCATCTGTTTTCTACTCTAGATAAAAATAATGAATTGTACTTGGATAAAAGGATGGTGTCAACAAATTATAAATGTCTAAATACATAATGTGAGAAAACATTTATTATAAATCAAACATATCATACACCATGAATGCCTTTTGAATTACAAGAGAAAATATGCTCTTTTGCTCTACAAACATGTAGGAATAAGCCCTATAAACTAATATAAAAGCTGTACAGATCCATTAAAAGTAATTAGTATATAAAATGAAATAGTATGTTGGATAGGTTTACCAGCCACCAAGCTAAAGGAAGGAGCAACAGAATTTCTATAATTCAAAATAAAATCAACATATTTGCCTTTCTTAGTAAAAGTAGCAAAGGGGGCATTATTAACTCGTTTTTAAACTTATAGTAATTTCTGTTTTGATATTCACTCTTTCTTATCTTCCTAATATAGCATTATCTAGATTGCCTCAAGGTAATTATGCACAAGAGATCATTTTGGGGGAAGTATCTAAGCATCCCATGAAGGAAATCAAACCCATCAAAGGAAAGAAAGTGATGCATTGTATTGTTTCATAATGACACTGGTTTCTCAGTGACCTTCCACCATGCAATTTGATTAAAAAAAAAAAAAAAAAAAATCAGCACAATGTGCAACTCTCCCAGTGAGTGAGAGGAGAAAAAAGAAATTAAGTATTATCGAGTAGACTTTCAACATGTTGTCACCTGGCCAGAGATTTAGGTCATGACAGCTGAAATAACTTCAAGCCTTGGTGCCTGGTGCTGCTGTTGTTAAACACCAGTTAGTGTGTAGGTGTGTCCTCATCTGGCAAATGAAAAGGTCTAAAGTTCAAATTGTTTCAAGAAGTCGTAATGAAGCCACAAGAGCCATGTTCTTTATGAGAGAAATGTCAGCTCTTGGAAAGTCTCTTAAATTGTAAAGGACACTTCATTACCTAGAAGAACTGACTTTATATACTTTGCAAATGACTTCATAACATTCAATTTTGAGAATCATTTCCATTTTTTTTCTTCACAGTATATAGGGAAATTAGATGAAATATTTATCTTTTTTTCTGTTTTATAGCACTAGTCAAAAGTTAATTAGACTCTGGCAATTAAATCCTGCATGTATGCTTCTCTCTCTCTCTCTTTTCTTTTTCTCTCAAGGATATTTACTTGACATGCAACTTCCCCTATCACAGAGAGTGGTGTATTTAACCTAAAGGATTTTAGTTTAGTTATTTTTTGTTAGGTCAAACTTACTCATTTTTTTGTGTATATCCTACAGGTGCTTAGAAAAAGAGGAAATGGAGGGAGTCAGTCACCAAAACCAGTAAACATCTAATAAATCATGATCTATGATGTATAAAGGAAGACTTATTATCATTTCAGATCACTTGGCAGATGGGAGTCCTCTCACAGAAAGCAGTGATGACTATGGAGCAAATTCAACTGTAATGTTCAGGTATAATGTTAATCTGCAAATTCAGGTCAAGTATGTTTCCCCCTCTTTCCTGACAAAGGCTTTTAAAGTGTGCATGTCTGCATGACTTGCTTCCCTTAAAATACTCCCCTTTTGGAATTACTTGCAATGGTTGTTGGCTTCTTCTTTTGTTATAGATAGGCCTTGGGCTCCTTCCCAATGGAAGGGACCTTCCTGAGCTAGTAAGGCCCAGCAGTGTGTAAGTTAGTTTAACTCTGCGCGTAGCCCAAAATAAATTTTTTTTTTCATTGAACCTTAGTATTCCCAATGGCCATCTGAGTGACAAGATCGTGAGGGTAAAGATTAAGATGTGAGTCTGCCATAAACCTTCCAAGGAGTCTTTAGTTTTTTTTGTTTTTTCTAAAGGCCAAATATTTTCACTGTGGTTTGCAAGTGATTTGGTACATCTCCCCAGAAATGGGTGATTCCACAGCAACATTTGTGGCCATAGACACATAAAGAGTGATATTTTGCAGTAGTGAGTATTTTATTCAAATGAGAATCGGGTAGTAGGAAGATACTTGCTAAATATTGAAGACCTGTAACACCAAACATCTCTATTTCTTCATAATATTGAGCAAAACTAATTTCTCCCACTTCAAAATAAATGGAAACGATGAAAAACATGTTATCATAAACCACACCAGGCAAATGCTTGATTGCTCTTAGAATTAGTCTGTATCAGTGAGATAAACTTGCTTGGTTATAAACACACACACACACACACACACACACACACACACATTCACACACGAAACTAGGAATTAGAGATTAGATTTGTAATGAAATGTATTAGGAAAGACAGATAAGACATTGACCTTGTTCTCTATACACTTACAATCTAGTCATAAATGTAGCGAAATATAAGAATAGAGAAAAGCTGAGAAGTCAGAGCTAGAAACACTGTCAGGCTTAGACATTGCAAATTTTATATATCCATTTAATCATTAATCACATTTTTGGTGCCTTCTATTTCAAGGCACTGCATTGATCCTGTGTATGATGTAAAGATAAATCAGCCATGATTCAAGCAGTTACTGGATCATAAAGGGAATAAGATATTTGCACAAATAACAAGACTACTGTCTGGGAAGTACAGATAAAGGGCTGTGAAAAGAAGAAGGAATTTGAACTAGGCCCTGAAAGCTGGATCAAATAGAAAAAGGTCATGAACACTCATACACTGTTGATGGCAATGTAAATTGATGCAGCCACTAAAGAAAATAGTATGAAGTTTCCTCAAAAGATTTTAAAAAGAGCTATCACACAACCCAGCAATTCTACGTTTGGGTATTTATCTGAAAAAGACAAAAATACTAATTTGAAAAGATATATGCAGCCTATGTTCATTACAGCATTATTTACAATAGCAAAAATAGGGAAACAACATAGGTGTCCATTGATAGGTGAATGGATAAAGAGGAGGAGGTATGTATATATACAATGGAACATTACTCATCAAGAAAGAATAAAATCCTGCAATTTACAGCAAAAAAAGGTGGACATAGAGGGTATTACACTAAGTGAAATAAGTCAGAGAAAGACAAATACTATATTTCGCTTAGATGTGGAATCTGAAAAACAAAACAAAACAACTGAATAAACAAAACAGAAACAGACCCATAGATTCAGAGAACAAGCTGATAGTTGCCCTAAAAGAGAGGAAGGTATTGCAATTCTACATGGAGACTAAACACAACTAGCAGACTAATGGATAAAAAAAGGACAGGGAGAGCTTGGTGTTAACACACATTGGCAGTCTCACATAGAGGAGTTTTTACCAGGCCAATTCATAAATATAAGTTAATATATAGTGGTTTAGTTATTATTACGGCATTAGTATTATGATTTGATGATGAGATAATAGGTAACACTGCAAAGCTGCAAAATGATAGAAAGAGAAAGAGAGAAAAGAAAGATAAAAAGAAAAACCGGATATTCAGTTAAAAAGAACCTGTATAGAACCTGTTTGTAAATGTATAGCACTAGAGAATATAAGCAATTTTTGAAATTTAGGAAGTTCTGTTTGGCTGTCTGTCATAGGCAAAATCCTAAGGTGCCCACCAAAATTCATGCTCTCTGGGTCCATGTTCTATATTATCTCCTATCTTGAGTATGGATAGAGCTTGCATATATGTAACTAGGTTGCATTACGTGAAAAGACAAAAGGATATTTGCAGATATAATTAAGGTCCCTAATTAGTTGACTTTAAGTTAATCAAAGGGGAGCGTATATTGGGTGGGTCTGATTTAATCAGGTGAGGCCTTTAAAGGTGGGTCTAGCCGTCAGAAATCAAAGCAGCACAGAAGCTCTCCCTGCAGACTTTGAAGAAGCAAGCACCTTAAGCTCTATAACTCCAGGAAAATGAATTTTGCCACAAACCAGGTGATCTTTGAGTAGGATCCTGAGTCTCAGCTGAGCTTCACCTCTGGGTAACTCTTAATTGCGGCCTATGAAACTTTATGCAGACGACCCAGCTAAGCCTCTCCCAGACTCCTGATAATAAATGGGAATAGGCTGCTAAATGTGTACTAAGTTGTTACACAACAACAGAAAACCAATACACTCAAACATAGATTATATCATGGTTTTTAAACTGAAGTATATGTGCTCCTGAGGTAGACAAAGGCTTTCCAGGACATTACAGACACAGACTGTTTCAGTGGAATAATTTGCCAGATCTGCAGCACCTATGAGTCTTTCCTGAAAATGATCTATCTGGAAATGTACTGTTTTATTTTTGGTTTTGTTTTTTTTTCACCTTCTCTTTCACAATCACCTTACATTTATTTTGCCAAAGAAAGGTCAGCTCTCACCCATCCTGAATCTTACTCTAGTGCATTGCCCTGGGATGAAAATACTCTGAGATGCCAAACAGAAAATAAAACAAATACTTTAAATATTGGAGTCCAAAAAACTTTCTGTAATAAAGTCATCTTCAGTCTGTGGTAGGGCTACCTATCTTCCCCCATCTAACACATATTTGGGTTAAGGCAAAGCTTGACATTAGAAACAAAATAATAGGGCCTGGGTCAAGATGACAGGAATAGAAATATTATAGAATTGGCCAGAAGAATTAGTGGTGACACATTTTGTTTAACAAGCTAGCTTCTTCCATCCCCTAAATGTCAAATACTGCCTTTCGCTTGATGATCAGTCCTGGTGATAAGAAGTACTAAAGGTTATGGCATCTTTTTTTGTCCAGGCAACACACTCATGACAATGCTCAATACATCTGCTTATCTTTGAATTAAAATAATCAAGATTTGTGAAAGATATGCTAGAAAATATCAATCTTTTCAGAGTACCCTCCCTGAATTTTTGCCAACCTCAGTCAAGAACTAGGTGAGGATTTTAAACTACTTTTATTTCTGTCTGTATCTCAGGGAAATATTTTGCATTATTTCAAGGAAAGGGAGAAAGAGCTAAAGTTTTACTTCTAACAAATTGTTAGATGTTTGAGAAAAAGGAACACATATGAGAGGAAAATTAATATTTTGTATTTCATCGGAAAGTTTTTCAGACTCACAAAAAAGTACTGCCATCTACTTTTACCAAAAGGATATGATTATTGAATATTTAATATTTAATGTTTAGTTCCTTGTGGTCACAGGAAAAAAAATCACAAATCTAGATAAATAGTTGTTGCAGGGACATACAATAAGATGTTCAATAAAAGACTTTTAAGCATAAAACTAAAGTAGGATAAAATTTCAAGGGAGAAGAATGGAAATATGAGTTCAATGAAAAAGTGAGTGTTGTAAAAATTCTGTTAAAGAAGATCATGTTCAAGTGCATTTTAAATGGGTATGGTGGTTATCAAATTACTATGTTATTGAGATTTCATTGGCTACATAAAAAGTAATATAATATATAACACATTTATTAAAGATATAAATATTTAGAATTACATTTTATAACTATTTATACTTATAATAAAATTTTCAACACCAACTTAAAAATATATGAGAGGTATGTGGTATTACAATATCCTTTTAGGAGATATGTAAATAAAACATTTCAAGACCAAAAGTGAGAAAGACAATGTTGGAAAGTTAATATAGTGCTTAATTTAGCCCACTGGGATAGAGCACATCAATTTTATTAGGTAAGATATAGGGAGCAAATGATAGTTTGGGAAACATGATACTCTTATTTAGGATGCCCTGAGTCTTTCACAGGTGTCATACACTCTGCAAGGCTCTGTGCTTCAGAAAAGTCTGGGTGATATGCAAATCAAACACCATAATCTAAGCAAAGATTTCACTACTGAATTATTTTGGGGTAATAAATTTCTGAATCATTTTCTGTTGACTATTTGTTTAATTACATATATGGGTGGGCCCAACGTTTCTTAGCAATATAGAGGGTGATATTAAGGGCCAGACCATCCCAGGCCATCTGATTCAGGGAACCAGGGAAAGAAGGTGCACCCATCATTCCTGGGCACCCAAGCAAATAAGTGGAATAGGCCAGATGTGTTAGATAAACAACTGCATAAATCTTTTCCTGTACTGACTTGATTACAATCAATAGAAAAGAAAACAAGAGGTTAGCAGTACACAGAATACTTACATTATCCTTTTATCTACACATCAAGTTCTTATCCTTCATGATGTCATTCTTTGTAGCACAAACCCCTCCTACACTTTTCCCTAAGCCTTTTATCAAGAAGTTTCCTAGACCTACTATTTTACTTCATCATATTACTTGTCCATTTGCATGTGTTTTTTCTCACTGTAATGTCAGAAATATGCTGTCATCATAATGGATGATGATACCCATTGTCATTATTTTGAAAGATAACATGAGTGGTTCTGTTTCATCAGATAAAATCTGTGCTTCATCTACCTCACTTTTGTGACTGTAATTATTCTATGGTGTAACCTTTTTTATCCTATCTCTTCTATTAGTCTTACTAACTCTACATGTAACCTAGAATTCATTCACTCTTTTACAAATTCTGTATTTGCTAAACTTCTCCCTTCTTTATCCAATTATGAATTTATCCTCGGATAAATGATGCCTTCTTAGCATTTTCTAACTTTGTAAAATGAAGATGATGACCATAGGAACCAATTCATTTATTAGAACCAATCCATTTATTAATCTAGTCTTCCTACCACTTTAAGGAGAGCCCTACTGGTCACTAGAAGAAGACAGATATAGAAAGGTCTGTCAGTGAAGGCAGTGGGGAAGTAGAAGAACTTGGATTTCTCCATGAAAATGAGATAAATGAGTATGGTTCTCTTGGGTTATTTAAAAGGATATGTTGCTACTCCACATTGGCCTGGAACCAAGCATGTATCTAGAGGTTGCAAAAATAAGCTGAAGTCCTCTGAGGAAAAGAAAAACTATTTTATTATGCAGTGATATCCTATTCACCTAATTCTATTTATGCTTTCCTATTACAGTGTTTAAAACATGACTGATTCTTCAAATTTGGGCAAAAGAGCTTCTGCTTATGTAAGTCAAGACTATTTCCTGTATTGAAAGCTTTATAAGATGACAGACTGGTTGTTCTCTGGCAGGCCTTATTTATTTCATAATTTAACACACAGTTAATCAAATATTAGTGTGTATGTATAAAAAGACTTCATTGAATTTTGTAACTTGGTCACATTTAACTTAATAAAATAGAATATTATTAGCAAAATTGGTTTGTTTCACAATTACATCTTATTCCAAGAAATTTTCAATGTCATTTCTTGTTCATCTTTCTATTTAAAGATGCATCAGTTATCTTGTTTGGGCCTATATGTCTAGATATCTAGAAAACAAAATGAAGAAATCGGATTATTATGATCACATTGATGACTCCTCATTTATTGTTGCTAATATTGTTTTCTGACATTGGAGTCCTAAACAGGTTATCACATGGCACATAACTATATTACATGTGTGTGGGTGCTTAAAAAGAAGTGTGCTATTTTTTACAGAGATGCAATCAAAATAACATTTTATGTAAGGAAAATGCTGTTTTTAGCAGTGTTTTTTATATAGGCCCAATTTATATAACCTTGATTTTTCCTTGACAATACTGAATAATGGATTGTATAATATATTTTGATGCCTCTGTTACAAAGATAGATTTGAATTATTCTCAGTTACTAGGTTCAGCAGTCTTATAGCATAATCTTTATTATAAAAGCTTGATATATCTTTGTCAAACAAAATTCTGTCTGCTCTCATAAAACAAATTTGTATTCTTGTTTGATGTTTAATTTTGTGCATATTTAGACCAAAGTTATGCATTTTAATTGCTTATTCATATTAGCCAATTGACTAAATAAATCCCCCCTCCAAATTCATCCTGTTTGTATGAAAAATATACATACTTATGCTGCTGTAAGATGAATATAAAAAGACTAATTTTCTATTCACCTGACATAAGTTTGCTGCAAATGTAGTTGAGTGGAGATTACAATAAATGATGTTTTATTTTCTAAATTCTAAAATTTAACTTGTCATCTGAAGAAGAAAGTGTTGAGTGGAAATGCTTGGAACAGATTTACTTATAGGCTATATTAGCTAAGATAGCCAGGAACTTTAAAAAATATATTGAATAACAAATTAACTATAAGAATTGGTCAGTAAAAGTAATTGATATTTACTTAATTAAAGAAAAAAATTTTTTTTCAAACTACATGAGAAATTTTATAAATAGAAAACAATTGTCAAATTCCAACATAATGTCCTATAGGGCAATAATATACATTAAAATAAAATTCTATTATAATACATGTAATATTGAAAATTACATAGAAAACTCTTAAATGCAGCATAGGAGCTAGATTTATCCAATGCAAAGAAAATCTCAACATAAAAGACAGTAAGATAGGAGAGACAATAGTTTTGGCACTCCTGTTTTTATTGTTTCACTGGGTCCTAGAGTTTTCTGGAAGGGTATATCAAAATGAAGAGGAAAAGAGATTAAGAGTAATTGTTGCTTGTCACAGGTAATAAATGAATACTTAACTCTTTCTTTAAAAAAAGAACATGTTGCTTTTAATTAAAGAAGACCCTTTCTAATGAAATATAAGCTAACATTTTACTGCTAAGTTTAGAACTGTATTTTGTATATGATGTTAACTATGGTTTATTCACAAAAAATGGTGAATTATAAGGGCACAACAGACTACATGAAATAAAGTTAGTATGATTTTTATTTTATCTATTTCTGTACTATTTGAAAATTTAACAAGAAATAAATATTATTTTATAACCACTAAAAATATAGATAATAATATTTCTTTAAAAAGTAATTACTGCTTAATGGAAAACTGGAAGATCTTTAAGCATAGGCTAGTTGAATTTTCCTCTCTCCTTCAATGCTGCAGTGAAATAGCATACCATTTTGTATTTTCCCTAGAGATAGCAAATGGTTTATGAACAGAAAGGAAACACTCCTTTTCCAGTAGTATTTATTGTAAACAGATGTAGAATATATTTAATACATATCACACATGGGTAATGTTTTGCTTTACAGAATAATGAAAAGGAATTGATCTTTATTAATTAAAAATTTTAAACAGTAAGTATCACTGACAGGCTCTTCATTTTATAGTGATTAGTAGCGCTGTGCGGAAAGGAATATTTTCTGTTATAAACCTGAGCAGCATACTATTTCATACCTTTTTTAAGGTAGAAAAATATCACAATGAATATATCTTCTAAATAATAAAATAGCGCTCATTTTTTCTCTGTGGACTGGCACCCAGGAGTTATAATTGTCAACTAAAGGCATAACAATATGATTTTTATATTCTCCTGTACAATTATTTAAATGTATGGCATTTGCAGACAGATTAGCTTGTGAAAAAATTAAACATGAATAATCTAAAATAGCTACCTTTCTTATGTATGGATTATTTTAATATTTCTTAGTCTTTTCTAATGTTACGTAGCCTGTGATGTGAATTAATATCAACAAATTTTACTGTGTGGATGCCTGATTTTAAGGGCTTATGTTCTAGGTAAAGATTCTAATTTTCAGAAATAGACAGATAATGAAATATGCCAGTCATTTTTATATTTAATGGAAGTGTAAAAACTTTATTATTTAAAAACATAGCTTCCTTTTAAGAAAGATGAACCCTTAAATAAGGTCATTGCTGACTCTGAGCTGCTAATAGATTTCCTTCATGTGAACATTTGGATCAGTTTTAGATATTCAAAGGCATTCCTGGGATTGAGTTAAAAATATGGAACCAAAGAAAGATGAATATTACAGAGAGGAAAAGTTGAAGTTAGGAGCAGTCTGTGGGGGATGGATAGGGCAATGGAGAGAAAGATGTGGGCTAAGGGAGGTGGGACCCAGAAATGTCACAAAAGCCTGTGTGCTCCATGGGGTCATTGTAGCTAATGAAAAATTTTCAGTTACAGGCTAAATTAAGGGGCTTCTGAAATAGAAAAACCTAATATTTAGTTTTCAGTTCTTGGCTTTGTGTTATAAATCCCACTTTATCCTTTAACATTTAATAAGAACTAATGTTCATATAAAAGTTTTCAATGAATGATTTTTGTTTGTTGGCTTTTTAAAGTAATAGTCATTATCAAGTGATGTGTTTGTGTGGATACAGTGAAGAAAAGGTATAACACACAAAAGACAGGCAGACTTTTCTTATGTATCTGTAGAAGCAAGAGCTAGAGTCAGAGGTATTTAGGAAAAAATGAGCTCCCTAGAAATTTGCAGAAATCTCTGGTGGAATACTCATCTTCTCTCAGGGCATCAATAGAGAAAGGGCTTGAGGCAATCATTCTTTCTTCTAAAAGTCCAGGTAACTGCAGTTGACACTTATGTTTCATAAATATTTAAAATGATAAAGAATCATGATATAATCAAGTTTATAAATTTGAATTCTACTCTCTGCAGCAGCCTCAAAAATTACTCATAGAAAACTTCCAAATCCAATATCTTGGCATCGCATGCTAGCACTTTTCCTACAGTAACTATGTATTTCTTCGTCTGTTTGTTAAATAACTATTAATGCAGAAACTGTATTAAGCCTTGAAAATCCAAACATGAATACAATTGTCACTATCTTCATAAAGTTCATAGTCAATTTGAGAGAAAAAATATATTCATAATTACAATGCAATGTGACAGAACAAGAATAGAGTCATTTTAGTTTTGATTCTTCTACATTATTATTATCAAAAATCACTTTTTTCTATTTTTATTACTTATTACTATAATAGAATTCCAAAGTAAATAGAAATTAATTATTACTGGGACCATTAAAAATTCTTGAGAATGATCATAAAATTTAACGGAGACTTCAGGTTCAAGTTGAGGATCTGAGCACCTAAGTTTAATTCTAATTTGTTCTCAAATTTCATTGAAGTGATATAAAGAAATCCATAGTAATACAGAAAAACTGAGAATACCATTAGTAGATCAGAAACTGAAAAAAATAGAAAAAAAATCTGTTAGGATTGATAGTAGGGAAGGCATAGTATTGAAAGATCATTGTAAAGAGGGTGTTACTATTTATAAAAGAATGCCGAGACTCTAAGATTAGAGTAAGCAAAGCCTGATGTTAAGCACAGGAAAAGTACAGGAAAAATCACTGAAAGATTTCTAGTTAAACATTCATTTTTTCCAGATTTGCCTAGATTAGGTTTCTGCCTCTAGATTATCGCTAGTGAACACAGACCTCTAAATAAAATAAAGCAGGGAATATGCCAAAGTGGACTGCTAGCCTAAGCTTTGGGGCCAGAGAAATAAGTAGGACTGGTAAGTCTTGGTTTCTCGAATTCATGTCATGGAATTGTCTTGAGCATGAAAGGAAGCTTGTCTGTATGTTCCAGCTCTCTTCCAACCATAGGTTTCCTGCAATTTTAAGTCACATTCACTGAAAGGAGAAGCATGAATTTTCACAAGTGCTGAGGAAGTATGAGCTATCAACCTGATAACTTCTAGAAGTTAATAAGTAAAATGAGGAGAGAACCAAAAATCACTTGAAGGAAAAGGAGGAAGTAATGTGAACAAACAAAAGATCTAATCTCCGAAGAAACAGTTAATGCAGAAACAGAAACTTTTAATACATCTATTTGATATTCATGGAATGTTTATGGAGATATCACACCCATAGAGTGAGAATAAGATATCTGGGGGGGGGGGAAGAATTGCAGAACAGAGATATTTGGGGGAACTTAAAAGCATATTATCATTTTAAGAAGTCAATAGAAAATCTGAATAGCAAAAGGAATGTGACTGACAGCTAAGCTATTAATTTGAGGCTGATGCAATAAGGAAAAATGATAAAATTATGAGAAAAAAGACAATGAGGACAGATCTAAAATGTGATGGTTTAATAGAAGTTTGAGAAGAAAATATGTGAACAATTTTTTAAAAAGTATATTAAATGAAAATTTTCCTAAATGGAAGAAATTCAAGTCTTTCTTTAGATTGAAAGAACCTTTCAAATAATATTGTAAAAGAGAAGAAAAAGACACAATTTTGGTAAATCTTAGTAAAATCTGTGAATTCTAAATTGCAAAGAAAATCTAAGGGAAAGAAGAGAATTCTTACAAATGAATTTTTAGGTAGATGTTAAAGAATTATGGGGCAATGTTTATAATTAAATAAATAATTTGATCATAGAACTCTATACCAAAAAAATGACCACAAAATAAAATCAATGTGCTGCATAGGTGCTTACCAGAAACAAAGTAATTCAAGGTAATGAAAGCAAACAGCAACCAAAGGAATTCAAGGGGAAAGACATTGGGTCCAAAAAGCAATGATAAGAGAAGTGACCACTAAAACTTTTAATTAAATTTAGATAGTTGCTGATATTATGGCTATGGGATTTAAAATGATTAAGAAGGAATTCCTGAAATGTGTGAGGTAAGATAGACAATAAAATTACAATCAATGGGGAGCTAGAATTTGATATGAATCTAACCAAATATGGGAGATGGACAGGAAAGATGAGTTTGTTGGAGCTCCTGTTATGTAAGACGGTAAAAGGTTATACATATTATTGGTTTCACAATTAAGAGGAAACATTTAAAATATATATATTTTTATAAATTTAAGATACTCTATAAAATACTATAAAAATAATACAGAACGGCCCTTTTACTTGAAGAAACCAAAAAGGTAAAAGAAATCTCCATCAATATTGGAAAAAGTATGGCAGGAAAAAGGGTAGCCTAACTGTGATAGTAAAACAAGGCAGGAAAAATTCAGAGCAACCTCACTTATCAGTGTGGAGGTAAAATTTAAAATAAAATATTAAAAACATAATTGGAATGAATTTAAATTAATAACATGATATAAACCACCATAAATTTTATTTCAGAAATGCAAGGTCAGCTCAGCAGTAGAAAATGTATTAATATAATTTCTTTTAATAGATTAAAGTATAGAATCATTTATGTTAACTTCTTTGATCACAAAAGATTTGTACTTAAACACACTAGAAAAATTCATTAAAATGATATATTTCACAATAGCATCAAAATTATAAGTTTAAGAAATATTTATGATCTATATGAGCAAAAATGTAAAATTATATAAAGAGAATTCTAAGAAGAATCTTAATTATCTAAAGGCAGGTATGTTATTCCTTAACAGAAAGATTCAATATTTGCAAGGTAATATTTATTCCAAATTACCACACATACTCAATGCAATTTCAGTTAACATTACAATGGGAGCTTTTTTGAACTTTACAAATTGATCCTAAAGATTTTTTTGGAAGTATAAATATTTATAATAGTCAAGAAAAATTTAGAATTAATAAGGCTGTTTCTTTTTACATTATATAGCAAAAAAAAATCCATCTCTATTATTGAGTAGTAAATTATGAAACATTGTGCAAAGAGATTATTAATTGGTTATTGAGACATATTATAATAATGATTTTAATTATATATGTGAAAACAAAGTGTATTCAATTATGGCAAACATAAAAATATGAATGTACCAGGGCAAAAATAGTCAGATGACATGAAAAAATAGTGTGTTAGAGATGAAGATAACACTTCTTACTCTTAAAATGTCTAATATAGTTGGTGTCATCTTTAAATAAAACAAAAATGAAAAAACAGCAAGTGGAGTCATAAATAATTTATACACTCAAAACATATTAATCCAGAGTTTATTTTTCTTATGAAGTCATATAGTTTAGAATGGTTTATTTTCGTTAAAAATAAGTAAAGTGATAAATAATGACCATGAGTTTATTCTAGCTTGCAGCCGTCTCGTGTCTTTAGCCACAAATGAATCATGGTGGGCTCCCATGTTCTCATGTGCACAAACTGCTGCAGAGAAGTTAAGATCTTCTCTTACACTTCTATTGTGTATGAAATTATAGATGCTTAAGTTATAAAAGAAATGCTAAAAGATTTTTTACTTTGATCTTTTATCTAATGATTCTTGAAGATTTACGAATATCTAAGTCTGCTTTGTGAGCCTTACCCTTTCTTTCAGGATGGTCCTAATTACAATTTTCTTCCATGTATTGAACCAAATCTTTGCCTCTGTTATTTCTGCCACTGGTCCTGGTTTTGTCCTTTCGAAATACAGAAAAGTATTACTTTGTGTTCGAAGTCAATTTATGTTGCCTTTCATCTTCTCTAGTCCTGACATCCTCAATCCCTACAGCTCTCTTTCACGAAACCCAATTGATCGCTCAACATTTTCTTTACCTTTCTTGTTAGATACTTGACTTCCACAAACCCAGATCAAATATACTTTCCAGATGTAGACCAGTCATTATAGAGACCAGAGGGAGTGTTATAAATTCTACACATAATGTAGTTTAAAATTATATTTACATTTTTAAAGTAGTCTTTGGCTCACATTGAGTTTGTTCATATATACATGTTGATTTTTCTTTCAAATGAACTGTTTAACTATACTTCATCTATTTTTCAATTGAGAAAATTATGTTTAAGGCTAAAGGTGGACATGAAATATATCTCTAACTTAATATTATCAGTTTTTAGTCTGTTAAAATAATTTTAAATATTGACTACTACTCAATATATTACTTGGTTAACTCAGTTTTTACTATCTATAAATTTAAATAGTATGTCATTTATATTTCCTTCCAATTTGATAAACAAAATATTAATGGCCAGGATCCCATTGTCATATCACTATATAAGACTAGGTTGACATGGTTGACATGGCTGTTTAGCTATCTGCAAACTAGCTAACTGTATTCTTGTCCAGTTCACATTTTACTATCACAGTCTCAAGAATATTGTGAGAGGTTTTATTAGACCTCTTCCTATAGAAAAATACTTCATCAACAGAAAGGTTATCTGATTTTTTTAAAGCAATATAATTACTTTTTCCCAATATAGTCACATAGAATTATAATTTATAGAATATAAAAAAGTGAAACTGCTGTGGTTGAAATCCAAGTGAAAGACAGTACACCTATACTCATCACCCCTTCTCAAGCACTTGCTAAGCCACAGCTGCCCAGAAACCTCAGAGCTCCAAGGAAAACATTTGATGACATTGATTAGTAGTATCCCATAATAGCTAAAGTCAGCTTTACCATAAAGAAAGTGGAAATAGGTATGGTGTAAACAAAAGGCACCTGTGCTCATGCTTTTGAGTATTTGAACTCAAATGCTTTTTTACTTGACGTATTCCTTAGAATCTGTTTAATAATTTTATTATATTATAGAATGTCTAAGAAAAATACTTTCAAGCTTCCAATCTATATATTTTCCTTTTATAATAGAGAAATTATATTTAATGCAGAGGCCAGATCCTAGTGTCTGTTACATCTCCTTATAACTCTTAGATAGAACACAAAGTTCTATTTAGGGACAAAAATGGTAATGGCACAGGGAAACTAAAAATAAAAAAGGACCATATGCTACTGAGTAAAAAGACTTTCCAATGATGTGAAATACACATTTTATTATAGACCCAATCTACTCACTGTACCAGGATTGCATAGATAAATGCATCTCCAATGTCAGCTGTTAACTTTGTGACTTAAGAATTATGTTGACCAGAAAATCTGGGAGCTAACCAAACCTTGATATAGGAGAACTTCAGCAGGAGGTAATTTATTCAAGATGCTAACACCAATACATACAAAAGAGATAAATGAAAGTTGTTTTCTAAATGAAACTCAACCTATAAAATCACACCGTTATAATAACTGAAGAAAATTTTGGAATGATGTATGATGGTAGGATATAAGCAAACTATAAATAAACCATCTGTGGTAATACACAGAAGCTCAAAATATGCATACCAAATATTTTGTTGTTGTTTTTTCCTCCCTTTTCAGGTAAAGACAAAAGATAAATAATCTAGTCTTAAGTTGATTTGGGTGAGCAATTTTTTTATTCAAACAATATTTCTAAAACACAATTTTAAATTTTATTTATTCTTTACCATGTTTTATATCTCATTTTCATAATTATATGCTAAAACTGTCTTTTTCATGATTTTTGCTTCTTTGACATTAAATTAATATTAAAAATGGAATTAATCTGGAAAGGTGTCAAGTTCTTGACATTCTAGGGGAATGATCTTCCACTGTAAAATAGTGTCATGCACCTTTCTCTACTTCTTCCAGCATTCGTTTTTTTCTAATTTCATTACAAGTTGCAATTCCCAGCATACAACATGACTGAGAGTAGAGCAAAAAGCAAATGTTGCATTATATTCTGTATTATGTAATTACCTCAGGAAAAGTCTTATACACTGATGCTGGGTGAGCAATATAGATCATCTAGAAAGCATGCACTGCTAGGTATAGTTTTTTTTTTTTTTTTAATGTACTCCCCTTTACAAAAATATCTACAATACTGTCTAAGTCTTTACCATAGTTAAATAGGCTAACTAAAAAAATTTTTTTTCTTTTGTAGACTGATGGCACTTCTACCTATCATCTCTATCTATCTATCTATCTATCTATCTATCTATCTATCTATCTAAGCACAACAGTTTGAACACACTATCTCATACTGAACACATTAACCCAGGTAGGTCTTGATTTAAAAGCAAAAATTCAGTACACAAAGGCTGACTAGGGGTCATATATGTATCCTGAATTTCATAAAATAAAGCATCAGTACAGAAATCCCAAGGATGAATGAGCAGAGTAGTATTAAATAGCATGTCATAGGGTTTTATGGAGAAGTTCCTCAGCATAAAGATAAAGATTTATCCCAAAGATTCAGAGAAAGGATATACTTCTGAAATATTTTTCTATAAGAACAAAGGGGAAATGTTTGAGACTATTTGCCTTACTTTCCTAAGGAAAGTCTAACAACACAGCCTCTATAAGTTAGAAACAGGAACCAGTACTAATTAGGATGTCTTCATCTGCTAGTAACAATTCTGATGTGGGATGGCTTAAACAATAAATACATTATTTTGTCACATAACTAGAAGCATGGTCGCAGAGTGGATTCTCATGTAGGCTCATTAGAGCGGTCAGATTGTCTTCAGGGCCTCTGTTTCTTTCCAACCTAATTGGGTTGGTTGGTTGTTTTTAGTCTGGTTTATCTCATGGTCTCAAGATGGCTGCAGCAGTTCCATGTGTCACATCCACACATACTAATGTGCACATGATAAAAGGAATTAGTCTTCCTAAGTTTCCATCTTAAGAGATAAAAAGCATTTTACAGAAGCTCCCAGTCAAAATCTCTTCACATTGACCTAAATTGAATTATATGACTGTTCCTCAGGCAATTACTGAAAAAGAAAATAAAACAACTAAAACTGGCTTAGGCAAATTATCCAGGGATATACAGAGAAAAAAAAGATGAGATGAAGTAATAGGTTATAGAAGGGAACTGCCTAAGTAGAAAACTTAGAATCCACATTGGAAAGTGTAAATTACAACAATAAAATTGAAAAAATTGAATTGGTGATTATAAGCTAAGAAATTTTCCAAATGTTCAATAAATTTGGGAAAGTTAAAAAGAAAAGATATGGAAAACAAAGAGTCTAAAAGTTGTGCTTATTATGATAAAGCAAGGGGAAAAAATGGATAAAGGGCTAATCAAAGACCTGAGAAATAATATTTCCTTTGGTGAAAACTGAAATGAATCTGTCAATTAAGAGTGACACATATGTTTGACATAAAATGAATAGTAAGAAGCTCACATTTTAACATAGTTAAAACCTGTAAGCATATAGTCAGGGAATTCAAAGATTATAAAAAAAAAGGACAAAAATTATACTTGTCTCAGACTTTCATTATATGATACTAAGTTGTAAACAACAATGTAAAGTTTATAGAAAAAACAATACCCCAATATTTCAATGTGTAGCACCATGGCCAATCTAGTTTGGAAGAAAGAGAATAGCTATGTTTAAAGACTCTGAAAATGTATTCCTTATTTTCCTTTCCTTGTGATTGAAGATATACTTAAGGGGATAACTCAAAGTAGAAAAATGTTTGGTATTGAATTTTTTTGAAGTTAGGGCCTCAAGAGTTATATACTCATCTAAGATGGCATTCAACAGTAAAGACAACAGAATAATTTTCTTAGATACTAAAAGCTCCATTAAATATAAGACTTACATATCTTCTCAGAAAAAGACATTCTTCAGTCACTTTAAGAAACTAATAGTTGTTTGGTAAAATAAAAGGACTATTTATGAAATTTAAAGCAACTTAATTTGATGAACTATAGATAGCTATAATAGTATGAGTGCAAAATACAAAATGAATTATCAAAAATAGTGTTTTATCTTGTAAAGCAATACATAATAACATGCCAGAGTCTTAACTCTCATTTAAAAAAAAAGTAAACAAAAACTAAGGAGTAGGAAAAGAATAGTGTAGGCAC
This sequence comes from Cynopterus sphinx, assembly GCA_030015415.1. Lineage (NCBI taxonomy): Eukaryota > Metazoa > Chordata > Mammalia > Chiroptera > Pteropodidae > Cynopterus > Cynopterus sphinx. The sequence continues at coordinate 36,658,291 of CM057380.1, forward strand.
GTCAAACTCCTTTTGCAAAGAAGTGACTTAAAGGTCATAATTTCGTTTTGTCTTGGAGAAAAGAGAAATACAGGTTTAGAAATATACATATGGGAAATGTTATCACATTTCTTGCTTTTAGTAAAAATAAGAAAAATAAACCACATTCCAAACTACTATAGAATAAAACAAAAAATAGACTTTAGCAAAAACTAAAAATTATTTTTAATTTTTAAGTGTATGAAAACACATCAAACTAGAAGGTATAAAACAAATGAAGAGATATAATAGCAATCATTTTAGTAATGATTATGAAGGTTTAAAAAAATTATCTCTGTGCTGCTTAGAAGAACGCTTAATAGAATGGCTACAAGAAGAGAGACCAAAGATATACCAGAAAGTCAGACCCAAAGAAAGAAGAAATTCAATTTCTGATATCAGATGAAATATCCTACCAAAAATCATTAAGGGAGATTGGATTTTCTTTATACTGATAACCTTTTCTACTCTAAAACAGAATAAAATTTTAAAACATCTTATAGAGACATTTATCAGAGGAAATACAAATGGCTAATAAACATATCAAAACTCTTCTTCCTTGCTTAGACTCAAATTAATAAAAATCAAAATAACAAGATATCACTTTTTGCAATCCTTAAGATGCAAAATCTTAATTGTGATACTCAATTTATTTGAGGGGTCCATGGAAGCCTATTTCACACTTGTACATTGAATTAATCTCTGGAAAACAGTTAAATAGTATGCATAGAGACATTTTATATACTTTCCCCAAAACTATATTAAAGAAGGAAATGCTAAGACAAAGTCTGAAAAAGCAACTAGTATTTATATGTAATGTTGTCCATCACACTTTTACTTGTAACAGTAAATAACTGGAAACAATACTAAAGATATATTATATATATTTATGTGTGTATATAATATATAGGGTATGACATTATATAGTTATTAAAAAGATGTTTTTGAAGATTTATCAGTGCATTAAAACATATTTATGATATAATGTTAAAGTACATAAAACCTGACAAATAATTGGGTACTCAATGGTATGCAACTATGTAAAAGTGCGTAAAAAACTGGAAAGAAAATCTGCTGAAGTGATGATCACCTTGATTTTAAGAAGTAAAATTAGAGATGATTTCTTTTTTTTTCTAAAATCTTTCTGTATGCTCTAAATATTCTATTTCTAAGATGAATTATTTTAATAAAGAGAAAAATATTAATAATTGAAAGGAAAAGAAAAAATTGCTTTTCTTTTATTTCTAATTTCTTTCAATTTTTTAGGTGTTCTCAAAGATTGTGGTGGTTTTGTAATAGTATCTCTAGCTCTTTCACTCCCCTGAGATGTGACTGTTCTGAGACTGAAGGATTAAAAAGGCTTTTATATTTTCATATTCTCTCCTCACCTAACTTGGTTTCAGTTTCCTCTTAACCTTGTTTGCTCTCCTTTTGCCACTTTGAAGATTATTTTCCTGCCTGGAGAAGATGAAATCTAAATAGGAGTTAGTTGTTTAGTCTTGTTTGCTTTATTGTCATTTCACTATTACCAGCAGACGGCCTTCCTTCATATTCTTATTCTGAATTCAGCGAAAGAAATATGTTCCACCACTTTGCCTTCAGGAATGTCAACTCACTTTGGGTATTCCACTTCCTTCTTAGAGATCCAACCAATTTTCTGATTTATTCTTTAGTTTTGTGACACTTCTTCCTCCTTGAATCCTTTTCCCAAGTTCCTTTAAAATCTGAATTTATCAGATAATGTTCTTTACACCTACATGTGGATTTTGTACCTGTGGCCCTTTAAACCAGATCAGTCTATTTATCCATCATATGCTCTTTAGTACACACATGCAGGCCACAGTGGTTAACTGCTTTTTTTCTCTTTTTATAATTTCTTCATTTTTTATAAGTTGCTTTTGGTTTTAGGCTCTTTTCTCTAACTCTTGATATTAGACCATGGTTCACAACTTCAAACCAGGCAGTGGCCCAGCTGGTAATAGTAGAGAACTAGAGAAGGTAGAGTGTGCCTTCAGAGAGAGCAGCCATCACTCATCTACCTGCGACTGTGCCCACAGTACTGATGGCCCATTGTAGTAAAATCCTCTGATCGTTAAAAGGATTTACTGAGTATCAAAAGCTACACGATTTTCAGTCACACAATATGGCTAAGGACATAAAACAGACTCTAGAAAGATCAAGTCCAAGGTGTTCAGTTGTCTTGGGCCCTTAAGCCTCCCTTCCCCCTTACTGGCGCTTCTTCTTCTGCTCCAGAATCCACTTATTTCTTCATCCTTTAGCTTTGTCCCTTGCCTCTACCCTGACCTTGCTCCCTTTCAGTGCTTCATTTTCTTGACTACCGCAGGTTACTACACCCCCCCGCCCTTGATTCCATTGTTAGGTGACCTAGCTGGAATCATAAGTAAATAGTCTCTGACATCGAGTGAAGGGGGACCATCTCCTGAAAAATTCATTGTACCTTCTTTACATTTCAAAAATAACTTTCCTGAAATCTAGGGTGTATGTTGGTTGATATTTCTATTATTGGTTAACTTTTATTGAATATTTTTATTGTACAATGTCCTAAATGTTTTATGAGTAGGAATTCATTCAGTTATCACAGCAACCCAATGAATTAAGTATTTTTGTTATTCATATTTACAGAAGAAGAAAGTGAGTCAAAAAGTGATTGAGTGATTTAAGTTCATGCCCATCAGAGGTAGAACTTGAACCTCGCAAGCTGGACTCCAGAGGTAAACCCTTAATAACTGCAGGATATTATCTCTCTCCTTACATTGTTATAAACTCAAAGATGACATAATCATTTTCTCTCCAGGTTCCCATCATTTCTACTGCCGTCATCAGTTCTCATTGTTGATCAGAATTAGGTGCCGATAGCATTTGCTCTCGTTGGTGCTTTTACCACTCTCTGCCTTTTTGAGCAATGAAACTATCAGCAGGGCATGTCAAGAACTGTTTGATACTCTACCTTTAGCAGAATAAGGTTTCCAGCAGCTATATTGATAGTTGAAGTTACTTTATCTTGCCTCAGCACCAGTTTTGTGCTTTATTGATCAGTTACTTCAAATCTCAAAGCTCTGAAGAGTGCTTCTGAAACAGCACTGATATCTTTTTTTAAAAGCCAGATCATATCCTTGCACTTTATAAATTGTAAATTTAATACTGTGTTTATATACAATGTTGCTTTCCTTCCTCTTTACTTCTAAGTCTCTCTGACTGGCCTCATATGCTCACTCCAGGCTTCAACTAAAATTTCTATTTCTGTGATTTGAAAATCTTTATCTCTGAATCCACAGTGAATTCCAAGTGGCCAAAAGTCATTTACAAGGGTCACCTGGACAGCTCTACCAGGCATGTCAAATGCAACATGTTCACATAAACTCATTCTCTCTCTCCCATAACTGCTCCTTCTTTTACTTCATGTTTACCATCTATCCAGTTGTCCCAGCCAGAAGTATTGGCCTTATTTTTCTGCTCATTTTCATAAGAAAACACATTAAAATAGTTTTTGGTAATCATCACATCCATTTCTACTTCTCAGAGACTATTCTTAAACAAGTGGATTCAGTCCTCATCACTGAAACTGAAATTGCACCAGTGAACATCACCAGCTACTGCCATATTAGCAAATCCAATGGTCTCTTTTCTGCCCTCATCTCACTTTACCTCTTAGGCAAATATGATACAGTTATTTCTTTCTCCTCTTGGTTTCATGATGTCACCCCTTCTTGGATTTTTTATTCTTGTATTGGTTCCTTGTACTCAGGCTTTTTAGCTGACTTTTCCTTAAGTTGGCCTTTAAATATTGAAAATTCCCAGAACTGAGTCCTTTATTATATTAGTTTTTTTATTGCTGCCATAAAAATTAATACAAACTCAGTGGCTTAAGACAGCATAAATTTATTTTCTGAAGTCTGACACAGGTCTTCCTGGACTAAAATCAAGGTGTCATCTAGGCAATGTTTCTTTCTGAAAACTCTCAGAGAGAGCCACTTTCTTATGTTTTCCAGCTTCTAGAGGCTGCCTGCATTCCAGCTCATTGACCTCTGTCAGTAAGCAATGTCAAATCTCTTACCAAATCTACTTTCATAGTCACATCACATCTCCCTCAGACAATAACAGAGAAAAGTTTTCCACCCTGAAGACCCCCTGCTCTCTTATGTTGCCCCCTGCCTGCAGGATAACCAAGGAAAGTCTCTTCATCTCAAGGTCCATAACGAATCACATCTGCAAAGTCCCTTTTGTCACAGAAGGTAACACATGCACAGGTTCTGTGGGTTAGGACATGAAAATCTTTGGGTGCTCATTATTCAGCTATAACCTTAACCCTCTTCCCCTTCTTCTATAGAGGAGATCCTCTGAATTCTATAGTATAAATGGCATCTATTTAGTGAGGTGACCACACCCACATTTTTATCCCCAGCCCCACCTTCTTTGAGATTTTTTAACCCAGATATTCAAATGCTTATTTAACTTACACTCTCGCCAATTTCTTCCCAAAATATTTATTATTTCTACAAATGGCATCATAATGTTTCCAGAACATTAAGTACTAAATTTGATTATCAGACCGACTTTTTTCTTTCTTTTATTCCTAACTCTACTCATCAGAAAGTCCTCTAATATATATCCCAGCTTATGTAATTTATTATCTCTACTTCTTTATTCTGTATATGAGTACATATATATAACAAATATTCTCTCCCTTACTGTGGGTTGGTTTTAATTTTCTGAATAATGTCTTTTGAAGAATTGATGGTTTTAATTTTGATGTTCAATTTACATTTTTTCATGTTTATTGCTTTTTGAGTCCTTTTTACCAAAATTTTGACTATTCATGGTATCAAAGAGTTTCTTCATGTTTTCTTCTAAAATTTTATAATTGTTGCTTTTATGTTTACAGCAGCTTCTTAATTTTTGTCACAATCTCTTTTTTTCTGTTCTCTCTTCCTCATTTCTTTGCTCTCCTTGTTTATCTGTACTTGTGAAAAGTAGAACACTTTGTCTCATCTTAGTTTTTTACTTTATTTCTCTTCTTTAAGGCCAGTCAGCAAAACAAAGATTAGTAGTGCCAAAACCAAGAAAGAAAGAAAGAAAGAAAGAAAGAAAGAAAGAAAGAAAGAAAGAAAGAAAGAAAGAAAGAAAGAAAGAAAGAAAAGATGCTTTTCCTTTTAAAAGGCAGAAGATAAAATGGGGGGAGGGAAAAATGCTCTACTTTATTTTTTCTTTTATTTCTTTTGCACAAGAAATTACAAGTCCATTTTAGAAGGAGTTGTGTTTAGGGAGCAGGAGACACAGAAAGGTGTGAGCAGATGGTGAAAAGCTGTATGATAAAAGGAGAGAGCAAACGTAAACTAGAGCCTGAGCGAGCTTTATCCCAGATCACAATGAGTAACTGGGAGAGAGGATGGGAAACTAACAATTGAAACACATCTATATTACTTGTTGCTTATTTCAATATACAATTCATTCTGCCCAAGGCCAGGGCAGACCAACATGAGGATTTAAAAATAAGTTATATCACGCTTACAGTATGGATGTCTTATGTTCCACCTTTTTTTGACATGATTCCCAGCTTCCCTTCAGAAGGACTGGTTCATAGGCCCAGTCCTCAGGGATGTGCTATTTTCCTGTTTTTGCTATTTTAGCTCTGCCTTCATTTGGTAATGTCTGTTGCCTTTGAGCCCCTTTGAAAGTGGTATCATTACTATTCACACCATTTTCCACAGCAGCTTGCCAAAAGAATGCTGTGCCAACACCATGTTGTTCGGGAGCAGTTCTGCTCCGCCAAAAAAAATATTGCTGTGCCACTGATGCGTCAGTTCTCCTGGTGTAGCAAGATCAGCCTGTATTATCTGCTGAACTATTAAAACTCCTCTTTGTAGCCTCTGTGTCGTATTCCTATATATGGGTCCTAAAACAATTTATCCTATACTTCTAGTTAAGAACCACTCTTTCCATATGACTTAGACCTTATTCTCCCCAGACAGGACTCTTTTACCTGGAATCTGTACACCATTAGTATTTTTTCCCCTGAGGATACAGGTTGAAAGAATAAGCTGAGGGACAGGTTAGGCTCAAAATCATCTCCTTCCAGAGTATAGCACTACGAAATGACCACACGCATATGTCGAAGTCCCTGTTTCCTTAGGAAGAATCCTTTGCCAGAGAGCTGTTCAGCATCAAGGACTCCCAGCTCTTATTTAACTAAACTTTTAAAAACTACTTGCAATTCTCATTCTATCATATGGAATCAGTTGTTACCAATTAATTAATCCCTCTTGCTTTCTCATAAAGTACTGAGTTAGACTATTTATGGTATTGTTTTGGGTAAACACTTGGCTCAGGTGAGCTCTAAATGACAACTGCAGACAATATTCTGGTTATATGACTAAATAGTGCCTACTAAAGAATAATGCTATCAGCTTTTTCCTTCCTTCCTTCATTCCTCCTTCCTTCCTTCTTTCCTTCCTTCCTTCTTTCCTTCCTTTTTTTCCCCCTTCTCTCTTACTTTGTCTCTTCACTGAATAAGTCATTTGTTGAAGGCAACAGAATTCCACATTAGCCTTGTCAGCCATATGAATGCTTAACATGGTTGCCTCAATATGGAGTCATCTACCACCCTGGGAGTTGCATTTTCCTTGGTTGATGATGGATAACCCCCATATGCTACAATCTGTGGATCATCACTATTGTCTGTGGCAATGCTGAAGAAAGTCAGTGTTTCTTCTGAGGTTAAACTTCACTCTCTATAATGTGTTTCTCAATCTGTTTTTCATTATCACGCTCTCCTTCCTGCCCCCACCCCACCACCAGGAGCCTTTTTAGTTTTGTTTTCCTAAACACTTCCCCCATCTCATGTGATATTTTAATACTATAGGTATACTATTTATCTGTTTCTTACCATGACCCTTTAAACATTGTAATAACTAAGATATTTTTTTCACCCCTTCCTAGAAACCATTTACCTTTGGGGTAATATCAATCCTCATGTAGAATATAGAATGAATGCTCTACGAAAATAACGTAAGTGCTGAAAGCTCTGATAAAGCTGAGTATTTTCCTTTTTTTTTTTTCTTTTCTTTATTTTTTTTTCTAGGTATGCAGTTTGATGTAATAGGATGACTAGAGACTTGAGAATCAGGGAGATGAGAGTCAAGATTCTGCCATTCCCAGCTGTGTGATCTTAGGAAAACATCCTTGAGGCTTATTTGATAAACAGTAAAATGTAGGAAAGCACGTTTTGTTCATAAGACTATTTTGGAATTAAATTTAAAATCCCTGTGTAATTCTTTGTATAATACCTCTCATGTAAGTTTAATTCCCAAGTAATTATTTTAGTTTATATTGCTCAACTCATCAATTTATTACCCTCCATCCGCATGGAATAGTATTCTTTCTGAATTATTTTTACATGATCTCTTATATTCATCTCTATAAAATGCTGAAACTTATATAAACATTCTTGAAATTGGTTTATTCTCCTTTCTGGAAGGGAAAATAGTTTATGTTTACAAGTCTCACAACCCAGATCATGTTAAGGAGGAAGTCAAACAGAACACAGGTAGGTTAAGGAAACTGTTCCAAATTACTCAAATTTCATGGATCTCAAATTGAACAATAACTTTTGGATTTCCACTAGAAATTTGGAGTCTGATCAACAAAATACATTTTTAATACTTCGAGTAGTTATTTATAGTATTTTAAAGTACTTTTTTAATACTCAAATAGTTATTTGAGGTAACCATTTACCAGAGGTTTTTGGGAACTTCACTTTAAACCTTTTTCAAGAACTTCTTAATCCTTGCTACTCAAACTGTGATCCACAGACCAGCCCCTCCAGTGTCCCCTGGGAGCTTGTTAGAAATGTAGAATTTCAAGTCACACCCAAGAACTACTAAATCAGAATCTTCATTTCAGTCAGATACTCAGCTGATCTGCATGCACAGTGAAGTTTGAGAAGCACTTTGCATAATCACTTTTCTATCTCTAACTGTATCCAATGATTATTAATATTTTAATAACCCATAATTAATGCTATTTGCAAATATATTTATTACTTATTAATACATGTTAACACTATTTACTAAGTGCTCAGCCCAGGCGTCTTCTGTAAACATGGTATTATTATTCACTAACCACACCCATAGAGTAATTCTAAACTTTAGTGCGTTTATGACTCACCTGGGGAGCCTGCCAAAATTTCAGGAGACTACCCACAGACTAGAATTTATTAGACTTAAATGGCCTCTAAGAATCTGAATTTTCCACAATCACTTCAAGTTTCCCTTATGCAAGCAGTCCATAGACCATGCTTTATGGAAATGGTATTATATTATGACATTAAAAACAAAAGTCTCTGTAATCATGCCAGTTGATGGGGGTTTCTGGTCACTATGGAGGAACACATTAGGTGTGTAGAGAGCCCAGACAATATAATCAGCCTTCATGGAACAATTTCTAATTTCCCTCTGAGGTTCTTCTCATTCTCTCTGTTTGATGTTGTAACTCTGCTCTGGAAAAGAACATGTGAGAGTGGCTGTGACTGAGGAAAATGTATTGCAGTGCTTACTAATGAAGGGATACATTTTCCATCACATTTTCTCTTTAATCGACAAGAACTGCAAAAATCACTGATATTTTATTAAAATATTTATAATTCTTCTTATAAGTGCGGGGGAAAGAGGAGGAAAGGTAAAAATGATCAGACACATCACAATGATTTGAGGAGAATTTTAAAGTAATTCTTAAACTAGCACTATATACTATTTTGCATATGTTGAGCAATAAATAGTTAATTCACAGCCATAGCATCCTGCTTGTCTTTCCAATAGAATTAAGGTAACAAATAAAACACATTGGTTACAAAGGGGAAGTGCATTATAGAAGTAATATATACAATTTAAAAATAACAGATAGTTTTTCCTGTTGTGCCTGAGAAACAGATGCTGAATAATCATCACATCATACTAAAGTCTCCTTCAGAAAGACTAAACGCAATTAAAGATGGATGATATTTGGAGATGGAAATAGAAATACAGTAACCAAAGTTAGTAGCATATATTATATAAAAAGATTAAATAATTCTCTCTTTATTCAATACTGTATAAGAGGCTTTATGTTCATTGGCTAAGCCCATCAAATAAGACACCTTTGTTAGTGAGGATATTTGACATTGAAACATATTGGAAGATATTGCAAATTTGACTTGAGATGTTAGAGCTACCTTTGAGAATTCTTAGATATCAGTATCTTCTTTAGCACTAAAGTTAATCATAAATTATAGATATAGGACTAATTTTTGAGTCTCTCTCTCTCTCTCTCTCTCTCTCTCTCTCTCATCTATCTGGAGTAAATAAAGGTACTTTCAATCAATTTGATTCACAAGATTCTATGGGGCATTTTTGGAAGTTATCTTTGAGGGAATGTGGTAAAAATGATGAAGGAAGTAGTGTAAGGCAGAGTCAAAAAGCTGGGGGTCATGTAAGAGCAGATGGGCTATTTAAGGACTGATCTGGGAAGGAGGCTCTGAGAGGGATTGTTTCATCATTAGTTGTTAATAGAAAGCAGGTAAAAATATCTTTTGGACCATCTCAGTTCCCATGATCTGTCCTCATCAGGAAAGCTTGCTTACTTTTTCTGTAAAGAGATGGTTATAAAAAGTAAAATTATTTGAAGTACATCCAAGGGACTACAGCTGGATTTCCTAATCCTTGTAATGTGATCAGTAAAAAATTACATAGAATCTGGGAAAATCATTAGATTGACATTCCTTAGGTGCAACTTTGTTAATATTTTGGATCAAATTTAAAGAAATTGTCTTTACTTTTCCTTTGGCTAAGAAGAAAGACGGTGTTTCTTTTTTATTTTCCAGTGTACGTGTTTTTCTTCACACTTGCTTCCACAAAGAGCAGTTATTCACATCAGTCATTTGGATTTTTAAGAGATGATTTACATCTTCCAAGCAACTCTTTATGGCACCAGGTATGCTTACAGCTAAACTAACTGTGGGGAGATTAACAGTGAGCTCTCCCAGGGCTTCCGAGCTGACCTTGTACCCTAGTTATTAGAGATGCCTAATGGACCCCAGTGGATCATGCTGACAGGGCTTCATTCAAACTGTGGGGATGAAAAATCTTCATGAGCACACCATGGTCACACCAATTTCAGATATGAACATCTGCTGGATAAATGCAGTAGACAGAGCAAACTCTTAAAAAAAAAAAAAGTTTGGGTAAGGTGTGGATTTAAGGAAGACTGGATAAGAGAATTTAAAATTGAGTTGTTAGATTGGGTTTGTGTAGAGCATTCTTAGAACTATAGTGATCTATTGGGTGAATTAAAAGTAAAAGTAAGATACGATTGGGTAATATTCAAAAAGAAATAGAGCGGTGAGATTAAAATTCATAGATTTAGAACACTTTGCTAACTGTTAAATAGAGAGTAGCTTTTCAAATGTAAATCAAGTTTCTCCTACAATTCTTGGCATTTTTCCAAAGTAAGGGGCAAAGAGTTCTTTTAATTTCAAGAGAGGATATTTTAAGGATATGGTTGCAATGAGATCTCTGGGAAATAGGAAAACTTACTTTTTCAAACAGGGCATGGGAGGGCTTTTGTATATCCACCTATAGCCAGGTACCAGTGTATTACAGGGACTACTCTCAGATATGTTGGAATGCATGATGGTTCAGCCTAAGGCAAGGAACCTATACAGGTGAGGGTGATTAAACAATTCTGAGATAGAGAAAAGAGAAGCTAAGACCAAAACACACAACTGAGGCAATAAAAATTCCTATGGCTTATTAAGAAATTAAAAATGAAAAAGCTATTACAAATAAACTGCTTGGAAAGGCTATGCAGCTCTGTTAGAGAATGCAAATACTATTAAATGCATGGGACATTTTATATAATATGAAAATATTACACACTGTTATTCAAATATCACATTATTCCCCACGTTTAATTGGTAGTTTTCCACAGGAAGGATCAGCAGTAAATGGTTAACACATTAGTCGTCAGCAAGACTGGGCCATTGAAGAAAATAGGGGTACCTTCCATTAAAATTAAAATTAGGCAAAGCTCCAGAATCTTTTCACAAGAAGGAACTGGGAAACATAAGCCTTATAAATGAAGACTACCCTATCAAGATAGAACGTATATTATATTCACCTGTACGATCCTCAGTGTCTAGTGCAGTGCATGGCATGTAATTTTTGTTTTGTTTTGTCATGCAATGATTGTGTGTGTGTGTACACACTCTAGAATGTATCAACCAAATGATTTCCTGTTAATGTTAAATTGAAATCTTAGTGTAATATCCTTTAAAATATTCTACTTCTCCTCCCCAATCTAAAATTTAAATAGAAAAATGTAAACAAAAAAGAAAGAAAAATAAATTAGAGCAGCAAATGAGAAGATAAGAGAAACCCAAATAAGAATAAGTTTCTGGACAGAAAAATAAAAAGCCACATGAATTATAGCAGGAGCATTGTATGCCTAATTAAGCATGATACTTAAAATTAGAACAATAGATTAAATTGGAACATTGATGTTTGGCAAAGGAATTCATTTCCATGCAGAAATTGGGGCAGTCCTTGACTGCTGTTATAGTTTTAACAAGTCTTTAAATTTTTATCCTTTCCCCTTGTACTTTTCCATTAAACATAGCACATGATAACCAGATCAGTGGGGCAGCCAAGAGCACAGAATTTATATTTAAAAATGAAAGTTGATAGTTAATAACTTAGCAAGCAGCACAATGTACCACATTTTTGGTGTAGAGTCCAAGCTTATACAACTCATTCAAGTCTAAACAGTGACCCTCCCAAGCCTGATGATTTTCTCAGTAATCCCAGCTGGTCCCTGCCATGTGAGGTCCAGTGAATCAACTTTAGCTATAACCACTGCTGCTGAGAACAAGGAGAACCAGCCATGTAGGCTTTGCTCTGTAAGTGAGGGAAGCACGATGTACCCAATTTAGCTTTCAACATGATTCCATTCACAGTGGACTGGGGTACATTTAAATCATATTTTTCTCTTAACAATTGTAAACCAAATCCGTGTTTTAAAATTAAACGTTTTCCTTAGCATAGATGATTTGTGTTTTCTTGCACAATGGAGAGTGCAAGGATGAGAAATATAGTAGTCGAGGGTGAAATTCCTTGTGATGACAATAGCTTATGTTTATTAGGTGCTTTCTGAAAGCCAGACATTAGGTTAAGCCCCTTTCATGCAATGTGCCATTTAATCCTAACAAAATTCTAATGAGTTAGATGCCATTATAATCCTCACATTAATGAAAAAGAAACGGAGGTTTATAAAGGTTAAATAACTTGCTCAAGTAGCACCACTGAGATTGAACCCAGATCTTATCTGATGCCAAATCCCATGCTTTCTAACATAGTATATTGGCTATCCTTCAAACTGTAAAGGAACAAGAGAGACCTAGCATTTGGTATTGACGTCACTCTGGGCAGTACTTCAAAGTTTGGGTTAATATAGCATACTTCTTAGAGAGTTTAGTGAAGCTAAGACTCATTTTGTAGAAGCCCTTCTGTTCCCATATGGAAAGGAAGAAATTGGGATGAATGCTCTTCATCTGTGTATATGATCATCCTCTCTACCTCTCAGCACTTGAACTACATTTTTAGGCTCAAGTTAGATGTCATCTCCCCTAAACTTTTCCAGAAGTATCCTTGCCCTCAAAGTCAAAATTAAGCATTTCCCCCCTGCCACAGTCCCCACCACATTTTACGCATATTATTTCCTCTCTCCTCTGTACTTCTCTATAGATTGCTATAGGGCAATGTCTATATTTAATTTGCAGCTTCAAAGTACAGTACCAGGCTGATGGAGAGATTGTGAAACTGAGTTAATCTCATTTAAAACATTCTACTTCAATTTCATATATTTTTTATTTATAATTTAAAAATACCTAAGATATGAGAGGAAAGAATGAAGGCCAGTTAGTTGATCAATTTGTATAAAATAACTGAAGTCCCAAATGGGTGCCTTTACCAAGGTGTGTCATTGGTCACATGGTTCCCAAGTAAAAGTACTATACTTAGATGATTCTGTTAAGATACACCATAGGATGGAAAGTTACTGCAAGCATAAAGTCTCTGCTACTTCTGGGCAAACACCTCACATTGCATATTTGCCAGAATTAGTGCAAGCAGTCATTCAAAAATTGTCATTTGTACATTGAACACTCTGTTGGATAGGGATCAGCAGACTGAGATGGTTTTCAAGCGAGGGAAATTACAAAGATAAACACAGTGGCAGAAGTCTTTGTTTTCAAAGGATTCGTTTTCTATTAGAGAAAACATGCAAAATTTTGCTCTCACATTTATTTAACATTTGTTCTGACATCACAAAAGCAGTTTTTATTTGTCTAACACTGACAGTTTACAAAGCACTATCACACTCATTTATTGTTTCATTTTATTTTCAAGACAGGCCCCCAACCAACGTGGTGGCAATGCTGACAACCAAACACACTTTGTTATTTCTTGCATCCAGTTCATGGGAATTAGAGGCAACCAAAGGGAGGTCGTGCTAAATTAAGATCATGCTGATGGCATAGAGAAAAGGCTGATCTTTTGTTATAGACATTAAAGGCACACGTCCTAGGCTAAATTTCTATATTGTAATAAATCAATTCCTGGTTCCATTTTTAGTTCTCAGTCTAAGAGAAAACCTACCTTAGAAAACAGTGGCAATGAAACCATACCAACTCTTTCATGTTAGATCAAAATGCCTCATTGTGATACTGTCTTCCCATTGAGATGCTGCACTTCGGGCCATTCCCGGACAATTATAACCAACTGTCACCAATAAAGTCAAGAAAAAAAAAAGAAGATTTTTACTTTAGTTGTTGTTTTGTTTTGTTTTTTAAGAAAGAAATGCAGAAGGCAAATACATTTGACAAGGAGAAAAAAAAACTTTTACAGGTAAATAGCATGTTTACATGCATTTTTGTCTATCACAAAAGCTGCAAAATTCATTTCTCTCTAATTAATAAAAGTTGATTATATTTGAGAAAATGGCACATGGCTTCAAAGATCAGTTAAATAAATTTCATCAGGTCTAAAAAGAGTGATAGAAGATTAATGTTTGCCTTCTTAGGACTAGATGTGCAGCTTCTTCCCAAGAAGGAAACATAACATAACTCATTGAGCAAAGTCCATAAAGTCAAGTTCCTCAACCACTTAGACTATGAAGGTCACACACCCTAGTGACAACACAGTCAATGCAACTGTATTCCACCTAATAATAATGCATTCTTATATTTAAGGATAGCTTCTAGCCCAGTCATTTCCATTTTGTAAAGGCAACTGATTTGCCAAGACTTGGGGGTGAGGGAAAAAGGGTTTTTTTGGGGGAAAAAAGAACAGAAAGTTAAAGCATATGTTTGCTCAACAATACATATTCTCCTCCAAAATGGAAATATCCCATCTATATTATTAGCACCGAAGTATTTCCCACTTCCCAAGTCCTTAAGAAGTAGAAATACTAATGAAGGAAATATAGGTATTTCCTCATCCTTCATTGAATGAGAAACACATAAAAGTTCTTTTTCTCTTTCCAAGACTGTGGAAACTTGAGACTGAAATGCTGTCTTTTGAACAGATGGGTCAGACATTTAGCTCATGCAATATCAGCTGAAAAGTAATAATGAAGTTATTTCCATTTTAAAACATCATTTTCTATATGAGAAATAATATTCTGAGAATGGTGAACTTTTCTTTCTCATTAAATTCAGAGTAAATAAGCTGATAGAGCTTGAGCTATTTAGATGAAGATAAGGAAGACTTTCTTGATAGGAGAGAACACTGAATGATTGAGAAAAAAAATGTATCTCATAGTCTTGAAAAATAGACTGTATTTTCTGTTGGAATGGGTGCAATTATAGTTCTGATTAGGTAGTGCTGAAGTTTGTTTTGGGGAGTTTTTTTTTTTTTTTTTAAATCTTCAAGCCCCATACCTTTTTTAAAAATTAACTTTCTGTTCTGGGGTAGTTATGGATTCACATGCAGTTTTAAATAGTAATACAGAGATACCACCCTTACTTGTGTCCCTCAATGGTAACACCTTGTAAAACTGTGCTCCAATATCACAACCAGGATCTTGCTATTGATACAGTTAAGATATGGAACAGTTTTATCACCACAAGGATCCTGTGTTGCACTTCTATAGCCACCAACTCTTTATTACCATCTCTTCTCTCCTTGTACCTAACTTCCATCAACTACTACTTTGTTATCTATTTCTAAAATTTTATAATTTCAAAAGTGGTATATCAATTAAATCATACAGTATGTAATCTTTTGTTGTTGATGTTTTTCACTCAGCTTAACTCCTGGAGGTTCCTCCAAGCTGATGTTTGCTCCTTTTGTTTGGTTTTTGTTTTTTTGTTTTTGGTTGAGTAATATTTTATGACATGGATGTGCTATCGTTTGTATAACCATTCACCTACTGAAGGACATCTAGGATATTTTAGTTATTGTCTGTTATCAATCAAGCTGTTATGAACATTCATATACAAGTGTTTATGTGAACTAAGTTTTCTTTTTTCTCAGATAGGTAGCCAGAAGTGGAATTGTTGAGTTGTACGGTAGTTTCATGTTTAGTTTTATAAGAAACTGCCAAAATGTTTTCCAGACCATTTTATGTTCCCACCAGCAATGAATGAGTGACTCTACATTTTCTGCTGTCATTATTTTTTATTTTAGCCATTCTGATAGTTACATAGTGATATTTCATTGAGGTTTTGTTCTACGTTTTTGTTCTAATTGCTAATGGGATTGAAGATATTTTCAGATTATATAAATAGCATATGTATATCCTCTTTGATGAAATGTTTGTACCTTTTGCCCACTTTTTAATTGGATTATTTGAGGCCTTTTTACTTCTGAATTTTGAGAAATTTTTATATATTCCAGTTACTAATTATCTGTCAAATATCTAATTTGAAAGGTTTTTCTCTCAGTGGGTAGCTTGTCTTTTCATGCATTTAATAGAGTCTTTTGGAGTTCAAATGTTTTTTAAATTTATTGAGATTTAAATCATCAATTTTCCTTTTATGTTTCAATTCAATGAACTTTTTGTCTAGCTCTAGATCCTAAAAATTTACACTCACTTCTTTTTTTCTAAGTGTTTTATAGTTTAACATTTTACCTATGACTTGTTTTGAGTTAATTTTTGTATAAGGTATGAGGTTACAGTAGAGGGGTTATTTATTATTTATTTATTTATTTATTTACTTACTTACTTTCAGTTTATGGATGTCCAATTCTGATACTATTTTTTGAAAACACTATATATTTTTTTTTACTGGATTACTTTTGTATTTTTGTAACGCCAAAACTGTAACTGTAAATATCGAAAAGACACAAATTGAGCTAAAATTTCTTATAACTAACAAAAGTAATAGTTAATACTTTGAGAGTGTTAATTCTGTGCCTGGACATTATTCTTAGCTCTTTACCTTACTTTAGCTATTTAATTGCCTCAGTAACTCATAACCCATTTAATTGTCTTATAACTGTAACAGAGTAAAGGGTTTGGCCTCTCTGACTTCATCTTGTTCAAGCTTGCTTTGTTTCCATGGCCTCAGGTTAATAGATTTTTGCAGATAGACATGATAATCATTAGAGGAATTCTGCTTGCAGCTTGAGTTTTACCAAAAAATTAAAATAAAATAAAATAAAATAAAATAAAATAAAATAAAATAAAATAAAATAAAATAAAATAAAGTAAAGTAAAATAAAATAAAATAAAATAAAATAAAATAAAATAAAATAAAATAAAATAAAATAAAATAAAATAAAATAAATAAAATAAAAATAAAGGTTCCTCACTGTAAGGTGCCTTTTTTGAGGAGATAAGGGAAGTAACTACAATAATAATGATTATTTATCAAAGATTTGCAAGAACCTCATGACTAGATTCACATCAACTAGAGTCAACAGACCAAGAACAAAGAAGTTTCACATCTTCCTCAGACCCCTGCTGGCTCCCAGATGTCTCTTGCTCCTCTGATTTTCGCTCCCTTTAACATAAAAAAAACCTGAACTCTACTTTCTTAAAATAAATTTGAGGTACCACTAGGTGTCCTATTTTCTAGGTTGCCAACTTCTCAATCAACAAATATTTTCTTACACCAAACTCTGACATTTTGAGTATTGGCCTTCTGAAACATCAGGTTCACAGACTCTGCTCTGGTAACATAACTCTTTGAAGTAGGTATCATTATTGTTCCCATTTCACAGATAAGAAAACTGGAACTTTTGTTCAAAGTCACCAAACTGGTAAGTTGGGAAGCCAGGATTTGAGCCCAAATAATGTACGAGTAGCAATTGTCCTGTGAAGCCTTGTGAGAAGTGTGTTATTTACTGTGTGCCAGATATTAAGCAAAATGTTGAACATTTTTTCATTTTTACCACTGTTATCCAGAAGTATTTCAACTAACATAGAGTATAAAAGACTCTCTACACTTCCCTCTTTGTGGATTTCATGTGTTTGATATTTTATTCCTATCAAAACACTAATGTCTATAAAAGTACAACTTAAGAGTCAAAAAACACAAATTATTTTCTAAATTTGGAGGTTATTTCACAACTTGAAGCTCTTGTGTTGACACCTTGACCTTCTGCTGCCTGCAAACCATTTCTTTCCCCATAGGGTCTAACAGAACACATGAATCAACTGGGGAATCCCGATGCCATTGTCATTAGTCAGTGACAGAGCTTGCAGCTGTTTACTAGAATCAAATCCTTAAAAATTTTTTTTAACATTTGTTTTTTCAAGTTTGTTTCCTGGCCTCTTAGAATAAGCACAGCAAGTATTTGTGAAAACTGAAGCACTGTGGAAGGAAACATTGCTAGCAGTGATGTCAGAGAAAAACGAAACAAAAATCACAATGCAAAATTCTTAGCATAGTAAATAGTTTGTTTCAAATTTGGGGAAGAAAATGCAATCTCAAAATAAAACAATAGATTATTTTAAAAATTTTACTCTCAGTAAAAAAAAAACATTTTATTTTACTATAAGGACATTTTGGAATCTTTATTTCAAAAAGCAGTTCTAAAGTTGCATAATCTGACACAGATGAAAGAGCCTGCACTCCTTCTCAAATGTGAAATAAGATTGACTTGGGCTATAGTAAAGCTATTAAACTGTGTTTGAAGAATCCTTTATTATTCTGTTTATCTATTCATGAAGTAACTTCTCATGTTCTCCTTTTAAATGAGAAGTTCTGTCCTAATAATTCTGCTTGTGGTATTTTGCCTTACTAAAAACAAGAAAATGGGATAAAATTTAGTTGGAATATTTTTGAAGTCTCAATATAAAAATCATTTGGTATAATTTGCCAAAACTTACAACATTTTGCTTAACATTTGACATACTGTAAATAACATAGTTCTCACAAATCTTAACAGCAGAATTGTTAGTGGCACATTGTTTACGCTTAAATCCTGGTTTCCTAAATTACTAGTTTTGTGACTTTGAGAAAATTATCTAGCCTGGCAGTTTCAGTTTTTTTTATCTGTAAAATGGGAACAATAATGATACTTACTTCAAGGAATTGTAAGGTAATTAAATGAGTTATGAGTTATTGGGCCAATAAAATAAATAAAGAAAGGTAAAGAGGTAAGAACAGTACCTAGACACAGAATTAGCACTCTCTAAGGAAATTTAGACAAGTTTGCATCTTTTTTTGAAATTCCAGGATGTTTTAAAGTTATCTTGATTTTAGAATATGTCTCCAAACTAGATTTCTAAACTTCCTGAAATATTTGTAACTAAAATGGATTGGTTGTGCACATTGTATATTGATTGTTTAGAAATTGCAGAGTACTATGTCTACAATTGATGAAGCTGCTACTAAGTAGAGGTAATGAGATTTATAAAATATAAGCCACATAATTAGTTTCTTCTGAGTCATTATAAGTGATATAAAATATAGCACTTTGAAATCTTGAGTCTACTTGCTGCCCCTTCTTTTCCTATCCCCCTCTCCTCAATACTCTTGATCTTTCTCCTATACATCTTTGTTTTCTGTCTCACTTTCCATATGTGGAGAATTAATATCATATGTTACAATAATACTAATATTTAATTAAACTCTAAGTTTGCCTATATTTACATGTAAGATAAATTCTAAATTACAAATCCATTTAATGTAAGGGCCCTTGGTGAAGCAGAGAAAGTAAATGCTGTATTTTATACTTTTTAAAGGATTCCCAGAACTTTAAATAAAGCAAAATCAAAGCTGTCATTGTCACCTTAGGCTAAAGGAAATTTGGAGCATTGGGAGAAAACAAGTATTTTAAAAAATTAATTTTCTGTTTTTCTTTTGTTTAGATAGAGAGGCTTGATATTTCAGCAAGACATTTAACTGTGTAGGTCATTGTGTTTTGAATTTCATTATAGAAATCAAAAAGGGCAAAAGTAAGGTAGAGTATAATACATGGAATTGTCAGTGTTTCTGAAAGGCTTAATGGTGAGACAACTTCAAGATAAAGAGTAAATCAGATAATTTGCCTTTTTTAAAAACCATGTACAATTAAGACCTTCTCTAAGGCCTACCTGCTTTGGCAAAGTCTAGTCTTTACAAGATTTCCTGAGGGATGCTTTTGAAACGCAAACCAGATCACGTCACCTCAAAACCCTCCAAAAGCTTTTAGTCTCCCTCAGGATAAAATTCCAAGTCCTTTCAATAGCCTCACAAACTCCAGCACAGTTGGTATCTCATGTCCTCTCATCTCTTTTTCTCTTCTTAGCATCTGCAAATTTACTCATCATTCTGCCTGGTCCCCCAAAACATCCCTTGTCTTGTTCTTTCAACTCTTTCAAGTCCTTGGTCCTTGGCCATTTTACAAAACCACCCTGACTCTTACCATTTTATTTTCCTAAGTTTTATTTTTCTCCTTAGTACTTTTCAAAATCTAACAGTAAACATATTACATATTTATTTTGTTTAATGATTGTTTGTTTTACCTTTTTTATTCCCTAAAAAAAAATAATTCCCTAATAGGTAAATCCAAAAAAAGGAGAAATTTCTAGCTTATTAATAAAGTAATGCATGTCAAACACATAAAACAGTTCCTAGCACATGTATGATTTCAGTAGATATTTGTTGATGAATGCTTAATAAATGAAAAAGTCATCTTTCAACAGAGGTTGAAAGGAACCTGCCATTTCTCAGTTGATATTTATAAAGAACTATGGACTGAGGGAAGCAGAAAAGACAAGTCACTAGTTGGATATCTATAATTAAAAACATTTTTTAAAAGATTATTCATGTAGTTTTTCTACTTTGTATAATTATAAGGAAAGCCTACTGGTGTAGCTAAGTTAGTCAGTCAACTAATTGAAATTTCTAATTCTATTTTGCTGTAGAATACAACCAGTTACAGTGTCTCAGCCCATAAAATAGTGCCAACATCTATTCAATAAAATAGAATTTGGTTTGAAGGGAGTTTGGCTCCACATATGCTGGATAAAAAAAAAAAAAACAACAAAAAAACATCTAAGCATCTTTGAACTTGTCTAAACTTGGGTTTGATTCCCACCTCTGGTCAGTAATTATCCACGTTAATTCAGCTAAGTTGCTGACCCTTTCTTAACTTTGATTTTCTCTTCCTTAATAAATGGGGGCACTACAGGTGTTATATTAGTTTGCTATGGCTGCTGTAAAAAATTACTACAAACCTGGTGGCTTAAAAATACCCAGAAATTTATTCTGTCATGATTCTGGAGGCCAAACGTCCAAAATTAGTATCACTAAGCTGAAATCGAGGTGTCTACTGGACCACCTACCCTCCAAAGACAAAGGTAGAATCGATCCTTGCCTCTTCCAAATTCTTATGGCTATGGGCATTTCATTGTTTATGGCCACATCACTCTAATCTCTGCCTCTATCTTCATATTCTCTTTTTTTTTTTTAATCTGTATAATTTCCCTCTTCTCTCTCATAAAGACACATATGATTGCCTTTAGGGCCTACCTAGATAATATAGAATAATCTTATCATCTTCTAATCCTTAATTTCCAAATAAAGTAATATTTACAGAATCCAGGGATTAGGATGTGAATATGTTTTAGGAAATCATTTTTGCAGCCTATAACAGGTGTTCTCTTAAGATTGACATTAAAACGTCTGGCATATTTTTTAAATTCATTAACCTTCCTTTTTCTTTTCCTTTTCCCTCTTTTCTTCCCTAACTATGCTCTGTAGCACCACCTCCCACCTCCAAACTAGATAAAACTATGAAACAGACTATATCAGCCTTTAGCATCCTTGCTGACTTTTAGTCTTTTATTCCATTAACTAGTCAAAAATATTTATTTAAGAGTTGCTAAATGTAATGCCCTAGACTTTGGGGGATAAGAAGAATAGGAGGAAGAGGAGGAAGAAGAAATATTCTCTGTTCACAAATAGCTTACATTCTGGTGTGGGAGATGGATAGTTAAACAACCACTTATAAGGAAGAAAAGGGTATGATTTACACAGAAGTAGCTGTAATGCATAATGAGGTAATAAAGGAATTTACAATTATTATTGAGAAATAGGAGCTAGACAAAATATCTTGGAGCAAATGAAATTTGAACTAAGTCTTGAAGATAAAGATGTCAATGGGTTAATACTGTTAGAAAAATTTTCCAGATACGAGAAAGACACAGCAGAGTGTTCTGATATTTCACTAAAAAGTCAGTATTTTTTCATTTCTCTCTGTCTGTCCTAAATACTCCTCCTGAGTCAGTCCACTCCAAACCTGCTTTTTTCTCAGTACACCATGTGGGACAATATCTTTTTCTCTCAATCTTCCCCCAAACAGCTGCATTAATCTAGGTGTTGAAAGGAAAAGTATCTGATTAATCTAATACTCTATGGTGTGTGTGGCTGATAGCTCCTAAAATCTCCTAGAACAAAAAGAAGAGTTTTTCAACACAAAGTTCTGCTAGGATTATATGCCATATGTAAAATTATATCCAGGAAGAGTGTGTTTCTAAGCCACCTATGTTAAGGAAGATAACTGTAACTTAAGAAAATGTTAAGCATAGGAAATATTTTAAATGGTAAAAAAGCCTACCCGAGCAACAAAGATTCTGAGCTATAGACCACTTCATTATTTCTAATTCTTCATCATGGCCATGTTTTCAGGAGGAAAAAAAAATCTACTTCCTAATCTCATTCTTACCCAACTCTCCAAAAAACAGGAAAGAAAAAAACCTTATTTTTAATTTTCTCTTTGCATTTTCTAAGAGGCAACTTGGGAAGCAATGGACAGAAACAAATCACACAACCCTCCCCCTTTTTTTTCAGCTAATTCAGAATGAATTGGATTTACACAAGCAACAGTGCTTAAGCAAAACCGTTCCTATGGTTACACAGAAGGCTTTCTAAATGTGGCACAAGATGCAGGCAGCCAAAATGACTTGACTGTTTATGTTAAATATGAAGTCTATTCCCTATTGAAATTTAATGATCTACTAGCTGCATTTTAGCAGCTTGCACCCTGATAAAATTAACATTTCGAATACATTTGGAGAGATAAATTGCTTTAGCAATTGGAGAGTATTCACTTATTTTTTATTTGATCACATCAGTGATTCAGATGAAAGCATTTCCCCCTGTACTATTAGAAATTGGGTCTACAAATTATCCTCATCTCTGGGTCTGCAAGTCCCCAAACACATTTTACTATCTTTTTGCAGGTTAGCTGGTGCCAGATGTTAGAGCTAACACTTGGTAAGAGAGCTCAGAAAAAATATATATATTTTTTTTCTTTTATAGCAACCAGGCACAATCAACACCGTTTCTTGTGGCATCTCTTGAGCCATTCAGTGGTTCAAACATCCAACAATGTGAACAGTTCAGAAGGGGTGAAGTTTGTCCCCCCACCTCCTCACTTCTCCAGAATGAGAAAGACAATATGTATCTTTCGAAAAGATGACAAGAAATTGGAGCTGGAAAGGTATATTCACTGCATATTTTAGTTGACACTATTCACATTTGCTACTTAAAGGTATTCCTTCATGTGTTAGTAGAAATCTCCCATTCAGCAATCACGGAAAATGGAAACAGCCTGTAGGATGCCACTCTCATGTATTTATTAGTATACTTGCTCAATTCAACTAATACTTACCTATTGAGCACCTTATATAGACCTAGGCTATAAAGGATTATGGCTATAGAAATAAAATACATAGTTCCTAAACACAAAAAATCCCTTGGTTAAGTAGAAGAGATAGACAATAAATCATGTCATGCTGGGTCTTTCTTCTCAATAACTGACTATGTATATCTCCATATCATCGTCACCATCTTCTACTAAGGTAATCACACCAAATATAAATTAAAAAAAAAAAAAGATTTAAATTGTCAGAGAAGATATACTGTGCACATTTCTCTTGGAATATCTCTATAACTCAATCTACACAAATCTGTCTTCTGTAAGGTCACCCACTGGGGGATTTCTTCTGTCATTTCTTTCTCTACAGAGCCCCAATTCATTGCTGTCTGTCTCTTTCCCCCAGGGTCCCCTCCCAAAACAAATTCAGGCTCAGAAAAGGTGCCTGCTTTTCTATCCTTTATGCAAGTCTTCATTTTCCATAACCAAGAAGTATGAACCTTAGCATCATGATAGATGAATTCTATAAAATTCAGCTGCAACACATTTAAATTCTTGAAACACAAATTTGTCAAAAAACTTCTCCAGCTTTTCCTTGTTAGAGGCAAAATATTTCACTCTAAATAGAAAACTAGACAAGCTGGACATTTAATAATAATTTAATTATAATTTATCTCTTGAGGTGAATGTACTTAACGAATCTTACACTTGAGAATTTCAATCTATTCAAGGAAATTTATTTTAAATTGGCAAGTAGAAATACATTCATCACATATTTATTCCCTTGTCAGGTTAATTCCCAAGTTTAAGTTACCCCTTAGTGTGCTAATTAGTCATTCCAGGAATTATCCATTATGATCATTGTTACTAATAATTTTATTGAAAATTTTAATAATTTTCTCTATTTAGAACATTCATTGAGGGAATGGAAGATGCAAATTTGTTCTTTTGCTTGTTTAAAAATTACTTTAAGAATCTATTTATTCTTTCAGAATGTTTCAAGGGCCTAGTATCCAAAATTTGCGAGGCTTATTGAAATGTATGTTTTTGGGTACATTTTACAGATGATGTCTTGAGATCTGATACTGAAAAGAGTTTCAAAGGTGATCTCTACCTTCATGAGAAAGTCCTAATAACTGAGTAGAGGAATTTTTCAGGTTGGGACATATTTTAGAAGGGCCTTGCCTGGTCTCCATTCCTCTAAGGTTATAGGAGTCCCTAGAAAGGTCCTAATAGTTGGTAGGTGAAGGAATTCAGAATGAGTCTCCCCTGGCTTGTAGATTATTTTGAGCTAAAGACAATTGAGGCCCAAAAGGCTCAAGAAGAGCTTTTGACCCTACCCCCATTATCTAAATATTTAAATATGTTTATATAAAGTAACTGGTGCAGGAAGAGTGCTATCACCAGAGATACCTACAAAGAATGTGGAATTGGTGTGGTAGGGGAAAGTTGGCAGGGATTGAAGACCAAAGTTCTTTCTGTGTCTAACTGTCTTTGCATGGCATAACAAGCATTAGATTTTCCATCTCCAGAATAATTGCTTCTTCCCCTTTAAAGTTCCAGACTACCATTTCTTCTCCTTAGTTCGGATTGGAATATAAGCCTTAATTGACTAACTGCCTGTGGGCCCCCATATGCTTTTAGAGACTCTGTATGTACAAAGTTAATTTTTTTTCCTCCTAGTAAGCTGTTTCATGTCAATTTAAGTCTTAAACAGGTGGAAGAATCTACAAGGGTAAAAAAAATTGCCTCCCCAACATAAGTATTGAATGGTCTCCCCAAATTCAGGAAAGATTCTAGGCCAATTATTCACCAAATTGAAATGATTAAAACTAATTTCTAGATGAAGATTTGAGCTAAATGCAAGTTCCTTTTCCCCCAGAAAACAGGTCTTCATGCAGAACCCCATAATGGTAAACCTCGAATATAAAACTAGGAAATTGGATCTTTATTCTGTAGACATAACTTACGTATAAGATGGACACTGAAAAATTTTTAGTAGAGGAGTCCAATTATCAAACTTGATATTGGACTGATTGGGAGTAGATTACCGAGGAAATCACAAACTTAAAAACATGGAGCCATTAACTTAGTATGAATGCTATGCTAAGTTAGTCAGCTGCATGGTTTTCACTGCAGGAGACAGGATTATTTTTCTATCTTAAATTCAGTATTTCACATTCAGACAGGAATGTTTATTATAGTGAATCTTGGAAGACATATCTGCCCTTTCAGTTCATGTTCTCTTTGCCCTTTTTATTTAAAAAAGAAAAAAAAAAGAAAAATGATAGCAGTGTCAGATAGATTTTAAAATAATGACTAAAATATTGATGCATCAAGTACAAGTATAGGAACGTTATTTAATAATTGTTTCTAGTATGAAATTTAAGAGGTTTAAATATGTGTTCACGGGGTAGAAACAGCGAATTTAACAGGGCTGGATTTCAGCATTCACATCAAGAGTCCATGCATAACATAATGTAAGATGTATTTAAATACCCAAAAGTACTTTCATCAGGCAATGAACCATAGTGTCTTTCTGGTTTATTCTTACTCAGAACACATTCACCAGTTCACTCAGCATCCATCACTTTTATTTTGATCAGATGCTCATTGTCTGAAGTAATAATGGATAAGTGATCCAAAGAATAGGGCATCGCTTTGAACTGCTGACACATTGCAGAATGCTGTATTATGCAGTATTATACAGCCAGCCAAAATACCCACACTCAGCTCACAGCTCTTTACAGAAAGCATGCCATTGCTCTTACATTCTTGTATAATAGGTATTCTACAGTAGGTGATTAAAAATAGAAGTTTTTCTCATTTTGTTCAGTAGAATGGGGAAAAATTATGTATTAATTTTAATTATATCACTATATAGACACATTTCCATGAAGTATTTTAAAAGCTGTCTTTTCATTTCTTTAATGTAAAATATATTGAAATAATAATCAATTTGAGGAAAGAAGTGAGAGAGTTTTTTATATTTTTATGTGAATTGTTTGGGATACAAACTTCATATAAAAGTCTTCCAGGTGGACATAGTTTACTATAGAAAACAGTTAAGGCATTTCTTTCTTGCTGGTATGTAGAGGGGGAAATGTGTGTGTTTTGGAGGCTGAAAAGTGTGTGTGTGTGTGTGTGTGTGTGTGTGTGTGTGTGTGTGTGTGTGTGTGTGTGATTTTAAGAGATCTGTATCTCTGTCTCTCAAAAATGATACCCTAGAGTCTCAATTAAATGGAGTTTTCAGTTCAGAGAGAAGACAGTGTAATTTGGTTAATTGGTCACCTGATAGCAAAAATTTCATTGGCCTTTCTGCAAGCACAGAGCCGAAGACCATGACTAGCACAGAGTTGTGTGTGCTCTTTCGTTGCACATGGGGAGACACAACATATTGGTTTTCTCTGCTGCTTTATTGAGTGCAATATAAAGACTATGTCTGTGTCTTTGATGATTCTGGGACTTGAATTTCTGCAGGGTAATAACTATCACAGTAGCCTAGAGCCGAGTTTTCCTTTCCAAACTAGCACAGCAAACCCTGGAAATGAGAGGAATGGGGAAACAAGCCAAGCAACAACTGCTGTGCTGAGTGGATGGAATAAAGGAAGATGTGCAATGTCGGAAAATTGTCTGGGTAGCTGAAAATATCGGTCCCTAAACTTTAAGTCTGTGGAAAGATCACATAAAATGCATGCTAATTTCATGGCATTATGCTTGCTTTTAGTAAATATCAGTATTATAATTTGTTTTTCCACCCTGAGGATTAAATGTCTTCCTTATTTCAATGTAGTTTATTGAAAGTTCCTTCTAGTAGATTTATAAACAATTGGTGCTTTTCTATAATTATACTTACAAAAGGTCACAAATGTCCTCCATCACCAGATATCTTCTAGAAAAAATATTATTTGCAATAACAATAGCCATTAGCAATACAAACGTATTTCTTGACCTGTGACATTAGTTACAATTCTGTCTGGATATTTTTCTGCATAATAATGTAGAATGAATATAGTCCATTAATCTTAGTACTGAAAGTGTTGGAACATTTGGAGGTTTTTCCCTCTAAAATTCACTTATTTTCAGCACTCCATAGCTACTATCTTCCTCTCTGGTGAATAAAATTTTGCTGGCCTTTATATTAGAAGAAGACGACACTATTGCCTTCCTGTCACAAGAGGATATTTGTTTCTCCATTAGTGTGAATGGATTCCCATTGATCCATTTGCACTCTTTTACTTTGTCTCCCTTGTGATTGAAGGCATCGTCTCCGAAATGTTGACCAGGGGGAAAGGAGTAGTGTAGATAGCCGAGTTCCTCCACATTCTCTGCTGGAAAGTGATCAGGCCCTGATTTTCTTAGGTTATTTGGGTAGATTGCTTAACCAATCAGGCCTTAGTTTTCCCCTCTCAGCTGAGTAACTTGGAATGCATTATTCTATGTTCATATAGAACTTTGAAGAAACGAATGTGGATCAAGTCTTTTTTTCTTTCACCCCCCAAAAAATTTTATATAAGAAAATCTTCATACCTAAAGATAGTCAAAATAATACTACAATTTATACCTCTCACCTAGATTCAAAAATTATTAATATTTTTTTATAATTTTTATTGTTATGAACCATTTACAAGTAACTTGCAGACACTATGACACATTGCTCTTAAATATTCCAGCATGAATCTCCTAAGTTACATGGACATTGTTTAATGTAACTATAATACCTTTATCACAACTAAAAATGGTAACAAGAATTATCTAATAGCTTTTCTTATGTAAGTCATTCAAATGTTCTCGTTTGTGTGAAAATTCAATTTTATAGTTCTCTTTCCTCTACCTCCACTTAGGATCCAATTATGTTTCTTGTATTACACATAGTTGTTATTCAAGAAAACTTACAGTGTTATAAGTTGCACGGGCTTTCATATAATGATAGTTTTTCATTCAAGACCAGTTGATTGAGAAAATACGTAGTGGCAAAAATAAATGAATGAGTGATAAGAACACCTAGTACATGTTAGTTTTTTAACATTTCCCTGCTGAATACATAAATTTAGTAATGTTTTTAGTTGACACTGCATTTTACTAAGCACAATTGCAACTGAATATATTTGTGAAACAAAAAGATATTTCTATGTGGGAGGTACTTTTATGTTTAATTTATAGATACTAAAAATAGCTAATGTGATTGTGATAATTTACTATACATCTATGTGGAGCCGAACACTGAGCATTCACTCATTTAATTCTTACAGTACTATTTGTCCATGCAATACTATTTTATAGATAAAAAGATTAGGAAAATTAGGAACTTTTTTAAAGGTTTCAGAATTATAAAAGATACAATTTCTGCATAAACTTGAGCTTAAGGGCTTACTATATATACTACAGTACTTTGCAAGACAATGCTTGCTGCATGAGGGAAATTGGTCTGCCTTCCTGCAATTTCTCCTTAACCCCATCCAGCTGATAGGTTGGCATCTGTCTGCTCAACCATCTCAGCAAAAGCACTACCAAACACTCTGTTTAATTATTCTGTGGCCTTAAGGGAACTCATATCTCTATGAGAAAGCCTTTTGAAATAAAAAGGATCAGTGCAGTTTTTTTTGTTGTTGTTGTTATTGTTTTTTCAGAGAGCTTTGAGCAAGGTCATGTCTGTTTCCTGAATGAACAGGGTTAGGATAGGAAAATTGGATAGTTTCCCAGGTTAAAGAGAGCCAAGTTTTTAAGTTTTCACTGTGTCATTTCATTATATTCTTTGAAGTAAATTTCCAGAAAATCAGACACACCCGTATCCAAACTTAAGGACAAAACACATCCTAAAGCCAACTAGGCATGATTCAAGGAGTTTGTCACCGTTTGGGATTTACTGCACTTTTGTTCCCTTCCATTATTGGAGATAACCACACTTTTTCAATAACTTCCAAAATTGTAGACTAATCTCACACATATCACTGTAAAGGATATTGAATTGTAAAGAAGATAAATTAGAAAAAGGAAGAGACCAACTTTATTAAACATATGATCCGTCATAGCTGCAGAGTTTAGTTTGGTCTGTTCGTTCAACCTGCCAGTATAGACTATCCCTTATTCTCATGACTTCATTTCCTATGAAGTGAATTTTTAGTATTGATTTTCCTAACTTAAAATAGATTTATTCATACTCTCAGAGAAAATCTTTCCTAAAAATCTGAGTAGATAGATTAAAAAAATATATAGCCTTCAGAAAAATGTCTGGCCAGCAGTTAGCCTCCTTTGTGGGATTAACTTCAAATCTTCTAGCATTAAAAAAAAAAAAAAAACCACGAATGAACTAAATTAAATGTCAAGAAAAGTCAGAATTAATCATAACAGTGACAATACTATGTGTGAGAAAGACTTGTTTTTACAGATATAAAATCACTGTGTATGAGATATGTTTTTCTAGTCACTTTAACTCATAGAGAAGAAATCATACAAGGTCTAACCATGAATGAAAGGTGGAATCAGTCCCATGACTTTCTATGTCACCCAGCTTGTAGGTGTCCTACATACTTCTCATTCTGGGCACTCAATAAATAGTAAACAGGGGCAGTAATTCTCTTTCCTGTCTAGTCAGGTGTCATTATTTTTGTAGTCTCGGAGCTAGTGAGCACATAGAAAATCATAATTCACCTCAACTTGAAATGTGCTTATTTCTCTGCCACCTCCTCTTTTTTGTGTGGTTTAAATTGCTTTGTAACATACTGGAAATCTCAGAATATTAGCTCTCAGTTACCACTTGTTAAACCTTAATCTTTTCTCTCCCAAATGGCAAAAAGTCCTAGCAGTTCTAATCAGGTTATTTTTTCGCCCTTTTCAATAAGTTGTTTGATGATGTCGATTTGCTGCAAAAAAAAAGTAAAGAAAAAAGAAAAGAAAAAGAAAGAAAAAAGAAAAGAAAAAGAAAGAAAAAAAAGAAAGAAAAGAGAAGGAAAAAGAAACCCACCAGCATTGGAACATGTCTCAGCTTCTTAGGGAAAATGGCATTTTGTGTCACTGTTTGTTAGGGTGTTTCAATAGTTGCTTACCCCATTTTAGAAGTCCTTTTGAAGAGTTCACTTGTATCTTTCACATCTCTTTCATTTATTACAATACAAAATAAATACAAGTTATTCATGTTCCACCAGTTGGCACCAAGCCTCCTTTTATGCTGCCAAACAGCTATTCCTACATACCACGATATAAGTCCCATGGCCCAAAGCATTCACTTGGCTTCCAGGAAGCCACAGGCATTTTCTTCCTACCACACTGGCTTTTTCTTTCAACCTCCTTCCCTGGCTCCTCCTTCCCTCAGTCCTCTAAATGTCAGAGTGGTTTAGTATCCAATTCTCTTCCCTTCTCCTTGGGAGAGCTCCTCATTCCTATGGTATTACATATCTAAACACTGCTGATTCTCAAGTTTTTATGTCCAGTTTGGAGCTCTGAGCTCCAGATTATTATACCCAACTTCTAACTTAACATCTTGACTCAGATATCTGTGAAGTTTTACAAACTTATCATGACCAAACAAGAATTCTTGATATTTTCTTCAAAGTACCCTTTCTCTAGACTTCCCATTTTAATGGAATGCACTACCATTCAACCAACTGGTCAAGTCAGTATCATATGAGCATCTTTGATTCCTTTTCCCCCTTTGTTTTCCATATGTAATATAAGTCCTGCGATCTGTTTCTCTAAAATATATCCTGAAGTTTTCCCTTTCTGTCTCCACCGATATGCCCCTCACCCAGGCTGCCATCATCTCTTCCCATAGACTACTGAAATAACCTCCTGGCTGGTTTCTAGCTTACAATATTTTCCCTCTATAGTCTACACTTTACACAACAGAGTGATTTAAAGAAATAAATGTACATAATATAATGTAACTTCCTGGTCAAAACTCTAAAATAGTTTCCCATTATGAGTCAAAAATAATAAAAATAAAAAATACAACCTCCTGACCATGAACTATAAAACTCTGTGTGGTCTCTTACTCTCATCTCCTGCTACTTTCCCTTTACCCACTCTGCTGCAACCAGTCTGGCTTTTCTTCAAACACACAAAGGCCATCCCTCCCTCACGGCCTTATACTCACTACTTTCTCTGCCTGGAACACTCTTTCCTCTGATCTTTACACAGCTCTTTTTTCACATTACCCAGGTTCTTACTGAAATATCACCTTAGAGGTTTTCCTGCTCCCTCCCTTTTTAAAACTGCCTCACCCATTTCATCTCTAGTTAATGTCAAAAAATACACATGCTATTTTACTTTTCTTCATAGCATTATTACTGCCTGAAAATATTTATTTAAGTATCAATTGCCTGCCTTCTCCACTAAAATGGAAGCTCAGTGATGATAGTGACTTTGCCTGCCTTGATCAGACAAATGTCCTGTGTCTCTAACACCTGGAACAGTGACATATTAGTTATTTAATAATATATTTTTTTGAATAAATGGATAACTGGCAAGAGTCCAGAGTAAATAGGATAATTTAATCTATTATGTGACTTATTTTGTTGCTCTTAATGAATCATATGTTTCATTTGTTTGTTTGTTTTTGTATCAATGATCCACTAACCTAAAAAGGGATATATTTATACTCTTGTAGAGAAACTCTTATTAAAAATATGGATAGATCTGATTTTTTTTAAAGCTATTTCTGAAAAATTGGATTTATATTGTCTCTGTTCATCTGAAAGAATTTTTGTGGGGTTTTGTATCTAAATATTTAAGTCTATGGCATTCAGTTTTAAACTTTAATATTTATAACAATCACTGAGGGGAACTAGCTGGTAAGTCTGGTTTTTAGTTCTAAACCTTTGTTTGTTAATAAATCCCGGATGACCTCAATGCGCTACTCCTTGAACTGCTTTGAGAAACACTTGGCTGTGGATTTTATAATTTCTTTCATAACTTTGAGAAAAATAGAAACATACCTGTCTGATTTAGCTTTCATAGAGAACCAGATTTTGTTACTGAGGGTCCTGATGCTGGGTTCCTAAAGACCACAGCTCAGTTATGTGAGATATATGTCAATTATGGGGAAGCCCAAGCAAGGGATGAGTCAATTGAAAATGAAAACTTCTTGACATTCTATTGCAAGACCAAGTGGAGAGAGAGCATAGGCAGGAAAGCAAAGGCATAGCCAAATAAGCCAGAGAACTAGGAAGACAGTAAGAGGAGAACAAGAGAAACTCAGGATGAGAGAAGAGATTTTCTTTAAATGGTACTAGAGTTCTTCAGAAACTGTCTAGGTCACCTTCATTTAAAAGTAAAGGGCAGGTTAAATTTGTCCAGGTGGTAATGAAAGGAAGATAAGGAGTTTTGCACCTTCCAGATAGTGCATGAGAAAATATGCTGTAACAGTATACAGTAGAGGCCTCTGTTATGGTCAGTGTTATGATCAGCAAACTATCTTTAATTTTCAAGTCACACAGAGGGAGAGCTGACCAAGATTTTTAGCCAATAGAACAAGGTATGGATATTTGCGGCATGCAAACATATTAAGTGATAGGCAAATTGGGAATTACACAGGGGACAGAGAAAGAATATATTTTGAGTCTGACATGTATTTTGCAATTTTAGTTCTTAATCTTATTAATAGCACTTACCATTTTCCAATTCCATAAATTTAGATGCTTCTTAGTTTTGCTTTTATATTCATCAAATTGTTTCATGAGTACCTGTTTTCAGTCTTCTGAATTGTAATAGTCATTTTAATCAAAGAGTTTACTGACATTCATTGAAAGCTTACAGATGAGAAAACTTAATGGGAAACAATGTCATATAACCATTAAATATCAGAACCAGGCTTCAAAGCTAAAGCTGTCTGATCAAAGTCTGTGCCTTGGACTGGCCGCCTCGACTCAGGGCTAGTAGTCTAGCCTTGCTTCTCCTCCCTGCTGTTTGCCTGAATGTGCCCTACACAACAAGCTGGGGTCACCAGAAGCCCCCTCCAGAAGGAGTCCCATCTAGTTTCCAAACCTGAATTCTGGGAGTGAGGAAGGGTTATTCATAGTCAGACATACTGAGATTATACCTCTTGATTCTGGAGGTAAATATTCTGGTTTGGTTAGCAATGAGAGTACCAGGCCGAGGTCTTTCACATGCTGTGTCAGTGTTTGACTAGGCTGCAAATCTGATTGCTTCTTCCGTTTCTATTTTATGCCTACTCTCTGAAAGCTAATCCTAGCCCAGAGCTCCAGCTATAGATCTTCAGTTGCCTGACATTCTCCCTTGGTTCCTGATAGTATTATCTCTTGGTGACAGTCACTGATTCCAATACTACATGGATGATTCTGTACTTTCCTTACCTATGTCTTGGACACCTACTTGTCAATAATTAGCCCTTCTAGAAACCCAAAACCACTCCTGCCTTACTCTTTCAGGATATGTCAACATCCCACTATGCCAAGCATTTCCTACACATTCAAATGTTGTAGTTTACACTGTGAAAGCCATGCCTTTAAGACTGATTTTTGGACAAGAAGAGTTAGAGAAGGATGAGATCTCAGTTATAATTTACAGTTAAATTGCCCTAGCAAATAGGCCAGTCTTGCACTTTTGATGACTCAGGCCAACAAAAGAGGGACCTGGAACATGAAAGGATCAAGTTAACAGTGAGTTCAGATTTCTGGATCAGACGCACTTCACACAGCATTTATGATATCTGGCATCATGTTTGGGAAACCGAATTAGGAAGAAGCTGCTTCCTTCCTTTGCCTGACTAAATAGACAGAACACAAAAGGAAATCCTGATAGAGAACTATTTCTGTCTCAGAGAAGGATAGAATCCTGAATGAAAAATGGAACAGACTTTTCTATTTTTCATCCTTTTTTCCCTTTTATCCTTTAGAAGAGTTTATCGTCGTGATTGTCTAATTGTCATTCTGCCTGGAATAGTGTGATCCCTGGGAGAGCTAAGAGGTCTCTTTTGCTCACCGTTGTATTCAGTCCTGGATACAAAGAATGTGCTCAATCATTGTCAGTGCTGGAAACAATGAGTAAGTGAATATTTTAAAGAACAAAAGATCTTATTTTAGCAAATAAACTATACTGAAGGAAAGAGAGGTCCTGACTGGCTTCCCAGATACTAGATGAGATACCCTTAAGTCTTGTTTAAACCCTCTACAGTCATTATAAGAGTCAAAATTATAATAAGAAGCAATAGAACTGTGCTCTGCTTATACATAATGGCACTTTTTTAAAATGACAACTGTAAAGTGTCTTGCTAACGTCCTTAAAGCTCAGAAATAATTATATTTGAGATCTATGCCAAAAGAATAGATATATTTAATACATCGCTAGCTAAAAGCTATCTAAAAATTCTCTTTTTATTTCTCCCTCACCCTTCTCTCTACCCATGTATAAGGAAAGACCCAGGCACCATGGCACAAAATTCTACTAAAACATCACTCCTGGAACTACCTCGCTTTGGTGCATTTGTACATAACATTTCTAATGTCACAGCAAGAATTTTTTCCCCTCCTGTTTATTTCTCTGAGGCTGTAATAAGCAATCCTGTGTGACATTGCCTGTGGAGCGGTTGCCAGGCAGCAGAAAGAAATCTGCAGCAGGAGGCGGGAGAGCTGGGGGGAAGAGGAAAGAAAAGCGGGAGGAGGCAGCGAGGAGGGCTGAGCAAGTGGGGGCTGGGTTTGGAAACTGCTGAGCCAGAATTCCATCTCTTTGTCATCTTTCATGTTCCAGGCACATAATGAGCCAATAAGCTGAACCTTAGAGGGAAATAAAGATGGAAAGGAAACAGTTGAATGTTGTCATTAAATAGGGTGTCAGAAATGTTTCTTATTTTGTGAAGAAAGCGTTTCAGATCTTTTTTTCTGCTGAACTTTACTTCTTGGGAAATGCAGCTCTACAAACATTATAAAAAGGCCAGCTTCTCAGTGGGCCTGCTTTGCTCTAAAGCAACAAACAATTAGCACACAATAACTTCCAGCACTATGCATAGGAACATACACATTCTAATTTAAAAGGTTTCAACTTGTCTCATTGTGTGGACAAATAAAACACAGAGAATGGGTACTTAACCCTTGAGGGAAGCGCAGTATTTTGAGGCATCTCTGTACCTGAGAGAGGTCATTCAAGGTATTTCTAGAAGCTGGCTTTCTCATTGTGAGGCTTTCTGGAGTTTGAGAAATTGAAAGCCACAGCTAAATTCCATCTTTTAGCTTTTTAAGAATCTTTCTCTAATGAGATTAAACTGATCATACCAGGATCCAAGAAGAAAAGGTGGGGGCAGATGGCATTCAGGTCCCTCCATGCTGGCCTGGATGTCCTCTAGCACAATGTTTCTTGCCTTTTGCCAGCCTTCCAAACTGTCTGTCACTAGTTGGATACTCTCCAGTGGTAACAGACAATGATTTTTATTTAGATGTTTGATTATTCTTGTTAATCAAATAGAACTAGAACAGAAGGTTTGTTCAAAACAAACAATATATGTACAGATAGCTTTGTTTAGTAGATGCACATTTTAAGGCTCTGAAGTTGCTAGTCATTTTTCTCAGAAGATGTAAACCCACCATCTGGGAGACAAAATAGGACAAAACATGTTAAAATGGTAAGACGATAGGAAAGAATTTGGAATTGATATAATGATGACCAAGCTTTTTTATTTTATTTTATTTTATTTTTTCATTTTAGTAATGGAAGATAGAGATGGGAGGGAGAAAGTAAAATAAGAATGATTAACTCTGAAAATTGTGAGAAGTAACAGATGGGGTGCCCTCCCCCATTTCCTATCACATAGTCAGCGTTATTTCTCCCATTCTAGTGGTCTGCCTTTCTAGTCCCAACCAACTAAGGTCATGAATGAATCAATCGAGGATAATCAATGATTTTCTGCACACTCTAGGAGGAAGATAATATGTCAGGAGAAAAGTACCTTTAGCATAAACCACACAAAGAGATAAAATGGGAGTCATCAGATGTGAGATTAATCAGAGATATGAAATGACTGAAAACAAACAAGCAAACCAAATCTATCAAAACTCGGGTCTAGATGTAGAAACGATCTCATTTTGCTGGTTTTCTTAAGAAACTGCAAAATATTTGCAGACATTTGACAGTTCTCTAGGTAGCACAGTTGGAGTATGGACACTCAAGCTCCCCAGAATGTCCCACGATTGAGGTTTTGTCTATCCTGCACAGCAGGCGAAACTAATCAGGGAAGTTGCTGGTTGGCCTGACCACACTGGTTAACAGCAATCTCCACAGAACCTCCCTGGAAACCGGAGATGAAATACCACATGATTTTATGTGAAATTGCACTTTTAATAAAAGCAAAAGGGAAAGATACTCCAGGGTCAGTTTCATAGTTGTGCTGCAAAGAAAATTTCTTCCAAAGTCTATAATCATTATTTGTATTTTAGCCTTTATAGATTTTATCTTTTAATATATAATTTAAAGTTATATGTGCATTATAAAACGTTAGTGGAACTTTTCCTAGTTTCATCTGATATCCCAAAGTTGATAGCAATGGATGATAAAACACCCATATTCTAATTACAGATCATCTACGCCAGATTTAAGATGTGGTTAACACCTGGTATTGAGACCTTTACACCATCATCTACCTCCAGCCTAGTTACATGAGATTGCTCAGAAAATAAAAGGCCATGTTTGTAATAGAGCTGAATGCTCTAAAGTGAACGCTGTAGCATTGTCCCTTCATTTTCTCATTCTTTTCTATATTCAAACCACATAGAAAGGTTCCATGAGACGTAAGTCACTATAGGAATGGAACACAATGAGAGAATCGTTGGGGGAAACTGGCCTCTGTCTCCTGGAGTTTGGGAAGCCATGAGCTTGAAGAGCAGCAGCATTTGGCATTGTAGCTGTCCAAATGAAGCAAAGGCATCATCCTGGACCATGAATAAAGTAGCACAAGAAGATGGAAAAGATAAATTATTAACTTTGTATTAATGGTTCTGTTCCAGTTGAAATTCAAAGTGTAATACATTTGATGCATTTAACTCAGTTGGAACAGATTAGACAGATTGCATTTTCTACATGCCGATAATGCCCAGGGAAGGACTAAGGAATGGAAGAGGAGATCAAACACACAGCCTTTTTATAAACACACCTGTGCTCAGTGCTTACAATGCACACATAATAGTCAGCATATCTTTCCTCGTGAGGTTTAGATTGTTGAAGAGGTGTTAATGCAATTTACAGTGGGGTTGTGGTTTTTATTTGCAGTGCAAATGGGAAAAGACTTTTGATCCAAAACATTTCCAAATGCAGACGCAAGACATAATTTTCAGGGTAGAAAAGATAAAGAAAAATAGAATCTGCATCTCCCTTTGAAGAATCCAGCCCTAGCTGCCAAGAATAACAGAACAAATAGATTCTTGTGAGAAGATAAGCACCTTTTAGATCCTGGGAAATTTGTCATTTTTCAAAACTAGTACATTTTTCATAGTTTGTCACAGTGATCTTCAAGTGGATAAATGGATATGGTCAGAAGCAAGTTAATTCCTGTCTAGTTTCTTTTTTAAAGGATAACAGATATCCTCAAAGAGAGTGGGAAAAGGCAATGGTAGATGAAGAAAATAAAAGCACACTCTGAAAATGAATGGATTCAGAAACCAATTAAAATAAAGAAAAGCTTTAAAAGATTCCTTAAGTCATTCACATGTCACATTACTTGAAAAGCAATGGTTTCTCTCAGCCATTTCTTCTTAAATGTTTCATTTTTGTTTCCAGAAATAACAGGTTTAATTAAATGGGCAAGATACACCCAAGTGATCCAGACTGATGCACACAGGGATTTTGAAGTCACTTAGAAGATTTTAGGAAGAATTTTGATCTGCCAGGCTCAGACACTAATAGAGAAAGCTGGTCTTCAGGCAAAGGGCACGAGCCCTGTGTGCAGCTCTTGTTACTCTCTGTTATTGGGGAAGAAAAGTTCTGAAAATAGTAAACATTAAGTAAACTAGAAAAGGAATTAGCTTTATTAAACTCCATACATGTGCCAGGGTACTGTCACATGCATTATTTCAATTGAATCTTAAAACAACCCAGAGGACATGGATATTATTGCCCCATTTTTAAGATGCATAAGCCGAGACTCTGGGAAAGACAAGAATAGTACAGTGTCCAAACCCAGGGTATCTGATGGAAAATCCAATGCCCTTTCCATGATACTGATTTGTCCTCTATCCTAATAAAGATGCATGATAAGTAAATGCTGCCCCTGATCAGAGAAGATCAAGGTGTCTGGTAATGCACTAACATTTTAACTTTTTAATCTAGACCAATAATAATATCCTTGAACAGCCTCGTATGAGCACATTTGTATGTTAAGGATTATAAGGCAACATCAAGCATTCAGCAGGAATCATCAGGAATGGTCACAAAATGTTGACAGTATGATTTACTGAACTTGAATACAAATGCTAGATTCTTAATGTGACCTTAAGAATTATCTTTGTATGAAAGGGAAAAAGAGTGAGCAAGTGAGAACTGCAAATCAATCGATGCCCCTGGAGCTATCTTAAAATGCTGCTATTTATGTGTGATTACAAATTTAAAGGAAATTGAAAAAAAAATCTTTAGCTTTAAAAGGTATAATACATTTCACTACTAGTACTATCTTTTTCTGTAACTCACAAAGATAATAAATGCAGCTTAGCACATGCTGTAAGGAGATTAGACTAACCTGTATTATATGGTTGTACAGAATCGTACTCGAGTAAGACA
This sequence comes from Cynopterus sphinx, assembly GCA_030015415.1. Taxonomy (NCBI): domain Eukaryota; kingdom Metazoa; phylum Chordata; class Mammalia; order Chiroptera; family Pteropodidae; genus Cynopterus; species Cynopterus sphinx. The sequence goes on from CM057380.1 coordinate 36,697,164, forward strand.
CTTGGATATGCAGTATAGACTTTGAGTCACAAGGCTTGGGCTCCAGTTCTGAAGTCATCATTAACGTGAGATTTCTTTCTTGGCTTTAGATTTCCCAGATGTTATATGCAAATCTACTTTAACATATATCAGCATTTATGAGAATTTAGTAACTGCATTCACAATGTGTTGTTAAAGGAATTTAAAAAAATAGAGAGTTGGGTTAGATTTTTTTCCCACGTTCCATAACATTCTAACTTTTTATTAACTTAGATTTATTGAACATTTCCAAGTACTAGATTCTTCCAGAAGAAGTTATTCCAAATAAAATACAAGGATAAGTGAGCTTTTCTGAATTATCTGGCAAGGACACATAGCATGTCAAACTTTTTCAGCTAAACAAACGTGACTGGAAATAGGATACGAAATGTGAAGGGAAAAGAGGATAGATTTACAAATAAACTAAAGCATTTACATAAGATTTCCCATTAATAATGTGTTTTGTTGCAGAAAGTTTACTGGGCTAGGAGTCAGCAAATAAATGGGATTTATTACAAGTTCTAGCATGAAGTAGCTCCATGACTTTGGCTGTCATTTATTCTCTCTGGTTCTGGGTTCCCTCAGTTGTAAACTAACTGCAACGTGCATTGCAGAGGTATGATGGGGGATGGGCCAAAACGTAATAAGTCAGCCAAGAAAAAGCAGACATCTGAGAAAAAGCACCATATTTAACCAAACAGAAAAACTGACACCTGCATAATCACATTAATGTAGCAAATAAAAGAAAAATTTTCAATATTTTTATGTTTATCCCTAAAAATAAGATAAATTACTGTGAAAAAAATCAGAGTTCTTTGAAATTAAAAATGTCATCCTCCAAATACTCTTTTTAGTCTAAGTGCACTATATGAAAAATAGGGATTCAGATTAACTACACTACAAGAAGCTGGGTGAAAAGAAAAGGGAATGGTATATCAGGTATAAATTGGAATATAATTGAACTAGTATAAAGAGAAGTAGTTTTGAATGTACTGACATTGAAAGATAATTTTTAAAATGCATTTTTAAATTTAAATGCATATTTAAAAATATATAGAATAATATTTAGATATGTATTTAAATATGTGAAATATATATATTTGTATATATACATATACGTGTGTGTGTATATATACATATACATATACATATATATATATATAAATTTATTTTTAAAATTCTGGAAAGTGTTCTCTACAGGGGAAGCTACTAGGACTGAATATGGGTGAGGGAAGTGATGTAAAAAGATTCGCGATATATACTTTGTACTATATGAATTGCACCCAATAAGAAATATGCATGTATTACATTGCGTCTTTTAAAAAATAATTTCAGGGACACTAATAAAGAGCAAAAAAAAAAATAAAGAAATAAACATGAGCTACAGAGTCAGATAGCACTGGGATTTATCCTAACCCTATTTTTTATTAGCTCTTTATATTTGAATAATTTAAGTTTTTCTTATCTATACCTTACAGTGTTGTTATAAAGATTAAAGAAGATGTATTTAAAGCACTTGGACCACATTCAAAACTTAATAAATTGTAATTGTTATATGAAGTAGATGAGATAATTTCGGTTTTATTTTATGAATCAATAAAATGATCCTCCCTTGCCTGATACAAACTCTTCTCCTTTTCATCTCCCTAGTTAAAAAAGAAATTGAAGAGCTTGAGTAAAGAGGACTAGAAGAAGCAGTGACTGAATGATGTTCTATTCTTTCTGTAGCTATAAAGCCTTTTTCTGGCAGCTCTTATGTGTATATTGTATAGTCTAGAGAAAATATAAAAGTTTAAAGGTCTTTGCTCTTGAAAAATCTGCAGCCTAGCAGATGAAAAAAGGACTGAAAGGATGGGTATAGACTTGTGATAATCTAGAATGGTTCCTAGAGGCAGATTTCAACATCTTGTTGCACAATTCTACTTTTCTTCATTATGGCTCTTTTTTCAAATTTAATCCACTCCCACTTGGAGACAAACTCAATAGGAAAGGGGAAGGGCTATGATTTGAGGCAAGTGGTCATTCAACCAAAGAATCTCAGCTAAACCATCAAAGTCAAATCATGATTAAAATCCCTTTCCATCTTCGAGGCAGTCCTGTCAGGAAAAGCAAATACTGCACAACCTATAACAAAATGAAGAGTAGGGAGGTACCCTACCTTCCACAAACTGTTGTAATGTTGGCTCTGGAGAAAAACTAGAACTTTAGTGAAAAAAAGGAAAAATGGTTGAAATGTCAAGACATTTTGAATATACCAGGGGACAAATAAGCATTTTTTTTTCTGTGAGTTTTTAAAACTAACAAATGAAAATGGTTCAGAGGTCTTATTTAAGATACATGTAATGGTGAGTATCCTCCCCAAACTCTACAACTTCCTGTTTAGAATTAGGGTCACAGTCAAATTTTGTATGATCCCTACTTACTCAGGGTCACCTCTAGCTCATACGGTAGGTATATAAAGAAAACATCACTCCTTCCCCTGGGGAGAGAACGTGAAAAATGTAAGCAGAACATGGGCTAGATTTTAGGCCCACTTGTTTTCTTGGTCTGGCATCCTTGTGCAGTGGACAGCCTGCATAACTTCGTGCTACAGCCCTAGCTCATATATCCAAAGGCCCAATGAACTTGGAACACATGCTGTGTTTTCCCATCTTCTTATCTAAGTTCTTATATTTTTTTTCTTCTGAGCTCAAAACTGGCCATTTTCTCAAGGGTACTAATGGGTAAAATTATGGTAAATGTTTTTAAATGAATGCTTCAAACAATACTATGAGTTAGATAATATATCATATACTTCTTCCAAGTGAAAAAGGAATAAAAGCAAAACAAGTTTTGAGAATCACTTAAGCTACTTACCCAAGGTCACATATCTCCTTAATAAAAAAGCTAGGTTTGTATGGCTCAGGAGCCCAACCTTTAACATTATACCTTAGTCCTTTTCTAATGACAAGGTGTGATTAACATTCAAGCTATTTTAAGTTAAAAAAAAAAAGTTAAAATTTTATTTATTTCAGTTATATATTTGATTTAAATAAGAGGAAAAATCTCTCTAAACACTAGAAATCCTTTGAATTGCCCATATAAAAGTCATTATTGGAAGTAAGTATAATGCATAGACATTTTATAGATGTTAAAAGGAATTCTTATAACCTGACTTGGTGATAGAAAGCGATTATAATTTGCACCAGTCTCCAATTCAAAATTCAAATAATTCTTTTTGCTACCATCTGAAACTCTCTGTTGAATTGACCTTCAGTCTCTAAGTTAAGTTTTTCTGTATGCCAACATCTCGACCCCTGTATTGATATAAATAAACCTCCATATGAGCTAATTTAGGTCCAGGATGGACATGAGACTATAAAATGAGCTACTTGAGTTGGAGAAAAATCTCCTCTACACCTTAACTCTTCATCAAAACTTAGTCTGACACAGAGTTATTAAATAAACTATTGGAAAATGAACAGCCTCGGGGGAAACAAGCCTAATTTCCAACTCAAGATCAAAGAAACTCACTCAGGCAGAAACAGTCAGATTGCTAAAACAATGCTTTAAAGCAATTCTCCATCTGGTCTGCCTTTGAAAGATTAGCAAATTAATCACATGAAAATATGAGCAAAAAGAAAGTGTATAAAGCTATCCACAACAAAAACAAACACGTAGAAGACATTTGCAACACAAAATAAAAAGCAAAACTCTATGATCTAAAGTACCTTTTTTTTTTTTTTACATAAAATGGAAATTTTTAGAAAATAGAAGTTGTCCTATCTTGCGTCAATAAAGCACGATGAGAGATGTGGTGATCCCTAGTGCTGTTTACTAAATCTTTCAGGACCGTATTTCTTCTCCTTTGTTGGTGGATGGAACCATAAGACAAGTTTGAGCCAATAAACTCTGTTCTGAAGTATTATGCATTATTTTGGAGCTAGAGCATTAACTGACAATGACAGAACTTGCAAAGCTCACATCATCCTTCAACACAGGACTGGCAATGTTCGTAATGCTGACTGATTCAAACACTCTGAGTCCTTGTGTGGCTGTAATGAGCATGACCCCATCATCAGTTCAAAAATGTCATGAACAGGGGCAAAAAGTAAATTTTTTTTTTTAATTTTAAACAATAGGGATTTTGATACTTGTTACTGTAGCATAAACTATCTTAACTAATTTTAAAAAATGTTAGATAAGATCAAACACTAATGAAAACAGCAACTGAATGACAGATCATTGTTGAATTTAGTAATTAGAACTATTATATTAAAACAATAAATATAATAAAACACTAAAATGCAAGACAAAAGGACCAATATGGATGATAAAACCTGGAAGTATATATCATGAAAAATAAAAATTAATGGTAAAGATGAAAATGTGGAAAAATAATAGAAATAATTTTAATTAAAATACTCTTTTCAAGTATAAAAGAAATTTGGACTTGAGAAAGAATATAGCTCTTCAGATATTAAGATAAATTATTAAACATAAAAAAGCAACTATATAGTCTACTAGAGTCACACATTAACAAACCAGATAAAAAGAAAAGCTAAAAATCTGAGACTGGGAAAAAATTTATCAATAAACTACAAACAAATTATAACACTTTAAACAATCTTGGTGTTTCAAAATGGGAAATTATTAGTAAGTTATGGTGCTTCTACATTATGCAATATTATGTATCCATTAAAATTATTCATTTGAAGATTAAGTAAAATACAAGGTAAAATATGTACCACATAATCTAAAAATTTGTAAATGGAATCAGTAGATTTATATTTATCTATAAACACAATTTCATATAAATTTTGCATTTTAAATGAACAGGCAGGTGAAATAAAAATACTGTTGTGCCAGGACTGTGGAATTAGAGATTATTGTCATAATATTTATTACAACAATAAACTGTAGTAAACATTTAAGTTAATGAGCTTAAAGAATTGTCTCTTTATTTCCTGAAGACTTGGTTTAAATAAGACATTGTATGCCTGGGTACTTATACTTAAACAATACCATAAAGCTTAAAATTTTGTTAAAAATTGTTTCCAACTTTTTTTCTGTCAGAGATATATTCTATTATCCTTTATTCTTAATTAGAGAAATATAAGTGTATAAAAATTTATTATAATAAAATTAATTGCTCTTAAAGAAAAATATTTAATTCAAATGGAAACTATTTGAATCATTTTTGTTATATTTCTGCTATCACTGTAATTAATCTAATACATTGTATTTTTTCATTGCAAGGTAGCCTAATTCTTTTTTAGTGAGGCTATTAGTTTTTGTTGTTGGTAGAGGTGACATATTCCAGCTTTGTGCTTGACCTGCGTCAAAATTTTTTCTTATTGAAGAGTAAAGCTTCTTACTAATGCGAGCATCAGAAGAAGCAAGGTGAAGACAGTAATTGTTGGATCTTTAGATTCTGAGGTCATATATGATTTCTATGTTGCTTCAACCTTTTAGGTAGAGTCACATACTTAAGCACTTTAAGTATATATGTTACTATCACTAAAACTGATAATATCTTTAATGAGTACCGAGCACATAAATTCAGCCAGATACAAAGATAAATATGCCTTGGTCATAATATATTACAAAGGTGCTGGATGTAACTCAAAATAGATCACTGACTTCAAAAGCAAGGCTAAAATGGCAAAAATGATGTACAGACATCATGATTTCACTTTTATTGAAAAATATATTATGAACAAATATATTACATAATGGAAGAAAATGCACTAAAATTTAAATATGAATATTACAGGAAAATAACTTCCTTTTTCCTTCATTTTTTAAATCAGTTTTCTATAACATCTATAGAAGCATTAATAATCTTTTTGTTAAAAAAATATAAAGTTAGGCTACATAAAAAGTCAAAAAAAGGAAAGTTATCAGCCCTATTTTTTAAAATTTATTTTATAATGTTTTATCAAAGTTTATTGATGTAATTCTCATTTTAGAGTGTGGGACTAGTCTTTCCAAATATATTATTTTTATACATAAGATGCTTTGTTAACATCAACAATCTCCACTGCAACCCTTCTCCCCATTCCCAACCTTAGTCTAGTTGCATGGAGTTTGGTATTTCATTATATCTACAGAATCCTGATGGACAAGACCATGTAGATAGACTCTTTCACCAAATTCTGTTTTAGCAGGGCTTATTTCTTTTAGGTGTGCTGCACAAATATATTCCCATTGGTTCTCTGCCTTCTACAGTCATCTTTAAAGACTTGCTATTAACCATGACCTCTTCTCCCTTTGAATATGAAAAATTCATTTCAGATCATATGCAGTCATATTCTGTGATTTTAATGAATTGTGAAAGTCTGGTCCTATAAGACTCCTCCACTCACAGCTCCCCACACTTTGCATTTTCCATTGCCTCTGGGCCTGAAGTTTCATTCACATGAAAACTATTCTTAGAAAGATCTCCCCTCCTCCAGCTATTAATCTGTCATTAATGGACCATAAGTCATTCAGATATACTGCACTATTATGCAACCTCAACAGAGTGGAAAAAAATCATTTGCTTTACTGTCAATGTAAAAACTTCTATCTTTTTTTTGACAGTTTTGTTCAGAAAACCTCAGCTTTATTTTAATTTGATTCTAATGATGGTTTTCAGAAAATGATTTGAGTAAGTAAAAGTTTAGTACAATGACAGCTGTCACAATTTCTGTGGTGTTTTTTTTCAAGGAGTGTTTATTGAAAATATGCATTTTAAATACAGTGCATCATTTTTGGCACAGTGGATAGAAGTTAATTATTCAGAGCTGGTAATGTAGTAGTATTTACTCAGTTGGGAATTTAAATGAGAAAGGCCCGTTTGTTTTATGTCCTCTCTCTCTCTCTCTCCTAGTCAGAACTTCTTAATCAAAACTTATTCACAGCTTTGAATGTATACCAGTTGTTGTTTATTGTCTTTTAAAGAAAAAATGTTTGTAGTCCTTACAAGATAAAATGGCCTTCACATTGTCTAATCCTAAAAATAATGACCTGAAAGGCATTCATGATGCAGCAGACAAATGAAATTGCTTTTTGGTCCTCTCTTACTATGAGTGGCTGCTATTTTGGAGCCAAGAGTAGAGGTATACATGACAATCTAAGGTTGCTTTATTTTGGAATTACATTAAAAGAGTTAAGCAGAATTATGGCTCTACTCAAATTTTTAAACTCATGTTCATTTAGTGGGAAAATATTAACCACATCTCACTTCACAAGTTGTAATGAATTTATGCTTGGTTAGTGGTGGTTAAAATACAGAGACCAAAGCTTATATTCTGAGAAATATTACATTTAAAAATATTTTTATCAGCTTTTCACAAAGCAGTGTGACCACCTGAAGTATATACATCAGCCCAAATAATGTATTACCTATGGCAGTTCATTTGACTATCAATAATTTTGCTGTAGAGAATCTTGCTTTGTGGAAATAAGGGCAGTGGTAGCTGAGGAAGCAAAGCTTTGACTTCCGCACATTTTCAGTCTTAAGAGATATATGTATGAGCAATCTGAAAAGAAATCCTCACTGTACAACTGCTGTATTAATAACACTTTAAATGATCTTAAGACTGTCTTGTTTCAAAGAAACAGCTATCTAGGTTAGTTAAGGAACGAACATTTGATATACAATCCAAGGGTGACTTTTTCTCTCAGCTTATTTTATTTTAGAATTGCAATGACTAAACAGATAACAAGTAAAACTGCATGTCAAAGAGAATAGTTATTTCCTTTGTTTTATTTGTTTATTTCAATGGATGGGTGACAGCTGCTCTGGAACTGAAGAGAAAGCCTCGCAGAGGAATGTCTTCAAATATCACAGAGATTTTGAATCCGCTACAATGCATTTTCTCTGAAGAAGTAAAATGTATCCCAATAAAAGATGACATTATGCTCTATATTTTGCAAATTTGTTATTAGAAATTAAGTGAAAAAGAAAAAGGTTTTGTTTTGTTTTCAGATTGCATCTTTATATTAAATTCCTCAGCCTACACTGAAGGAAAAAAAAGTTAGACCGAGGATTACATTCTGATTTCACCTTAATTATTTTAAACTGTGAAATTCAAATCAAACAATGAAGCTTTTCTAAATCTGAAAATGTTTTCAATCTAAAGGTCCTTATAGTTTGTAAGCACTGCCTGCATAATTTAGGCAGGATGATAAACACAACTTTGAGAAATTTTAAGCCACAGCATTAGTTTTTATCCTCACTAGATGAAACCTTATAACACCTTGCTGAATTGCTCCATTGTATTTAAACAAAAAAATACAGATTTAGCAAATGTTTAAAAAAAACTCATAATTTCAGTGTAGTTAAGAAAAGACAATTCACTATTTAATAGAAAGTTACACATTGGACCGCCATCTAATTCTTGCAGATATATATTTTGTTAATCAACTCGAGTGGTAGTTCACTTAGCAAATATCTAACGGGTGTGGTGGTATTCCATCAAAATAATCCTGTAAAAGAGGTATGCTGTGATGTGTATGCTTTTTGGTTCAATTGCTAACATTTAATTTTTTTTTTTGTTTTATCTATTTTGCTTGGGTATAAGTAATTTACCACTGCACCAAATATCCTTTCTCTACAAGACGGATGGAGCTGTGCAAAGTCAGTCTTCTGGACCTCATTAGTTGATGTCAGATGGAGTGAGATGGGAGAGGAAAAATCATTCTTTCTCATGCACAAGCACAGTGATGTTGCCCAGCTGTGGTCTACTCAGACATCACAGCAGACACACCAGTTCCAGCTGAGCACGTCCAGGATCAGAGCCAGCAGACATATAAAAGAGAAATACTTGTTACCCATCCAGTTCTTCAGGACTGATTCCATATCTACATATACAGCAATCTCAAGCAATCACATTGTTTTGATTTATTCTGGGGTACTTTTTAATGTTACTTAAGGGCTGTAAGAGCCTGTTTAAATACTTACAGATTTTTCAGTTCTATTTCCCTTTGTAATTTTTCAGAATTTGTTTTCAATTAGTTTTGAGAGTGAAAATCTGGTTTGGAATTTATGCAAGCTTGAAGAAACTACTCAACTGTTAACTGCCAATGCATTTGTTGCTTAAAACCATCAAATAAAAGAGCTTATTGGAAGAATCACCTTTAAATAAACAGACTATTTTTTAATATTTTTAATAATCTCTTTGAGGCAATGCGGTGTTCATTATAGTCATGATTATTGTCTCTTCTACCCTAAAGGACATTATGTTTTTTTTCAGTTAGAGCAAATGTAGACATATAATAAAAATTGTTACAATGTTTAACAGGCACTGTATATACATTACTTAATTTAATTCTAATAACAAGTATATAACACTGCTTTTTATTCTTACTTCACAGATCAAGAAACTGGGGCTCAAGGAAAGATTTGATGGAAGTGTGCCTGGCTCCAAAGCTTGGATTTCTAATCAATCTACCCCACAACTTTTGAATACAAAAAAATGTTCTGCTAAATGATGGAGCCACTCCTTCTCTTCCTCCCTGAGTTCTCTTCATGCCTGGTGACAAGTATAGCACTTTCCTTTTATCAATTCACTCCTCAAATGGGTAATAATACCACATAGTGATTAAGGCCACGATGCTTGCAGTTTGGCTAAACCTGGGTTTGAATTCCAGAAATAATTTCATAAATATGAAACCAGAAGTACAGGCAACAAAAGCAAAAATAGCAACTGGTACCATATTAAACTAAAAGTTTTCTGCGCAGCACTAAAAACAATCAACAGAGTGAAAAAGCAACCTACGGAATTGCAAACCATATAATTAATGAGAGATTAATCTTGAAAATATATAAAAAACTCTTACAACTTAACAGCAAAAAAGAAAATAATAACCTAATAAACTGATTTTAAAAATTAGCTAAAGACTTGAATAGAAATTTTTCCAAAAAAGACATACAGATAACCAACAGGTATAGAAAAATTTCTTAATATCACTAATTATCAGGGAAATGAAAATTATACAACGATATGATATTGCTTTATGCCTGTCAGACTGGCTATTATCCAAAAAACAACAGACAGTAAGTGTTGACAAGGATGTGAAGAAATTGGAATTCTTGCACACTTTTAACAGGAATGCAAAATAGTGCATTGGAACTAGCAACTAGGAAAAGAAGGTAAAAGATTTCTCAGAGAATTAAAAGTAGAACTTCACATGATCCAGCAGTTCCACTTTGGGGTATTTATTTTAAAAAAATGAGATCAGGATCTTGAAGAAATATTAGCACTCCACGTTTATTGCAGTACTATTCACAATAGCGAAGACTTGGAACCAACCAAAATGTCCATCAACAGATCGATATGTAAAATGTGGTATATACATACATGGAATATTTTTTTTAGTCTTAATAAAGAAGAAAATTCTTGATATGCAAAAACATGGATGGACCTTAAAGACATGTGCTAAGCAAAATAAGCCAGACACAGAAAAGCAAATACCGCATGATCCATTTATATATGGGTAGCTAAAATAGTCATATTCATATAATTGAAGAGTAGAATACTGTTTTTCAGGGGCTTGGTGGAGAGGGAAATAGAGAGTTACTAATCAAGTCAGTAAACATAGTTAAGCAAGATAAAAATTTTCTAGAGACCTACATTACAACATTGTTAAGTATAGTCAACAATACTGTATTGTACACTTAAAAGTTTATTAAGAAGGTAGATCTCGTGTTAAGTATTCTTACACAATAAAAAGAAATTTTTAAAAATGAAAACTCTTATTGGTATTTTCATTGAGGAAGTGTTAAATTTAATGGTTAACATAGGGAACTATGTTGAATCTTTTTATTCAAGAAGGCATACTTTTTATAGGTTCAAATATTTTGCATTCTCAATATTATTTTAGAATAATTTTTTCAAACAGATCTTACACATTTTTGTTCAGACTATCCTTATGTATTTTTGTGCTGATTTAATAAATAAGCTTCTTTCTTCTATCATATCTTTTAATGATTGTTATTTTGAAAACTACAGACTATTGATTTCTTTATATTCATTGTGTCTAGAGCCTTAAAGATTTTTTTTTAAAAGTTTTTTAGTTTTTCAAAATTTTCAATTGTATGCTAAAGAATTTCACTTATGGGTAACATGTCCAAAAACCTTGGAGACTACTAGTTCATATAACGAAGTCTAAACTCCTCATTATGAAGGCCTTTCACAGTTGACACTTCCTGACTTCTTAGTTTCATGTTCTACCATGCCACCACACATATACTAGATTCTTGTCATTTAAAAATGCTTGTGGTTATCTGAATACTAATACTTTTTGGATGCCTTTTGCTTTTGCTGTAGTTTCACTCTTCCCATTATTCTGCTCCCAGATTTCTACCAGTGTTTTTGTCAAGAGAACTCCTTGCCTTTTTTTTCTGGACTCAGTTTGTGTCCCCTCTTCCAAAAAACCATTTAGATCTCCCAGACACATGTAAGTTCTCCCTTCTTTCTGTCTTCATGGTGGCCACAACTGAATTAACTTACTTCAATCATCTTATTATTTGATAACTAGTTATTGACATGTTTCTTGTTTAGACTGTAAGATACTTAAGAGATTATCTTGTTTGTTTTTATATTTCTAGTACCTAAACACAGTAAATAACAAATATATAGTGAATTAAATAGCATGGGCATATTACTGTATGATGTGATTCCAGATAGTAGATTGCACATGAAAGAGAGACACTGCTAAGCTAAAAGAAAATGACATGTTCTGCAATTCCAAACTCCTCCATTTACATGTGAGGGTAACTAAGGCCTGGAGGGGTAACTTGCTTTAAATCACGAATCCAGGAAGGGGCAGAGCCAGAAAAAGAACCTAGTTTAGTTTTTATCCCCAGAATTCTTTCAATTACTCCAAAAGATTGAGTCAATATTTTCCAGGCTCACATATATTTGTAAAACATTGTTCTCTGATAATCTGCATGTTCCTAGAATATATACACAGGGGCAATGAAAATGTAATCACACACCAACCAATATTCACGAGAAAACAGTGCAAACTTAAGCATAACCCTGCTTGTCATGAGAGAAACAGCTGTTATAATTTCTTACCCCATGTTCCCAATGGAGATAAACTGATCCTTTTCCTTTTAGTTTTGCTGTTTTCAAAGGATAGAGCCAGAAGGAGTGGTACCTAATTATTTTTTCAAAAGGTAATTTTTCTCTTTTCATCATTACAGTTTTGAGTTACAAGAAGAATCCTAGGAAATGCTTAGTGAATATGCACAAACTACAATTTACCTAACTCCATAAAAACTTAGGTTCATCAGTCAAACAAGTTACTCATTCAGGAGTTTCATTTACTCACAGAATCTCAACTAACACTGTATCTCAAACCAGTATCTCAAACCATGCTGCACCAAACATTGGACAGATATTTCTACAAGATTGCTTCACATGGTTTTAAAATAATCATGTCTAAAGTTGATTTCATTTTTTTCTCCAATATGAATTTCTACCCTTGTGTTTGTTATTTTGAGGATCTCTTCACCTCATTTCAGCTTATCAACTAGTTTCTTTGAAGTGAGTGAATATATGCCTGAACAAACGAAACCAACCCCCTCCCTTTTTACTATCCGTCCAGTGTGCAGACTTCTCTTCACAATAATTGTCTTATACAAGGAAATTTTAGAATTAATTTCTTTTTCCACCAAGATTAGATTCAACCTCAGTCCCTCTCACAGTTCCATATATATTGCCCTCAAATCTTTTTCTAATCCATTCTATAGCATTCTTTGAATTCTTTTGGTGGTTGTCCTTTTTATAACTCAAGGCCCTCTGCTTATGTTATTTAGGATGAAATCTAGTGCCCTAGTATTCACTTCTCTTCGCATTTCTTCTGGATACATTGCCTATTACTCAAGGAAGAAATTGCTGATGTGGTCAGAGCTTACAGCATTTTTGGAGCACCAGTTATTATGAGTGTGGTTATTGTGTCCTAAAGATTACCATTTATGAGAGGTATTCACTTTTGTACTTACTTCTCCCATATGGTAAGTATACTAAGCAGGGCATTGATTCTTGAGGTAAGCCTTCTAGTCTATATCTTCCATGCTAACAACTAAATGGTGAGTGGAGCTTTGTTCTACTCTGCAGACACAGACACCTCAGACAGAGAGAAGAGGGTATCAATAGTTCTGATTTAAGCCATATATAATAATTAATTTCTATGAGAATTTCGTGTTTTGAATTTCAGGCACTGATTTAATTATTGTAGACATACTATTCCACACTTGATGAAAAATGTTAAGAAATGAATCCAAGAAGCTAAACGAAAACCAATTTGAGATAACACAAAGTAAAGCATGCCAAAGTACTTCATAATTAGATTTCTGAAATACAATTATATAAAAGAAAATATTTTTAAATTAATTTCTTATTTAAGTATAATTGATATACAATCATATACCAATTATATTAGTTTCAGGTGTATAATGCAGTGATTCAATATTTTTATATCTTAAATGTGATCACTTCACTAAATCTAATAATCATCCATCATGGTATAAATTTATCACAATATTATTGACTATATTTTAAAACACCCAGAGAAAAAAGACATTACTTACAAGGAGATCATGATTCAAAGGAGGGCTGGATTTTATATAAAACCATAGAGACCAGGAGACAATGAAAAGACATCTTAAAGTCTTAAATGAAAAGAAAAACTGCCTAGCTAGAATTCTATATCCAGTGAATATATTTCTCAGATTTAAAGGCAAATTAAGTTATTTTCAGACAAACAAAAGCTGACAGAATCTGGCGGCTGTTGAACATTAAAAAAAAATGTTAAAAGAAAAATTTCAGGCAGAATAAAAGCTATAGTAGATGAAAACTTGGATCTACAAAAGAAATGTGGAGTTCTGGAATAATAATGTGAGTAAACATAATATGGTTTTTAAATTGTTTTTTTTAATTAAAAAATAATTAACTTTTAAAGCCAAAATAACAACATATTGTGGCTCTTAAAACACATAGAAGTAAAATGTGTTCAATGAATGCACATAAAAGGTGAGGCACAAAATCAAAATAAATTGTTTTAGAGTTTATACATTATATATGAAGTGATACAGTATTATCTGAAGATAAAATGTGATGAAGATATATGTTGTAAATTCTAGAGCAAATATACACATGCACAACAGGCAAAGCAGAATGAAGAGGTATAACTAAATACCAATGGAGGAGTGTAAAGGAATATCAAAAAATACTCAATTAATGCAAAATAAAGTTGTAAAAGAAGAAAAATAGCATAACTAAATAGTGGGCTTAAACCAATCATAGCAACTATTATATAAAATGTAAATAGACTAGGGGCTCTTCTGAAGTGCCTGAGTAGTTTCTAGAAGATGGTACTCTATCACAGATAATCACTATTAGCTCTAGACAAAATATAAAACAAAGAAAAAACAGTACTTGCATACTATAAAGAAAGAAAAACAAAAGCAGCCAGATTTCTGGAGGTATGTAAGCACTTGAAAAAAGCAACAGAATAGGTTGAGTTATTGGATTTTATATCTTTCATCTTGTGGGCAGGTGAAATTTGACACCACATGAGTGACTACATTTTTAATCAAAAAACGCATACATTTTCTAAACTGAAGAACCAAAGGGTAAAGTTTTGGGGAAATCCCAGATGCTTAAAAGATAGTGTGCATTCTGATAGAGACCAAGAATAGAAGCCCTTTGCATAAAATGCCCAAATCTATGACTTACTTCTAAACTAAGATTTGCAGTGCTACCAAGAGAGTTTGCAGATTACGACCACTTTGAATTTCCTTAATTCAGAATTCTCACAATACGACATTCAAAGTTCTAAGGCACAATTCAAATTTACTCAATTTGTAAGAATGCATATATATATATATATGTGTGTGTGTGTGTGTGTGTGTGTGTGTGTGTGTATGTGTGTATGTGTGTGTGTGTGCGCGTGTGTGTGTGTGTGTGTCAATATATATTACATATATGTTAATATATATATATTAACAAGAGAAAATGGCAATCTTCAGGGACCAAGTCTGAGACAATCAGCTCTTGGAATTAATAGATTTCAAAGCATTATTATAATTAACCTCAAGGATGTGAAAAATAAAACAAAACAAAAAACCATGCCCAAGTGGATGAAAAGAGGACATCTCAGTAGAGGATGTCATTATTTTATGGATTTTTACCTTAATTCCACATACTTGGTATAATTTCAGTCTTTAGAATTAGGATGTTTTCAATGGCCTAGAATATGTCCAATCTTGGTGAATGCTCTGTGTGCATTTGAAAGGAGTTAATATTCTGTAGGTTGTTAGGTATAGCACTCAGTTCTACCAGGGTGGTTGATAAAGTTTTTTAAGTTATCCCATTTATGCATTTTGACATTCAAAAGTCAATATAATTTCCAACTTTAACAGAACAATTCAGAACACTCTTAAAAAATATACAAACACCACAGAAAATGCATTGAAAACATTGGACAAAATTCACAAGTCATTTGAATCAAAACTCTCTAAACTAAGAGAAAAAGATTTTATTCTGATTAAGGGAATCTGAGGGAAATCTATAGCCAATATAATACCTAATGATGGATAACTGAACACTTTTGCCCCAAGAGCAAGAAAAAGGCCAGGATATCTACTTTCGCTACTTCCTTTTCTTCTTTGTAATTTAAGTTACACAATGAAACAAGCTGGGAAAAAAAATGCAAGTTATGTAGAATGTCCTTATTGAAAATATGGTATTATACATAAAAATTCTAAGCAATTCATAAAGTAGCTACTTGAACTAATAAGCGAATTTAGCAAAATTATAGGATACAAAGTCAGTTTATATGGTAATCTTGAATGAATGAAAATTAATTAACAATATATACTATTCACATTAGCATTTGAAAACATAAAGTACTTAAAATACTCTTAACATTAAAGTAAGTACAAGTCTTGTATACTGAAAACTGCAAATCACTACAGAGCAAAATATAAAAGGACTTAAATAAATAGAGATGCATATCATGCTATATGTTTTGGAAAATTCAGAACTATTAAGGTGTCAATTCTCTTCAAATTGAGCTACAGTTTAACACAATCCTAATCAAAATCTCATTCATTTTTTTTAAATGCAAATCAACAAGCTGCTTCTAAAATTTACATGGACATGCAAGGACTTGGAATTTTAAGAATCTTGAAAAAGAAAAACAACAAAGTTTGAGTACTTATGAATGATTTGAAGACATAAAAAATTTAAAAGATAGTATGCTTTTGACAGACATAATAAATACATCAAAAAAGAAGGTTAGAGTCCAAAACTAAACACATACATTCATGTGAAGTTTTAACTAAGACTCCAAATCAATCCAGTGAGTAAGAAATGTCATTTCTACAAATGGTGCTGGAAAAACAGGATTTTGATCTAGGAGAGAAACCTTGCCTCATATCTCACTCATATGTAAAATTCAACTTGACAGGGATCTTAGAATTAAACCTGAGAGCTAAAACTACAAAGCTTCCAGAAGAAAATATTGAATAATATGTTTAATACCTTAAGATATACAAACATTTTTTAGGACATTAAAAGCAAGAAACATTAAACAATTGCTAAAATGTACATCAAAAATAAATGCTTCTGCTTATCAAAAGATACTGTTAAGTAAATGTGTAGATAAGCCACAACTGGCAGAAAATATTTGCAATGCATATATATGACAAAAACTTATATACAGAATAGACCAAACACTCCTACAATTGAATAAAAATAAAGGCAAGTATTTAGATCAAACGTTTGTGGTTTCTTCCATGGGAGGATGGTGAGTTTATCAACTGAGAGGGGCCATAGGCTTTTTCTGAGGTTTGAAAATAGATCATTATCTTAATCCAGGTATGGATTACATGAGTATATGCTATTGTCAGAATTCATCAAAGAGTACACTTGAGATCTACGCCTCTCTCTTTTTGTAAATTGTACCTAAATGGGGAAAAAAAGTGTTACTTTATTTCCACTTTGCTACAATATCAATTCTGTAATGATTTCCTCTTTTGTATTATAATTACTATTTTATTGTGATTAATGGATGTACTTTCTTTTCATTTAAAAAGCAAGAAATATGTGTCCATTATTTTTTCACTTGTTAAAATAGTGTGATAGCATTTTAAGATGATGAAAATGATTCTTCAGGCAGCATGATGTAGCAAAAAGAACAATGAGCTGAATGAAGTCAGGAGGTCTAAACTGTATTCTTGGCACTGCCACTTTGTAACTGTGTATTGAACCCTGGAGAAGTTCCCAGTGTCTCTGGCCTTCCCTTCCCTCATTTACAAAATGAAATGATGGAACTGAATAACCTCCAAGGTCCTTCCTTCCTCTAACATTCTGTGATCTATGACCTATGATCTATGATCTATGCTAGAACTATGACCATAGGTATCCTCTGTTTTGACATTTCAATATGTCATGGAATTTATGCTTATTTTTGTTCATTATATTACTATTCAAAGTCCAAATTCAGGAAACTATTTTAAGAATATCAGAAATATAAATTAATTTTAGTTGATGTTTGTGATCCTGTTAGCACATTATTTGTTATTAAGGTCACATAAAGAACTAATCATCCCCACTTTGATTCCAGAGGCATAGTGTATATTACAATAACATAAATCATATTAATGTGACTGTGAGATTAATTTCAAAAAGAGACAAATTACATGCTTTGCTTAGTATTTACATATTGAATGTTATGAATTTATTTCTTATTCATGGTAATAACATTAATTACAATAAATTTGTTTTATGTTCATGTAGATGTCACACACATTCTGGAACTTCTCATTTATAATCCAAATAAATGGCCACTAGTCTTTTTACTCTCATATTTTGGATGTAGTTACTCAAATGAATAGTCATAAAATTAACAAGCTATGAAACTGGGGGAAAAAACAATCTGGTAGTTGCATTTTATTGATTTTGTTACAATATCAAAATATATAATTTCTTACCTCTGGCATTTATTCATTAATTTTATATAATGAATTATTTACTAATAGCTAATGGCTTACCTGAAAATTACTTTGATCCGGTTTCAGCACATGAAGAAGCTGGCTAAGAGGACTGGGTATTCAGTAAAACAACATTCCCATTAACATATGGTGTAGCTCCACATTTATACTCTTCCACATCTAATTTTGATGATGTAATGTGATATGATGCAAAGAATTAACATCAAATAATCAAGACAACAGAAAAATAGTGTTGAAATTTTAGTTGTACCACTTAAAATGGGCTTATTTTAGTCATTTCTCAACCTTTCTAGACCTATAAGATGTAGATAACATTCAAATATGGTTTTATTTGTGACTATTCATGGGACTAGATTGGCAATTATTACATATTAATTGAATATAGATTTGCATCCTATGTCTCCAGTCTAACTCTTACCTTAAGTTTTCTTAATCTCTTCATTTTAAAATTGCTCTCTTATATGAAGAATTCTTTCCCTATTGACTCCCTTCATATTCTCATTAATACCTAATGCAGACCATTCGCATACATCCAAGCATACTCTGTCAACTAGGCTCCTAGCTTATTGCCTCCCTTGACTGGGGGCCAACTATCCTACCTCCTTAGCTTCTTCCCGAAGCACTTCTGCTGCCTACCATGTCACTCTTCCTTCCTTTAATGACACTGAAACTCTCAAAATGCTGCTAAAGAAACATTTTTTCTTCTCCACTCTTTATTATCACTTAAATGGAGCACTTGAACTAGCTTTCTCATTGACATCCTCGATTTTTCTATAGTCTATCATTTTTACTGCTACTTGAGTCTTTCCTCAGTCACTCCTGATGTCATTCCCTGGCTCAAAGATCTTTATTGACTTCTTATGGCTACCATGATGAATTTACTACATTAATCTGGCCCTTATCTACCTTTCTAATTTTAATGTCTGTATCTATTTGCAAACCTTTTATTTTAGTCAAAATGAACTGTTGCTTACATTCCTTCCTTCTTCCTATTTTCAGTTACATTCACATTCTCTCTACCAGGAATTCTTTCCTCTTAACCCCACATACCCCAAATGATGCTCATTGGTCACATACAGACTCAAGCTCTACCAATTCCTGAACTTTTCTTGGATTACTGTAGGAAATAATTTCCACAGCATCCTGGTCTGCCATTTTCATGGCACTCACAACTTTCCACATGCGCCTATTATTGAGATACATGTATTATCTCCCCATGTGTTCCTGGATTGCAGAACCCATATGTGATTCAGCTGTGACTGCTTAAAAATATAGAACAGTGGTTTGTAGAAAACAGCTTTTTCAATAAATGAATGAAAGAAATAGTTTCCTCTTATTGAAACAAAACATTTTTCCACACATTTTGCTAAAAGGACATTTGTTGCAGAAAATAGAAACTTACTGCATCCATAAAAGAATCAGGTGGAACTAAATTTGGCAAAAAGAGTGAATTCATTATGAAGGTATTAGGACATTTCAAGTACAGTAAGTGCTGTGAATTAGGACTTGGGTACAGACTGCAACCAAGGCTGGGATGCTTTGCGGAGACTCGGAAATCATTTCTCTCCATCTCTCATTTATAATTTTTTTTTTGCTTTTAGCCCATATTACAGATTTTGGCTTCAACAATTTTGAAATTTTTACTTCTTCTATTAAAAAATATTTATACTGCAGCTCATATATCTTAGTTATAATTCCACATTACCAGGGAAGAATTCTAATGTACCTGGCATGGATCAAATGCCCATCTTAAAACTGTCATCTTTGATTAAAGTCCTAGTGTCAGACTTTTCTGAGAGAACAAACATGATTGTAGTATGTACCAAGGCTCTCTGTCACACCCAGGAATGTCTACAATCATTTGCATCTCTGAGAAAGAGTACTTCTTCAGAAAATTGTGTGGGTGGCACAAGAAACCCAGTAGGTGGTCATGTCAGTGGCTAGACTTCTGAAGCAGTCTGCAAATTATAAAAATTTATAAGCCACCCTTCTGTAGTTCTGCAAAAGTGCTAATTCTTCAAAAATATTTTCTGAACTACTGTCCCTTTGCATTTTGTTCCAGATGTGCTAATTCAATTCAATCTAATGAAAGGTTCAAGTCACAGTTACAGCTTTTGATGAAAACATATGAAGTCATTTTGACTGCTTGAGGCTGTTTATCTTTCAAATTGGCAAAAGATCACTTTTGTCACTGAACCAGTTCCTGAAATAGCCCCTCATCATAAAATGAAGCTAGAGTCATCTAGCAAGCTGTAGATAAGCATTATTCTTCTACAAGCTGGAGGACAACTGATCTCCAACATAGAATTTCTCAGGTTTAAAAAGGAAGATAAATCAGTCTATTCTAAATACAAGTTATTTTGGCCTTTAAATGTTCATTGGGTTGGCAGCCAGTTTCAGGAATTATTGAAAATTGGTTTTTTGCCTCTAAATCTGTCTGATCCCTTCTCTATACAGAAGAAGATCAAGTGAGGTAAAGGGATCCAAGGATCCAAGGTAGGGGTAGGTTCTTTTTACATGAGGTAGATGTGTGAGATGAAGAATTGATGGCAGGATCAGGAAGTTGTTTCCTGGAGCTGGGAGAAATCAAAGGAAGAAGAGTAATTCTCTACTGGGATTAGATGAAAGACTGGAGCCTAAATTGGGATTAAATACTGACAACTGACCGAACCGGGGATGACGGAGGTATAGATAATGAGGAAATCTGAGATTGAGCAGTAATGGAGCAAACAGATGGGTGGTGATCTACAGAAAATCAGTACGAAAATTGTTGGCAATTTAATAAAATTATAAAACCCAAATTTCTATTGAGTTATTTATATAATTAGTAATGTATTGAGTTGCCAAAACCAAAGCTCTCAAACAAGAGTTGATTTATCCCTATAAACAAAAATTCCAATGTGGACACACGAGAGCTGGTGACATTTCAGTGATGCCATCTAGGATCCAAGATCTTCCTGTCTTTCCCCTTAGACTCTTAGGCCTTTGACTCATGATAGTTACCTCTTGGTTGCAAAATGGCTGCTGTATGTTCAGAACTTTTGTGTCTTCATTCCAAGTAGAAAAATAAGAAAAACTGAAGGGCTGAATCTTTGACTACCCTAAAGAGAATTAAATCACTATTAATTAGCAAAAAAAGAAAAGAATAAAATTTTAGAAGGCAACTAGTGATATTTGCCTAACCCTTCCATTCATCAATTAAATCCATATTTTCTTTTCTTTAAAAAATGAAAGTAAATAGGAAATGAGGTTAGTGTGTGGCTTTTAACCAGTTCTGGGAACTGAGTTGCCTGAGTTGAGCAGACCTAACCTTTGCTTAATTTTTCAAAGACAGGTAATATAATATGATACATACACACATACATACATACATACATACATACATGATATATATGATATATATGATACACACACACACACACACACACACACACACACACACACACACATATATATATATATATATATATATATATATATATATATATATATCTCATTACTGATGGTTTATATATGGTTCCTGCAAACCCCTCTAACTTAGCCCTCTGCCCTTCAGACTTGAAGGATGAAGAAAGCAGAAGGTAGATAGGAAGCACATATGTTTGAGGAAAAAATAATGTGCTATGTGTGGTATGACTAATATGCAGAAAGCTGTGGCTAAGTGATGGAACCTAAAGCTGTGCTGCTGGGAAAAGCTGCAGTATGAAGGATTATGTCTATGGTGCTAAATGGTTTGGACAAAGTGATGAGGGATTTTAAGTGGGGGAATCCATGAAAAGCCAGATGGAGTTCTGAAGAGGGGGTAGAGATAACGACAAAGAACAAAGAGCACTGACTTTTTTTTTTTTTTCATCTACGTACTAGTTCTGACCATTTGAACTCAGAGTGGAAAAAAATAAAATAAAATTACCTTATTTTAAAAGTTACCACAGTGGATTTCACAAAATGTCACAATTATATGTCACTCTGGTGTTATATCAGAGTAGTTTTTTTTTATATCCTTACCTGAATTTAAGCTATTATTTTTCTTCTGTATTTAAAGAAAGAATCACAGCTGATATTCATTAATATCCAACATAAAGTAATTCAGTTTGGCTCTTAAAGGACAAGTTAGGAGAAAAATCATGTCAGAAAGAACTCTATCCTACCAGGTCCTTAATTTACATAAACTCTTTAACTGAGTGGGATCTGGGGCCTGCTCTTCATATTAAAAAATTTGTTACTTTCTGTTCCAGACAACCAACAAACTACAAACCCTACCAGGAACAAAATTACCTCCCATGTTTGAAATAGCCTAAACAGCAGGTGTTGACAAGACAAAGACACATTGCCTTTTCCCAAAATGAAGCAAAATCCCCAGATCTTTACACCAAGCCAAGATCCATAAAAAGGATCAAATAAGGGCTTTAATTCATTTAGGTTTCTTTTCCAAGAGAGAAGTTGAACACATTACTGTTACCTGAAATTTAATTTAATTCAAAGTACACAAAAACTTTTTTTATTTTTTTTGTTTAATTCTGGTGTTCAAGAAGATGTATAATTCTCTGGAGGCTGTGACAGTACCTGGAAAAATATTATGCTGAAAATAAAAAATCAGCTCAATTAAAAAAGACCTAGATTTTTAATATGCCATTTTACAGTACATGCTGTGTCAACTCAGGAACTCAAAAAATCTCTGGTTCTCTGGGTTTTATCTATGAAATGGAACATATTTATAGATATTCCTCCATTCAAGATATATATCTCCTTTTTTTTTTAAATAGAGAATTTAACTAAATCTTTGAAGATTCTCATCTAAAGCAATTTCTTAAATAATATATACTGAAAAGTACAATAGATTCCTCTGGGTTTCTGAGTGTGCAGTCAGCTGAAATATATAACTTCAATAGTTACAAACCCGCAACTTCCAAGCAATATGGTATGAACATAGTGTGTGACCTGAAGGTTGCTGAAAACAAACAGATTTTATGTTCAAAAATAGCTTTAATGCCTTTTCTTGCAATTTTTGGGATCAATTAATTTCCAATTAACACCTTAATCAAGACTTACTGATAACCAGATTAATGTAATAAACAAACTTGGGAAGGTGAGAAACCAAAAATCAGAATGGTTTTGATGAGGTTAGTGAGTAACTAGGAAATAGACCTCCTAGTCTCACCTTTAGACTCTAACACTTCTGTGTTTGCGTTCAGTTTTCTCAGATCCAAAATAGCATTGACATTTCTCCAAATATTGTACTGTTTTAATACTGTTCAGCATAGTCTCACCAAGGTGGTAGTTCTCAATGGTTCATGAAAATTTCTGTGAAATTTATTTAAACTATAGGAAACCAACAGTAAGAAAAGATTTTTACCAGAACTGGTAAATCATTCACGTTTGTTTGCCCTAACAACATTTCTCCTAGAAGAGGGCTAGAAAGAAAAGTGATGGATCCTTGATCTCTCATGGGGGGGGGGAGAAAAAAAAAGAAGTTTGAAATTGCCTTTTTAAATGTAGTAATTTTGCAATAAAATAGGATAGCTCATTTTCTGCTGATGGCTTTAATACCTAGGAGAGTCCTTTTGAAAGTAACGGGGTGATCTGGGTGGGCTCTTACAGTGTTCCTTACTTTTAACTCTAGTGAGTCTTTCTTAAGGAAATATCCAAAAGGATCTACACCTCTATGTATAAAGGTATTTATTACAGGACTAGCAGGAATGGAAACTAGGTAAAAAAAACTTTGGAAATAATCCAAATGTCAAAATGTTTGAGAACACTTAGTTCTTAGAGTAAGAATTATGGTACTTCTAGTCTATAAAATATTATTTATTTAAAAAGCTAATATTATTTAAACAGTCTTCTACATCAACAATCAAACTTATTAATCATTATTTTATTGTACAGGTATTGTTTCTTGGATATCATTATGATGCAAAAAACATGGCCTGCAGTGTGTGTGTGTGTGTGTGTGTGTGTGTGTGTGTGTGTGTGCGTGTGTGTGTGTGATAGCAACATATTATATATAGGTAGTAATGAGTAAATAGTGAGATATGCATAAAGGTAGTTTAAAAAAATACATTCTGATTTCAGAGAATCCAAGAAACCAATAGAGTTGGGAAAGATATTTCTTTATCTCAGAAGCTGTAAAAGGTGAATGCAGGAGAGACACAATACATATCTATGGGGTAGGACATCTGTTTGTCACCCTTCCTGTACATGCTTCTGAACAGAGACTTTCTACAGTCAAGGGAACAGTGAATGGAGCCCAAGCAGATCTCCATCACCTGTTTATTGGCAACCATCATTTTTGCATAGACTTTTTTTTTAAAGGTAAATACAGAGATAAAACACAGATGAGCTTTATGAGAAAAAAATGCAAATAAAATGGGAAGAAACATTATTCTGAAGAATCAGAGAAAAAGAGATCTCAAAATTGATCAATTAAAAGAACAACAACAAACATTTCTGGTATTTATAATAGAATGAGCAAAGATGGTAAATAGAATGGGAAGAGAGAGTTATTAGATGATATCAGATTTAAAAAAGAAAAAGTAAATTGAGGTGCAAAGCAAGTAAATTAAGATTGAAAGTAAAAAGAAGGGAGAAAAGGGAAAACTAAAATATATTGGCACCAAAATTTAGTAGAAGAATAAAACTCTGCATGGAAAAAGTTAGCATAACAACATTAAAAATTATTTTTGCTCAAATAACTCCTAAAATAATTATGGAAAGTATTTACCCACTCATACTTTTAAATTAATTTCAATGTTTATTATAAGTAGTTTCAAGAAATGTGATTTTCAGTGTTTTGGAAACATCGACATTTTAAAATTAAACTGTTACATCCCTTTTTAAATTGAATCCAATAGAATCTAAATAGAATAGAATAGAATAAATAAATGCTTTAGTAACAATATCCATTTAAAAATAGAAGAATCTCTTTTTTCAGAGACTGAAAATTTACATTTCTATCCCACTTTTCCAATGTAGTATTATTATAATTTTTAATTCTCTAAAAATTTTACCAATGTCTCGTAAGTCTGTAAGCAAAAAATGAAAATAAATATAAATGTTGATGTAAAAATATTTTAATTTGTCTCTGAACATAGAGCCTAAATATTAAAATTGTTTTTGCTTCTAGATTAATTTATCATAATTATTAGTACCCAATTATTCAAAAAAGATTCATTTATTACCTAACCTGATGAATAATAAACATAGAAACAACTGTTAGAAATGCATACTTTAATAAAATATACACCTTGCTTATTATAGATGAATATTATTTATTGTTATTAATGAATATGCATGTTGTTGGAATAAGATTGTTCTTTAAGTATCAATTCTAGTCCTGTGTTGCATTTTTTAAATGCAAATATTAAAAACCCTGTCCATCTTAATAAGCAGATGAATAAGTAGATGGGATGGAAAGAAATTTTATTATACAATGTTTTTTAATTATTTGTACTTATTCTGAATTATATGTCAAAGAAACATGAAGTGCTCTATCATCAAAATTATATTTAATGGCCTGTAAGAAGATAAATTACATCTTCCTCCAATTTTGTTAGAAATAAAATATGGAAACCACCTGACTTGTGAAGACTTCTTTTTTTTATCTAATCAGTAGAGTTTCTCACTTTCTTAGGATGTGGAAAGTAAACCAAATGCATTTTTTGTAGACTTATCAATTTGTTATTTACTGTGCTACTCTGTCACTTAGAGGCACGTTATTTACCCTAACATAAACAAAAATGTTTAGAGGAAATTAAATGTTCATAATGTCAATATTTTTGTTGATATATAACCTTTTAAAATGAAATCGTGTAACCACAATTGTAATAGACAATATTTTTATCAGCCCTGTGAAGTTATCGTGATCTGCTTTACAGTCATCCTCTCTATTAGAGCTTAGTCCCTAGCAACACTAACATGTCACTAAAATTTCGCCTTTCTCTAAGAGTTTATATAGATGAAATAATACAGTATTAGTTTTTTGTCTGGCCCCTTTCACTTAAACAATGGTTTGACATTCATATTTTTAATGTTATCAATAATTATTTTATATTGCTGAATAATACTACAGATGTACCACGTTGTATTTATTCATTTATCATTTACTAGTTGATGCAAATTTGGGTTGTTTCTAGTTGGAAGCCATGACAAATATAGTTTGTATGAACTATTTGAATAGAAGTTTTTATTTCTCTTATATAAGTACCTGAGGGTGGGATTGCTATGTTTTGGGATTTAGGATGGATTTAAAATGTATTTTTATTTATTTCACTTAAAATGTGGACTATAAGACTTTACCATACCAATATTTTCTATCCTATGCATTTTAAAAAATATATTAGGTTCAGATAATAAGAAATGCCTGTGCCAGCACCAAATCATAAATCTCAAGAGCAAATGCTTCAAATAATAAGCATCAATTACTGACAGAGTATTGCCCACATGGACAGCCCTACGCAGCAGCTAAATCCTGGGAAGCAGAAATGCTTTTATTTAGAGAGAGTTTATAATAATGTGAGAAACATGGGGAGTATAGTTACAAAATTGAAATAACATATGTTCTATAAAAATAAACCTTATCGTCAAGCTCTCAGTGTTATATTAAATAAAGAATATAAAATGTATAGTAGTTAGGATTCATATTTTCTTATAAAGCTGTTAAATATGTCTACATAAAACACACTGGCTATCTCTGAGAGGAGAAATTTCACATGATTTTGTTTCTCATTTTGTACCTTCTTAGTTTATCCATTTTTACAAAATAAGAATCTATATTTAAAAAAATGAAACAACATTTTATCCAATCTTCTTCAGATGTTTTTGGTTTTCAAAACAAAAAGCAACTCATAAAGAAAATGATTGATAAATATACCTTCTGAAAAATTTAACCTTTTATATGCCATATATACCATAAACAAATTTAAAGGTAAATTATACACATACTGACAAAATATTAACAATTTATTTAATTCATAGGAGACATAACAATATATAAGATAATACCCCAAGAGAAAAAAATTTTTGTAGAAAAATAGATTAGCAGATAATTTACTAAAGAAACACAAATACATAGTAATGTGGAAAATAAATGACTGCCAATATTAAAAAAATTTAAAAGAAAACATTGCTTTTCAACTATTACAGTGTCAACAATTAAATAAAGTAAGAACAGCTCAAAGGACCATACTCTGAATTTAGGATGACCTAGGGCAAAGAAAGGAAGTGAAGCCTGAGTGAAACTCAGATCCAGTAGAGGCAAGAGACCAGAGTAAGAGATAACCAGAGGGGCAGTTGTGGTTAGGAAAAGTTAAAACGTCCATCCCACATGGTTTTCCAATGCATATGGGCTGGGTGTAGGCCATTTTTATTTAAATATTAAAGTAAATGATGATCCCATCGATTTTGAGAAAAACCCAGAATATAAAATCTGGTTTGATATTTTTTTATGCATATCAATTTATTCCACCATTTCTCATTCTTTACTAATTTGTACCTTTTTACTATATTCAGGCATAAGATTCTCACCAGGCAAAAATGATATAATTTTTTTTTATGCACTCCTCCAATGGAGGCCCAATGAAACAGGTACAGTGGCTTCCCCCACCCCTTATCCACAATTTCTTTTCCTATGATTTTAGTTACCTGTGGTCAATTGTGGTACAGAAATAGTAAATGAAAATTCTTCCACAATTTATACGTTTTAAATTGCTCTGGGTAGCATGATGAAATCTTACTCTGCCCTGCTCTATCCTGGTATCCACACTGAATAAGCTACCACTCTTAGTCACTTAGCCGTCTTCTTGGTTATCAGATCCACTGTTGTAGTATCTCAGGGCTTGTGTTCAAGTAGCCCTTGTAATAGCCTACCACTACATCATAATGCCTGCATCTCTCACCTCACTTGATCTCATCACTTAGGCACTGAATCATCTGACATCATCACTGGAAGAAAAGTGAATTAGAATACAATAAGATATTTTCAGAGCGACCACATTTACATAACTTTTATTAAAGCATATTGTTATAATTGTTTCATTTTATTATCGTTGTTGTTAATTTCTTACTGTGCCTAATTTAAAAATTAAATTCTATCATAGTTATTTATACATAGGAAAAACAGTATGTGTATGTTTCGGTACTATGTAGTTTCAGGCATTCCCTGAGGATCTTGAAATTTATCCCTCATGTGGGGACACTACTGTACATCGCTGCAGTTTACCTGTGGCCCCAAGTTTGCCTATTCTACTCAACAAATATGGCTCCTGCAGATATTCATGCTTATCCCTTTTATTATTTAATTTTGTTTTTTTATTTTTTTTATTTTTATTTTTTAGTTAAGTTTATTGGGATAACATTGGTTAATACAATTATATCATTTTTAGATGTGCATTATAATTTGACATCTGTATATTCTATTGTGTGCTCATCACCCAAAGTCCAGTTTCCTTTGGCCAGCATATTTGATCCCTTTTACCCTCTTGACCTTCCCCCTACCTCCCTATATTTGACCCCCTTTACCCTGACTACCACACACCTCCTCCCCCACCCCACTAGTAACCACTAGTCTATAGTCCACATCCATGAGTCTCTGTTTATCAAGCATTATCTCTTTAAAAGGCAATTTAGTAGCTGGTTTTTTTTTTTTTTTTTTTGCTACTAAAACATCGTAATTATGTTTCTTGAGGGATCATCCCCTTACCACAAGCACATTTCCTGAACAAGTGCAATATTCCACTGGTACAGTTTAGCAAACTCCTTGTGTACAGTGTCCATTGTGATTGATCCACGCCATTCTATTGCTTGATGTTCTGGACATAGCATAGTATGGTTAAATATTTTGATTATTGTTTCTTTATCATAGCATTGCTTTGAAATATACACACAGTTCTTGGCACAATTTCTTCTGTTTTGCTTCATTTCATCATAACTATACTGATTTTTTAAATGCCTTGCTCAATTGACACATTGTACAACTTCCTATCAGTCTTTCCCTTAACCCAGGCTGGTAGTGTTTGATCTCTTTTCTCACTAGGGCACACCAGAGCTCTTTCAATTAATGGCTTAAAAGAAGGGGCTGGCTGCAGTGGTTCAGGACACTATCCTGAGTGTAGACCTAGAGTTAATTCCTAGCAGCAGCACTTCCTGATTCTGAGACCCACTCATGATAGACAGGAGTAGACAGTCTAGACACAATTTCAATGTCCAGATGGAAGAAGATAAAAATGTGTGAGTAAAAGCAGAAACGTAACATGGGTACATGAGGAGGTGTTATGCAGAATGATAAGCGTACTAACTCCAGTCCTGATGATCAAGCAGTTGCAACTTACAAGTACCCAGCATTCCTCAAAGTTTAAAATTAGTTGTCGATGGCAAATAAATGGTTGGCAAGTGGTAAGAACTTAAAAAGTCTCTGTCTTAAGTAGATAGAGGACAAACAGGAGTGTGTATATTTTACTTTATTTCCTTGGTCTCAAGGAATAATTTCTGGTTTGCTATTTCAATCACAATTTAGCTGTGTACAAGTGAAACTAATAATGAACACTGAAATAATTATTTATTGGGTGTCTACTAAATAACAAAAGTGCTTAAGGTGTTCTGCCTACTACTACTACTACTACTACTACTACTACTACTACTACTACTACTAGCTAATAGTCTTTGACTGCTTATTATATGCCAGACAATGTTCTAAATGTTTTTACATTATTCTCATTTAACATTCTAAACAAAATTGAGATGGCTGCTATTATTTCATTCATTTTACATTTAAGAAAACTGAATTTCAGAGTGATCAATAAGGTTATCATGTTACATACTAATACATGGCAGAACTAGCACACATATACTCACCTATACATACCTATTTAAACATACATAGATAAATTATTATTAAAATTTTATAGGATCCCTAAAATTAATATTAATATACCTATTTTATACTGTCGTATTATATAGAGTGCTTGTGCTCAGAGAGTTTGAGTAAATGAAGATTCAAACCCAGGTCTATGTTTGACTGTAAAGATAGCCCATTTCCCACTGTGCTGAGCCTATAACCCGTAGGAAAGGAATAAAACTTTTTATTGTGGAAAGTCACTATAAAATGGAAATTGGTTAAGTGCCTGATACTCATCTATTATAGAATATAAAAATATAACAATAACAGTAAAGCTATTTTAATCATATCTTTATTTTCTTGCCATATAATTATTTTTTATTCTTCTTAACAGCCCTCTGAATAGGTTCTGCAGTTGGTTGTACAGATGAATAGCCAGAGATAGAAAATACATCATTCAAGGTCATCAGGCTGAGTGATGGAGAAAGTTTTCCCAGGATTTCTTTTATATCATATCACCAAGTATAGCTCCTTGTAATTATACCTGCTTTTAGATTTATTTTTTATATCTCCATTCCTCCACCTATTGACCTGGAATGAAAATCAAATCCATTACATTTCTGGGATGTTTTACTTTTGAAGCCCTCCCACTTAGCTCCTGAAAAGATCTCCATAAGAAGCATACACGTCACTTCTGTGGCCTGGCTGCTCATAGGGCTCTGTAAAAAATTCCAGTCAAGGTTCTGTATTCTAAATTACCAAAACCAACTGTAATTTAAGTGAAAAAGAAATATATTGAACCTATGTAAACAGTTGCAAAGGCTAAAAAACTAGACTCAAGAAATGATTGGGAACCACTGAAGGCCACCAAGTTAAGACCCAAACCAAAATAATTTCTCAGGCACCATTTGGTTAGGATGTGCTGCCAGTCATTGCCATGGAACACTAACTGCCCCTACCAGAGCTCTCTATTCTTCATCATTAGCACCATGAATAATCTCTAAATTCCTCTAAATTCTTGTAGTTTACTTCACGGTTTTAAGTGCCAAGTGGTAGGACCTCTTTTTCTGACTCTAAGCAGTGTGTCCCTTTTCTAAATTCTAAGATGGCAGAGATGGAAATCTATCCTTCTTGGTTTCTCTAGTGTGACAGGGTCCTGTCTCTATCAAGAATCAACAATAGATATTAGGAAGGCAAAAGGAAAAAAAAAAAGACATTGTCCATTAGAGGCGCAAGGAAGAAATTTGTACATCTGATAAAATCCTTGTTTATAGTGGAGTTAAGTACCAGGAGCTTAAGATTCAAGAAACTTCATCTCTCCCATATTTTAGCATAAATATACATACATATACATGTCTTTAGAAATACAACATGGGACCTTGAGAAAATGTCTTCTCTCTAGCTTGTGTACATTATCAGTTAGAAAACAGGTACTTTATTACAGATCTCTCATTTCCACGAAGGCTACATGAATTTACGGCAACAATGACTTTAAACACCTAAAAATTCTTAAAAGAAAGAATGTTCTAAGCAGATGAGAAATGTTCTCTGCTGAGGCACAGAAGCTGTTCTGTAAGTCCCCAGTTTAAATATATTTTCCATTAATACAAATTAGAATTTGCATGTTATAGAAAAAGAGGGTGCTATAAAGTCCAGAGATATGGAACTGCATGAGAAACTTTATTCTAAACTAAAGATAATCCTTGGAGAAATTAGCGCTGATGGGTTGCTGGATTACATATACATGGCAAGACAACACATGAGTGGGGGCCCTCAGGATTATTTGGCTGTACTGCTCCATCCATATATTTATTCATTGTGTTCTTAAATTCCGGTTCAAATATTGAAAACTGAGCAGTTTACAAATATGCTATTCTCTTAATTCATGCAAATGTCATTAATGAATGAAATGAATGAAAGATATTTTCCAAATTAAAAACACCACGTGTGTGTGTGTGTGTGTGTGTGTGTGTGTGTGTGTGTGTGTGAACAAAATAAAACTAATAAAATTCACACATATCCCTTGGAAAAAATGAAAGTAAGGGAAAAAGTTACAATGTATTGTAAAACAGTAACTTTACTCTGGAACAGATTTATGATCACATAAAATTTTTAAATAGTGTAAGAGCTCAGTCTCCTGTACAAGACAGTCTGAGGACATTTACAATTTTATTTTAAAAAATAAAAGGTTCTTCTTGAGCTACTGTGGCGCCAAAGATGGCCTGAAACTTCAATAAAATCTATTTTTATACTTTTACATGGGAGAGAAAAGATTGAAAAGAATATATAGAGCACATAATAGCAGAACTAACCTGCATATCTGAGTTGTAAATATCTTGAATAGGTGTTCCTGAAAAGGGCACAAATGAAATTATTGTTGCTAAAGCTGATTCAGGGAACACACTATTGAGCTCCATTGGTAGGCACAATTTCTTAAAATTTGTGGTTATATTCCCTATGTCACATTACCAAAATGTTGCCCTTTGATATTCCTTGGCCCAGAAGAGAGTTAAAATAGTCTCAATAAAATAGTCCTCTTCCTTTTTTCAACAGTTGACTTCCTAGCCAAGATAAATTATTTATGAAGGGGACAAAATTATGATAACATTTTATATTAAAATTATATATTAAAAGTAAACTTTGTTTTAGTAGGACTAAAACAATTTAAACACAGTTTACTTGAGGATACGCCAGTGCTCATTAGTGAAGACACTAGACCTGGAAACTAATCTTGGGTGACTCCCAGAGAATGGAGGAGTCATAGAGAAATACAGAAACTTAAGGTTTTAGAGAAACAAGTTTGAGACTTCCAAGATGGACATTTTAGAGCTGCTAACAGTTAGGCATTGAACAGAGGCTCTATTAAAAAAAAATTCAGTGAAACCCAAGTTAGGGTTCACATAGTTAAATTGTAAGAAGTTGGTCTTCATATCAAATTTTGAAATGGATACCCAAATATAAAGAATCACGCTAAAACAGTTGAGTAGAATATTATCATTCTTGTGCTGATGAACAAAAATAATGAAGAACTAGCAATGAGTGTAAAACCTGATTTATATGTAAATCTTTGTCTTAAATATTGAAACAAGATTTTTATATTAATTCTATACATCAAAAAATACTGAGGCAAAAATGACCCATGCCAAATCTTTTTCCTCAGGGAATTTACAACATGATATGAAAAACAAAATTTTACAAATACTCATAATGTAATGAGATGGTTCTATAATAGAGAAACAGGAAACATAATATGAACCTTCACAACAGAAATCAAGGATAACTTTAACAAGCAGGTATTTACTTTGGACTTTAAAAGATGGGAAGAATTTTCATAGATTTTTAGGATTATGTAAAAGAAATTCAAGTAAAGAGGAAAATTGTGATCAAAAATATTGAGATTAAAATTCTTCACATGTTTGAACAAAATACATAGTTGAGTAGTAATGTGCAGGTGAATCAGAATATAAGGTGGAATATGTAGTAAGAAATGCTGTTATATTAACATAAGTCCTGATGATAGGGAGCTTTTAATCCTGTCAATGAGTTTATCTGGGGAGAAAACTCATTAACATCGCTTAAAATGGGTAGCCATTGTAGCAATTAGAGTTGATGAACACTTATAGTTTCTGTAATTTGTATCGAATACATATGTCAAAAGACTGCATATATCATGCTAAATTAAAAAAAACTAGTTATATATTAGATTTGAGGTGTAAAGGAAAGTGGTTATTTCTAATCACTACAACAATCCCACTAAGGCAGGTATGATTAATTATATTATGCAGTGGAGGGGAACAAAGGGTCAGAGAAGTCAGTTAGCTGGCAAGTAGCAGAGCCTAGGCTCAAATTCAGATTCTATTTCACTACAATGACTTTGCATGGACTATGGAGCAGATTTGCCTCTGGACAATTTGACAGGTATATGACAAAAATACCATGAGCATCACTTGGGAAACAGGATTTTAGTGCCCTGGTTGTTGACACCTGAATGACGTCTCTAATAGCCCATAAACTCTAATCAAGGGACTAGACTTCCCAAGAAGCCTTGTGCAATTTCTTATAGCATGGCAAGTTCAGAATTACTTGCTTGTGGGGAGTAGGAAAATAGTTCTCTATTTCCACAACTGTGCACTCAAATAGCAGTGGGAATTTTAACAGATCTTCCAATATACTGTGTGGAAGTCACTGGAGTAATTGGACCTTACAAATGTTCCTGTTCCAGAGGAAACAAAATTATTCTCACTCCATAACATTTTGCAATCATTACAATAAAATAAAATAAAAAAACATAGCAAAATGCATATCTGCAATTTCATATGTATGTATGTAGATAGATGATAGATAAGATATATTAACAAGCAAGTTATTTCTTTGCTAAGTGCTCTAAAAAAGTATAAATTATTATTTATATATTCTCAGATCTTGGTCTTAATTGTCTAAATATTTTATCTTGAAGATAAATAGTTCTTTACATTTCTCTTTTCAGCATACAGGACTAATCAGAATACCACAGCAGGGAAAGTACCACACAGTGAAATAGAAAAGTTAGGAAGTTAAAAAAGAAGTCAACTAATGATAATTTTAGTAGCTTTTTATTGAGATGCCATTTTTTTCTAGTATTTTACCTACAATAAATTTTAAAACAACTTCCTAGATATGTACACATATATTGCTTATAAATATATATGTGCATGTAAACTGTGTGTGTGTATCTGCGTGGTAGTACTCAGTGGTACACTGTGATTCCACTTTTCTTTCTTTTCAGAATAATGTGAACTCATCTCACCCAGTAGATTAATATTCCATTTCTCCCTGATTCCATTGACAAGAACAACTGAGTCACTTGCCAGAGGTTGAATGACCAACACAACCCTGTGACTAAAACACAGGGAGTATTTCTCTGTGTTCTACGTTGAGAAAAGGCCATCTTTTCTGTTTCTGTCTTGCTTTCCCCATCTTATAACATAATCTAATAAGCATAATATTATGAATTCCCTTTATACTTAAAATAAAATATAAACCTATTACCATAATCTAA
Organism: Cynopterus sphinx; assembly: GCA_030015415.1. Lineage (NCBI taxonomy): Eukaryota > Metazoa > Chordata > Mammalia > Chiroptera > Pteropodidae > Cynopterus > Cynopterus sphinx. Next base: position 36,732,042 of record CM057380.1, read on the forward strand.
AAGGCCCTACATGATCTGATGCTGCTTATTTTTCTGACATCATGTCTTTTTTATCTTCTCTTTGCTGTTCCTTAAACATGCCAGTTGTGTACATGGATATGCTCCTTACTATTTCTTGTGTTTGCTCAACTCTTTTTATGATTATATATTAGAATCTCCTTGGTGATTATTAAAATACAAATGTCCAAGCCCCATCACCAGATATCCTGATTTAAATGATTTTGAATGGGGCCTATGCATCAATTTTTAAAAAGCTTCACAGATAACACTAAATTACAAACAAGGTTGAAAACCATTGTGCTAGATCTTTAAATGATGGATTCAGGCCTCTGCACGTTTCCCACAGAGATCTTTATTTATTTATTTTTTTACCTCCATATATAGAAACTGAACTTCATAATGTTACCACTATTAGAAATCATACATTTTTTCCACTTGTTATTATCCATCTTTTCCACTATAATATTAGCTCTGTATTAGCAGAGACTTTGGGTCTTGATCATCATTTTATTCCTTGTGCAATAAATACTTAATAAAATTTGTTTCATGAATGAATGTCTGGCTGATAAAAATAAGGTAAAAATGGAAGGAATGTTAGAAGCATTTGCCAATTTATCAAAATACATTTTTATATATAATGTACATGTATTGGAATGTACAAGTGTGTGTACATGTGTGTATGTGTGTGTGTGTCTGTGTGTGTGTGTACAACCTAATAATACCTAGGCCTTGCTAGTGTATAGATAAGATCACGAGACTAATAATACAATTTTTCTTGGTTGCTAACTCTACCTGTTTAAGTAAAACACTAAGGCCTTGAAAATTTTCTAGAAGCATTCCAAAGCATTCTGGAGTTTTACATTTTGTTTTGAACCAATCCACCAGTTAGTACGTTTTTATACATCACCATTTTAATGCCATGTTCCTTTTTCACTTTTAGCTCATTATTGGAATCCTGGTATCCTAGGACTTATAAACCTGTCTGCAGGTAACCTTACTGGTGCTGCTGCTGCTCCTGTGCAGCTTTAGAATAATAATTATTCTGGTCAAGGTGCCCTCTCCTGATCCTCCCAGAGCAGCGGGCCCTCGGGAGCCAGAGCAGTCTGTGCTCTGTGCAGAGCAGGAAAAATGACCCTTTTGTTTCCTGGTTCAAATCTGGGCTTCTGGAAGACCTACTCACCTTTTCTGTGCCATGATGTCATACAAAGTCCCACAATACCCCCTTACCTTCTGCCTATAAACCCCTTTTCTATCTGTGGGACTTAAAAATAAAGGCTTGTGGTTGGCAGGGGTACACATAATCTGTTGTCATCCAGTTCCCCATTTCTCTATCACGTCCCACAGCACAAAGGGACCCTTCTCCATGCATCAGACAACATAGTCTCTGAGGTAAGGGTATGTTGAGATGCAATGATCCTACTAGTTTAATTAGTTTGGGCTTATAAACACACACACAAACACACTGATATATATATAATGTGTATACACACACACACACACACACACACTCACATATATGTGCAAGTGCTTGTCTGTGTGCATACTAAATGTAAATTCAGAGTTATAGATTTAAGACCTGGATCTGCCTTTTACCAGCTCTGCAAATTTGGTCATGTCACCTAGCCTGTTGGAATATCAGTTTCCTCATCTGTAAATGGGGAACTTCAGTAGATCTACAGTATTTACAAATTTAATGCTCATGGTGTCAACTCTGCGCGAGTGACCATGACAGACCATGACATGTGGTGATTTGTCATTTTACTGAGGCGTGAAATTGAGGCCCTTGTACCAAAGAGCTGTTATGCAGAAATGAGTCAGTTTGCTGGGGCTAGAGCCTTGTTAACTGCTCATCAGGCAACTAGCCACATGGTTCATTGTTTTCTGCTTGACCCTACGTAGACAGTAACTTTCTTGGAGCAATTAAAAAAGAAGTGTAGAACTTTGGAGAAAAAAAAAAACAATTACCAACTGCTGGTGCTGGTGGATAGAGATGGAAAAAATACATAGAGATATTCAATCCACTGATGTCTTACAATGAAAAGCAGAAGTCTTCAACAATTTTTTTGATGCATACCCTACAAGAATGTTGAAAGCTTATATGCTCCCATAAGCATTTTAAACTGACATTTAAATTTTCTGTCATAAGTTTAAATTTGCAAATGATGTAATTTCTAGCATGCTATAAATATTGGTAATGCTAAATAGAATTATTATGTTCTTTTTAAATTGGTTCCAAAGAATCCAAATATCACAGTGACTTGATAACCATCATTATCCACTGCAAAAATATTTGAACAAGCTCTTTTTAAAAGGAAGTTACATCAATTTTACCTCCTTAAACTCAGATTTCATTCCATTTAACCCTCAAAATTTTACCTATTTTTATGTATTTAATATTTGGAAGTCTATTATTGGTCACACTATCATATTTCTTTTTAACAAAAACATATGCATTTCATTTTTTATAAATTTCCTGGGACCATAAAATTTTATTTAAAAATTATTTGAGTTGAATTATCATTATAATTTACAGTAGTATGCAACATATAGAAACAATATAACTATATAATACATTTTGATGTTATTATCAAAGAAAACTTGGAAATAATCTCTTAAAATATATGAAACCTATATGTGTAGATGAATATGACTTGTTACTAGGCTGAGCCAAGATTCAGCATTGATTCTATTCTTGCCTTTCTTTTTATAGTTGCAAATGCTAAAAAATGTCTACATAAAGATATAGATGGAATTGGAAAGAATTTTATTATGTTGACACACAATTAATTCATTGAACACTTTTCAAGTTATGTGCCCCAGTGATTTATTATTATCATTTTAGTGATATGTCAGCTAACAACTAAATCAAGATGTCCTTCAACAGCATTCAAAGAAAATCGGGAAGTATTAGGTTTGAAAAGAATTGTTGCTCATTAATTTAGATCATTTAATTTCCAACACATAAAACAATATTTTAAATTGTCTTAATATTAAACACTTAGAGATTTTTTTAATCCTATGACAATATAGGGTAATAACATTATGAATAAGTGAGAGGCATGTTTTTCTTTTGTAAAGTGAAAGAAAAGTGATTTTAAAAGAAGAAGTTGGAAAAAGACTTGCTTGAGATGTAAATTCTCAGTACATCAGTTTTAGAAAACAGTTTATGGTCTGGAAATTGTTTCCCAAGTACCTATGTATCCAGTGGAAAGTCTCCACACTCCAGTGTGAAGACCTTTAGTATTAGTTACATATTAATTACAATATATATTTTACTAACTTTATATGTGGCACTCTGTGTTTGTAGAATTGCTTTAAAAACTTACTATTTCTTAGCATTTTATGGTGGAAATGTTATGTTCATTGAGATGCTCAACTGTGTGAAATTCTCACAAATCTGGTGAATGTAAAATCTACTGCCCCACCATAAAAAATTAATCTGAGATTAAATTAGATAAAGTAGATAGGAGTGTTATGCTAATTGCAAAGCACCATGAAAATATTCTGACATGAAGAATTGGCTTCCTTGTGAAAGAAAAGAAATGTTAATGGCTTGGGAGGAGCCTATGCAATGTGGAGTGGCCTAGAAAGCCATGTAGCAGCCAAAGGGTCCGCACAAAGATATTACTTCAGGACACAAGTACAAAAACAGAAATCAAACGAGTGTTTGACAAACCAAATGAGAAAAAGATTACGATTTTTAAAAAAGAATTAGGGCTGTGTTTTGTAGAACCCAATCCAAGCAAGTGAGCCTATCAGTGGCTAAAGGTTAGTTTTGAAGTAGGAGATAGAGTCTGTGTTCTGGAGCTACATTTTGCTTCAATGGTTTATTTTTATTTATTTTTTTATTTTTTGCATTTCCTTTTCTCTTGCATTCTTTTCTTATGGTTTTCTTGTAAATGTCTAAGTGTGCTTTCACTGAAGTCAGAAAAAAATGACTTTATATCCTCTGAAGCCCATATTACATCAGAGATCAGAGTGCCTCTAGAAAGCAGACACCAATAATCTTCTGACTGGCTCTGTATTTCCTTTCGTCTCGTTCCAACCTGTTCTCCACACAGCTGCACAAAAAAAGCTTCTAAAATGAAAATACAATTCTGTCTCTCTCCTCTATAAAACCTCCTAATGGCTTTCCACACTGATATTAGGATATAGCTTAATATGTCATATGGCCTAAAGTAGTGGTGTGCCATACATAACTGGCTTGTACAGACCCATGAAATTACTGTAATATTTTTGTTAATTTTTGTAAGCTGATTTTTAACAAAATTATTATTAAAATTAAATTATATAGCTCTACAATTAAATCAATTATATAAAAAGAAAGGTAGTGAATCGCCACAGTTTATTTCCTAATTATTTTTTTACATTTTACTTTTATCTATTTTTTTAAGGTTGTTTTTGTATATTTTATGGTGGAAATACCATCTTTTAATGTGCGGCTGCACATTTCTCCCAAATTCTGCATTGTGATATCAGATGGTAGCTGAACATCAGTTATGTGGTTGTATCTATACCAAGGACACCTACAACAGTATATATCAGGGCTCCCCCTCCTCCCCTGCCCAGAGAGCTAGTTATTAAATATTTATGAGCACACCACATGACCTGAACCTGGATTAAAGTATAAAAGGCCAAATTGACTTTTTAAATATTTTTCTTTATTTCTTTTTGATATTTCTTTTTTCAGAATCACTTTCAAGATGATAAATCAAATCATTTTAAATTGGTGAAATTTGTTTATTTATACTAACTCATTTTCTCTTTGAAATTATGTTCTTTGAGCAATCTTTACCCATCATGTCTAATAAGAACTAGCACAAAATTCATATACTTTAAGAACTTTACTTCTCTGCCCCCAGGTACTGGGACTTTGGCTTTTTTATTATTTAAGAGTGCAACATATTAGGTAGCATTATCAATTCATAGTTGTTCTTAATGATTAAAATATTTTCAAACAACATAGTAAATTATTTGAAGATAGTACTTTGTTTAGTTACCTAGTAGCAATTGGGAAATAAACTAACATCCAGGTATTTTAAGGTTAATACTCTCTGAGTCCAATTGTTGTAATGTTTATAGGACTTTTTTTAACTGCATCAAGCAATTTGAAAATTAAATTGTTCTTTTCAGCACTTCCAGTAATAAAGATTTGACAATCATAATTTGTCAATTTGCTTGATAGAACATAAGGCAGAATAGCATTCGGTTTAGCTTTTCCATTTCAGTATTGACTTTGAGACCTTTGAGAGGAAGCTATATGCTTCAAAAGCTCATCAGGAGTAGAAATGGACAATTTTATAGCTATTTTCTCCATAGACTTTCCTCACACTTTTAGGCATAGAATTTGAAAGACAAAGATTTTTGTGTGCATGCGAGATACTAAGGAGGAAATAAAGGTTTGGGCTAACTTTAAACCATTTCAAATATTCTTTTAAAAGAAAAAAGAAAGGAAGGAAGGAAGGAAGGAAGGAAGGAAGGAAGGAAGGAAGGAAGGAGGGAGGGAGGGAGGGAGGGAGGGAGGGAGGGAGGGAGGGAAGGAAGGAAGGAAGGAAGAAAGGAAAGAAGAAAAAGAAAGAAAAACAAACCCTAGCCCAACCCAATCAAAACAAAATCCAAGATTTATGTTAAATTTATTCCACTCCAAACAGTATTGAAATTTAAATTTTGTTAATAGAATCATATTAATTTTCTGAGTCAAAACAAAAGTAATTAATATGAACATGTGAGATTCATAAAAGAGCTAAGAAAAGTCTGTAAGTGAAAAACAGAAAATCCAAGGGTTAGCTACCTCAGCCACTGTTAAAAAGATGGAAAGTGAGAGGATTGCTGCTTGGTCTATCTAACAACTTACTCTTTTATATCATCAGGCAGGTGTTTATTTAAAAAATCCAAATGTGTGGTGCTGAGAGATAACGTACTTGAATTTCATCAAATTATCTCCAGCTTCAAACAGAATCTGGTCGAACTAAAATTGTGAACTATAGAGTGTAATTATTTAGAGAACTCTGTTTTCTAAAATTTACACAGTTACAAAAACAGAATTATATTCAAGAATGAATATTTAATTAGAATGAAAAATCATAACAATTAATAATTTGGGGAGTGTGCTGGAGAATTGAAGTTAGCCGCATATCTGGATTCAAGCATCGGAAATGAAATCTCAATATGAATATAGATAATCCAAACCATGAACAGAAAAGATATTTTACCTCAGAAATTCCATCCTAGGAAGTAATCATATTGATTTCTCTTTGTCTCACTATTGCTTTCTTTCCATCAGCAAATCCTGTGGATTATATTTCCAAACTTTATTGCAAATTTACCCATTCTCTTCATCTTAATACAACTAACTTTGATGACGTCACCATCATCTGTTGGTGTCCCATAGCCAGGATACCTATAACTAATATTCTAAAAGACTTTGTGATTCCACACTTGTCTCAACACCACACATACAATTCATTTCCAACTTAGAAGCCAGGGGAATTATGTAAAAATATGAATCATATGTTGTTACTTTTCTATCTAAAATCTTCGAATGTCTCTGTGCCATGATCTACAAAAACCAGCAAAAACTGGTTTCTATTTACCTTTCTACTTCAAATTATCCATGCTCTCCATTTTTGTATTGTATCTGTCCTCATGTTCCATTTTGCTCCTCCAATTTGTGAAGTTCATCTCTGCCTTGGAGCCTTTGCACTAGATGATCTCACTTCCCAGATGCTGTAGCTACTTGTCGCTCCTTAAATGACATACATCAGCTAAAACACCAGGTTCTCTAACAGGTGTCTTAAACCATCTTATAAAAATGTCCCCCGCCCCCACTTAGTATCCAATTACTCTATTTAATTTTTATAGTACTTATTATATAAAACCATTCTGTTTATTATTTTATCAGATCTTTAGGTAAAATGTAGGCTTTACAAGAAGTTTATAGGTATTAATCATTTTAGTCAAAATATAGAGTGTCTAGAATAGTCCTTTGCAAATGTTTAAAACTCAAAATCAGTTTGGTGAATGCATTAAATAGAAAAAGAATGGATCTTATTCATGGAAAATCAGGAGCCAGGGAAGTAGAGAACAATGATAACAAGGATGTCAGGTACAGAATTATAATATTTCTAAGGAAGAAATTGGGAACAGGCCTTCATACATTAATCGACATTAGACAGATATTTTTAGGTCCTGCATCAGTCTTTTAAGATCCTGAAAATAAGTACCAAAAACACTAGGCAGAAAGAAAACAGAAAGGTGACCGGCCTTCCAATGGGCATTTCAGGGGAAATAAGAGAATATGAAACACAAAGAGCCTGGTTTTCTATTTCTGGGCATGAGGTATGCCCCTGTTATTTTTCAGGACATTGTTTATTACCCTGTTATTTTTCAGGACATTGTTTATGTTCCATTGCTCATCACTGCTTCTAGCAGAGCAGAAGAGGCCTTTAGCCTAAATAGCTTAATGCTATTTTTAATATCAGTGATGAAGCAGATACTGATTACCCTGAAAATTTGTGGTTCAAAATTGAAACTATTACACTAGGCTCTGTACTTGAAATATTTTTATTGAAATAGTAAATTTTCTAACTTGTCATTCTATATAGAATATCAGGTAATTTGTTAGTCATGAACTATCTAGACTATGTAGTTGATAACTGATGTTTCAATTCTCATTTAGGTATTTTGACCAACCCGAAGTGTTTTTCTCCAATGGACTTGCTGCCTCCTACTATACTGTACTATTTTTAATGAGCAGTTCTAACAGATCTACTAAAACTGGATAATATTTCTTATTTCCCCCTTATTCTTCAGAACTCACCAGGCTGTTGCTTTAGGAATGCAATGAAATCTTTTCCTTAATGTGTGAGACTAAATTTTTAAAGCCATGCATTGATTATTTCTATTTTTTCAACACTGGTGGATTTTATTATAATGAGAGGATCACATAAGTATTTTCAGCACATCTAAGTAATGTCAGAATTTCATTTTTATTTCAAAACTACTGTGTGAGTTGAGTGGTAGTCACATTAAAATATGTGCAGCGCCATCTTTTGATGGCAATCGCTGAAAAAAAAAAGATTATAATCACTGACATTTGTCACTTTAGCTTTTGCTAGCTTTTAAAAAATGATGACAATCTATGGCCTTCTCAAACATAGACTAGCATTTTCCTCAAGTCACATTATCACTTGCTTTTTGTTGTTTTTAGATGAGACCAGCTGCCTTGCGATCACTGAAATGTCAGGGAAAAATCATTTTCCACAAGAGAGAGAAAAATATTAAATATTCTGAGGCAAAACTCCCACAGATATCTTTTAAAAAAATGAAAGAAGTGATTCTCTACTTGTACATGGGTGACTTCCATTAGTGTTAATGGCTCTTTTGGATACACTGAAAGGCAAGGCTGCTCGCAAAGTGCTCCGTCTGTTCTCTCTAGTTTGTATTTATAGAACAAAGACACAGAAAATGGTCATTGATTTTTACAAGAAAAAAGTAAGGTGCAAAGAACTGTTTTATCTAATACAAATATTTTATCTGCGTATGACTGTAGGTCATGACAGAACCTCTCTAGGCATTGCTCCTCTCAATTCCAAACTTGAGAAGGGACCCGAATAATTAAAAAACAAAAATCTTTTATCTAGAAAATTCTATTATCTGGTCTATTGTAATTAGTTATCACAATGTTTAGCACCTTAATTGTATCATATAAAAAATTCACACATAGATGTTAATTTATCATCAAATCACCAATTTAATTAAAAAAAAAACTTTCACTCCCATGGGAAGGATCCAAAGAATAGAGAGAAGGATAGGTAATTTCTCCTCATTAATTTTAAGAGAGCCAAGAATTGCTCTTTATGTGCCTGAAGGAAGTATTCAGAGTGGTAAAGGAAAGAAATAACTTTCTTCACCTTTTATGGAATAAAGTCAAAAAGCATAATTTAAAACAATTTAAGTATCTTATTCTAGTTGGTTTAGACACTAACATTTGTATGTCTTTAATTATTATGTATTTATTATATGACCCAATAGTCTTGTAAAAATATACAATGGTTTTATAAAAATATACACAAGGTTATATCTTTATTCTAAGAATTTTAAGAAAGGATAACAAAATTTTAAAAATATAACTCTCTAGCTGAAACTGGTATATAAGTAAAGATACATGAGAAGAAAAAATATGTATATACATAGATACATATTTATGTGTATACACACATATATACATCTTTATGTATATATACATATATATTTTTCTCACTAATCTCTCAACTAGTAAATTACTCTATTATCAACAAAGTTCACATAAAAAATATCATTTTTAAAAGAAGGAAAAATATTGATTCTTCAGATAAAAAGAGTAATAATGTAATATCCTAAGAAGATAAGAATAACTGCTCCTGTGCTAAGTTGTATAATATCAAACAATGGTACTGTTAACATTAATATGAATGTTGTGTTATATATTATATCTGAGTATAAAATTATAAAATCAGGATAAGATTCTATTATCATCCAGGGAATTGGGAAGAAGAGTTATCTGATAGCAATCATAGAAATACAACTCATTGAAGGTAGGAAGCAGAGGGAAAAGAAATGTGTCAATCACTCTCTCCTTTCACCCTATAATTTTCGTGTGCCTCCCATTGGCCAGACTGGAAGCCAGAAATCAGTGAAGTTTTAATAAGTCTAGGGGGTCAATACTCATACGACACAAAGCAGGATATAAACTTGTGGAAAATGGATCAAAACTGAGGGCTGGGACAACCAGAAAGTAAAAAGGATTTTAAAATTCTATTTTCTGCCATTTTTAATTGATTATTTTATTCACTTTAAAAGTTAATCTGATAGTTTTTCTGTACCAGGCACTATTGGAGGTTATAAAAGAGAATTAAAAATTAAGAATATAAAAGATACTTAACACTTCTCAAAAAAACTATTAGAACTAATAAACAAATTCAGTAAATTTTCAAAATGCAAAATCAACATACAAAAATTTGTTGGGTTTTTATACACTAATAACAAACTATTGGAAAGAGAAATTTAAAAAACAATTTCATCAAAAAATGCTTAAGAATAACTTAATATCAAAAAAACAATCCAATTAAAAAATGGGCAAATGATCTAAATAGATTTTTCCTAAGAAGACATATAGATGACCAGCGAAATGCAAATCAAAACCCCATGAGCTATCACCTCATACCTGTTAGAATGGCTATTATAAAAAAAAAATAGAAAGAAAAGAAATAACAAGTGTTGGCAAGGATGTGGAGAAAAGAGAACCTTTATGTGCTGTTGGTGGGAATGTAAATCGGTACAACTATTGTGGAAAACAGCATGAAGATTCCTTAAAAAAATTAAAAAGAAAACTACCGCTTAATCCAGAAATTCCACTCTGGATATTTATACAAAGAAAAGAAAAACACTAATTTGAAAAAATATTTGCACCTCCATAGTCATTGCAGTATTATTTGTGATAGTCATGATATGGAGACAACCTAAATGCCCATTGGTGAATGAATGAATATATATAGTAGCATAAATAAACCTTGAGGGTATTATGTTAAGTGAAAGAAGTCAGAGAAAGAAAAATATCATATGATCTCACTTATATGTGAAATCTGAAAAAAACAAAACAAAACAAGATCATAGATACAGAGAACAGATTGGTAGTTGCTAAGGCAGAGGTTGGAGTGCGGGCTAAATGGGTGAAGGGGGTAAAAAGATAAAATTTCCAGTTATTAAATAAATAAGTCAAAGGGATATAATGTACAGCATGGTGACTATAGTTAATAATACTGTATTACATATTTGAAAGTTGTTGAGAGTAGATCTTAAAAAGAGAACTTTCAATTTAGTACTTATACTCAAAGAGCTTTGAGAGACGGACATTTACACAAATAATTATGACACAAAATGAGGAACAGAAAGAGTGGTGTGACAAGCATATCCTTGGAGTCACCATCATGGTCATATTATGTAATAATACATATCCTGATGTTCTATTGCCACAGTGTGCTTAGTATAGAAATCTAGTCTGTTTTCTCAAATTCTTTCTTCAAACATTCCAATGAACCCTTAGGGCTATTTATATGTATAACTCAAATTCTCATTCAGATTCCCTTTTGATTGATTATAGATAATGCTGTTTTCGGTTTCTTGTCATCTAGAGTGGTAAGAGAGGGTCATTGTACATATGATAAGAGATGCCAGGGCCTACTCTTCCAACCTCTCTCTGCTCTATTGGTCACCATTATGCTGACACTCATGAAATAAAACATTTGCTCCTGTTCAATGAGTGTGTACTATCAAACTCAGTACCCTCCATATCCTAGTCACTGTGCTTTTGCTGAACTCCTCTGGATTTACAACCACCACATAGTCCATGGTCCACTTCCTAGATAATTGCTGTTATCTGTTATTCCTTTTAACATGCAGCAAAGTAAAGCTCATTATAAATATCCTTTAACAGAAGGCTTTCCCACAGTACATGTGTAGGTCTCCTAGCGACATCATTCTCTTTAGGTATTTTTAAATGCCATTGAAATTTTCTTCATAAATTTAGAAAGTTGTAAAAAATACAATCACTGGTATACAGCAAATATCAATATTTTAATACAAAACTTCACTTTAGTTCTGGTTATGAAGGAGTCAATTTTGTTGGATCAAAAAACACAAATGATGTTTATTCACCTGGCTTTTGCCCTGTTTGCATTTCCTTCTACAAACAGTAGCATGAAGGAGTAGAACCCAAGCAGAAAGCAGCAGTTTTCCTGGGCTGAGAAAAAAAAAGTGAGATTTCAGAAAGGGAGGTGAAAGAGAACAAGAGATAAGCAATATTGAAAAAGATTTGGCCAAGAATATTATATTTTAAAAACTAAACAAAGGCATAAAAATACAGATTCAAAAACTGTTGTGAAACCAAATGAATGTACATAAAATCAAACAAGCATGTCATAGTCAAACTGCCAAATAAAGTAAGTAAAGAGAGAGAAAAATGTATATATTACTTTACAGGAGCAGCAAAAACCTGAAAGCTAACTTTTCAATACAGATCATAGGAGATACAATGTAATAATATCTTTCAAATGCTGGGGGGAAGAATTGCTAATCTAGAATTTCATTCACAGACCAAAGAGTCTTAAAAATAAAGACTTTTTTTTTTTTTACAGAGAATTTGTTGCCAGTAGACCTGCACTCCAATAAATTTAGATGATGATAGATAGATAGATAGATAGATAGATAGATAGATAGATAGATGATAGATAGATAGATAGATAGATAGATAGATAGATGATATTAAATGTAGTTTTTTGGAGAGAATGATTATCTCAGATGAAAGCATGGAGCTGCAGGAAAAAATGAAGAGCACCAAAAATGAGAAAATAAGTACCTAAATATATATTTACATGGCCTGTTCCAAATCAAAAATAAAGTATGACTGGACTTTACAACATATGTGGAAGTTAACTAGATAACGAAATAATAGCTCAAAAGGCCAAAAGAAGGTATAAACATAAAATATTATAAAGTACTTAAATTGTTTAGGAAGTAATAAATGTAGTAATGTAAAGCTACTTATATTACATAAAGGATGGATAATGTAACCTCCCAGAGTAATTTCTAAGGAAATACTTAAAGATGTGAATAAGATGGTAATTGAAATGAAAAAAAAAAAGTGGAATAAGTCAACAAAAATTAATAAATAACATATTAGAAAAATAGGAAACAACGTCACAGAAGATCAAACCTAAATATTACTGTAATTACATTAAATATGAAAGAATGAGATCTCAATTAATAAACAAAGATTATCAGCAGGATAAAAACAAAACACAACCATGTGGCATTATGAGACACACAAATGAAATACAACATGCAGTTTTGAAAGTTCAATGATAAGAAAGATTCTTCTTGCAAGTACTAACCAAAAGATAGATGAAATGGCTATAGTAATATTAAACAAACATCTTTTGGCACAAAAATATTAGTAAAGATAAATAGGTACTTTTCAAAGAAATAGTAAGTTAATTTCAATATGAAGATATAATATTCCTATGTGTGTATACCAAATAACACAGTTTTAAAATTTACATAACAATAACAGAACCAAAGAAGAAATGTATATTTCCACAATATATGGGAGATGTTAGAACTCTTTTCTGTAACAAATAGAATAAGCAGAAAAATAAACAGAAAAACATAAAATGTATGAACATAACTATTAACAAACTTAATGACAATTTCAGTAACATGTATAGATCATAACATCCAACAAGTGCAGAATAAACATTTTGCTCAAGCGCACATAAAATTTTTCCAAAAATAGGCCATATGCCGAGACATAAAGCAAGTCTCAAGAAATATAAAGGACTGAAATAATACAGAATATGTTCCCTGACCAAAGTGGAGAAAAACTAGAAATTGATAACTGAAAGATAGTTTATAAAAAAAAAAAGAAGAAATAAAACAAAACAAAACCGTCCTTGATATTCAGGAACTGGTCTGACACAATAGGCCTTGGTACTAGAGCTGACCTCATGCTCAGAGCTAAGCCAGGTGGTTCTCTGGTTGGAGATAATTTCACAGATTACCAATGTCAGACAAGATCACTCTGAGAAAATGACACAGAGAGATAAAGCAAGACTACTTCATAATTTTATTTAAACTTAAATAAAGACAAGGTCAGTGTGTACCCAAGGAAATACCAAACATCCCCACTTCCAGCTAATATGAGTACTTCTGCTTCATAAATTACAGTTGCAGTTTGTCTGGACTGTCCTGCCTATAGATGAGATATAGTGAGATAACCAATTGTAAGATCACTCCCCTTTCTGACAGCACTAAATCTAGGGTAAACCTTTACTTCCTTGAACCCTCTCCAAAATTACACAACCAAACACAAATCCTATAATTGGTCATTTTTAACACCTTCTTATTAAGACGTCTCATGGTTCCCCATCGTGTAAATTTTTGCATGCTGCAGTAAGTAAGAAATCTAACTTGTTCAATCACAGATGTATAACGCATGATTTTTGGCTGGTTGGCATTGACAGCTGAAATCCACAAATCTTTGAAAAATAAGCATTTCACTTCTTAATAACCCATGGAGTAACAAAGAAATTATGATAAAGTGAAAAATGTTTTTAAATGATTGATAATAAAAATAACTTATCAAAATATTTTTTGAATTTAATTAAAGCTGTTCTTAGAATGAAATTGGCAGAAGATGGGGAAATGCAACCATCTAAAATATGCAGAGAGTGCTCTCCATAACAAAGGCTGCCTCTCTATAGGAGATTACCAGAGCCTTATCTGACCTGAGAGAAGGGAAATTAGTCATCTCCAGCCTCCCCAAGACTTCTTGTCTGATATAAAGGGAGGAAAAATAAAAGGCTAAGGAACACCATCTAAGTTGACAGCTCAAGGCTCATGCTCGCTAAAAAACAAATTTAATTGTAAGATTTTAAAATGCTTTTTCTCTTCAACACCTGACCATGACACTAATAAGGCTTAGTAAAATAACATTGGATTACAATTGAGAGAGCTATAAGACACAGATTATTTAAGAAAAAGATCTTAGGGAATGCCATGGGTGATAGAGGAAAAGAAAAATAATCTAACAAGGACACTAGAGAAAAGTAAAGCCTCTAGCACCTACAGTACAACAAGCATTAAACACAACCAAATCCCTAAGCAGATTAGCATGAACTTCACACTAAACTTTTAATGATCTCAGTTCCTATTACCCAGTAAGCCATGTCCAGCTTTCAACAAAAACTAAAAGGTAACATAAAAGGCAAGAAAAACCACAGTCTGAAGAAACAAAGCAAGCATCACAATCAGACTAAGGTATGACACAGATTTTGGAATTATAAATAGGGTTTTAAAATAACTATAATTAACATGTTCAAGACTTTAAAGAAAAGTAGACAACATGCAATAGACAACAAGTGAAGAGATGAAAGATCTAAAAATTCAACCACAAAAAAAATGCTAGAAATAAAAGACATTGTAACAAAATTAAGACTACCTTTGATAATCTCATAAGTAGACTGGACACAGGTGAAGAAAGAATCAGTGAGTTAAAAAATATGTCAACAGAACTTCCTGAATTGAAATGCAAAGAGGAAAAAGAATAGAAAAAAATAAAGGAAAATAGAATATCCAAGAACTGTGAGATCATTTCAATAATCATAATAAAAATACTAAAATAAAAACAAATAGCAAAAGGAGCTGAAGAATTATTTGAGTTAATGATGAAGAATTTTCCAAATTCCTTAGTGACAGACATCAAACCACAGATCTAAGAAGTCCAAAGAAGACCAAACAGGATAAATACCAAACAAACAAAAACAAAACTTACATCCACACATATTATATTTAAACTTTAGAAAACCAAAAGCAAAAAGACAATTTTGAAGAAAGCTAGGGGTGGAGAAAACTCCCTTAGCTATATATGAACAAGGATAGAATTATATTAGCTTTCTAGTCAGAAATCATGCAAGCGAGAAGAGTGTAGAGTGAAATATTTAGAGTTAAAAGGAAAAAAAGCTAATCCAGAATTCTGTTTCCAGCAATATTATAACTCAATGCTGAATGAGAAATAATTACTTTTTCAAACAAACACAGACTCAGAGGATTTGTTTTTAATAGATCTGCTTTGCAAGAAATGTTAAAAGAAGTTCTTCAGAGAGAAGGAAAATGATATGTCAGAAACTTGTATCTATGTAAAAAAAGTATTAGAGAAGGAATAAATGAAAATAATATATAATATTTTATTTTTATTATTCTTAATTGAACTGATAGATAACTGTGTGTTCAAGTAATAGTAATAACAATGTATTAGGTGATTATAGCATATGGATAAGTGACAAGAATGACAGCAATCATATAGGTGATGGGAAGAAAGAATTGTACATGCCTAAACACAGAACATAAAAATAAGTGTGGCAAAAAATAACAACTACAGGGAGAAAGAAAAGTCCACTTATAATTGAAGACTTGAATACCCATTTATTAGTAATTGGTTGATTTATCAGGCAGAAAATCTATAAGAATATAGATGAAATGAACAGTATCATTAATCAACTGGATATAAAAGATATTGTTAGAATATTACATCCAACCACAGCAAAATGTATGTTTATCTCAAATTCACGTGAAAAAACTACACACTGGGCCATAAAATCCAACTTAACAAATTTAAAAGAACAGAAATCATACAAAGTATGCTGTCAGACCATCATGTAATTAAGTGGAAATCATTAATAAAAAATAGCTGGACAATCACAAAATGAAAATAATTAGAGCAGAAACCAATGAAATTTAAACAAGAAACCAATAGAGAAAATTAATTAAAATCTGCTTCTTTGAAAAGATAAAAAAATTAATAAACCTTTTATCCAGGCTAATCAAGAATAAAATAAAGACTAAAATTATTAATATCAGATATGAAAAAGGAGTTTCATTACATATTCTCTGGACATTAAAAGAATAATAGAAGATCATTATGAACGACTCTATGCACACGGATTTGATAACATAGATGGAGTGAACCAATTCCCCGAAAGACACAAATTACCAAAACTTACATAAGGTGCAACAGACAATCTGAATAGGTCTCTATTAGTAAAATTGAATTTATAATTAATAACCTTGAAAAAAGAATGCTCAAGACTAAGATGGTTTCATGGGTGAATTATACCAAGTATTTAAGGAGGAATTAACACCAATTCTCTACCATCTCGTCCAAAAAATAGAAGCAAAGGAAACATTTTCTAACATTCTTTGAGACTAGCATTCCACTAATGGTAAAACCAGATAAAGACTTTATAAGAAGGAAAACTACAGACAAATATCTCTCATAAATAGATGCAATACTTCTCAACAAAATATTATTAAATCATCTCTAACAATATATAAAAATATTATTACACCATGGCCAAGTGATATTTATTCTAGGTATGTAATTTTGAAGCAACATTCAAAAATCATTAATGTAGTTCATTACATCAACAGGTTAAAGAAAATCATATGATCAATAATCAATAGATTCAGAAAAAAACATTTGTCAAACCAAATTCTATGCATGACAAAAATTAGAAATAAAGAGAAATTTTCTCAATTTGATAAAGAATATCTTCAAAAAGTCTATAGCTACAACATACTTAGTTTTCCCTCTATAATTGGGAACAAGGTGAAACTATCTTCTCCCACCACTTTTACTTAACATTGAACTAGAAGTAATAGTTAACATAATATAATAAGAAAAGGAAATAAAAAGTATATAAATTAGAAAAGAAGAAATAAAATTGTCTTTTTTTGCATTATTTTAGAAAATAAAAAGTCAGCAACAATAGCAAAACTCCTGTGACTAGTAAATGGTCAGAACAAGTTCGCAGGATACAAAATTAAATTACAAAAAATCAGTTTCCTATATACCAGCAGTAAACAGTAGGAAAATTAAAAATAAAATACCACTTTAGTTAGCACCAAAAACAGTAAGAGAGAGGAGAGAGAGAGAAAGAGACAGAGGAAGGAAGGAGGGAAGGAAGGAAGGAAGGAAGGAAGGAAGGAAGGAAGGAAGGAAGGAAGGAAGGAAGGAAGGAAAAGTATAAATCTAAGATAACATGTACAGAATTTATATGAAGAAAATTACAAAACTCTAATGAAAGGAATTGAAGATCTATATAAATGGAAAGATTTTTCATGTTCATGGATTAAATATGAATTCTCCAGTGTTTTTATACTGTATATAGTATTAAAATGTCAGTTCTTTCCAACTTTATAGGTTCAAATAAAGCTCAATCAAAATCCCAGCAAGTTATATTTTGGAAATGAAAAAGTAATTTTAAAGTTTATGTGGGAAAACCAGGATATAAAACATGCTTCTAAAGAAGAAGAATAGAATAGAAAGACTGGCACTACCTGACTTCAAATCTTACTGCCATGCTACAATAGTCAAGAGAGCGTGACATTGGCAAAAGAGTAGTAAAATAGGTCAGTGGAACAAAATGGAGAGCCCAGAACAGACCCATACATATATAATCAAGTGATCTTTGACAAAGAAACAAAAGCAATGCAATAAAAAAGGGTAATATTTAAAAAAAAATATTTCTGGAACGATTGTAATTGATATGTAAAAAAAAATCTCAGAAGATAACCTGTACTCTTCACAAAAATTAACTCAAAATCAATCATATGCCTAAATGAAAACCCTTAAAACTACTAGAAAATAGTATAAAAGAAATAATAGGGATAGTGGATTTGGTGATGAGCTTTTAGATGTAACACCAAAAGCACAATCCATGAAAAAAAACAATGCTAACTTAGATTTTATTAAAATACAAGCTCTGTGAAAAACACTAAGATGAGAAAAAAAATACAAATCACAAATTAATTGTAATAGTAGATTTTTACATTATTCATTTATCAAAACCCATAGAACTGTAACAACAAGAAGAGTAAACCTTAATGTAAATGTTAACTTTACCTCATAATAATTAATCCTCATTGCTTCACTATTTGTAATGTTACCATACTAAAGCAAGATATTAATAATAGAGAGAACTCTGTGCGTGTGTTGGGGGAGTATGTGAGAACTCTCTGCATTTTCTGCTTAATTTTCTAAAAATCCAGAAGTCTTCAAATAGAAAAATATTCTAGAAATTGAGAGAATTTATATCAGAAGCAACATAAACATTAAGATTTTGATTTGGCAGATAACATAAAAGGTGAAAATTATCTCTGGAAAAAGTGCTATATATTTTTTCATGTGCAGAGAATAACATAAAAGTTACTATAAAAATTTACATAAACAGAATTTAAATTAAATGCTACATTTTTATTTTACAGAGTGATTTGTTTTCAGATCCTATTTAGCATAGAGAAATAATAGTTGTTACGTTACCATGCATTATTTAATTTCACTTCTAAGCTAAAATATAAATGCAGTGAGAATGAACATTAATTCAAATGAAAGATTGTACTCTCTTAAAGTAAATGGTATTTATTTTTACTCAGTATTATCTAATAGCTCAATTTAATGTGTTTATGAAAGAGCATAATGTGGTTAGCAGATTTTTCTACCTATTCCAAGAGCCAGACTAAAGTTCCCCATAGAATTGAATTTGGGTATTAGACAACAGGAAATGTGGCTGCTGATAACTGAGTTACTTTAAACCCTGAAGCAGTGACTGGGACATTTCGTCCATTAAGTTTACAGATGACAAAGTAGATATGCTATGCACAGCTGCATGCATGAGGATATAACATATTTGTCTATATTAATCTCATGGATCACTTAACATGACTCATTCAACCTTTCTTTCTATTATATGAAAAGGAAACGAACAAGAGTTAGGATGGTTTTAAAGTAGATCCATGCACTATCACCATTTAGTCTTAACAGTTTAAGAGAGAAATAGAAATATTAATTTCTTTCTACCAAGCAATTTGATCAACAGACAGTACATTTTGTGGTTTTATTTCTATTCATTAACAGTAAGGCAGTCAAAATTTAAATCAAGAACAGTGCAAATGGGCCCAAAAAAGAATATTTGATGCATATCTTTCTGACAAGAATTGTTTTAGCTTCAGTGGCAGTACAAACAAGATACTAAAACTTACCATAGAAATTCAATTCAGGAAAATGCGTTGGCTAGATTTATTCAGAATTCCAAGAAAAAAAAAAATCTTTATAAGAGCTTAATCGTTTATTTTGTTTGAACTCTATAACGGTGAGCCAACAATAAATCAGGAAATCTGCTCAACCATCTGTGTCTGACCTAAAAGTTTCAATTGTGACAAATCTGTGTTCTGTGAAGAACATTCAAGGTTATGGGACAAAGTCGTGATGGGCATATTCAGTGAGGCAATATGGCCTGCAATTCACCAGCTCCAGACAAAATAAAAGACGATTATTAATGAAAGATAAAACAAAAGAGTGATGCCTGGTGTATGTGAAATAGCATAAGCATGCAACTTAAGCCTTAAAGAAAAGAAGCATTTTACGACCAAGAACCTAAAACAGTCAGTTGAGAATCTGGAGGATCCTAGATGACCGCAGTTAATCCTGGAGCAAAATCTGAAAACTCCTGGTCTCAAAATTGGGACCAATTTTGTTCTCACATTTGAAAAGCCATGCATGAAAAAAAATAATCCTGAATTATGTATAGACTTGAGCTGAGAGAGCAAGGTCTAAAGCTCTGTGTCATGCTAAAAGTCATCTTCTCTTTCTACAGAGATTAGGCTGCACTTAAACGATGTTTAAGCCACTTTAACAGAAACTTTTTGATCCCTAAAAATACTTTTATATGATGAGCAACTCAGCATAGCCCTACAAGCTCTTTGTGTAAAAAAAATAAAGTAATTTTATCAATTTACATATGTTTCTGATTTTTGTTCCCACAAACCCCAAAAGTGAGTCTTTGTTGGCTTTCATCTTCAAAATTTGACATATTGGAGGAGCAATCCAGGGCCATATTTAAATTTTAAATCGGAAGAGAATTCATACTTCAATACACAGAGGTAAATAAATGATGACATAACACTTATAGGTTTATAAATGACAAATATGCCTAAGGTAGGCAAAGAATGCTGCTTTCATATTGTGGGAAAGAAATTAATATGTGCCAACAAAAATAACATAAAGAATGCCTGAAGGGTGGAACCACTGGTATTAATAAAAGCATTCTGCTGCCCGTTATGGAAGTACCAATTAGATTCATGAAACATAAGACCTGAAAGAAGGTATAAAGCTTATCTCACCATTCATTTTCAACTTCTGTGAGAGATAGTTTCAAAAAAAAAAAAAAAAACGGAACAAACTTTACCTCCTAGAATTTACATCCTTGAATGGTCCCCTTCCACAAATTAAATGTGGAGTCTTCAGGCCTAATTGCTTCAGCAGATCTAATTGCATGTGGATTAGACACATTACCCAGTTGAACTCTTCCTAAATATCTGTACCACAATAACATAAACAATGTACAATGGTTGTTTTAAGTTAGTAGGTTTTGGGGAGGTTTGTTTTGCAGCAATAAATAACCAGATCCATGACCTTCTAAAGATCAAACTATACCTTGAAGGCCTACATGATCATTGTATTTTTAATACTCATTCACTAAAAAAAAATATGTAATGTTAAAAAGCTACTGTTAACAGTTTTCTAAAAAATTCTAGTAATAGTAATCATGACAATTGTAATGTTAACTTTATTTAATGTTTATTTGCAAAGTGCTCTTCCAAGAGCTTTTCTTAATGATGCCATTTAATAGTCATAACAAACCTACAAAAAGGGTATTGTTATTAGCATCACTATTTTATAGATGAAGAAATCGAGGCACAGGAAGATTAAATAACTTTTTCCACTGCCACCTAGCTAGGAAGAAATTATTACATATTTTATTTATTAAAATAATAAACATGTATGCTTGACAAATTATTATTTGTAAGTATACAAACATATTATTTCTTTATACTGCTCAATATATTTATAAATTCAGTCATGTATGATAGTGCCAGTGTCTCCAAGAAATTCATGAACCACAGTTTGAAATCCAATGATCTATAACAAATCTTTTAATTTTTATTTTTCTTTTTTTTTAGAAGCGAAAGCGGAATATTAAAGAAGTTATGTGAATATCCTAAGTTTACATATTAGTGACTTGGTCTGGCAAGTGATTTTCAGTTCCATGTCTTTTTACTAATCCTTAGTGGTCTTTAACTACTTTTTGGATCTTTGATTCTTTGTGCTTTTCTATCAGAAGTATACTCTGAATTTAGATCTTATTTAAGTTGAAACTCTCAAAATCCTTTCTTTGTGACTTTATAGTTTTTAGAAATTTTACATTTGTACAATTATAAATTATTATGTTTTCTTATTATTCTGAGTAATGTAAAAGTCTGGAAAAGTAACAGCACACCTTTTTAAAAAATACCAGATAAGTACCTTTATTTGGATGGATTTATGACAAATCATTTTTTTACCACCTTGTGCAAAACTAAAATATGCAGGGAATTATTCCTATCTTGGATTCACATCTATTTATTTAATACTGTTTACTGTATTTTTCTGCCTCAGCCTTGTTCTGTACGCTATGTGAATTATCAGTGGCCAGGTAACACAACTCTTCTATTCTCCCATTGTCTTAACCCTTATTTATACTCCAAAAATAATCAAGGAAAGTATCTTGCCAAAGTTTATTTCTACTGCATGTTACTGCTAAACATCATTCAATCATTTGATTGGAAAATATTACAGGAGTTCCTCTTAGGTGAACTTGAATATGTCCATTTTTCTTTGAGAGTGGAATGAAGAGTTCCAAACAAGTCATAAAACTGTAAAAGCAATTTCAAGAGTCCATCCTGATTGTTCCTACTGTGAAATAAAAAGAAGCTTCAGGGTTTCAGAAACATTCCTGTACTCAAAAATATATCAGTAACTATTGAACGTTCCTCCAGAAAACATTCTGTAGACCAGGAAGAACTGTGCAGTGGTTTGATGAGATATTTACAGAGTTCTCAAGGCAAAGTGTTGTTATTTATGCTGAATATGAGTTGCCTAGCAGTAAATCTGACAGTACCAAAAAAATTTATGATGAAAGTCTTCTGTTAATTTATTGTTAGCATTAAAATCATTAGGTACAGATAATCAAGAAAGTGTAGCTCTGAAAAAGACCTTAGAGATGTACATAAGCCCTCTCATTTTATCCACAGAGAATATAAACCCAGAGACATGGAGTGACAGTTTCTGTGATTTTTAATGATTGGCAGAGTCAAGTTTAGAAGTCAGCCTTCTTAAACCCCACTGTTTGGTTAGGTGTTTATGTCTAGTACACCATTGCAAAAAGCAATGGTAATTAGTGGCAGGAGATAATAAAAATAAAAATAATTTTTAGATATTTAGGGTTATGCAAAAAACTTAAAAGTAGAAGTAGAGTGTGATTAATAGGTAGTTCCCTAAACAATACGTTATAACATCAGAGACTGTGTGTTCTGATTAACTACACTAGCTCTTCCTGTCCTTTGGTAAAGGACAATGCTTTCAAAGAATTCTAGTAACTCTAACCATATCAGTTGTAATATTTAATCTTTTTTCACTGTTGGCTCTGGATCAAAGTTTCTTCTGAAAAATAATAAAACTCTACGCTGTCTATTCATCAGACTTCTGTGAAGACAACAGAAAATAGCTTTCCTAAAATATAAAAAAGATATATTTATTCAAATTTATATCTCATCACAAATTATGTTGATAGCCTGTGAGTTAAGTCCAAGAGTTTACTTATAATTTTAAAGACAGCCACTGTCCTTCAGCTTCTGCTACATGGCGGGACCCACATTAGTTGTTTTTTATAAAGTGTATCTAATTCCAACATCATCCCTATGGTTTAGCTATTATTTATTTTTCTCATTGGTGAATGAGGAAATTGAATACCAGGGAGATTAGAAACTTGCCTAATGTTAAATGACTAGAAAGCGTTGGAAGAAAGGAGTGAACTCAAGTCTGAATTTAAAGTCCGGACTTTTTTTCATGGTGTCAAGCATCCTCAACAGATCTCAAGCTAAATAGGGTTATTAACTATTAGCAGGTTTGTTGTCCTTATATGTCTCTATCTTTGAGAAGAAGTCTCTAAATCAGTTGAAATTCATTGTTCTGTGAATTCCAATTCTCCATAAATGATCAAATAATGCAGTGCTATCTCAATCAAAATCTGAACAGACTTTTTGATGGAATTTTATAAGCTCATTCTAAAATTTTTATGAGGATACAAAAGATTCAGAATAGTTAAAAGAACCTGAAATAACAATGGTGTAGCATTTACAAGAGTTCAGAAAAAAATATTCATGCATATGTGAATATTTGATTTATAATAAAGAAGATTCAAACAGTGGAGGTTACAATTTGTGTATTTTTATCAATAGATAGATTTACTGATTAAAGATTATCTATATAACATGACAGATATCTTACAATGAATTTAAAAATAAATATTAAAAGAATTGTTGATCTAAATATTACAGTTAAAAAATAGTGTCCACTTGTCTTTAGCAGACATACAAATCACCAACAAATATATGAAAAGATGCTCAACATCACTAGCTATTAGAGAAATGCAAACCAAAACCACAATGAGATATCATTTCACATGTTAGAATGGTTGTAATCAACAGGACAAGTACTAACAAATGCTGGAGAGGATGTGAAGACTTAGGAACCCTCATACAATGCTGGTGGGACTGCAAATTGGTACAGCCACAATGGAAAACAGTATGGAGGTTTCTCAAAACCTAAGAATTGATCTACCATATGATCCAGCAATCCCTCTACTGGGTATTTACCCCAAAGTCTTAAAAAATCATATCCATAAAGATATTTGCACACCAATGTTCATAGCAGCATTATTCACAGTAGCCAGGACATGGAAGCAACCAAAGTGTCCTATGATAGATGATTGGCTAAAGAAGCTGTGGTACATATATTCAATGGAATATTACTTAGTTGTAAGAAGAAATGAAATACAGTCATTTGCGACAACATGGATAGACCTCTAGATAATCATGCTAAGCAAAATAAGCCAGACTGAAAATGTTGAAAATCAAATGACATCACTTATATGTGGGATATAAATCTAAAAACAACAAATGAACAGAACAAACAAACAGAGACTCATGGATGTGGACTATAGACTTGTGGTTACCATAGGGTAGGGGGTGGGGAAGTAGGGAGGAGATAGATGGGTAAAGGGCTTCAAGTATATGGTAGCTGAAGGAAACAGGCCTTTGGGTGGTAAACACACAATAGAATATACAGATGTTACATTATAATGTACACCTGAAAATCATATAATTTTATTAAGCAATGTTATCCCTCCCCCCAAAAATAAAGTCTGAATGGAAGGTCCAAAAAGAAAAATGATAGTCAATAGAAATATAGATAATAGCCTTTTCTTAGACATGCATTTTATGAATGAGGATATCCAAATGGTCAGTAAGCATAAGAAAAGTGGTCAATACCATTAGTCATCAGGGGAACGCAAATTAAAGCCAAAAAAGATATCACTAGACACTCTAGCCAAAACAAATTTTTATTTTAAAGTAAAAAAAATGTTAGTGATGAAAGATGTTGTATAACTGGAATTTTCATACATTGCTGTGGAGATTGTAAGTAGGTAAAACTACTTTGGGATTTGTTTGGTTATATCTACTAAAACTGAATATATATATATATATGAATATTTGATTTATAATAAAGAAGATTCAAACAAAATTATATAAAATTATATATATATAAATTATATATATATAATTTATCTCCTTATAATTTCATTACTAGATATATACCAACAAGAAATGTGCCCATTTCTACATAAAATATATGAACAAAAATGTGCATAGCAGCACTAAACATAACTGCCCCAAATAGAAAGCAATCCAAATGTAGAACAACTGTAGAATAATTTTATATATTTTATATATATAATTATATATATGTATATGTATGTGTATATATATATGTATGTGTGTGTATATATGTATGTGTGTGTATATATGTACGTATGTATGTGTGTGTGTGTGTATAGGCTGTTCAAACAATAGCATACTATACAGAAATGAAAATAAACTATGCAACATGAAACTACATGAATATTTCACAAAATAATGTTGAGCAGAAGCCAGACACATGGAATACACTTTTATAATTATATTTATTGAGATTTTAAAAACAGGTAATCTTTATTAATGATGTTAGAAATCAAGCTAGTGGTACCCCATTGGGAAGGTACCCCATTGCTGCAGGGAGGACACAGGCTACAAGTGGACATCTGTGGTGCTGCTAGTATTGTATGTTTCCTTTCAAAAAATTCATCAAGCTGTATACTTAAGTCTGTTAGCACATATCATACATTAGTAAAAATAATTATTAAAAATAGAAAACTCGGGTAATGTTCCTGTGTGATCTCAGTTTTAAAATGAGCCCAAACTCAGTCTACCTATTCATGTAGGGAACTAGTCTATCATGGATTGAACTTTCAACATACATATGGAAAGTTCTGGTTTACTTTAAGTATTGGAAATTGAAATTCATACTCCTCTTGGTAAATGTTTTCATTATTTCCAAGTAGCTCACACTAATTTAGAACTTAGAATCAAATTTATTTCAATAGATATTGAAATATACAGCTTTAATACATCATTGAACTGGTAAATAAATTTACTAAATATTAGTTATTCAAAGAGTTTTCTTCCTATTATATGCGTTAAGAATAAGTTTAGCTTCATATAAATTCTGAGTGAGTTAGAATTATGTATTTAACTTCATGTCAAAGAAACCCACATATATGTTTAAAATAAATAGGCATTATTTTTCTCAAATAACAAGAAGTCAAGACAAAGCTAAGCTGTCCAGGGCTGCTGCAGAAGCTTAATTTGAAGTTATCAATGTCCTATTTTTCTTCTAGCTTCCTATCCTACCATTGTTAGCATACTTGTAT
Source organism: Cynopterus sphinx (assembly GCA_030015415.1). NCBI lineage: Eukaryota > Metazoa > Chordata > Mammalia > Chiroptera > Pteropodidae > Cynopterus > Cynopterus sphinx. Next base: position 36,758,540 of record CM057380.1, read on the forward strand.
TCTCATGCTTTAATCCTCAGAATCTAATCTTATATCCCAGGCAGGAAGAAGAATAAGGAAGAAGAAGGATGGGGGAAGTCTTGAATCAGGAAAGTAAAAATTTTCTCAGAAATTCACCACCTTCTGCTATATCTACTGCCCCAAGCCCCCAAATGTAAGGCAGTAAAGGAAAGCGTTATTTGGGGGTTCAATGCTGTTTCAAAAAACTGGGGTTCTTTTGGTAAAGCAGTGAACAGATATTGGATAGGTAATGAGCAGCTTTTATTATATTCATGTTTTTGTACTCTCCCAAACCAATAGGAATTGCTGACAATGCCTCTCAATATCTGACATCAGGGTGCAAATCTACTTTTTATTAGGTTCAAAGAGCAATCTGAATATGGAATAAGTTAGTTATACTTTGTATGGAAAACCTGACTCAGACTTTTTTTCAATGTAATTTTTTTGGAGAATGCTATATTTTAAATGCTAATGATAGCATTATAGCAATTCTTGTGTGTGACATTTCCAAGAGAACATTTTTTCCTAGTAACATTAATGGATCATTTACATACACAGCAATGAAATTGAATCAGTCCATTTAAACCAGTTTTTCCCAACCTATCAGAAATTGCTGTTCTAAATTAAAGTTCAAGTTTAAGAAAATCTAAGGCATTTTTGTAGAAATGTGCTGAGTTGGCAAAACATTAGTTAATAATTCAAGAGAATATTAAAAATTTTCTACTGCTAAAATAATTTTACTAATATAAAAAGAAAAGTTTGTGTTTCATACGTTTTCAGGGAATAAGTTAGGATTGCCATTTGTGTATAATTTGCATCCTATATCATACTCTATGGACCCTATTTTAAAGTTTTGAAGATTTATAAAAATGATTAAAGAAACCATTACTAAAACTGGGGTTATGTAAAGGGAAAGAGAAGCCAAGGAGTTCTGTGAAATTAAATGGTCCTTAGAACTAAAACATAGAAATATCTGATTTGGTGGAAAAGCTATAATCTAGAACTTTGCAAACGCAAAACAATTTTATAAAATAGATCTGTGAGGATCTGCAACAAAGACCTCAATCATCTGAGTTAGAAAACTTTCCCAAAGAGTTCAAGATCTCCCCAGTATGTCCCCAGCCCTCCTGTCTATGTGCAGGTCCCAATCTATGTTTTGCATTCCTGTTCCTCTAAGGCTGAGAGCTTGCCCTGGAAATCACATAATTGGTTAGGGATAAGGTTCTCATAACATCGCGTGCACTTCTGCCTCCTCACCAGGGCCTGGATCCACTTGCCAGTTCCTGCTTAAAATCCAGCAGATTTCCTAGCAACGTTGATACTGCTGATCACCTAAGTCAGAGAAATAGGAGTAGCCATTCTATATGAGCATTAGTGTTGCTTAGCAAAAGGGCTACAACTAGTGAGCTTGCAAGAGCCAGTCCACTACATACCAGGTTTGAAACAATGAGACTATTTCCTAACCTAACTCTGACCTATCTTCTCTCACAGCACCCTCTTCCTTCTTTCACACATTGTGGAAACTTGGATTCTGTATTAACTGTATGCCTCTCTCAAGGAATTGCTCCCCTTTGTTACGGATGTAGGGTTTCCCATCTCCCTTTGGACCAGTATCAGTTCCCTGAGCTGTGACCTGTGCGGTCACGTAGGGCCCTGCTCTCAGTAGTGCTGCACATTTGGTTTACTGCCAACATATTTAATTTTAAAAATAATTTTGTCTTTAAACTTGAGTCTTGTAAGTAAGGCCTCTTGGAACAATGGGGGCATGGACATGAGCAAGGGATATGCTAGGCAGCAGTGGAGACAAGTGCAGACTCAGGCCTGGGGACATTGAAGACAATGACAGACACCAACCAACTCAGCATAGCAGCTCAGCACACATTCACATGTCTAGACATGGTCTGGGGACCTGGGGGTTCAGATTGATGGCAGTGACAGTGGCCACAGCAGCTGAAACAATAGCAGTAGCAGAGGCAGCCCAGCAGCAACAGTCATAGATGAGAGGAGGGGCTCTACATGAAAGCAGCACTTGGACTCAGGGTGACAGGCAGCCCTGGAGCGGGTGCCCAGAGCATCTGTACCAATATTAACTCTCCAGACAGCACTCTGGACACTTGGGCAGTAAACTGCCAGCAAATTGTGGCAAAGTGAGAAACCTGTACATGGACGTTGAATGTGTCAATTAGTCAGGAAGTAAATACCTCAGGGATTTATTAGAATTCTTCAAAGAGTTTAGAATCCTTGACTTTGAAAAAGCCTCAATATTGCAAAGCAAATATTCACAAGCTAAGGAATAGAAGTTTAACATGGTTGTATTTGAAAGAAAAGAACACTATTGATATATGAAGCTTTGAATAAACTAATTTTAACATGGGAGATAATTTTATAATTAAATTTTACTCATAATTAAAAGTATAACAATAGAATGCAAAACAGGTGTTTTGAATTTTATACAAATCATGAAGCCACTTTTAATTTCTTGAACAGTAAGTTAAAAGAAATGTCAGAGGAAACTAAATTGCTATTGTATAAATTTATATTTAAAATTAAATTTAGGTTTACATAAAAGTTATATTTGTACAAAGAGTAAACCTCTTTAGAAAAATTGTTCCAAAGGAATTAGCTCTATATGTAGTAAAATTTATATTTCAAAATATTTTATCAGAAATTTATTCAAGTTATCACAACCTTTAAAATAAGTTGCATCAGAAGAAAGAAACTTCTCAAAATTAACATTATCAAAAATCATTTATAATATTGTATTTGGCAAGAGCACTGATATACTTTTCAATTATATCATTTGAAAATAAATTTTTTAAAATATATATTTTGATGGCTTAACAAAAGAAATTGCAGAAGTAAGCCATGAAGATACCATGAAGATACCACATGTTAAAAGATTTGTTATTTATTGTACTAAATAAAATTATAAAAGTAAAACATTGTTTGCTATTTATATATTTATGTTGTTATTCATGCATCACTATTACCCCATTATGTAATATAAGTAATAAGATAATTTAAAAAGTAAAAGTTTTATATTTTTGTTTCTCTAATGGCACTTTTTATCTGTTTTTTTTTTTTAACAAGAGACCCATATTTTCATTTGTTCTGAGCCCTGAAAATTATGTAGCTAACCCTGCTTTGAAAATTATGATTTCGATTCTGTATGCTTTCTTCTCTTTCATTCCTCCATCTATTTCTCTTCCCTCTTAATCCTGAACATTTAAGATTCACTTCTGCCTTCTTGCCTGCATGTTATTCTGGTTACAATGACATATTTGCAATCATTTTTGAGCACTTCTATTTCTTAAATCCTTTATATATAGTACCTAATTAATCGTCACAATCACTCTGTAAGGTAAGTATTTTAGCTTAATTTTATAGACAAAGAAGTAGAGGCTTACAGTGAGTGATTAAATGTGTTTTAATGTCACACAGCTTATTGGGGTTTGACACCTACTAGTAAGATGGTGGGAATAACAGATTCTAATTTTTTTGTTTCTTATATATGGCATGACTGTAGTGGCTCATAAATGGTGATCTGCTTTTTCCAGAGTCTTTCTCTGCTTTACTGAGTTACTTTTCTAAGGCTTCCATTGTCCTCTGAATGTCTCACATGCCTCCAGGTGTTCTCATCCCAATCACTGAGGTTCTACCAGGTCCATCTGAAATATCTTTCACACACATTCCATGGAATAAATGCCTTTTATTTTCCAAGATGCAGCTTAAATATATACCTTCTTTATGAAGTCTTTCCTGACCCCCTCTTCTTCACACGCAGTAGAGAAACCACACCCTTCCTAGCCCCAATATTCACCGCACATTCTTCTTTCACAGCCTGCATAATACCAGTATATTTAAACAGTAACACATTAGTCTCTAGCATAGGACAACTAGTTTCTCATAAATAACAACTATATCTTAAATTGCTTTTATATCTCCAGCACTTAGCTCAGTTCAATCAATCAATAAATAATGAATGAAATGAACAAATGAACAAATGATGAAAAGTGAACTAATAATAAAAGAGAGAAATATTCCCTCTTATATGGGTGAATTATTATTATTACTACTTCAATTACTACTACTATATCAGTTTAGTGAATATAATTTCTTAGTCCCATTCTGAGTGTTGTTTATGTAATAGTTCATTTATATCTCATAATAATGCCTTTTTCGTTTTTATTTCCTTCAACACGGGAAAACTGAGAGAGTTAAGTAAATAGTCCACTTTTTCACAGCTACTACAAGATAGAACTGTAATTCAAACTCAGATACTTCTACTCCAAAGCCTGAGCTCTTAAAAATGTTTGTTTCCATGTGCTCTTTATTTATTAAAGCACTTATTCCATATAACACAGCTTTTTTTCATTAAGTCATGTTTAACTCAGCCCTTCTGCTTTAGGAAATTGTAGCTTTATGGGATTAAAAAACAGTATCTATATCTATCTCCTTCCTATGTCAGATTAGAAATCATCTCTCCTGTCTGATCCCTAATTTCTTCCCCTGGATCTAAGTTTGGAATTTTTTTCTCATTAATCCTGTATATACTGTTGAAAATCCTTGCACAAAAGAAAAAGGGTGGGAGGCCAGTGTCTTCCTCCATAGGTGCATTCAGGTTCTTTCCAGCAGACATCTTCCTGACAAATACTCAGAGACTTCAGATTTTCAGTCTGTATCTCACAGCTTCTGTGTTTTCCCTAGTTCTTCCCTTACATTTTGCATTCTCTCTCTCTCTCTGGAGCATGTTCATGTTCAGTAGACAGAAAATAGCTGAAACTTGGCCTGCTTCATTTAAATTTTGGAAATATAATAGCTATGTTTCTGAAAATCTAAAATTTATTTTTGGTTGCATAAGCAATGTGGAAAAGACAAAGGAAAATTACAGAGAAAGTCTAGGTTCTCTACCATGAGAATTTGAATTTGTAGTTAAATGACCTCTTTAGCTAGTTTCTCATAAGATCTTTTTCTATGACATTTGATTTGAATTTGATAATTGGTAATAAATCTCTTTTTTAATGCTGAATTGGTTAAGTACTGTATTTAAGAGAGCTTCTCAAAGGACAAATCATCTACAATTCTCTTAATGTTTATGAGATACTAATAAGGGGTAAATTTGCAATTAGGGCTGTATTTTATATGAATTTAAATGCAAGACTAATATTTATGTGTAGAGAGAGCAATTCCTTCTTTTGAATGGTAATTCTTTTTTTTTTTTTTTCATTGAACAGCTGAGCCTCTGTAGTGCCCTCCATCATTTGTCAGATTTAACAACCCAGAGTAAATAGCTCTCTGAAAAGTAACTACAGGTCCATCTTATTGATCCCAATTTGTCAAGCGCTGCAATGAAGGAAGTGCTAAGCTTTTAGGAAGTGTGTGAGGAGATTTGTAATTTGTTAAAACTCTAGACCAAGCCTCAGAAACAGGTTTTCTAACTTGTATCTGTCTGTCTGTCTATCTGTCTATCTATCTATCTATCTATCTATCTATCATCTATCTATCTTTCTATCATCTATCATCTATCTATCATCTATGCATATGTACAGATATACATATATGCATATGTGTATGTTCCTATTGACAGAACAGTAAGATTTATATTATATGACACAATTAAATTTCTTAAGTCTTCTGCCTTTCTAATATTATTTTTCAATGAAGATACACCGAGAAAAATATTTTTAAGTTGTCCATGTCTCTCTTCTGAGGCATCAAAGGCACAGAGAGTATAAAACATATTATAGTCAACTGTAAACTTAGTTTATAAAGGTGAGATTAGTGCTCAGGAATGACTGATAATCCAATGTACTTTTTTACCAAATAATGGAAGCAAGAATGATTGGGGATACAGTGACCATAGGAAATGTCTACACAATGTTCAATGATAGCTAGATAACAATTTTAAATTTCAGTCAAGATTTGGATGTTTTTTTAATGTTCACTAATAAAAAATAACTCTTAGTAGGCTGATTTGACGTAACATCTATTTTTTAATTGTTTAAAATCATGTGTTGACTTAAATTGAGACCTTTCTTGGTTTAAAAGAGTTATTACTTCCTGTTAATAATATTTTCCTAAGTATATGTAAATTGTATCTGTCATTCAAAGTTTCCTAGTAGGTGACCAGGTATCATCTTTGAAGATATTTATTTACTTCCCCAGTAAAGCTTAGGATGTCACTTAAAGTTCAATAGGTTAACAGTTGTGTGAAAACAGTAGGTCTGTTTTTACAACAGAACTCTATACTCTAGCAGTGGTAAGTTTCTATAGACATTAAGGCCAGTTCACCTTTACTATATAGATTGGCTAGTATATATATGCTGAGAGGATGAGAATTTAAAGTAGGGCAATATTGAGCTTAGAAACCAAGATATTAATCCGGATATAATATTGTTGGTAAAAATAAAGGAAACTGCTGCTTAGTTAATGGCAAGTGAAGTTGTTATTTAGAGATCTGCTTCGTAGTTATATCATGGTTATGATTACATTCTCTATCACCTCTCAGCCCCTTCTCAATGGAGCCTATAAATCCCAGGGGATCAGGATCAATTTCCTTCACTCAACTTTTTATTCAAAAATTAAAAATAATTTTATGGGCCACGTACAAAAAGGAACAAAAATTATTGGGTGATATCAGGTAATTGTTGAACCAAGTAGACATGAGGTACAGACTGGGCTGGAAGATGAATGAGCCCAGAGATGTGATGACTTTAGAAACAAAAATGGAATAGACAAAGGATTGTGATTACGTGAAGATGAAGAACGTGTTCTAGTGACAGAATAAGGACGTGGAAGACAAAAAAGTTATCATTATAAGGGCATATTTATCCCTCATATTTCCCAAGAATAGAGATAACTCATTTCACAGAAGAAAAAATTAAAGTAGGAACACTTATTATTCCTTTCTCAGAGGAGGGAAGGCAATTTACTTGGTGTTAAGATCAGAAAAGAGGCTTTTGTAGCTCAGCCCCTTCCAGGAGGCGCTATTTCATTTAGTCTGTCATCGGGAAGCAAGAACTCATTTATATATATACACACACACACACACACACACACACACACACACACACACACACACACACACATACATACACACATACATATACATATATGTAAACATATATGTAAACATATATAAAACATACATATATAAACATATATATAAACATATATACAAACATATATATAAACATATATATAAATATGTGTGTATGTATATATGTTTATATTTATATACATATACATACACACACACATACACACACACATATGCCTTATTTCTGAGTGGATTGGTTTTAATCCACGAGGAAAAGCAGTAGGAATCTCATTATTCTTAAGCCCAAACTACGATCTCCAATTGAGCACCAAAAATAATGAAACTGTAATTATCCCATACCTTTATCACTTTCTCACTTAATTCTGACCTTGGATGGAAAAAGAATATAATTATTACCTCCTTAAATCCCAATAGCCAGAATGAAAAAAGTTTTTGAGGTGGAGAAATTGTAAGCATTGATGATATTCAAAATATGGCCAGCAAATGGATGATCTATGATAGAAAGGTCATGATTATGAGGAAGTCAAGAATCTCTGAATTAATAATATAGAGAAAAATTATTAACATGATGCCAATGTCCCCAAGGAAGATTTCAGGAAATAGTCAGATAAAGAAATATGGGAGCATATTAACTAGGCTTTTAGGTGATGAACAGAAAAAGGCCAACTAAATGTTCATGCGGGTGTGAAATGATGAGATAAGCTGTTCATTTGTGGTGAGAGTATAAATCTATACAATACGGCTTGGTATTGTCTAGTAAAACTAAATGTGTGCATCCTATGACCCTGTAGTTTTGTTCCTAAGCATTTACCCTCAAGAAACACCTACACACTGAGGTAGAATACATGTTCAAATATGTTCATAAAAGATTTGTTAGCAATAATAAAAAAAAATTTCAAAAACTGCTATCATAGTTTGTACTACTAAATTGTAATACAATAGAATGTTATACAGCAATAAAGGTAATCGAACCTCAACTATACTTAAGAGTATAGTTCTGAATTAAAGAAGTAAGACACAAGAATACTCAGTATAATTTCATTTTTAAAAGTTAAAACCAAGCAATATAAATTTATATTATTTATCAACCCAGCCTTTATTTTACTTTACTTTCCATTTCCACTCTTGGGCTTCTCAATATTTTTTTGAGAAAGTCATAAACTTACAAATTACAATATCAAGCTATCTCATGTTAAATGTGTTCTCATCATTATTTAATCTATTATCATGAAAAATAGAGTTTAAGCACAAAAGGAAAAAATATTGCCTGAGATAAAGAGAATCACTTTGCAATGATAGAAAAATAATGAAATGAAGCAAAGAAGATGAGAGTAACACTATTGAAACAAATTAGTCATTTATCTATAAAATTGTTAAATGTCTTGCCCAAGATTACACAGTTTAAACGAACAGAGCTAAAAATTTAATCTAGGCAATTTTTCTGTAGATTAATGGTTCTCGGACTTCAGTGTGCAGCAGTCACCTGGAGGTCCTGTTCAAATGCAGAATGCTGGGCTCATCTCCAGATATTCTGATTTAGTAGGTCTAATGTAGGACCTGAGATTCTGAACTCCTAACAAGTTCCCAGGTAATGCTGATTCTGGGTGTCTGCCCTTAACAACTTTTTCAGCTTCATCACACACCGCTCTCCTGCTTTTCAGCTTTTTTCTGAGTCCATGGATCTTTCTCATCCATGGGTTTGCTCTTGCTTCAGTATCTTTGCTCACTCCATTCCCTCTGCTGTAACCACTCTTTCACTTTTGGGGCTATTTAATCCTTATTCAGTCTTCCACTATCAGTTCAACTATTATATCCTCTGGAAAGCCTTCTCTCATATCCTAGATTAGTTCTAATCACCTTGCTCTATGCTCTTGGATCACCTTCATCTCATATCACAGTTTGTGATAGTTTATTTATATATGTGATGATTTGATTATTATTAGTTAGTTTTCTCACAACCAACACTATTTAATAGAACTTTCTGTGATAATGGAAATGTTTTATACTATTAAGCATTTACAATGTAACTAATGTGACCAAGGAACTAAATTTTAAATTTTATTTAATTTTAATATCGATGTGTCACTAATTGCTGCCCTAGTGGACAGCAGAGCACTAAGCTGTCAACTCTGTAAGGGCAGGAATCCTGACAAGGCAGTCCATTTCTGCTAGCTTCTGTCACAGTGTTGGGCAAATGATATGATCTCAGTAAACATTTGTAAAATAAATACAAATATCATTCCAATATCAACATACTTTAATATCATAAAAGAGTTGAAGCCTTTTTTTCTTTTTCCATTAGAAATATTCCCTAGGTTTCTTCTTTTCCCTTATGGAAATTAAATCAAACCTTGCCAACACAAAGAAATGCTTCTGTGTGAAGTTCTGAATTGCCAAAACCTTGAAAGAGAGAAATGTGGCCTATTTACAGATAACAGCTATTGCTCTAGTCCACTTAAAATACATTTTAAGAGTCTCTATAATTAAAAAAAAACCTTATTTTTGCACCTATGTTTTCTCTTGAATTAGAATTTTCTTTCAAGTAGTTCTTATTTCAGATAGAACATTTTGTAGGTTTCTAAATTGCTTAACAATAATTTAGAATCATTTTTTTTTCTATAAACAAATAATTAATTTGGGACAGAAAGAATGTCAAAGTAGAAAAATAGTCACATATGTTATAATTTATAAGTAAGATATCCTTTATTTTCTATGTGCTTACATTTTCAAAAGCTATCTAAAAGCATTCTATAATGAGGACCTTACTTGCATTGAAAATGCCCAGTCTCAGTTTTTGAAACTTTATCCTGACTATGTGAATGGCTAAAACTTTAGGTAGCTACTTAAAAAGATCTGAACTATCCCTTGATGTTCACTCAGAGGTTCTAATATAGCAGTTTTTTTCCCATTGGGTAAATTTGTTCATTTATACAATTGCCTGTCAGGAATACACAGAAAACAAAACAAAACAAATGCCTTCCTCCTATAGGGAGGATTACCTAATAAATTCATTGTTTCTAACTTCTAAGACTTTGAGGTTCAGAATGCCACTACTTATTTCACTCTAATGGCAGAGGTTTGTCTTGGCAGGACTTCTAAAGAAATTCTTACTCATCTTTTTGCTCATGACTGAAACTCTTTGCCAATTTTGAGATTGGGGTCATAAAGACACTGTTGTTTATTGAGGGGGGTGGATTACTGCTTATTATATTTCTGCATCTGTATAGTCTATTTAAAAGTCACCTTGCTTTACTTCCTGTGGTAAGTCAACTAGAAGAAGAAATAATTTTAAATTCTTGAAACAATCCTTCTTTTCTTTGTATTTTCTTTGAACCTCTAAAAAAGTGCCCCTCTGTGTTGCTATGTCTTTTATTCATAGGCTTGAATCTTTTTTCAGTATACAGACCATAGGAAGGTTACCACCATGAAGATTAAATATTGAATAATGAGATTAATATAAAAGGTTAAATTTTAAAATCAAGATATGACAAATCAAGCAGAGAACTATAGAGTCAAAATAAAGAGACAAATTTGTTCTAAGTTAGGTCAGAATGGATTATCCTCAATTAAATTGTCATTTTAAATATAAAATATATCAGTTAGAAGATAATAGATGAGTTAATCATCCATAGAGACCAAGAAAAAGAAGAATTGTAGACATGAATGTCAGCAGTGCCTATCCAAGGATCCCAAGGAGTTGAACCCTGACATCTCCTTGACTTGGCATCCTTCTGGGAGAGGAAAACTTGCTCACTGAGGTACTAGAAGGTTTTTTAAAGGGCTTCATAGTTAACTTGCCTTCAGGGAAAAATGTACAGATAGCCTGTAATAGATATCTGGCTCTCTCGACAGCTATATTTCTAACAAGTAATAAATAACATGGTCTACTGTCTGTGCCAACAACATCAGGTTTCTGAGCTACAATCTTGGCAGTCAATTCTGAACCAAAAACATTTCCCTGGTCAATGGATTTGCAAGATTCAGCAAATAAAATACAGAACACCAGTTAAATTTAAAATTCAGATAAACAAAAAATAATTCGGAGCACAGTTATACTAAAATAAATATTGTTTATCTAAATCTCAAACTAAACTGGGCATCCTGTATTCTGTCTGGTAACCCCAGCTGTATAGGCAGCCAACTTGCCTAACTTATAAGGCACTCTTTGGTATCACACCCGTATGAGCTCATATTTGAGGCTGAAGCCATGCCATGCACTTCATAGGGTTTATGATTCTTTTCCATTCATTATCTAATTTGAGTTTCACAATGAATATTTATGTGACCTGGTGTCCATGACTACCATGTGTTGATCTCCTCAAGAAAAATGAGACCTTCTGACTTTGAATCTACTCTCTTTACCATCTGCCTCTCTTTCTTAGTAGATGTCTTATTTTACATCATCTCATTAGCTGTGGGCCTTTAATCCCTTGACTCTTACTTTGAACACTCTTTTCAGTATGGCTTTTCAAAGCCAGTCATTTCATTTCCTTCCTGATTAATGAAGACATGAATTGATATATAATACTTTTTGTGAAAATATAGCAAATGGAAATAGTGGTTCAAAAATAAATAAGCCTCCAAGCATGTTTTTGGACTTGGCAAACCTTGGCATTGGAACCTTAGAGTATAGTTATTTTCTAATTCAACCAAGTCCTTTCCTCCCTACCCTTCCCCAAGTACTGAAGATTCTCAAGACTGCTGCTCTAATTTTTTTTCCAAATCTTTCTTTTTCTTTTTATTTTTTTTTTCCTTTTTCTTTTTCTTTTTCTTTTTTTTTTTAAGAAAAGGCCCTTTACCTTAAGTAACCTAAATAAAAAGCAACCAGTAATGGGCTTAAGTTAAAAAAAAAAAAAAAAAAACTGCATGTGAGCAGCTTGCAGGAAAAATTATTAAGGTATTTTGCTATTAAGGCTGGGATCATTTCAACTTCTTTAAAAAGACGGGCATTCAATCTTTATTTAAGATTGAAGAAGATTCTATATATGTTTCTAAACGTCCTTTAAAAAGTATTTAGATAAGTAAATATATAGATAGATGACAGAATGAGAAAGAAGCATTAAAGGCAGAGAATCCTGTCTGAGAAGGGACATGAAACAGAGAGGACAGTGTGATTCAGCTTTTTTTTTTGCACGGAAGTGGAATTAATATGCAGCCAGCAGATCTATTGAGAAGCAGGACTTGTGGCGTTAGTGTCTGGATTCTGTCCCTGATTCTAATGACTCATTTTGTAACTCTATGCAACTTATTAACTTCTCTTTATTCTAATCTCAGCTGTTGGAAAAGAGATTTAATAATACACAATTCACAGGAGGTTATGATCCTGAGTCATTAATGCAAGAATCTGTAGAGAGAAAATATTATTAGCTGGCAGAGTGGGGGTGATAAAATTCTGAAGGCAACATTTGGGAATCTGGAGGCAATAACAAAATAAATTTTTAATGCCAAAATTATGGTTAAAAAATAAAAACTCAGAATCAATAACTTGATTAATGGAGACATAGCAAACGTAGAGCCACTGTAGGGAGCTGAGCCAAGTCTAAGCCATACTGTACCATGTGGCATGCGTGTATCCACTGTCACTATTTCCCATTCCTAGGCCCTTTCTCATTTCATGTCTTCCTGGTACCTCCATACATTCTACTAGTACTAACACAGAAATGGAGTACTAAGTTGAGAAGGGTACTATTTATAAGCTGGAACCAGAATTTCTTCTGAGAAAATAATATTTTTGGTTTAATGTCTGAGAAGGAAAGGTGAACCCAGCAAGAGTAGGTAGGAAGAAGCCAACTGTTTTTCAAAGAAATGACATTGTGAAGTGAAGGAAGAACTGGAGAGGTAAGGAAGAGAAAACGGGTCTAGAGGAAAGCCAGCATAGGAGTTGACAGAATGACAGAGATATTTTGTAAAACCTTAGATATCTGATACTCATTCTTAAGCTGCTCACATGACTGTGTTATATAGCCTCCCACACCAAGGCCATTTGTGCTTTTATCTGTGTATGTGGAAATGGAGGCAGTGAGTCTAAGAGGCAGGTATAGGTCACAACAGGTAGATCTGGGTGGCTGGTGAGCAAAGGTGAAATGATGCAAGAATGAAATAAAGTCAGAGGAACTGGGCTTTGAAGCTAGAGGTGACTAAGAAAAAAATGTAAATACTTTACTTTCCACAGAATTTCCAGAATGGTTGGAAAGAACAAGGTTCCCTACCACAAACAGTAAAGGGTTTGGGCACATTGTGCTTTAATCTCCACAGACAGCATAACTCAACAGCCCTAGGATTTAACAAGGGTTCTCAGGCCCCTCTCTGAGTCTGTGCGATGTGAGGCAAAAGCTGGTGACTGGGCATCTCCCTCCTATATCACCGCAAACTGCTTTCACCAGATATGCTTCTTGTGCAAATGCCAGAAAAGAGTTTCTTTGAATTTTGAACTGTGCAGCCAAAAAAAAAAAAAAATGCTTTAAGCAGTGGAAAATCATTTACCTAAAGCCTTACTTCTTACAGAGATAGATCTATTTTAACACAGATCAAAAAAATATAAAAACATTATGGAACAATTTCATGAGCAAGTCTTTGCAAGGGGGTGAATGGATATTGGAAAAGTACATGGGATGGACCTGGATGCTGGTAAGCTAGGCGAGGAATTCACAGGATAAAGCCTGGAATGTCAAATCTTCCCGGTGGTCCAAGGATTTCCTTGGAGGAGCATTTTTTAAATTATATTTTGAAGAAAAAGTGAATAGACTTTTATAAAGAAAAAGTATGTAATTTCAATTCTGTTGGTGACCTTTAACATTGTACTCTGTCATCAGGGTATTCTCAAAAAACATAAAGCCTAATAAAAACATTTAAATAATATAATACTGTCCACCAAAGATATAGTGACCATCTTGTACTATTTTTTTTTTAAGAAGAGGTATTACATTGTGCTATGGAATGCTCATAATTTCTCAAGTGACATGTAAGACAGAGGTACCAAGAAACTCTTCATATCCAAAAAGATATAATTGTTCACTTAACTTAAAAAATTTTATTCTCTTTCCTCCACTTTCTTCAAATTGCTTTTTAAAAGGCTACTTAACATTTCTTAAATTTCTTTTTCAAAGGTGATACCTTTGAGAACTGAATTCAGGATTCTCAAACTTCTCGTCACTTGATGCTAGTAGAGAAGATCTCATTTTTTAAAAAATGATTTTTAAATGACAATCTCTCAGCTCATTTTTAAATAGCTTCTTTCCATTTCTGAGGAATTGCCTTGGAGTTCAAACAAAATGAGTCACCCAAGAGGGGGAAAAATCACAAGCCATTTTTATGCATTATCCAGAGAAGAAATTTAATTTAATGGCCCTGGTATAGAAGAGCTCCTTCATGAAGCAATTTTAAAAGTCTGTTCCTTAACTTTTATGACAGCAAAAAATTGAGTTATCTATGCAGATGAAATAATAATGAATGGCAAATGATCCTAGTGCTCATGTATATATGGAAAGGGGTGCTGGTGGCAAGAAAGGAGAATAGATATACTATCATAGGAAAAATAATTCTATAATATAATTTGGGGGATGTCTTTTGAGTCTTTCCTCCTTCCTAGCCTGGCTTGGATCAGTCTTATTTTTCACAGTTTCTTCCTCCCCCTCTGCCTTTTGATTTGAAGGATTTTCCTCTGGGAAAATGGAGGGTGGCAAATAGGAAACATAAAACAGTTTAGACTTTCTTTCAAAGTTCAAACTGATCATCCCTACTGAATGTTTGTTCTCTTTGTGTTATAGAGAATTTTTCAGGGCATAGAATTCTGATCTAAGTCCTGATGACCCTTTTCTGCTATGGGGCCTTTTCCTTGACTTCCACACCTAAAGATGTATCCATTACAGACAGTAGATACAGTAGATTTATTTAAGTTTCCACTCAAGTACTCATTTGTTTCAAGAAGAAAAGTTGCACTTTTAGGTTAAATGACATTAGTGTTCAATGGGCTTTCTGTTCCATTTTATAATAATTTTGTCTATGGTTCATTATTTTATTTCCTTAATGGAAAATATTTTTTTAAACCCAGGGCACATGAAACTATAGATAAGAGATATTTGACTGGAGCCAGACTGACCTCCAGGTTCACCTTACATCTAGGCCCACTTTCTAGCTGTGTGTGCCTTTAGCAAAGTCTCTGTGCCTTAGCTTGTTCATCTGTAAAATGGGATGGTAGCATGCAGTTATGAAAATTAAACAAGTAAATAAATCTTAAGTGCCATTTGACAATAAATGTTAGCTATGTTATTATTATTTATTATATTTATTATTATTATGCTAAAATTAAGCATGAAATATACCTTTTGGCTATGATCAACAGCTATTCACAATTAGCAAATCATTCATTATACATAAGCCCATCAGATATTCACAAATACTGAGTTAGTGTATCTAGGACTTGAAATTTTATTTTCATTTTATAGAAGACTAAAGTAAATCAGTAAATAGTGAAGATAGGATTTAGATTAAAATTAAAGTATTTTGAGTTGATTTCAAGGTCTTTTCTATCAGAAACAATTATAAATAATAACCCCTCCAAATGAAATTTATAATGAAATTGAAAAGTCTTTACAGAATGATTTATACAAAGCAATGGAGATTAGAATATAATCAAGAAAAATAGTATGGGAAAAAAACCTCTGTTGACATGATGTTCTTTAAAATGTCTTGGTGTAACCCCTGTTTCCTTTCCCCCCTTATTTTACAGACATGGAAGTTCAACAACAATAGGCAACATGACATGGCCATGTTAACCGTTTGCAATATTGGGACAAAAATCCAAGCTAGTCCTTCTCCACTGTCTCTCTGCACTTTATTTCCCTTTTCTACTTTGGATATGGGTAATCTTTTATCCAAGTAACTAACATTTACATAAGGCTTTACAGTGTCATCTGTGCTTTCATCATTATGATCTCATCTGGGATGTCTATCCTGGCCCACTAGGACAATGTAGGAAAATAAAGTCAGAGACTCCGGAGCTCAATTCAAAAAAATCAAATCACTGATTCCTAGACTATACAATATTAAATTAGGAAAAAAAGTTATAAATCATGAGTCAATGAATAGCATGGTGATTGGAAGCTAATAGGGGGAAAATGAAAGTGAAAAAGGATGACATGAGGTGAATAAGGCAGACAGGGGTGTTGTAGTACTGTCTCTCTGAAATGAATCTCCTAGGTGTTGGATTCTAGTGGCTAAACCCCTGTTAACTCCCACCCTACCAGGTCAGGCCCCCACTAGATCTGATATTTCACCATGCTGAAATAGATAAGTTCTATGATTACCCCTTATATCAGTTTCCTAGGGCTGCCAGAATAAATTACTACAAACTGGGTGACCTAAAACAACAAAAATGCATTCTCTCACAGTTTTGGAGGCAAAATTGGAATCAAAGCGTCAGCAGGGCCATGTTTCCTCCAAATCTTCAGGAAAGAACCCTTCTTTGCCTCTTTTCATTTCTGTTAGTTGCTGGCAAGTCTTGGTGTTTCTGGCTTATAAATGCATCATTCTAATATCTTCCTCCATTCTTCACATACCTTTTTCCCCTGTATGTTCATGTTCAAATTTTTCTCATCTTATAAAAACACCAGTTCTTGGATAAGGGTTCATTCTAATCCAATATAACCTCAACATGGTCACATCTGCAAAGACCCTATTTCTAAATAAGGTCACATCCACAGTTTCTGGATAGATATAAATTTGGCAGTGAGGGTGGGTGACACTGTTCAATTCAGCACATCTCTCTTTTAGGGATGCAAAGACTGAGGTTTAAGACAGACTGAGCAATTTCCCCAGATCATTCAGAGGAATGAGTTTAAAACCAAGCAAGGCTTCTGATTCTAATTCTGTGTTGTTTTCACTGTACCATAAAGTATTTAAAAAGACTTATCTGATATGACATAATCTTATTTGATTCCCCACATAAAGTCTTTTAAAAAAGGCAACAGCAGTATCATCTATATTTTCATTAAAAGAAAAAAATGCCTTCCTTGAACTTCTTGCCCTTTCTATTTGTTCCCATAGCAACCTGATTTCAGTCTTTCATAAGTGTTATCTCTTTATTATATTTGCCTAATTATTTATCTGTCTTTAGTAAAAGCTGAGAAAAACAGCATTGGTGGTAGCACTGGTGAATGAGTCTAAAAGGGAGACATAAGGTGTTCCCTGGGTCACATGGGTTAGATGCAAAGCTTATGCTTGAAGCCATTCTTAGCAACCTTGACTTCATCTTATGGTTATCTCTTCAAACAATCCAGCCTCTGCCACTGTGCCCAAAGCCTCTCATTTATTCATAGCATCAGGCACAGTGCCCATGATTGATGATCTTTATAAAGGCCAACAAAATGTTTGAGACTTAGAAAAGAATTATCAGCTGCAAAATAGAAAAATGATGCAAAACTGAAAGCAATAAATAATTTAATTAAGTTATGCTAATATATAACATGTTAACTAAATAACTACTATAATTATTATAGAAATAAATATGCAAATGAGAATTTATCGAGGACCTCTCTGCATTTTAATTTATTTAATATAATGTGGGATGGTGAAGAGGGGGAGGGTGGAACTGTTTCCCACAATAAAAATGTCTTGGACCTATAAAGATCAAAAAAACCCTGATGACTACATTAAAATCAACCATTTTATGAGAATCAAAACAACTCATACTGTCTGGCATCTGAGATGGGAGAGCCTGAACAGTCTTTTTTTAAAATTTTCTTTCATTATAAGTAAAGCAGCTTCTTATTATGTAACCGTCTTAGTCAAGATCAGTAGTGTGGCATTTGGTGAGGTCGTCATGTACTATTTGTGGCTCTCTTAATCCCAGTGCTCCTTCCGGGGGTATGCCTAACAGAGAGATATTTCATCTTGGTGTTTTTCCTGTGAATTTTTTGATTCAATTATCTTTTAATCTTTTGCTACACAGTGTGCTGGGCAAGAGACTTAGCAGCTAGAGCCCTTGTCTGTAATGGCAATTAGCCCAAGAGACAAGAGAAATGAAAATATTTGAAAACTTAGAAGGTAACTTTGAACAGGAGAAAGCTTCATTATTTTCTTATCTCTCTGTTCCAGATGACACTCAGATAGCTAAAGAGAAACTAAATTTTGAGGATGTTACCAATTTTCTTAGTGAGAACTAGTTTAGTTCCAGGTCCCTTATATTCCCACCCATGGAATAAAGTCTTGTTATTCCTTTTGCCTAGAACATTTCCGACCACCTAAAGCAGATCTCTGATGTTAATGTGGATGACATAGGTCCTGTATTGGAGAATCTTAGAACTCTTGCTGTTAAGAAAAGTTTATTGTACCCACCCACAGTAAAAGCAAATGATTTTAAATGATTCCATACTTTTCTCACAATTTCTCAAGCTTGTATTGATCTCCCATCCTTCCTCCTGAGCACTAAACTCCATGGGCCACAATTTCAACCATCGTCATATCAACCTCCTCAACTCCCTCAGACCCATCTTTCCACCAGGCAGACTCCACAGATCCCTACCATGCGTCATTCCCAGTATCCATCAACTGCTTTTACATGGTCAATGGATATCACGGCAGAAATTCATTAACTCCCTCACTACTCCACACAGCTACCACATGCAATCTACCTTAAGGAGCTCCAGTTCTCTGAGAACCCTTTTATTTATCTTCAGTTAGCAGCCTATCCCATGATCATGCATACATCAAACTTTTTATTCAAATTCTTATCCTAATACCCACTCTCATCAAATAACTGAAACACTAACATACCAACATCAAGCTTGAGCCACCTCAAGTTACCTTCCCAATTCCCAGAAATCTCTCTAGAGCCACACCTCTGTCTTCGGACTGAGGAAAGGGTGCCACACCCATCTAGCATGGTAAAGCTCCCTCTGTGCTATTCATTGTGTCCATTTTTATATTTCTGTTGTATGCCAGGCAATGAAGTTGCACGCAAATAAAATATGGAATGCTTGCTCAAAGGATAATGAGAGAAACAAAGAGAACAGATACATGGAACACAGTATTTGTCATTCTGATGTTGTGTGTGTGTGTGTGTGTGTGTGTGTGTTGCAACAAGAGTATCAACTCTAGAATACTAGGGCCAGAAAACTGTTCTAGAGAAGCTGATACCTGAGCCAAATTATGCAGGATGAGGAAACACTAGCTTAGATGAAAAGGAGAGAGAAGACCATCCCATGAGGAGCAAGAAGCAAGAAGCATAGAATCATGAAAACAAGGAAGAGCTAGCTGATCTAAAGCTGTTATCCAAAGCTGAGTAGAGTGGAAAAATGTGAAGTAGGACAAATGCTTAATGATCAGACTCCAAAATATGGCGTAAAGACTGGAAGTCTGGGTTTTTACACTGATGACACTGGAGAGCAATTGCAAGTTCCTTATCATAAGAAGGGTACAATTACATTTGCATTTTAGAAAGAACAACTGAACGCATTGTAGGAGATAAGACAGATCTAGGGGCTTGAAGTAGAAGGGAGACCAGCTAATAAATTTACAGTAACCTAGGCTGAGAAAGACAATAGGGCGAACTAGTGCATGACTACCTTAGAGCAGCAGTGGGAGAGGTGCCTTCATATGGATACCAATACTCTCGAGCTTTGGGCACCGCTAATTGCAAAAACTCTGCAGTGAATATAGATGCTAGTGCCCTGGCCTTGTGAAGGTTCAGCAGCACATTTCACTGTGGAAAGCCAGAGCAAAGAGAAGAAACATTGTAAATCAAACTACTCTGTGTTCCTAGATCTATCCGAAGAACTGATAGGGTCAGGGGTGTGTGTGTGTGTGTGTGTGTGTGTGTGTGTGTGTTTGGATGGATAGGGCGTATAGAGACTAATGAATGGAGTTGGAGTTCCTGAAAAAACAGGTTATAGCATGTGGAAGAGAGAGTTAGAGCAACTGGCCTTATATTCATTTACTGTCTTTACTGGGGCACACCCTCTGAGGAAAGAAAAGAACACATGTCATCCAGTCTAATCTCCTTGTCAACTGAATCTCCAAGAAAAGACTAATAATATAGTCTATGAGGAGGAGACCTTGACTTCAGAATGTTCTTAGTAAGACATCTCTGGCTAAAGATTTATCTATGATAAATAAACCAAAATCTCTGAATTTGTAACATATGACTCTCTACAGAATTTCACATAAGCTCTACTACCTTGGGGTATAAAATAGCAATTTTTCATTATTTAAATGCTCCCCCCTATGTAATGTTACTCCAAGAATCTCACTTAGAGATCTCACTTATTATTCTGATCCAGAACTATGTGTGTGATGCAGGGAGAAAAGACCTGGTTGGCTGTCTTGGACGTCCCAGGCCCTTCCCTTCCCCTCTGTGCTTCTTGGTTGCTTATACCCTTGAAATTAATAGTAAAATTTAATACTGGCTAAAAATTTGTAACCTGATTTCACAATCCAATCCTGTGTGTTATATCTCAGAAAAACTAATGAAATACTACTTATTAATTTTATTATGTGCCTAGTTTCACCTGAAGGATGTTTTGTTCAGGGGAAAAACAGGTTATGCTTAAATTTTCTGGTTTTAAGTATGTCCTGTTTGACCAAACCAAATCTTTTTTATTCATTCAAATATTTCTAACTCATCCATCCGATTGCTTGTGAATTTTTATTCATAGCACCTATCAAGCTACCTCAATAAACCTGGGCCAGTGAAGGTAGCTTCTGCCCCCTTCCTCCAACAAGATAACCCCCAACTTGTTTTCAATACATTACCAGTGCAAACAAAATGTACATTAGTGCATGTCTTCATAATCTTGTTTCTCATGTCTCAACTGGAAGGAGTCACGTGGATTACAGTAAAAATATCCGTGGGAAAAGTTTTCTTCTATACAAAGAAAGTATAGGCACCGCTTTAAATCCACAAGATAAAGCAAGCAAAGCTATGCTTTCTTCTCTAGGGCAATTTAGGCTAGCAGTAAGGCAATTACTGCCTCAGCAGAAGAAAGCTGTCCCCACAAGTAGGCGGCAGGGGAGCTGTGAATTAGCTTTTCAACACCTGAAGCATAAGTTAGAGAAAGTTAATGGCTCTGTTTTGAGAATAATAAGAAAAGCCTGGGGTTAGATGAGGTCTCTTTCCTCACGGTAATTTTTCACGTTTTAATAATTAGTAGTCCATCAATATTTATGGTATCACAATAAAGAGTCATATTTGGGGAGATATGTCCAATCATGTGCATATTCTATTCACAGTTGTCCATGAATAGACAGAGCTCTGTGTCAGTGCAGAGACAGTTTCTTTGTCAAGGCTTTCTAAATCATTGAATGAATGTTGACTGGGAGAAATAAGGCCACTTGTAATTGCTAGCCTTGCAACCCAAGACCTAAAATGTGATGCTTGTCTGAAACTACACAGGCATGTTATGAAGTGATGCTGTGGCAATCTTTTAAGTACATTAATACAGACTAGAGGGTATCCCTGATATTATCTACTTCAATTGTTTTCAATAGTTAGTGAACATCAGATTTACCTGAACTCCACCCCCTAGTACTTATTCAGTATGTTTGGTTGGGGCCCCCAAATTCTCATTTCTAACAATTTCCTAGGTAATGGCAAGTCTTCTTGTTCAGGGACTACACTTTGAGAAATATGAGTCTGCGGCATATAAATCAGTTTTCTATCATGGCTTGACTTGAAAAATCACCTGGTAGACTTTTAAAATACTTATGCAGCCAACCTGAAAGAGGTCCCAATGTCCAGAGCTGGAATAATTTGAGTAACAAAATGAATAATGTAGTTTTGGGAATAACGCAAAGCATAAAACAAGCATCCATGAGTCTGTATTTATGTAAATAAAGAATTAAATATGTGAATTAAAGTGGGAGAAAACACAAATCTCCTTAAAGAAAAAAAAAAATGTAAGTAATTTACATAGATATCCACCCCCTGCAGGAAGTAAATGCAAACTCCATCCTCTCCTTCTTCCCACTTGATAAATTTCATCCAAAAATTAAGGTATGAGGAGGTGCAGGGGGTAGAGAATAATGTTACAGGGAAGAAATTGGCAAACACCACCTTAGTCAGGGGATCAAGTTCCACATCTTCGATGAGAAATATGGGTGAGAAGTCATGTTCATGCCATTTACACCCTGATATATGATAAAGACATTTCGCCTCTTGGTATTCTTTACAAAAACCTATCTCTCCAGCCTAACTATGAGAAAATCATCAGAAAAGCCCCAATTGAAGGGCATTCTTCAAGATACCTGACCAATACTCATCAAAGGTTTCACAATCATGAAAAACTGAGGAGAGACTAGGAAATTGTCACAGATCTGATAAGATGAAGGAGATGTGATGACAAAATGTCCTGCATCCTCGATGGGATTCTTGAATTGAAAAAGAACATGAATGGAAAAGACCATGAAAGTGAATAAAGTCTGGAATTTAATTAATAATAATGTACTAGTGCTGGTTTCTTAGTTATGACAAACATACCACCATAATATAAAATGTTCACAGTTAGGTGAACTGGGTGGAGGCATGTGAATTCTCTCTGTACTATTTTTGCAATGGTTCTGCAAATATGAAAGTACTTGAAAATTTTTAAGTTTATTTTTTAATAGCCGGTGCCCAGAGAACACAGAAGACAAATTAAATCAGAATCTGTGGAGTGTGACCTGGGCTTTGGTATTATTTTAAATCTCAAGGAGATTCTTATACAACTAAGCTTGGGAACCACTGATTCACATAGAATTAAACTGAAAACTTTCCCACTAAATCTAACGTCTACTTGGTCAGCATGGTAGTTAGCACTGAAACAATTTGCCCATTTTTGTATTTCTAGAGAAAACATTTCTTTAGGTTTGGGATAATTAACTCTGCAAAATTTTAGTACCAGGTACTGAAAAGAAATAAAGAAATTGAGTAAATTCACATAGTGACTTCTTTTAAAAATCATATTCCACAGTATATCCTATTCTTTTATACTACCTTTAAAACTTCCCTAGGGGAAAGTTGTGGGATCTGGGAAGAGTTTTGTGACAAGCAAAATTTAGGCAATTTAGATAATTATATAAGAGTCCTCTGTACCTGAAAAGTCATGTGCAAGTGAGAGGTCTGCCAGTTCCGTAGTATATCTACACAGTCTATACCAGAAAGCATAGGTGTTTCCTTCTCATTTCTGTCACTTTTTAAAGGAATTAAGTCTCAACTGTAGCATCTGTCTTTTTTTCAATCTCCACACTTTGTTCATAAATCTTCTTAATATGGATATGGTAAAAGCAAAGAATAATTGTAACTATCAGTCACTCAAATAAAAGAAGCATTTTTACTTTTAGTTGTAAAAAAATAGATGGTACATCAAGAGAGCTGATATTAGAAAGGCTAGCTATTTAATTGACTGAGCATCTCCCAATACTCCCTCTTTAGTAGTAGCTACATGGCTGCAATATCCAAGGAGTGAAGGTGTAAGAACACAATGCACTGTCATCACATTGAAATATTCTATATATTTTTTATCTCTTGTGAGAGAGTTTCCTATAATCTTTGATGGCAGCTAGGAATATCATTACCTGGTTTCAGAGACCATTTCTATGGTGGCTAAGCATTCAAAGAGAGAGAAGAAAAAAGATTCACGTGTGTTACACACAGCAAACTTCTTATTCAGTTTTCATGCCTTATTCAAGACCCCTCTCTTTGGTATTCTGATCCCTCAGCAGGTCATCTGAACACATCCTGGCTCTGCTGCCAGGCATTACTGATTGGACTCAGAAGAGGACATCAGGTTCAAAATTTGGATCCAGAAGTTCTAGTTAGTATTACAGGAGCTTGAAGTGTGGTGCCTTCCATGTTCACTCAGAAATAGAAAGAGGCTGTCTGCAGAAAGGCAGAGAAAAGGAGTGTCAACATACATGTCCAAACCCATAGGGAATTTTTATGAGTTAATTTGAGCCAAGCTGATGACACACGCCGGGGTCAAGATCTCAAATGCTCTGCAAAATAACTGTTTTGCAGTTTCTTTTATGCATTTGAAACTAAGGAAGTAACATGAGAATGACTACACGAAGGTGGGAAGAAGAAAGGCTGGGATTGGATTACAGGACAGTTAAGATTATTTGCTCTCTGGAAGGTGGTTACATCTTTGAAGAAGTGTTCTAAAAAGAGGCATTTCAAAGTGCATTAACCTAGAGGCGCAAAAACAATGGACCGGGCTTGCTTAAGGCAAAGATAAGCCTTTTAGTAAAGAAGTTATATGCCTGGAGCATAACTACCCACCATAAACATGCTCAGTTAGAAATTTATGATCAGTTCACCTTGTGAGGTTACTATTTATATCCACAGGAGGCAAACATCAGAAAGGTGCTGGCAAGAGACCAGGTGGTAGATGAACATGTGAAGGGATAAGGGAGAAGGAGCAAGAAAGGGAGACAGAGAGACTGGTGGAGACTAACTTGGCCTTTAACTGCTTGCTGCTTGCACTCCTTGCACTTAACTTTCATAATAACCCTTGTATAATCAGAAAATTTATTTACTTTGGTTTTTTTTTTTTTGCTTTTTTGTTTTAATTCAATACATGAGTTTGTTACTCTTAGCAAAAATGATTCCTAAGAGAATATGCATATATCTGGTAATTGAAACATTCCTTTCCAACTACAACAGTGCCTGCCTTATAGTACTTGATATTTTTGATTAATAAATTTAATTTTCTCTGCTTCTAGCAACCTTTACTGTGTACCTACCACATAGTATGTATATATGAAATATGTACCTACATATGTATGTCTATATGTGTGTGTATGTATAGCTATAAATATGTGTGTGAACTAAAAGAGGCTATATAAGAAATCTTACAAGCTCAATGACCAAAAGAAACTTCATAGGATGATCTGATCATAAATTCCTAACTGGGTAGATGATAGTGGGTAGTCACGCCCCAGACCTATAACTTTCGTAGGTTAATTTTTACATTAAGCAAGCCCTGTCCATGCTCCTTTTCTTCTAGGTTAACACACCTTTGAAATGTAGAGAGAGACTCTTTTCCAGACCCCTCAGAGACCCATAATCTTGTTGGCTGTATACCAGTCCTATTCACTATAAATGTTAAATGTTAACTATGCTGTACCTGTCAATGTAAAAGAAGTATGTATCTCTCCATTTTACTATTCATCCAATCAAAAAGATTTTGTGGCCTTGCTTTCTCCTTCCTCCTTAATCTATTACCGATGAATTTCATGTAATCTTCCTTACATTCCCACCTTTGATTCCAAAGCATAAAAAACTGTAAAACTGCCATTCTCCAGAGCATTTTCTCAATCTGTTGAGAGCTGGCTTCTGGGCATATCCTCAGTTTGGCTCAAATGAGCTCTAATAAATTCTTATAAAATGTTTCGATAGGTTTGGATAGTCTTATGTCAGCATGTGTATATTCTATTTTTTTAGGTAGCAAAGACATTCAACTAGTAATACCATTTTGCTGTGTGCCACCTATGCCAAAGAATAAACAAAAACCCTGATACTATGTTATTTTGTATAGTGATTAAAAACATGGGCTCTGGTGCAAAAATGATTGAAATGGTGTGAGGATTAAATGCGTTAATTTGTGTTCAGAACTTGGAACCATCTTCCACATATAACTTATAGCAAGCATTCAAAACTATTATAGCTGATTATTATAATGCTTCTCATTATAATTATTATTGTATATCATAAGCATTCAAAGCTATTGTTATTACCCTCATTATTATTAGAAAGTTAATTTAGCTCTAGTGAACTTGTTAGAAGAGGGAGCTACAAACCTAAAAAGCAAATCTACCATTTCAAGAACCATAAAAATGTTTACATTGAGAAAACAAATCAGCCAAGGTTAAATATGGAAACACTAAGCTTGGAATGAAGAGTTCTTGGGAGCCGGGTTAGTGGTGGAGCTTAGAGATGAAGAAGGTTAGATAAAGCTGAGGATAAGTGCTGCATAGATGTTTGGCAACATGGCAAGAAGATATCAACCAAGACCTTAAGACTTCAGCCATCTTATACTGTTTCATAAAAAGTTATAAAGGGGCTATTGGGCATCCACTTTGGAAGGAATATGAGCACAATGTGGGATCAAGAATAGTTAATGTGGCAGAGACTTGAGAAACAAATAAGAGCTCAAGCCAAATGCCTCTTTGATTATTACTTAGGTTGTATGTGTGTGGCCAAAGAAACAAGGATTATGAGTGTATTGTTTTCATTATATATCCATCTTAAATTTACTCTCTTAACCATTAGAGCTCTTAAGATAACAATGTATTATCATTTAATGTGCTTTCTAAAGAGTTTGAGAATGTCTTAGAATAAGTGTGGGTAAACTGTTCTGTAAACTATTAGATAATGAATACTTTAAGCATTGTGAGGCATTTGTTTTTCACTTTGGCAACTACTCAATTTTAGTATAGTTGTAGCACAACCAGCCATAGGTAACACCTAAGTGAATGAGCATGGCTGTGTTCCAATAAAACTTAATTTACAAAAATAGGTAGTGTGTTAGATTTGGTTTGTAGAATACAATTTACCAACCCTTGCCTTAGAAGATATCAACCACTTTTTCCCTACAGCTTTCACTCCCAATGAGTATATACAAAGGGATTTGCTAGGCACTTCAAAATTGTTTGTTCTCTAATAGTAGATAGAGTGAGAAAAATGACCACTAGGACATTAAGCTAGGAGGATGAAATCAAGTTATTGGTATGGAAGAGGAGAGGAAAGGAAAGATCAGAGACAAGAGGTGACATTGCCCAGATTTTCTTTCATGTGCCACAGAAAGTCTTTAGAAAATCTATGTCAGAAAACTGAACCAGAACAGATCAAGCAGAGACATTTCTGCTTTGGTGAGACTGGAGGAAGGCAGTTTGGTAGAAAAAATGAATAAGGCTAATTGACCAATAGAAATAGTTAACACAGTCCTATCATAGAGCAGTCACTGGACTGTGGACCCCACAATGAAAGAGAATATACTTCTTCATATTTGTGAAGGCCCCGAGAGAGTCTGCATTCATAAAATGTTTACTAAATGTTTGTTTGAGGGTATCCAATCAATTGCAAAAAAGGGATGCAATCCAACCATAGCAACAGCAACTCCAGGTGGTGGTCATCATTAGATGGTTTGTCTGTTTGTGGAAGATATCCAACTCAAAAGATGATAACGTGAGAACAGAGTTTCATCCTAGAATGTAAAATTATGAAAGTCAAACCGAACTCCGTGAACAACCTGGGGTAAAGAATAGAATTTCAGTTCAAAATCAAAGTGGGCTAGAACAGATAAAACAGTGAGAAAAAATTCAGGCGCAACTCCAAAGGAGGTCAACACCAGAAAAGGAGGAGTCATAGGAATTAATGTGTCGGGAAAATATGGGCTCCTACGTCTAGAGTACTAAATTGGTAATCTGGTGATAACAAAAGGGATTAAAGGGGACCCAAAGGAAGTCAGACAAGGATGTGACCGGAACACTGACTTCCAAACCTAAATGAAAGTCTTAGCTCCAAAGTTTAGTAAAATCGATAATATATTATCATCAGCAGGTTGTTAGGGAAGAATAAAGTTTACAGGCATGGGCATCCCGTGGATATAGTCAGTAGTTAGAGAGGAAAGAAGTTGAGAGATTGAGTTATTAAAATATAGTATAATCATAAGAATCATGGACCTTAGGGTCAGATAATCCTGGATTTAAATGTTGACCCTGCCACTTATTGCTCTATCACGTTTAGCTTTTGCTCTTAAAAGTTATTTAACATATTTATCCTCAGTTGTCTATCCTGTAAAATGGGCATGATAATAGCATCTACTTCATAAAATTGCTTTAAAGACTTAATGAGAAAAATATGCACAGTGCTTTAGGTCTGTCTATATTATAATATTCAATAAAAGAAAGCTTTTGTTAAACAGTAAAAGAAAAAACTATTAGGGCTATGAGTTTAGTATTTCCTACATGAGTATTTGTTAAAAAGACATTTAGATTTCTCAAAGCATGTGTCTAAGAGCACCAAGTTTGCTTTCACATTTTCTTCTCTGTTTTGGCAAGAGCCAGAACTCTTGGACTTTGCAACTTTTGCTAAAGGCATTTTCCAAGACAGATTGAGAGCCGCCAGCCAATAAAAACTCAGTGTATGGTTTTGGGTTGATGCTTAGAGGCTGCTCCACCATGGGATAGAATAGCAAGTTTCCAGCTTGAAAAACAATAGGTGACCTCTAGCTTTGCAAGGAGGAACATTTTCATCTCCTTTCTCAGAATCAACAACTTCTTCTTAGATCTTTCTAGAAGGTAAGAAAGAAGCCAAGCATGTAATAGTTATTTGTCAAATAGTCTCCTAGGCTTCTTATAGTTTTATCTGAACCTTCAGAGGGTCAAGAGAATGCAAGCATGTCCCAGTGTTCAGTATATTAGCGAATTTATTAAACTGCAGCTTTTACTCTGTATGTTTTTCTGGGGCATGGCCTTCACCCCTACTCCAAGGATCCTTATTTGGACAGAAGATAGGAGAGAATTCAGTATGGAGAGGATATCCTCAGTCTCTCATACCTTCCTGGATACAGTGGGCCTCAGAGGTTTACTTCAGAGAAAATATTCTTTATTTTGTCAACCAAATAATTAATGTGAAAGTAATACTAGCAAATGGGTATATTGCCTGATGCCAATTACATTTTGGAGAAAATTAAAACCAGAACTCAAGTGCTATGAAATTTTATCACAAATGGTATTTTCTTTTCTTCATATTTATCTAGATGTAAGCTGGTTTGGGCTTTCAATGGAGCTCCATTAAACATTTCAAATATGTCTTCATTGTGATTATAAGGCACTGAAAACATCTTCCAAGCTACCTCTGTAGTATTTTTAATTCATTCCAAATTT
Organism: Cynopterus sphinx; assembly: GCA_030015415.1. Taxonomy (NCBI): domain Eukaryota; kingdom Metazoa; phylum Chordata; class Mammalia; order Chiroptera; family Pteropodidae; genus Cynopterus; species Cynopterus sphinx. The sequence continues at coordinate 36,787,461 of CM057380.1, forward strand.
AAATATCACTACTTTAGTTTCCTGAATTGAGAGGGAGAAAGTTCAAATGAGAAAGAAAACACAACTTTACTTTTCATTTTTGCTTATCTGAATGATTGAACACAAGACACGTAGCCTCCAGGCATTGCAATACTTAAATTACACTTTCATCTTACAAAATCAAAATGGTCATTTGTCATTAAAGAGTCACTCAAAAAGAAAATAACAACACAAGAACATTTTATCTAAATTTCCTTCTAAATTGGAATCAATAAGAATATTACTAAAAAATTATATTACCTTGGCCTTAAACAATATTTAATAAATTAGGCTATCTGGAGTTGGGACATAGGAATCTGCTCCTTGGTAAATATCCTAGCTGATTCTTTTACACTATAAAATTTGAGAACCAATGACAGGGATTCTGTTCTGATACGAGTAATCAAAAACAAGACATAAAAAATAAAATTGCATAAACTTCATAATTTGCTTTTGTTTATAATTTTTGGCATTTCAATATTTATTAAATTATTAATACAATATTTATTAAATATTGTATTATTAATTGCTTAAAACAAAATAAAAATTTTAATTTTAAACCAAGCATGTGAAATTTCAGCATCTTTTACTGGCACCATATATATTACACTTAACTTGAAATTTCAAACAATAATTACCTTGTCCTTCACTAAAAAATAAAAGGAAAATTTAATAAAAATATGTGAAACTATTATCAAGCACTCAAAATAGGAGCCAAGGGCCTCAACTTTCAGAGAAGGACAAATGAGGCGTGCCCTATAATTTTCCTGGCTTTACTTCAGTAGGCACTTACACAACTTCAGTGCTGAAAGGAGGGACTGAAGCAGAGCAAGTTTTGTTAAACTGAGGAACTAGAGATTCAAGTGTGAGAAGGTTGAGGGAGGAAGAGATTTCAGGCCAGTGAACTGGAAGGAGTGAGTTCTATAGAAGAAATACTTGAAAAATCTGTATAGAGGTCTACTTGGGTCTGTTGTCGAGTACCAACCTATACATTTGTAAAGTTCTGTGATTCTAAACAAAAACAAACAAAATCTATAAGGAAGCAGTAAGCTACACAATATCTAAGTTCACACAGGGATAGGAGATATTCATCTTCCAACTAGCCAGGAAGTAGAATCCTCAAACCTCAGGGTATTCATTAGTGACTCTAGAGGGTCAGACCTTAGTACCAATGCTAAATTAATCCTGTAAAAAAATATTCAAAAACCTTCCTAACAAAGTTGAAAATTAGCCTTAAAGAATCAAATTGATTGGCGAGTAACTTTCTTGCCTACTAAAATAAACTTCAACAATTTTTAAAAGCAAAAAGATCTGTGTTTGTAAAACATACATATTTATACATATATATATATGCATATATATACTTACATATATTTACATATATTTATAAAACATATAACATCAAAATATCCAGCATCTGATTCAAAATTACTAGACATGTGAAGATTTAAAAAAGGTCATGTATAACCAGGAAAAGAAAAATATCTCCATTAAAACAGACATAGAAATGACAGAAATAAATAAATTAGTAGACAACTACTTTAAAATTATATATGTAAGATAAAAAAATTAACTAGTAGATTTAACAATATACTCATACTTGACACTGAAGAATAGATTAGTGAATTTTAAGACATAACAGTAGAAACCATCTAAACTGAAGCACAACCAGGTTAAAAACAAAACAAAACAAAAAATCTCAGTGACTTGTACAGCAATATCAAAGAGTCAAATATAAAAGAAAGAGTAGGCTGACACAATGTATATAGTAATAATGGCTAAAATTGTTTTCAAATTTGATGCAAATCCAAGAAATTTGACAAACCCTATGTATGATAAACAGAGAGAAATTCATATGAATGTGCTGGCAAACAGTGATTGAGAGGAAAATTCAAAGCATCCAGAGAAGGAAGTCACATTACATATAGGAGAACAAAGATAAGAATGATCCTGCCTTTTCATCAAAGGTTAAAATAAACAAATAAACAAATGATAGATAGATAGATAGATAGATAGATAGATAGATAGATAGATAGATAAAAAGTAGATAGATAGATAGATAGATAGATAGATAGATAAAAAGTAGATAGATAGATAGATGATAGATAGATAGATAGATAGATAGATAGATAGATAGATAAAAGTAAATAAGTAGATAAAGGAAGAAAAATATTTAAATTGCTGAAAACAAAGAAACTAAAAATTATCTTGGAATTTTACCTGCAGCAAATTATCCTTTAAAAATAAAATGAAACTTAAAAACATTTTGTACAGACTACCTAAGAAAATTTAGTGTCAGCGGACTTGTACTACAAGACTTGTTAAAGAAAGATTTTCAGATAGAAAGCTAGATTTTCAAAAAGGAATAGAGTGTGAGAAATGTTAAAATTGTGAAAAAATATAATTTGTTCTTATTTTTAAAAATCTTTAGATTTATGTCTACAGCTTAAGATATAACAATGAATTATAAGATATATTGAAGTAAAATATATGACAACAATAGCACAAAGAACAGAAGGAGGAAATGGAAGTCTATTGTTGTAAGAGTCATACATCATAGATGAAGTTCTATAATAATATTTGAAGACAGGCAATGATATATTAAAATTGCACATTGTAAATTTTAGAGCTATCACAAAAAAACAGAACAGAGATACAGCAGATAAAGCCTGTAGGTCAAGAATAGACATAAAATTAAATATTTAAAATAACATGAAAAAGTGACAAAAAAAGGAAAAAAATAAAATAAATAGATGCAACAAATGTAAAACAAATACAATAATTCTAGACTTAAACACATTAAAATAAAAAATGAATATAAACAGTTTATGTATTCCAAATAAAAAGCAGTTATTATTAGAGTGATAAAAAGTCAATACCCACCTATTTCTGTTTTAAAAAATTGCATTAAAAATATAGAGCACATATATTTTAAAGCAAAAAGATATACATCTATATCTATATATCTATATCTATATCTATATCTATCTATCTATCTATAATACAATTTCCTAATCATAAGAAAGTGGCAGCAGCAATTAAATATTAGTAAAGTAGACTTCAGGACAAAGAAGTTGACCTTTTGTAAAGAGGTATGTTTAATATCGATAAAAGGGTAAATTGATTAAGAAGAATAACAACCCCAAATGGTGTATGCCTGGCAGAAAGCTCCAAAATTTGTGAAGCAAATGCTGAACAGCTGAAAGGAGAAACAGACAAATGCTGTTTCCTCAGTAAAACAAGTAGGCAGTATATCAGTAAGAATGCAGATAATGTAAACAACACTGCCCACCTCCTGACTTAATGGACATTTATAGGACACTTTGCCCAACAAGCAAAATACATATTTTTTTTCAAGTGTATACACAATTTTACTAAGACAGTATGACAAGTCACAAATCTCAATAAAATGATTTTACTTACTCAGAATATATAATCTGACCATTGTGGAAATAAACTATAAATTTTAAAAAAGAAAACTGAAAAATCCCCAAATATGTGGAAATCAATTTTTGGGATGAAATAAATGTTCTACATATTTGTCAAACACACAGACTTAGATTTGAAAATGCATACATTTATTGTTTGTAAAATAGGCTTTTATTAACTTGATTAAATACTAACCAAATATATATATAAAAATTATTCATTTGACCTTTTTAAGTACATAAGCTTTTTATGGTTGGTCTTATTTTCAGAAAGAGCTTGTTCATACACAAACCTCAGGTCTACCTTTAACATCTGGTTGAAATTTAATTTATGGTGGAGAAGAATACTAGAACTACTCTTTCCTGCAAACTTGGGAGCATACCACTCACCAGTGGAAGTCTTCTGAGGGGAATGACAGTAAAATAAAGAAATGATCACGCGTGAACTCATGTCTTAAGGCAAAACAAAAACCCCAAAGCTTTTTACTCTTTCTCACATATTATTAAGCTCCTTTATGTATTTTCTCTTTACTTTTCATTTCATCATGGATAGCCTCTACTGACCTATTTTCCTATTTGCTAACTCTCTCTTCTGCTGATTTAGTCTGTTATTGAAAACCATACTGAGCTCTTAATTTCAATTATTTAGTTTTCACTTCTAGAATTTTCATTTTATTCTTTTTTTTAATAAAGTTTTTTTTTTTCCTGATAAAACTCTTTATCTTGTCAAATGTTTTCTTGAACATATTACTTGGCATTTCTTCAAGGTCAATGCCTGTTCACTCCAAAAAAATAGCTCATCAATATGTCTGTTTCTAATATATGTATAAATGCAAAAGAGAAGAATCTAATCTATAGTGACAACAGATCAGTGTCTGGCTATGGCCAAGTGTAGGCGGAGAAAACTGACTATAAAGAGGTATATGGAAACATTTTGGGGGGAAGAAAATGCTCTGTACCTTGATTATAGTGGTGGTTACATCTGTGGATTTTTATTTTGGTCCTGTACATTTAGTTATTAATCTAATGTTAGAAATTTTAATAAAATACTACTAAACTACTCATTCATTCATTTATTTACAATATTAAGAGCTTACCATGTGCCAGTCCTTTAGCTAGGAATCCAGCAGTGAACAGGAAAGACACAGCCTCTGCTTTGTAAAGCTTTTGGTCCCTTGATGGTGTTGTCTATTTCCCATAGTTTTGGGGCTTTCACGTTTTCTCACACTTTTATTTACAGTGAATGTCACACTCTCTCAATCTGTATATTTAAATTACATATACATTTTTTTCAAAGTTAATTTTAAAGGTCATAGCTCCAATGTGTTTGAGGTAATCTTCGACTAGCCTGGGCTCTCATGTTAAATTATCTGTTCCTGTAATGGTTTTTGTACAACCTACTTTAAATTATTAATGAAGTAGCCCATCTGACTAGATTTCAAACTCTTATGTACAAAGGTCTCATTTTACTAACTCTTTTATGTATTCCATTATTTAGAAAAGTGCCTGTGTCACTGATAGATATTTATTAAATGAATGTATAAATATGTAAAATATGTATAAAACCATAGACTATGTTTAATATTTTCTGTAGTAATTTAGCAGGTTCTCTTCCTACTTCTAATTATTGACTTTGAGTCACTTATAACACTACCATGTCTAATTCTAGCTTGTAGCTTCTAGATACTCTATGCTCACAAACCAGATAATCAAGCTTATTAAGGACTGTGTATTAAATTAATGTAATTAGGCACTTAGGGAGGGTATAATAACTTTTCATACATTAAAGCATGGCTTGAAAGTTTGGGCTTTAAATCTAATCACTCAGAAAAACTGTTTTGTCAACATTCACATTTGGGGCTATATTTTGAAGAATAGATAATGGTTTCCAGAAATCTGACCTCCGTAAAAATAGGCTACTGCATTGCTAGAAACATTCTTTTTATAGAAAATGGTCATTTTAACACTGAATATGTGTCCTCTCTGACAAATGAATTCTGGTGCTTGGGACTCAGAACCAGACAGCTGTCACAGCGCCACTGAGGATTCCTCTAAATTGCAGCAGATGGTGCTACTTATTTGGCCATCTAATGCTATTCTGAAGGATTAGTTGGCCAACTGTTGTGGTGGAGGTATGAAAATAAGAGATTTATTTAGAGTCAGAGGAGGCAAGCACAAATGTTTTGGGATACAGGGTTTAAACTGATATGGAAAAATTTTGTGCAACCAATTGTCAAGCCAGACCCTTTAAGGGTGTGGTTGTAAAACCCCATCCGTCCATCGAATGAAAGCAGTCATGGAAAATATAACTTCTTTGTCCAGCGGTACTATAATCTCTTTCATGCCCTTGTCCCCAGAGCACACATGCTCAGGGGCATACCCAAACATGCACACACAGCACATATATTCCTACACGTAGAGTTGCTAATCAGTCTGCAATTTAAATTTAACACTACTTAAGCACCAGCTGGGGTCACCTGTGGCTGGTCGGTGGAAATATGCACAGCATGTGTCAATGGTTTACATCAGAAGTAAGAGCCTTTCTCAATTCTATCTTTAAGGCAGCAGCTGCAGCCCTATGTAGCTTTTATCAATGCACAGCAATGCAGGCTTTCTGCATTATAGAGATATTGATGATTCTGGTCCTGCCTTTGGTCATTTCCATAGCAGCTATGGCTCATTTTTTGTCAGAACTAAACCTAGTTAATAAACACTTTGCTTACCATTGCCCAGAATACAATTTTTAAGTGTCTTCTTAACTCTCATTGATATCATTAACTATATACATATAAAGCTTAAAGATAGCTTGCAATAACAACAGCTATTAAATAGAATACTAGTCTATTGTGAACACTTTTTGTAAAGTCAATAAATTCCTATTATGTGTATAGTGAGCTTCTTACTTGAGAAAAATGAACTAATTAAATTACTCAACTGAATAGCAATTTAAACTGGTGCACTACATTACCAAAAAGGAGGTAACATAAAAAGTGAATAATTTGTGGAAAACTTGAAAATTATTTCCAGGCATCTGTATTGGAGGCCAAGCATATACATGGTACAAAATGCAAATAAAAATGACATATTCAAATAAACAATGGATCAGCTTTGCATGGCTTATCAATAACAATAAGTAACACTGTTCTGGAGAAAAAAGTCTTTATAACACAGAAAGGTTACTTAACCATGAGAAGAGGAAGGTCCCCAAATTGATCAAGATCAAAGGCAAACTAAAATTAAAACAGCACTAAATACATACACACACATATATATACATATATACATCAACTTTTAGAATAAAATTGAAAATTGTCCCAGAATAAATTCACAAAATGTTATGAGTAAAACATTTAAAAAATAAAACCAAGGGAGAACAGCAGCTACAGAATAGGTGTGGAGAAGACATTCATGATTACAGCATGCAAAGTGACTTGGGGACTAGTGGGGTGGAAGCAGACAGGCACGTGGATATTTTTCTTCTTAAGTGAAAAGATATTGTTAAAGATTTATCTAATTATCTTTCCAGCCGGTTCTTAAACACCTGTAAGAAACTTTAGGGGCAAAAGTAGTACCCCTAGTTGTTATCATTTATCCACACAGTCTCTTGTCTGACAGCCACTGTCAGCCACTGATTTCATTTCATCCCAGGTTAACTCTTTGCCCTGACTCGAAATTTATGGCTCAAATAGTTTCGATCCTATTAATTTCTTGTCATGGAAAAAAATCTGTTGCTGACTTGTTGCTTGGCTTGTTCCACACCAACCCCATCTCTCATCCTTTGCTACCATTCCCTCTACTAAACTTTCATGCAGTGTATTAAGCCTGATACTCAATTTGCCAGTATTTTATTTCTATTTTTTATGATATTTATTAGGGTGACATTGATTAATAAAATTATATAGGTCTCAAGTGTACAATTCTGTAATACGTCATCTGTATGTTGTATTGTGTTTTTAACACCCGAAGTCAAATTTTCTGTCACCATATATTTGACCCCCTTTACTGTTTTCTATTTCTCCCTCTCCCCCTTTTTCCTGCAGTAACCATTCTGCTATTGTCTGTATCTATAAATATGCTTGTTTATTTGTCTTGTTCATTTATTGCTTTCAGCTTTATTATCCCACATATGAGTGAAATCATATGGTTCTCAACTTTTTCTGTCTGACTTATTCCTCTTTGCATGATATTCTCAAGATCCATCCATGCTGAAGCAAATAGCAAGATTTCATCTTTTCTTATGGCTGAGTAATATTTAATTTGACATTTAAATTTCTTGTTTCCATTTATATGTCAAGTTCCTAAACTATATCCCAGTTACAGTTTATTCCACACTATCTGGAAAAAGTACTACTGGATACAGATCCAACAATAGTAAGTCACAATATACTTAGATAAAATTACAAACTAGACTTACAGAATGCATTGTAATAGTTAATTATTGAGTACTAAGACATAAGCTTTTTATAAACACTCTACATGTTTTAATTCATTGAATCTTATTACAACTTTTAGACATAAATAACAATAATCTCATTTTACTAATGAGGACACTGAAGGACAAAGAAGTTTATGATGTACTTACTAATAATATTCTTACTACTATGAGAAAATGACAGAGCTAAGTGTTGAACCCAGGTAGTTTGGGATCAGCACTCATCCTATTAATTATTATGTTTTATAATATCTTCTTGAGAACTGAAAAACATTAAAAAAAATCAAGGTGCTACTAGGACGATGTGTAAATTATTATTAAAAATTAAAATTTTCAAGAATAGCTATGGATTACTAACATGAGAAATCTATATGTGCTCATCAAGAAATTCAGTTGAGTCTAGTTACCCATATCTAGATTGAATAGGATGAGAGAATCTCTATAGTTTTGGAGTTTCTCATCAATAGCATAAAACCCTATTTTACACATGTAGGTGACATCTGCCTTTATTGTATCACCTCGAGAAGGAAAAGAGAGGGCTCATGCTGAGATTTCTATATGAGTAAATAATTTCCCCTTTTCTGATGCAGAAACTTCCAGGATAAAAAAAAATGTAGATAGTAAAAAATTTATCAGTTATATTAAAATTAATAGTGTTAAAAAGTGTATTTAGAAGAAAGTAATGCTATATTCACAGAAGGAAGGAAGGAAGGAAGGAAGGAAGGAAGGAAGGAAGGAAGGAAGGAAGGAAGGAAGGAAGGAAGAAAGGGAGGGAGGGAGGGAGGGAGGGAGGGAGGGAGGAAGGGAGGAAGGAAGGGAAGGAGGAAGGAAAAAAAGAAAAAGAAAAAGAAAGAAAGAAAGAAAGAAAGAAAGAAAGAAAGAAAGAAAGAAAGAAAGAAAGAAAGAAAGAAAGAAAGAAAGAAAGAAAAAGAAAGGGAAAGATGTCAAATGTCCATTTTGCCTCTGTATCGTATAATTGTTTTGTTTAGTTCTGATTTTTTTAACTTTATGGCTAATTTGCAACTATTTCACAAGGATAAGGTATGTTTTATAATTTATTAAGAAAAAAGGGTAGAAAAATAAACATGATTCCTAGAAAAAAACAATATTATTTTCAACTGTGTGTTGTAGTTGAAGTAATGAAGTGTGGATGGAAAGTTGGCATCTAGGTGAGACTGGATCAGAAACTAGACAGGGAATCAAATGTACAGGGATATACAGCTGGTAATGTAGGAGTCAAGACATTTATGATTTAAAGAAATTAGAAAACTGACAGGTACAGACCAGAGATATATAAGCAAAGGAAGATCGGATGGATAAAACACAATAGGCAGTCACATACACAAGTACAGAAGCAGAAACCAAGAAAGAATAAAAATCTCATTACTGAGGTCAAGGGAATGTTGAGAGTAAATTCCCTAGCCGGGAAGTTTCATATGTGCCCTGGGCTAGAACAGAAACTAGTTCTGAGGATTTGGCCAGTTCAGAGTCCATATTAGAAAGTAGATATCAGCAAACTCAATGAGAGAAGGGTAAGAATAGGTGGTGGTATGCATTTCTGTAATCTCTTATATATCTGACACCAGAGAATAAAGTGTGCTTGTGTGTGTTTGAGAGAGAGAGAGAGAGAGAGAGAGAGAGAGAGAGAGAGAGAGAGAAAGAGAGACTGTGAATGAGGTTAGGGGTCCCCAAAAATTGCTGGATAAAGGAGAAAACCAGTATGTAAATCAGGGCACAGTGATGATGTAGCTCTGCAATGTAGTTTATTCACAAGCATAAAACCTAAAATGTTATTATAGATGAAAAAAGAAGATTTTGTTAAACTCTAGCTTGTATATATTTAATATCTGTAGTAAATACAAGGCTTATGTACAAAACATTTCTTTCATTTTTCAGCAGAACAATCTAATTCTATTTCCATTACAGGGATGTATAGTCATTTATTGTATTCCTCAGACTTCTGTTCACTAAAATATTTTCATGTATTCCCTTGCTAACATTCTATTTCAGAAATGCCTAGTATTAGAACTTTCTGGCTACATACTTTAGATCTATTACAAATGTGTGCTACAAGTTCATCCTTTCGAAGGCTCACAATCACACAACTGAAAATTTACAAATCTATTATTCATCTGCAACTAATGCAAAGTGAAGGGGATCTACAGATATTATCCCATGTCTTCACAGCTTTTCACAAATACAAAGGACATCCTGGCCCCAGCACTGTGCCTTAATATGTTTGCTTCCCTCCCGCCAATGTTAATAACAGAATAAAGTTCTTATGACAATTTCTTTCAATTTAGAGTTTATCTCAATCAATTGTATTATTAGTTATATTCAGTTCATTTAAAATTAACCACATCTCCTGTTCAAATGGTGCCGGAACTGACCTAGCATGTCTGTAAAGATAATAAGATTAAGGTGAATGAAGTAATGAATACTAGAACACGGCCTAATTATATACCACACTCCCATTCACCTTAATTTGAGAAAGAGCAGAAACTGGATGGAATTCAAAAGGCAGCAGATTGAAAATGGATAAAAAAGACTTTTTATGTGGTGCATAATCAGCTTTCAGAATTCACTGCTGCAGGATATTTCTCAGGCTAAAATTTAGTAAAGTTTCAAGATAAGAATAAGAATGGCATCTGTGGGCACACTAGCTGGATGTGAATTTATGGAAGCTATTAGTCCTCATGCTGGTAGCCGTAAAATCATCGCCAGCTGGTACCGGGGTGGAAAACCTCCCTGTGGTACCCCACTGCACAATTGGCCAGATGCGTGATGTGCTGTTGTTGCTGTACAAAGACAAAAGAACCCAGAAAGCCTAAGGCATTAGCTTTTGCCAAAGGAAGATTGTGCACGTGATGGAAACTTTCAAGCAAGCCAGAAGCTGTGTTTCTGAGCCTCACAATAATCGACTCTGTCTTTTAATCAAGTGTCATTTCTCTCATCGTGATAAAACACACTGATTCTCCCTTTCCACAGTTTATTTAATGTTATCACTGAATTAGCATATACTTTATTGGTTAAAAATGCAAGTAATCTCTGCTGTGATTAACCAGACCACCTTTCATTTAAAAATGGCATGTCCCAAATGTTCCCCTTTTAAAGTGGTAACAATGGAGATGGCGGTGATCTGGGGCTTTTGTTAATAGACAGCATAGCAGGTCTATTTGTTGGCATTCTCCCTGACACCCTGAGCCTTTTAATTCTGTCTGACAGATTCAGGCCATGCTCCAGATTTCACAAAAGAGGTGTGAGAGAGTATTGATCCTCCTGTTATTGTTGGTGATTTACCATTTCATTCCTTTAGCAAATTTAAACACACACACACATACAAACACTCACCACCGGGGTCACAGCTGCTGGATGGCAGAGTAATGAGTGATTATTTTCTTATCTCTCCTAAGCTCTATAAGTAACTTCTCTTGTAGACTCATGACAGTCCTGCTGATTTAAGCCAAATATATATCTTTACACCCTAAGGTCAAAGGGTTCTTAAACATGGCAATAAATATCTGTTTCAAATAGAAATTCATACATGTTGAAAGCTTGCAGAAAGCTAAAATTGGCAGTCTAAAAATCCCATTTTTTTACTGTTCTGTAGTCTGAAACAAATTTGAAATGTGTCATTTTAGAGTAGTCTAAAATGTGTTATCCAGAAAATAAATAATATACAAGATGTAGCTCTAAAATCATAAGGCTGTTTCCTCCCCAAAGCCCAGAGGGTCATCATGGAGAAATCAAGAAAGAATAAAAATCACATTACTGAGGTCAAGGGAATGTTGAGAGTAAATTCCTTTTAAATGTTGCTGCAATAGGACATTCTGCTGACTTTAAGCATGTTGTCATTGTACAAAATGTTTTTAATATCTTTTTTTGCTTTATATAATTAAAGCATATTTACCCTCAAAACATGATATAAATAAGTTATATCATTGTATTAGTATGCTCAGGTTACAACAAAAAAAATACCACAAATTGCACGGATTGTTTAACAGAGACTTATTTTGTCACAGTTCTGAAAGCTGACATCCAAGATCAAGATTCCAGCAGGATTGGTTTTTGGTGTGGCCTCTCTTCCTGGCTTGCAGATGTCTGTCTACCTTCCACTGTGTCTTCATATGATATTTCTTCTGTGTGTGCCAGAGGCAGAGATAAGGCTGGTTGGTGTTTCTTCTTCTTCCTATGTGGTCACCAGTTCTATCAGATTAAGACCCCACCCTTATGATCTCATTTGATCTTATTTACCTCCTTAAAGGTCCTACCTTCAAATACAGTGGGGGTTAGGACAACAAAATGAACTTTAGATGTCCATAATATTCATCTTATTTATTTGACTTAAACCCAAATATAGTTATTTTGCCTATATAAGGAATATCAAATATCCTCCTGAAGTGAAAGTCACTAAATAAATGCCAATTCTTAGTATATTGAAAAGGATATAACAGACTTTTTCAAAGAAGTTCTAGACATGTGTTCAAAAATGTAGCATTTGTGAGAATAAATAGCTTCATAAAATGGATATATTCTTATCTAGAAAGAAGTCATAAAAACTAATAATTTATATTTGTCCATTTAAAAAAACTCCATAGCATAGCAATGTTTCATTATTCTAGAGGGAAAAAAAAATGTTGGTGTTCTTATGAAATAGCTAAATAAGCTCCAACTTTCAAAAACCCTTCTGCTAATAACAGCTATAAACTCTGGATAAAATACCAAAACATCTTGAAGGTTGTGAAGAGCAAATAAGGCTGGCAGATTCTAAAAAGAAGTTGTCACTAGGAAAAGGGAATAATACTGTGTAATTTCTCGTTTCTATAGGTTTGACTAAGTGAGGGGTGGTTAAATTTCCAATATTCTGATAGAAAGCCTAGCACCTTTATGTCTTGAGGAATCAGGGAATAGAACCATCAAGCAGAGATGATAGAGAGTGAGAGAAAATCATGGAAAAGACAGATCCAAACATGGGATTCTTCAAGTATGCATAAATTCTGCCCAGGTGTCTGGCGGATTCATTAACTACTAATGCTTGGGAAATGTTTCCAGCAGACCATCTAAACATAGAAGAATTAAACTGAGATTTGAAATGTCATCCACCAGAGGTAAGCCATGGTTTTAGATTGAATCTGACCAACTTAATTGCCTGTGAAAACAAAAACATCAATACTCTTCCAGGAATCTAGCAGAAGCTAGAGCCTATGCTGGATGACATTTAAAATGTTTAAGATACAATCCAAATTATGTTACATATAGTTAACCAAGAAAATAGAAGCCATTTTCAAGGGGAAAGGCAATCAACAGAGCCCAACTTTGTGATAATTAGAAGTTAAAATTATCAGACAATGACTTTAAATGAGATAATATAAATATATATTCAGTAAGGTAAAAGAAAATATACCTAAATAATAAATAAAAAATATTAGTAAATAAATAGAATACATAAAAACAACTAAATAAATATTTTTGATGCAAAAAATGCAATTCAAATGTCACTAATTGAACTTCATAGTAGAATAAAGATGACAGGAAAAAATCAACAAATTTGATGAAAAGTCAATAAAGATTATCCTATCTGAAGAAAAGATAGGAACTAGCTTAAAAATTAACAGACGTGTAGAGACATTAAAATTACAGTCTACATCAAAATATCTAACGTGTAATTTTAGTCCCAGAATAAAAGTGAAGTAGGTTAAAAAAATCTGAAAAAATAATAACTAAAAAGTTCACAAATTTGGTGAAAGGCAAATTCAAGAAGCTCAGCAAATTCCAAGCAGAAAGGATATGAAACTAGGGAGAAAGTCAGATCTTCAGGAACAAATAAAGAAAATCAGAAAAGGTAAAGACCCTAGTGAATGACAAACTATTCCTTTATCTTAATTTCTTGAAAATACACATGATTATTACAGCAAATAAATAATGGGCATCAGAAGAGTAGGGAGAAAATGTTCTAAACTGCGAAGTTTCTACATTTATGTTAAGTTATATTAACTAATTAAAGAAAATATTTCAGGTGAAATTAGAATTTTCTGCATATATTATTCATCTATTTATCAACATGATTTTGGAAATTTTCACCCACATCTAATATACTTGTGTTTTACTTTATTTCTAAATTGTACTTGCTCCATCAGCAAATATACTAAAACTGTATGATACAAGGGTAATTTTTTACCCATCTGGGCCAGGATGATACATTTGTAATTAATTTAATAATTTACAAATAATCTAATAAGAATGAAATGATAGGATTCACTCACTCTTTCAACATATACATATAGAATGCCATAATGAAAAAAATATATAGTTGGATTCTTCCATCATATGTGCACATGCGTGCACTCACACACACACACACACACACACAAATCAATCCCTGCTGGATGGAAATTTTTTCCTTTAAAATGAAGACATATGTCTTGTTTTCAAACAGGACACAGAAAATACTAAAAATAAATTGAATTAAGAAATAATGAATAAGTATTTAAGAATGTTTTGCATCAAGAAATATTATAAAGTATCAAGCAAAAAGAAGAAAATAAAATTATTTTTAAAAATCAGCAAATAAAATAAAAATAGTTCAGAGAAAAAGATATGAATAGGTACTCATAGAAGAGAAAACTAAAATGGTCACTATAGAGGAAAATACATATTATCCACAATATAGGAGATTCCAGTGAGATCACAGTGAGATAACATTTTAATCTCATCACACTAACAAAAATTAAAATGCCTAATAATACCATATTTTAGTAAGATGAAGAGTAATGGAATTCATATATTGCTGTAGAAGGTAAATTAGTAAAAACACTTTAGATAGCAATTTTGCAATATTAGATAAATTAAAGATGCAAATCTACTACTCCTTAGCACTTTCACTTATAGATAAATACTTGGAAAAATTCTTGCACAAAGGAATATACGTAAGAATAATATGGCAGCATTCTCTGTAATAGAAAAACACCATTGAAGGAAATAATTCTATTATGTTATCTTCATTAAAAAGAATATTATATGGTAGCAAAAATAAATAGTAAAACAGGTAAACTTTATAAATCAATATAGATGTATCTAACAAGGATAATGTCAAGCAAAAACAATTTCCTTTATATCAAATTTTGAAACATATATAGGAAAACTATATTGTATGTATGTCCATATAGCTATAGTAAAATTATCAAGAAATGTAAACTGTAATAACAAATAATAAATTTAGTATAGTGCATTTTCTTAGAAGTGACCTAATGAAATCATTGCAGGATACATTTTGTAGCAGGGTGGCTAGGTCCCAGACACAGGTCCTAGCATGAGATGGTCACCTGAACTAGAAAATTATGGAACTGGGATCTGAAACTGCTTTTTTTCAAAACCGCTTAATTCACTAGTTAGGGGTCTCACCTTTAATGAGAAAAAGTGTCACTTTCCATTATGTGAAAATGCCCAAACAGGCTAAGCATCCCTCATTATCAGACAAAAGAAGCAACTATTTCCTTACTTTGTCACCTAGCTATATAATAGCATATACCTATCTTGAGCTTTTATAACTACAAGCACTATAGAGTTATTTATACAATGTCCACACAAAGAAGCAATGACCAACATATCCATGTAACAGATCTGATGAAAGTTTAACTTTTGCTAAATACAAAAGTTGCACCATTTGAGAAACTAATAATTTTTCTGCATATTCTTCTCTAAAATATAGCACTGAGAAATGACACTTCATTAATATCTTCTCTAAACTTAATATATAAATACATCTATCCTCTCAACATTTCATTTTAAATAGTGCACTTTACATCTGAAAAATTGCCTATCTTGACTTGATTTCCTAACAATTCTTTGCACATATTTCATGGTGAAGCTTGTCATCCAGAGATTTCAAAATGTTTCAGTCATGTCAACACACTAAACATTATATATATATTTAGCAAACTTTTTTTGCAAGGTACTCAAAATTTTTAAGATAGTAACCCACATGTTTTCTTCCTTAAAACTGTAATGTTTTGGGGAAAGAATGCCTCAGGATAAGATGAAAAGTTAAAGAGAAAAAGAAAAAAGTCAGCCTCATTCTTTTCTCTTCATTAAGTTCAGATATTTGATTATTGGGGTTACCTATATGCATTTGAATAAATTAATTTTCCAAGAGAAATAAAAGTTTGAAAACCATTTCTCTGTTTATATAATTGGAACTCCAAACTAACCTTTAAGAAAAGAGCTTCTTCAACTAATAAGTAATTATGTTAGAGGAAGGCTCACTATCAGGAACAAATCTTTAAACTTCAGCTCTGAAACAATGATTATAGAGCATATAAGGAAGACAAATGCTGCATAACACCCCATAACATTAATTTGAGGAATTTATGTCAATGAAATAGAAATATTACATGTATTTTAAATGTCTAATTAGTAAAAACATCCAAGAGCACAAAATTAGATGTACAAATAAAAATAAGTGGTTAAAAATAAACCAATATGAAGTCCACTAAAAAGAATATAAAACTAAGACTTCAGTAGACTATATATAATAGTAAGGCACCTGTGAAGAGAAAGATTGTTATTGAAAAAAAGCACAGAGAAATATTTCAAAGTATGTCACAGGGAGATAAAATCTAGAATAAAATGAAGGCAAACTTGAGAGACATTGAAGATAGAAAAAGATATTTAGGTTCTTCTAGTGGCAGTCTTAGAAAAAATGAATAGAAAGAATGAGATTGAAGCAAAAGGATACATATGCTAATTTTCTTGAAATAATAAAAAAATGTATATGTATCCTCAAATTGAACTGTCTTATCATATGCTAAGTAAGACTGAACAATGAAGAAAACAGTAAATACTAAATGAAGGAAGGAAGGAAGGAAGGAAGGAAGGAAGGAAGGAAGGAAGGAAGGAAGGAAGGAAGGAAGGAAGGAAGGGGGAAGAAGAGAGGGAGGGAAGAAAGGAGGAAGAAAAAGGGATGGAGGGAAGGAGAGGACTTAGACATATTACAGTAAAACTAGAATTTTAAGTAAAATCTTAAAACTTTCCCAAAAAAATAGTTTAAACAGAAATTAAAATCTTGTCAACTACTTGTGATCTCTCAATGGCAGATTTACTCTTTATTACCTACTATACGGAAAAGAGAGATAGACCCTTTAAATATTTTCCTTAACCAGCTGACATGATGCTAAAGAGGCACTTAGTGAGGGGCACTGGAGAGTCATGGAAGGAAATAGATGTTTTGCTTCCTGGTTCAGTGTACTCTCTTGTCAGACTCCTACAGTAATGGCCAATTCTTGCAACACAAATGGCTTCCCCTGCAGCAGCTACTGCTTCTCCAGATCCCAGCTTCTACAGTGCAGGCAGGCAGCTTCTTCGGTGCTTCACTTTTACACCACAGATGGCTTTGCCACCACCCAACTTCTTCAGTGTCCATTTTTCAGCAGCACCAGACCACCTTTAGGTTTGACGATTCACTACTATCAGAATGCTAAAAGCTATCATACTCACAGTTGTGGTTTATTACTGATAAAAGGATACAGTTTAAAATCAGACAAGGGAAGAGACACATGGGGCTGATTTCAGGCGAGTTGCAAACCCAGAGGTTCCAGTGTCCTCTCCAGTGAAGTCATGGTCACTGTTCACTCCTCCCTGCAATGGTGCATGGCAATATTCTGGGAGTATTCTGCCAGTTGGGGAAGCTCATCCAAGCCTTTGTGTCCATAGATTTTATTGGGTCACATAGACACAGCTGACCGTCTTTGCAGCTGACCTTAGTTTTCAACCTCTGTGGAGGTTGAGCAAATATCACATGGCCCAAAGTCCCCACATACTTCACATTGCTAGATAATCCAATATGGCAAACAAGGCTACTTTGATCAGACAGGACATTCCATGGTCTTAAAGAATATACCCCAAGAGCCAGGGGCAACATCTAGACCTTTCTCTAGTAAGATTCAATCTTTACCACATAGATGGTTTCATATCAAAGTACCTCTGGTGACATAACTCCCATGACCAGCTTTTCTCAGCAGCCTAAAAGGTGGATTTTCAGAAATTTTTGCCAATGTGGCACCACCAAAACTTCTTTGTCATGCAGTGAGTCCTATATACGTGCAGTTCAACAAAGACTGAATCTTAACCCTGGCATTAGAAACTCCTTTTTTTTTTTTTTTGCTCTTCCTGTATGTTTTATATTTTGTTTTTCTTCTCACTATCCAATTCCTTGGTATTCCAATCCCCTGTCATAGTTAATGACTTTTTATATTAACTTCCCCTATTTAAGTTGCTGTGTGTGTTCTGGACCTTGATGATGTATAATACATACTGATTAAGTACTGACTTCACATCTGTAATGAAAGTCTCCAGAAGAAAATAGAAAATATATTTAAAATGCTAATTGAAAATTAGTCATCAGCATCAAATTCTATGCCAAGCAAAATTATATTTTAAGAATGAATAAAAATATTTTCTGACATTCAAAGAGTGAATTTTATTAAAATAGAGTATTACTGAAAAATATACTAAAAAACATATCTATGAGGAAGAAAATAAAGCCAGAAGGGAATACTATGATGCAAGTTACAATAGTAAACAGTAAATACTAAATGATTTTAGATCATTAATATATATAAATTTAATTTCTGTGTGTGTATGTGTGTATGCATAAAAATAAGCTGGAGCTAAAATCATAAATAATCATTCTAAAATTCATATGAAAATATAAAAGACAATAAATATACAAAACAGTTTTGAAACACTAGAACAATATTGAATGGATAACATCTGATTTTAAGATTCATCATAGGTTATGAAAATAAAAATAGTGTGGCATTGGTAAAAAGATAGAAAAGGTAACTGAAACAAACAAACAAAAAGAAACAATAGAAAGCTAACAACCAAATCAAAACATGGGAAAAGGTTTGAACAGACACTTTACCAAAGATATACAAGAGGAAAATACACACAAGAGAAGTTAGAATTTTCACTTCTGGGAAATGGAGTGTATGGATTTTTCCCTTTTCCTCTTACTAAATATAACAAAAAACACTATACATTATTTATAAAGAAAACTTGAGAAGACTATGAAAGGTGAAGAAAGAAGGAAGACTGGCTGGGAAACTCAGGACCTGAGGAGCTACATGGTGAGGAGTTCCCTGGGTTTTCTTCTCAATGAGTATATTCCAGACTTGGAAGCCAACAACTTGGAAACACCTACAGGTACAGAGAAAAACAAAAACCTAAGTGAAAGTCTGTTCCATCTAGCCAATGACAGGAAAGGGACAGCCCAGGAAGACAGAAACCTTCAAGATAATAACCTCTCTACTTTTACCAAACACCACTAAAAAGCTATAACCCTATTTAAAAAATTTAATATGTAATTTCAAAACTCTCTAAAAAAGAAGTCTTTAGACCAGATAATTCACTGGCAAATTCTAGCATATGTTTAAAGAAGAATTAATACAATTCTGTACAGTCTCTTCCAGGAAAAAAAAAAGAGGAGACAACACTTTTAATTTACTTGATAAAGCTAGTATTATCTTGATACTAAAATCAGACAAGAAAGAAAGAAAGAAAGAAAGAAAGAAAGAAAGAAAGAAAGAAAGAAAGAAAGAAAGAAAGAAAGAAAGAAAGAAAGAAAAAGGAAGGAAGGCAAGAGAAATCAAATGTCTAAACAAATGGAATGATATATTGTGTTCATGAACTGAAAGACTAAATATCATAGGAATACCAATTCTCCCTAATCTAACATATAGACAACTTGATTTCAGTAACAGCCCTAGCAAAATTTTGTTCCAAAACATGCATGGAAATGCAAAGAACCAGAATGGCCAAAGCAATTTTAAAAAGAAAAATAAATCAAGAGAATCAGCTCATTCGATTTTAAGACTTGCTAAATAACCACAAAAACCAGTACTGAGGTAATGGCAGAGAAATAGACACATAGAGCAAAATAACAGAATACAGACAATGTAAAAATAAATCAACACAAATATGTTCAATGGATTTCTGACAAACATGCAATAGTAATTCATTAAAGAAAGGATAGCATTTTGGAAATATGATGATAGAAAAACTAGACATACATAGGTTTGAAAAAAAAAAAGTGCCTTGACCTTGAAGAGACTTAGACATAATTCACATACTTTATAAAAAGTTAACTCAAAACGGAACATGAATTTAAGTGTAAAACATAATATTCTAAAACTTTTAGGAAGAAAACTTGGGACAAATATTCTGGCATCTAGGACAAGGCAAACTTCTTAGACTTGACACCAAAAGCATGATCCATAAAAAATATATATATGAATTGGACCTAACTAAAATTCAAAAATTTGCTCAACAAAAGACCCCACTAAAAAGATAAAAAGACAGTTACAGAATGGGAGAAAATCTTTATAGACCACATATCCCACAGAAAGCTAGTATCTAGAATATATAAAAAAACTGTCAACATTCAATACTTTTTAAAAAGCAGATAATTCAATTAGAAGATGGGCAAAAGAAATGAAGAGATATTGAAGATGTATGGATGGTAAATAAGAATATGAAAAGATATTCCACATCATTAGCCATTAGGGCAAATGCAAATTAAAACTGCAATGCAATGAGATACCAATACTCATCTACCAGAATGGCTAAAATACAAGGTAGTGACCAAATGCTGGCAAGTATGCAAAACTAGGTCACTTATATATTGACAGTGGGAATATAGAATGCTATAGCTGCTTTGGAACCCACTTTGGCACTTTATTTAAAAAAAAACTTTATTTCTCATCTTACTAATAATAGCAATTCTAATAGGTGTGAGGTGGTATGTCTATGTGGGATATAAAACAAACAACAACAAATGAACAAATGAAACAAACTCATAGACACAGACAACAGTATGGTGGTAACCAGAGGGGAAGCAGGTGGGGCGAAGATGACGAGGGCAAATAGGGTCAAATAATTGTTGACAGAAGGAAACTAGACTTTCAGTGATGACCACACAATGGGAGATAAAGATGATGTGTTAGAAGGTTCTACACCTGAAACATATAATCTTATTAACCAATGTTGCCCAATAAATTTAACTAAAAACAAATAAATAAGCAAAATTAAACATGCAACTACCATACATCCCAGCACTACACTTCTAGGAATTTATTCCAGAAAAAATTAAGATGTTCACACAAAAACCTGCACACAAATGATCACAGCACCTTAAGTTATAATAGCAAATACTAGAAGCCCAAACTTCCTTCATCCAACTTAAGAAGAAACTGTAACACATCCATACTATGCAATAAAAAGAAACGATTTATTGAATAATTAAAGAAATGAATCTTCAGAGAATTACACTCAGTGAAATAAATTAACCACCCAAATTGTATACTGTGTGATTTCATTCATATAATACACTTTAAATGAAAACAATTATAGAAATAGAGAACAGATTAGTGGTTGCTAGGGATGAAGAAGGAGGTGGGGATGGGAAGGAAGTGGGTGTGACTGTAAAAGGGCAACACAAGTGATCCTCGCAATGATGGATCTGTTCTTTATCTTGACTGTGCCGATATCACCATCCTGGTTGTGATACAGTACTATAGTTTTTGCAAGATGTGACCATCGGGAAAAACAGAATAAATGATTCATGGGATCTCTGTTATTTCTTAAAATTGCATGTGAATTTATAATTATCTTCAAGTATTTGACTAAAGAAAATAATAAATTTTTTAAAATACATGAAAAGAAGCTCAATATCATTTGTCATTGGAAAATGCAATTTAAAGCCATAATTCAAGATCATTCCATACCTGTTAGGCTACTAAAATGAAAAAGACTGACCATACATTGTGTTGGTGAGAATGTGGAGGAGCTAGGAGAGAATGTGGAGGAATCATACACTTATACACTCCTGATGAAGATGTAGAATGACCCAACATCTTTGAAAAACTGTTGGCAATTTCTTAAAAAGTTGAACATAAAAGCGCTACGCAATCCAACCATTTCATTCCTAGCTTTATACTCAAGAAGAAAGAAAGCTTAAAACCAGAAGATATACCACTGCCGTGAGATTGGCAAATAAAGGTCACAGTGTAAATTGACAGTTTCTTTGTAGTCCATTTTAGCAATATCTAGACAATTTTAAGTGCGCTTATTCTGTGATCTAACAATTCCACTTTTAAGTTATGTGCATTAGAGAAACACAAAGAAAGACAAAGAAGTGCATACACAGATATTCTCTGCAACTTCTCATAATTGCAAAAAATCATAAATACCAAGGTGAAACTGGAAAAACAAATTCATGGGGTCTACACACTGTGGAGTACTAACTATGAAACAGTTAAAATTAATGAACTATTTCTTGAAACAATATTTATTCATGGATACATCTCAGAAATAGAAGGTGAAATAAAAATTTGAAAAGCTTGCTAAATTACAAAATAACAAATATAGGGTATTTATGTAAATATTTTATATGCACAAATGAAAATATAATTGGTTATAGATACAAATATATATATGGATTTAAAATGTAACAATAGATTAGAACAATATATAGTATAAATAAATAGTAATCATTGGGGAAGGAAAATAAGAATGGTACTAGGGATGGTATTTCAACAGAATGTAAGTTTTATCATATTTGTTTAAGTCATGTATGTACATATGTATGGATATATGTATATATGTCTAATCTAAGTATAAACTTTAAAATTTTAACTGTGTTGAGAATTTAAAAGCATTGACATACATTTATATAATTACTGTTTAAAAAAATTAATACAATGCATAATGTTAGCAAGATTTGTTATGCACTTCCCATACGTCTACATAGATAGTAATGTTGTGCTGCAGTTTCATCTTTGTTGTCAGCAAGACCTGAGTTCAAATTCTTAGTCCACTGTGGAAGGGTGCAGGACTCTAGATGACTCAGCTTCTGTCCTAAGCTTCAGTGTTCTCATCCTGTGCTAACAAATAGGTTTGTTTTCAGGATTCAATCTGATAATATACAAATAAATATAATGTATTAAGTAACCTGTCACTTCCTGAGCATCCAATAAATTAAAGTTTTTTAGTAAGGCTCAGTGCATTCATAAGTCAGTTTACTTTTTATGTAGAAAAAGAGTAGACTTAAATGACATTATTTTTAAATGATCATTGATTTTTTAAAATATATTTGTCTATGTATTTTTTTTTGCCCATGATTTTCACAGCTTGGGACCCAAGAAACAGTAGCAGTTTCTGGAAACAAAACCTAGGATGCACTGAGTTAAATGATATTATTTCAAATAATACCCTTCTCTACCTGTATAGAAGTGGTGACCACGTGAAACAAAAAGCCCTCCTTGGAAAGGGGAAAATCTTCCACAAGACGCTCAGTGTAAATCCTCTTTTATGAGTCTCTTTCTTTAATCTTGCTTTTAAAAAACATTAACTACACTTTATTTCTCATGGTTACCTACTTTCAAATAAAATAGCAGATGCCCACTCAACCCCTATTCGTGTGGAGACTGTGCTTCCAGAAAAGTCTATTTTCTGGAATCCTCCTTATCAGAACCATAGTAAACATCTGGAATTTCTTATCATTCTCTCCAGGCTGTGAAAAAAAATGGTCAACCGACACAGCTAACAAGTTAAAGTTTTAAAAAGTCTTTTAAAGTTACAGGCAACCACATTTTGACTGGTTCCTAAAACAAAACGTAACAGCAACCCACACATCCTTTCATATATTCTGGCAACAATAGCAGAAACAAAATGTCATGCACTTACCCAGTATGTGGAAGCCCAGAATGTAAATATGAAAAGTGTAAAATTTTTTAGAGCTTTCAAACTACAGGAGATAAGTAAAATCTTTGTAATGTGAAGAGAGCCATTTTCATTATCTCAGGGCCTTGACAAGTAGCTTCCCACGCAGCTTATCAAGCCGAATGCCACTAATCCTGGCAGAATACTGATTTTTTTTCCTGCTTTTGTTATGTCTGAAGGGAAAATTTTATGCAGTTGGTTAAATGTTCTGACAAACCGATAGTTCTCCGAAGTGCCTATTAAAAAAAAAGGAAGTTTGATAAACTGATTCTCTGCCTTCTGCTTCCACATCGCCTTGTGAACACTTATTTTTCACCATGACAGGACTTATTGTCATCTATATGTTCTTCTTCACAAAGTTGCACACCTTTTTACTCTCATCAAAGCATGGCTTTGGTTTCCTTTTATTCTACAAAGAACTCTGAATATCCTAGGCCTGCTCAGATTTGGTTCCTACGCATCCCTAAGTACCATTTTTAAGGATGAAATAGGACCAGATATGACAACATATCTTTCAATAATACTTGATCATTTACAAACTGCTTTCATGTACACTGTCTTATGCCCCCTGCACCTGCAAATAGGGGATTATTATCTAATTTAACAAGATAAGGAAGCTGAAGGAGTAGAGATGTTGAGCCACTTACCCAAGATCACACAATGTTGAATTCTGTGTCTTGTTTCTTTGCTTGTTTTTTTGTTTTTCTGTTTTTCATAGGGAGTGGCAGAGCTGCACTGGGAACCTGGCATCTCTATAGGGATAGCTAGGTCATGTTATTCCACTGAGTCTTCCTTGTTTCCTTGAATCTAATATTTTTAACATACCACCTTTGACCCTCATGGTCCCAATTCCTCCTTCTTTACAAACTTGGTCTATATAACAATTCCTGGCACAAAAGAAGCCATGAATATGTGTTTGTTGGGAAAAAATGGATGGATGAATATAGATATATAATAAGTACTTTATGTGTTTATTCAGATGCTTAAAGATCAGGTGTTGTTATTCTGATTCAGTAATTCCTTTTTGTCCTTAAGAAGTTATTGTAGGGGTCTATGCAATTATAGGTGAATGGTTACATGACAACATAAAATGTTACCAAATAAAATATCACTACTTTGTATGGTAAAACCTCTTTTCCTTTAACTTGCCAAAGTCACAGTTCCAATAAAAAAGGACTTGCAATTTTTATTTATTTTGCACCACAGAAGTCAAACAGAATATAAATCATATGTATGCATAGACACACATGCAACTTCAACTATCCTATGCACTTTTCCATTTTCTCTTCTGAAATTGTTTCTGTCAATATTTTGATTTAGATCCCACAAAAAAAGAGAAATAGAAAGATTTAATCAAAAGATTGTCAAATGCCTGCATATGCCTAAGAATTAGTGGATATTATAGTATTTGAAGTCTGATACATATAATTCTTGGGAGATATATCTCTTATAGACATTTTTTTTCTTCTAGAAATTTATTTACTTACAGAAATTTTAGGGAACATTTTTATTTTAGGCAATTATCTACTGATTTCATGTATATGTGTGTGCATAATATGTATATTTATAGTCCTCAAATACCAATCTATGGTCTCATATCAAATAATAAGGAAAGCTAATTCATAAAAAATTAAACATTGAATTTTAGAAATGTGATTATAGGTATTACAGACAGGAAAATGAACTATTTAAATAATAGAAAGCTCAAGATTCTTTAAGGCTTCACGTAGGCATGGAGGTATGAAGTTTGCCTGAGTTAGTAGGCAACCTAAATAACTTGGCAGGATCTTAAGGGTCACCTAGTTGCTTTACCTCCAGGAAGGAGGATGTAGTTTATTTCCGTGCTTAACAATCCTTAGGGAAATTTCTGCTTACTAATCATCAAAGCCTATTCACAAAGGTTATGCCTTTAAATTGTGAGTGATTTAAGGATTTTTACAGTTTGGTTTTAAATTTCCTTTCCAGCCTCATCATTCTTCTTTCTACATATGATTTCTCAGCTCCAGCTAGACCAAACCACAAACCAAATGGTTAGCAAATTGTACTGTTTATTTGTGATACGTATCATTTCCCTCTATACACCTTTCTCCAATGTCTCTACCATAATATTCCAGAAGGGCAAAGGTTAGATCTTATATTTTTACCTTCCTCCTTTCAAAATATAACCACCTCCTTCTAGATCAACTAGTTATTTTTAAGTTATGGAAAGAGCTCAACAGTTTAGCTAAAACTCCACTTTGTCATGTATGAATAAACAAATAAAATAAATAAATGATAATCCATCCAGAAATGAGAAAACATGTAAACAGTTAATTTCTGGTTTCCATCTGGAACATAATGGGTCAAAACAGGACATTTGATACCATCCTCTCAAGCAGGTAGTTAATTAAATATTTCATTTTTAACCAGTTTAATTTGCCTTATTTTTTAAGATTTCAGAAGTCAAATTATCTGTTTTTCTATTTTTTCTCCTCTACATCGTCTCATAGAAGTGGTGGGAGAAAACAATGTAATTCTTATCCTACAAAAAAATTAATTGTTGACTTCAGAGGAAAAGGGGCAAGTTAGTAAAAATGATTCTGCTTTTCATCCATGTAGTGAATGTGAGAAAGTAATTCAGGAAGGATGCTAAGGAACAAGTTAATTACACAGAGGCATTTTTAGTGGGTACAGATTAGATGCTGGAAATTAGAATTAAAAGTAAAAACAATTCACTGGTACATTACAGGGGAAAAAAAGAAATACTAGATAGTTGTGTTATACTTTGTGAAACAATATTATATGAAAATCCAAATTACAAAGAAAGAAAAAAATATAGAAATCTGTACTGGTATCATGAAATATCACTTTATAAATATGATAAGGTCATAAGCACAAAAATTTATTGGAAGCAAAATTGAATAAATAGATCAACAAATATTTCTTGAGCATTTACTACAGTAATTAATAAACAATAAACTGAATGAAGCATGCACACACACCCCTATTGTTATTTTAAACATCACAAATTAGTTAATTTATTCAGGCTTAATGACATTTTTTGTTTAGCTTAGATTTTGTGTAGTTATGATAATGATAATAATAATACCTTTTTATCTGCTTGCTATATGTTATAAACTGTATATATGTTTTATTTAATTCCAACTGTCAATTCTGTAAGGTGGGAGGTAACATCCCTACTTCATGAATGAGAAGATGGGCATTCAGAGTTTTAAGAATCTCATCTAAGTTCATTTGACTAGCAAACATCAGAGTTGGGCTTGGATCCATGTTATTTTGACATTATTTGAACACCAGAATCTCTGTTCAATGTCATGTGTCCTCTCCTTGGAGAAAGTGTTTCCGCAACCAGATTTTGGTGACAGAATTATATAAATATTAGTTTTAAATTGTGTTAAACAAATGTGTTTGGATCAACTAATATCTAGATGAATAATGTTATTTTAAAGTAAATCTAAAGAGAGACATCTAATTGCCATAATTCCATGTTAAAAGATGATTTTCATGTACATAATTTGTAGTTTAAGCAATATACTGTAATAATTACTTGGATGACAAACTTCATTAAATATGTTTTAAATAACAGGATGACATTTGGCTAGCGTATTATGTAATAAATGTCTTATTGCATTTAAATTAAATTCCTGTTTGAGCAACCAAATTTAAATTACAATCTGTCTGATAAAATAGGAAAACCCAAACTGTAACAGGTTAATGTGCAGAATTCCTTGGCAATGAGAAATTTTATGGAAAGCTCAGGGATTTAAAGGCCATGCTCACTTTCTTCAGTTTATAGATAAATATATATTTTTGATGATTATGTATTGCCTAATTAGTATTTTAGAGCTAAAATATGGCTATCATAGTTGAATATCTTTCTTTTGAGACAAAATAAACCTAAAGGTTAAGTGAATTTTCCCAAAGCACACAATTAAAAAAAATATTGGGTTTATTACCATTCTTCTGTATTCTCAATAAAAGTTCTTTCCATTGCACTATATAGTCTCATATATTAAACAGATAGACAGGTAAGAATAACATGTTGCCTAGTACGTAACAGTATTGGTGCCCATTGAATATCCTTAGTCTGAATTCAGATCACTCATCTGGTTTCAGTTCTTTGGTAAATCTCCTACACAAGCTCAGGTATCACTTGGGA
Source organism: Cynopterus sphinx (assembly GCA_030015415.1). Taxonomy (NCBI): domain Eukaryota; kingdom Metazoa; phylum Chordata; class Mammalia; order Chiroptera; family Pteropodidae; genus Cynopterus; species Cynopterus sphinx. The sequence continues at coordinate 36,815,275 of CM057380.1, forward strand.
TCTGAGATTCTGCATTTCTAACAAGAACCAGAAGCTGATGCTGCAGATGTGAAGACAACATTCTAAACAGCAAAGACTTACAATTTATCTATGCATTTGCTAAATGCTAGGTGCTCTATCTTTTTACCTTACCCAAGGGTTTTCCTGCCTCCATATGACCTCCAACTTGAATGCCCTCTATCTCGATCTCTACTTATTAAAATTCTATACTTGTACGCATCTATCCATTTATCCATCCATCCAACCATCCATCCATCCAACCATCCATCCATCCATCCATCCATCCATCCATCCATCCATCCATTCAATTGTCTAATAACATTTGTCCGTAGGTGAATTTCCAGGTCATTTCTTTTTGAAAATGTTTATTCTAACCCTACCAACTTTTCACAGCTGTATGTGGTCCACTTGAAAAGACAGCTCAGATTAGTTCACCAGCTAATAACCAGTCTGCTCTATAAACATGAGGTTGAAGTTAATGAGTAATTCTCAGCCCTGGTGGCATATTAGAACTCTTTAAAATACTAACTCCAGGACTGATCCTGCAGAATCTGATTGAATAGCTAGGTCTGGGATGAGGCATGGATATTAGTATCATTAGTACTAAAAAAAGAAAAAAAAAAGCTCTCAAGGATTCAAATGTGAAGCCAAGATTGAGATAAATTAATTAGTTTGTGTGACTATACGAATCTTGATTTATATTTTAGTCCTGATGGTTGGAAAGAAGTTATTTTAACAAATAGTACATCATGGTGTTTAAGGTAGAATTCTTCTACTCTGTAGACATTAAAATTGCCTTAGAGCATTTAATACACTTAGATGAATGCTTCAACACACCTCTAGAGTTTATAATTTATTAAGTTTTGTGAGACAGCAAGGCTATTATAAAAGTTGTTAATAAAAAAAATAATTTAAAGGAAAAAATAGGGAAGAAAAGAATGATACTATACTAATTTTTACAAGAGAATACAAAATAGTACCTCTTACTTTCCTACATTTTGTTATTCTGTGGCCCAGCAAAGACTACAAGACTCTGAAATAGCTTTCAGATTCTCTTTTAGAGTTCATTATCTTGTGAAGTTAGTCATGGAATGGAATGGAATGGACCATACCTAGCAGTAGTCTTGGATGTTTCTGTAGTTGGACATAAAATAGATCAAGTGCCAAATTTGAATGCAACAAGAAAAAAACGGAAGATAAGATGTGAAATCAAGAAGGTCCAGAATATCAGCTAGCTGATGGAGAAAAGAGAGTAGTGTAGAAGCTGGGAAGAAATTCTTGTGCTTGGAAGAGCCCATCAATACAGTGCATGCGTGCATGTGTGTGTGTCAAGAAGAAAGGCTATATGGTGATACTCCAAGGGATTAAGGGCCTAGACTTGAGGAAATACTAACATCTTACTTCTAGTTTGCCAGTCTCATCTAACCCTATTGTCTCCCAAGTTACAATATACAACCTAATCCCATTGCAATTCACATTTCCAACTATTACAGCACTACATTATTCTGACTTTTTAAAGTAATAATTTTCATGTTTCTTAAAGTGCAAGATTGAGAAAGATTTGTCTTACTTATTTTTGGATGTGACAAAGTACTTGGTGTAGTTTGTTACATATAATTGGTATGCGACAACATTGTTCTGTACCTCTATAAGCATCGCGTCACTACAACTTTCAGTTTGGACATCTATGCTATCCTTTCTCATACTTGTTTTAAACACATGCTTTCTTTCAAGACTAAAAGGCTATCTTTCCAAAACAAAATTTCCTTTCCACTCTTGTCTGGAAAACTTGTACATGTCCTTCATAATATAATCACATTTATCCTCTGTGAAGCTATCCCTAACATATAAAAATTAACATCTCTTCCCCATGTACTACAACTAGATTGTGGATATGCTCGTATTGGTGGAAATATGCTGTATTTTAATTATTTACTTGTATGTCAGTATCTCCCTAAGCTGTCTGTTTCTTGAGGAGAGGGAGCACTTTATTAATCACTGCATCTCAGCTCCTGGTATGATTCCTGGAACATGGTAGATACTCACAAGTGTCTTTCAAATTGAAATAAATATCTTTATACAAACACACACCCAATTCTGTGTGTTGGATATAATGGGTGCTTCACTAAAATTTATTGAATGAATCTTGGAAGAAAAGTAAAAAGAAGTTTCAGTAATGATTAGAAAACAACTTAAGCACAACTAAGCAAAATGCTTCTCTGTATTGCGATGTTCATTATTGCTACAGTACTTTGGTTTTGCTCTTAAATCTCCACACTAATGAGAACATGGGACAATATTTCTACACTGTAGTTACCATAGTGACAAGATTCATGTGAACAAAATTTTTCTCAATCAGCCAGGACATAAGCTAAGATGTATTTTCATCTATTAACTTTGGGTTAAATCCTTTTTGCATTGTAAGACAGGTGGCAACTGCTTTTGTGCTTCTCTGAATGTGAACAGCTTCTAAAATGTAAATCTCAGTTGATGTTTCAGTGGTTTCTGAGTGATAGGTGGTTAAAAAGGAGAGTCTGCTTGCCAAAGGGTGATGGATTCAATGAAGCTATGAAGCATCTTTAAGAAGACATGGCCATTTTCCATGTCATTAGACAACTCCCTATTGCCAACAAGCATCCTTTCCATCTTACTTAGAATGGGTTGCCAACCATTTTCTCACATCAAGGTAATTCTTTGAAACAGACATAGCAGTGTAAATCTATATATAAAGGAGAAAAAATGAGTGAAATACAAGTGAAGTTGTAGTTAACAGTGCCCCCAAATATCTATTGGCTCTTTCAAATGCTGCTTCACAGTGCTGGTCTCTCTTAAGGGAAGGTGGGTTGGTTATCTAAGGAAAGCAAACTCTTCACAGAAGGGAAGACCCCTCTCCTCTCCATAGTCCCTTTGTACCACATTCAGAGTCCACACTCAGTTCTCCTTTAATAAGTGAATGGAGGCAAATTAAGACTTTCCAGTATCTTATAATTTTTTTAAGAATTAGTCTATCACAGCATTTTGTGGAAAATACTCTTTGTGATAAAGTTATTAAGAGCATATCATCTCATCAAATTCATGGGCATATTTTGAAGAAGGATGGAGCCCTGGAGGTAGAAATGTGCTACTTTTGCTACTATTTTGCAACCATATCAGTGGTCAATCTTCTTGTAAAGACACAGTAACAATGATGTACCACTTTAACATTCACATCTTTAAAATATATTCCTTTTTCCATAAACTATGTGTCACAAAATTCTCAGGGGTAAGGTCCAAAAAGAATCCCATTTGTAAAAGCTAATAATAAGTAGCTTTCATAAGAGGAGTACCTACCTACTTAGTTCCAAGGAAAGTATTGTACATGAATTATTTACTAATTGAGAAATTATTCTTCATATAATTCACCTGTTCTGATTACCTGGACTATATCAGTGATATCAATAATAATCAAAAGTTCCCGCTTTTGCATATCTTAGAATAAACCAGAAACTTAATACATAAGTACATTATATAGTATATCAAAGGTTGTTGTGCTATGGAAGAAAGCATCACTATAGAACAGGGTAAAAAATATTGGGAGTGAGAAGGCAAGAAAGTTAAAGAAGTGAGGGAAGAAACCAAGAAGACAACTGGGAGAAGAGTGTGTCAAGCAGAGGGAAGAGCTAGAACAAAGGCCCTGTGACAGGAATGTACTTCGTGTGCTGGAAGATAACTAGAGAGCTAGTATGGTTGGAGCAAGGAGATCCATGAGTAAGGCAACTAGTAGGAAAAGACAAAGAAGGAGACGACTTAGACCTGTGTGGGCCTTTGTAGGGGCTTTGCTTTTACTCTGAGGTAAATGGATAATTTGTAGAGTTTTAAGCAGACATATAATATGATACACCTTAAGTTTTTGCAAGACCTGTAAGGAGATGAGAGATGATTACATGTTGGGCCAGGGTGAGAAGTGCTTGATCTGGTTATATTTACAAGTAGAACCAATATGATTTTTCTGATGGATGTGGGATATGAGATTACAAGAAGATTGTTACTTCAAGGCCTGAGCAACTAGGGGGAAGAGTTTTTATTGATCAGACAGTGAAAGATACAAGTTATGGGTGAAAACCTGAGTTAGTTTTAGACTTGTTAAGTGTGAGCTCTCTGCTGTACATACAAATGGAGATGTCAAGCAGGTTGGTGAACAATTTTAGAAAAGAGACCTGAGTTGGAAAGCAAAATTTCTAACTATATTACATTTGAAGGGCATATGTATACCATTAGGGGATGAGGGTGCACAGAAAAGAGGGCTAAATACTGAGTCCTGGGCACTTCATGGTGAGGACAAAGAACAGGGTCAGATCAGGAGACAAAGAGGAACTAAACAGTGATGTAAGAGGAAGATCAAGAGTGTGTGGTGTTCTTATACCCTTGTGAAGAAAGTACATTGAGGAGATAGAGAAATCAATTTCAAAGGCAAATTTTGAATTAAAGTATGATGAAAACGAGGAAATGACCTTTGCCTTTAGAAATATGAAAGTAGTTGATGTTATTACTGAGAGCAAATTTGATGGGGCAGAGGAGAAAAGAAAGACTCATTGAAGAGCTTTACAAGAATTCTGTCTACATTTATGGCCCATGTAGTATGCATTAAATAAAGATGTTCTTGAAATTGAAATAGGGAGAAAATTCAGAGAGCTTTTCATTTATCCTGATATGTCATTTATCTAATCTCTTGTACTATATGGGAAGCATTGTATCATAGTGACTAAGGGTGTAAGCTCCAGGAGACCCAAAGCAGGCTGCCCCTGGCAACTGCTGCCCATTTACTGACTATCAAATGGTACTCAGATTCCTTAAACTCAATGCCTACATAATAAACATTAGCTGTAAGCAATACTCTATGGCAGTATAAGGTTTCTCTTTTGGGTGCATCCCTTAAGGTTTACATAGCAACTATTGTATACATGATGAATTTTATGAAACTAATTCAGTGTTCATGACTGTGGATATTTAATGTGAAGCAAAAAGGTGATCCAGGATAGAACTCATGAAAACTGAATTTATGAGTGACAGGAGTTAGTGCCTGAAACAATTCAAGTACATGTGCATATTAAACAGCGACTACATTCAGAAATTACCCTATGTATGCTCTTTCACAGTCTTAAATATCTCTCTTAGCAGTCTGTGTATCAGTTATCTGTGAGTTTAGGCTAAGTATTTAGAGTCCTTGTGTTCATTCCCAACTCTATATCCAATATCACAATGAAAATTATGCTACTGAGATGTAATATACTCAGAATGGAGGTAGAATAATTTAACAAGTTATGCACCCAAACAAAGTAATAATATTCATCTCATTCCTTTTAAATTCCAATCTCAATTATACTTTAAAATATATTCTTTATTACAAAAATCTCTTATGCATAAAGAATATGAGGCCTCTGACTTGATCAATATCAGCGTTTCTTTATGATGATGATCCTTGAAAAGCTGCATTTTTTTTTAATAAAAATAAAAATACCTTTCTCCTAAGAGCAATGCTTTGGAAGGAGGGTCAATAGATCAATCCCAGCCACATGCAATTTTTGTTTATTCTTGCCAGTAACCCTAGGTTCAAGGCTATCCATAGACTGCCAGACTGATCTGGTGAATTTCTGTCAAGGAAGAGATTATGATTTTTACAGTTTAGTTGAAAAAAAAAAAGCTAAGTTTGTTATCTATCATTTCTGCTAGGTAAGAAATTGTCTATAATATTCATCTTTCTCTCTTTTTTAATTAATCTCAAAATTCCTGAATTGAGTGAAACTGGTAACGAATTTCTGCCATCTGACAGTTCCTTAAGATTTTCTGCAGTAATTAAATCTACTTTTAAGCAAAATTCATCACAGTATATACAGGGTTGGAAATTTACAGAACCATGGCATAGATCCAGGCTGAAGTTGTATCTTCTGAACCTCACCATTGCTTCTGCTATAATAGGAGGGGGGAATTAACAGTAATTGCAGTCTAAATTAGCTGCATAGTACCATGAGCATCTTATCAGTACATTATGTTCTGAGCAGGCAAAGAGAGTAGAGTCACCTAGACATTAGGATAATTTCAGGTAAGGTATGCTAATCCTGATTCATGTGACCCAGGGGAAGCAAATGGGGCAAGAAACTCTCACAAAAGTAAAAAAAAAAAAAAACCGTTTGTTAAAAATTAGCTTAGCAGATTGTTTTACAGTGAGTCTGGTCTTTATCTATAGGCTATATGCACAATTGGAACAGAATGCTCTAATAAATTTAGAAAGTGTGTGAGACATGTAAATTTTATACATTTTAATGTGGGGCAAGTGGGGGAGAACATTAGAAACTTTTAGTCCAAACTTTTCATTTTGTAGAATGCTGAGGCCTGGATACTAGATTTGATTGTCTATTGATTGATTCCTGGAAATATTTTATTTTTTAGTATAACTTGGAGAATAAGAGTCCTGACAAATCTATTGCTTTTTGGAGAAGGAATCAGAGAAGCTTTCTCCAATTTTTATAATCCACAAATATGTTTTATTTTTCCATAAAAATAGAGAGTTTAATTGAACTTAGTCATGGTAAATTTATTTTAATATACTGCTAGATTCTAATATTTACTTTAGAACTTATATACATAGCCATATGAGAAACTGAATAGGCTTCTTTCTTCATATTTTTCTTTATTTAAATTTTTTTTAATTATAGTTAACATTTAATATTATTTTATATTATTTTCAGGAGGCTACCTTATGACTCAGCAATTACCCTTCTGGGTATTTACCCAAAAATTCAAAACACTAGTTCAAAAAGATACATGCATCCCTAAATTTATGGTAATGCTATTTACAAGAGCCAAGATATGGGAGCAACCTAAGTGTCCATCAACAGACAATTGGATAAAGAGGTGTGGCACATATATACAATGAAATATTACTCAGCCATTAAAGAAATGAAATCTTACCATTTATATCATCATGAATGGACCTAGACTGTATTATACTAAGTGAAATAAGTCAGACAAAAACAAATATCATATTATTTCACTTATATGTGGAATTTAAAGACCAAAATACATGAACAAAACAGAAACAGATTCATAGATATGGAGAACAAACTGATGGCTGCTAAACAGGAGAGGGTTGAGGGGTTAAGTGAAAAAAATGAAAGGATTAAGAAGTACAAATTGGTGGTTATGAAATAGTCACAGCTTGTAAAGTACAGCATAGGAATTATAGTCAATAATATTGTAATTTCTTTGTATAGTGCCAGGTAGGTTCTAGACAAACAGGGGAACCATTTTATAAATTATATAAATGTCTAACCACTATGCTGTGCATCTAACCCACAAATTCTTAATATTATCTTGAATTCTTGGAACTCAAAGAAGTTTTTGCATCTGTCTCCAGCTCAGACATTCACTCTTTCAAGCATGTACCCGAAAAATATTAATGCTCTCCTCTCTATGCCAAAGAAGCAATGTGACATATGGAGGTGTTAGATGGGCATAAGTATGAATCCTACTACCACAGAAGTGGCCATATGACCTAAGACCTATCACTGGATTTGTGTGATTCTCTTAGGAACAAAGATGGGATAATAATACCTTCCTGAAGAGTTGTTGTAGGATTGAATGAGGTTATTTATGTGAAAATACATTGCACATAGAGTATATTAAACAAGTGATGCAGATGTAGCACATTATACTCATGGATATACATGTTTTGGAACAAAACAGACTTGTGCTCAATTCCCAGTTCTGGTATTTACTAGCAGTGTGACTTTGGACTATTAACCTTATATATTCTGAATCCTCGTTTCTTAATCCACAAGATGGAAATGATCGCTCTTTTTTGTAAATCAGCACTAAGATAATTCATGTATAAGGTGCATTGCACAGTGTGCAGCACAAAGAAGGCATTAAGATATATAAGCTATTATTCATGTTTGTGACTAAGTATGCTTTTGACTCCAAGACAGTCCTGAGCCTCTATCTTATGCTTTAAATTTGTTTTACTGGCTTTGAAAAACTTTCTTTTTGCAATGACTCAAAAATTTCTACCTCCAGCTCAAATATCACCTTTGGGCTCACATCCCAACTATTTACTCAGCATTCTTGCTTAGAAATGTCACAGTCATCTTAAACTTCACATGTGCCAAACCAAAATCCCTTTGGCCCACCCAAATCTGTTTTGTTCCCAGTAATTCTTCTTTGGAAAAAATAGTACTTCCATTTACCCAACTGATCAACCAAAGATCTTTGGAGAATGGTCTTCCCCCTTTTAGAGAATAAGTTGACAGATCATGGACATTCTAGAATAATAGCTCTCAGAAAATCATAAGTCATTATGTCTAATTTCTACATTAAAAAATAAATTAATGGCAAGAGATTTATTTATATCTAAGCAAAATTATGTAACAAGACAGTCTTAGTATTTCACATTTTTCTTTCAGAAACAGACATTTTCTCTTCAGAAATTTGAAATCTTCCTATATGATATCTCTTCCTTATATGTTTATTAGTACCCCTTTTCTAATTAAGAAATCTTTGTTCTTGAATCTTCTTTTCTCTCAAAATGTATCTATTTGTGTGAATGTTAAGTAAACATATATTACCCTTTCTGGTAGCATTCTATGAGCCACTTGAAGTACACTGCTTGGCTGTTAGGCGCTTCATAAGCCAGAGTAACAATACTTTTATGTAGTATGTATATGATGTATTACGCATTTCCATAATTCATTTAATGGAAAGATCAGTCTAAATTTAAGGGTAAAGTGAAACTTGATAAAAGCTTTAAAGCCATAAAAAAATTTTAGAGCAAGCAGGATACTCAAAGCATTAATCATTTTTGAACACTAAATTAAAGATGAGATTTTCTCTCCCTTTGGCAATCCATCTGATTCTATGTACGAAGAGACGAGCCTTAAAGGAAATAAGCCTTTTATATACTACCACAAAAATTTCAGCTCCACCTCTGAGTTTTGTATTATGCAATCATGCCCATATTAATCCAAGAATTGTAAGAAGCCATTTAACACAGAGAGACTGAGGAAGAAAATACCAATTCTAGGTTTCAGGGAAAAAAGTACTCCGGCCTCGGTAAACATTTTTGTGGTGGAGCAAAATAAGGCATTAAAAAGTGTGGAGGTGATTAGTGTTTCTGCTTTGAAACTTGGTATTATAAGACTCTAAATTCAATGTGGGTGGGAAAAGCTGAGGTTGAAGCTGAAACAGGAACTGCAATTCACTTCAATCCTGTGCAAGAACATTTTGTTTTTCATTTCAGAATTTGGTAAACAAGTTTGCTCCTCATTAAATAGACACTGGTGACAGTGCCATGCAGAAATTCTGCTGCCGATGTTTGAAAACACGCTCTCAAAGGCATATGTAAATTACCCTCCCTTAGAAACTAATATTTCCGTGTGACTTAGAGGCACATCCTGATTCTTATTTCATTTTTCCTGGCCTGTTGTGAGAGATGGCTGACTTTCCATGTGTACCTTGAAGAAAAATAGAAAAAAGTGAAGAGGAAACTAAGCTGAGTCTTAGCTTTGAAATTGCCACCTAAAAATTGTTCCCTGGAAGCTAAGTACTTGAGATTAAAGTTGTTTTCTGTGTTGCTTCCAATAATTAGTTGAAAATAAAAGTGTTAATCAGCATACCAGTTGTTTTGTTTTTATTCTGCCAGATAACATGTTTGATGAAAAATAAGAAGCAACAATAGTCTATGGTCATGCCTCCCTGAATGTGCTCAATCTCATCGGATCTTGGAAGCTAAGCAGGGTCAGGCCTGGTTAGTATTTGGATGGGAGACCATCTGGAAATACCAGGTGTTACTGGCGTTAAAAAAAAATAATAATTTAAAAAACCCCCCAAAAACAAAATTTGCAATTATATGGTGACATAGCTTGTCAAGCAATATTCTTAGCATCTATTACATTATTTATTTTAATCCTTACAATAACTTTATGACATAGATAAAAATGGAGGTTCGGAATTTGAGTCAGTGGAAATATAATGTTATTTTATGAAAATTTTCTGAATCTTTATGAAGACTTGGAATAAATATTTTATAGTGTTGATAGACTACTGTGAAACTACACAAAGAGAATATTGTTTTATCACTAAAGAATATCATGACATTTGAGATGAGGAAATTAAATTAAAATGCCTTGCTTTATCTCAAGAAAATTGTGAAAGCATAGACTGTCAAGAAAAGTTTAATAATTATCTCATGACGCTGATTCATAAGATAAAACTAAGGAGGAGGAAAAATTTCACCCAAAACTGCTCTCCTTATTTTTTTTTTTTTTTTTGCTGTTTTCAGTTATGTATCTGCTGTTTTTTACATGGCAATGAGATAATAACTCATGAGATTTATCTTGTTCAATAGTGGAAAGTAAATAATAACTCATACAAGTTTTACAAAGTATGGAAATGAGAAATCTGGCTTTACAACTAAACTCAGGACTATTTGTAGGCCAGAATATGAATAAATCATATTTAGTCTATTTTTAAAGTGAGGGGTAGGTTGCATACATAAAAAAAGGTACAAAAAAATCCAAAGGTGCTGCTGTGTCCTATTTGTTTGTATCTGTTTGTGTGAGTGTGTATGTGTTCAATATACATATCATTAAAGAGCATAAACCTTGGGAGTTGAAGAGTTTGATGAAAATTCAAACTACCTTTTTTGGACATTGAGTTCTCTAGATGCTATCCTTTGTGTTCATGAAAAAAAAAATGTGATGTATATGTATAAATTGGGAATGAGGTACTTTTCCAATTTTTTCAAATATATATATAATTAACTATGGGAATATATATTAAGAAAAAAAAACTAATTCACTTGTGATTTTTCCATTTACTGATAACACCTAATAGTAGTTTGCTATATTTCTTTCCAGTTTTATATCTTCCCTAATAGTAAATGCCAAATTGATAAATAAACTTCATGTTTATAAATACTCATTTTAAAATCTTTTAATGCATGCATGGCATTTCAATTTTAGCATAGAGTTAAATGCTAATTTATTAATTGAATCCTCTGTTGTTGGACACCTAGATTATTTTGTCTTATATTACATAAAAATGTCCTAATGGCTAAATCTTATGGCATATTTATATTTGTTTCCTTAGAGTAAATAAACTTTACTTGGTCTAAACATTTTTTTTTTTTAACATTTCCACCATCTCCATTTACTAATGAGAAAACTGAAGCTCAAAGAGGTTAAGAAATGGGCCCAAGACAACACAGCTGGTAGGTGGAGAGCCAGGACTTTGAAGTCAGAGCCATTTGGTACTCTTAATCACAATCTTCCACCTCAGTCTCTCAATCTGGACAGTGGGGAAATTGGACCAGATGGTCTCTAAAGTGTCTCAGATTAGGGATGATTTTGGGGGCAAAATTACCCCCTCAAAATGCCTGAGCTGTGAATTCTTATATGGGTATATAATAATCTTGTGACCTTCATTTTATCTAAATTCACTGTAACAGTAAAATGAAACAGCATAGTACTTGTTCTTGTTAGCAGCCCACATGTAACAGATAGTTTACATGAACTAATGAATATTTGTCAACTGAAAGACAAAAACATATCAGACAGTATGTGGGCTGCAACTTCAGTTGTTTTATCACTTTTATGGGATTTCTGCATCTAGTCTGCTTTGATAAAGAAAAGTGTGTGAGACTAGAACAAAGATCAGCAAACTTTTCTATAAAGGGACAAATAGGTATTTTAGGCTTCAGAGGCCGCATAATCTTTCTCACTCCTACTCAACTCTACTGTCACAGTGTAAAGTGATTAGCCAAGAGGGAAATGAATAAGTGTGGTTGTATTCTGATAAAAATTTTACTTACAAAAAGAGGCTATAGGCAGCATTTGGCCAGCAAGTCATTGTTGCAAACCTCTGCTATGAAGCATGAAGCTCCTCACTTCCCTAATATTAATCTTAGGTGGATGAGTAACTCAGCAAATGAAACCCCAAAGAATTATATTATTTATTATTAGAGTATGTTATTCTGGAGGTCTAGTCTCAACAACCTAGAAGAAAACACAATGTTGCCTTGTATTCTGCTCATTAGTTATCTTTCCTCTGGATTCCACTGGAGAGCTCCTCTGGAACTTACCTCTCTAGAACAGGAACCCAAGAAGCTTTCAAATAAAAAATTCTCCAACCCAGGACCACAAAAACACCTTCTGATACAAATGTATCCTTTCCCCTCATATGCTCATAAAGCAAATTTACAGATTCCTGTCTCTTTCAATACATTTAGTTTTAGAATCACTCAAAATTTGCTATTTTACCTCAATTATCTCCTCATGGGTACTTTGCTGCACTTTATGTTTTAAATTCTAATTTTCTTAAATTTTATCATTACATTTGTCCATAACATAGTAACCTGCCAACACAAGTTTCACTAGAATTTAATTGAATATTTAAAAAAATTAATAAGTTTGAAATCTTTCCTTGTAGCATCTTGACTGAGGAGCAAGTTTTTATTTGCTCTTTCAACAGACAACATTATAGAACCCCTAAGTGTGAGATCCACTACTACTTGCATGGGCAGCATAGAAATATGTGACTCAGGCCTATTCTTAAAAAGTTTACAATTAGTTGAGGGTCAGCAAATAAACCAACAATCAGAGTTGAATACAAGTATCATGTTATAAATATACATAAAAGCAAAAGGAAGGTGCAATTAACTCAGAATGGGAATTTTGGGAACATTTCCTAAAGGAGAAGATGCTTAATGTAACTCTTGAAGAATAAACAGGATTAAGGACAAAGGGATTTCCTAGCAAAGGGAAGAGCAAGCCCCGAGGCCCAGAAATATTAAAAATAATGACCTCATTATAGGAACGGATCTTGATGATGAAGCTGATTTATAGCAGACTAGGCAATCAAGGAGGGCAGTTGTCCATTTGTAAATTGTTTTGGGTACTAACTAAGGAACTTGTACTTTACCCTAAATATCATAGAGAGTTTTCTCTACTAACCTAATTAGAAAAATAAGAAAGAATTTAAGATCTTATATTTAATTGACAGAAATGGGCCAAGAACCAAAAAAAAAAAAAAAAAAAAATTAGCTCTTCACAGGTCTCAGGATATTATTACTTCTGCTGAGCCTGTGTTATGAAAACTTTTCAAATCAAAGTGAATAGGAATGATTTCCTGGAGTTTTGAGTTCCCTTAGCAAACTACTACCAGCTCAAATATTTATCTTCTATCTCTCCATTAGGCTGTCAGCTCTTTCAAGGCTGAGACCAGGCCTGACTCAGAGAAGGCATTCAGTAAACATTTATTGATTGGATGCTTTACTTCTTATATAATTTTTATTTTTCACCAATAGCCACACTTCCCTCTAGTGAATAGTGTTCTTGATTTTTTCCCCACATTTTCTTCTTAAATATGATAGATGAATAAAATAAAATAAGAGGGGAATGGATTCTAAAAGAAAATTGTAGCAGTTTAGTGGTTAAATGACCAACTAACTTATTATAAATGAGAAACTTCATATAACGGTGGTACTTGTCAGTGTCCCATTGTCAGATATCACAGTTAGTAAATTTATCATATTGCACACCAAACACTATTCTCTAGATCATCTTATATTACCCTATTACAATCCTAGCAAGGTAGATATAATTGCTCCTATTTTACAAATAAACAAAGTGAGTTAGGGAAAAGGTTAAGTAGTCAATCTAGGTTTACAGGGTAGTAAGAAGCAGAGCCAGGACTTGAACCCAGTCCTTTTCTCATTCATATGTCCCTTCTCTATGGAAGTGCTACTCAAGTTGTAGTTCATGGACTGTCAACATCAGCATCACCAGGAAGCTTAGCAGGGATTCAGTTTTTCAGGCCAATCTCAGATATGATAAATCAGATTCTGTATTTTAACAAGATCCCCAGGTAATTTACTTGCTCATTAAAATTTGAGAAACACTATTCTAAACCACCATACCATATAACTAGGGATCTTAGATGAATATTTCAAGTTAAGGAATGAATCTTATAATAAAATTTAAAAACCTTTTATGTCTTGATATAGATAGTAGTTTTACAGATAATATACATATATAAAAATAAACTGCATTCTCAAGATTGGTCACTTTATGTACTTTGTTTATGTATGTGATATCTAGGTAAAAATAATAGATCTGTCAGTATATTTATTAATTCAACAATTAATTTTAGAATGTGCATGCTGATAAAGTACTGTTCCAGACACTAAGAATTGAACACTGGAGGGAGAGAGAAAGAGTGAGAGATATAGACAGAGAGAGAGACAGAGAGAGACAGAGACAGACATTGAGAAAGGATCCTTTTCCACATGGAATATATCATCAGGAAAGAGAGAAAGGTAATACACAAAGTATTATAGAACAAATTTATAGTTATAATTGAAATAAGTACTATGAAAGGAGTCAGAGTCAGAAAAGTGATCACTAAAAAAATGACATTTAAGCTCACATCTATAATACAAGCAGGACTCATCCTGATGAATTGTCTAGGAAAAAATTTTTCAGATGGAAGGAGTGGCATATTTATAGATGCTCAGTGGGGAGAATGTAGGGGTATCTGAGCACACATAGAAGGCCAGAATATCTATCTAAAGTGCATTGAGTAAAGAGAGAAATGGCAACAGCCGATGAAGAGGTAGGCAGGGGGCGTGCACATGAAAATATTTGAAGATCATCAAAATGAGTTTGAGGGTATTACCTAAATTATAGCAGGCATTAGTGAAGACTTGTAAAACTAGAATGTGATACAGTATATAATTTATAGTTTAAAAAATCACTCTGGTCTCTGTATGGAGGATATTTTGGAAAAGATACAAGAATGAAATGGGAAGAGCAACTAAGCTATGCAGTGTCCTAGGCAATTGTTGGTAGTAGTTTGGATTCGCATCTTTAACATAGACATGAAGATCTAGATGAGTTCAAAATATTTTTTGGAGATATGTCCAACATCCCTTGGTGACCGAATGGGTGGTATAGGAAACTTAAGTGCTAACAACTTCCAGGTTTGTAGAGTATGTTGGGAGTAGGTGAGGTTGCAGAGAACATCAGTTTATTAAGATATTTGGTTTCTTTTATCAGTTTTATAGTTGCCCACATATGAATTTCATACACATTTTGTTAGATTTATATGTACATAATTCATTTTGGGTGCTATTATCAATGATATTGTATTTTTTTATTTGAAATTCCAATTGTTCATTGTTGGTATATATGGAAGCAATTAACTTTTGTATATCAACCTTCTATACTACTACCTTGCTATAATCACTTATTAGTTACAGGAAGTTTTTTTTGTTGGTTCTTTGAGATTTTTTTACATAGGCAAACTGTTATCTGTGACAGCAATGATTTTCTTTCTTCCTTTCTATTCAGTATACTTTTTTATTTTTATCTGTTTTAATAGCTAGAACTTTTAGTGTGATATCGAATAAGAATGGTGAGAGGAAACTCAAAGTAGTGATTTATTATTTGTAGCTGGGAGATCCAGAATCACCTTCAGATTTACATTTTAAAAGATATCTTTTAAACACAATTATTTTAATAAGGGCTTTACAGATGATAGTCACCCAACATAACTATATCTTATATTTTATAAATATATTCTTATATTTATAATAAAATTTATTTCTGAAATAATTTTCCTTTTATGAAATTTTTTTCTTTCTGAATTTTCAGGAAATGCTTTAGTTTCTCCTGTGAGTCTATTCTGCTGTAATGAAATTTCTTTGGTAACTATTAATTACACCCAGGTCTTTTTAAAAATCTGCTGATAAAATGATTTATGACCTTGTTATTACATGGTATATTTATGACTGGTATTGGTGAAGAAAATAATAATAAAGAGATCAAGCACCTGAATGTTTATAGAGGAAACTTAGGTACAGATTCCAGGCTCTTTTTTCTACAAAAAAGTGGGTTGGCCCCTAGCAAAGTGAAATATTAAGCTATACAGAACACAAAATTCTGCAGTTATTTTAAAGGTTATGTACTATAATCTTAACTTAGAACATAGTACACTGATTATACACTCTAATCCAAAATAAGGTTTTGGGACTTTCAACCTAAATTATCTGTAAGAAATGAACATCAATAAAAATCTAGCAATATATGAATTGGGAGAGCATCCTGACATGATGCTTCTTTCTTGTTAGTCTGTAGCTTCTTATATAAAAAAGGAAATAGCAGTTGCCATGGCAAACTTCTGGCTCTGTTGAATACTGGAACCTGGTATATAAGCCTAGGATTTGATGTAACTGTGTAATTTTTAAACGAACAGGCATATTTTACAGAGCCATTCCCCTTATGTTTGTTTAGATTCTAGAATGCACAGCTGTTTCATTAAACACAAAAGAACAGACATTTGAGTTCAAGAAATTCTAAATATTCTTGAAATCACAGACTTAATTTTTAATACCATGAATCTAGAATTCTAATATTTTAGGGCATATAAATCTTTGAACAAGAAGTTAAGGAAATTATCTCTGCCATTTTTCAGAGGCTGATTTTATTTTTTAAGCTGCTATTACATTAATAAAAATATAGCGATTTTCTTACATTTAGATTATGTATTAATGTATTATAAGATGTTTCAAATCTCTTTCAGTAGCATGAGGCACATTGTATGTATGTATGTATGTATGTATGTATGTATGTATGTATGTATGTATGTGTATATATATATCCAACTAGAGTGACTTTTAAAGTTTTTTGGTCATTGGAATTCATTTGTATTCATCTCAATATTCAGGCGTATAATAAATGCATGGTATTCATGTTGATGACATACACTCCGTAAAAGTTTAATTGTCATTCTGCATTAATTAAGCCTGAATTAATGAACACTTTCAAAGTTTTGCAACAGTTGAATCACCAGTTCCTATCAAGCATGACTGAAGCAGAATTAGCTCATTCTGTATGCTAAAGCTATTCACAAAAAAAAAAAAAAAGCAAGAAGATAGATACACAGAACCTCAGTCAATTATAATATTTAGCAAACTGAGTGCATTGGCAGAAATGCCAAATTCCAGATAGATTCAATCTAAGATCTATATACTTTGCTATTAGTTCTGTTGTAGGTAGACCTAACTTTTTTTTAAATGTTCATTATTATGTAAAAAGTTTTTAAACATTGTAATGTGAAATTTGTCTACATTAAAAGCTGAATTTAGAGGTAGTAGGTGGATGGGGTTGACTGGGTTCAGGACATACTACCCCAAAA